>CM031373.1:41283316-42681382 GCA_018208015.1 Medicago ruthenica | reverse complement strand
TTTTGCTTATATTTTGAGACGGGGTAGTACTTTTTTTAAGGGAAATAAAATACTATTATTGAAATTCATAAAAGTGACATAATTTTATCAACAATTCAAAATGCAATGATTGAAGCACTGGCGGCAAACAGATAATATCACAGCTTTGCTATATAAAGCGAAGAAAAACATCCAGAGGACATTGCAAATCGGAAATAAACCAATGAAATATCATGGGTGAACGGAATTCATGGGAAATTTATTTGTTTACAAAATGGTATTTAATAAATGCTGCCTTGGATGGAATACCATCGTGAAAAATTTGTGGGATTCCAATTCGCGTTAAATAGCTTTTTCCATAAAATAGACATAACAACATGCAATACAAAACACATACAAACACACAAATATAAGTAGCACAATAGCAATTTATTAAATTCCTTGATATATATAGTATATTAAATTTAAGTTCAACAATTTATTAAGGGGTAATTGTTGGAAATCAATTCAAATTTCTAATGAGTAGCACAATAGCAATTCACACAATTAACAACAAACTATAGCTACATAAATTAATACATAAAAAGTGAGTATACAATTTTTGCTTGTAAATGAGTGGCGAGTAGTATGCTATAAACAAGGCCTAATTACATTTTTGGTCTCTTAAATATTTTTCAGGTTTCATATTGGTCCTCTAATTAATAAAAGTAACGTTTTGGTCCTTTAAATCCTTCTATGTTAGTCATTTTGGTCCCTTCCGTTAGTTTATGTTAAAAACGTTAGACTTAATTACACTTTTGGTCCCTTATATATTTTTCAGGTTTCATATTGGTCCCCTAATTAATACTCCCTCCGTCCCAAATTGTATGACGTTTTGGGCATTTCACACGTATTAAGAAATACAATTAATTTTGTATGGGAAAGAGATATTATGAGTTGTTTTACAAAATTGTCCTTAATAAATGGTATGGGAAAGATAAATTAAAGAATTGAAAAAATATAGAATAATAAATAGTTAAGGATATAATAGGAAAAATAACATTAATGTTTCATTGGTATTGTAAAGCGACATATAATTTGGGACAATTTTTTTTCTCTAAAGCGACATACAATTTGGGACGGAGGGAGTAAAAGTAACGTTTTTGGTCCCTTGAATCCTTCTCTGTTAGTCACTTTGGTCCCTTAAATCCTTCTTTCTGGTTTAAGGTTTGTTCCTTTTTCCTGTTTATAGTTTTCAAACTAACGGAAGGGACCAAAGTGACTAACAGAGAATGATTTAAGGGACCAAAATGTTACTTTTATTAATTAGGGGACCAATATGAAACCTGAAAAATATTTAAGAAACCAAAAGTATAATTAAGCATATAAACAAAGAGTGTTGGATATGCAGTCTGAAGTAAAGTTGCTCGCTATGAAGCCCAGATTCTCCAAAATGGAGACGTACTCGTATCGGATACTCTCAGATACGTACCCACGGAGTATCGGAATTAATTATTTTAATTTAAAATATATATTTTATCGGATACTTATAAGATACTCGATAGATACACAAAGATACTTATTAGATACTTCACAGAGACGTATCCTGAAAAAAAATGAAGGTAAAAAAGTGAGTGTGTTATGAAAATTCAATGGAGATGTATATGATTCAATTTAAGATATGAATCACTATAATTGTTTTTCGATTAACCAATTAAAAATTATGTTTTTGATAAATGAAAGTAACGAAAGAGAATATTCAATCAATCAACATTAAACAAACGTTGTTTTGAGTTCTTTTATTGATGCATTTGTTGATATCCTAACATATGAATGAAAATAGAATATGATTTATACGAAAAAAGTTTCATTTTTTATTTTGATCACATGTATTATTTTTTGTAAATTGTGACTTTTATGATTATATAGTATTGAAGAATAATCAATGTTTATTTTTTTTTCAAATATTTTACATGCATATAAATTTTAATATAAATATTTTGTTAACGTATATTAGCCGTATCGTATCGTATCCTAAATTTTAAAAATGTCACGTATTCACGTACCCGCACCCGTACTACGTATCCGGGTTTCATAGGTTGCTGGATGTTAACGGTCTGGTCTGGTGTGTGACTACAACTTGATGGAAGTTAAGTGCCGTTCGAGGTTAGGTTTCAGGCAGCTTAATGAGCAATTATCTCAATTGTATTGTTAAAAGTTGTTTTTTCAGATTTTAGCATATACGTTTAACTTCATTGGGCCTTTGATTAGCACTTGAGCTGAAAAAATGTTCCTAGACTTTTTGATCCATACATTTAAAAAAAATTAATTGAATAATATTTACTATCATGTACTTAAAATCAAAATTTATGTTGATTTGAAAACAAGTTTTTAAATTTAAATAAATCAAGACTTTTGTGGGTCTGCGCACTTCACAAACAAATCTAACTCAGCAACTTCTTTCATCTTCCCTCAACTCTTCCTTCTTGGAATCCCCAATCAACTCCATTCCCCTTTTCCCTTGTCATAACTCATAACTAACAATTATCAAACTAAAATCACCTATTTTATCACTACTTTGCCTCTTTTCAGATCCCTTCAAAAGTCATAACCACCAAGGGCAATGGCCAGTTTTGTTCTGGCTTTAGATCCAGTGTTAAATTCATAGATGGTTTCAAAGGTGTCTTTAAATGCAAAATGCAGTGATAAAATGAGTGGTATGAATGACTGGAAATGGTTTGTTTTGATAACAGTAGGTTTGTCTCAGCTCTAAAGTGGATGAGGTGAAGAGGGTATAGGTGTTGATCAAGGTCATATCAAAGTACAGTAGTTGATCAATGCATTCTCTCCGTGAGGAGATAAAAGACACCAGGATTGAGAGTCAGAGGTTGAGGGAGGCACATACAAACATATCTACCCCCACACTACTTCTCAATTCCTTCAACATACGACATTCTCTTTTGTTTAATTGTAAGTTGTAACTACACAAGTATACCAAAATTTGAATCCTTCAAACTGGTAGATCCCTTGATATTTGATGCATAATGATGATTATAGTATTCGGTGTCTGTGTTACATTTAACACAAGTGGATATTGTCTCTATAACCTGATTTCCATAATACTATACTGTTACTACAATCATCAAAACTTTTCACAATGTGTGCATTTACATGTGTGTTCATAAGTTAATGTCAATGTCGTGTTCGGTGTCTGTGTTTCATTGAACACAAGTGGATATTGTCTCTATAACCTGATTTCCATAATACTACACCAATACTATAATCATCAAAACATCATAATGTGTGCATTTGCATGTGTGTTCATAAGATAATCCATCAATTCCAAAACCATAGTACCAATTTCAAAAACTAAAATAAAACAACAGAATTATAAACTAAAAAATCACTACACCATAGCAACAAAATGACCACAAATCAAACACTTACATAAATCAAAAGTTATGGCCACAGAAAATCAACCCTGCCTAAAATAACAAACCTAATGGCTTGATGATGAATTCAATGCATCCCTTATCTTGATAGCCGAACCCTTAGCCAACTCAGTTTTCTGCATAAACAGCTCCATTTCAGCAATTCTGAACTTATTCATCAATCTCTCCAATTCACCCCTCTTTGATTCCTCAATCGACTCCACTCCCCTTTTCACCACATCCATAACCGGCTCAAAATGAAGCGTTTCATTCGAAACCAAATTCAAACCAGTATCCTCCTTTCCATTACCACTTTCCACCTTCCTAATTTCCTTCTTAACCACCAATGGCGAATCAGGCTCCATCACCAATTTCTTAGTTGTCCTCGCTGCTGCTTTCTTAACAGCCGGTTCCTTCTTCGCAGGCTTCCCATTAACTTTCCCATTATCTTCACCTTCATTAACATCAACTTTACCACCCCAGATCTTCTTGGAAAGCTCAAACATAGTCTCCTCTACCGGCTTCGAAAAGGTAGGAGTCTTCCCACTCTTAATTTTATTCTCAAACTTCAGCCTCAACCTCCGAACCTTATCGCGCAGTTGATCAAGCGTAACTTTAAAGTGAACCGACTTTTTCACAATGTCGTAAAAAGCCGTTATATGTTTAGTCGGATCATTCCCTGATTTGGTAGTGAAATCAACAAGACCTTGAAGAATTGCAACCTCGTCATCATCCGTGAAAAGCCTCTGGAACGTTGATTTCTTGTTATTGTTATCTTCCTCTGGTTCCTTCTTCTTATTCTTCTCCTCGGCGGCGGAAGCGGTTGTTTTCTTCTTATTTGATTGTTTCGTGTCGTTGTTTTCAGCAGGACGTTTGGTTCCAGATCTGGCAGGTGCAGGTGCAGGGGAGGGTTTGGGTTTTAGGGTTTGTTCAATGGGTTTGGTTTTTGGAGGTGGTTCGTCTTCATCAGTATCAGTTTCTTCTTCGTCTTCATCATCTTCTGCTGAATTGTTCTTGGGGATGGTTTTTTGAGGTGGATTTTGTTCTTCTTCTTCGGATGATTCTTCTTCTTCTTCTCCTCCTTCAGATGAAGAATCTGCTTCTGATGAAGTTTCTTCATCGTTTTCATCTTGTTGTTCGACTTTGTCTTCTTGCGGTGGTGGGTCGTCTTTGACGGCGGTGGCGGAGTTTTTCTTTGCCATTGAGACTTGAGAGAATTTGGGATTAGGGTTTGGGGTAAAGAAAGCGGTGGAGTTAGTGATGAGTGTGAGTGAGTGATTGGAATTGAAATAGATTTTGATGGGAATATAAAAGGGTTTGAATATGGATTGTGGTGAGTTCGGGTGGGTTGGGCCCAAAAATTGCCCAATTTGGCCTAAAGCGTGTGTAAAGGGTGGTGTCGGTAGGTGTGGACGTGGGTCGGTTTGGGTTGGATTTGGTCAAATCCAAGAACCGTTGGGTGAGGTAAAATAACCACCATTATATTATTTGACCGGTTTAGGTAAACCCACTAATTTTCGGTCTGGGTTAGATTGGGTAGTGGGTTACCCAAATTATTTTTTTGTTTTTTTTGTTAATATTAAATGACTAAATGATGATTCCTCATATTTTTTTCATAAAAAACACGCAACTTTTTTATTTTCTAAAAAAATTGTGTGACTTATTTTCACTATATTTTAATGTATAAAAATAATAAATGATAATATCAAATAATAAATTTCATCATAAAATACTTGCAACAAACTAAAGTTGCATGACATAAAATTGCATTGGTATCAAAATAACCAAAAAGTACAACATCCGAATTTGTAACTCTAGCATGTTTTGATTTTCAATATAAAATATTTTGTGTCAATATGAGAAATTAGACTTGATTTATGACCAATATATATATATATATATATATATATATATATATATTGACAAAATGATTAAAATATTTTGTATTCTCTTTCTTCCTAATGAAAATTAAAAAAAAACGTTGGCATTACTGGGTAAGTGGGTTTATTGGGTTTGAGTTTGGTTTTACCCAAAACCCGATATTTTTTATGGGTTTTTCATTTTTAAAATCATACTCACCCAATTACCCAACTCAATCCACGTTTTTTATTTTTTTTAGGTGGGTTTGACCGAATTTTCCGGATCGACCCAACCCATATACACCCGTAGGTGTCGGAAGAAAAACTGCTGTTTATTTTTTGGCTATAAATATCATCATATCTACCAAACAAATATATTAACTTTTGTAAGTTGAATTTGGAATCTGTACAAAAAAAAAAAAGATCACTACATCATCTCCATAAATGAGTATGAGAAAGCATCTACACATACTACTAGAAACATTCCTCAGTTATAAGCTGCGACAAATCTTGGTTTAAAACTGTTTTATATATATATAGGAAAGGTGTAAATTAACGCATTAGGCGAACAAGCGAAGGACCATTACAATCATTATACAAAAGATTGTCTAACAAAGAACTAACGTAATTAAAAGAAACTACAAAAAAAAAAAAAAAAAGATTCGTTATGACCTTGATGATGCAAGGAATCAGAACAACAATTAGTTTCGTGGAAGCTTTGAGAAACCGAGACATTGCAATCTGAAAGTTTGAGAAGATTGAGAACCTTTTCGAGGAGAGGTTTGGGATAGGAGATAGAAGTCAATCTTCTTGTGATAATAGTTGTCACTAACAAGGAGTCAATTTCAGAAATAACTTGAAATAATTTCATACTGTGATCCATCCTGAGACCGTGAAGGAGATTACACATTTCAGCAAAAATAATATTAGTTTTACTCAGGTTGCAGTAGAAGCCTTTGATGAATTTTCCTTGGTAATCATAAATATGTCCTCCACAAGCTTAATAATTTTATGGACACCTTCAGGAGGAGGTTCCTAGTGAACTTGACTTCTGTTAGTGGCCCGGTTTATATATATAGTCAGAATGGTGATGTATATCATGGAATATAACTCACCTAGTTAGATATGTAATGTCGTCAATCTAGTATGAGCTTCGAATGTTGGGAGAAGATTAATGAATTTATATTCTTTCAAAAAAGATAGACCACTTCCAAGGGATATATTACCGGTATTATCATTAGTACGATTCCAATCCAACCAAACATGAAGGCCAAAACTAAAGAATTTTGCCCAATGTTCAAGTCATATTATGCAATTCAAAAACTCATACGCTTCTTTAAAATCTCGTAAAGTATGCATGGTGAACTCAGGAGCACTATCACAATGAGGGAAAAGGTCGGCAATAACCATATTTCCTCTACATCTTTCTTCCTTAGTTAATTAAAATTTTTCCATGCATAAGTTTCCAAAGAAAGGAACGGATTCGAATCAGGTCTGCCCACATCTAAGCCAACATATAATTATGATTGAAATCATTAATAGAATCCATTTGGGGAACCAATAAGTTATAAGCCGATTTTAAGCTAAATTGACCATCTGCAGAAAGAATCTAATTAGCAAAATTGTTAGCCCCTCACTCTTCATGTGGTTTGATTTTGAGAATCTTATCACAATCATTATTTGTTTAAAACTTTTTAGGTTATACAAAAAAGAAGAGGATATAAATGATCATTTGGCGAAAAACCAAATATTTTTCAATCAACAACAATGAAAAGTTTAGTTGACAACAAAATATTTGGAACTCAATTGCAGAATTTTATGTCACATCAAAAGGAGGAATGACTTTAAGTAAAAAGTTTCAACCAAGTGTTTAAAAATCTTCCTTATGTCAGTTTTGACAGCAAGGTTGCCTCCAAAAAAAACCTTGAAGATTAACTGCCAATGAAGACAGGAAAATGCAATATCATATATTCCTCCCAAAAATAAAACATCTTTGATTTTCATAAATAATTTTTGGAGCAATTTTACTAACCTATCACCCCAAGTGTTTGGTATTAAAGTTTTGGTTTTCTTAACAAATGCCATCGGGACATTTGTTTGCATGACTCTAATTTTAAACTTGAAATATGTTAAAGCAATAGATCTGAAGTGATTTCGTGTACCTACACCTCAAATTTTAGGATTAACCTTGATTTAAAAAAGGAGAATGCTAATCATTATCCCAGAGGCATTGGTTAAGCAACCTAATCAAGTAAGTTTTTATTAAAAAAAAAAGTAGTGTAATTACTAGTTAGTCAAAAGTAATAATTTATATTTTTAAGACAAATTTCTATTTAAAGATTCATTAACCAATGCACATGGGGCACTGGTTAGCAAGACCTTGAGAGCAAGAATATCAGTAGTTTTTCTACCGTTTCTACACTAAAACCAAGGGCACAGTCACACTGTCTTTGATAATTTGATTTGAAGCCGGTTCCATTTATCTGCACGACAACGGTTCCTTTATGCTTTTTGTGCATTAAAAAATAAATTAAAAGATATTTACAAAGCAACCAAAGACCTTTTTGATATATATCGTGGGGTTTAATGAGACCCGTTTTAGAGTTTCCGATGGATACTATGAATATTTAAAAAATGAAGTTGAGTTGTTTAAATAATTAAAAAATGTGAATTAATATAAAAAAATTATGTGGGGTCATTTTAAACTATCAAAATGGATGTTATAGATTTGTATGCTCTAATAATATACTTGGCGTAGTCAGATAACCTTTACTTTCAAGCCTCTAATCGGACGACATCCTCATATTGAACGTAGCTACTATTTTTCAAAAAAATAAAGTTGTGTGAAAAATGAAAAATAGTTTTTGATTTTGATTTAGTTATTACTTAAAGGGTATTTTTTGTATTTCATAGAATTTTTAGGGGTAATAGTTATTTTAATCCTTGAATATGTAATGTTGGGGACTATTTTGACTAAATCCATAATCAAAGACTATTTTGTAATTTTAATATATTGAAAGACTATTATGGTTATTAGTTACACATTCATGAACCAAAATGACTATGAGAAGTGCTAGAAGCAGTCTCTTTATATCATTATCTACAACATCCACTCTTCTCTTAGATGAAACTAATACGGTCTTACCGTTCATGTGAGATTTATTTCTAAAATGTGGGTGCTAGTAGCATTAAAAAGAGTGTCATCCACTATTACCCCTTAATTTTAACTCTGAAAGCTTTTTTCTATGCCCCACACACTTTGTCTCTTCTCCACAAAACATTCAAAAATTACATACTCCCCCCGTCCCAAAATATAAGTAAAAATTGGTCAACAAAAGTTAATGTATTTGGTTCAAAATATGTACCAAATACATCAACTTATGTTGACTCATTTTTGCTTATATTTTGGGACGGAGTAGTATTTCGCTTAACAATTGAAATAATTTAACTTTCAAGATTTGAATTTTCAAGGTTATGTCGAACATACTAATATTTTAGTTTTTTTTTTTTTAAAACTCCAAGTAACTAGGTTGCATTCAATTTTATCAACAATAGGCACGAGATGGTGTCTTCATTGGTCGCCTGCTGTGAAGGTGTTCTTATGGATAATCAGCTTAATGAAGCACTTATGCTTTTAGTTCTTATGGATATAATATAAGCTTACTTATAAGTTATATCTATAGAAAAGATAAAATAAAGTCAACTATTTTATAAGTTATATCTAAATTAGCTGAAAATATTCATGTAATAAGTTGTTTCCATAAGCTCTCCCAAACGATTTATAAAAGCTTCATTATAAGTTGATCATCTTAGCTGTGAAGCTTTGATACATTTAGCTGCTAATTATTGATACATTTAGCTTTTAATTTTTAGTTATGAGCATATTGTATACATGCTTTTCAATTGGTCAATGATGAGCCTTCAATGTTACTAATTTTTGGCATATCTTCTGTCTTGAATTTAATTTATAAATGTCTTGAGTTTGTTTAAAGGATGTTAAATGAAATGTTAAGTCACTTGGAGTGTCAACCAAAGCGTCACATTGCATGGCTTAAATCTGTTGATTTACTATTTAATGGAGTTGGTCTTGTGCTTTTAGCTCACTGCAGGGACATTTTTCCATTATTTTTTCATTGGATGCATGCAGATGGTGATGATATTATTATTTTGATGAGTATATCTTTACACATGAGAAAGCTTTAAACCTTCACCAGATTACAAGTCTAAAGTTTGGAGAGTACTTTTTAAAATTAGCCTTACGATTTTGATTAAAAATTATGTTTTTAAGTACTGAACCAAAATCATTGGCTAAACCTGCAATGTTGAATTAGATCTATATTCAAAATATTTGCTATTGTTTTAACTTGCGGGGATTTCAGCACCGGCTTTCATTTCTCTTTATATGGCTTGACATTGCTGAATATGTATTCAATTTTGTTCTTTTAATATTTTGATGCAAAACAATTATTTCTGATTAACTCTGAGATACTGTTATTCTGCAGGTTCTGAAGTGTACTTGTGTGGTGTTTTGAGACTGACATGGATTATGAACTCACCTTATTTTGCAAGGTGGGTTAAAAAGTTATCCTGAAATGCTTAAGTAGTGAAATATCAGTCACTTCACTCAGAGGAATCCGTTCAATGAGACTTTGTATGTGGAGACAAAAAATTGTATACATCTATTTATATCATTATTTATCACACCAACTTCATTAATCCAAAACATCCAGTGGTACACAACCTTACATTCTTACAAAAGGAAAATACTAGAAGTAATTTGTAATGTGGTAGAATTTCATTCTATGAATGCATGTTTTCATGACTAATACTCTAAAGTAATTTACACGTTATTTAATCATTCTAAGGTCATATGCAGCAATTCATTGCAAAACCTGATCAAGGATTCATATAGCTGCTGATAAAATCAAATAAGATCACAACTAAATAGTAGACGAAGGAAATTGGTCGACTCAGTTTGCAGCAATTCATTGCAAAACCTGATCAAGGATTCATATAGCTGCATATAAAATCAAATACAATCACAACTAAATGGTAGACAAAGGAAATTGGTCGACTCGGTTATGAACTCAACCACACAAATTCTGGTCATGGTTTACAAGTCATCTTGAAAAATTGATTATAAAACTGCTCTAAATTGGTAGCAACTAACTTGAATAATAGACTCTTACAAGCATAATCTCATGAATTCTACCAAATTAGTTTTGATGCTTGTGAACTATCAATAGCAGTGTTTGAAACACTAGCCTAGCACTAGCTTTATAGATCCAGTAGAAAGTTTAGTGGCATTCCCAGAATTAATTTGCAAAAGCTACTTATGTAATCTCTGATAATCACAGAAAATAGAACAAGCATCGATAAATACTTCACATTTATAAATCTAGAGAAACTAGACTAAATATTACTAGGCATTGTAAATATTAAAATGACACAAGGTAATTTTTTTCAAAGAATTTCATTCTCAAATAAGGAGATTTGTCGGGGAACAAGAGATGATTCCAAAACCACAAACAAATGGCTGCACCGACGTACATTGCAAAACAACAGACCATGCTAATATTGTGATACATATCTTGTCATTTGAAGATATGAGCATTTCACAACCACCAACAGATGAGAAAACTTGTTGCGGTGAAAGTTAAATTAAACATAGAAAAACAAAGAAGGATAACAGCAACAACCAAATCTTAGTTCTTTTGGGCAGGATCAACTACATATGAACCAAACTATGCTATAATGACTATAATAGATTATGCCTATAGCCAACCTGTTGACCTCTATTCTAAGTCTTACTTAATACTAGTTTCAGAAGAGGGATAACAACTAATTTCAATAACTGAAACTTACCTGAAGGGTCAGAGCAATGGTATGTTGTGACAAAAAATTTGGTCAGGTTGATAAAATAGTCAAGAGGCTAGTTAAATAGCAGATACCAAATTATCTTGACTTCATCTCTAGCGAGAGCCAATGTGATGCCAACCACATTTTCTTCCATTATAAGTGTGGCGGGAAGAAGGAAAACCACAGCCATTGGAGCCATGTAAAGGAGTACTTTCTTAAATAGGGATTACTCAGATTCACACTAATGTATTTCAAACATGTACAAAACATATTCAGACTATTCTGTTTTGTACTTATCAATGGTGTCAATAGTGGAAAGTGCTGCTGTTTGAGTATTTAGATTGAACTCTTCAATAAATTGAAAACATTAACTATCTCCAAAAGACAAAGTTGAGCCAGTAATAGCCAACAGCACATAAATCCATTTAACAAGCTCCTTGTTGAAGAAAAAGAATATATCCATCAAACTGGTAACACAAAATTAAGTTAAGCAATGAGGATGAACTAAAAATGAAGTTTTCATAAAAATAAAATAAAAAAATCAGTAAAATAAAAATACTAAATGAAGTATTCAATCAATGTCTCAGACAGTGGACCTAACAATGTGCATATCTAACATCTAGTTTCCTATTTACTATTTCTTTAATCAGGTGCAAGCAAAGGCTCTCAAATAAAACATATGAATGTAAAGGAAAAAGAGTTGTTATTACAATATATTTACAAAATTGAGAATCTTCGATTTAAAGGGAACAAACTGCATAACTGGTAGACTCATTTCTGGACTACAAAATGAGAATGTAGGCTTATTACAAGACTATTATTGTCTAGGGAGTTGCAGAGCAAAATGAGAACCCTCAACTACAAATACAGCAGGAACTTACAAACAAGAAAAGCAAAAATTGGTGTATACACAACTCTAGGCATCAACATACGCAACAGGGTTCAATGGTACAACAGAATTTGGAAAATCTGATCTCAGGCCAGCAAGAGAGTAGTATGCAAGAATATGAGCTGGATGCGTAACAACCTGAGGCTCATCCGCATTGACATTGTTAATGACAACAACTTGCCTAGAAGGAATTAACTCAATGTTCCAAAAGGGGCGAGCCATTGCCAAAAGACCACGTCCAGACGGAGATGCACCATACCCTTGAACCCACAAGTACCTAAGAGAAGTCAATCGTGTTGCAGCAATAGCAAGCGCATGCTCGCTGAAAAAGGAACATCCTCTCATTTCAAGTTTCTGAAGACTAGGACAGCCCTTTGAGAACTCCAAAAGCCCTGTATCAGTTTCCCCCACATACCCTAACAGCATCCACCTCACATTTTGACTGTATTGGCCAATGTAACCAAGACCAACATCAGTCAAACCACCACGCCGCAGATATAACGCAAATCTTATAAGCTTGTCACACCCCATCAGCAAAGCCCGCACCCCGTTGTCAAGCGGCAAATCTGATATTCTCTCTGTGTGATCAAGCAACACAAGACGAAAATCGCAAAGTTTCTTCAAGTGGGTCCCAATATGTTCCAGAGATGCATTTGTAATATCGGACACATACACAGCCAAATATTCAAGTTCTGTACACCCTTGTGATAAAGCAATTAATCCTCTGTGGGACACAGTACCTTCTTCATCCTCTGGGTCATCATCACCTCGTTCAATCCTTAGTCTTTTTAACTTCTTACAACAGTGACCAAGAACCACTAAACCTCTATCTCCAATTACATTTCTCGTCTGTTCATAAGGGAAGATATCAGTTCATAGTATGAGACTAAGAGTATATATTAATGTATATCAGTTGTGAGGAATAAAACTCAACCATACAGACCACATGTGAATGATCAATATTTAAATTTTGAAATTTTAATGAGCCAAGGTTTTCAGGAAGTTACCTCAAGGACTTCCAAATTTGGGCACTTTTGGATCAACATACAGTGATCCTCTGTGTCTAGCATGGCATAGAGGAGATCCAATTTTTTTAGTGCAGCTGCATATGGAAACGCTATTGGCAATTCATTCTTTCCAATGTATGTTAGACCCAATCGGCACAACTTTGCCGGTAACATTAGAGCAGTGTATCTTTCAGGTTCCTCATTGTAGGTGCCACCAGAGAATTCTTCCAGAGCAGTTGCATTGCGGAAAAAGTTTCTAAGATCCAAGATTTCACAATCAGTAATCTTCACTGACACCAAGTTGGGGCAATTTCTGGCTAAAAGCTCGAGGTCCTGAACTTTGACTTCAACATCTGTCAAGTAAAAATTTAGAGACTCGAGAACCGTGTTATTCATGGCAAGCTCGTGTAGCCATTCGTTCTCATTTTCTTCATCATTCTCAACAATTGTGCTTTCCTCCAAAAGCAAAACTCTTAAATTCCTGCCAAAACCCAAAATTTATAGTTAGAGCCACAATAACTAATAACTGCTGCCATAAACTTGCATGAAACAATGTCTCAGATCATTGTACTTGAAATACTTATACTACATAACAATTTGTTTACCATAAAACTATTGATTACCCTGCGAAATTTTATTCAAAAAATACGGGAAAATTAGGTTTTAAGTATGGGAAATGGGAATTATTTTATTTATTATCATAAGGAAAAGTACAATGAGTTTTGTGATTATGTTCCTCACTAATCACTACCAAGTCCAAACAAATTGGTCACAAAGTTTTAGTCAATAGATGTATATACACTTCATCTTCTCTAAACATGCTCCAAAATTTTCAATCACTAAAAAATAATATCAATTTGAAAAAGACAAATTTCTAAAGCAAGAAAAAAACAAGCGAAATCAATGTAAGGTTAACCATGAAATATTTTGGAAACCCATTAGAGAGATATAGTAACAAAAAGAATTACCACATATTGGTATTATGAAATAATCCAATAGTCAAATCTGTCACATGACGCACCCATAAACAAAAACAACTAGATTTATTGAGCAATAACATAAAAAATTGTACTACAAGAATACCAAACGAAATAAGAACACTTGGCGTTCAAATTAAGCATTGAAAACTCAAAAAACGAAAAGAAAGTAATAAAGAACTAGCAAACAAAATTTGATTTAACAAGTTTTTTTATACCTGCAAAAACGACCAATATATCCAAGACCTTTTGTAGAAAATCCAGAACATTTCTCAAGCTTGAGAGAGTGAAGAACATGACCACGCGATTCAGCAAGAATTTTAAGATCGGAATCTTGAACAATCATACGACGGAAATGAAGATTCTTTAAACAATCAAAATAGTGAGAAATTTCGTTAATCCATGGCGTGACGTGACCTCCCCAATCTTCAGGAATGAGATTAAACATAGCTGCTCGTGGTTTTCCTTTCAGTTTGAGCGACTCTAGATGTGGAAATCTGCGACGGAGACGCGACGGTGTTGTTGTGTAGCAGAGAGCGATGGTGACGTGTTTTCGAGTCATCGAATCTAGCTCGTGCCATCGTCGGCAGACTTGTGAAACTGCATCTCGGTCTTTTGGATCGGTTATGTAAGGGATTACACAGTCAAGTACTACGTCGACGATGCGGTTTCCGTTAAGTCTTACGTTCCGATCTTCTTCCGCCATAGATCTATTTACAGAGACCGAAGTCCACTGTGAAAATAAGATTGATTGATTGATTGAGATTAGATGGTAGTTACTATTATAAGGGTGGAAACGATAAAGGAGAATAAGGTGGAATGGAAGAGAAGAAAGAATAAGGTGAGGATGATGATAGTGTCTGTGTCAGTGTACTAATCTTTAATCTTCTTGTTGTAAAATTATGGTGTTGGAGAGAGAGAGTGGTGGGGTTGAAGGGAGAGGCAATAGAGGAAACGACAAAACTTGTTACAGAATTCATTGGTTACGTGGTGTGATGTGACACGTAATCTTTTCTGTTATTTGATGGTTTCAGATTATTCATTGGAGGTGAGGTGGTAATTGGTAATGTGATACTGCCATACTGCTGCACTGTTTCCAAGTTGATTTTATTGTTTATGTGTACGATGAATATCAAACTAAGCAATGAGATATTTTAAAGGGAATTAACCTTATATAACAATTTAATTCCAGAAACAGTACGATGAATATGAGATATTTTAAAGGGAATTAACCTTATTTAACAATTTAATTCTAGAAACAGTAATTTAGTACTCGTACTACGGTATTTTTAGAGCAATGAAGGTTTTGAGTTCTCTCGTCTCGGTTCCTAAAATGATTTAACTTGTACATGTTGTCTATTTCTCATTTTTTATTGGCATTACCTAATTAACATCAACTTATTTTAGGAAAATTTTTAGTCAAACCTAAAGCAGAAATTATATATGTACATCTATTTTCTTACAAATTTTGTGACAACTTTCTATCTTAAACTCTTATTATGTTTTTACTTTTCTCTCTATTCTTTTGATTTTTGTGTCAATATCTACTTTTCTTTATAAATTTATGGTTGTCTCAAAAGTTGTTACACAAATGGTTGTTCAAATAACACACTTCAACCTAAAATGACAAAATATCTTCTAAATGAAATAAAATTTCAATTGTATATAAATTCCTTTTGTCTTAATCTATAATTAAACGCTTAGACCTAGTTCATGTAAAATGACTTTACGGGTAGCGTACATAAACGCTTAGACCTTGTAATTCAATCTTTAATCTTACATTGAGATCGAGCTCACATTCATGGCTGTTGGTTAGAAATGAGATGAAGATTTAGAATGAAAGATGAAAAAATATTTTTGACAAATTTAGATGCACAAGGGCAATTTCAGTATTATCAATAAATTTTAATGAAATTTTGGTGTAGTTGGGAATTTTCGGGGTGTAATTAGAAAAAAATCTCCAGCACCTTAAAAAAATTATTAATTTGTTTCCATAAATAACTTTATATTATTTCATTTCAACAACATTCATTTATTTTTATATGCTTTAATAAATTAAATCCACAAAAAAGTTAAGAAAGAGAGAGAGGGGGTTTTTTTATAGACACTCTAAACACCAGAATAATTCACTACACAATGTGGTGTCTATTCAACATCATGCTAAATATCCATCCAATTATGGAGGAGTAAAGTTTGGTGCTTACACATGAGGGTGAGTATGGAAGTACTCTCTCTTTAGTTTTTATGGGTCCACTTTAATAAATTGTATTATAATAAGAGCATTGCTATATATCCCGAAGGATCTTATAGCGAGAGAGTCCCAAATTGCAGTCCAACCAATTAAAATGCTTGCTGGCCGGAAAACATGGGGAGTGAGGTTGTTATTTTTTATTTTTTTATTAAGCAGTCAAATAAAAATGAAATCTAATTGCTATTAATTTGCCAACACATTCGGGAACCGTTCACGAATTTGCTTTTCGCTGGATCTATCATTTCCGTTATAATAAATGAATTTTGTGGACATATATAATGATAAAGAGTAATAGTAAAACACATTTAATAATTTTTTTGAGGTGTTAGGTTGTACGGTTCCCGCCATCAACGGTCGTGGGACCTTCTTTGTGAGCTTGCTTCTATATCCAACAATCCCGGTGAATTATAGGGGATTTTAATGATTTCCTTACTAGGGAAGATAAAAGGGGCAGTTCTGACTTATGAGAGACCTTCATGGCTCTATAATGGTCTCTGCAGTGCAGTTAGTGATTGTTCTCAATATACTAGTACTTGGCACAAGAGCTTAGGAACGCCGCATGCGGCGGAAGAATGCCTTGATATGGTTAAGCATACTTCGGCTTGGGCCTCTATTTGACCCTCGACACGACTTATTAACCTTCGAGAATGCTTGGCTACTTGATCAAAGCTTAGCGGATAGAGTCAATGCAGATTGGCCCTTTTATCCAGCTAATAACATAGAAGATATGCAGGCTTAGAGCAAAGAGAACACACCAAATTATCGTGCCACAACTAATAATTTACGTTGTGAGTTAACAGCAAGTGATGAAAACAATGATCATATATCAGATGTCGATGTTACTGAAGTACAAAATAAATTGTCTTGTGTTTTGCTCGAAGAAGAAAAATATTGGAAACAAAGATCCAAGGTATTTTGGCTCAAAGATGGTGATAAAAATAGCAGAGTATTTCATGGTTCAACTAGTGTACGACGGAAGGGAAATTATATAAAAAAAGTTATGTGGTAATGATAATAGTATGATTGAGGATCAAATTGGGTTATGTAATAACATCGCTCAATCCTATTTTGAAAATATTTACATGTCGAGTTATAGGGATCACACACCCATAATTGAGGTCGTATTACATTGCATCTCCAAAAATAATAATGATATGCTCACCTGACCTTTTACTGAAGATGAATTTCGTTGTGCTACCTTTTCTAAGCACCAAGATAAGTCTCCGGGACCTGACAACCTTAATCATGGTTTCTATAAAAAAAAATAAATAATTGGCCTTTGATTGGTAAGGAAATTTATGATGCTTGTTGTTCTTGGTTTGAAGATGATATTTTTTCCTTACAATCTTCATGAAACCAATATTGCTCTTATGGTCAAAGTCGATCGACCATAAAGCATGAAGGATATTTGTCCAATCTCTCTTTGTAATGTCGACCATTTATAAAATTCTCTCCAAAGTTCTTGCCAAACGCCTTAAACAAATGCTTCCTCATTGTATTCACAAGTTGTTTGTGCATGGTAGAGATATTCTTGATAGTGCTTTAACTACTTTTGATATACTGCATTATATATATGACGTGCAAAACAATGGGGAAATACACGATTTTGACAGAGTTAAGTGGTGTTACCTTGAGGCAGTTATGAAAAAAATGAGTTTATTTAGTATTTGGATAGGGGTGTTTATGCACTGTGTGTCTTCTGCGAATTAACTATTGTGTGTTGATAAATAATTATCGGGTTGGTCCAATAACACCTTTATGTGGACTTCAAGGCGGCCTCCTTTCGCCTATGAATGCCTTTCGGCTTTATCAGGCACCATGAGAGTAAAGGTCTCATTCATGGTGCTAGAATTTATAGAGGCAGTCCATCTTATAGTCACCCTGTGTTTGTAGATGATAGCTTTCTCTTCTGTTCGGCTACTATTTCTGAAGTGACAACTCTTAAGCAAATTCTTGATAATTATGAAGCAACTAATGAACAAGCTATCAATTATAAAAACCAACCCAGCATGCTTTTAGCCGCAACACTGATACGATCACAAGTGCAAATGTTACTAATCTTTTTGGTGTGGTGTGGAGACAACCAGACATGGTAAATATATTGGTTTCCCCCCCTCTATGGTTGGTAGGGACAAAAATGTTATTTTCTCATTCATTAAGGACTGCATTTGGAAGAATATCCAAAATTGGAACTCTCATTCTTTATCAAAACCATGAAATAATTAAGTTCTTATAAAATAAGTGGCATAAGCTATCCAATTTTATTGTATGGATGCCTTTCTTCTTCCTACAACTCTAGATCAAGAAATTAAGAGCATGATGAACTTATTTTATTGGGGTTCAAATAATAATAGTTCTTGAAGCATGAATTGGTTAAGGTGGGATAAGATGACAATTCAAAAAGATCATGAAGGTTGGAAGGGTTTAACCTGGCAATGTTAGCTAGGTAAGGAAGGATGGAAGATAGCTGCAAACTATTCCTTTCTTCTCACTGTCCTCAGAGCTGAATATTTCCCTTGAAAGGGTTTTTTTGGATGCCAATATTGGGCACAATCCAAGTTACTCGTGGAGGAGTATTTGGATTATCCTTCTCTTATCTCTTGGTTACATGTGGGAAATAGGTGCATATAATATTTGATAGTTATTTCTTAAATATGATTACAAAATAGAGTTATATGACAAGATGATGAGTTCTCATTAGCTGAGGCAGTAATTTTACACCTTCAATGCATAGTCATTAAACACATGATTAAATACTTACATATAATAAATTATAAAAGTATTAGATTTTATTATAACCTCTTTTTGTGATAATTATGATGCCTTTTTTTTTCATTCTTTCCAAAAAATTATTACGATTATTTTTTAAAGAATTGTCTTGAAAGTGCGCATTTTTTTCTTCTTGGCAAGAAGGCAGGATGTTTAATACTCCCTCCGGTCTTTATTATAAGAAACTTTTTAAAAAAATTTTTGGACCTATTTATAAGAAAATGTCACAATTTTTAATGTATATTTATTGCATAAAAGACCTTTTTAACCCTCATTTAATGCTTGTCTTTTTAATGTTAGTGGGTATATTTAATACTTCACAAATTTTTATAAGGGTATATTTGTAAAAACATTTAAAAAGTTTCAACAATTAATGATTGTCTTGGTTTTGATGTTTTTTGATTTTTCTTCTTATATTAAAGACCAGAGGGAGTACATCAACATGGCATATTGAAAAGTGTTATTGAGTGTCGATTCAAATGGAAATGAATGTGTAAATCAATAAATGTAACCACTTAGAATTGAATGTAGTAAAAAGTGATTTAGAATAGTGATGCATGTTATAGGGAGTGATGATCAATAAAATTGGTTGCTTGTATCTCTTGAGATGATTAAAAAAAAATCTCTAGAGGGGCAAATATACGACATATAGCATTACATAGTCAAAATTATTGGTTCTCGGGGTGGCGACAACCCCTAATCCCATGTACCTAGTTCTGTCCCTGGGAGCTATGGACTGAGCTATGAATTCAGCCCAAGTTGGCCCAATAGCTCTTAAAACACTTCACGTTTTCAAGCTTCATGTTTGGGAGGTTGTGGATTGGGTCATGGAATTAGCCCAATAGCTCTTAAAGCACTCCACCGTTTAAGGCTTCGTGCTTCGGGGTTGTAGACTGAGCTATGGACTCGCTCCATATCTATATTGTGGCCTATACCCAATAAGAGAGTTAGACAACCCATTATATGAGCCATGTACCCTCTTGACTTAGCAGACAAGGTCAAACCGACCCTAAGCGAGGTTTTAGGAGCAAGCAAGCTAAACTTGCGAAATATTAGGAATATGTTGCTCAGCCACCACCCAGGAAACCGTAGACTTCTCCTCTGTATATAGGGGTCACTAGCTAACCCTAAATACATTCACCCCCCCACCCCCCAGTATACTACATACATAAAGCCTAAGGTTTGACACACTACCGACTAGGCCTAACCCCAACTTCTTAGCAAGAATATCTATAAATAATATAATAATTTTATCGATATAATATAAGGCATATTTAATTTTATTCAAACATCTTTATAATGCAAAAATAACACATCTATTTTAAATTTGTAAAAAAAAAAAACATCTATTTTAAATGACCGTTAACATTTGAGATTGTCGAATATGTATTTGTAGCACTATTCTAGGGTGGAATTTTAGGGATTTAGGCCGACTGTTTACCAAGCTATTAGGTTAAGTGTTTTGGGATCTTGAATGACTCTATCCTTCCTTGGTTCATCATCCCATTAATATATATGACAAATGGGATAAAATCCCAAGGCGAGAATTAAGTCGAGAACTCTGGGATCCTTGGCTAGGGTTTCTAAAGTTTCTTGCTTCTTTGCGTCTTCTTCAACCCACACTCTCTAGAACCAATCCAACCAAATAGTATTGATTTGTGTTGTAGGTAGGCTTAAACATATAGACTTTGATTGTATAAAAACTCGACTTATACAAGGAGTGTTCTATGTTGAGGTACAACCACTACTAGAAAACTCGTATTTTTTGTCACAATTTTCGTATGAAAACAATTTTGTCTCAAATCGCAATACATTTTTTCACACATTAGGGACAAATTTCAAATTTGTCTAAACAATTGAGACAAATTTCATACAAAATACATATAAAATTATTCAATTTTCAATTTTTTTAATCATAGAATTTCGTTTGCAATACGATGCATAACTCCCTATGAAGTATGAACACATGTAGATACACTTCTTAATACTCCAGATTGATCGAGAGTAGAGGTGAAGTTATGTCACACTCACAGTACCATATCTATGTTCCAACCCACTTGTGACCCAGCTAGGCGGAGGATATCACAGCGACAAAGACCTCAGTGATACGTGGTCCAACTAGTGGTGAATACGTGGTCCTCCATTTGGGACACAAAGCACCCATTATTTCATATTATTAATATTAGACTTAATAAACTTTACCTTTCATCAGATTAAGAGTTAAGGCATCATAACGTGTATTCTTATCCTCCTCTCATATTTTATTCAGGTTTCTTATCTAGAAGGCCAACTTGTCCATTTATTTTTTGGGGAAGGGGGCTACTATTCTTCTGTCCTACATAAATAATTATGTTGTTTTGTGCAGGAGTATTATTATTTCTTGAGTAGCAAAATTTTAACAGGATAACGATATCAGAACTTGCACCCTCTTCATATTTTATTCAGATTTTTTAATCTATAAGGCTTTTTGTCCAAACTATATTCGAATGCTACCCCACCATTCTTTTAGCCCAATATATATTGTACTACTATTTTATGCAAGAACATCTTTTGTTGAGACTTGAGAGACAAAGACTTAGTTTTGTAGTGGCCTAGAGCTGAGAGAAAAACAACAATAATGGATGAGCTTTCCTATGCCAATTAAGGATCAATATTTATAGCTGCTTCATGATATGTAGGGGGCACCATAATCTTCACTACATAACCCTTGTGAACTAGGTTTTTTATCATATAGATTTTTTTTGTCCCTGTGCAACAAAAATTCCAATTGTATTTCAGAATATGGACATTTAATAAAGGTATTAATAACTTGTGTCCTAAATAATTTATTGGTAAAATGATATAAATGATTCTACGTTCGAGCCAACAAGTACGACCACAATAGACTTAAAATATTTAACCTACATTTTTAGAAATTTGAATCTACGACCTCTAGTTAAGCTTAAAGATATACCTTATCATCTCTCTCAAGTGCTCTCATATCAATTGTCATTTTAAGATTGTTTACTCGTAAAAAAAACTAAATTATTTTACTTTCAATATAATTATTTATTATACCTTTTTACACTTTATTTCTCTACGATAAATAACTATGAGTAATTTTAACAAAAAAAACAAATAATTAATACTACTTTAAACATTGAAAAAAATATTCTAAAATATCTTAAAGAAACGGAGGTAGTAAAAAAAACACAGATACTTATGTTTGGTGGATGAAAAAGCAATGTTTCTTGACATACATACTTTCAATATTTGGAAATGGGATCATATAATATATCTGGTAAATTAAACGGATCAAAATCTCAGCTTCCAATCGAATTAGTGGCTCATACCCATTCATAGAAAGAATATTTGTTTTAGCAGCAAACTTAGCCCCCTTTAATTATTCAAAGAGAGACTTAGATTACGTTTACTATCCAAAAATATTTTCTATTTTTTTATTTTTTTAAAATATGAGTTCATTTTAATTTGTTAATAAGAAAATGTGAAGTTTTTTAAACGAACTATTGTGATCGATTGGACATGAAATACTAGTTAGAGATTATGCATTTAAAAAAGGTTAAATATGTTTTTAGTCCCTATAAATATATTAACTTTTCGCTTTAGTCCCTCTATAATATTTCTTCGACTTTTAGTCCCCCAAAAAATTTTCATCACCACCTATGGTCCATACTTTTAAGTCAACTCATGCGTAACCTTAATATTTTTGCATGAAAATTTCTAAGAATGTTTAAAATATTATAAAAATGACTCCCAAAAAAATTAGAATTTTTGAACAAAACATGATTAAAATATTATTTTTTTAATTTTTTTGCGCTTAAAAATTCAGATTTAATTTATGTTTTGTTAAACAATACTATTTTTTTGGAGAGATTCTTATAATATTATAAATATTTCTGAAAATTTTCATTCAAAAATATGAAAGCTACACATGATTTGACTTAAAAGTATGGACTAAAAGTGAAGATTGAAAACTTTTTGAGGACTAAAAATCGAAGAAAGTTTTAGGGGGACTAAAACGAAAAGTTGCTATATTTATAAGGATTAAAAACATATTTAACTCTTTAAAAAAATAAAAGTAATTATGTTGATATTTTTTTATTTATTTCCAAAAAATTCACACATTATTCACTTCAAAAGTCTAGCATATATGTTTGATAGCAAGCAAAATTAACACAAATTTTAAAAAATAAAAAATGTTTTCTCAAAATAAACAAAACATAAATACTTGTCCTCGTTATTATATGTTGAGTATTTTGAAGTTGGCTGCATGTTTTGGTAAAATCAATGTGTTCAAGTAAAGCATCTCCATGTTTTAGAGAAGTCTTCAGTTGCAAGAAATCGGATTTGAAGTGGTTCAGACGCATTTTGGACCTTCAGAAGCACTTTGGACCTTCAGACGCAGGAACAGTGCTTCAGACGCTGAAATCCTTCAGACGCGCTACAGTGCATCAGACGCACTATTCATGCGTTGACCCGCGTTGACTTCTTCAGAAGCTGGTTTTTTATGTTATGTTTCTGTGCGAATCTTTGAGAGATTTATCATGGATTTATTATGGATGAAGGGTTCTAGAATGCTGATTGATTTGTTGAAGATCTTATGAAGATTTAGCTCGTATTTATGCTTTGAATAATTGTGCTGAAGAATCTTTAAAAAGATACAATGCTGAATTATTTGTTTCCTTTCTAAGCATTGCATAATTCAGAAACATATCATTCAGAAGATTGGAATCATATTAATGCTGCTTGACTGAAGGCTATTTAAGGAGATTGCTGCTGCTATTGAAGACTAACGAAAATTAGAGTTTAATCAGAGAATTGAGTCTTTGTGTTTTAAACTTAGAGTTTTATTTGTGCACCACTCAACTGAGTTGGTTTAGGTGTGTTTGAGTTGTAATTCACTCTAAGCCTTTAGGTACGAGTGTTATTCATTGATGTATTGAACTTGTGTTCAGAACTGGGTTAAGTTTTCAGAAGCTGAGTTGTAACTGGGTTAGTTACTTGGATAGGAAGTTAGTAGTTTTCTAATACTCAAAGAGTTGGGTAGAAATCAGACTAGGAGGAGATTGATTGCTTAGGCTGGGAACAGGGGGTTCTGTGTCTTGAGTCTTAAGGATTAATTCATATAGTGGATTTCCTTCCTGGATTGGTATCCTCCAGATGTAGGTGGTGTTTACACCGAACTGGGTTAACAAATTATGTGTGTGCTTTTTATTTCTGCACTTTAATTTTTGCTTCTTAACTGGTTTTTATTTGTGCTCTGTTTTAAGTACCACGTGCCCTGTTTCAAGTTATGATCATTGTCCAGCCAGAATTTCAATTGGTATCAGAGCAGGCACCCTGCCTGTGATTGGGTGAGCTCCAGGGAAGTGTTTTCTGGCAAGCATGGACAGAGAGGGAGGTTATGTTAACAGACCACCATTACTGGATGGCACGAACTATGAATACTGGAAGTCCAGGATGTGTGCTTTTCTAAAATCCATTGACAGCAGAACTTGGAAAGCTGTGCTCAAAGGTTGGGATCATCCAGTATTTTTAGACAAAGATGGGAACAAAACTGAGATTCTGAAACCTGAAGAAGAGTGGACAAAGGCTGAAGATGATCTGTCACTGGGAAACTCCAAAGCTTTGAATGCAATTTTCAATGGTGTTGACATGAACATGTTCAGACTCATCAAGAAGTGTACTGTTGCAAAGGATGCTTGGGAAATTCTGAAAACCACTCATGAAGGAACCTCTAAGGTCAAGATGTCCAGACTCCAGTCACTTACCACTAAGTTTGAGAACCTGAAGATGATGGAGGATGAAAGCATACAGGATTTCTACATGAATGTGCTGGACATGACAAATTCCTTTGAGTCTCTTGGGGAGAAGATGTCAGATGAGAAGATAGTGAGAAAAATTCTCAGGTCACTTCCCAGAAGGTTTGACATGAAGGTTACAGCTATAGAAGAAGCTCATGACATCACCACTATGAAGGTTGAGGAGCTGATTGAGTCTTTGCTGAATTTTGAGACTGCTTTTTGTAAACAGCCTGACAAGAAAGGGAAAGGTGTAGCTTTTACTGTCAATTCTGAAGCTGATGATCAACAAGAGTCTGATGAGGATGATAGTGATTTATCAGAAGCTCTAGTGTTGCTGGGAAAACAATTCTACAAAATTCTGAAGAATGTTGACAGAAAATCCAAAACCAAAGCTCAGAACTTCAGATTCAACAACAAGAAGCAACATAGTGATGTGAAGAAGACCAAGTCTGAGGAGAAAAGTAATCAAGCTAAAGGTGTGCAGTGCTTTGAGTGTGAGGATTATGGACATATCAAGTCAGAATGTCCTACTTTTCTTAAGAAGCAGAAGAAGAGCCTAGCTGTTTCATGGTCTGATGATGATTCTGAAGAAGATGCTGCAAGTGAATCAGCTAAGTGTGATACAAGTCTGATGGTAAAGTTATCTCAGAAGTCAGGAGCTATTTTAAAAACTGACACAATTTTAGAGTCTGAGACTTTTTCAGAGTCTGACTCAGAGTCTGAAGCTTCATCTGTGTCTGAAGTTGCTAAAACCTCATATGATGAACTGGCTGACAACTACATGAAGCTATACACCAGAAGTGCAGAAGTTTGCAAGCAAGTTCTGGATCAGAAGGAGACTATATGTCAACTGGAGGCTGAGAAAGGTGAACTCTTAGTGCAGAATTCAGAACTGAAAGAAGAAGTAAGCCAGCTAAATTCCCAGCTTGAGAATATGAAAAAGCAGGTCAGAATGATGAATACTGCTACTGATGTGCTGGATGAGATTCTGGAGAGTCAGAAACAAGGAAAACAAGCTGGTTTAGGTTTTGTTGATCAGACTCATAACCCCAAACAGATGAATCCAGTTAATAAGTTTGAGTTTGTTCCAGTTAAAAAGTTTGTTCCTGCCCCTAAAATTTAAAATCCTATGATTGGGACATCAAAGATGAGAACTCAGAAGCAAGCTCAGAAGCAATCTCAGATGCAACAATAGATTCAACTCCAGAAGTTTAACAGAAACAAAAGAAGAAATCATACTTGGGTTTGTCATCACTGTGGAAAGAAGGGGCATATATAACCATTTTGTTTCAAACTATATGGTTATCCTGAGCACTTTAAATATAGAAGAGTTGAACCTGCTACAAAAAGAGTCAATGTTCAGAAGGTGTGGAAACCCAAATGTCAATAACCTGTTGGTCTAATGGCTCATACTTCTCAGAAAGCTTCATCTAAGAAAAAATGGTACTTTGACAGTGGCTGCTCTAGACACATGACTGGGGTTAGTAAATTTCTGGAAAATATAAGACCTTACACCAAGAAAATGTATGTGACTTTTGGTGGTGGAGCAAAAGGAGAGATTCTGGGAATTGGTGACTTGGTCTGTGATGGTTTACCAAAATTGAATGATGTGTACTTAGTTAAAGGATTAACTTCAAATCTGATCAGTATCAGTCAGTTGTGTGATCAAGACTTGAAGGTGAAGTTCAATAAGAAAGAATGTTTGGTAACTGATCAAGAGGGTAAGGTTCTGATGAAGGGCTGCAGATCAAAGGATAATTGTTATTTGTGGGTACCTGAAGAAGACAGATTGTGTCATCAGATGCTTGAGCACTTAACCATGAAAAGTTTGAAGAATGTCAAGTCTGTGCAACCCAATGTTAAGGACAATGAACAAAGTGTGGCAAAGAGACTAGATACTAGTGAATCTGAAGAAGATGCTAACATCAGACTTTCTGTGCATAAGAGAATTGCTAGACTTCAGAAGAATATTGCTGAGAGGAATGTTTCTATTTGTAATTCTTCAAGTGTTTGTCTGCATGAGGACTTATAGCAATTACAACAAATTGGATGTGAGGAAGATAGAGTACCTGCCAGTTTTGCAAATGCTAAGTGTAAACCTGATCCTGAGTCTGAGTCTGATATTGGGACTGATTTTGAAGATTTTTGTTTTGTTTTTATTCCCTATGTGATGATGATTTGTCATAATTTTGTGGCTAAAAAGGGGGAGAAAACTTATGTTTAAGTACAGACTGGAGCTGTTCAGAGTGTGTTTCCTCAGAATGTACTGTGTTTCAGAAGCAGACTAGTTTTGTTCAGAACTACAATAGGAGTTGTTCAGAATCTGAAAATGTGATTGAGGGGGAGTGTGTGTCTCAGGGGGAGTGCTTGAGTGATAAAGTCCTGAGTTGTGAGATGATTTATCTCAGTATTCCTGAAGTTTTTTCAATTTCAGAAGTTCCTTGTCTCAGAAGTTACTACAGTTCAAAATTAAGGGGGAGTAATGTTGAATGCTGAGTTGCAGGGGAGACTTGTTTTGTGAAACTGGTGTGTTTGTGAAGCTTCAGGAGTGCTTGTGATGATCAGAAGCTATCGGGAGTTGATCAGTAGTTGCTTTATGTGTACTTCAGAAGTTGCTTTATGTGTACTTCAGTAGTTGAGAATATCAGAAGCTGATATGTTTTGAAGAACTGAAGCTGTTTTGTGTTCTTCATGGTTAATCATAGATGAATCCGCTGCTTATCTCTATGTTATGATTGATTTTGTGGAGTTCTTCATTGCTGAGTTTGTTTATGTTGAATTGAAGAACTTGATTTAGTGAAACATTGATTTTAGCCAAAAAATTTCCAAAGGGGGAGATTGTTGAGTATTTTGAAGTTGGCTGCATGTTTTGGTAAAAGCAATGTGTTCAAGCAAAGCATCTCCATGTTTTAGAGAAGTCTTCAGTTGCAAGAAATCGAATTTGAAGTGGTTCAGACGCATTTTGGACCTTCAGAAGCACTTTGGACCTTCAGATGCAGGAACAGTGCTTCAGACGCTGAAATCCTTCAGACGCGCTACAGTGCATCAGACGCACTATTCATGCGTTGACCCGCGTTGACTTCTTCAGAAGCTGGTTTTTTATGTTATGTTTCTGTGCGAATCTTTGAGAGATTTATCATGGATTTATTATGGATGAAGGGTTCTAGAATGCTGATTGATTTGTTGAAGATCTTATGAAGATTTAGCTCGTATTTATGCTTTGAATAATTGTGCTGAAGAATCTTTAAAAAGATACAATGCTGAATTATTTGTTTCCTTTCTAAGCCTTGCATAATTCAGAAACATATCAATTCAGAAGATTGGAATCATATTAATGATGCTTGACTGAAGGCTATTTAAGGAGATTGCTGCTGCTATTGAAGACTAACGAAAATTAGAGTTTTAATCAGAGAATTGAGTCTTTGTGTTTTAAACTTAGAGTTTTATTTGTGCACCACTCAACTGAGTTGGTTTAGGTGTGTTTGAGTTGTAATTCACTCTAAGCCTTTAGGTACGAGTGTTATTCATTGATGTATTGAACTTGTGTTCAGAACTGGGTTAAGTTTTCAGAAGCTGAGTTGTAACTGGGTTAGTTACTTGGATAGGAAGTTAGTAGTTTTCTAATACTCAAAGAGTTGGGTAGAAATCAGACTAGGAGGAGATTGATTGCTTAGGCTGGGAACAGGGGGTTCTGTGTCTTGAGTCTTAAGGATTAATTCATATAGTGGATTTCCTTCCTGGATTGGTATCCTCCAGATGTAGGTGGTGTTTACACCGAACTGGGTTAACAAATTATGTGTGTGCTTTTTATTTCTGCACTTTAATTTTTGCTTCTTAACTGGTTTTTATTTGTGCTCTGTTTTAAGTACCACGTGCCCTGTTTCAAGTTATGATCATTGTCCAGCCAGAATTTCAATTGGTATCAGAGCAGGCACCCTGCCTGTGATTGGGTGAGCTCCAGGGAAGTGTTTTCTGGCAAGCATGGACAGAGAGGGAGGTTATGTTAACAGACCACCATTACTGGATGGCACGAACTATGAATACTGGAAGTCCAGGATGTGTGCTTTTCTAAAATCCATTGACAGCAGAACTTGGAAAGCTGTGCTCAAAGGTTGGGATCATCCAGTATTTTTAGACAAAGATGGGAACAAAACTGAGATTCTGAAACCTGAAGAAGAGTGGACAAAGGCTGAAGATGATCTGTCACTGGGAAACTCCAAAGCTTTGAATGCAATTTTCAATGGTGTTGACATGAACATGTTCAGACTCATCAAGAAGTGTACTGTTGCAAAGGATGCTTGGGAAATTCTGAAAACCACTCATGAAGGAACCTCTAAGGTCAAGATGTCCAGACTCCAGTCACTTACCACTAAGTTTGAGAACCTGAAGATGATGGAGGATGAAAGCATACAGGATTTCTACATGAATGTGCTGGACATGACAAATTCCTTTGAGTCTCTTGGGGAGAAGATGTCAGATGAGAAGATAGTGAGAAAAATTCTCAGGTCACTTCCCAGAAGGTTTGACATGAAGGTTACAGCTATAGAAGAAGCTCATGACATCACCACTATGAAGGTTGAGGAGCTGATTGAGTCTTTGCTGAATTTTGAGACTGCTTTTTGTAAACAGCCTGACAAGAAAGGGAAAGGTGTAGCTTTTACTGTCAATTCTGAAGCTGATGATCAACAAGAGTCTGATGAGGATGATAGTGATTTATCAGAAGCTCTAGTGTTGCTGGGAAAACAATTCTACAAAATTCTGAAGAATGTTGACAGAAAATCCAAAACCAAAGCTCAGAACTTCAGATTCAACAACAAGAAGCAACATAGTGATGTGAAGAAGACCAAGTCTGAGGAGAAAAGTAATCAAGCTAAAGGTGTGCAGTGCTTTGAGTGTGAGGATTATGGACATATCAAGTCAGAATGTCCTACTTTTCTTAAGAAGCAGAAGAAGAGCCTAGCTGTTTCATGGTCTGATGATGATTCTGAAGAAGATGCTGCAAGTGAATCAGCTAAGTGTGATACAAGTCTGATGGTAAAGTTATCTCAGAAGTCAGGAGCTATTTTAAAAACTGACACAATTTTAGAGTCTGAGACTTTTTCAGAGTCTGACTCAGAGTCTGAAGCTTCATCTGTGTCTGAAGTTGCTAAAACCTCATATGATGAACTGGCTGACAACTACATGAAGCTATACACCAGAAGTGCAGAAGTTTGCAAGCAAGTTCTGGATCAGAAGGAGACTATATGTCAACTGGAGGCTGAGAAAGGTGAACTCTTAGTGCAGAATTCAGAACTGAAAGAAGAAGTAAGCCAGCTAAATTCCCAGCTTGAGAATATGAAAAAGCAGGTCAGAATGATGAATACTGCTACTGATGTGCTGGATGAGATTCTGGAGAGTCAGAAACAAGGAAAACAAGCTGGTTTAGGTTTTGTTGATCAGACTCATAACCCCAAACAGATGAATCCAGTTAATAAGTTTGAGTTTGTTCCAGTTAAAAAGTTTGTTCCTGCCCCTAAAATTTAAAATCCTATGATTGGGACATCAAAGATGAGAACTCAGAAGCAAGCTCAGAAGCAATCTCAGATGCAACAATAGATTCAACTCCAGAAGTTTAACAGAAACAAAAGAAGAAATCATACTTGGGTTTGTCATCACTGTGGAAAGAAGGGGCATATATAACCATTTTGTTTCAAACTATATGGTTATCCTGAGCACTTTAAATATAGAAGAGTTGAACCTGCTACAAAAAGAGTCAATGTTCAGAAGGTGTGGAAACCCAAATGTCAATAACCTGTTGGTCTAATGGCTCATACTTCTCAGAAAGCTTCATCTAAGAAAAAATGGTACTTTGACAGTGGCTGCTCTAGACACATGACTGGGGTTAGTAAATTTCTGGAAAATATAAGACCTTACACCAAGAAAATGTATGTGACTTTTGGTGGTGGAGCAAAAGGAGAGATTCTGGGAATTGGTGACTTGGTCTGTGATGGTTTACCAAAATTGAATGATGTGTACTTAGTTAAAGGATTAACTTCAAATCTGATCAGTATCAGTCAGTTGTGTGATCAAGACTTGAAGGTGAAGTTCAATAAGAAAGAATGTTTGGTAACTGATCAAGAGGGTAAGGTTCTGATGAAGGGCTGCAGATCAAAGGATAATTGTTATTTGTGGGTACCTGAAGAAGACAGATTGTGTCATCAGATGCTTGAGCACTTAACCATGAAAAGTTTGAAGAATGTCAAGTCTGTGCAACCCAATGTTAAGGACAATGAACAAAGTGTGGCAAAGAGACTAGATACTAGTGAATCTGAAGAAGATGCTAACATCAGACTTTCTGTGCATAAGAGAATTGCTAGACTTCAGAAGAATATTGCTGAGAGGAATGTTTCTATTTGTAATTCTTCAAGTGTTTGTCTGCATGAGGACTTATAGCAATTACAACAAATTGGATGTGAGGAAGATAGAGTACCTGCCAGTTTTGCAAATGCTAAGTGTAAACCTGATCCTGAGTCTGAGTCTGATATTGGGACTGATTTTGAAGATTTTTGTTTTGTTTTTATTCCCTATGTGATGATGATTTGTCATAATTTTGTGGCTAAAAAGGGGGAGAAAACTTATGTTTAAGTACAGACTGGAGCTGTTCAGAGTGTGTTTCCTCAGAATGTACTGTGTTTCAGAAGCAGACTAGTTTTGTTCAGAACTACAATAGGAGTTGTTCAGAATCTGAAAATGTGATTGAGGGGGAGTGTGTGTCTCAGGGGGAGTGCTTGAGTGATAAAGTCCTGAGTTGTGAGATGATTTATCTCAGTATTCCTGAAGTTTTTTCAATTTCAGAAGTTCCTTGTCTCAGAAGTTACTACAGTTCAAAATTAAGGGGGAGTAATGTTGAATGCTGAGTTGCAGGGGAGACTTGTTTTGTGAAACTGGTGTGTTTGTGAAGCTTCAGGAGTGCTTGTGATGATCAGAAGCTATCGGGAGTTGATCAGTAGTTGCTTTATGTGTACTTCAGAAGTTGCTTTATGTGTACTTCAGTAGTTGAGAATATCAGAAGCTGATATGTTTTGAAGAACTGAAGCTGTTTTGTGTTCTTCATGGTTAATCATAGATGAATCCGCTGCTTATCTCTATGTTATGATTGATTTTGTGGAGTTCTTCATTGCTGAGTTTGTTTATGTTGAATTGAAGAACTTGATTTAGTGAAACATTGATTTTAGCCAAAAAATTTCCAAAGGGGGAGATTGTTGAGTATTTTGAAGTTGGCTGCATGTTTTGGTAAAAGCAATGTGTTCAAGCAAAGCATCTCCATGTTTTAGAGAAGTCTTCAGTTGCAAGAAATCGAATTTGAAGTGGTTCAGACGCATTTTGGACCTTCAGAAGCACTTTGGACCTTCAGATGCAGGAACAGTGCTTCAGACGCTGAAATCCTTCAGACGCGCTACAGTGCATCAGACGCACTATTCATGCGTTGACCCGCGTTGACTTCTTCAGAAGCTGGTTTTTTATGTTATGTTTCTGTGCGAATCTTTGAGAGATTTATCATGGATTTATTATGGATGAAGGGTTCTAGAATGCTGATTGATTTGTTGAAGATCTTATGAAGATTTAGCTCGTATTTATGCTTTGAATAATTGTGCTGAAGAATCTTTAAAAAGATACAATGCTGAATTATTTGTTTCCTTTCTAAGCCTTGCATAATTCAGAAACATATCAATTCAGAAGATTGGAATCATATTAATGATGCTTGACTGAAGGCTATTTAAGGAGATTGCTGCTGCTATTGAAGACTAACGAAAATTAGAGTTTTAATCAGAGAATTGAGTCTTTGTGTTTTAAACTTAGAGTTTTATTTGTGCACCACTCAACTGAGTTGGTTTAGGTGTGTTTGAGTTGTAATTCACTCTAAGCCTTTAGGTACGAGTGTTATTCATTGATGTATTGAACTTGTGTTCAGAACTGGGTTAAGTTTTCAGAAGCTGAGTTGTAACTGGGTTAGTTACTTGGATAGGAGGTTGGTAGTTTTCTAATACTCAAAGAGTTGGGTAAAAATCAGACTAGGAGGAGATTGATTGCTTAGGCTGGGAACAGGGGGTTCTGTGTCTTGAGTCTTAAGGATTAATTCCTATAGTGGATTTCCTTCCTGGATTGGTATCCTCCAGATGTAGGTGGTGTTTACACCGAACTGGGTTAACAAATTATGTGTGTGCTTTTTATTTCTGCACTTTAATTTCTGCTTCTGAACTGGTTTTTGTTTGTGCTCTGTTTTAATTACCACGTGCCCTGTTTCAAGTTCTGATCATTGTCCAGCCAGAATTTCATTATAGTTTAACGATTTGACATTGAGAACATTTTATGTGGAATCCAAGTTGAAATTTGGGTCACCCATTTTGTAACACCCATAATAAGATTGCCTAGGATCTTATACGAGTATTAAAATTTCGTACTGGATACATTAATTTACAATATAAAAGTTCATTCAAAATATTACATCACATTGTAATATTACAATCCAAAGTTTACACAACATCTCGAATACATATACATCATAAGTACAACCATATAATACAATCAACCATAACAAATAACAACAGCACGATCAGTCCGTAGCCTTCTCCTTACCCTTGTTGCGTGCTGATTGCGATCCTGCCTGTGAACCTGCACCAGAAGGAATGGGATGAGACATAATGTCTCAGTGAGCTCTACCCAACCTACTGTTGGCAACCACAGGGAACCTAGGGTCGCCATGCCTACCTTGGCAATTTAGGGGAATTCTAGAATCGCCAAGTCTTTAATTCTATCCCCAAAGGATATATAACCTCCTATAACTATAACTGTAGTTTACCCGTATCTGTAAAACTTCCTGGGACTATAACTTTAACTATAACTATGAATCATAAAACAAGTAAAGTGTTTTATGTTAGCTGTTAGCGTTGAACAAACAATTAATCTGAGTTCATTTTACGGAGTGCGGCCCGGGTGGAGTAACCCCGAGGTACATCTCCCTATAAACCGGTGAAATTCCTATCATATCAGGCTAACACCGGACTCCCTATAAAACGTGTGGACAATCCTCTCGGAGAAGTCCCATCCGGCGAATCCCGGAGTCTGATGAACACGCCCTGTAACTGTAAAACGTGCAAGCACGCCATTATCTTTGATCTTTAATTCTTTAACTATAACATATAAGCATATAATCAGTCACTTTAATTCTATAACAATCATGTAACCTATAATTCTTGGCTTATCGTTCTCATAAGCCACCTATAATTGTTGGTGAACCAACACTATAACTTATCTGTGGCTATAAATACCGAAGCATCCCCATTGTCTATGTATTCCAAAAGGGTACGTCTATAACCTTAATCATCTGTTATAGGTTCTCTACTTATCAAGCTATAAGCCTTCCCTAATGATCTATTCATTCTCTAAGGGATAGGTATTTTAACACTTAAAAGAGATACATAGCCATTGCACGTTGCTTAATGAGTTTGAAGTAGTATTGATCGGCTGGAATGGTGCAAGGAAAGTTGAAAAACAACATGTTCTGTCCCCCTTCAAAATCGTGACACGATTTTGGAATCGTGTCACGATTTCATGCCCAGAAATCGTGTTATGTTCTGCCTGTAAAATCGTGACACGGTTGCAGAATCGTGACACGATTTTACCTGCAGTTGGACAGCATAGGGCAATTTCAAAGCATAATTTTCACCATTCTTGGCACAATCAAACACACTCAAACATCATACAGCTTAAGGCATATTTCTAAGACATATAAACAGCTTATAACATATGAGATCATGTAATTTCATCAAAAGGAAAACTAGGGTTCTATAAGTCTCAATCTTACTCATATAACTATAAACTTCAAAGCTTAAGCAAAGTGGGTTCTAAAACCCTCTAGGAGCTCACCTTAACCTCACAAGATGCTTGCTAAGTTGAGAAATCCAAACCCTAGCTTCAAGCCCCAAAGTCTCTACTCAAGAAAACTTCTATCCCTTGGCTTTCCTAGCTTCTTCTTGCTCCAAATTTCACCAACACAAGCTTGCTTGCCACACAAGAGTTTAGGGAGGAGTGAAATTCCTGGCAACCTGACTGACAGATGTTGTGCACAATGTTGGCACAACTGTCCGAGCACCTGTCTACTCAGAACTACAATTAAAATAACGCAGCGTAACAAAGCACAAATTAAAAGGGACACAGCGGAAATAAAAAGTACACAGTGAGTTTGTTAACCCAGTTCGGAGCAACTCTCCTACTCTGGGGGATACCAATCCAGGAATGATTCCACTATTATAGTTCTAGTGAAAAGACCAACGCAGACACACTACTTGACTTTACACCCAGACCCTACCAGTGGCAACTCTATCTAGGAACTCCTAGATATGAGACCCCGTCTCAATTCCTACCAACAGCACAAACAGTATTGTAATCAAACACGCAAAACACACCAAGAGAAACACACTCTAATAACACATACTCACTCCGTACTTAAAAGCTTAGGAGCAGCTTACAATTACAACTCAAACAAACTCAGTCCTTAGCTTGAATCAGGGAGATACAAGCAAGGCTCACAATTAACAAAAGAAACCCTAAAAACCTTAAACACACGCTTTGCTATGACACACGGTTTTCAGTTACCCTATTAGGGTTTGTCTTCACAAATATATAATACTGAGATAGCACGGGTTTGGGCTTCAACACAGAGCGTGGACATTGTCCGGTCCAGCTGAAACAATCTTCTAGAAATAATAAAAAACTTCCAAATATAGAATGATATCTTGTGGAACAAATAGCAAGGCAAATAAAACTTCAAGCAAATCTTCAATCAGATACACGCGCCTTGATCAGCAAGCTAGAGGAAAATAAATCTTCAGGAAAATCTTTGGAAGATTGCTTACACAAATATAAAGCGCTAGCTGGCGCGAAAATCACAAGTCACATAATGCTGTTCCATATGCTACAGCATTTGTCCCAGCATCTGGCTAGTAGATGTTTTTGCAAAATGTAGCCAATCTACAAAAACCCAACAATCTCCCCCTTTGGCAAAATTTTGGCTAAAACACTCTAGAGCCAGTTCCTTGGGAGATACACAGATAAGTTTTCTTCACGTCAACATAGGCACACAACAAGGAAAGAAAATATCGTAGCATATGATGAGATTACTTCCAAGGGAGAAATATAGGCAAAGATAGCTTGCAAGTAGAATCAGAGCCATGCAACAGATAACACAAACATCTAGCCTCATAGGAACAACTAGAGAGTGCATATTACAGACCAGAAGCACACAAGGTGCATAAGAAATTCAGGGCATAGCCCAGTCACCAACAAAAGCAAAAAGAGTACATCAAAAGAGATCAGAACAAAACAATAAAATCAGAAATCCTCAGAATCATCAGAGGCATCCTCAGTAGCATCAGCAGAAGCAACAGGCATATTTCCTCCTTCTTCCTCATCCTGCTCACCCTCAGCATCAGCTTCAGCCTTCAAAGCTGCAATGATCCTGTCAATCTTCACCTTCCTAGCTCCAAGAGCCACACTTGTCTCAGTAAGATCAGCAATCATTTGCTTTCTGGAGAGCACACCAGATGTCCGGACAAAAGTACCAGCTACATCAGCATCAAGTGTCTCAGACAGCAGACTGCAATCCAAAGCCATAGGACTAGGTCTCTTGCAGGGTTCATCACTACTGATCAAAATATCAGGGTACACCAGATGTCCTTCACTAACAATAGTAGCAGTTTTGTCAGATTTGCTCCTAGTCCTGCGAGCAACACCAATAGCACCAGTCTCTTCCTGAGGTCTTTCTTCAGGCACAGCTTCCTCAACAGCAATAGTTTCAGCATGGTCTAAAATAACAGTCTCAGCATTATCTACAACATCCTGAGTCTCAGTACCTTCATCTTCAGACTCTGAGGACTCATTCTCAGGGACACTCACAGAACCAGAGATGTTTGGAACCACCACATCAGGCTCCTCATGAGCTTGTGACAAAGATGCTTGAGCATCTGTCACAGCATCCTTTGTTGTGGCAGGGGGAATAGCAGGTGTCTCAGAAACATCCAGATTAACAGCATTTTTTTCAACAGAAATAGCGATAACATCTTGCTCAGTGGGGGAATTTGAAGAATCATCAACTAATTTGTCTGATACCTTAGGGTTATCAGGACCTAGGGTTTCAGTCGTAGCTACAGTACTTTCAACAGCAATATTCTCAGATTCGGTGACAGAAGGTTCAGCATTTGGTTCAACAACAGTGGATATAAATGGATTGTCCTTAAGGTACAAATCATCCATGCTAAGCCCTACTCGTTGAACAGTGGGAGTGGTAGAAGTCTTACCTTTCGATTTTGACCTCGTGCTCACAGCAGTAGAGGAGGTAGCTTTGCTAGATTTGGCAGGAGTCTTCCTTCGTGATGCAGATGACCTAGTTCGTCGCTTCTTAGTAGGAGAGCTGAGAATAGTAGTGAGGGGTTGCGCATCGGTGATGACGGCTTCAGGAGCTTGATCTTGCATAGTTTGATGAGAGGTAGAATCAGCCATGGTGATGATTTTGAATTTGAAGGTATGAAGAGAGGGCGAATTTTGAATGATGATGTGCGCGGTAAGAGAGGAGATGAGAGGTTTTGAGAAGTTAAGACACAGATAACAATGATAGCGTGTGAGCGGTCTAAAAAAGGGAAGTTCAAAATAACCTCCTTGAGTGACGTGCATCAAGCAGTTGAGGAGGGAGAAAATTTCAGCTGCACGCCTCTCGCACATTAATTGCTACAATTCCTCAAATAAGCATATCCCTAACTTCCGTCTTAATTTTTCAAATTGATTAGCATCAAGGGCTTTGGTAAAAATATCTGCTAATTGCTCTTCAGTTGCAACATGTTCAAGTGTAACAATTTTTTTCTTCAACCAGATCCCTAATAAAATGATGTCTAATGTCAATGTGTTTAGTCCTGCTATGTTGTATAGGATTTTTGGAGATATTAATTGCACTCAGATTGTCACAATATAATGTCATAGCATCTGTCTTGACATTGTATTCACTCAGCATCTGTCTCATCCACAACAATTGAGAACAACTACTACTAGCTGCTATGTACTCAGCTTCAGCTATAGACAAAGAAACGCAATTTTGCTTCTTACTGAACCAGGATATAAGGTTGTTGCCTAGAAAGAAACATCCACCAGAGGTACTCTTTCTATCATCTGCACTTCCAGCCCAGTCAGCATCACAATATCCAAACAACACAGTGCTTTCCCCATGAGAATACAGCATACCATAGTCACTGGTACCATTCACATACTTCAAAATTCTCTTTACTTGAGTCAGATGGCTTATTTTTGGTTCAGCTTGGTACCTGGCACACACTCCAACTGCAAATGTGATATCTGGCCTACTTGCTGTAAGATATAGAAGACTTCCTATCATACTCCTATACATGCTTTGGTCAACATCCACACCTTTCTCATCCTTTGATAATTTTACATGTGTGGGAGCAGGAGTTCTTTTATGAGCAGCATTTTCCATCCCAAATTTCTTGACTATATTTTTAGCATACTTACTTTGAGAGATAAATATAGTATCTTCCATCTGTTTCACTTGAAGACCAAGAAAGAATTTTAACTCACCTACAAGACTCATCTCAAATTCAGATTGCATTTGCTGAACAAAATGCTCTATCATCTGGTCAGACATTCCTCCAAAGACTATGTCATCAACATATATTTGAGCAATCATCAGCTGTCCATTTTCATCTTTCACAAACAAGGTCTTGTCATTTCCTCCCTTCCTATAGCCATGGTTGATTAGAAACTCAGCAAGTCTCTCATACCAAGCTCTAGGGGCTTGCTTCAGGCCATATAGAGCTTTCTTCAATTTGTAAACATGGTTTGGAAAGCTTGGATCAATGAAGCCTTTAGGCTGTTCCACATAGACCTCTTCATTTAAGTACCCATTGAGAAAGGCACTCTTGACATCCATCTGATACAGCTTGAATTTTAGTATGCATGCAATTCCAAGTAACAATCTAATAGATTCCAACCTAGCTACAGGAGCAAAAGTCTCATCAAAGTCTACACCTTCAATTTGAGAATAACCTTGTGCAACCAGTCTGGCTTTGTTTCTAGTGATAGTACCATTTTCATCAGACTTGTTTTTATAAACCCACTTGGTGCCTATGACATTCACATTATCTGGTCTAGGAACTAAGTCCCACACATTACTTCTCTTGAACTGAGTCAATTCTTCTTGCATAGCATTTATCCAGAACTCATCAGTTAGAGCTTCCTTAACATTCTTTGGTTCAAATTTAGATATAAAGCAAGAATTTGATACCTCATCATAGTTCCTTCTAGTTGTAATCCCTTGGTTAGGATCGCCAATGACTTGATCTATGGGATGATTTTTCTGAACTCTGATAGATGGTCCTTTGTTGGGAGCAGTCTTCTCTGGACCAGTTACATCAGAATCTCCCTTACTACTTGCTTCATCTTCTTTCTTCTCTTCCTGTAGGTCAGATGCTGAGGCAAACGTCGCATCATCTGGCACAGCATTATTACCTTCATCATCTACAACAACATTTATAGATTCCATCACTGTCTTGGTTCTGGAGTTGTATACTCTATAGGCTCTGCTGTTTGTTGAATAGCCTAGAAAAATTCCCTCTTCACTTTTAGCATCCATCTTTCTTCTTGGTTCCCTGTCAGCTAAAATATAGCACTTACTACCAAACACATGAAAGTGCTTCACTGTTGGCTTCCTGTCCTTCCATAGCTCGTACAAGGTTGTAGATGTACCTTTTCTCAAAGTCACTCTATTATGAATATAGCAGGCTGTGTTCATGGCTTCAGCCCAAAAGAAAAATGGCAGCTTCTTTGCATGTAGCATAACCCTGGCAGATTCTTGCAAAGTCCTGTTCTTTCTCTCAACTATCCCATTTTGTTGGGGAGTAATGGGTGCAGAGAACTCATGAAATATTCCTTCAGAAATACAGAAATCAGAGAACTTACCATTCTCAAACTCTTTCCCATGGTCACTTCTGATTCTAACAATTCCACAATCCTTTTCTCTCTGAAGTTGTAAGCAAAGATCCTTGAATTTTTCAAAAGTGTCTGATTTCTCCTTAATGAAATTTATCCAAGTATATCTGGAAAAATCATCAACAACAACAAATGCATACTTCTTACCACCTAAGCTTTCGACTTGCATAGGTCCCATTAAGTCCATGTGCAATAGCTCAAGAACTCTGGATGTGGACAGATGTTGCAGCTTCTGGTGAGGCATCTTGGTCTGTTTTCCTATCTGGCATTCTCCACATATACTTCCTTCCTGAATTTGGAGTTTTGGTAGACCTCTGATGGCTCCTTCAGCAATAGCTTTCTTCATGCTTCTGAGATTCAGATGTCCAAGCTTTTGGTGCCATAGCTTAACTTCATCTTCTTTGGTTATTAGACAAGTAGATAACTTTGCTTTATCTTGAGAGACCCACAAGTAGCAATTGTCCTTTGATCTAACACCTTTCATCAGGATGTCCCCTTCACTGTTGGCAACTAAGCATTCACTCTTTGTAAAGTTGACCTTCATTCCTTGATCGCACAGTTGACTAATACTAATTAAGTTGGCAGTTAATCCTTTCACAAGAAGCACCTTGTCAAGTTTGGGTAGGCCCTCTTCCACAAGATTTCCAACACCCTTTATTTCTCCTTTGGCTCCATCCCCAAAAGTCACAAAACTTGTAGCATAAGGCTTAACATCAGTTAAGTAATTTTTATCACCAGTCATATGTCTGGAACATCCACTGTCAAAGTACCAATCATTTCTGGATGACACTCTCAGAGATGTATGAGCAATTTGAGCAATCTCATCAGCTTCTGGTTCTATTTTTCTAGGATCCACAGTGTTGCTTGTGAAATTATCATTTTTTTGCTTCCACTGCTTCTTGGTGATCTTTACTGTGGGATCAGGTTTTGGTGAATAGGTCCTGTTTGGGTAACCATATAATTTGAAACAGAAAGGTCTGATATGACCTTTTCTTCCACAGTAGTGACATACCCAACCATAATTCCTTCCTTTTGATCTGGGCCTATATCCAGATGTCTGTTGTCTCACCTGATGCTGGGGCATCTGTCTTGACATAATATGATCATAAGTACTAACAGATGGCACAAACTGTCTCACTGGTAGTTGTTCCTGCTGAGGCAAGGATCTGTAGTCAAACCCAATCCCTTTAGAATCTCCAGGTTTCTGTCCTATTTCCAGAATTTCGTCTAAAGCATCAGTACCTTTGTTCATCATCCGCAGTTGCTTGTTCATATTGTCAATCTTGGAAGAAAGTAAGATAACCTCATCATTGAGATCTGAGTTTATTTTCAGAAGTTTGTCTTTCTCAGCTTGCAAGAGAGCAATGGTCCTCTTTTGTTTTTCTAAAGTTCTACAGACCTCCTCACTTTTGAGATATAGCTCCTTGTAGGAATCAGCCAATTCATCATATGTTACCTCTTCATCACTAGATTCATTGTCGGATGTGCACACTCCAGTCAAGGCATTCACATGTTTTGCAGTTTCAGGTTCTTCTTCTGATTCATCCTCATCAGTCCAAGACACAGTCATCACCTTCTTTTGTTTCTTCAGATAAGTTGCACACTCAGTTCTGATGTGACCAAATCCTTCGCATTCATGGCATTGCACCCCTTTGCTTTGATTGATTTTGTCATCAGTTCTAGGTTTCCTCTGATTGTTGACATTTTTATAGATGCTGCGACTGTTGTCCGGAGCATTTGTCCTAGGGCGTCTGTCCATCCTCTTCACAACTTTATTAAATTGTTTGCCCAACAACACAATAGCTTCAGAGATGCTCTCATCAGTATCTAAATTACTCTCCACATCATCTTCATCAGTGTTGGAGATGAAAGCAAAGTTCTTGTCTTTCTTTTCAGATCTTTCATTAGCCTTTAATTCAAAAGTTTGAAGAGATCCAATCAACTCATCAACTTTCATATTTCCAATATCTTGGGCCTCCTCAATAGCACATACTTTCATATCAAATTTCTTAGGCAGGGACCTGAGAATTTTGCTTACCAGTTTTTCATCGGATATCTTTTCCCCCAAGGATTCAAATGTGTTAGCATATTCTAGCACATTCATGTGAAAGTCATGAACACTCTCTCCTTCCTTCATTCTCAAATTCTCAAACTGTGTTGTTAGCAGTTGTAGCCTTGACTTCTTGACCTTTTGAGTACCTTCATGAGCTGTTCTTAGGATATCCCAAGCTTCCTTAGCAATAGTACATTGTTTAATCAACCTGAACATGTTCTTGTCTACACCATTAAACAAAGCATTCAGGGCTTTAGAGTTTCCAATAGCTGCAGTGTCTTCTGCTGTAGACCACTCCTCTTCTGGTTTCAACTCATCAGTATCAACATTATTCGCATCTTTTATTTTAGGAGGGACCCATGCCTTAATCACAGCCTTCCAAGCTCTGCTGTCTAGAGATTTCAAGAATGCTGTCATGCGTGATTTCCAAATGTCATAGTTCGACCCATCCAACAAGGGTGGTCTGTTCACCAGTCCTCCTTCTTTATCCATTAAGCCAGAAAATTCTTTCCCTGGAGCTCACCCACACAGAACAGGGTGCCTGCTCTGATACCAATTGAAATTCCTGGCAACCTGACTGACAGATGCTGTGCACAATGTTGGCACAACTGTCCGAGCACCTGTCTACTCAGAACTACAATTAAAATAACGCAGCGTAACAAAGCACAAATTAAAAGGGACACAGCGGAAATAAAAAGTACACAGTGAGTTTGTTAACCCAGTTCGGAGCAACTCTCCTACTCTGGGGGATACCAATCCAGGAATGATTCCACTATTATAGTTCTAGTGAAAAGACCAACGCAGACACACTACTTGACTTTACACCCAGACCCTACCAGTGGCAACTCTATCTAGGAACTCCTAGATATGAGACCCCGTCTCAATTCCTACCAACAGCACAAACAGTATTGTAATCAAACACGCAAAACACACCAAGAGAAACACACTCTAATAACACATACTCACTCCGTACTTAAAAGCTTAGGAGCAGCTTACAATTACAACTCAAACAAACTCAGTCCTTAGCTTGAATCAGGGAGATACAAGCAAGGCTCACAATTAACAAAAGAAACCCTAAAAACCTTAAACACACGCTTTGCTATGACACACGGTTTTCAGTTACCCTATTAGGGTTTGTCTTCACAAATATATAATACTGAGATAGCACGGGTTTGGGCTTCAACACAGAGCGTGGACATTGTCCGGTCCAGCTGAAACAATCTTCTAGAAATAATAAAAAACTTCCAAATATAGAATGATATCTTGTGGAACAAATAGCAAGGCAAATAAAACTTCAAGCAAATCTTCAATCAGATACACGCGCCTTGATCAGCAAGCTAGAGGAAAATAAATCTTCAGGCAAATCTTTGGAAGATTGCTTACACAAATATAAAGCGCTAGCTGGCGCGAAAATCACAAGTCACATAATGTTGTTCCATATGCTACAGCATTTGTCCCAGCATCTGGCTAGTAGATGTTTTTGCAAAATGTAGCCAATCTACAAAAACCCAACAAGGAGTTTACTAGATTAAGGGGTGGTGATTTGATGATGGTGAGTAGGATGAGGGAGGGCGAAAATTAGAGAGAAAGGGGGAGTAAAATTCAGCCTTGCCTTTACTAGAAAATGAGATAAACAATGGTTATTTTTCATATATATCCATTAGTCATTATTCCCCAATTTACAACTTTGCCACTCCATCTAATTACAACCTTGCCATTGCTTGCAAATGAAGTTTCTAAAGCTTAAAACTGATACTTCTAAGCGGGATATTACACATTTCCACATTTTATGTGGAATCTACGTTGAATTCGAGTCATCCATTATCACCTTTTCTTGTGTATTTTTTATTTTTGTTTGGTCAAGTAGTATAATGACAAAAAATTCAACCATTAAGGTGAATAAGTGGGGAATATGAGGTTTGAACCCCAATTCATATATATATATAATACGATGTTTCTACTTACCGAGCTACATTCACACATGCTCATGTGTATTTATTTGAGTATATGTTAATCATTAAATCAATAGTAAAATAAAATAAAATAAGTCATGTAAGTGTAGCTCAGTTGATAGCTACTATAGACATTATGTGCAGGGGTCAGGGTTGATTTCCCACTTCTCCAGACATAATGGATGTGAATCTAGCCACTATAAAATAAAAAACAAAACATAATAAGCGTACTCAGACCCATCTTTTGTGCATGGTAACAAATCAGTAACTCTACTAACATGTGATTTTTTGTATGTTGAATAACTAACATGTGATTTTTAGCATGAGTTTACCTCCTAGGAAATTAGCGTGACCAAATAATCAAGGTTCATTTCAAATCATCATTAATAGAAGAGGAATGATAGGAACAATTGTTTTCTAACACTTTTTTTCGACACTCACTCTTTTATCAAGTAAAATCTATGTGAGTCTCATTACTTTATATAAGATCCATTTTTAAAGTGTAGTATCTAGATGAATTATTTTTCTTTATAAACTATTGTTTCTTTTTTCTCTTTATAAACTCTCAAAAGCCATTCTATTCCTACCATTTGAATTATTTTGACAGCTGAAGATGATTCATGACAAATAAATATAGAGAAAGAAAACTGAGCTAGTATTATAGGCTACAAAGGAGTGAATAAGCAACAAGTTACAACAGCAACTCGAAACTTAGCTAAAGTCCCAGGAAGAAATATCTAGTATACAATGTAGCAAACAATTAAAAGCAACATAAGAACGTGAAATGGGATACATCTCAATATCAATTTAAAGGACAAACAAGGGCAGAATGGAAATAGGAAACAAAAACGGGGGAGAGGTTTGTCGATCCCTTAATTGCTTAACTCAGCTTGACTTTCTAATATCCACTTTTCTTTAATTAGACTCAGGTTTGTCGATTATAAATACCGTCAAAGTGTCCGTCTATCCGTTTTTCTAGTGTGTTTAATTGCATATAGAAAATGATATATATCAATTTTATCTAATATTTTTGACAAGGACAAAGCAATTCTTTAGGTGCTTTTCATATGGTTCTTAACTAAAAATACAAATTTTTTGGAGATAACAAACTTTGAGAAAATTAAGGATTTAAGGAAATCATGGTGAATTTAGTTAAGAACCATACGAAAAACACCTAAGGAATTGTACCTAAGTTTTTTCCTTTCGACAAATATCATTAAAATAAAGATTGTTCTTGTAGTGGTGTTGTTTCTATTTTAATGACACTTAATTATTTTTTAATTAATAATTAAATTCCTATGGTGCTCTTGTTCTTATTTTAATGAGTTTTAACATTCTTTTTAATTAATAATTAAATTAAATAATAAAGTACACCGTACCAAATAAATAAATAAATAATAAAGTATAAGGGATAAAATTGTAAATATAATAGATAAAATGAATTATTAATTTGGAAGTGAAAAAATCACCCCAAAATCATTTACCCTTTTTATATATAGGTACATATACTTGATAAAAAAAATATCGGTACATCCTAAAAAAAATTATAGGTATATTTACATTTTTCTTTGTTTTCTTTCATCCACTCTTTTTTTTTTTTTGCTGAATCAAGAGTGTAATGACATCAAAGAAGCTGTAAGACATCTCAACCAAGTTGACACCCCTTAGAACCTTTAATCCTATGTCAATCACTCATATATATTATTAAAAAAAGGGAAAACAAATATACAAAAAGGGGGGACTAGGTCGTTACCCCAAAAAAGAGAAAAGAGAAAAGAAGAATAGAAAATCAAGAAAACCGATAATTCGGAAGATTACACCGATCTCTGAAAAAGTCCCCATAGAGGACCGTTGGAAGAGTGTCCCACTAAGTAAAATCATGACACTCATGTCCCAAGGCATCAAGCTTGTCAGCACAAGTGTTACCTTCTCTAAAGACATGGGAGAAGAAGAGGCGTAAAGGAGAAGCAAAGCAATTGCTCCAACGATTGCGAAGGTCCCAAGGGACCAAATCATGAAACTTTGATGCCTGAATAGCTATTTGCGAATCACTCTCAATCCAAAGGCGACTCCAACCTTTGATATGCGCCTACTCAATAGCAATAATAATACTCAAGAGCTCTGTATGCAACATTGAAGGGACCTGAAGAGGGCTAGAATAAGCACCCAAAAAACCAGCTAAAGAATGTCGAAAAATGACACCACAAACTGCGGCATTACTATTCAACGACCCCTCTGTATTGACCTTAATCCACGGATGCGAAGGAGGCCGCCAAAGAACCATTTTGATGGAGGGAGGGGATTTAAACACCAGAGAGATGTTTAAATCCGCAAGACTATCAACACCAATGCTACCAGGCCAAACTTGCGCTATACACAAACTAGCGCTAAGAGATATGGAAGATATAACCTTTGCAATTGCCGCATGAACTGGAATTTTGGCATTGTTAAATCTGACAGCATTATGACTAATCCAAATAGTATGCATAGAATAAAGCACCCCTGCCAAAAGAATGTTTTCTACCAGAGATTGAAAGCAACATAGCAGCAAAGTAGACCAGACGACGAAGCTGATCATCAGTAGGCATGTAGTTATGAACCAATCTCCAACCAATAAAAGATGTAGAAGGAGGAATAAATTACACCAAATTTTAACAGCCCAAAGAATGTCAGGTCCCTTCAGATAAAGATGAAGAAAAGCTGCCTTTGCCGATAAAGCGCCGTCTTTGGAATGCTTCCAAACCAGAGTATCAGCAAGATTATCTCGGGGCAAAACAATACTGAGAATCTCATCATTAAGCCAAGGTGCATACTTGGAGATAAAAGATTGGATCAATAAGTGACCATCAACAATTAAATCAATTACTTTGGTCGTCAAAGAGGAATGTGCAGCAGCAGGAATCGCCAAAGCATCGACTAAAGAACAACCGAGCCAATTATCCGTCCAATACAAAATATTATCTCCGGTACCGATAACCCATTGGGTATTGGCGACCAATTCTTCAAAATGAGACTTCAATCCAGGCCAAACCGAAGACTTAAGGTAACAACAAATGGGGTGCTTATTTCGAAGGAAACGACAACGACAAAGAGACGCCCGTTGGACATCACTAGAGAGAAAAGACCAGCAGAGCTTCAGAAGCAAAGAGTTATTGATGTGCCTAACTAAGCGAATGTCAATCCCCCCTCTCTCAAATGGGGCACAAATCTTAGCCCAAGAGACCGTGCAAATTTTTCTAATCTGAATGTCCCCACTCCAAATAAAGTTACGAATCCATTTATCAATCTGATTCAGAAGCTTGCTAGGCCATTGGTATATATGAAAAGAATAAACTAGCATGCCATGTATCACTGATTTCACCAACTGAATTCTGCCCATAATAGATAAAAGCATACCTTTCGAAGCTGCAAGCTTTAATTTGATTCTGTCAGCAATAGCCTGAAAATGAATGATCCTTGGCTTCCCAACAAAAATAGGACATCCAAGATAATTAAAAGGAATAGCTCCCACTCCAAAACCAAGAGCCTCTTCAATGCTATTTAACCGAGCATTAGTCATAAAACTAGGAAAAAATTTACTCTTAGAGGCATTAATTAATTGACATGAAGCCTCCCTATAACGCAAGAAAATTTTCTTCAAACAATAGATATTAGAGAGAGTAGCTTTACAAAAAAATCATAACATCATCAGCGTAAAGCACATGAGTAGGAACCTGAGCACCACGACAATAATTCATTGGAACCAACAATCCATGAGAGGAGGCATCAAAAATAGCCCTACTCAAAACCTTTTCATCAATACAAAACAACAAAAGAGACAAAGGATCACCCTGTCGAACACCGCGAACACATCTAAAGAGCCCAACGAGTGGCCATTAACAAGAAGGAAAGCTTGGCGGACTGAAGGATTTCGGTTATCCAACCACAAAAAGTAGAGTTAAAGCCGAATTGAGCAAGCACCTCGAGTAAAAAATTCCAATCCAAAGTATCAAAGGTTTTTCGAATATCAATTTTCAAAGCCAAATTACCCCCAAAGGACCTTCTATGAAGAACATTAATAGCCTTTGAAGCAACAATAATACAGTCAGAAACTTGCCTTCCTTGAATGAAACCTCTCTTCTAAATAGAAATAAACTTAGGAGCAATAGTAGCCAACCTATCCGCAAACACCTTAGTGATAATTTTAAATTGGAAATTAGCTAAAGCAATCGGACGAAAATCCTGCAGAGCATCAACACCTGGCTTTTTAGGGATTAACACTAACATGTTGGAATTGATGTTATTCAGCAGCTTTTCGGATATTAAAAAATTCCTGCACAGCCAAAATAACATCCGCAAAAATAATATCCCAAAAAGTTTGGAAAAAGTTACCATTAAAACCATCCGAACCAGGAGCACCATCAACATTAAGAGAAAAAATTGCACCTCTAATTTCCATAGCAGAAGGTAGCGCACAAAGCATAGTATTATCCTCCGTAGAGACTAAAGAAGATATAACAGACTGAATAATATCATTGCGAATACATTGATTAGAACTACCGAAAATATATGTAAAATAATGTAGAATATGATGCTCAGTATGAGACGGCTCAGTAATAATATCATCCCCATTTCGAAGTAAAGCAATCTGCTTGGAAGCAGCTTTGATCGTGGCCACTATGTGAAAATAAGCTGTATTTCTGTCACCATGAAGAAAATGCTGGGTACGAGCCTTTTCCTTCCAGAAATCATCATGAGCTATCATGGTTTGGGGCTTGGGTAAGGATCAGTTGCGCTCTAACGTCCTGCTCATGTAGATCATCCGAAAAACCTTGATTGTCAATAAGCTGCTGAATACGGTTAACTTCATCCACTGCAACATGCACATTGTTATGAATATTACCAAAAGTATCTTTGTTCCATACACGAAAAGCTTGCTTGAGCACCACATTTTGCTGCCAAGTGGTACAGACAACATTAATACAGTCAGGATGCAAGGTCCAAGCCTTAAAAAATTTTAAAGGAGAGGCACGACGAGAAACACAAAGATCTTGAGAGACCAAAATAGGATGGTGATCCGAACAATGACGAACTAAGATGCAGCAAGAAACATTTCACCAAAAATCCAACCAATGAATATTACAAATAGCTCTATCAAGGCGTTGGTCCACATGCTCCCCACCCAATCTACCATTGGTTCAAGTAAAGTGAACGCCAATAGTAGTTAGGTGAGTGAGCTGTTGGGCATTAGTCCAGAGAAGAAAATCATCACAAGAAGTTCTAGGAGGAAGGCGTCTACCTCTTTTTTCATGAGCACCCAAAATAGCATTAAAATCCCCAAGAAATTGCCACGACCCTATATGAGTAGCTTGCAGCCGAGAAAGGTCTGCATGAAGAATTCTTCTATTAATATAAGAGGTGTTTGCATAGATGAAGGCAATAAATAAACGACGATGTTGAATAACAAGCTCCAAAACAATGCAGTGATCTGAATTGAAAATAACAATAAGACAAAAAGATTTACTCCACATACCCCAAAGGTTAGGTATCTGATGCTCTCTATTATTGAAACAAAAATGATGCATATTAATACCTTGCCAATACCAAGATGAGATATCAGAAAAAATAATTTTTGGTTCAGCAATAAACAGGAAATCCGGTTTATGAGTAGTACAAAGATTATGCAAGGCAACCTGAGATTCTGAGTTGCCAATACCCCGAATGTTCCAAAAAAGGAGATTCATTGAGAACTTGACGAAGTAGTACCCCTAGAACGGGTGTTGTGTGTCCCGGCTGCACGAGAGAGCTTCATTTTCGTTTTCTTGGTTTTCATATATATAATCGGAGAAAACCCATCATCTGTATCATTTGAAATTAAACCCATCTTCTTTCATTCACTCTCAAACCAAAGAAAAAGAGAAGAAAAAAAAACCAAAGAAAAAAAAACCTTTTACATTTCTTTCCTTCTGATCTTTTTTCTTCGAAACAACTAACAAGTTATCGAAACGACATTTCAATTTCATGTTTTAACTGATTGACATAACCTCTTTCAATCTTTTTCTGGTAAAAGTAAGTCTTTCAATCTTGATGATGTTTTTGTCTAATTAAAATGGTTGATATGTATCAGTTTTGAGAATATTTTGGTCTACTTACAAATTTTAGGAAATAAAATGAATTATATTTACAACTTCATGGACTTTGTATATTTATAAAATAACCTTAAGACAAAATTAAATAAGAAAAGCGTATATTTACAAATAGTTCATTGATTCTAATAAATATCTTTCATTTTTTTTTCAAGTGGCCTAATGGGTTAGATACGGGAAGAATTCATGGTTCGAACTCTAACCTATACAATAACCCTACATGTTGAGCTATGCTCATGGGACATAAATATCATTGATTTATGGAAAATGCTAGTGTTTATGACAAACCCTGCGAACAAAATGCAAGAATCCATCTTAGCCGTTAATTATCAACCATGATGTGTGTTTTCCACAAAATTTGGATTAATTTATTGTGATTTCAACCTTTAAAACAATGACACATGGCCATTCTTGTGTTTCATGTCACATGTGTTTATAATTTGCAAGCCTCGTAATCTATTAGTTAAGAAAGTAATTATACTGAAACATTTTAAACTTTAAATTGTCTATGTATTGTAGAAGGTCTCGTTAAATTATTAAATATTAACACTTTGACGTGATAGTTTAGTGGTAAGATTTTGGCCTCGATATACATAATTTAAATCTACTCAAAGATGGTTGTAAGATGACCAAACGTGTCACTTTAAACCCCACTGAATGATTTGTCACAACTAGTTTACTTTTTTTTTTTTTTTCATTTTCGAAGGAATCAACCGGTTTACTTATTATATGCAACTAGTCTCTTGACCCGTGCGATGCACGGGTCTGTTAACGTCATATGAATAAACTAAAATACATTTTGTATAACATTGATTGATATGAATAATTGTAAATAAAAATACGTGTCATCATCATATGAATAAAATAAAGGTCATTATGAAAAATTTCTTTGTAGACCACATTTCAGGTTACACTTCTATGATTATATCAATCAACTAAAGTACATTTTGAAATATTTCTTTATAGACCACATTTGATGTTACATTTGTATCATCACCCTCGTCATCGTGAACTAATATCTTCAAGCCTTTCCTAGAAGTGACCCTAGACAGAGCAACGTACAATTGTCCATGAGAGAAAACTGATTGAGGCAGATAGACTCCAACATGTTTAAGGGATTGCCCTTGACTTTTATTGATAGTCATGACAAACGAAACAACCAATGGAAATTGTCTTCGTTGAAACTTGAAGGGGATTCTCTTGTCAGATGGAGTAAGTGATAACCTTGGTATATAAACCTTCTGACCAATATTGCTCCCTGTTATGACCTTTGCTTCAAGGACGTACTTTCCCATTCTTGTGATAATCAATCGTGTTCCATTGCACAATCCCAAACCTTGATCAATATTTCTCAGCAACATTACAGGGACTCCAACTTTCAATATAAGCTTATGATTTGGAATTCCAGAAGCAACAATTGTGTTTAAAAATTCAGGAGTATGCACATCATCTGGTCTATCAACGCCCGACTTGGCATAATGTGGAGAATCATAACTTAAATATGTTTTTTTTTCACCTGGGATCAAGTCCAACATGTAATCATTGATGGCATCAACTATTGCATTTTTAGGGGCCAAAATAGCTCTATCTTGAAAAAACGATGGATCATTCATATTTTGCAACATGTTAGGATATGTGCTTTGAACAATTGATGCAAGTGAATCACCAGAACTTGGAAGGAGCAAATCAGGTGGTATACTAACCTGAATATCGACATCATTACTCTCTCCTATACTTCCATCACCAATACCTAAAATCCAATCTGAAAATGCCTTTCTCTCTTTAATTTCAGAATTTGAATTTCCAGAAAGAAGTCTCATGTTTGTAGTTAGGGAGAGAACTTCACAATACTTCCAAATATATGAAAAATTGATGGTAGCTTGAACAACATCTTGTCTGCTCCCTTTAGGCACAACTGGGAGTATTTGCCGAAAATCTCCACCAAAGACAACTACTTTTCCACCAAAAGGAATATCCATCCGATCATTGTTATAAGATCGAAGAACATCCCTTAAAGTACGATCAACAGTTAATCCCTTGTACATTTCAGCTCTCACCTCCTTTTGATGATCTTTGTACCATCTTAGACGCGAAGACTCTATAATACTATAAGAGTCAACCAAAAATTGTTGGAATAAACGTCTAGAAAACACTATTGTGGACTGATCTGTTTGCCTTTGTTGAACTTTGTATGCAATCCACTCCTTTTGGGTGACATACAACCTCTTCAAGCTATCTGCATCAGCATCTTCGTTGTACGGAATGTCCCTTCGATAACCGTCCTCACCTCTAGGAAATAAAAGTGGATACTGTAAAGGCAGAAACGCTGGCTCAAAAACAGATAGACGTTGCAACAACCCAGACTGTGTCTGCACAATGACATCTCTATCAAAGTCGGCCGAGTCAAAATCACCAACTACTAAGGCTGCAACTTCTGAAGCAGTTGGAAGATTGTACCTACGACCATCACGACCTCTTTTTCCTAATATCCTCAGTTTGACCGATGAAGAACCATCTTCTTTTATAGCATCTCGAATCATTCTATATTGTTGCACATACGGATTAGAGCTGTCAAGAGTTTCCCGTATTTCCTTCGCAATCATTGATTTCAAATCTAACTCTTCTTCATCCATCCTGCAAGTTATATATAATTTTTATTAGAAAAATGATGATCTCAACATATTATTCAACAAATTTTATACTTTAATGGTTAATTAAATAATATTCGCAAAATTTGTATGAGAGTAAGTTTAAGTAGGCAAGTCTTAAAATTACCTTACAGCTGCCATTCTATTAGCAATTTCATTGTCAGTGTCATAGATGTATAGCTGTGCAAATTTAGGTTCTTTCCCTGGCAAAGGCAGTAGACTACCAATTTGATGGTAGTTTTCACCTTGCATCACAAACATAGGGGGAGCCTTGCCATCATGTTTATCTCTGTTAACTTTGCCACCAATAGATGTAAAAGCAAACATGCTATTAAAGGATCGAATATTTTTCAAGAAGAGTTTACTCTTCTTATCACATTTGTGATACAAATCATGCAACGTCTGAGGAAGGCGAGGATACGGTGCAATTACAACCCTCCCTTTGCTGCAACACAATGAAAACTCCGGAATTGAAGGATTGTAATGTTTTCTAGTGCGCTCCTCATACCACATCATTGCACCACACTTTCGACAAATACAACTTGGATGTCCATGGTTGAGATACTCAATGGGTAAATTGTCTCCTGTCAAAATATTGACGTTATTCACAAATACTTTCAATGGTCATAATAACAACGCAACAAAAAAAAAAACCAATCAATTTTTGTAAGAAATATGAAGATAAGTTCGTAAATATCAATTTTATACCCGAAACAGCGGTGTCGGCCAAATCAGTATCGGCATCAACCTCTTCTAACTGTGTTACATCATTCATTTGCATTTGAATATCTAAAAAAATACATAGATTAATGAGGTTATTTATGTTTGGATTGCATACCAATAATTAACACTCAACCAAAAAAAAATTGAGAATAATATACAATCTTCAAGCATAAACATACCAGAATTCGATGGTATATCGAAATCTTCGGCATTAACCACACATGCGACATGCGAGCCAGCATTAAAACCCTCGACTCCTAAGTTTATGTCTGAAATTTGTACAGAAAGGCATTATTTCTATACGACAACTAACTTATTCAACAAATCTAACCAATACATATTGGAAACTAATTAATTGGTTCGCAAGTTAGCTTGAACGATTGACCTTAAATTTTTAAAGGATTGCCAATTTCATAGCCACGAAAATACCTTGAATGAATACTAAAAATCATAAAAGAAAAAATACCAAAATCATAAGACAGAAATTGCATGTGAAAGAAAATTAGTGTTGCAACTTATAGTAAGCAAATTCACTAAATTAAAGTTGTGCAACTTTCATGTAAAGAGCAGATATCAACCAACATCTAGAAATTGATTGAATAAGCTAGGGGATGTAGTGATTTTCCCTAAAGGAAGTGAAGGAACCATGTGCAGAGGATCATTACTTAAAGATATTCTAGAGTCACACAACTTTGTGTAGTGCATATACAAAATGAGATATTATATAGTTCCATATCTATCAATGAAGCAAACTAAGGAAAACAAAATAAATTACTACCAAAATCATAAACATAAGCATAAATGTAGACTTTGTTCTATAAATCTACATTAGTACTGAATAAGAATTTTACAACCTTTCAAAATGGCCTGAAAATAAAATAAGGCAATTAAAGTGTTTTACATTTATGAGCATGTTAAGCAATTAAAGGTAAAAGCAGTGCTTCCTTTTAGTTAAGTGATGAATTGAATACCAGCAGCTGGTATATAATGGTTTGAGAGGAACATTGTTGAAGGGTTTGTCCGCTAATCATACGACAACATACTCTCAATAGTCTCAAAATAATCATACCTTGAAACACAGTAGAATGAAGGTTGACAGGTTGAATTTCTGAAACATTGAATTGACTCTGAGAATGCTTTGAATGGCTAAGCAGTATGCTATCACGCAGTGTGTATTTTCCTGGAGTCAATCGGGCATCTTGACACACATTTCTTTTTTTGTTGGGTCGGATGTTTGACGACAGAACATCAACTACAAAAGCAGAAAGTGGAGACAGTGATTTAAATCAGACTCAACAAAAAGCGGTTAAACAATAATAAACACTGAACAAAAAAAAAGACAAATCGAGTATGTACCATTAGTGATATCTGCAAATGGTGTTCGAACATCACTATTATTATTATCAGTGCTCTCTCTGCGAGGTTGATTCCTACGCCTTTTGATTGGATTCAGTTCAGCAGAAGAGTGAACCATAACGATACTCAGCGGCTGATTATGGATATAGGGATCTTGTACAAACTGAAGCAGAGTAGCGCAATTGGAATGGATTACCACTTGGGAGTGTTCATCTTTTTATAGTGCAATAGGTAAACATTATGGTTAGATTTACATTGAAGAAAAGGCCGTTAATTTAATGGTACAGAAAAATGCCTTCTCAAGAACCCAAAATACAACAATAAAATCATCATCAATAATTGATAAACAACCTGATGGATTGGAGGGTACATGCGATTCAAGCATACAGGACACTCCAAAAGCTTGCGAACACTGCTTAAAACAGCCTCAGTATGGATATAGGGATCTTGAACAAACTGAAGCAGAGTAGCGCAATTGGAATGGATTACCACTTGGGAGTGTTCATCTTTTTATAGTGCAATAGGTAAACATTATGGTTAGATTTACATTGAATGATCTTTCTTATAGGCTGCATAGGAAGAGTCTACTTAGAAACACAAAGCATAGGCACATTTCTCTAGCCAACCATAGCACATGTGTTCCTTGATCAACACAACTCTAACAGACCCGTACAGCTCTCAATGCTTTCTACTAAGCACATTATGCCATGTAATTAATGTTGTCTGCTATACCAATAGAAGACATACGGTTTAGAAATAATGCTGTCTGCTATACCATGTAATTAATGCTGTCTGCACTTAGGAGGTTTGGAAGGTCTGATAGGGAGATTGATATTGGTGTTCCATATGAAGTTGATCAACTCTCGAGGTTCTTCGAATTCATACAAAGATGTAATATTGAAATTCCTTTCTTTTAAGTTATCGTTTAATTTGAATAATATGAGTTCTAAAAGATATTTGTCTTTGGTGTCATTTGCAGGTTGATTTAGAAAAGATTTCTAAGGAGACACATGGCTATGTTGGTGCTGATCTAGCTGCTTTGTGTTCAGAAGCAGCACTTCAATGCATCAGGGAAAAAATGGACGTGTTTTATCTTTGAAGATGAGACAATTGATGCTGAAATATTGAACTCCATGGCAGTGACAAATGAGCATTTCGCGACTGAAGTCTTCATTTGCAGTGACAAATGAGCATTTCGAACTTCATTTGCAGCTGGGATGATATTGGCGGTCTTGAAAATGTTAAGAGGGAACTCCAACAATTTAGTGAAGCTCTTGCACAATCACCATTAATGTAAACCATTCCTATGGTAGTGAACTTGGTACATCATTGACAGGAAGCATTTTGACTGTTTTAGTGGAATCATGCCAGTAAGTTTGTAACCTTTCTCAATTGACCTAAAGAAGATATACATGATAATGTTGTTCTATAAATTCAATTCTATCATATTAACTAACTGAGACTGTGTAAGTTTAATTACATCCTGCCAATTAGTCTCCAAGGTATTGTCTTTTACTATTTTTCTATTGCTGTATGCGTACAGTTTCAAAACAATACTTGACAGTGCTTGTGTTAATAACATCGGCCATCTTTCACAGTATACGGTTTCAAAACAATACTTGACAGTGCTTGTGTTAATAACAGTTGCCATCTTTCACAGTGCTTGTGTTAATAACAGTTGCCATCTTTCACAGTATGCGTACAGTTTCAAAACAATACTTGATAGTGCTTCTGTGACAGTATTCGGTTTGCAGATCATAATGGCAAGTCAGTGGATTATTTTTTAGGTTCACCGCATCAATAGTCTAATTGGCCTAAGCAATCTTGATTTCAAGAAGGTTATAAGTCTCCTCCTATGTTGTCAGATTGGCAAGTAGAATCTAAATGAGCATAACAGCTAATTAATAGAACAAACTAAGAAATGTAATTAAGAATAGTCATTTCAAAACACAAAACGATGATTCAACTGATGAAGGAATTTAAAAACGGACATTAACGGAAGCAAAACATAGTTAAGTTTGGGAACAAAACAAAACTGAAAACTTCAACGCAGGATTTTAAAAACAAAAAACTAACAATATAAAATAACGACGGACTTAGACATCAGCGAAACAACCAAGGACAACAGACAACAAACTTAGACATCAGCAACATGAGCGAAACAAAATGATACTCCAACATCTTTCAGTAGAATTCATTAATCATCTTCGACTTTCACACGCACAACCTTTGGCCCTTTAGTAGTAGATGCGTTACAACCTAGATCAACAATATCATCTAGTGATTCCACACTGTCAGCAGCTCGCTTTCCCAAAGACTTGCTAGTTGGAGTCACATCTGAATCAACCGCATCAGCTTCGTCTTTATTGCTTGAATCAACTTGTTCAATATTTTCCTGCATGAGAAAAGGTTTGCATTTGTTTAGTTTGCGGCTTTTAGCTTAATTTAGGTATAAATTGGAGAAGTGTTAGTCATTTTGATATAACGATATACCACAATATTTTTTTCAGCTAAATCACAACATGTTTCAGCAGCGGCAGCATTCTCCTCATCATTACGAAGCTGAAAAAAAAAAAAAGCAAGATAACCATATGTCAGAGTTTCAATGTATTAATATGCTGACAGTTAGTTCGAAAAATATTGACATATAATTAGAATTTACATTTATCCCATGGTGGTTGATAAACTGCTTAATTATTTCCTCATCCATGGTCATTCTTTTGACTGTATAGCTGCGCCAATTGCGAAAAAGGTTTGAATCACTCACTTCAACTTTGAACAACATTCGTTTGTCAACAAACAGTTTGAGTTCTGGAGGGCATTCAGCAGAAGCGTTTGCCTACCAATCAAGAAATAAGCGTCAACATAAACAGTCTACCTTTGAGTAACTTAAATCTTATTAAATTAAGACTTCAAAGGTTGTGAAATTGACCTCATTCATGGAATCAAGGATAGACTGTGCAGATTTTCCCACAGCTCGAGACACCACACGATCAAACATAACAAATGTAGTAGAACCGGTATTGTCGATCACTTGAATCTGGAGTTTAAACCTGAAACAATGTATTTTTATATATCGTACGGGTTAACAATATGTCATTATTCCTAAATTGGGCATGCAAAGTAAACTATAATTTTTTTTAACTTGCCTAGGAACGGCAGTCCTGGGTAAGCTGCACTTGTCACAGTAGACCTGTCCGTTAATGGTCGTAATTCTAGATGCACACTTAGTACATGCTCGATAAAACCATCCTCCATCAGTTTCAAGCTCACATGTTTTTACTAAGACCGTTGCAACACATTTCTACGTAAATCATATAATCGTATAGTTAGTATCTATTCATATAGTTAAATCTGTCATAAGCATTTGTGCAATGAATCCATTAAGAGCTAAGGCATATATTCATATAGTTAATAATTGAAGACTTAATTATTGGACAACATATTTATTAAAGACATAACATAACTCACCTCAGTAGACTCAATCAAATCTTCAATGGTCATCCTCCGAGTTTGAAGCAAATCATCAGACAGAGAGATGACAGTTGGACCAGTCATCTGGCTAACACCCTGAGTGAGTTCAACATTGCCACCATTCATCCTGCCAATTAATGGAGTATAAGTAATCTAAGCCTACAACCATATCATCATTCTGAGTATAATGAAATCAGTTACACATTTCGAGCGTAAGGGTCATACCTTTCAATATATTCAGAGACTTCAGATATTTTCGGATTCAACAACATTTTAGTACCATAAAATGCATTGGAAATACCCATAACACCTGAACATATAAACAAAAATTTCTTCATGATATTTTCATTTGGTGGTTTTGGATTATATAATGTGAGAATTGATAAAAAAAAATTAAAAGAATCATGTTATGAATTATATTGTACCAAAATACTTCTTAAGCTTGCAGAGTTGAAACACAACCACCAAAGGCAGAGATGAGTCATGAGTATCCAAGCATTTTTGCATTCTCAGAGCAAACTCATCCCATAGGGTGCAATGAATTCTATTCCCCCTAAAAAAGTCATAAATGTGAAAAATAACATGCCATTGGTAGGTTTTGAGTAAAAGAAATACAATGCATTTTTAATTTACAATTATCTTACTCTAAATCTTCAAGGGTCGCATCCAAAACCTTATTAGTCTTGCCATCCTTCAAAGTTTCTTTCACAGTATCTTTCTCCACCACATGACCAATAACATCTAATTAATACATTCAAATCAAATGTTAGTGACATCTTATAGAACTATATGAGAGTTCTAACAATTGTATTTTCAAGATGTAGAATACTACCAAGCAAACGATCCTCCCGGTGGGTAGCCAAGATATCAGAGAAAGGCATAAAGTTGAAAATTCTTTCTGGGATTTCTGAGGCATTAACCTTGAAGACATTGGTTCCTCCCATGAAGCTCAACTTATACTTATGATCGGTTGTTTTGAATGTATGATCATTTTGGGCAACCATGAACTTCTCCAAAACATATGTGGCTCCCTCTTCGATTTGATCCTTAAATATTGGCAGCAGATGTTTTCTAATAGTTGCGTGGATTTTGCCACGCTGCATCCAATCAAAAGGCATATTTAGGAATGTTCATTTGTTACACTATGATTAGTTAGCTGGATCAAAGTTTATACTTAATCGGGTTTCCAGCATAATACAACATAGTTTTAAATCATGGTGCATATCTAGCATAAACAGCATAAAACAGCATACTTAGAACTGATGTACCTTTTAAATCAGTATTTATTGTTTAGCAAAATGGATGGCTGAAATAAAAAATGCCTTTTCTTACAGCATAGTTTTAAGTTACTTAGCAAAATGCCTTTTCTTTAGCATAAACAGCATAATACAGCATAGTTTTAAATCAGTATTTATTGTCTAGCAAAATGGATGGCTGAAATAAAAAATGCCTTTTCTTACAGCATAGTTTTAAGTTACTTAGCAAAATGCCTTTTCTTTAGCATAAACAGCATAATACAGCATAGTTTTAAATCATACTGCTGAAGGCATTTTGTACACAACATCAACTATTATATACCTTAATAAAATTAGTAACTTAATCACTATTATATATCCTAAAGCAGTAGCATTGATAAAAATAACATGACACAGCTTGACAAACCAATTATAGGAGACAACTTAATTCAAAGTGATAATCACAACATGTATTTAAAGAAAAGGAAAACATTACGATTGTTACCCAATCCACTGAATTTTCTAGCCTATAAAGGAGCATAGACCTCCAAAAAATGATAGAGAGGTTCATTTCAAGCTTAGCTCTTCTTGAAGGTTAATGAACATATAAACATGATCTCAACAGATCAAGTGTCTACCTCTCAAATAAAACTAATCATATAGGCCTTACTAAAAGCTAAACATAGTAACTCAGAACTGATGTACCTTAACAAAAACATGCTGCCTAATCACATAGTAACTTAATAAAAGCTAAACATAGTAACTCAGCATAGTACAGATGTTTACCTTAATAAAAAGCTAAACATAATAAAAGCTAAACATAGTACAGATGCATAAACATAAATGGCTCGCAAGGTTCAACTCAATAATCACATAGTAACTTAATAATCACAGCATAATCGTACCTTTTCATCCACCAATATCATCTGAATGCTTCCCTGCTCCGAAGGATTGGCACGGTCTGGTGTAGTCCACATGTTAATCACACGAACCTTCAAATTGAAATCAATCCTTCCACCAACAATCTCTGATATTGCAGTAATCTTTGCTGATTTCCCTACGAACGCAGATTAGCAAAATAGTTAAGCAAAATTCACGACAAAACAAAGAGTTAAAATCATATAAATGCTTAAGATTCATATTTGCTTCATGAATATCAACCTTGGTTTGCCATCTTCGCGCACCACAACAGAACAATTTCAATGTTTACGTATGCTCTCAAACAATAGTCAGCAGATGTTGATCCTACAGACTTGCATTGGACGTGTATTTATGGAAATAGCTGGCATAGAACTTTGTTTCAGGTGTAGCATAGAACTTTGGACGTGATTGACTTGGAAGATGATCGAGACAATTGATTTGTGTAGTCTGTGATTTGTGTACCATACCCTTCATATTCCATTAGTAATAATTGCCACTAACATGGTTTAAAGCAATGCACGGGTCTCTTGATATGTCCAGCCGTATTCTTCACATGCATTAATCAGGTTGGCTGCTCTATGTTTTCACATTTCACATGTGCATATAACCAATACAAACCGGTTAGCTTATTGGTCACGTGCATTAAATGAAGCAAAACATCAGACAATTGAGGTTCAGTTGGCGGGCTAGGGCTAACAAAGTTCCTTATCAGACTGCTTAAGCTTTTTATTAAGTAAAGATAAACATGGTTGCTCCTTTTTACCAAATAAAGTCATAATAAACACCTTAATTACACTAATTAGTCCAAAAAAATCTAATCAGTTAGTTAGTTAGTTATTTTGAGTCTCTTCCTATTTTTTCTACTTGATAGCTTCGCAATTAGTTATATATTTTGAATCATTTGTGAGTTATCCAATCAGTTAGAAGAATCTACCTAGTCAAAGTCAAGCTAGAAAACCAAGCAACTGAACCGCCAAATTTTTCTCAGGTACATATTTTCCAAATCTTAATCCAAATTTCACTCTTTTTTTTTCTTCTTCCATTCCGTTTTCATTTCTTTCAAGTTGTTATAATCTCCCACATTATTCACAATTCTTGTGCCACCTTCAATATTTCTTCTTTTTCTTGATCAGTTTTGCACGTGAGTTTTTCTTCTTTGTTTCCACCATGACCAAGATTGTTCTTCCAATCAAGAAAAGAAAGCCAGAAATACAAACCCACAAATGCAGCATCACACGTGTGTCTGCACCATCACCAAAACCCTTAAACAATGCAGACCAAAAGAGCAAAAGCATCCTCACAGAAGAATTCAAAGTTGCTTTGCATGTGATGATATACAAGGCTGAAGGAATCGACAACCCCACAAATTATCCAAGTGTTAACAACAGAGCTTACAATGCGGTGTATTGGTTAAAGCCTGATGAAGAAGCTTCCACCAAGATTGCTGTAGGTGTTAACCCTGAATGGAATCAAGATGATATGATCGTGTTAGAGAATCTTGATGATGAAGTTTTTCTGAATGTTGAGGTACAGAGGTTTGATTCTTTGCTTGATCCTGGAACTTCTAGTGGTAAAGTTGTGGTAGGGAGGGTGAAGATTCCGGTTCCTTTGGAGTTTTATCGACGAAAAGTTGGGTCGTTTCCTCTGCTTAGGAGTGATGGAAATGGAAAGAGGTTTGAAGGGAGTATTCTGCTTGCTATGAGACTTCAGAGAATCAAGGGTGATTCTGATTCACCTCTTCAATTTTATGCTGATGACCTGTTTTTTGAAGATGATGTTGTTAATTGAGAGATAGTTACTTAAGACTTGGTACGTTGTTATGATTCTGTGAGTAATGTGTTCTTTTTCTTTTTTCTGTTTACTATATTCTGTTATCATACTAGTTACTCGAATCAAACTCATTTGTGAATTGTGGAGTTGTATTGATATTTGATACTAGTTGTTAAGCTTGTGTTATTTTTGTTCATGTGTGAAATTTTGAGGTTAGATAAAATGTGGTCATGATCATGATCATGAAATTTTATGACTAATCTGTGTTAACTAGTACGTACTAATTATGGGATTTGTTTTTTTGTTTGTTTGGAACAAAGCCAAAGATGGAATTTGGTAGTTAATTAGCTGTGAATCTTGATAGGAAATTTCTTGGTCCAAAATGGATGGATCATGGTTCATGCTGGTTTAGAGACCCTTGAATAGATATGTGAAAACATAGGAATTCCCGTCCAAAACATGATCGATCTTAATGTGTTAATACCAGTATGTTCAATCTTAATGCTGCCAAAATGATCCTTCAATTCAATCTATATCTAACCAACGCCATTAATTATAGAGAGGACCGAAAGAAATATAGAATGGCTTCCAATTTGAATTTTTTAAGTGATTTGTCCGGCGAGAACTAGTACATATTGTGATCGAGGAGAAGTATCATATGTGATCTATAATAGATTGATGTTTGAAAATGCCTCAAAACATCCACAATAACCAAATATTGTTACGATTAAATCGAAATTAGGCCCTCTACAAAAGAATTGGTGTTGATTCGATAAAAATATGATACACAAATACAATTTTGTTGAATCAACATTGATTGAGTTACAGTCTCAATTGAGAGGCACGCCAATGGAGGACGATGAATGATCTTTAGGATCCTAATACCATGCATTATGCACTTCATAATCTTTTGCTTCAGAGATTGAGGAGTTTTTTTTGTGAATATTAATGTATCTTGAAACTTACTTTCTCCGATCCATATAATAGCAACAAAACAATTAGCTCACACCCTTAAAGAAAAGTAGATAACTTTATTTAATTTGTCATAGAAAAAAATATTTGGATGTCTATGTACTTAAAGATTCGATGTAAGATATTTGTACAAAGACATGACAATTGATATTTGAAAGTGAGTTCTATTTGCACGTTTATAATGCTAAACAATTTTGATGTTAGTGGAAGAAGGAAGTAGACAATTTATGATATTATTGGAGGAAGGAAGAAGAAAATGAATAATGAATTTTAAATCAATTTATAGATAAAAAATGTCACTTTATAATCTACTATCAATATAAGAAAACTGATTACCACATAATTTCCTTAATTACCCTTCTCTAATCCCATGAAATCACTAATATGATGGATTAATTTGTCATTTTCTCAAGTTAATTGTCCATGTTATTAATTTAGTTGATTGGTTGTTCGGTGTTTACACTACCCAAGTTTGACTATTTACTTTCCATTCAACTCCCAAGAAGAAAAAAAAATTAATGACAAATATATGGATTAGTATGACACTTGCACAAGTGACACTTGCAGGAAACTAATATATTTTGCCAACTTCATTAATAATAACCTCTCAAAATTTTTTTTTGTTAATAATAAGAAAATGTTTTTTTTTTCTCAAGGAATAATAAGTAACAGTTGGAGAATATGATAAGTAAAAACACACATTTTTATTACGGTTTGCGATATTCAATCATTAATAATAATTGTACGATAATGTTGATATGAAAATATTGAATAGAAATATTACGTTAATGTTGATATCTTAAAAATAGTTATGATTTTTTTAAAATTTTATCATATTGACTTTATCATATCAATATATTAAAATTTGCTTCCGTGGATATAAGTAAATAAAATCTGCAACGAGTGCGATGAAAATATTTAACGTTTTTTTGCATATAAAATAAAAAATATTTAATAGAAACACACATTAATGTTGATATTTTAAAAATAATGATGATTTTTCAAAATTTTATCATATCAACTTTGTCATATCAGTACATAAAAGTTTGTTTCTGCAGATAATTAAATAAACTCTGCAATGAGTGTGGTGCAAATATTTAAGAGTATTTTGCGTATAAAATAAAAAAAATATTTAATAGAAACACACATTAATGTTAATATTTTGAAAATAGTCATCAGTTTTCAAAATTTTATCATATCGACTTTCTCATATCAGTACATAAAAATTTGCTTCCGCTTATATAAGCGAATAAAATTTGCAACGAGTGTGGTACAAATATTTAACGATGTTTTGCATATAAAAAAATATATTTAATAGAAACACTACATTAGTGTTGATATTTTGAAAATATTCACGAGTTTTCAAAATTATCTCATATAGACTTTTTAATATCAATACATAAAAATTTGCTTATGCGGATATAAGGAATAAAATACGCAACGAGTGTGGTCCAGATATTTAATAGTGTTTTGCATAAAAAATAAAAAAAATATTAAATAGAAACACACATTTATGCTGATATTTTGAAAATAGTCATCGATTTTTTAAAATTTTAACATATCGACTTTTTCATATCAGTACATAAAAAGTTACATCCACATATATAAAAAATATATATTTAATGGAAACATTAATGTGATATTTTCAAAATTTAAGCATGTTAACTTTTGGATATTTGTATACATGAAATTTGATTTTCTAGATATAAGCACATAAAACTTGCAACGAGTGCAGTGTAAATATTCAACGGTATTTTGGAGAAACACTATATTAATGTTGATATTTTGAAAATAGTCACGAGTTTTCAAAATTTTATCGTATCGACTATCGCATTTTGTTACATAAAAAATTCTTCTGCATATACAAGCATATAAAATAATCAACGACTGCGGTGCAAATATTTAGCGGTGTTTTAAATATAAAATAAAACTTATTTAATAGAAGCATTACATTTATACTGATATTTGAAAATAGTCTCGAGTTTCCAAAATTTCAGCATATCAATCTCATATGTGTACATAAAACTTTGATTTTGCAGATATAAGCACATCAAATCTGCAACGGATGCAGTGAAAACATTGAACGGTGTATAGCATATAAAATAAAAAGTTATTCAATAGAATTATATTTTGACAATAGTCATGAGTTTTCACAATTTTTTATCGTATCGACTTTCTCATATATTTACATAAAATTTTGTTTTTGCAAATATTAGCACGAAAAATTTGCAACGAGTAGTGTTGTGCAAACATTAAATAATATTTTACATATAAAATAAAAATTTATTTAATAGAAACACTATATTAATTTTGATATTTTAAAAATAATCTTGAGTTGTCAAAAAATTTTCTTATCGACTTTCATATATATATAATATCTAATAAAACATTACATTAATACTAATAATTTTTATTTAATTATTTTTTATATAATTATCATAATTTTTTTTAAGGATAATTATCGTAATGTTATGCGACCCGTGCGAAAGCACGGGTCTATTACTAGTTATTTATAATGACCATATTATTTGACTCCAAGCATAATTTTAATAGTCAACTTTTTGTATTCAACGCACTTTTATATGAATGTATCTAAACATAGAACATTTTCCAATCAAATCACTTGTAACTAAAGATCCGGTGTGATTGACAACAGTTGGTCAGAGTGGAACAACAATCTGTCTAGTTGAAGTTGAGGGTATTTACAAGCACTCCGATGTTTAACTAGATAAGAGCACAATAGATAGCGGTATTTTTTAGTAGAAAGATTATGTACCTTGCTTTGCTGTGAAATGTGGTACATATAAAACTATAGAGTTTAGTCATTTGCAGCTATTACGAATATTGAGGGATGTAAGGTGTTAGCTTGTCTCTCGAGAAGTCACTTGGTTGAGAGTTTCTCTCTTTAATCTCGTGAAACTCGGTTCGAGACCTGGCACCGAGAGGGATGTAAGGTGTTACATATTGCAACCATTCAAATCTTTGGCCTACGTATGCATTGAGGATGGGCGTGGAGCTCAGATGGGACATGATTGACCTAATTAGAAACACCTAAATATAAATTTTATAAAATAAACCAACACAATATAACATAAGTGATTTCTTTCTTTCATTAAAGAAAAAACAATTAATCCATTTGATTTAAGGTTGATCTATAACCGATGCAAATGAAAAACATTTATTAGAAGATGTCAATTCTTTAAATAAGTCTTAAATACTTTAAAGAGATTAGTCTCAACATATACCTATACCTGCAGAAGATATTTTTAATTAAAAAAATTATAATCAAATTTTCTCATTACAAAACACACTAAAATTAGAGTTTTTTTTTGTTGACGTTATAATTTGAGTTATTTTTTTCTTGTTTAATAAAAGTTGAGTTAATTTGTTACTACCTCCGTTCCTTTTTAATTGTCACTTTTTGACATTTTACACAAACCAAGATAATTAATAAATGCCACTACTTTTGATACAATAATTTATACTTTTACTATAATAACCTTATTCATTTAATATATCATCTCATATATTCCTCTATCCGTAATAAATAACTAAGGATAAAATTGGTAAAACATTATTTAAATCTGCATTGAATTTTGAAAGTGACAGTTAAAAAGAAACAAATTTTTTCTTCAAAAATGACGATTAAAAAGGAACCGAGGGAGTAGATGGATGAATTTGTGAGGAAAATTGGTCTTGACAACCTTCGAAAGATAAAATAAAATGGGTCTTTGGTCTTCACTATTAAAGAACAAGATTGGATAAGTTTCACCTTAACTTACTTACCTAATACAACTCCTATTGGTGTCATAACAAGTGTTGGTTGCAACCTCATCACAACAACAATGACATCTTCACGTCCTCCACCGTCAAAATCCATCGATCTCGACCTAACAATCATCTCCGCCAAACACCTCAAAAACGTCAACTGGAAAACCGGCGATCTCAAACCCTACGTCGTCTTCTGGCTCGATCCCGACCGTCGTCTCGCCACCAAATCCGACGATTCCGGTAACACCTCCCCCGTTTGGAACGAACGTTTCACCCTCCCTCTCTCTCTTCCTCTTCAAGATTCCACCCTCACCCTTGAAATCTTCCATTCCAAACCCTCCGATACTCCTAAACCCCTCGTCGCCACCCTCCGTCTTCCCCTTAAAGACCTCCCTGACCTTCATCACTCCACAGTCGTCCGGAAATTCCCCGTTGTTCGACCCTCCGGTCGACCGCAGGGGAAAATTCATCTCAAAATCAGCCTCCTTGGCCGCTCTCCTCCTCCACCGCCGCCACCGACTTCATCAATGTTTGATTATGCCAACACAATCCCTAACCCTAACCCTAACCCTAATTCAAATCCTTCCTTTGTTTATTACAGAGGAAACTCTTCTTCTGCACCTTCTCCACCACCTTCACCTTACAATTACTACACAAATTACTCTGATAACTATTCTAGTGGCAGTTACTTTCCCGGCTACTATCCTGGTGGTGCTTACCCACCACCACCGCCGCGCCCTTTCTTTGAACGTACTGGAAGTTATGCTGCTGCTGGACCTAGTGGACCGTCTGCGCCGCTTGAATATTCGTCCTCGTTTGATCCGAGGCCGAAAGGCGGTAAAATGGGCTTAGGAGCTGGACTGGCTGTTGGTGCTGCTGCTGGGGCGCTGGGGGGACTTGCTCTGGAAGAAGGGATGAAGTATGAAGAGCGCAGGCTTGCGGATATGGTGGAAAGTGATGTTGCTTCTGCGAGGGATGATTATGGAGACGCGCATTACAGGGATTATTGATTTCTTTGTGGCTGGTGTTTGATAAGGTTTGGAGTTTGAAGGATAATTGTTCTGTCTGGTGTTGTTTCGGCATATATAAAAAGATATATATATGTGATGTATGTATATATTTGAATTTAGTGTTGCATTGAATGCATATGTGTTGCTTTATTTGATGCTAGATGATAATGAATGAAGTAAGAAAGCAAATGTTTATCATGTGATGATTTGGAATTGTTCATCCGGGTTTTTATTATGTTATAAAAATGAAATAAAGTTGGTTTCTCCAAGTGTGTGGCTAGTATATTATCATTATGTGCTCTGTGGTTTTATTCAGTACTTCTCATAGGTGTCTGTATGGTACAAAATCAGTTTGTGGCATAAGTTTGTTTATGATCTTCATTGTTGAGTGATGTTTCCCTTTAAGCATTATATTTATGCCTAATGTATGGGATATGGGTACAATATGCCTGTGTTAATCATGTTATGTTGCCTTTTTATCAATTAACCTGGCAAAAGTGAACCCATATGGCATTGTTTTCCTTTCAAATGTGTGGCATGTTGAAGAATTTGAGGTTCTTCAGATGATTGCTTGTTAAGCATTTCAGCTGTCCATAAGTTTATTGAGAACTTAGTTGTGGTGCTTAAAATGTTGCTTTATTTATCAAATATTTGACCAGCTAGGGCGTGCAGTGACTTTTTCAATATTGATAATTTGAATTCATTGCTGAATGAGCTTATGGAAATATCGAGTAAAATAATTAAAACTGAAATGAAGATGTATGTTGTTATATCAATGGTATATAGGTTCTCAGTCAGTTCTGCTTTTAAACTGTAGTTCTTATGTTAAAAAGCATGCGTTTTTTTTTGTTTCTTCTATAGACTCACATTGCTACTTTTGACGTTTGTTCACTCCAGAGTTTTTATCACCTGGTTCTCTCTTCATATGGTAAATAGTGACAATGTCACTTTTAATCCACATATCCAGACCAATGTCAATTGTGAACTACTGAAACATAATTGAACTTGAGCTCTTCTGCATTTTGCATCATCCAGTGAGTGTTTTTTTTTTTTGAATGGCAAATATGCATTATCCAGTGAGAGTACTTGTGTCATTGCATCTACCACTAGAACAATTTAGGCTTAGCCTACATATTCTGATTGGTGATGACATAATTTTTTTGCATCCCAATGTACACACACTGTTAAAGTTAGGAAGCTCCAATTGGTAGCAGCAGCCAAATTTACAGTGATAGAGTATTTCATCGTGTTTACGTGCATAGTGGTTGGAGTGTGCTGATGTTTAATTGTTTATCTTTCAATTTGAATGGATATGATATTGCTTTTGTCCTTGCAAAGAACTAAAACTTAATTCTTTCATTATGTCTTTTTTTTTTTAGTGGAAATTATTGTTTTTTAGTGTACTGATGTGATAGTGCAGGTATTGGTGTTCCCACTTAAAGTTGGTTTCTTTTTAAGTGTGGCTAGTATATTTTGTGGTTTTGTTCACGAGTGTCAGTATAATACAAAATCAGTTTGTAGCATAAGTTTGTTCTTGATCTTCCTGATTGTTGTGTGATGTTTCCATTTTAGCATTATCTTTATGCCTAATGTACTTAATATGGGTACAATATGCTTGTGTTAATCATGTTTGCCTTTTCATCAATTAACCTTGCGAAAGTGAAGTTATAGCCCATATGGCATTGTTTTCCTTTCAATTGCGTTCCATATTGAAGAGTGAGGTTCTTCGGATGATTACTTGAAAAAAATTCAGCTCTCCTTAAGTTCGTTGGAAACTTAGGGGTAGTGCGGCTTATAATGTTGCTTTATTTATCATATATTTGACCAGCTGGGGCAAGTAGTGACTTTTTAATATTGATAATTTGAATTCATTGCTGAATGATATGGAAATATTGAGTAAAATAATTATAAGTTAAATTTAATCTTGATGTATGGGTTAATATCAAAGGTCTATAGGCTCTCACTTAGTTCTACTTTTAAAATTGTAGTTAGTTTTTATGTTAAAAAGCGTGTGTAACTTTGTTGTTGCTAGACATTCATTATCACTTTTGGCAATTGTTCACTCCAGAGTTTTTCACCACATGTCCTGACCAATCTCTATACGTAAACATAATTGAACTTGAGCTCTTTTGTGTTGAACAAGATGACCGAGATAGTTAATTTGATAAGCAAATTATCCAGTGGGAGTACGTATTTCATTGGAGGTATCATTAGAATGATGTAGCCTATGTTTAGATTGGTGGCGACATACGTTCACATTGTAAAAATTAGAAAGCTCCAATTTGTAGCACTAGCTAAACACACAATGATGTAAAGCTCCAATTTGTAGCACTAGCTAAACACACAATGATGTAGCATTCCGTTGTGGTTATGCACATAGTGGTTGTTGAAGTGTACTTTTGTTTATCTTCTTATTTGAATGGATATTGTCCTTGCTAAGAACTATATCTTTTATACTGTGTGTTTTTTAGTGGAAATTATTGTTAAATTACTTCACTGGCCTAAAGCATGAAGTCTGAAGAATGTTTAGCACAACAGAATGTTCTGTCAGTTGTGGGTTGTTCATTTATTTTTTTGGTTCATCAAAGTTGAAAACAATCTTTTCTGGCATATATTCGAATGTGATACTTTATTGTTCTGTACAGAAACCTTCAGCAGGTAAAACTTTTTTCTAGTGAACTATGTAGGAATACATATTCTAATCGCTTGAGATTTTATTCACCATAAACCTGGAAAACATAGGCCCTGAAATTCTAAAATCAAGATGAGAGAATGTCTCCACTGGCTCAAGCATCGTTCCCAGACGTGCATTGAAATCATTATAATTTGCAGTGTTATACTTATTGTATGAAAAATGCTTCTTGTTGTGGTTAGGTCTATGTGTATGGTTGTCTTTGACATTGCGAGAATTCTCAGCGATTGCTCTCATGTTAGATTATATTAAAATCTCGTAACAAAGTTAGGTTTGATTAGCTGGTGCGAGATCATTAGGAAGCTTCCTTGGTATTCTTCTCTGGTTAACGAGTACATTGTTCATGCAGAGAGTGATAGGCTGTCTGGTATGGCTTGAGGGAAAATGGAATCCCTATTTGCTCTGACTTCCTATGGGAATGGGGAAGGTTTCCTTATCTACGTGCACCCTTTCCAGAGTCTTGTCTCTAACAAACATCCTTCTGCTGGTTTGTGGGATGAATGGTGTATCTTGGTACCACATATTTGGGGAAGCTTATAGAGTAGCCGATGCTTTTGATCTGGGATCTTTGTTCATGTTCTTAAATCAGCAGTCTTGGCACCAATGATGCCTCCACCCAAAAAAGTTGTACTAGAACATAAAACAAAAAACAATATTCAAATAACTTACAAACTTAAAAGTAAACCAATAACTTTTTTTTAAAAAAAAGTCAAATTACACTAGGAATCTTTTTGTGCTTAGCCTATGGTCGTCGGTTTGAATCCCAGTTTCTGCGCACAGAGAAAAATTACTGTTTATATTAAGGTGACTACTAGGCTACCCATGGAAGAATGGTGGGTAGTTTACCTCAACCAATAAACATTAGCCACATAAACACATTTTTAAGTGGTATCCATGAACTATCTTGACCCCACCAATAATGGGATTGGAACAACGGTCACTGAGGCAAAAATCATGTCCTCAAGACCTCAACCAACAAATCAAACAACAAATCATGTCACTATGTTAAGAGATATAAGGATTATTTTTTAAAAATTTGAGCGTGGCTTCCAAAATGTTCAAGACGACCCTAAATTAGATTTGAATGATCATATCCATTCTTGAACTCATCCCTCATTTTCCTGTATCTCCAGGGTGATAGAATCTATACACATTGTACAAAAAGAGAAAAAGAAGAAGAGAATCACAATTACTAAAAAAACGATATCCATGTATCATCAAAATAATTACAAATAAGCAAATGTAACATAATGGTACCAAAATCTTTTTATTTTTGACAAAATAGTCCAAAATTCTTAAAAGTTATTCCTAGTTTATGCTGGTCCAAAGAGCAAAGAATTTAATTATGATATTAGCAATAACTCACTCTCTTAATAGCTCCATTTGATTGAAATGAACTATATACAGATAACCTGAAGAAAAAGAATCTTACAAAATATTAGTACAATTATTATGGCTATGAATATGATGAATCCCATTACAACAAACAACGGAAAAACAAATGATTAAACTCAAGTAATTAATAAATTAATTATCATTGAGATGTTCTGGAAAACCATGTACAAATTCCAACAAAAATAATCTCTAACGAGACTTTACTTTTCCGTTAAGATTATCAAAGACCATTTTTCCGACACTTTTTGTGCAGGGTATAATTCATTATTCAGTTTAATATATTTCCTTCTAACTTTATAAAAAAAGAATATTCGTACAAACACTTTTTTATAACTTTTGAAACAAATTTATCTCATATTCAAATGTGTTTTTATTCTCTTCTTCTTTCTCTCTCATTGCTTTTGTCCAATAAAAACAAGGGAAAAGTGGTTGTCACAAAATTTGTCTAAAATTAGTTGTATAAATATCATTCATCTAAAAAAAGATTATCAAAGACCATTTCTCTCAAAAAAGGAGGGCCAATGCGCAAAAAAAAAAATTGCACTGCTAGACCAAGATTGCTTTTTGTCATATTTTTGACGCATTCACGCAATTTGTAGTGGCCATTGTGTTGAGTTCAAACATTCCTAATTTCAAACTCAATATTTATTATATTTTTAAAAATATTACTCTTTTTGGTCCTTTTTATAAGAGACAAATTGGTAAGTAAAGTTGATGTATTTGGTTCATAATATAGACCAAATACATTAACTTTTGTTGACCAATTTATTTCTTATAAAAAGGACCGGAATGAGTAAAATCTACGTTGAAATCTTAACCGTTTAATCTTGATCTAATGTTTATGAATGTACTCATGGCATGCGTCAAAGTTTTTATAGGAGGGAATCCGATTTGGAAGTTGCAGAAGGTCGCCAACCGCCTGTCATCAACTTTAAGGGTGCATGCACCAACACACCTTAAGGCTGTCGATAAAAACAAGACACAACAAACCCAACGTCCCAAACCATTTTGATATCGAAAAACGCACATGAATGACCAAAACGTGCAGCAAGTGATCAGAGTGAACTTCATAATTCGAAGTTCATTATTGACTCTCTAATGTAAAATTGGTAAAATGGCTTTCAATTATACAAATTCATTGGATATGAGGACCGTGTGAGAAAATTGATTTGATTTGTCTGTAAGGTTTAGTTCAACTCACAATGTTGATATTGTTAGGTTTGACGCATTCATTCAGAATTTCACAGTTGAAATTTTACTTAGCTATTGTATTTGAGTTTCAAGTTGTATTTGTCACTTGACAAAAAGTAATTGATTTGATTTGAATGATATGATCATATCCGATCATGAATACATCCCTAATTTTGCTTGTATGTGCTGGGTGATTGAATTGAATCTATATACATTGTACAAAAGGAGAAAAAGAAGAAGAGAATCACAATCACTACAAACCAATATCCATATACCATCAAAATAATTACAAATATAAAAAAAACATAACGTAATAGTAAAAAAAACATAAAAACTATTCCCAATATATGTTGGTCCAAATAGCAAAGAATTTGATTATGATCTTAGCATTAACTCACTATCTTAACAAGTCCATTTTGATTGAAATTAACCATGTGTTGATAACCTAGAGAGGGAAAAAAACAAAAAACTTACAAAATAGTACTGCTATTATTATTAATAGCAAATAATTTGATTATGATCTTGGCAATAACTCACTCACTTAATATGTTCATTTTGATTGAAATTAACCATGTGACATAAGCTAGAGAGAAAGAAAAAAAAAAGCAAAAGTCATACAAAATAGTACTGCTATTATTATCAGCAGCAAAAAATTTGATTATAATCTAAGCAATAACTCATTTTCTTTTTCTTTTTAGGGAAATAACTCTTTTAATTAATAAGTTCATTTTGATTGAAATTAACCAGGTGCAGATAACCTAGACAGAATTTCTCAAAAAAAAAAAAACCTAAAGAGAAAAAAGTAAGCAAAATTCTATATACCAAAAGTTAGTCATATCCGTAAACAAAAGTGAATCAAATAAATTTGATGTATCTAGACAGAATTTTGAAACAATACTTCAATTTTGTTTGACCAACTTCTGCTTATACCAAGTATTTGAAAAGGTTAAAATTTGCATTAAAATATGAACATGTATAATTTTGATCCAACGGTCACCAATGTGATGACCAAAAGCAAGGAATCCAATTATTAAGAAGTTGCACCAACCACCCGTCATCAACTTATTGGGTGCATGCACCAACACACCTTAAGGTTGTCCATAAAAACCAGACACAATCAACGTCTCAAACCATCTCCATCACTTGCAAACAACACACGTAAAAGAACAAAACTTGCACCAAGTCATTAGAGTGAAAGTTCAATATCTACTCTCTTACGTAAAATATAGGATAATGGCAAAACCTTGTTCTAATGATTCTAGTGCAGTTACCATCCTCTCCAAATGCACTGTTTTCCCAAACCAAAAATCAACTCTAACAGACCTCAAACTCTCTATCTCAGACCTCAACATGCTATGTTGCCATTACATACAAAAAGGCAATCTTTTCACATCACCATCCCTCCCTTCTCAAACACTCATCCCCCATCTTAAAACCTCTCTCTCAAAAACCCTAACAATCTTTCCCCCACTTGCTGGCCGTTTTGTGACCGACTCTGCCGGTCACATCTTTATCACATGCAATGACGCTGGCGTGGATTTCATCCACGCCAGCGCCACTGATCTCACTATGACTGACCTTTTATCACCACTTGATGTCCATCCAGCATTCAAACAATTCTTCCCATTTCACCGCAAAATCAACTACACTGCTCATTTCTCACCGATTTTGGCTGTTCAGGTCACGTCCCTCGCCGATGGAATCTTCATTGGCATCGCTGTTAGCCATGCCGTCACCGACGGTTCAACCTTCTGGAATTTCTTCAACACGTTTGCAGACATTTCCAGAGGACTCACAAACGCTAACAGAATCCCGGATTTCCGCCGGGAATCGATTCTGATGTCGAAAGTCCCTGTCCAGTTACCGGAAGGTGAAATCAAAGTATCGTTCAACGCCGACGCGCCTCTCCGTGAGAGAATTTTCAGCTTCACTCGAGAATCAATTCAGAAGCTAAAATCAACAGTGAATCACCGACTAACTTCGCCGGGAAATGCTGACGTGGATGAGATAATATCAAAGATGAAAAACGACGATGCTGAATTGAAAACGGTTTCAGAAAGAGTAACCGTCGAAACGACAGAGTTTTCGTCGTTTCAATCACTCAACGCGTTAATGTGGCGATGTGTAACACGCGCTAGAAAACTTGAAGGTTCCAAAACAACGACGTATAGAATGGCTGTGAATGTTCGAAGCCGTTTGGAACCAAAGTTACCAGAGTATTACTTCGGGAACGCAATTCAAAGCATTGCCACGTATGCATCAGCGCGTGAAGTCGTTGAAAACGATCTTACGTGGCTTGCAACACAACTGAGTAAGAGTGTGAGGGAGTACGATAGTGCTACGGTGAGGCGTGTCGCAGGTAAGTGGGACCTTGAACCGAAGTGTTTTATGATGGGGAATCACGACGGTGCAACCCTACAGATGGGAAGTTCGCATAGGTTTCCGATGTATGAGAATGATTTTGGATGGGGGCGGCCGTTGGCAGTGAGGAGTGGTGGTGCGAATAAGTTTGATGGGAAGATGTCGGCGTTTCCGGGGAGGAAAAGTGGCGGTGCGGTGGATGTGGAGGTGGTTTTGGCGCCGGAGACGATGGCAAGGCTTGAGAGTGATGATGAGTTCATGGTTTATGCGTCTTGTCAGCAGTGACACTTGGAAGAATGTCACTTTGAACCATTGTTACGTTCCATTGTAGTCCTTGAAAGTTAGTCTTGATTTCAATTACAATCATTTATGGAGTAATTGTTAGAATTGCTACTCCCTCCGTTTTATTTTGATTATTACTATTGTATTTTTTTCTGTTTTAAAATCGTGAGTAGAAATTCCTCAGCTCAGCATATAAAATACTTTGCAATTTTAATGAAGATAATTTGGATGTGGTGTGGTCCAAAATTTGGCATCTTGATACCCCAGAAAGGATACAAAGTTTTGTTTGCCTTGCTTATCATGAACGCTTACTGACAAATTTTCAAAAGAGCAAAATGTTTTTAAGCGAGCCATGGGGTAAATATTTAGAGAAACCACACAACCACGTCCCATGCTCATCTCGGAACAAACCGCCACAACCTGCTTTAGCACCATCAGGATTCAGCAAAATCCATATGTTGGATGGACGTGTTTGTGTGGTTTCTCTAAATATTTGGCCATTGTAATGCCTATGTTGTCCAGCTATGTGGAGTGTATGAAGGTTTGAAGATTGCTCAAGATAGAGGTTACTATAAAGTTGAACTTAATGTGGACTCTAAAATTATTGTTGACACTCTTAAGAATGAGGGGATGGGAAATGTGTATGGTTGGAGATTGATTCAAAAGATAAGGAGTCTGTCAGCTTATTGGAAAATAAAGTTTGTCACTCCTACCATGAAGTTGATGTGTGTGCGAACGCGTTGACTAATATAGGATGCGATCATGAGTCTATTTTGATGTTTTATGAGCATTGTCTTGTTCAAGTTAAATTTATGTATTTGGCTGATTTCCTTTCTAGTTTCTTTGGGCTTCAGTTCTCTTTTTCTCCAACATAAAGATAAAAATTGGAGTTTATTCAATTTAGTTGGTTGTACCTACATAGTCGAAGACGTATGCCTGAACAGATGATGAAAAATATATGAGAAAGCAACAAAGAAGATTTCCGGCTAGTCAAATACAACGGTGTCAATACACTTACAATGCCCATGCATGCATAAATAATTTTTTGGAATGTAGTTCATCTTATTATGTGTTTGGAGTTTGGACTCATATGAGCTATACGCATGTATGTGCATCACAGATAATTCAATATTTCGATCAATATATGAGATGAAAATAAATCTCGCACTCCATCTTTTACATATATACGTGGTCCCCTTCACTATTTATTGATACTTAATAATTCTTATACAGGCTTTGTCCTATAGATATAATTGAACTCATTCACTCACTATCAGCCTCATACACCATTTATCTGCAGAATCCAATATAGTCATGACTTGATTTAAAGATGGTTGACCAAGCGTGTTACTCGATTTGTACGTTAATGAATCACATGGGGGTTTTACCTATTGGGATGATGGTTATGGTATATGGCAAAGCATCCTGTTACGTATATGAATTTGATATGCGTCATAATGGTTATCTGGGTTTAACGACAGTTATTTATATATACCGTAGAAAGCCTGGGACAACGACTGCAATTTATATCACGTGCAAAATATGCGCCTGCTTAATGCATTTTTTTATGAGCAAATATGTAATTTGTTTTAGTTATCTCATAAGGTGTTTTGAGATTGACAAATACTAGGGTTACACATTTTAACACACTTCTAAAACACATTCCAATAACCATTAGCTAAGTCATCCACTTTAATTTCAAAGTTGGGAATTACCGTCAATGGCTTGGTTGATCAAAACAAAAGATAATTTGAGTTGGGAAATACAATTAAAAAACAATATAAAGATTGTTTTTGTAGTTTTGTTCATTCTTCTGTAATTTCATTGAAATTGTAACGACGAAATTGATAAAAAGTAGTGTCTGACATAGAATTCCAACAAAAATAATCTCTAACGAGACTTTACTTTTCCGTTAAGATTATCAAAGACCATTTTTCCGACACTTTTTGTGCAGGGTATAATTCATTATTCAGTTTAATATATTTCCTTCTAACTTTATAAAAAAAGAATATTCGTACAAGCACTTTTTTATAACTTTTGAAACAAATTTATCTCATATTCAAATGTGTTTTTATTCTCTTCTTCTTTCTCTCTCATTGCTTTTGTCCAATAAAAACAAGGGAAAAGTGGTTGTCACAAAATTTGTCTAAAATTAGTTGTATAAATATCATTCATCTAAAAAAAGATTATCAAAGACCATTTCTCTCAAAAAAGGAGGGCCAATGCGCAAAAAAAAAATTGCACTGCTAGACCAAGATTGCTTTTTGTCATATTTTTGACGCATTCACGCAATTTGTAGTGGCCATTGTGTTGAGTTCAAACATTCCTAATTTCAAACTCAATATTTATTATATTTTTAAAAATATTACTCTTTATGGTCCTTTTTATAAGAGACAAATTGGTAAGTAAAGTTGATGTATTTGGTTCACAATATAGACCAAATACATTAACTTTTGTTGACCAATTTATTTCTTATAAAAAGGACCGGAAGGAGTAAAATCTACGTTGAAATCTTAACTGTTTAATCTTGATCTAATGTTTATGAATGTACTCATGGTATGCGTCAAAGTTTTTATAGGAGGGAATCCGATTTGGAAGTTGCAGAAGGTCGCCAACCGCCTGTCATCAACTTTAAGGGTGCATGCACCAACACACCTTAAGGCTGTCGATAAAAACAAGACACAACAAACCCAACGTCCCAAACCATTTTGATATCGAAGAACGCACATGAATGACCAAAACGTGCAGCAAGTGATCAGAGTGAACTTCATAATTCGAAGTTCAATATTGACTCTCTAATGTAAAATTGGTAAAATGGCTTTCAATTATACAAATTCATTGGATATGAGGACCGTGTGAGAAAATTGATTTGATTTGTCTGTAAGGTTTAGTTCAACTCACAATGTTGATATTGTTAGGTTTGACGCATTCATTCAGAATTTCACAGTTGAAATTTTACTTAGCTATTGTATTTGAGTTTCAAGTTGTATTTGTCACTTGACAAAAAGTAATTGATTTGATTTGAATGATATGATCATATCCGATCATGAATACATCCCTAATTTTGCTTGTATGTGCTGGGTGATTGAATTGAATCTATATACATTGTACAAAAGGAGAAAAAGAAGAAGAGAATCACAATCACTACAAACCAATATCCATATACCATCAAAATAATTACAAATTTAAAAAAACATAACGTAATAGTAAAAAAAAACATAAAAACTATTCCCAATATATGTTGGTCCAAATAGCAAAGAATTTGATTATGATCTTAGCATTAACTCACTATCTTAACAAGTCCATTTTGATTGAAATTAACCATGTGTTGATAACCTAGAGAGGGAAAAAAACAAAAAACTTACAAAATAGTACTGCTATTATTATTAATAGCAAATAATTTGATTATGATCTTGGCAATAACTCACTCACTTAATATGTTCATTTTGATTGAAATTAACCATGTGACAAAAGCTAGAGAGAAAGAAAAAAAAAAAGCAAAAGTCATACAAAATAGTACTGCTATTATTATCAGCAGCAAAAAATTTGATTATAATCTAAGCAATAACTCATTTTCTTTTTCTTTTTAGGGAAATAACTCTTTTAATTAATAAGTTCATTTTGATTGAAATTAACCACGTGCAGATAACCTAGACAGAATTTCTCAAAAAAAAAAAACCTAAAGAGAAAAAAGTAAGCAAAATTCTATATACCAAAAGTTAGTCATATCCGTAAACAAAAGTGAATCAAATAAATTTGATGTATCTAGACAGAATTTTGAAACAAATACTTCAATTTTGTTTGACCAACTTCTGCTTATACCAAGTATTTGAAAAGGTTAAAATTTGCATTAAAATATGAACATGTATAATTTTGATCCAACGGTCACCAATGTGATGACCAAAAGCAAGGAATCCAATTATTAAGAAGTTGCACCAACCACCCGTCATCAACTTATTGGGTGCATGCACCAACACACCTTAAGGTTGTCCATAAAAACCAGACACAATCAACGTCTCAAACCATCTCAATCACTTGCAAACAACACACGTAAAAGAACAAAAACTTGCACCAAGTCATTAGAGTGAAAGTTCAATATCTACTCTCTTACGTAAAATATAGGATAATGGCAAAACCTTGTTCTAATGATTCTAGTGCAGTTACCATCCTCTCCAAATGCACTGTTTTCCCAAACCAAAAATCAACTCTAACAGACCTCAAACTCTCTATCTCAGACCTCAACATGCTATGTTGCCATTACATACAAAAAGGCAATCTTTTCACATCACCATCCCTCCCTTCTCAAACACTCATCCCCCATCTTAAAACCTCTCTCTCAAAAACCCTAACAATCTTTCCCCCACTTGCTGGCCGTTTTGTGACCGACTCTGCCGGTCACATCTTTATCACATGCAATGACGCTGGCGTGGATTTCATCCACGCCAGCGCCACTGATCTCACTATGACTGACCTTTTATCACCACTTGATGTCCATCCAGCATTCAAACAATTCTTCCCATTTCACCGCAAAATTAACTACACTGCTCATTTCTCACCGATTTTGGCTGTTCAGGTCACGTCCCTCGCCGATGGAATCTTCATTGGCATCGCTGTTAGCCATGCCGTCACCGACGGTTCAACCTTCTGGAATTTCTTCAACATGTTTGCAGACATTTCCAGAGGACTCACAAACGCTAACAGAATCCCGGATTTCCGCCGGGAATCGATTCTGATGTCGAAAGTCCCTGTCCAGTTACCGGAAGGTGAAATCAAAGTATCGTTCAACGCCGACGCGCCTCTCCGTGAGAGAATTTTCAGCTTCACTCGAGAATCAATTCAGAAGCTAAAATCAACAGTGAATCACCGGCTAACTTCGCCGGGAAATGCTGACGTGGATGAGATATTATCAAAGATGAAAAACGACGATGCTGAATTAAAAACGGTTTCAGAAAGAGTAACCGTCGAAACGACAGAGTTTTCGTCGTTTCAATCACTCAACGCGTTAATGTGGCGATGTGTAACACGCGCTAGAAAACTTGAAGGTTCCAAAACAACGACGTATAGAATGGCTGTGAATGTTCGAAGCCGTTTGGAACCAAAGTTACCAGAGTATTACTTCGGGAACGCAATTCAAAGCATTGCCACGTATGCATCAGCGCGTGAAGTCGTTGAAAACGATCTTACGTGGCTTGCAACACAATTGAGTAAGAGTGTGAGGGAGTACGATAGTGCTACGGTGAGGCGTGTCGCAGGTAAGTGGGACCTTGAACCGAAGTGTTTTATGATGGGGAATCACGACGGTGCAACCCTACAGATGGGAAGTTCGCATAGGTTTCCGATGTATGAGAATGATTTTGGATGGGGGCGGCCGTTGGCAGTGAGGAGTGGTGGTGCGAATAAGTTTGATGGGAAGATGTCGGCGTTTCCGGGGAGGAAAAGTGGTGGTGCGGTGGATGTGGAGGTGGTTTTGGCTCCGGAGACGATGGCAAGGCTTGAGAGTGATGATGAGTTCATGGTTTATGCGTCTTGTCAGCAGTGACACGTGGAAGAATGTCACTTTGGGAACCATTTTTACGTTCCGTTGTAGTCCTTGAAAGTTAGTCTTGATTTCAATTACAATCATTTATGGAGTAATTGTTAGAATTGCTACTCCCTCCGTTTTATTTTGATTATTACTATTGTATTTTTTTTCTCTGTTTTAAAATCGTGAGTAGAAATTCCTCAGCTCAGCATATAAAATACTTTGCAATTTTAATGAAGATAATTTGGATGTGGTGTGGTCCAAAATTTGGCATCTTGATACCCCAGAAAGGATACAAAGTTTTGATTGCCTTGCTTATCATGATCTCTTACTGACAAATTTTCAAAAGAGCAAAATGTTTTTAAGCGAGCCATGGGGTAAATATTTAGAGAAACCACACAACCACGTCCCATGCTCATCTCGGAACAAACCGCCACAACCTGCTTTAGCACCATTAGGATTCAGCAAAATCCATATGTTGGATGGACGTGGTTGTGTGGTTTCTCTAAATATTTGGGCCATTGTAATGCCTATGTTGTCCAGCTATGTGGAGTGTATGAAGGTTTGAAGATTGCTCAAGATAGAGGTTACTATAAAGTTGAACTTAATGTGGATTCTAAAATTATTGTTGACACTCTTAAGAATGAGGGGATGGGAAATGTGTATGGTTGGAGATTGATTCAAAAGATAAGGAGTTTGTCAGCTTATTGGAAAATAAAGTTTGTCACTCCTACCATGAAGTTGATGTGTGTGCGAACGCGTTGACTAATATAGGATGCGATCATGAGTCTATTTTGATGTTTTATGAGCAATGTCTTGTTCAAGTTAAATTTATGTATGTGGCTGATTTCCTTTCTAGTTTCTTTGGGCTTCAGCTCTCTTTTTCTCCAACATAAAAATAAAAATTGGAGTTTATTCAATTTAGTTGGCTGTACCTACATAGTCAAAGACGTATGCCTGAACAGATGATGAAAAATATATGAGAAAGCAACAAAGAAGATTTTCGGCTAGTCAGATACAACGGTGTCAATACACTTACAATGCCCATGCATGCATAAATAATTTTTTGGAATGTACTTCATCTTATTATGCGTTTGGAGTTTGGACTCATATGAGCTATACGCATGTATGTGCATCACAGATATTTCAATATTTCGATCAATATATGAGATGAAAATAAATCTCGCACTCCATCTTTTACATGTATACGTGGTCCCTTTCACTATTTCTTGATACTTCATAATTCTTATACAGGCTTAGTCCTATAGATATAATTAAACTCAGTCACTCATTATCAGCCCCATACACCATTTATCTGCAGAATCCAATATAGTCATGACTTGATTTAAAGATGGTTGACCATGTGTGTTACTCGATTTGTACGTTAATGAATCACATGGGGGTTTTACCTATTGGGATGATGGTTATGGTATATGGTATATGGCAAAGCATCCCGTTACGTATATGAATTTGATATGTGTCATAATGGTTATCTAGGTTTAACGACAGTTATTTATATATACCGTAGAAAGCCTGGGACAACGACTGCAATTTATATCACGTGCAAAATATGCACCTGCTTAATGCATTTTTTTATGAGCAAATATGTAATTTGTTTTATTTATCTCATAAGGTGTTTTTAGATTGACAAATACTAGGGTTACACATTTTAACACACTTCTATAACACATTCCAATAACCATTAGCTATGTCACCCACTTTAATTTCAAAGTTGGGAATTACCGTCAATGGCTTGGTTGATCAAAACAAAAGATAATTTGAGTTGGGAAATACAATTAAAAAACTATATAAAGATTGTTTTTGTAGTTTTGTTCATTCTTCTGTAATTCCATTGAAATTGTAACGACGAAATTGATAAAAGTAGTGTCTGACATAGAATCATCTAGATACCATCTTAGAAAGGTTGAATAGAGATGAATAGTTAATCTAAATAGTAATAAAAAAAATAAAAAAAAATGTACACTATTAAAATGAAACCGATTAGAAGGTGAAGGAATAAAGAAATTGGGTGATGTGGTTAATAATTATTGAGGTGTGTTAAAATGTGTGACCCTAGCATTTCTCCTTTAGTTTGTTGCTTAACCTTCGAGCAGGGTTCAGGGTATGGTGCTTTGCGAGGGAGGCGTTGGGGGGAAAGGGATGAGAAGTCGGTGTAGCGGGGGTTTTTAAATAAAGATAAAGACGTAAAAATAGGGTGGTGTAAATAACATTTGTTAAAAATCTTATGGAAGTGCACTTCATAAATGATAGGAAAGATTTGGAGAGAGTCAAGTACTGACTGAAACATACTCCCTTTGTTTTCTCATCAGAAAAATATACTTGCAAATTCAGTAACGGTTTCCATAAAAAAAAAAAAAAAAAAAGTGAAGGTTGTTCAATCTATTGCCTCATTGCTAACTACACAACACCATGTATGAGTTGCAACTCACAACACTGCTCACGTGTTAACTAATCTAAAACTGTTACTTGATGTACAGGTGATAATCAGCAAAAGTTAATGAGACAGATTTCATTCCTGAGATCATGATCCATTTGTTGATAATAGGTTCTTCAACAAATACTAAACTAAGAAAATAATCATAGGATACAAGAGTAACATACAGAAATAAAGCGCACGGGAAATAGTGTAAACGAATCATTATGACATGTTACTTGTATTTCTCTACCCTATCAGAAATGCTCAAGAAGACCGACAAATGCAATTAAAATGTAAGAATCCCGGTCCATGAAATCACTCGGCCCTTATGCAGCTGCACTTGGTACTGGTGCTGGTTTTGAGTCTTCAGCCCTTTCATGTTCTTTGTTGAGCATCTGAAATTACAATTCAAATATTAAAACTCATAAATCACAGTGATATTTCCTAAATATAATATAATAATGAATCCTAAATATAGAGCCAAAATCAGCAAAGATAAATAATACTTCGACCAAAATTCAGGATACCGAATCTCACCTTGTTGTTAATCAAGTTGTGGAGTGCAATTACACTTCTAATGAGAGACGATAGGTATATTACCAGCATCATATCATTCGTTTTCACTACACATGTAGGACAAGAATCAACAATCTAGAAGAGACATTCGGATAAACATCATATTCATACAATCAAATCACAAAATTTAACCTGCAAAAGCCTTGATAAGATCAGAGACATTGAGATTTGGTAGCAGGTTGAACACGTCCTAACAAATTACAGCAAGAAATTAGACGGGGAAAAAACAATAATGGAGCAAAAGCAACAATAAAACTTGGGTTATTCAACGCAATTATTTCTTCCATCCATTTATGTCTCATGGTTGACAATTAGAGGTGGGGATCAGCATTATATATGTTGGTCCACATTCACGAACAATTTGAAGCCTAGGGATTAGTATTTAATATGCAAGATTATGAGAAACAAACCTGCAGATGGTATAGGATCTCATGGTTTAAGGGAAGCTTTCCATCAATAACAAGATCAAGGTAACTCCTTATCTCTTTAAGTCTTGCATCCAAACCTTTCAAGGCTGTGAGTTTTCCGCTCACCTATGTAAAAAGCTACAGTGTAAGCACTCTGCATTCATTTTCTTCACTAAAATAAACCACAAAAAAGCATTGCAGGGAAAACAACATACAAAAGAGATTGTTTCATGAAAAAAGGAAATGGAGTAAACAAAATTAATAAATAAGAATCTGTTTAAGGAGAAAAAAAACCTCGGTTGCAAGGGTGCTAATGGTTGTATCCTTCACATCCCTGAGCAAGTGTTCCACTCCTGCACAAGGATAAGAAGAATTCATAAAAGAAGAAAATGTTCAGCAAACAACTATATGGATAAAATCAAAAGCCCAAGTAAAAAAAAAAATGAACCATGGAAAAATTGCAGAAGTTCTGCATTAAATGACATACCTATTTCCTCAACCTCATGAGCAGCGATCTCTGATTGCACATGCACAAAGACCTTTTGGCTTTTCTGAGTAGCATTCTGCATTCAGAATAAACTATCTATTAAAATACTATCTCTTCTCCCACCGTCCATATACAGAAGAGTCATTTTTGCAATAATATCAATAAAAATAGAAGTTTAATAATTCTATCATGGGTATAAGGGACTTCAACCCTACCTCTTTAACCTCCTCAACAGCATAGTATGCTTTTGTTGGAATTCCCAACTCCTTAGGTTCAACATCAATTATAACCAAAACGGGATTTGGAACATAGCTGCAATAGTTCAAAGCATGATCAATTTGGATAGAGATTGATCCAGGATACAAAGCACAGATGAAGACAATAATGCAAGTAAAGAGGCAAACACAATAGCAGCAACATATAGAAATGTCTTGTAACACACCAACCAAATCATGACAACATTTTCACAAGGGTATAAGGGTAAAGAATTTGCCGCCACTAAATTTACAAATAATTTTGGGAGACATTAAAGCCTAAATGGAGTAAAGGTAAAGAATTGAAACATTACTCCACACAAGATTTCAGTTCATAAAACATACTCATTAAATAACCCATGAATGTCGAGGTCATTTTCACGCAGCTTTGGACCAGTGCTATACCACCCCACCACATGCTCCTTTGCTGCACACATCGTTTGTTTAGATCAAATATTCAATGGAGAGATTGATACAAGAAAATGAAAAATCTACCAACTCATACCATTTATTCTCTTAAACATGGAAAACATTGCTTCATGATAATTGTGGTCGAGAAACCAAATGCTAGGGTCCTTGTCATCTTCTTCAAAAGGCACTGTTGATTAGATAACCAATTAGTCAGAGATATACAATTAACATATTCTATTTATTAGCTGATTCTATTTCTAAATCACACATATATGATAGAATCATCTGAACCAAATTTATATTTGAAGTAATTATTTCACACATTCAATTGGATATCCAACTCAGTAAACAGATCAGTGGAGAAACTAGTGTCACCAGAAACTTCATTATTCCTTATAATTATACATACTTATACTATATAACAAACATGTCAAACTAATAGAAGCCACAACTGTGGTAAGCTGTCTTCAAGAATTCTTTGAAATTATAAATAAGGCAGCACCAAAGCTAAGAAAACCCTTCAACCATCAGACAGAACTGTCATAGAGATTCAACCAAGTTTATGTTGGTTGTTGACTGCCTAACGAAACATTTCAACATCACACAAAACTGTCGTACAGATTCCACTAAAGAATAAATGTTGGATGTCGACTGCCTAACACAATCCTTCAACCATCACACTGAACAGTTAAAGAGATTTGACCAATTTTACATTGGTTGCCAACCGCCAAACACAACCCTTTAGTCATCACATAGAACAAGACTAAAAAAAAATTGAAGGTTAAGATTTCCACAAACAAGTTGTATCATGCTTTCAGCCATCTCATACTAAACGATGCCTCATCGAAATTGCTAATAACTATGGGCATTACACAGAGTAGCAAACATGTGGACCAAAATCGAGAAGAATACATTAAAGTAAATATTGATTACCATATCATACCATATACTCACTCTAGACTCAATTATAAGAAAAAATATGTACTTTCACACTTATTAAGGATGACAGTTGAGTGCATTTAATTTTCTTGATTTCATTTAAAAAAGAAAATACATTTACTGGTCTACCCCTAATTATAATGGTTATCTCCTCATGATATTTAGGAATCAATGAAAGGGTATTTTTCGAAAAGTAAAATTAGATGTGCACAAAATAGTTAACTTTTTCTTATATTTGAATCCAAAAAATTTAGGCATTTTTTTACTTCTTATAATTGAGTCTGGGGTAGTACATAAAAACTTGAAGGATAGAATTACACGTACACTACTCCTAAGTCAGAAATCAGGTCTGTTCATTCATGATTCAAATGTAAAACAAAATCTAATCCAAGTTCTATGCGCTCTACACATAGATCTGTTAAATTTGAATAAACGTGACTTTTTTTAAAAGAGGAATGTTATTTGAACAACCATTTTATAAGACAACTTGTGGGACAACCAAAATATACAAAGAAATGTAGGTCTTGGCACAAAAACCAAAGCAATAGAGAGAGAAAATGAGAACATAATGTGAGAATGAGAGAGAAAGTTGTCATAAAAGTTGTCACAAAATGGTTGTTCAAATATCATTTCTCTAAAGGGGAATGTTATTTGAACAACCATTTTATGAGACAACTTGTGGGACAACCAAAATATATAAAGAAATGTAGGTCTTGGCACAAAAACCAAAGCAATAGGGAGAAAAAATGAGAACATAATGTGAGAATGAGAGAGAAAGTTGTCAGAAAAGTTATCACGAAATGGTTGTTCAAATATCATTTCTCTTTGTAAAATTCGGAACTAAACTTAGCCTTGCTAGGCACAAATCGTCACAACAAAGCATTAGTACTGAGTAAAAGAAGTTAAAAAAAATACTGTGATGTGTAGTAGTAAAAGAGAAACAAAATGCTAGGGTCCTTGTCATCTTCTTCAAAGGGCGCTGTTAATTAGATAACGAATTAGCGAGAGATATACAATTAACTTAATCTATTAGCTGATTCTGTTTCTAAATCACACATAAATGATAGAATCATCTGAACCAAATTTATATCTGAAGTAATGACTTTACACATTCAATTGGATATCCAACTCAGTACACAGACCAATGGAGCAACTAGTGTCACAGGAAACTTTGTTATCCCTTAAACATATTACGTAAGAACTAAGAAACATGTCAATTTATAAATAAGTGACAACTGTGGCCAGGAGTCTTCAAGAATTGTATGAAATTATACTGAAGGAGTTCTATATAGGAGGTCCAGGGTTTGATCCCTACCGAGAACATTCCCCCCTCCCTCTAACAAACTAATCACTAACATTATCCTAAAAGAGACAACACAAAAGCTAAAAAAATACTTCAACCATCACAAATAACTGGCATAGAGATTCGACCAATGTTCTGGTCTAGAACACAGTCCTAAGGTTTTAGTGTGAGTATTGAGTGTGTAATGGTTAGATCCCTTACCCCAGAAGCTAAGTCCCCCTTTTATAGTATCTGTTTTAGGGTTTGTTTTGCCTCTTCCAATCATTTTTCAGGCCCAAATCCATAGGAAGTGTGGGTCCCAAGGAATATTCTATCCTTCGTTGGCAATGATTAGGCATAGCAGGGTAATGCCATGCAATGGCCGTCCTACCTTCTTGAAATAAATCGTCAGTACTAGGTCGGCCGTCCAGTAACAAGGGCAGGTGTTTGGACTAAGCGTGTCCTAAGTCATTCCCTACATCTGTTCTGCGTTCCACCTTGCCCTTTAGCTCGGTCGTCCCAGGGGTTCCTATGCCCTTTATTGGGCAATCCTCCCCTTTGAGCCATGAAGTTAGGTTCAATTCGTATCACATTCAGACTAATTTTTACATGGGTATCAACTGCCTAGCACAACCCTTCAATCATCTTATATAACTACACTATAAAATAAAATCAGGTTTTCTAATTCTAGATTAAATGTAACAAACCTTAAGCAATTTAAAATTGAACAAACACAAATTTTACTTTAAATTCAGAACTATACTTCGCCTTGCTAAAATTAGGGCACAAAATCATCACAACAAATCATTAACATTGAGTAAAATAAATAAACTAAATAATGTAAAGCGGTGTAGTAAAAGAGAAAAATCCGAACCAGCGTAGCTATTGGAAACATCAACGGTGCCTTTGAAAGTAGAACCGAGCAAAACACCGACAACGCGCTTGCGAGTATCTTTGGCGACTCTGTTGTAGTTATCGACGATGCTGAGCAACACTAGTGGATGAACCACCACCTTCTCGATCGATCGTGATGAGATTTGTTGCGTCTTTATCACATCCATGGCGAATTCGAAGCTTAGATTTCACTCTTGTTTCGAATGTTGCAAACTGTTTTCTTGAGATTCAATTTTCCCTCTAGACACCACTAACCAACCACTCACCGCTGGCTGTATTTTGCTTTATTTTTTTCTTTTCTATTCTTTTCGTGTTCTATACGAATACGAAAAAGCTGTACTGTACTTGTTTTTTGTTTTCTAGTGGCCCAAATTAGTGTTCAAATTGGAATGGGCCTGTAGCCCACTATTTAAATTCAATTTGAAAATTGTCGTTCCCACATCAAATTTTGCTAAGAAATACCAAGAAATTACAAATTTAACCTCATCGGTAGTTAACTGTCGTCGGTTTGCTTTCAGCGGCAGTTAACTGCCATCGCAATCCTGATATTGCTGATTACAATAACCTACTCATACTCACTATTTCATCATCATCTTTTTTTCCCTCTTCAATTAAAACCCCGAAATCAATTTTTGTTTCCACAATCCTTGTCCAAAATCATTGAAGCAGCAATCCTAGTCCTAGAAGGTTTCAACACACTTTTGAAGTCAAAAAACAAGTAATACATCTTTTAATCGGTTTAGATTTATTAATTTTTTTGTCATTTTTCGCAAAAACCCTTACATGCAGCGTAGCGGCAGTTAGCTGCCGATGTAGGGGCTCATCGGTAGTTAACTGCCGATGGGGTAGCGGCAACTAACTACCGATGCGGTAGTTCAGAAATCCAACTTACTGCCTTTTTTATTGTTTTTATTTTTTATTTTTTTTAGGTTTAATTAATTTTGAAATTGACGTTATTGCAATTGTAAGTTGTTTATTCATAGTTTATGTGTTGTTTATTTATAGTTATGGTTGAAAACGTGGATGATGATCCGGTTGAGACAAGACCTATTTTTGTCAATAATTTCGGAGATGTCACACCGCCTAAGGTTGAAGCCAAACCAAATATTGATGGAGCTTCTGTACATGTTGAAGCTTCATTATATGTTGACTCTGGTGTCGTCCCACTCGATGCCAATGAAGTTGACACGACTCAATTTTTTTCAAGCGAAGTTAAATGGAAAGATAGAGATGACTTGCTTAATTGGGTACGTCGTCAAACAAATAGGGCGAGATTTACAATTGTTATACGTAGATCCAATTTGATCAATCCAATGTTTCAACTGTTGTGTGAAAGGAGTGGCGAACACAAAGTGCCGAAAAAAAGATTGAAGCATGAGGCAACGAGCTCAAGAAAATGTGGGTTTATGTTCATGCTTCGTGGATATCTTAGTAAGAAAACAAATGATTGAAGATTGTCTATTCTTAATGAAGTTCACAACCATGAGATGAAGGCAAGTTTAGAATGACACATGCTTGCGGGTAGATTAAGGGAGGATGAAAAGAAGATTGTACGTGACTTGACCAAGAGTTTGGTGCAACCAAAATGTATTTTGATAAATTTGAAGGGAAAAAGACAAGAGAGCATGACAAATATCAAACAAGTATACAATGAACGTAAAAAAAATATTCAAGTCAAACAGAGGTAACGAGACGGAGATGCAGTATCTAATCTCAAAGTTGGAGGAGTACAACTATGTTTATTTCACCAGAACGCAAAGTGAGAGTACTACTATTCAAATCATATTTTGGGCTCATCCAACATCTGTTAAGTTGTTTAACAATTTTCCAACAGTTTTGGTTATGGACTCCACCTATAAAACCAACATGTACAGGATGCCAATGTTTGAGATAGTTGGGGTCACCTCGACCGATATGAAATATTTTGTTGGTTTTGGATTTTTGACAGCTGAGAAAGAGGACAATTTTATTTGGGTTTTTACAGACGTTTCTTAAACTTCTTAACTCAAAGAATGATATGCCAAAGGTGGTTGTGACTGACAGAGATACAACTTTGATGAATGCAGTAGCAACTAATCTCCGTAAAACTGGTGCAATACTTTTTTATTTTCATGTTGGTAAAAATGTTATAGCCAAGTGCATCACTGACTGTAGAGTGAAACCGAAGGATGTAAAAAAGGATGGGAAAGAGGTGAAGCCAAGTGACATAGTTAACAAGGTAATGAGAGCATGGGATGTTGTTGTTGAATCACCTACTCAAGAATTATATGCAAGTGCGTTAATGGAATTCCAAAATGTTTGTAAAGATTTTCCAAATTTTCTTAGCTATGTCGATAGCACCGTATTAGATGTTGTTAAGGAGAAAATAGTGAGAGAATGAACATACCTTGTCTTGCATCTTGGCTGCAGAACCACCAACAGAGTTGAAGGGGCTCATGGTAGAGTGAAGAAATATTTGAGCAATAGTGTGGGTGATTTGGGTACTTGTTGGGAGAAAATAAATGATATGTTGGTGATCTAGTTAACAGAGATACAAACATCATTTGGGAGGAGTTGTATTGTATTGGAACATAGATACAAAGACTTCATTTTGTACTCTAGGTTGGGGGGTTATGTGTCAAGTGCTGCATTGAGCTTTATTTTGAGGAAGCAAAACGTTCCAAGGAAACCTTGTGCATGGACAAGAAAAGTTGTGGTTGTGTGATAAGGACATCGTATGAACTACCTTGTGCATGCATCATTGCTATGAAAATCCATCACAACAAGCCTATTTGATTGGATGAGATACACCATCATTAGCAAAGTTATGTAGGGGTGAAGAAAGTAATAAAGATGGTTTTTCTGTCGTGGCGGAGTAGAATGGTATTCATGAACGTCTCAAGAGAGTCCCTTATCAAATAAAACTAGAAATCAAAGAGGTTTTGCGTCAGTTAGCATTTCCAGAAGCCACAATGTTGTCTCCACCTACAAGAAAAGTACCAACCAAGGGAGCCAAGAAAAAAGTGGAAAAAGTGAGGCCTAAAGCAAATGAGCCATAGACTAGTCGAATCCCTTCTTCGCAGGAGCATGTTGATTCTCAATTTCTGGATAGTCAATCGTCACTAACTATGTCATCATTTCCTAAAAGAAAGGGTGCTCGTATTGGCAAAGCATCACGTTCCCCACTTCCAACACCTACTCGGTTTCCAAAGCCTATTCCGGTTCCAAAGCCTATTCTGGTTCCAACGCCTAATCATGTTTTGAGCCCTATTGGTTATATGTCAAAATTCATGGTTCCATTTATTGAAAAAATTGTGGATGTTAAAGGCTTCGGGCTATAGCTGAGTTCTTGGGTTTGACCGAAGAAAGTCATATCATGGTTCGAAGACATCTTAAATGGCTTGCATCCTCCCAAAAATAGTGGTGGCATTACACTTGTAGATAAGTGGTTGACGTTTCCGGACATGGGTCACATCGTTGCAACTTATTACAATATGCTTGTAGCGGAGTTGACAAATCACGAAATCGGAACTTCGGAATCTTTTTTCCCACTTAGAGGGGTGCCACCGTTAAGCAAAAAAAAGACCCATCATGTGCCTTGGATTAATTCCCAATCATTTTGTTCTTGTTTTTTTGAAAGATGGTTGTCCACTACCTCCATCATCTACGGAGTGGAACATACACAGGAGTGAAGAGGCATCAACTTGGGAATTTGAGTATTTGGATCAACAAGCTAGGTTCCGAGACCTCATGAACATTGAAAAAGGAGAGAAACTGCCCCCACCAAAAAAGGAGTCAAACCAAATCAATCCAATTTTGTGTGACACTCCTGAAAAAGCAAAGGAAGAATTTCAAGTTATTGGGGAAGATGAAGAAGATTCAATTTCACTTGATGCGATATGACTGATTTTTTGTCGGTGTCCATCCTTTTTTTTGTCGATATTATATCGACATATTTTTTGTGGTCAATATTGTAACGCCAATTTTTTGTGGCCAATATATAACTAACATTATATAAATTATATAAATATATGACTTTTATGTGGTGGAACATACACCTAATTTTTTATTGGTTATTAATGTTTCAGCATTGATATATATATATATATATATATATATATATATATATGTTTCCGTCAATTTATTGGTTATTACGTTACATTTAATTTTATTCTGATGTTTGATATTTCATAAACTTTTGTGAAGTTAAACATGTCTGAGGTTGCACAAATTGAAGCTCATGTCCGATACTCTGCTTTCAAAAAGACAATTAAAGTTTTTCTAACTCCGACCGACACTATGGATGAGTTGAAGACACAACTTAACTAATATTTTGTTTATCTTGGTGAAAATCATTACACATGTCACATATTTGTTCAAATGCCATGCGTAGACCTGGGGCAGATAAAGATGAAGACATGCGGAAAACAGTCTATTTTCCTCGGGTTGTTCGTGACAATAGCGACGTAGAATTTATGTTTAGGAATATGTTTGGAAATAATATATTATATCTTTGTGTTCGTTCCAACTGCATGTGCAAAGAATGTAAATAGAGATTTCATGTAATGCTATGTAATGTGTTGTTGAATTTCAAACACTCTTTACGTTTTGTTGAATTTCAAACATTCATGTAATTTTAACGAAATGTCGAATTGATTTCATTTTGGTCAATTGTGAAAGATTAGGTATTGTTCTTGCTTATGACTGATTATAATTTGTGTAAGAGTTGTACTGTCTCTGGAATTGTTGTTTTGAATTACAGTAATAAATAGGCCGAAATTTGGCTTGGTGATGAAAATAGAACCTGCTGTCTGCATAATTAATCGCAGCGGCAGTTAACTGCCGTGGAAACCAAACCAGCGGCAGTTAACTGCCGATGAGGTTAAATCGGTAATTTCCTGGTGTTTCTTAGCAAACTTTGATGTGAGAACAACAATTTTCATTCAATTTTACAATACATGTTTGACTGTTTCTTTTCCCACACTATGAGCTTCTCGCGCGCTCTATACAGTTCAGATTCTAGAATCCGAACTGCATAAACACCACATAAAAACCTTCAAAAACACATTAAAATATTTCGAATTTTAGAATCCGAATAGGGCACGCGAGAAACTCATAGGGTGAAAAAAGTAATGACTTACATGTTTTGACAAAAAAAAAAAGATTTTTGATTGGATGGTTGCTCATTTGGTCTCCACAAATGTGAAAAACGTACGGGGTATATTTCTTGCATAACATTTTTTTTATGTTTTTTTTAAAGGTTTTGGAAAATAACTTCCCAAGATTTTTTTTTTCAAAATAGAAAGTAAATAAAGAGACCAAAAGAGCACCCATATTAGGGTGTGTTTGGTAAAAATAAGCTATAAGCTAGCTGATAGCTGATAAGCTAGCTGATAGCTGAAAAGCTAGCTGATAACTGATGACTGATAGCTGATAGCTTATAGCTGAAAAGCTCGCTTATTAAAATTAATGTGTTTGGTAAAATTAGTTGTTGAAGTGGCTGATAAATATAAAATGACATAAAAGTACATATATATTTTATTTATTATTTTGTTTATAAACAATTTTTACTTAATATATTTATTTTTAAATATTTTAATTAATTTCATCTTTAAAATGGTAAATGTGGTATATAAATTAAATTGTGATTTTTGTGTAATCAAACGTTTTAACTTTGATATAATATATATTTTAAAAAAAATTATATAATATATCTTTTTATTTTTTGAAAATTATATAGTTTTATTTGAAATTATAAATAATATATAAACTAATAGAATGTAAGAGGATCTATATATAAAAGGAAAAAAGAAAGTGTTTGGCTGTTCAGCAAACCGGAAAAGAAAAATAAATTGGCAGCTACTTTGATAACTTGGGTTTAGCGGTCATTTGTTTAAAAAATAATAAAATAAAAATAAAGGTTAAAAATGGAAGAAAATGTCAAAAACTATAAGCTATAAGCTCAAAAGCTACTTGAAATAGCATCTGGAAAAAAGCTATAAGCTAATGAAAAAAGCTTGTTACCAAACACATCTAATTTTATCAAGCAAGCTTATAAGCTAATCCAAAAAGCTATAAGCTAGCTTATTTGTGTTACCAAACACACCCTTAATATCAGAGTTTCTTCCTTATTCACTTCGATTTCATTACTTTTTTTTTCAAGAGTGGAATAAAGATGGAAGCGTAGGTTTATTTCATTTTTTTTAGTTTTATTTTCATAAAATTTTTAATGATATGTAGTTTGTCAACAACAAATTAAAATTGAAATCAAAATGGAAATCAAAATTCTTTTATAAGACCCGATCCAAATTATTTAGTCCCCTTGCCAACTAGATTATAAGTTTTAATCAAACTAAAGTTTTTAAAAAGCTTTTAACATTGGTTCCGCTATTGCTCACGCCGGTTCTTCGGACTCCCACTAAGTGGTATCAAAGTTGGTTTGAATTTTTTGGGGAGTGAAATTTTAGGGTGAGTCCTTGTATCAAAATCTTAATGTGGTGTAGTATGAGACATGTTTCGTTGGTTGTAACGACAATGTAAATATAGGATGTTGGAGACTTAAACTTGAAGGAAAAATCATTAGGTTTAAGTCTGAACGGTTAGTTCCACATCCTCAATGAATGGTCTAATGTTGGTTGGTTATATCTGCGATGTGTTATAGTTTTAAATGAGGATGTCATGGTGTCTGATCTCTTTTTTATCCTTTAGTATTGGTCTATTGTTCTTGTCACTCTAGACTCCCCCAATAAGTTTCTAGTAGTTATCATGACAACTTACATTTAAAGGGTGACTAGTGGAAGATTGAGTTTGGATTCTATTATTTCAATTTACTCAAAACTCGCAATGTAAGGTATTTTTAATACATTTTTCAATTATTTTTATGATCAACTTTGTGTTAGCATTGCAAATTTAAATTCTTGATACGCAATATGATATTATATATTTGATACATGCATCAGTTTTAAAAATTAGCACCTCAATTATTTTGTTCAAGTTACGCTTGCAATCTTCGTCCAGTAACTTCGATTTTGATTTTGGCAGAACTTTGGACTTGAGTGTATGGTCTTTAGCTTGCCCGTAATATGTCTATTAGTATTATTTTTTATTTTATTTTTCAAAAGTCAAAAGATGAAATATATTAACAAAATCGATTCAAAGCACAAGAAGTGCTAAGAAAAATAAAATTACAAAGAGTTCGCAGCCAAAAATAGAGCACCAAAACAACTAGGCTATTATTTTTTTACCTTATGAGGTTCTTCCACGCCATATTTTTTTTTTTCAAAATGCCCCTCGGATTATATAATCTGGAACCAATTTCAATTATATAATCCGAACCATTTTGTTATATATATATATATATATATATATATATATATATATATATATATATATATATATATATATATATATGCAAGAACAACAACTTCCCCTATTTTTACAGTTTCACTTTCACTTTCTCTCTCTTCTTATTCCAAAATCTGAAAATCAACAAATTGGTCGAATCTTTGAGTTTTTTTTTGCTTAAAATCATCACATTTCAAGTTTTATCAAACACCAAACTGAAGGTTAGGTCTCATTCTCTCTGCATGCAAACCTTTGAGTTTGATTTTTTTTTCTGAGCACTGAAGCAGTTCGGATTTTAAAATTGAAACCGGATTGTTGAAGTTTCAATTTTATAATCCGAACAGTACCAGTATGATATTTTTTTGACTTTTGTGTATTTCTATTGATAGTACTTAACCCTTTATGCATGTTACAGGTATGGAACAACATGTTGAGCGCACCAGGGGTCAAAGAACAACAATGCATGCTTCTGTTATGAGGGAGCATATGGAGAGGTTGCAAGCGGAGGGGGGGAGAGCCTAGGCATGACAGGGGCAGGGGAAGGAACGTCGTGCCGGTGCTGATGGCGAGGGAACGTTCCAGGGAAACTATGCTGAGCCGCAATACGAGCCTCAGATAGAGATGAAGGAGCAGGTGGAGGGTGACCAGGAGGTGGAAGGTGATGAGCAGGAGGACCGTGTGCCAGAGGAGCTTGAGGACTATCTTGATGGCCCACACGACTTGACGGTGCTGACGAAGTACTATGTTCACATGGCCAGGATGGCGGCTGATGGAGTGCTAATACACTACACCTTTTAGCTTAATGAAAATTGAATTTCTATGTTGTTTTAATGATTGTAAACTGTTGTTAATTATTGTCATGTATTATTCCGATTACTGTGAAACTGATATTAATTTTTTTTTAATTTTTGCAGTGGCGTGACAATTTGAAGTGTGTGAACAGCGGGAATAAGATTAAGGCAATTCACAAACCAAACAGAGCACATATGGTAGCACAATGATTTAAAGATGGCCTGATAGCCACAAGTCTTCAGTGGCTGCAGGATACCAGCTACAGTCAGATTGACCACGGCCTATATTCGGCATTTGTGGAGAGATGGCACGAGGAGACCTCGAGCTTCCATCTTTCGTTTGGGGAGATGACAATGACACTTGATGATGTGTCATGTTTGATGCATTTCCCCATTGATGGTATGCTCTTGTCCCACGAGAGTATGACCAGGACTGAGGCTGTTGAGTTGATGATGGAGTTGTTGGGGGTTGATGCGGGGAGGCATGGGTGGAGGTAGAGAAGATAAAGGGGAGTCATGCACAGTTTAGCTTCTTGAAGGATGCTTTCAAGGAGCGTCTTCAGGAGGCACATGAGGCCTACCATGCTGGTAATTTGGTTGAGATGCAGCAGAAGCGGGACCAGTCTCTCTGTATACACTACAAGAAATTTGTCATTTTGCGACACTTGCTCCGCGACCCTTGGCTTAGAACTGTAGCAGATTACACTTTTGCGACTGTTATTGCGACTGTTAGGCTTAAGGGTCGCAAGTTTTTATGCTTTTTTCAAGGGCACTTCACCAAGCTTTTGGCCAAATTTTTTCATCACTCCCGCTTTTCCAATTTTACTCTCCCTCCCTCAACTCCAAAACCCTAACCCCCAATTGTATTCCTCAATCTCATTTTCCCCCAATCTGAAACCTAAAACTCTCCTACTCTCACCCACAACCTCACTTTCCCCCACAATCTCCTACCACCACTAACCCTTGGCTCAATTGAAGCATTCGTTCCTCCTCTTCTGTCCTCCGAACTCCCACATTCCAGCCATCCCCAACCCTTCTTACCACCGCCGCCACCTCTTCCAATCACCCCAAAACCTCACGCGTTTCCGTCGCATCCTCCAGAAGAAGACCTTCACCACTTAAATCCCACCGGTTCCGTTCAATTCCCACCCTCTGGTTCGTCAAGTTAGTACCTTTTGCTTTTGACGGAGATACCGAGGCACCGCAAGTTCAAGATTCACCTGAGGTTCAGGTTCTGGTAAGTCTTCTAATGTATTTTTGTTCTGTGAATACTCAATCGTTCACTACTTAGTTGAATTATACTTTTAGATTGTAAATTGCTGTTCAAATTGTGTTTTTCGTGTGCATAGTTGTTAATTAGAAAAAGGTTTATTCGAATTTCGAAGTTGTATTTGTTTCTGCTACAGAATCAACTATTAGGTTAAGCTTTGGTTCTGTTTTCAATAGTTTTGTATTTGTTTGGATTCACAACATTTTTTGTTTGTTTTCAGTTTAATTACAAAAGTGTCACTTGTTTTCAGACATCGTTTTAAATTGTGTTTACAGGATCGTTTGAAGTGGCTCAACAAGCCTGTTGTCAGAAAGGTTTTTTTCTTAAAGCCCATGCTCATGATTTTCTTTCATGTTACATGTTACTTTCTCATGTTTGATAATAATACTCAAAGTTTCCCAGTTTATTTTTTACCTGTCATGAATTATCTATCTCAAAAGCTTAAGCTATTGGGCGAGATACACATGGTTTGTTATTAAACTTCTAACATGCATCCATGTGGTAGAGTATTTTACCTCTGTCGAAACACTAGGTATTTGAAATTGAATTGAAAAATGAAATTGGGTTATGTTATTTTAATGGGAAGAGACGGTGTAGGAAGGGTTAAGATTAGAGGAAGATTATATAGTAAAGTATAGATATTTCTGGCCAAAAACAATCATAAATATCTGCAATTCTGATTTTCCCTAAAAAAATTCATATTTAGTTTCACCAATTCTGTTTTTGTACTATTCTGTATAGAGGTTCAATCTACCATTTCATAGTGGGTTTCATTAATATGATTTGATTATAGTTTCATTACATGGAAGCAGATTTTTCGTTTATGTTTAGGGCAAAAAAATTATATTGATGTGTGTAGATCTGTTTTGCTTTCAATTGATTTTTCATCTCTTATTTCCTTACATGATTTTAGGTGATTTTTTATGGTGATTTTAGGCATGATCTTACCAACTTCAATCGCCGTTCTCATCGGTTGAGTCGTCCTTGACTCACCATCTCACCATCTTCTCTATGTCGTTGACTCAAAGGAAATTTTGATTCGAAAGCTTCTATGCCGGCGGATTCAGCGGTGGATGCGTATTCGTGCAATCATTTTGAGATGTACAAGTTCCAGATACGAAGATGTGCACGTGGAAGGTCACCTGATTGGACGAATTGCGAATCAAAATCTCATGTTGGGAATCAGTAATCAACGACACCCTTCCCACCATCTTCCCATCCGTTGCGAAATCGAATGCCTCTTCGACGGTGTCACCTCCAGGTTGAACATTTATCGCTAATTTATCCTGTTGGTAATTGTGATATGTTTGTTTTGTTCTTCCTTAACCATTTCTAATTTTTAGGGTTTTTTGTTTTGTTCTTCCTGGTTGTTGTGTTGTGTTGCGCCATTGAATTTTAACTTTGCAGTGTAGGGAGAAGTGGAGAAAAAAAGGGTTATAACCTTAACAGTATGTCAGAAACCAGCACCCCTTCTCAATTTTAGTTTTTATTTGATTTTGTTGAATTTTTTAAGAAACAATTCTAGGCGTGTAAGGATTCATAGATCTTTGTGAGTAGGGATTAATTTTGCTATATATTTCGAACTAACACTTCATTTCATTTTTTTTTTGTAAACGCATACCTCATAGATTTCCTTTGCTTTAAGTCATATGACATTTGAAGGTTGAATGATTGATATATATGTTGAGAATATGACTTTGGTTCTCTATAACTCTGTAATTTAAATGGATTTTCTATATTGAACATGCCTTCATGATCTTCCTCTTATAATGTAGTGCTTTTATAATTCTTTTTCTTCAGCGTATTTGCTATTCTGCTTTTATGAGCTTCTGCGGTTATTTATTTTTCTCTATTTCTGTTTTTATTCTTCTTCTGCAACTTTAGTTTTTTTTTAATTCATTATACTGCTATCATTCAAATTCATCTGCTAAAACTATCATCATATTTCCTTTAAGTTCGTTTGCTCTTTCAATTTGGCTGAGTTTTCAAAAAAAAAAATCAATAAAAACCACACATTTCATCGTTTGTTTGATGGTTCTTTTATTTTTATGCTACCATGATAGAACAATAAAAAGATTCGCAGAATTACGTGCTTTTTTTCATTCATATTTGTTAATGTGCAGCGGCAACTGATCGGATGTCCGTGATCTCTGATGAGGAATGTTTAGATGTCATGCGATTGAAGTACCATACTTTCTGTTTTGACTTCAATCCAGATGAGGTAAACTGTTTTATGCCTTCTCATTCAGTGTATCTATATAATATTATTAATATGATGTTTTATAAAACTTATATGACTATATAATTATACAATTGCATTTGTCACAAGCTGTTGTTGTCGTTGTTCCAAGTCTGTTGATCGATGGATTTAAGAGTCGCCTAAGACGATTTGCTGTACTAAGTGATCCTAATTATAATCAGTTTGAAGTAATGATTGAAGTCAAAGACAATAGATATTATATTGAGCTTCATCGCATTTATAACTTGAAGTATGGTGGTTTAATCACTTTGCTATGTGTTCAACCTGATTGGAAAAACCCTAAACCTATTCCTTTTGGCGCCAAGAATTTCTTAATTGTTGCCAATCAATACCTGCCATGTGTAACTCTTAACCCTGATTAATAGCCTTGCTGATTTCCTATGTAAACATATCACGTATTCTCTTTGTGAATCGTAACAACTCTTCAACTTCCATTGTGTTACGTGTTTTTGGATGCATTTTTTAATGCTATTATGTTTCCATTGTCATGTTTGCTTCTTTAACTGTGTTAAGTAGATTTATTCCAGCTGAAGTGGATTGATCTGCTATTACTGGTGGCAATGAAAGGCTGTTGGAGCTTGCTAGACTTAAATTTCGTACGTTTTGCATTGAGTATAATCCAAAATTGGTTTACAATGTGAATTTCCATTGTAGTTATTATAGTTGATGTAGCAACATTTTCATTGTGAATGTGCAGGGTTAATTAAGAGCTTATATGATTGGATCCACAATTGGTTTTGAGTTTGCTTAGGAGATGAGAGGGTTTTTAGCTGAATATCGATGGTGTGTGTATCTTAGTTTAGCAAGTGGACATATTTCTTGAATCGCGTTGTGGTTTACTAAGGTACTTCTATTCTTCTCTTTGGCTTATTCACTTATGTTTTCAGTTTCTACAATTTGATTTTGTGCGTTTGATGTACTCTATTTCATAATTTTACCATTCAATTTTTCATATTCATAATATGTTTTAATTGCAGTGTATACGGATAGAAGCTTTGGAAAGCTGAAAGGTTATTTTCTTGCATTTTGATTTTGTGCGATTGATGTACTCTATTTTATAATTTTACCATTCAATTTTTCATATTCATAATATGTTTTAATTGCAGTGTATTCGAATAGAAGCTTTGGAAAGCTTACAAGTTATTTTCCTGCATAATTTTGCAGGTTGCTCTTTAAGGGGATAATTGTATTAGTAACTATGTTGATTATTTTATGGGTGGTCGTCGGACCAGTTTGACTATATTGGGAAGAAGATGAAAATTATGTTCCACTATTTGATTGAGATCCGGTTCATTCTTCTGTCAATTAGTTTTCTTTTATTTGTTTTTCTTTGCTTTTATTTAGCATTAACACTTCTCCAACATTTTTGTCATACAGAAAATGCCTCAACTCTACTGAAAATGGCAAGAGCTGAAGCAACTTGACAACTATAAAGAACAAGGAAATGGAGAGACTTGAATGGAAGACATGATCCTAACTCTTATAAAATGCTGTTCAAGGTGGACTGAGATGGACATTACTCAAGAGTTATTTATCCTTATAATTGATTTTATAACTTTAGATTAATGACCTGACCAGTCATACTCATTTAAAATTAGAATTTTTTTAGTTTGTTCTTTTTGATAATGTATAAGTATATTTTTGATACTTATTATACGATGTTTATAAAAATGAATGAGATTTAGATATTTTTAGTTATATATTTCTGTATTTTAAGTATTTATTAATATATTTATTTAAATTGTCAATAAAAATTGCTCCAACCAATTTTTTTTTTAAAAAAAACTAAACATTTGCGACTGTTGTGAGGGGTCGCAAGCCCATTTAAATTAGATTAAAGCCCCTACTTTGCGACAGTTCTGAGTGGTCGCAGATATAGTATTGCGACTGTTAGCAACCGTCGCAATAGCCTTTGCGACTGTTGGTGCGACTGTTGGTTGAACAGTCGCAAAATACCCTTTGCGACCCCAATTTCTGTGTCTGTTGGGGAACAGTCGCAAAGGGATATCTGCGACCCTTCTAACAGTCGCAATCCATGATTTTAGAAGTCGCAAAATGCCTTTTTTCTTGTAGTGATATATATGCTCTACCTGGTGGGTGGGTATCACACTGTTCACTGACAAGAGCGCCCGCTATGTGGATGTTGCCTACTTGAGGTACTTCAGAAACTTGGAGCTTGTCTCTGATTATGCATGGCGAGCTGTTGTCCTTGCACACATGTACTTGAAGCTGAACAATGTCTACCAATACAAGACCATACATCTTTTTTTTTGCAGACTACTTATCTTTATTGCAGGTATAAATAAATATGTTTGTATACTTATTCATTTCTATGTCTTCATTGTTTGTATATTTATATGTTGTTGACTTTGTTACAGGCTTGGGTGTTTCAGCATTTCAGGGGCATGAGTGTCAGGGATGCATGAAGTGTTTATCAGGAGGCATGTCCACGTGCCTTGATGTATCTGCCGCTCATGGAGGGCGAGTTTATCGCCGTAGGCGTGCTGTTGGGGGTAGGGGTGGCGGAGCTTAGTTTTACTTATTTTTAGTTTATTGGTGTTGTAATCATTACTTTTGAATTTTATGTCTGAACAATTGAATTGGTTTGTAAATTATGGATAATTTTAGTATTAATTTTAATGTTTGAAAATTGTGTTGTGTTGTTTCTTATCGTTTCAATTACAACGTTTTTTGTTATTTATTCAATAATGCATGTTTATTTCACAAGATTATATAATTTGTATGTATCAGAGAAAAAACACAGCTTATGTTTCTGCACTGATACATTTCAGATTATATAATTCGGAATGTTTAATGACATTCCGTATTATATAATCCGAACTGGTCATTTTTTTACCTTTTTTTACGCCAAAGTTATGTTTTTCTACGGTGTTTGGCATGTTTTGGATTATATAATACGAAATGTCTAAAATGATTTCGTATTATAAAATCCGAAGTGTAGCTTCAGAGAGATTTCACAAACATCTTCAAGGCGCTCCATGTTCCAAAAGGTTACGAATGTTTCAGATTTTATAATCGAAACTGTGTCCGAATTATAAAATCCAAACAAATGATATTTTGAAAAAAAAAAAAAACAAAGCACGAAAATGTAATAGAGTGAGAAAAGTAAAAGTGAAACAACTATACATGATAAACTACATTAACATTTGCTAAGTACTTTCTTACTTTTTTTGCGGTTGCACGTGACCAGCTCCCATGCGAATCAGAGTTATACCAATGGTCTTCAGAATCAGAGTAATAATACTATAATTTGGACTAGTTCTAGATGACAACCTTGTAATCTTCCAACCTGGTTTGGTACCATTTTTTATACGTGTGTGTAAATGGTTCGAGATGATCAAAGAGTTGAGCAGACCCGAGGCATGACTCATATGTAATGGGAGTATAGTAGAATATTTTATGACATATATATATCCTTCATGCATTAATTTCAAGGAGACATCTCTCGTGAGTCAAAATCCCAAGTATTCAAAATTTATGGATTAATTATCCAACAGAGTATACCCACATATAGAAAAACCAAGTTGAACGAGCATGGAGAGAAGAATGTCCAAGCATTTTCAATATTTATTACAATGAACTAAACTAATCAGATTAATCACTAGGTAATAAGATTAAATTAATTTGAAGACACATAACTTTTTTTATACTTTCCGTCATAGTACAACCTTGATTTTCTTTTTGTTAAATGTTAAACCTAACATTAACAATAATGTATTTTATTTGATTCCAACCACCATTAACACCGCCTACAAAAAAGATTACATAAAACTCAAGCAAAGATCTAATGGTGGGTGATCCATTTGTTCTCTCATTGAGTATGAAAATATATTATCCCTACATTCATTTGCACAGACCCTCAAATTCTTTGATTCTGATTCACCAAATGAGTTCAAAGGAAATAGTTCAAGTGTCTCAATCACCCTCTTAGGCTCAGAAACCTGATAGAGTTGAGCAAAGTCTGCCAAAAAAAAGGTTAGAAATATTAGACCATATATGATATATCAAATCAAAGAAATATGCACCTCTTAACAAGATTTTTAATGTTTGCATGCACAATCACAACAGAATTATGATTAAGGCTCATTTGACTGTAATTCTATATACGCGACATTGATCATGACTACAATTATGTATTAAAACCTTGTATATTAGTACAGAGATCTTTCAGAAACAAATATTAACTATACGAGTTAGTTACACTAGTTAGTCGTTTTTCATTAACGATATAAGTCTTATGTGTCCCTTAAAGTAAACTAACTCGTATAGTCAACATTTACATCTAATAAGAGTGGACAAAAAAATTACTTACTTTGTGTAGAAGAGTTCATGGACATAGCATTTTCTCGACGAAACACATCCTTATTATCATCATGATCATCAGAAGAAGAGATCTTACGACGACGCTTGGTTCTTTCCCTAGCTTTATGATTTTGAAACCAATAGAACACGTTCTTACTCTCAATCTTACCATAAAAACTAAGCTGAGTAGAGATCTTTTGAATCTGATCAGTACTTGGAGTACGGAGTCCTGAACTGAAAAGTTCAGTCAGAACCTTAACTTGTTCATTAGTGGGATTCCAACGGCCACATTTTGTGTCAATAGTACTGCCACTACGAACACTTCCACTTCTAATACAAAAGCCTGACATTCCCTCATCCATATTTTTCCCTCTCTCAAATGATTATGTGCCTCTGTCTCAACTGAAAAACTTTAGCTCAGAGCATCTGAACCATAAAGATCTGAGTCGTGTGCATTTATAATACCATAATGAACATAATTTAGTGCTCAAATCTTTGTCTTTTACCAATTATTTTTTGCATTACTTTTGTTAGTGTTACATATTAGCTCAATATATTATAAATTCAACTTTTCTGTTTTCTTTTAATTTAATTAGGGAATGTGACTGAGATTGAGCTATATTTGCGGTTTGATTTAACCTGATTTTTTGTGCTGATTATTAATAAAGAAATAAAAAGACAAAGACATGCGTGAAAGAAGCCACTATTCAATGTTTTGGTCATGGAGCAGACAATATGTAAGCTAAGCTTTTTAAATATATTTGTTAAATATATGTCGTTCATGCTATGGAAATATAGATACAACACTGGTTTTTAGTACTAACTCCCTCCGGTCCAATATATATGAAAATTTTTAAAAAAAATTTTGGTCTTATTTATAAGAAAATGTCACAACTTTTAAGTTGTAGTTATTGTTTAAAAGATTTTTCTACCCCTAATTTAATATTTGTGAATGTATTTAATGCTTTACAATTTTTTATGAAGGTATAGTTGTAAAAATATTTAAAAAGTTATATTAATTAATGATTGTATTGGTTTTTATGTTTTTTTGTTTTTCTTCTTATAATAAGAACCGGAGGGAGTATATATGCATACTTTTTTTAGCAAATTCGTGGTAACTTGCATCTTTGACTCTGCGATAAGTTCAAAAAGTATTCTCAGAAATTCAAGTCCTTTAAATCCTCTATAGAACTTATATCAGCTCGAGTGGTTAGTCACAATGAAAGTTTTTTTTTTTGTTGTCTCAGGAATATGTTCAGCGAGAATCGAACTGAATTTTCTCCATGTAAAATCAGTTTGAACAACAAACTAATTCATACCCTTTGGTTTCTTAGTACTATATCAATTAACAGCTTATAGGTTGATTTTATACTTATACCAAATCCTATCTATTCATTTCAATTTTTGTGTATAGTCACCAACTTTTAATGTCTTATGCTTTATGGTGCATCAACAATTGAACACGCTTATCAGATAAATCCAGTTCCATGAAGACATGTGAGTTGTGCCAAATTCTGGTTTTAAAAGAAGTGGTTGTCTGCTAAAGTTCCAAAAGAAAGGTTTAAAGTTGCAAGTTGCAACATATTTAAATTAAATGTGCATGAGGGAGTAGTGGCAGAGGAAGTGAAAGTCAAAGCTACACATTGTTTGATCACTGTTGGACGGTTGTGATCAGAATAGAGACTGACATAGATACTTAGTTAGGTGGACTAGGTTTCATAAAAAATCTTCTTTTTAAGATATGGAAACATAAACTAAAAGACAACAAATCAGCTCAATTGAAAGATTTGGAAGGACAACTTAGTCTAAAATATGACCAACAAAAAGGGGAGAAAATTGGCTTTTCTTGTGTCATTTTCTCCTGTCTTTGGTAATTTGTCTTTCCAATAGGAGCTAAGACATCTTCTCTTCTCATTTTTTCTATTCAGTTTAGTTTAATTGGCTATGATATGTTAGGAGTCAAGTTTTTATAATTAATATATCATGATTTGAGCTTGAAATGAGTCTTGCTGTATAGTATGACCTGAGATTTGAATTAAAGATTGATAAAAAATTGCGATGAAAGCAATGAAGGTGCTCTGGGTCAAGTGTGACTTAGAAGTCACATAAATACCAACTTTTTTTGTACACCTCTTAGACACGTGATAGACACCTCTTAACGATGTCTAATTAAACAATAAATTTGTTTAGTTCAAACACCTGTAAGACGCGTCTTGAACCCTCGACAAAATATTAGTATCCATGTTAGAGTATGTTTTTATAGAATGTAAGGAATACTAACACAATTTTTGGAAATTCCAACTTGTAGGTATTGCAAAAGAAATGAAGCTGCATAATTTCTGAAAAGGATATGAATTTAAATAGATAAACTACTTATGAACGCATTCAAATTATATGCACAAACAGTACAATAGAAAGGCTTAGTATATAGTAACAATAAAAAATGTAGTAGTATATGCTAGTTAAGAAAGGGCAGTGGACAGAGACCACTTTGTTCTGTGCACTTACTACAATTCCCGAGGATGTTGTACAAATCACGAGTGCCATTTTGTCAGTATATATTTGGCAAGCAATTGGGAGTATCACCCTCAATTTGGAGTTTTTAAACGGATCTAATGTGTACACATCATTCTTTTATAATTTTTTAATAACAATACCTAATAAGCACTCGGTCACTCCAATAGAGACCCTGACAAAAGGTCTAAATAGGTCTACCACTAACTCTTCATCATTTACATTCCAACAATAACATATTATTTTAATAAAAAGTAGTGCGGGGTTTACTTAAAAATGGGGTCTTAAGTGAGACCATGGATCTTAAAAGACCCCCAATTTTTTTTTCCCCAGTACCTATTAGGTATCGGGTCTTAAATGGTGAAAACATCACCATTGATGATGGTCTAACAGCTCTAACTTCTACTTATTTTGGACTGCAAGCTGTTAACCCAACATTAAGAAGGTAACATATTGTGAATATAATTAAACTCTAATGGTAAATTTGTTGGAATATTTAATTATAATTTAATTAATTATTATATTCCAATGATTATTATGTGGGCATGTATATCTATTTTAATTATATTAGCTATTTATCTTTTAAGGCCTTAATTGATTAGTGATCAAATAATGAAAAAGACTTATAAGATTTCTATTAAAAACAATAATAGTTATTTAAGGGATATGGGCTTGGATACGGGTGGATGTCTGGATGATCCATTAACGGAATAATGGGAAACCCTAATGGTCATCCAATATAAAAGAGGCTATGGTCCCCAATATACCGGACAATTGCAAAACCGCTCTTCTCCCCATCTGAAGCGCATAAAGGCATAAGGGTACAGGTTGAGGAAGAACCAAACTAGCCGCCGCTGACCTTGCTGTTGTTTTCAGATTGCTGCTGCCGGAAAACCCCTTTGTCATGGATCCAGGTATTCCTATGACCTTGAACTTTGAATTTCAATAAATCAAACATGTTGTATCTGATCATAAACGTGTGTTCAATTCTTGCTTCCGCTGATGATTGTCAATTTAAATTAAATTGAACCTGTTTATGAAATTGAATATCTAACAAGTGGTATCAGAGCCACCTTCATGTTTGATTATTGGGATTAATTGAGTTCTCTTTTCAATTTTTATGCACCTTACTTTCATGATTTTTTGAAATATCAATTACGGTTGTATATAATTGAATTACATGCTTGCTTGCATATTCGGTAATGATTCATATGAGCGAAATTATGTTCGGTAACGATTCTGGAACCTGTTTTTTTTTCTTTCCAGCCGTAACTTTTTTTTTATGGCAGTTGGTTTCTTTTTTTTTTTTTGCCAATCGCTTTTCAATACGGTAGTTGTTTTCTTTTTGTTGGCAAATCGCTTTTGTTGGCCAATCACTTTAAAATATGCCAATCGCTTTTTGATGGCAGTTGTTTTCTTTTTTTATGCCGCATCGATTTTGTGCCAATCGATTGAAACAAAAAAAACACTTTGGTTTATTTTTTTTAATTTGTCAATGTTACGGCAGCAATTTTTTGTTTCATGCAAATTTTTGTTTCATGCAATTTTTTTTAATTGCTCAATGTTACGGCAGCAATTATTTCAATTATTTTTTCATCAATTTGCACGGCATCAGTTTCTTTTCTCATCTAATTGTTTCAATTTTTTTTAAGAAACAAATAAGTATTATAAGGTGTATATATATATATATATGCGATTATGTTCACTTTCCCGCATACTACAGTGCATGTATGTGCACTGTCATTTGTTCAATTCAATTTGCGAATTCCTCCCCGCAACAACGATACTTTAATAATCATAAGATTATTAAAAGATGAATATAAACATACAATCTGCATTACATTTGTGAGTAATGTTTCTTCTGTGAATTTTTTAAGACTTTCCCATGTAATTCTATTGAATTGTCTAGTAAAATTAGTTGACTCGATTGAAACAATAATGTTGTCCAAGTAACCTCTGTTGTGTAAATTGATTTCAATTAAGCTTACAAAAGGACGTAGTGTAAAATTATTCATGCGAGTTGTTGTCGGCCCCAAGGAAGGCGCAACTTGGCCGGATAATTGTGCACTTGTGATGATAAATATGTGTCGATTATAAAGTTATATCCATGTGAATAATGGGATGCCCCAAGGTGACCATTATTTGACCGGACTTATCGTCAATATTTGATCGTTGCGCTGAGAGTATCGCTTGCAGTTAATTTTTTACAATCCGAAGATTGGAAATTAATGATGTGCTTGATATCTCGTTTAAGTCTTATTTAATTTGCATATAATGAAATTGTGCACGTCTCTATGGTTATTATGACATGCCTGCTAAAGTTATTGTATGTTTGTTGTTCTCTTTCGGTTTTAGTTGCTGCTGCCACCGCTCCCAATTTTGCTGCTCAAATTAACATTATCCCTATGCTGAGTGGGATGAACTTCAAGTCATGGAAGGAATCTGCTGAGATCGTTCTTGGATGCATGGACTTGGATTTATCCTTGAGGGAGGAACTCCCCGTTGCTACTGCCGAGAATCCAAATGAAGCGAAAATAGAAAAATGGGACCGATCAAACCGTATGTGTCTTATGATCATCAAGAGATCCATACCAGAGATGATTAGGGGCTCGATTGCTGAGAGTGAGAGTGCTAAAGGGTTCCTTGAAACTGTGGAGAAGTTCTTTGCTAAGAATGATAAGGTTGAAACTAGTAGTGTTTTATCCAAACTCATCTCAATGAGCTACAAAGGTAAAGGGAACGTAAGGGAGTACATCTTGGAAATGTCTAATCTCGCCTCCAAACTCAAGGCACTGAAATTAGAACTTCCTGAAGATCTAATTGTGCACTTGGTTTTGATTTCTCTCCCGCCACACTTTGGGCAATTTAAGGTGAGTTATAACACTCAGAAGGACAAATGGACTCTGAATGAGTTGATATCTCACTGTGTGCAAGAGGAGGATAGGCTGAAGAGGGAGAAGACTGAAAGTGCTCACTTGGCAACCAACTCTCAGAATAAAAGGAAAAGGGCTGCTGGAAATTCTTCACAAAATAAGAAGGCAAAGGAACAACCAACTGAGATCAAATGCTTCTTCTGCAAGAAAAATGGTCACATAAAGAAGGATTGTTCTAAGTATGCCACATGGCGTGAAAAGAAGGGTAATTTTCTCACTTTTGTTTGTTCTGAAATTAATTTAGTTTCTGTACCTATAGACACTTGGTGGGTAGATTCTGGTGCTACTACTCACATTAGTATGTCTATGCAGGGCTGCCTGTGGAGCTGTCCGCCAAGTGATGCTGAAAGATTCATCTATGTGGGCGATGGCACTAAGGTTGCAATTGAGGCTATAGGAACATTTAGATTATTATTAAAGACTGGTTGTTATTTGGATTTATTTGAGACTTTTGTTGCACCGTCTATTAGACGGAATTTAATTTCTATTTTTGTTTTGGACAAATTTGGTTTTACTTGTTCATTTGGAGATAATAAAGTTAGCCTCTCAAATAATTCAAATGTTGTTGGTTACGGGTCTTTAATTGATAATCTATATATGCTTGATATTGAGCGTTCCTTTAACGAAATGTTGCAAATAGAGTCGCGAGGTACAAAACGTAAATTAAAATGCAATTCCGCCATTTTATGGCACAAGCGATTAGGTCATATCTCTAAACAAAGAATTCAGAGGCTTGTGTCGGAGGAAATTTTAGAACCTTTAGATATGTCAGACTTTGAAGTTTGCATTGAGTGTATCAAGGGTAAGCAAACAAACAAAAGGAATTTCAATGCCGAAAGAGCTAAGGACGTCTTAGAACTAATACATACTGATATTTGTGGTCCTTTTCCGTCAAGTTCTTGGAATGGACAAAGGTATTTTATTACGTTCATAGATGATTACTCGAGGTACGGCTATCTGTATTTAATTCATGAGAAATCTCAATCCCTGGACACGTTCAAATCATTCAAAGTTGAAGTTAAACTTAAACTTGGAAAGAAAATTAAGGCTGTCAAATTTGACCGTGGTGGTGAATACTATGGTCGATATGATGGATCAGGAGAACAACGTCCAGGACCCTTTGCGCTTTTCCTCAAAGAATGTGGAATTGTTCCGCAATATACAATGCCGGGAAAACCCAGCATGAATGGAGTTGCAGAACGACGAAACAGGACTCTTAAAGATATGGTGAGGAGTATGATTAGTCATTCTTCTCTTCCAGAGTCATTTTGGGGAGAGGCATTAAAGACCGCAGTTTATATCCTTAATAGAGTGCCTAGTAAAGTAGTAGCTAAAACCCCTTATGAGCTGTGGACTGGGAAAAAGCCCAGCATTAAACACTTGCACATTTGGGGATGTCCAGCTGAAGCACGACCTTATAGGCCTCATGAAAACAAGTTGGATGCAAAGACAATTAGTTGCTATTTTGTTGGGTACGCTGAACACTCTCGCGGGTACAAGTTTTATAACCCCATTAGTAGAACAATTTTTGAAACGGGAAATGCAAGGTTTCTTGAGGATGTAGAATTTGGAGGGGAAGGAAACATAAGGAGTGTTGTCTTTGATGAAGAAACTGTTACTGACAATGAGCAAGTTATTGTGCCTGCTTTTGTTCCAGAAACAGATCCAGAAACAAACAATGATGTTATTCATAACATCCCTCAAGAACAAGACAACGCTGAGTTTCTTCCTCAAGCACCACCTGAAGTTCAAATTCAACAACCTCAAGAACCGCCATTAAGAAGATCCACTAGAGAGAGGAGAAGTGCAATTTCAGATGATTATGTTGTATTTCTTCAGACACATGAGGATGGCATTGGTTTGACTATGAAAGACCCAATCAACTTTAGTCAAGCTATCCAAAGTCCTAACTCTCTTAAGTGGATCGATGCCATGAAGGATGAGATGAAATCGATGGCTGACAACAATGTATGAGATCTCGTTGAATTACCTGAAGGAAAGAAACCCATTGGTTGTAAATGGATATTTAAAACTAAACGGGATTCAAAGGGTAATGTTGAGAGATATAAAGCTCGTCTTGTCGCCAAATGTTATACTCAAAAGGAAGGCATTGATTATAAAGAGACTTTCTCTCCGGTTTCTTCGAAAGATTCTCTTAGGATCATAATAGCATTAATAACTCATTTTGCTTTAGAGCTGCATCAGATGGATGTAAAGACTGCTTTCTTAAATGGAAACATTGAAGAAACAATATACATGGTGCAGCCAGAGAATTTTGTGTCAGGTGACCCAAAATCTATGGTTTGCAAACTTAAGAAATCCATCTATGGCCTTAAACAGGCTTCCCGTCAATGGTATTTTAAATTTCATCAAGTTATATCCTCGTTTGGTTTTGAGGCTAATCAAGTTGATGATTGTTTATACCAAAAGTTCAGTGGGAGTAAATATATTTTCTTGGTATTATATGTAGATGATATCTTTTTGGCAAGCAACGATATAGGCTTATTGCACGAACCAAGAAATTTCTCACAAAGAATTTTGAGATGAAAGATCTTGGGGACGCCTCTTTTGTCTTAGGAATCCAAATACTTAGAGATCGCCCTCGAGGTATTTTGGGATTGTCACAAAGGAGCTATATCGATACAGTTTTGGATAGATTCTCCATGAAAGATAGTAAACCAGGAGACACACCCGTTGCTAAAGGAGACAAATTTTGTCTCAAACAGTGCCCCGTTACGGATCTTGAAAAGGAAGAGATGCAAAAGATTCCATACGCTTCGGCTGTGGGGAGTCTCATGTATGCTCAAGTATGCACTCGTCCCGACTTAGCTTTCATTGTAGGAGTTCTTGGCAGACGGCAGTAAAACGTGTTATGCGTTACCTGAAGAGAACAAGAGACTTTGTGCTCACTTATCAAAAGTCAGACAACTTGGAGATCGTCGGATATTCTGACTCTGATTTTGCAGGATGCCCGGATAGCAGACGTTCCACATCTGGTTACATCTTCCTCTTGGCTGGAGGAGCCGTCTCCTGGAAGTCTGCTAAGCAGACTTTAGTGGCTCCCTCTACCATGGCAGCGGAGTTTGTGGCTTGCTTTGAGGCATCAAATCATGGAACTTGGCTGCGAAACCTTGTCACTGGCCTGCGCATCATTGGGAGCATTCAGAGGCCCTTGAAGATTTATTGTGACAATAGTGCAGCTGTGCTTTACTCCAACAACAATATGAGTGCTACGAAATCGAAATTTATCGACATCAAGTACCTTGTTGTGAAAGAAAGAGTTCAGGAGAAGCAAATTTTGATAGAACAAATAGGAACAGACTTGATGCTAGCTGATCCACTAACTAAAGGTTTGGTACCTAAGGCTTTTCATGGACATGTTACAAACATGGGCCTTGGTTTTTCGGTTGCCTTAGATTAGTGGGAGTCGATTCCTAATTTTGTTTAATGTTCTATATTATTGATGTAACTTTGGTACAAACTTTCAGTTATGTTTGATTTTCTGCAGAAATAAAACTTATGTGGTGTTATTGTTATAACAATATCAAGTTTAATTTTATTATGTGCAACTGTGGTAATTTTAATTGCACCTATTGAACTACATTATGATCTCAATAAAGACTTATGTTGGACCAGTTGGAAATAGGCATGATTTAGAGATCACATTGCATGAAATTTCCATGCCACTCACCCATATCGATCTATGTCATTGAGTTCATTGACATGGTGGTCGTCGGGGTTCCGTCATGTTATATGTCAGTGACGACAACCGCGGTGGTCCCATTATTAATGTATGAGATGGACCAGATTGTAAAGTTGAAATCTAACGGTAGATAGCATTCAGATGTGCACCTAAAGAAATGATATAATTATTGTTTAGATACATTGCCCAAGTGGGAGATTGTTGGAATATTTAATTATAATTTAATTAATTATTATATTCCAATGATTATTATGTGGGCATGTATATCTATTTTAATTATATTAGCTATTTATCTTTTAAGGGCCTTAATTGATTAGTGATCAAATAATGAAAAAGGCTTATAAGATTTCTATTAGATATTCAATTTCATAAACAGGTTCAATTTAATTTATATTATCAATCATCAGCAGAAGCAAGAATCGAACACACGTTTATGATCAGATACAACATGTTTGATTTATTGAAATTCAAAGTTCAAGGTCATAGGAATACCTGGATCCATGACAAAGGAGTTTTCCGACAGCAGCAATCTGAAACAATAGCAAAGTCAGCGGCGGCTGGTTTGGTTCTTCCTCAACCTGTACCCTTATGCCTCAATTTCTCTTCAGATGGGGAGAAGAGAGAGTTTTTTGTGTACGGTGTATTGGGGACCATAGCCTCTTTTATATTGGATGACCATTAGGGTTTCCCATTATTCCGTTAATGGGCCATCCAGACATCCACCCATATTGAGTCCATATCAATTAATTAATTATCTAAATAGAAATCTAATCAGCCTTATTACTTAAATTGATCACTAATCAATTAAGGCTCTAAATTGATAAATAGCTAATATAATTATTATTACGATATTTGCCCACATAATGATATCGGAATATAATTAAATAATAAAATATTCCAACAATCTCCCACTTGGGCTACATATCTTAATAATTATACCAGAATTCTTTAGGCGCGCGTCTGAATGCTATTTATCTTTAGATTTCAACTTTACAATCTGGTCCACCTCATAAATTAATAATGGGACCACCGCGGCTGTCGTCACTGACGTATAATGTGACGGAACCCCGACGACCACCATATCAATGCACTTGATGACATAGATCGATATGGATGAGTGACATGGAAATTTCAGGTGATGTGATCTCTAAATCATGTCTATTTCCAACTGGTCCAACTGAAAACTTTAGTGAGATCAAACTGAAGTTTGCAAATTCAATATTTGCACAAAATGATACAGAAATGGTTATAACAAACATAACCTCATGAACTTTATTTCTCCAGAAAATCATAACATAAAGTCTGTATCGATATCAAAACAGAAGTATAGAACATAGAATAAAAGAGACTCCCACTAATCTAAGACATCCTTAATGACAACAACCATATGAAAGACTTTATGTGTCATGTCTTTGATTAGTGGGTCACCTAGCATAAAGTTTGTCTCTAATGTTCTATCATTTAACAACAATAATTTATAAGGGAATGAACCTTATAAACTTTGTTATTAAAACATTGTATGACTACATTATGTCACTATATAACTTAAATGGTTTTTCAATACCCTTTTACTATGCAACCAAGTGACATAAATACTTACAGTCATTTCCTGGGTTAGGATGTGTATTATATACACACATCCAAAAGTCAAAGTCTAACACACTAATGATCTCCAAATTGTCAGATCCCTGTGTGAGAATAAGCTCTCTTGTTCTCTTTAAAGAATCCTTATGGTCGCATTTTCAACAATTCAAACTTTGAATTGCTCAAATATCTGCCAAACAATCTTATTATATATGCTATTTCCAAATGCGTATAATAAAATCATACATAAAAATCCTATAGGAAAAGTGTAGGAAAATACTTAAATTTCTGAATTCATAAATTTCCTAATGGGCAATATTTGAGACTGAAAAGTCTCTCTCGATGATTGAGATCATCCAAAAATTTATTAACTTTAAGGTCAATTTATTTTCAACTTTACTGATATAACTCTTTTGTGATATCCGAATAATACCTTGAGAAGAATCTCTAAGCATTGAAATGCCTAATACAAAAGAGGTGTCCCCAGGATCTTTCATCACTAACTTTTGTTAGAGATTTCCTTGGTTTCACATTACTAACATATATCATAGTTGACTAAATAAAATAAAATTGACACATTAAAATAGGAATATAAATTTACTCCCACTAAGCTTACTAAATCCAAAACTCTACTTAATATTATCTCAAAACCAAATGAGACAATTACTTTATGAGAATTTGTGGTAACACTAAAGAGACAAATTTCTTAACTTATAAGTGGATTTCATGACTTTGCAAACCATCTACTTTGTATCAATTGACACAAAAGCTTTATTCTGTTACACCATATTATATCATTAATGTCACCATTAAGAAACACTATATTGAAATCCATCTTATGCAGCTCCAAAATGATAATAAGCAAACTAGTATCATGACTGTCTTAATAGAGTATTTCAAATAGAATTTCTCTTATTAGTCAATTCTTTATGACACCAGATGCCCTAGTTCTTGAGGGTGTTGAGTTTGATCTATATGGATTAACTTCTTAACTTGATGGAGAGGAAGAACAATAATGTCCTCATGAGGATCCAAATGTACTATAATAATAGTAACTATATGAATTAGTTTAGAACTAAGTCTTCCTCATTCAATTTTGTTCTATTACCATATCTCTCCCCCAAACTCAATATCCTCATGGAAACAACAATTTATGTCTCAAATTTCCTTAAGTTGTGGGACGAAAAACTTATAGTTTTCAAACCCTTAAACAATTATAGAATGTCACAAGTCATAACTGAATTGACTCTAATAACTAAACTTAAAAGACACATTGAATCATCATTTGAAAATAAAACTAAAAATATCTTGATTTAGTCAAAGAGAAATTAAAACAAAAATTAATTCAAATAATGATTCACCAAATCGTCTTTTAAATACAAAAATAAGCCAGTAACGACAATCTAAAATTAGTTTAAAATGAATAAAACAATCTTTATCGACTTTGTCCATTCTAAATTGATATATCTTTCAACATCATTGGGTATAAGTCAGTCAAGATTACCTTTCTTTATTTGCCCTTATCTTTTGAGGTATTTTCCGAATGAGCACTATTTTATTTTCTCTTGCTTCAGCTTTTCTTTATTTGCACACTTTATGATTTGATCCTTTAAAGGATCATTTCTAACTTTAACAGTTATAAACTTAATTGTGCAAAGAGAATACTAAATGCTGAATTTTCGAACAAGTCATATGATAGTCGAAATTACTGAATTTTCGAACAAGTCATCTGACAGTCGAAATTAATTATAATGTCTCAGCAAGATTAAATATTTACATAATGTGCTCAATAGTTTCTTTGCCTAATAATCTTAATGAAATATCACTCTCCAATGAGAGATTCTTTTTCTCTATATTGCTTTAAAAGCAACTTAGTTTAAGCAAAGAAAATATGACAAAAATTGTCAACTTAAATAACACTGATAAGATTTCTGATCTTTTAACTTTATGATCGCATAAGACCTATAAGATTTGGTGTATACTCACTTGTCAAACTTGATTCTCACATTAGATACTGAATTTGCAAGAGAATGCGAGTTTCACCACCCTTATATAAGGTCTAGATCCAAGAACAATGTTAATATTATTCTTTAATTCCTAAAAGTTAAAACTTTTAAGAGTTAAAAATTTAACTCAAATTAACAGATATATAAACTGTATTAGCTTAAAGAGAACAAGAGAAGCAAAAGCACTCACAAAAATACCTAGTGCATCATTAATATCAAGTCTTTAAACAATAATATCAATTGCTAGTGGTATTTTACAGCAATGATCAAACAATGACAATTTACTTCAACAAAGAATAAATTCTTATAACTGTCATATGTTTACCATTATATTTGTGTGGATATAAACTCTTAAATGTATAAATAAGTTTACACTCACACAACATTATCACACATGTCAATACAATAATATAGAAACGTGCATCTTTATTTGTAAATAAAAGACCTTAACAAGATACCAAGCGCACCATTAATTTCCAATCTTTGGATTGTAAAAATTAACTGCAAGCGATACTCTCAACGCGATGATCAAACATTGGTGATAAGTCCCGTCAAATAATAGTCACCTTCGGGTATCCTATTATCCACATGGGAAAAATACTTTATAACCACCACATATTTACCACCACAGGTATGTAACTATCCAGCCAAGTTGTGCCTTCCTTGGGGCCGACGACAACTCGCATAAATAATTACACACTACATCTTTTGTAACTTCAGTCGAGTCGAATCTACGCAACAGAGGTTACTTGGGCAACATTATTGTTTCAACCGACTCAACCGCAATTACTAGATAATTTTAATATATATTAAATGGGGTGATAAGTCATGTCAAATAATAGTCACCTTAGGGTATCCTATTATTTACATGGAAAATTACTTTATAATCACCACACATTTAGTATCACATGCATGCAATTATCCGGCCAAGTTGTGCCTTCCTTGGGGCCGACGACAACTCGCATGAATAATTGCATACCACGTCTTTTGTAAGTTCAGTTGTATAAATCTACGCAACAAAGGTTACTTTGGCAACATGTTGCTTCAACCAAAACAACTGCAATTACTAGACATTTCACAATAAATTAAATGTTTTTAAATGAGAATGATCTTTAAATTTACAAGGCACTACTAACATAATGTAGGCCGAATTAGTCCATTATGTCGCTAAGTAACCATAATGCCACTCAGCAACCCTTAAGTGTGAAGACAAGTTCACAAGAATTTGAAAGAAGATGCAAGTCAAAATCACACCAATGTGTGTATGACAATACATTTACAGGTATCACATAAAAACGAAAACATAAATAGCATGAAATATGTCAAAAATGCATGATCGGAGGAAAAGAAAAATGATGTTATTGTAGAATCTTAATAACAATAAAATCAAACATCACAATCATGCTATAAACCAAATATTCAATTTCAAATCAAATAAAAAAAATTGAATCTTTATATGCCAAAAATATTCATGCCACAATTGATTCACATATAGCAATGATTCTTTAAATAAAATAATGAATAACTCTAAACTTAATTATTTCCTAAATAAGGAAACAAACTTTATATGTTTATAAATAAACAAACAAAACTAGAATCAATATTTTCCAAAATTTAAAGAATCAAAACCTTATTTTCTGTACTACCAAATGAGGACAGCAATATTTTGAGATTATTAACAGGCAACATATATATCACAAATATATTTTAATCTTTATTTGCCTACTTCTCAAAATAAACTTTATGTACAAAATCTTCGTGAATCAAAACTAATTTAAAAAAAAAAAACATGTCAAATCAAATCCAAACACTTATTTGCCAATCATATAACAACTTTATGGATGAATTAAACCAAAAGATTTGATTTGAAAATAAAACAGAAAATCAAATTCAAATCCTTATAAGATTAAAAAAAACCAATCCATTTGGTTAGACTAACTTTAGTCTGAAAAAAGAATAACAAAAAAAACTTTAAACTCATCCAATAAGTCAATGACACATAACAGTGTAGCAAAAAACACAAATTTTGACACTGATCCACAAAGTTGAATGAACCAAAATAATTTACTTGTTTTCTTTTAAATTCCAACAGGCATGGATCACACGAACAACTGACAGTCATACAGGATGCAAACTTTTGACTTTTGGATTTATTCAAAGCTACGGGAACTTTGTGCATTTGATTATGAAGTCTATGGTGTGATGACTTCCTTTTGCAAGGTTTGATGACATGTTTTCTGAAGCATATCATTGTATCCCTTTTTCGTGTGTTGTGTTGTTACTCCAAGGGCAAAATATCCTCAAATATCGTAACGCTTTTCGATGAAGAAGCACGCCGACAGAAAAATACAAAGAAGAGAACTTTGTTTCTCCTCCCAAAATAACATAAAAACCCAATAGATCAAACATGAAGTGGCTCTGATACAAAATTAACATTCATCTATACAATGCTTTCATGAATAAAATAGGTTGAACAAATTTTGAATCAATATGCAAAATTTAAATAGCTAGGACAATTGAGTCTAACAAAAGAAATTACTATGTAAATCTTGAATCGTGATTTTAATCTGCACTGTAAGATGTACTCACATTAAGTATTTATGTTCTATTTGACTCAGATAACTTTATCATCAAGAAACACTAAAGTAGTTTTAAAAAAGAGGTCTAGAATTCAAACACTAAAAACTAACATAACTACTAACTTTCTAACTAACATTTGTTAAAAAAAAAAAAAACTATAGAGAGAACTTCTTATGTGGTGAAACATTGACTTAAAAAAAACATTAGTCTACTATACTTATAAATTGCCCGTAAACTTTTACATACAATCATCTTCATTAGTTTAGTCTATTGATAATGGCAAAAAAAGGGATCCATAGAAAATTTAAAGGCTAATGATTGGTGTCTTTTGGGAATATGGTTAGGGTTCAAGTACAAGAGGCGTGCAATGAAAGGGAACACAAAAAGAAGTTCGTCACTCTTGTGTTGAGTGCTTCTTGTGGTGTTCTTGCATGAGAGACAACATCTCCAAAATAGGGGACTTTCAATGAAACTTAAGGGCTATGGGTTGAGAGTTTTTTAGTGAGAAACACATACTAAACACCTTGGATAAGAGATTTCATACGAGGGTTTCAAGCTAATTTCTTGCACCTTACTTGTATCTCTTATAAAAACTCATTGATAGTGGATTAAAAAAAATACTTTCTCCCTTAAATATAGGTCAATTTGGATTGAACTAAGTAAACATCGTTGATATGTTTGTTCTTCTACTCTCTTTATATTTGTTCTTTGCTTTAATTGTCATTGTTATTATTCAACATATTGTCTTGTTGATTTTGTATCGGGTTTGAATTCAAAACATGTCAAACACGATCAAATGAGAATCTTGATTGTACCCAAACTAATGCAAAATCTAAATAAGCATTTAGTAATTTGACACATAAATTTGGCTCAACTTGGAAATCAACAAGCCCCAGTTCAAATGACGTACCTATAGTAACCACACAAAAAAATGACGTACCTATTTTCCATTAAAGAAAAATTAACGTACCTATTTTATGGATTGGAAAGAAAAATTAATAGCGCTCTGACTTTTTCTAATTGTCCAAGATCCCCGCTTGAAAAAAATAGGTCAAATACATCCTAGAATCCTTTAAATTTTACATTTGTATTTTATTGGTCATTTAAGCTTTGTATTGGTCCTTCAAGTCTTTTAATGTTTACACCGTTTTTTTTTTTACACGGTTGTCATTTTTCATCAAACTCATAAACAACATCTGAGTTCTTTTGTGTTGGATTCTTCCAAGTTTGGGGTTTTTCAATGGGTAAATTGGGAAGTTCACCCAAAACAATCCTTTGTAATTTTTTTTTTGTGTTGGACATTTGGTTCAATTTATGCCATCTCCTTGCAGCACGAGTCTCCATTTTGGGTTGAAGGGAAATGTTGAAATAAAGATGGAGAAAGAAGAGGGTTTGTGAAATCTAAATGATTGAGGATGAAAAGGTTTCTGGGTTTTTCAATTTAAGGGTTTCAATTTATTTTTTATATAAGAAGATAAAGATTTTGGTTCTATGTTGTTTTAGGTAGTGTTTCTAGATGCTGAAACTCAACAAACTTCTCCATCACCCTCAATCTTTTATTTCTATGATTTCAATTTTTGTTTCAGAGAAGATTATTAGAGAATTATTTCGTAGAATATATAGATCTTGGTTTGATTCAATCAATTCTATAATTTCTAGTTTAGCTTTTGTTTTTAAAGAGAAATTTATAAACTTTTGAGTTTTAATTTTATAAAGTCGATGAAGATAGAGGTTGGAGATGAATATGTTGTGTTTTTTTTTCTTTTTTTCTTTTTTGGATTTTGATTTTTTTTTTGGTGGGTTGAAGGTGATGAAGATGAGAGGTTGAAGATGAGAATGGTTTGAAAGTGATGAAGATGGAGAGGTTGAAGATGTTATTTTTTTTTTATTTTGATTTTTTGTTTTAGTTTAAATTCTATTTTTTAATAAAAATTAATTAAAAAATAAATATTTTGTTGAGTTGGACACTCCAAATCAGCACTAAACAGCCACATCCACATTGTTTAATAGAAAAGGGTAATGGTGTAAACATTGTGAAACTTTTAAAACTAAAAAAACTTAAATGACTAATCTAATACAAACCTTAAACTTAAATGACTTCTAGATGTATTTAGACAAAAAATTAATAATACTAGTGCACGTAAACATTATAGCTCCCTTCAAAAAATAAACATTATAGCTCGTTAAATTTCTGATATTATTTTTTTTTTGAAAGAAAATTTCTGATATTATTGAGGCCTTGAGTTTTGAGTTGAGTTGTAATGAAGGTTGTAATGCATATGCTACGAAGAGAATATAAAATTCCAACCACTATGAAAAATTAGTTTTGGTCATAATCAAAATCTCTATTAAAAATTATAAGGATTTGTTAGATAATTTAATAGATATGTTGTCTCACTATTGAAGATACTTACACGAAACACATGCACGAATTTTGTACAAAATAAACTAAACAAACATTGATGGAGGAGATACGGGCGGACTTTCAGAATGCGCACGTAATAATTCATTGGTTACAGAAAATCAATTAACTAGTAATTTTTCATTTCATTCGTACAAAATAATAGCAACAGCTAAATTATTGGGAAGAAGAAAATGGAAAGCACTTAGTTTTAGTAGGGTCAGAAGCAAATGGTAGGATGGTAGCAGCAAGGGAATGATGAAATTTGATAGATTATTTTTTATTCCGATCGTTTGTTTTCAACTATAGCATTCACATAAATTTTTTGTTCATTTTTTTTATGTAAAAATTCTAACCGAATAATCGTATGATGACTAGTTAAGAATGTGATCTCTCTAGTTAAGGTGTGAGCGACCTCATTCGCTTGTAACGTCATTTACATTTCTATCATAACTACAAATTACAACGACCCTCATTCTAGGTAATGTATGAGAGTTAAAAAAAAAAAAACAAATTACAACGACATTTAGATTTCTATCACAACTCCCAATTTTGTAATATCATTGGTGCTTTTGTTGAAGTAGTCTACTACTTTCTTGGCGTCTGGCTCAATATCCACCTTCTCAAGCTGTAAGTGTAAGTCGTGGATCCAATTAATAGCATGTAGCAAGCTTAAAGCCTCTATGGAACACAATGGGCGAGCCATAAAGTCTTCCCTAACACAAACCTTCCTTCGTCATCACGGATAAACATCCCTATTTTGACTTTGTTGGAGGAAGATGAGAAAGAAGTATTTATATTACATTTAGTATTCATACCGTTGTCGCTTCCATGTATGCCCTTGATGTTGCATTTGATCCATGCTAATGGCTACAACATTAGTTGTTGTTCTCGATACACTTCCCAATACTGGCACAATATAGTATTTCTTGCTATTAGCGAGAGTCCAATCGTCTGACACATGTTTGGCTCGCCCCATAATTTGAGCGCTATTCTTTGTTACTCGTTTTCATACCTTTAAGCTTCTATGTTTCTATAAGCTCCAAAGAATTGTTGCAAATCGTGCAACTTTGGATTGAGACAGACGTTGCAGCAAAAGTAAGATTAATGTTGCACCGTTATATTCCTATTGTAAGGTCGCTTCTACGTCTTGCAATAAACCATCATTGCGCCACACATGAACAGGTGTGGGGGTACTCAAATAAAATATGAACAACATCCTCGTAATTATGATTACAAACAACACAAGTTATTGAACATTGAATACCTCTATCACTAACTCTAGCTCGTGTTGGAAGGCATCCAAGACACATCCTTCAGATAAAATTCTTCACTTTAAGAGGGACTTTGAGTTTCCTTCAATGTTATCCTCACAAAGTCGGTAGACACTCCGCATTGAATATTGTCTATCTTTCTCCGCCTTCCAAATTAGCTTTATCCTCATTGACCGATTGGATTAACAAAGTATTTACGATAAGTTGAGCAACAACTGGGTCAAAAGTTTGATGCACTAGATTCGAATTCCGTTCACGATCTTTTTTATCCATAGGGTTGTACTCAAGCATGTTGGTGTATATGCAGGGGCGGACCTGGACTGGGCCTGCTGTGGCAAGTGCCACACCATCCCAGGTCCTAATTTTTTTATTTTTTTTAATAAGCCCACTACTAGCCCAGCCCAACACACAACACAACCCAGTTAGTAGGAGCAGCAGACAGCACACACTTTCCTTCCTCCTTCCTTCAGCACGCGTTTCGTCCACCACCAGTACCACCATCTCCTCTCTCCGCCGCCGGTCACAGGACAGGTCAGTCCACCTCTCCACCATCTCCTCTCTTCTTCTTCTTCTTCTTCTTCTTCTTCTTCTTCTTTTACACAACACACGCGTTTTACACTTTTACTTGCTTGAAATTTTACTGGAATTAGAATTAGAATTAGAATTGGAATTGGAATTGGAATTTATCATGTATTGTCTTTTACTGCTGGAATTAGAATTGGAATTGGAATTGGAATTTATCCTCTATTGTCTTCTTTCTCTGCTGAAATGAAATTTGTAGTTAATTAGGGCACACTATTATCCATCTACTGAAGTGAAACTCTGAATTTGTGGGTAATTCACACTATTAGTTCTTTAATAAATCATTTGTTGATTTAGTCTTACAGATTTCATGGGAATATCTTGATTAATCATGCATGCTCTTTGCTTAGTGAGTCTTTGTGTCAGGTAATGGTTTTTCCTTCAAGAATTTGTTTATTTTTATCTCATTGCACATTCTTGCTAGAGTGATATTATAAGTCCAGAGATAATTTTTCCGTTAAAAGATTTAGTAACTACTAGTTAAGTCTAACTACATTGCCTTATCTAACTGCGTCAACTTAATCAATTTACAGTGCTACCAAACTGTTCTTCCTTATTTTATAGAGTACTGAATTGAGTACATTCCTTATTTTATAGATATGATGTATTGCTACAATCATTTTTAATATAAATTCTAATTAAATTTTGTATTATTTAATCATTTGACAAGAAAAATATTGTCCCACTGATATTGGAATTCCAGGTCCGCCCCTGTGTATATGTGCTATCCCCTGCTGCTGAAATTTGTTGTTTATATAATCATATAATATTGTCATTTTCAAAGTAATAAAATGAAATGAAATAATAAATGATCAAATGTATTATAGAGAAACGATAAATATTTCTATCAAAAGAGAAAATAAAGACCACATGAATGGTTTGGATATCTTTTAAAAAAAATAATGAATGGTTTGGATATCACATATTCCTCCAAAATATTAAAGCAACATATTTTTTTTTTGTATTAACATTTTAGATATGAATTATTTAGGACTAAGTTTTTTAAAAATGAGACAGTGAGATCTAACTCAATTGACAAATATTGATATTGTTAGGTTGGACATTTTCACTTTGGTTCGAATTCGAGACACCTTCAAGTCTAGTATGTGAATTTCATATGGTGATTGTCACTTTACGGTCACATTATTTTTATGGTGGATTTAGATTTCTTAATAAAATAAACTCATGCATAACATTTTACATACAATTATATTACATATATGGTTTGACACAACGATTGTCTTAACTATATGACGAATATCTAACAAGTTTTTTTAGTAGGAATATTTAACAGGTTGACTCAACAGTGATTCAGCATAACAAATGAACTCATAATTTTATACCATCTTAGTTCACTTCTGATTTTTTTTAACGGCAAAATTTATTATTAATCAAGTCTCTGCACAAGGAATAGAGACATGAAAGATAAAAACAACATAGCAGGGATATGAATATATAATTTAATTAATTATTTCATCTTATTGTTATAATTACATTATTACGTCTTTAGTTTGAATCTCAATTATTGTAGGTGAATGTAGACTTGACGAAACTTCTCATCATTCATTTTTTGATTGTCCTACACTCATCAAGGTAATTTGGGATGATGTCTTAGGTTGGTTGGGCATTAGTATTACAATGTCTACTCATAGTCATAGCTTGGTTCGTGTTCACCAATGTATTGGTTTGGTTTCTAGAGGAAAAGTATCACGTGAATATCTAACATACTATTTAACTTGTGTGCTTTTGGTTGATTTGGAAATGTATAAGTAATTTTTTTTCTTGTAAAAAAAAATAATTTGGTTTTTATGATCCATTATATTGATATGGTTAAAAAAATTGTTGTGGACATAAAAAAAACTAATGCGCATCTTTCTCTTTTGATCTTCATCATTGGAATATCAATCTCTTAAATGTATAGAAGTTGACATTCTTGAATCTTAGTTTGTTGGTATCTTTATTCTTTGAAGGCTATTTTGTATCGTAGACACCATCGTAATTTTGTTCTATTCATGACACCTTATGCGATGAATAGTTTTTATTAATATATTTTATTATGTTTATATTTTTTCTAATATACTATTAAAGATATTTAAGATCAAAATTATGCATTGACATACGTGACAAAATCAACTGTGTCATGTAATATGTGACAGAGAGAGTAATATTTATATTAGAAGTTGCGCAATCAATGCATCAAAATGTTTAAAGGTGGAGTTTCACATGGGAAAGGTGAATCCTTTTCCACCATGGGAAATTTTTTTTTTTACCATTAGATTAAGTAATTAAGGAGTATAATATTATCATAGACACTCAACACATTATCTCCCACCACTCTTCTTCATCCCTAACAACAACATCAAACACACCCTTCTCTCTCCGGTCTCCACACTATCGTTGTTTCTCCACACTATAAGCATCAGATTTCAAAATTCATCCATACTTCATAGTTTATACCAATTATTTGTTTGCCATTATGTATTCTATCTTATATATTTAATTTGATTTGATTCTTCTCATTGGAATCGCACAATAAAAGAAGGTAAATCTGCATATCAAAGCATCAACTGCAGCACTATATCACTCGAATCTCACGGTTCTCCTTTCAAATTCGCCAAATTTCTTTGTCTCTCAATCTGTATTCAAATCGAAATCTATGAAGAATGAAAGAGTTGGCCAAGTTGTTAGGGAACTGAAGATATTGAATGAGTGAGATGTGTTTGAAAGAATTTTGAGTAATAGGTTTTATGTGATGAATATTGTTGTTGTGTTCAGGTTTGAATGTTTTGAAACAGTGTTGTTGTTGTGTTTTGCTTGTAATCATGAGATAGAAATTGAAATGAAATTTGTTCTTTGTTTTGGATCTATGAACACAATATTTTCTGAACAAAAGATGCAATTGACAATTACTATGGAATGTAGTTCAAGGATTCCGTTTAACAATGAATAATAATGAGTGGATTAATAAAAGATAACTGATGCCAATGAATAAACAAGGGAAGAAGGATATTTGGGACTGGTGGGTTAGATGGTGTTGTTGGTGGAGGGTGAGGGGGATGGAGGAGAGAGAAGAGTGGTGAAGATAGTGTGTTGAGTGTCTATGATAATATTATGCTCCTTATTTAATCTAATGGTAAAAAAAAAATTTCCCATGTGAAACTCCACCAAGTTTAAAAAGCTAAGAGCCCGTTTGGTGTACATGATAAGGAGGTAGGATATGATAAAACTATCATATTCTGATGCAATCTGTTGTTTGGTGCACCAACAGGAAGGGATAAGTTAAACTTATTACTAATCCTATCATATTCACTCTTTGTTATTTTTATCCTTAGTTTTTGGTGGGTTAGCAACCCGATAGCATAAAGCTATCAAACACGTGCTTCTTTTGTTCCTCAAAAGACCTCCTTCGACTCCCTCCCTCTCCAACAATTTTATTCCAAAATCGGTTCTTTCCTTCTCCTAATTTTTGCTTGCTTATACCTTTCTTCATGTTTTTTTTAATTTTTTTTTCGATTCTCTTCTAAATAGATTCCATTTCAATATATTTCAATTCCAATCGTGTTATTTTTTTTCTTCCAAGTGTTTCAATCCCAATAGATGTTATTCAATTTCAATAGATTTTCAATTTTCAGGCTTCTTAATTTGAATACATATCTAGTTATTTTCATAAATTTTATAAATTAAATTTTGGTTATGCTAATATATATTCTAATATCAATTCCATGGTTGATTTGATTTTGGAATGGGGAAAGTTGAAGAATTATGAGTGCTGAGATTACCGTTAAAACCACACAAAGAAAGAGGTGAAGCGTAGAATAGTATAGAAAAAATGGGTTTTTTTTTAATAGTTATTTTTAGCCTAATTTCTCAACTGTTAGATTTGGATGGAGAAGGAGCCGTAGAAGAGGATCAACATCCTATATTATCATATCATGTGCACCAAACACAAGATAGAATAAGATATTGCTATCATATTTTTTATCAGGTTGCACCAAACACGTGAAAGGATACGTGTCTATCATGTCACTATCATATCTTATCCTTATCCAAATTCTAATCATATGATGTATATATCCTATCATGCACACCAAGCGGATCCTAAAAGGCTAAAACTATGCGTAAGAGTTGGGGCACACGATAGTAGGACGCTGTGCATCCGTATGAGCCGGGTCTTTTATTATACTTCTTGTCTCCACCAGGACCCATATTTTTGCTTTTATAGCACGGTGCTTATTACCATTACCATTCAATGAAAACCTAGGCACTTGCCATTGCGATCACAATTGCATATATTTGTCCTTCATGGATAAAATGTGCACAAATTCAATGTATTTAGATGTTATATGTGGATTCTTTAGTCAATCACTCAATCATGCATATTGATGTTCATATTCTTAGCAAGTAGCAAGACTGCTGGTTTGTAAGATATACTGGTGATATAGATCAAGGTTAAATTAAAAAAATTATAGTATAAATATAGAGATTTATATACTTAAAGTGTAATCAATATATAGTAAATAGTATAACTACAATTTGTTTTCAATGAAGAGGATATCTGATTCAAAACTTATTTTCCAATAATTTATGATTTATTAACATACTTACCAATTAAATAGTTTTGGAAGAGAATGTAAGCATCTCTCATGCATGAATGAATCAATATGTACAGTTGGAAAAACAAAAAGTGTGAACAAATCCAAGGGAGTGCTAAGAATGCTTAGTCCTACAAATCCCGAAAGTAAAACAACGTGCCCTCACTCGTATAGACCATAGTCCCATGTTTTCATATTACCGACAATATAATTGTGAAAGAAAAATAAAAGGGCGTGAATTTAATTTAAGTGTAATTGTTGATGAAAGTGACACCAAGCAATTTGTTAAGCTTTTTTCTTTTTAAATTAGATGCATCGAGATTTTACTCGTTCTATTTCAAAAAGAATAAAAGACATGAGACATTGACCACTATTTATTCAAATACACTGTTTCCATGACAAGAATATTAATTGAACCTTAACCAGTTAAGATATAAACTATATATATATTATATTACTCTTATTTTAGGTGTCTCATTTGAGTTATGCACAATTCTTGAAAAGATAATTAGTTGAGTTGAGTTGATTTAAATGGTAAAGTGAATTTTATTTTTTAAAATATTCTTATTAATAATAGTTGGTGGAATAATTAAGTGAATTGAGATAAAATAAAAGAGTATTTTATTGGAAAAAGTTGATGAATATTGTCTTGACGTAAATGTTAGTTTTCTCAAACAATTAAAAAAAAATGAAACTTCCATAAAATAAGTTTAGATAACCGTTATTAATTAAATAATGTATAGAAATTACCCAACTTCAATTTCGTGTAGAATGCATTAAACTATAACTCACTGAAAATTGAAAAGGAAAATAAGTTTTTAAACACTACAAGAACACTTATAGAAAATAGACAAAACTTAGGTACATTTTTTCAAGTATTTTTGCGTATGATTCTTAGTTTAAAATATTTTTTTTAGTTATAACAAACTTTAAGAAAATTATGAATTCAAAGAAATCGTGGATTGTTAAGCAAAAATCACACAAAAAGCACCTTTAAAAAATGAAAATACCCAATTCTTATGAAAATATAAAGGCTTAAATCCAATTTTGGTCCCCCTAGTTTAATGTAATCGAAATTTTAGTTCCCTTATTTTTAAAATCACTATTTTGGTCCCTATTTTATATTTCTTTGGTTTTTTTAGTCACTCATCATTTTTGGTGATTTGTCACCTTCATTAATGATGTGACATTTGTGTGTTGGCTAATTTATTTTTCATGTCATTAATAGCAATATTTAATTATATAAATGATAAAAACTAACTGATTAATAATTAAAAAATAGAAAATGAATTCAATTATAAAAAGGAAATGAATTAGATTTGGAGAACATAAACCTTAATTTCTAAAATCTCTAATTTATAAAATCCCCCATATTCATTCTCAGGTTTGTTACAAGCATAGCCATTTTAGTCCACATATTTCGTTAAGCTATTTTGAAATATTTCAACGAAACACAATATGGTGGTGTCATTCACATTCTAATCTATCACTTCTTTTTTGGCCTCCCAGCTAAAGCCTCACAAAAAATTGGATGAATTTATGTAACGGAGTACAAAAGCTACATCAAGCATATGAAAAAGTTTGTTATAACTATTGATCATTTTACTTTGATTTTATTAGAGAGCAGAGTATTAATAGTAACAATGAGAAAGACATGAAAAGAAGGAGAATGAAAATGGGGTTTTTAGAAATTAGGGTTCATGTTCTCCCAAATCTAATTCCTTTCCTTTTCTATTTTTTAATTTATAATCAGTTAGTTTTTATTATATATATATATATATATATATATATATATATATATAACTAAATATTGCTATTATTGACATGGAAAATAAATAAGCCAACACGCAGATGCCACGTCATTAATAAAAGTGACAAATCACCAAAAATGATGGGACTAAAAAAACCAAAGAAATGTAAAAGAGGGGACCAAAATAATGGTTTTAAAAATAGGGAGACTAAAATTTTGGATTACATTAAAATAGAAGGACCAAAATTGCATTTAAGCCAAATACAAATAGTACGTTTAGCTTCAACTTGGCGTTCACAATGCAATTAAACGCTTGCAAAGAAATAAACTAAAGTAGCAGTAATTCACTTGAACTTAATCATACACAAACTTCAACTTAAAATAGCAGTAATTCACCGGCCTTGCTAAAAGTGTGTGTATGCCGCCGATTTAGAGGAACAAAAATACTAACTTAAGTGATTTATATTATATAAATGATTGTGATCATTAGATTATATTTTTGGAAATTGCTAACGTTTTCAAACACAATTAAAATATATAATAGTAGAAAAAAATATTTCGCTCATTTTTTTCAAATATAACAAATTACACAAGTGAATGCTACACTTCAACCTTATACGAGATATAGAAGAAAACAACCTATGCGTTGCCATGCGCAAAATACAACAAAAAATAAAATAAAATAAAAAAGCAAAGGTTGAGACTTGAGAATAAAATGCTGACACTACAAGTTTCTGGAAAATATGACGAGGAAACCTCCAGGAAAAATTGCCTTCGCTCAAAGACAGTCAGAATTACAAAATCTGAGCAGCCGTGTTCAATTTTTCAGCCAAGCTAAGTTGAGTTCTTGTGATGCTAGATAAGTATATCATGAGCAAGTGATCCTGAAACAGATGAAGCACGCGTCAGCCAAACAAAGCTACGATATTGTACTTTGCTGTAAAGAACATCATTAGATCCGACATTGTAAAACATAGCAACACAAAACATAATCTCACCTGTAAGCTGTCATTCACAAGCTTATCAAAATCTGATGGAGGCAACTTGGGAAGGGAACCTATTGCATCTGATATAAATTTCCCAATTTTGTTGTCTGGTGCAACACGCCCTTCCTGCGATAAAAAAAAATTAATCAATACAATCCCAGACAATAGAGTGAGTAGTAAATGCATGCAACACATCATACCACAACATCATCAACATATTTGTAGATGTCATCAATCAGAGCTAGCAGATGCTCCATTGATGCTTCCATGCCTTCTAAGTCAGAGGGGATTTTGTCAACAGTGGTTGCCTTTAGGATATCAACTGACATTACAAGAATAAACAATAAATCAGTTTCAATCATTAAAAATCAATATTTGGTCCCACTTGAATTTAATATTTTACAAAAGAAAAAACACAGACAATGAATATATATTTGATATTGAAAAGACATCCCAATTGCTTGGTTCCGAAGTGAGAAAGATAATGATTGGCACAGACATTATCAATGGAAACAATAAAGTGATGTTTAACATAAACATCAGACAAACAATCTATATACAATATGGTGAAACTTGGCTCAATTAGAGGCTTTGTCATTTGGTAGATAAATAGTGTGACTGATGTGTTACAGTGTTGGTAGAACATAAGTAATTTAGATTCATAACACTACCTGCCACTGGATTAATTTTCTCAATGAAAGTCAACAACTCAACCTCCAACAAAGAAGCGTAAATGTTCACAGGTTGTAAAGGTTAATTCAGTTACATAATTAAAAGAATTTCAAAGTGCTTTCGTGTCGGTGTCAGGCAAGATCATCTCTTTAAAATAGGCAACCAAGAGAGCTTCAGGACACAAGCTTTGGCAAATATATTAAATAACTACTTAAAATGACAAATAAAGCTTTATGGAGGGAGAAGAATAAGAAGGAAATAGAAAGAAAAAGAAAGAAAGAAAGAAAGAAAGAAAGAGGGTGATTATAAAGAGAATCCAACCAATACTTACATCCAATTCGCTCAGCTTCAACCATTCGAAGATCCAATGGAATTTCTTGAAACTGTGCAGCAATTTGCCTGTCTCCAAGAGATAAATTGTTTGACACATAAGCTTTGATGGTACCCCCTCCAGTTGTGAATCCTGTGTCAACAGTCAAATGTATGGGATTGGGTACTTCTCGAGAGTAAAACTCATGGATCAATGCACTTCCACCAGTCACTCCAAGTCCAGTTGAATACCTGCATAAATAACCAAAGTTTACGCCAGTTTCTCACCAAGAAGTGGAGATATAGACAAGGGATGAGTCATCCTCCCAAGATCACTGAATAAACCACTAAAGAAGAGGCAACTTAGCATAACACAGCTCTCCAGTCCGTTTGCATATTAGTATTAACCAATGATGACCCTAAAGAAACCATTTGTTTTATATACTAATAGGTACCAAAACCAACTCCTTCCCATACAAAAGTTACAGGTAAAACAAATATTCAGAGAAAAACATTACGTTCCATTCCACACTTCCAGATTTCGGAGTGAATATTTTTATACACTTCACTATGAATACTGTTATGTACTACTTGAGTGATAACATTGACAACTATAGAATTTAAAAAGAACTGGACTTACCATCCAACTATGATTTCCTTTTGATTCACTTTTTGGTGAGATAACAACATATTATGGTGGTACTCTATGTCCAACGCAACCTGGAAAAAGGTGAAAAATCAGAAAATTCTTTTTGAGAGTTAGAACAGATAGTAATTTCACTTAGCTGATGATAAGAAGAGATAGACACGACTACAGGAGAAACCATTGAAAAGGCACAACCATGAAATATATAATAGAGTCAAAGTAAAATTCAATTATAAACATCAAAAGTGTTGATAAACAGGCAACCAGTATATGTATATTCTCCACCTTATCAATCAAAAGTCAGCACTAATTATAAACACAAACATTGTCACTTTTTTAAGACTTCTATAAAATTAATCTCTTAATAAACTGCCTCAAAAAGTATCTCTAATTAGAAATAAATTAAAGACAGGTAGTTCTTTCATTTTATTTTTTTAATTATAGGACTCAGAGAGTTGCTTTATGTGCTCATAGATGAATCTTCTGATTCATCTCATACAAGAGGTGTCAGAATATAAATAGCACTCTTCATCCTCGCCCTTGTTTAAACAAAAATTCAATAAGATGAACAAAAACGTGAAGAATTTAGGAACAGAACCCGGTGATCAAGACAGAAAGTGGCTGTCGCTACATCTGGGAAATTCTAGGAATCATAAGACTGATGAGATAAGTATTTACTTTCAAGCTCAGAACAAATTTTCAATTAGCTTATAGCTTATAAGAAGCAGATGAGAGAGCTTCTAAAAGAGTTTTAGTACAGAAGCTAATTCCACCTTATGTGGGAAGCTAATATCTAGAAAAATAACAGCCAATACATGAGCACTTTTATTTTTCTTTATAAGTGTTCTTTCAGAATAATGCTCTTAATGGTGTTTGATTTTCTAGCTTCCTCCATGTTTTAGCTTCAAAAGCGAGAACGAAACGTCTAGATAAATGTTTGTTGAGTAAAACTAAATAATCATGTTTTAGTTGATTAAGATTAAAACAACAACCAAGCCTTATCCCACAAAGTGGGGTTGGCTACATGAATCAAATGACGCCATAATGTTCTATAAAAAACCATGTCTTTCTCCAACTCATTTATATCTAGATCTTCTTAATATTTTCTCTTATAGTTTTTTCTAGGTCTTCCCCTACCTCCAGTGTTTTGACTCCCCTCCATCTGATCTACTCTCCTTACTAATCCAGAGGCCTTCTCTCTACATGCCCAAACCACCAAAGTCTAGTTTCTACCATCTTTTTTAACATAGGTGCTACCCTACCTCTCTCTCTAATGTTGTCATTTCTAATTCTAAGAGTAGTAATACAACAATACAACAACAATGAATTCCGTTCCAGTTTCATAAACTGAAACTGGAACGAAGTTAATCTTGTTGTTCCCAATCCATTCCCTCCAATCTTTTTTATCAATAAAACACTTTCATTACTTTGGCTTTCAAACATAGAGTTCACAATAATTCTCACAAAGACAAAATAAATCTATTAACCTAAATTTGAAGAAAAAAAATAGATTATTGATTATCACAGATTAAAATGTAGATGGAGGCGAGTGAAGGACCTGATCGACGGATTCATTGTGAGGAACAGCATATGAATTACGGATATCAACAGTTCCATCAGGAAGAACAGATCCAAGAAGCGTTCCAATGACGCGTTCAGCTTGATCAGGGCGACGAACGTAACAGTCGCAGATGTTGAATACGACGAGAGGATGAACCTTAGCGGATAAACTCTGAGAAGAAGATGAAGAGAATTGCAACACTGTGCGATTGGTTGACGCCATGTTCGCAGAGGAGGTTGGATTCAAGACCTTCGCTGCTCACAAGGCGTGTGAAGAAGAAGAAGAAGCAAGAGAAGAGAATGAGTGTGATTGTTTCGCTAGGGTTTTTCACATGTGGGCTGATCCAGCATAGCTGTTGCTGCTTTCAATGTTGGGCCTTGTCGGCCTTTTAGTTCAGAATTGCTCAATAAGCCCTTTGAGATGATCTCAAGTCTCTCAAATTTTAAAAAACGCCTTTCTCGGGACGTAACTCCCGGTCGCTGGTGTTTAGGGGTTACGACCCGATCTGGGATCGGGGGCTAGGAAGCGATCTTGGTATGGATTGCTAGGGTGTTCCCACAAATCGACCCCGCATGTCTTCGGTATAACATGTAACAAAAAACCTTGGTAACTCGCCTACGACGACCCACTCTCTACGTACAGAGCATTACTAAGTCGACCTATTGAGTCTCATCTTACTAACGTCGTCGGTCATATCTACAACAATCAACAACATAATTAGTATTTTAATTAACAACTATATGTTTCCTAAACTACATTCCCCTTAAAATCAATAACTTATCAACATAATTAGTATTTTAATTAACAACTTTACGTTTCCTAAACTACATTCCCCTTAAAATCGATCAATAACTAACTAACTAACCTAGAACAATAACATAACGAGCGGAAGATAAGTAAAAATCAACACTTGTTAGTAAAATGAATATAAAAGAGCGCAAATGAACATGAATTAACGATTGAAGTAAGAAATGTGTGTAGATGGGTCAAGTTGTAAGTGGAAGAGCCAAATCTCGTAAAAAAAAACCTAAAAAACATAATTGGGGGAAACTTGACATGTTTTTTATGTTATGGTTAGTTGATCGGGCCGTAACTCTCAAACATGAGCGATCAAGAGTTAACTACCAAACCGTTTAGGAGCTATGAACCATGGAGACAATCTCGCTAGTTTGAAGGGCCTATGAGCAACTCAAGGAGCCTATTAAACAATTTTCCTTTTAGTTTGTAAAGATCCACTATGATCTAGTGAGCAGTCTGAAATATTTACGTTTTATTTTTAAAAAGTTGACCAAAAAATTGTTTTATCCATACTTTTTTCCCATGCAAATAAAGAAAACTCGAATCTCCAAACTCCTATGGCATTGTTACTTTTCCATTGTATTCAATTTATGCCTTTGTTTTCATTTTTTAAACCCCGCCAAATAATTCATCTTACGCTCGATTTTCTCCAGAAGAGATTTAGGCATAAGAAACAAATTCATACTATACGAAGGAAACCATCTCAAATAAAAAAAATTAAGTCTATTGTCTAAATTACCCTTTGACCAATATATTGGTTCATTAAAATACAAAAAAGTCAAATTGATACGGACTTGATCCACCAAGACACTAATGAATCAATCCAAAGCTTAGGACGTCTTAAGAGCTAGAAAGGTCAAGAATGCTTTAACTCGAATTATTATAACCAAACATGATGGGAGCAAAGGACCAATTTGAAGAGAGAAAAAAAAAGAGCCAAAGCTTGTCAATGTGATCATTTCATGTGAAGGTGGCGTGGAGAGTAGGCATGAAGCCCTAATTTGATGTTTTTCTTTATTTTTGTTTTGGAATAAAAAGTGTGGGACCAATTGTCATCCCTAGTGTCACGTGTCAGTTTCTGACAGTACCGTCATTTCAAATGGCGGTAATGAACCACTAAAAGACAAAAAAAATTGAAAGTGGGTCATTTGTGTATATAAATCTCAAAGGGGGTCAAAAAAAATATTTTTTTTTTGGTATGAGGGTCAGAAAAAAAAATCATTTAAAAGCTTAGGAAGCTTTAACATAGGTGTGTGGTGTGTTTCTTTTATCATGTAAATAAAGAGCTGAAGCAGAGGACTTGCAGAACAATCAAGACAAGATGACAAATATAAGAGCATAAAGAGGTGTAAGAGGTCGTTGCATTATTGAACTGTATCGGGTAGTAATTTATTCAGCCTAGACAATTCAAGAAACAAATGAATGTGTAACCTCCTCATGCATTGATGCAGCCACCCACTTTCAAGATTAAATTAATTAGTAGCCTTTTCTTTGCAATAATCAGTCACATGGGAGTAATCACCTAAATTATGCTATGATTGTTAGCTTTCAGCATTGCAGCCTATTTCCTATACATAGGGGCACGAACCATGAATGAAGTAGATGAATTGATTAAAAAAAATTACACTTTTGTACATGAGGAGCCTTGTTTTTTTTTTTTTTTTGAATTGGATCAAGCTTTTGATCTTATAAAGAAATTTTGTTTCTTGTGGCGATTCTCACTTGCCTTATCATTCTTTCTAGTTCATAGAAGAGAATGTACAAATCCTTCCTTAATTCGTTTTAACACTTGCAATTTCATAATTCTGGTCTATGTTTTGATAAAAAAAATTAATTTTGGTCTATGTTAAAGTCACAAGTTCCCAACATCGTCCAATTGTGAAAAAGATGGCAAGCCATCATAAATTGAATGCTGGGAATTTTAGAGAGCTATTTTTGTTAGATAGCGAAATAACAATTGTCATTGTGAATTCACATGCATAAGTGGAGGCGTCAGAATTCGAACCCCCGATCATGACAGTTGGCTTAATAATTTCAGCATTTTGTCAATTGAGTTAAGACTTTTAAACTTTTAGACCATTTACAATGGTTTTTATTTTCAACACCCTTCAAAACACACTTTTTCAATTCTCAACACTCCACATCATTTTCTCTCTCTTCCACATAATAATTCAACACACCATTCAACAAATACCCTCTCCAATGGTTTTTCATTCAACACTCTACCCCACCACTCACTCTACCCCACCACTTTTTATTTCATATTCTTATTTAATTTTATATTTTGTTTTTATAATTACATAAAATTACAATTATTAACTATAATTTAATTAAAATAATAAAAACTTAACAATTTATTTTTTAGTGTTTTTGTAAAAACAAAATTTATTTAAATAATTTATTTTTATTTTCTTAAATTAAAATGCAATACAATACATTAAACACGCGGCACACAAATAACTTAAAATGCAAGACAACAAATTAAGCACACGACACAAGTAACTTAATTAGTACGATACAAATCATATTTAATCATGAAACATTCCAAACTTTTCCCATATGTGCTTCACTAGATCTGCTTGCAATTCGCGATGAACATTTGGATCACACAATTCGGATATAGCACGCACATGATTTACAAAAGCGGGTAACACCTCGGTCGAGTATGGTTGCGGTGTACTAGATCCACTTGCCTCAGATTGCTCAAAATCGGTCCAACGTTGAGCATATGTATCTCGTTCATCCTCAACAATCATATTATGTAATATGATGCATGACCTCATGATGATACCCAAATTGGCTATGTCCCACAAGTGAGCTGGTTCACGGATGATTTTAAATCGAGCTTGAAGCACTCCAAATGCACGTTCGATGTCCTTCCGACATCCCTCCTGAACTTTTGCAAATAACTTATCAGGTTCACTTTGAGGAAGTCTAATCGATTTGACGAAAGTTGGATAAGAAGGGTAGGTACCATCAGCTAGATAGTATGCCATGTTATAGGGACGTTGATTCACAAAAAAAATTCACACTTGGAGCCTTTCCTTGTTCCACATCATCAAACACTGGTGACCGGTCTAGAACGTTTATATCGTTCAACGTTCCCGGACATCCAAAAAAGGCATGCCAAATCCATAGATCATGAGATGCAACTGCTTCAAGAATAACTGTGGTGGTTCCCTTATCCCCCCTAGCAAATTGACCTTCCCATGCTTTAGGACAATTTTTCCACTCCCAGTGCATGCAATCAATACTCCCGATCATCCCTGGGAACCCCCGCATTTCACTTACATGTAGTATTCTTTGCAGATCATCTTGGGTTGGTGCTCTCAGGTACTCTTGCTCATACAATCGTATGATTCCTTTACAGAATCTACGTAAGCACTCCAATGTTGTAGTACCTCCTATTTTGATGTATTCATCGACCGCATCTGCTGCCACACCATATGCTAGCATTCGCATTGCTGTGGTACATTTTGCTAAGGGTGATATACCTTCTTTATTGGCTGCATCAACTCGTTGGGTGAAGTAGTTATCACTACTTGAAAGGTCCCCAACGATTCGAAGGAAAACATGTTTTTGCATCCGGTACCGACGACGAAACATTGCATCGTCATATGTAGGCTCATTGGCAAAGTAGTCGTCAATTAGTCTTTGGTTTGCCGCTGCATGATCTCTATTGAGATATTTTATACTACGAGGTGCACTATCTTCCAATATTTTGTTTCAACGCTCTCTGAATCGGTTGGCGATATAAGTTTCTTCCATTTCACATTTTTGTTTGTAGGCTGCGATATCAAAAGGATATTCTGATGAATCCATTAATAGTTTTTTGTGATATTTTGAAGTAGATTGAATGAGATTTGGGATATTGTTGATTCAATGTATGTATCTATGAGTCCCTATATACAAGTACATTAAGTGGTGGACATTGACGGATTCGAAATAAGTTATTGTATTGAGTTAATACTCAGATAAGGATTGGGTGGTACATATTCAAACACAATAATTTCCAAACATTAAAGCCAAAAGTCACGGACAATTATTAAAGCAAACACTACAGATATCACTGACAATTATTAAAGCAAACACTACAGCCAAAAGTCACGGACAATTATTAAAGCAAACACAACAGACATCACTGACAACAGACATCACTGACAATTATTAAAGCAAAACATTACAGCCAAAAGCCACAGACAATTATTAAAGCAAACACTGGGGACTTGATTGAAATTTGATTGAAATTACTTGATTGAAATTAATCAACGGACAATTTCATTACAGCCAAAATTTGATTGAAATTACACAATAACTCATACATTACAGCCAAAAGCCACATACAATTTGATTGAAATTAATTTTCAAACAGCTCTTGGCTCAACATCTCCAACAGCTTTTGCTTCCAATCATCAAGATTCTCCTCGGAACTTAGTTTTAGATACATTTTCATTTTCTTAGCATTAGTCTTTTCTTTCATCAATTGGTTAGCCTCCTGTTGCACCGACGCTATCTTGTCCAATCGTTCAAGCTCTTTCTCCTTGAATTATTTGAATTCAGCCCACTCTTTATCCACCACCTCCAAGGCAGCTTCCTTACTTTTCTTTTTACCTTTTTTCTTAGCTGTCTCCCTACCCATTGGACGAGCAGTAGATCCTACAGAGTTTGAGCCACATGCATCACTGTCGTGAGATCTCTTAGATCCACTACTGCCTGAGCCAATATTTCCTACTTGACTACCATAACGTGGTTGATCACGGAGAGCGTGCCATTCTGCCATTAAAGTAAATTGAATATTCTTCCCACTTGCGTATAATTCCTGCGCTTTTGCCAAAATATCATTCTCCGACCAACCACTTCCTTGCATACGCTTAGCGCTTTCATAAGCGCCAATCCATTTATTCAGTATTTTGTTCATATAATTAAAACGGTTTCGGCATGCAACTCCATCGCGCGGATGATCGAATGAGCAAGGCTCATTACAATACTCAGCAATTTTACCCCAATATGTTTCACCTTTCTGATTTCTCCCGACAACACTGTTTGTTCCATATTTAATCCACCCACTAATTAGCACCAAATTTTGTTCAGTGTTCCATGCTGGTTGCTGGGCTTTCTTGCTCTTAGGAGTTGAATCCTCTAGATTTGGAGTGACTTCATTACCACTTGTCATGCCACCAAGAGTTATTTGTGTTGAAAATTCAGGTGCACCAACACTCGGAAAGTTTTCATTTCCCATTGACATATAACCATTAAACGGGGGTGTTTGAGATGGATATCCCATCATAGATCCATAATATGGATTAAAGTTTGGAACAGAGGATGGGTGGTTGAAATTTGGTGCAAAACCAAAATTATGCATGTTTTGAGGACGTTGGTTTGGAAATTGATTTGGATGTTGATAATTGTTGGGATTTTGGTAGCTAAATGGGTAATTAGAAGAATTCTGGGTGTTGAAATTATTATTATTTGGATCCATTTCACTAAAAACAAGTTTAAAACTTCAAAAGGAAAGCTAATAGAAGGATAATAATAAGATTAAGATACTGAAAAACTTGGTTTTTTTTCTGTGTCCAAATCAAATGAACCAAGTCTCTATTTATAGAGGAAAAAAAATCATGAATTTTGGTATTTTTTTTAAAAATTAATTTGCAATGAAATAATTGAGTTGAAATTATTAAGATAATAAAAATCCAGCAAGCCAATCAGCTTTTGCCACGTGTCGCGCCTTTAACAAAAAGCATTTCTCTCTCTGGGCTTTCTGAGCGCTGACGCGCCCTGTCTGCGCGTGTGCCACACGCGCGTTGGACAACCAACAAAAAACCGCCACGTGTCCCTCGGCCTGGCATTAAACAGAGTTGAATTCATTCAACACTTCCCTCCTCCACATCACCATTCAACACACTCTCAACACACCATTACACCACATTCTCCCATTCAACATATCATTCAACTCTCCATTGCATATGTTCTTAAAGAGCTACTCTAATGACATTCATTTAATTTTAGGGCTTCTTGAAAAATTATCACCTATATGCTACTACCTCCGTTCCTTTTTAATTGTCACATTTTGATATTTTACACAAACCAAGACAAACTATAAATGTCACTACTTTTGATACAATAATTTATATTTTTACTATAATAACCTTATTCATTTAATATATCATCTCATATATTTCTCTCTCCGTAATAAATAACTAAGGATAATATTGGTAAAACAATATTTAAAGTTGCATTGAACTTTGAAAGTGACAGTTAAAAAGGAACAAAAAATTTCTTCAAAAGTGACAATAAAAAAGGAACGGAGGGAGTACCTTGGTTTAAAGTATTGAGTGGAATATTAGGTTGCAACAAATGTAGGGGGGAAAATAAGTGTGCTGACTTTTTGGACAAATTGAGAGCTTTTCAAGATAAAATGTTTAGGGTCTTCGCGTCTTGCGTACTCTACATCATGATATCAGCAAGTTTGCTATTGGTTGATGCCATGGGAGTCAATTTTACTAGGATCTAGTTTTTATATTTTTTCTTTTCTTAAATCACCAAATAAATTTTAAAAAAACTGACAACAAAACAATTTGAATTATCTATTCAATAACTGTGTTATTGAAACAGTTATTAAAACATATATATATATATATATATATATATATATATATATATATATATATATATATATATATGATGATGAGGTGACTCACCTGTACTCTCTAAAACCAAATATTTTTTAGAAATAAGAAACTATTATTTTCTTTACTTTGTGTACAATTTGTGTTCTTTTCCCTAAACATTTTATCTTGAAAACATTTTATTTCCTTTGTGTGTACAATTTGTGTTTGTTTTGCTATCTTCACTAATTCAAAACATGAATTAAAAAGTGGAGCATATAATAACTTATGTAATTTTATAGATATCTTTGCAATGAATCAACAAATATAGTGGAGCATATAATAACTTATGTAATTTTATAGATATCTTTGCAATGAATCAACAAATATTCCTTTTTCAAAAAGAAAAACCAATATTCTTCAAACAAAAAGGTCATCCAAGCTGTTGATGGTGGCATATTATTCGCATCTATATCAGCCATACAGACAGGACTTGCACCGATTCCTGTTTTCGTGTCTCTGTTCCTTTCAATTTCATCATATATATTTAATTTAAAGTGCATTTCATCTCATCTGAATCTCAATTATATACAAATCAATCAATTAATATAAAATAAGCAAAACTCTACGTGTGGTATTTGACATTTCCAATTTTTACACCATTCTTGTACTTGTATATTTCTCCATTATTATCATCATATTATATCACATCCTTTATCACTTCTCTCTCTTCTATTATTATCTCTACTACATCTTTATAGTATATCTCCGAGGCTATGAAAAATTCTTTATCCGTTGATGAAGGCAAGACAAGTTATAGACAATTTCACCCAACTCCTCCAACTCCAACGTCTTTTAACTATATTTAAAGAAAAAAATTGATCACACAAATGTGCAATTGTGCCAGCGGTGGCCCCATATATAGCATATTATATATCATGGCACATACTTATCCTGTGGAAGAAGCCAATGCCCAATAGACAAGAGTTAACAGTTAATACAAACACAGGATTTGAGAAGGATGGACCAACAGAAAAATGCCAAAAGAGAATATTATTGCTTTATAAATTAAAAGATCACAATTACAACAATAAACCACACATGGGTAGGGTTGAGCCACATTCCAACTTAAAAGTAATGGAAAACTGACCCATCACCCAACGCACTCACCGCCTAATAATAATCATTACACGTTACACTTACAACATCCTTTACATACAAAAAGGAAATAATTAAAACCAGATAAGGATCAAATAAAATAAAACCCACAAAGTTGGCTTGGTTTGGCATCAAAGATCATAAACCGTTGGATTAAATTAATTACTTGACTTGAAAGGAATGGCTCTGATCACAACTGTGTGGTAAATGGCTGCAAGTGCTGCACCAATGAATGGTCCAACCCAGAAAATCCACTGCACAAAAAAATGATAAGGTTAATTAATTGTAAATTCATCAATAATTCAGTAATTAATAAATATTAAAAATTGAAAATGAGAGAGATTAGAGTTAAAACATACGTGATCATCCCAACCAAGGTCTTTGTTGAAGATAATTGCAGCACCAAGACTCCTTGCAGGGTTGATACCAGTTCCAGTGATTGGGATAGTGGCCAAGTGCACCAAAAATACAGCGAACCCAATTGGCAGTGGTGCCAAAATCTAATAATACAGAAAAGTTCAATTAAAATTAGTTTACAAACTATACACATGTTAATATGTTTCAACTTCAATTAGGGCATGTTTGTTATCATGGTAGTTTATCGTAATCACGATGAACCACATGATTTTACAAAGTGGCTTATCGTGATTTAGCTAAAATTACTGTGATACTAAACATGCACTCAACAGTTAGGGCCATACAGGAACGTGGGAGTCTCTGGCGCTACGCTTGGCATCAGTGGCGGAGAAAACGGTGTAGACAAGAACAAAGGTACCAACAATCTCAGCACCAAGTCCATCACCTTTAGTGTAACCAGGGGCAACAAAGTTGGCACCACCGTTTTTATTGGTGTAGAAAGTCTTCCCCTCAAAACCCTTAACCACACCAGCACCACAGATAGCACCAAGGGTTTGCATCACCATGTAGAACACAGCCCTGGTCAATGACAGTTTCCTCGCCAAGAACAGACCGAATGTCACTGCTGGGTTTATGTGACCCCCTGCATAACATAACATAACATCACAAATTAGTAACATACTAAATAATTACTGTTACAAAATAAAAGTATTATAATCAACACTAATTCCTTCATGTATTTTTGGTGTGGTAAAGTTTAGCTCAGAGTAATCAAGGTTAAGCAAGCCTCAAGACACAAAGAACGTCGATTCTGTACAAACAAGATCCTTACTCTAGCAGTGGAAGTTGAACTTAAACCCTTGCTGGGTATGAGCTAGGTCTTTAGCAACTACACAAACCTAGGTTATCAATTCTTTCTTATATTTCATTCTAATGATAACAACTAGTCACTACTCACTACTAATAAAACAATTTTATTAAAAAAAATTGTTAATCAAACAAAACAGTGTTCAGGAAAATCTGAGTTTTATTTAAAATGTAAAAATTCTTTATCAGACTTAACACCTAGATTATCAGGTTCCATACTCTTAGGAATGAGAGTTAATACCAAAAATACAAAACAACTCTCACAATCTTTAGATTTTTTTTTTGGACTTAATGAACTGTGGACTTACCTAATCTTTTCTTAACAAATAAATAAAATTCAAGATCAAATTAGTACAACAAAAGTTACCAAAATAAATAAATTACTAAATTCATGGTTACATATAAATTTACTAGATTTAGAGATACATACCAGAGATACCAGCTGTGCAGTAAACAAGGGCAAAGATCATGCCACCAAAAGACCAAGCAATTCCTTGAATACCAACAGTTTTACACTTGGAGTCAGATCTGTTAACACCCATAACAGTCAAGATGGTGATGTAAAGAAACAGAAAAGTGGCCACAAACTCAGCTATCCCAGCTCTGTAGAAAGACCATGAAGTGAGTTCAGAAGGCTCAAACAATGGTGCTGGTGGTGGTTCCTTGTAGTCCTTTCCATCATCATGGCTCTGAGCTGCAATACCAATTGGTTGTCTCTCTGGGAATTTGTTAGCTCCCAACGAAACATCTTGTTCTTTAGCCTCCATTGCTCCCTCTCCTCTCTTGTGTGTTGATGAATATGCTAATATTTGAGTGGTTGAGGTTGTGATGAGGTTATTAATTAAGATGTTTCATTTATAAATAGAGTGAGTTATTATTAAGGACAAAGTAGAAGTGGGACATGGGTGGTGGGTGGTGGGTCCATTTTATGTGTAAAAAATTGAATATTATAGAATTTGGCTTCTTATCTTTTTGGCCGTCCAATCATATTCATGACAGCAACATAGAGTCGTTTGTCCTAGCTGGAGTGGTTTCTAACCATGCAAATTTTGGACCCCACCATGTTGTCAGCAGCTAGCACGGGGACATCAATCAAAATATTGAGTATAGTGGTGAAGTATTTGAAAGAGTGAAAATTCAAAATCATCTAGTGAGTTCTATATCGACATGGACATAGACATAAACATGATGGCATGGTCCCATACAATAGTGAGACTGAAGAGTGTAGACTCCATTACCCTCTGGCCGGTGCAGATTGTCGACAAATAATGCATGTTGTACCGAAAGTAAAATCACGTTTTGGAACGATAGAGTTCTATAATAACGGGATACTTGTCCTGTAGAAGTAGAACCAAGCCGCAATGACTAACTACAATGCATCATAGTTGTGCCATGTGCTATGTGATTTGGTGGAGTTTGATAATACGGAGATCAAAGGCGAAAGTCACTATGAATTTAGTGTATTTTATGAAAGATATATAAACAAAAGATCAAAAGAAAGAATAATATAGGAAAAAGATAGACACATACTATTTTTTGTGTTAAAACTTCGGTTTACCAGGAAAAAAGGTACCAAAAACCGAAAGTTTAACTGTGATGTAAATAAAAATTGTTTTATTTAAGAATTAAACTTGAGTTTTTTTGAATGATTCATTCTTTAGTATAACTCATTAACAATTTGAATGTAATCAATTCCTTACACACATCATGTTCTTTTTTCCTTAAAAGCAGTAGATTTGGGTCTATAATGTGTGGATTGATGAAGTAACAAATCCAGCATCTAACTGCAACTGTGCACTAGGGATATAATTTCCCTAAAGTGAATAATTTATTTTGCAGTGTTAATATCAATTACTAGTTAATAAATTAAAAATAAATATTTGGACTAACAAACTCACTATAAACCACTTTGCCTTGTCCCAAGATTCGTGTTTGGGGCTATGAATCAACAATATTGGAATAAGGGCACAAACACCCTTCATAAAGGCCAAAATACCCTTAGGTGTGCCCTTCGGGACACCGCCTCAACAATGCTTCTAGAATCATCTAGAATGTTTCGGGCATGACTTAGGGCCTAAGTTACTTAGGCCCTAACTTAGGCCCTAAGTCACGGAAATATAAACTCTAAGAAGACTATAAATACCCCTCTTGAGAGCATTCTCAAAGCATGACGAAAACAAACTATATGTATATTATAATAAATTACGAGTTGTTGAAATAACAACTCTTAATTTTTCTACACTACATTTTAATTATTTCAGAAGATCTAAATATTTTAACAATATTAGCCTGCCTTAATATAATTATAACGATATTTTTTTGAATACAAACTAATATCATTTTTTCAAATATATAAAAAAGTTGTATTTTCAAAGTATGTGTATATTGGTGTTAGCATCATAGCATGTGTATTATTTGATGGACTTTGTTTAAAAAAAAGTGTATTATTTGATGGACTTGTTATTCTTGTTGTTTCTTCCATCTTGAATATTCTTATGACCGGTTAGGTATTATTAATATTTAATATGATTGTTGTTGTGCCTTTAAAAAAATATTGTATTTTATATCTTATTAAATAATTTTAACTTTTACTTTTATTTATTTTTAGTTTGGTTTTGGCCAATAAATAATGAAAAATTATTTGAGAATAAAACAAAGAGCATAATTATACTATACATTTTTTAAAAAATTTATATTATTAATTATTTTCTTAAAAACTAAACATTTAAACTCAAGTGCTTAATGAACTCCAACAAAAGACAATTTTGTCAAAAAAACCTAAGTTTGTTTTCTAGTGGAACAAATCTTAGTTAGATTCCATTTAACTTTAGCCGAATCCTAGATTATTAGATTAATTTGTTCATATGAGAATCAAAAAGTTAATTTTATATATATACATATAGTTTAATTAATCTTATTATGAGATTGTACATATATAAGAAATGTTTATCATTGCTACTAAGCAATTAGTGTGTAATATACAGGTATGACGCAAGAGCCTGGTGCAGCGAACATACGTGTAACTATTGTAAACTTTGAGATAAATGCGGGGAATGTACAGTCAGACTCGATTGTTCGTGACTTTGATTTAGGAATAATATATTACTCCCTCCGTCCCAAATTGTATGACGTTTTGGGCATTTCACACGTATTAAGAAATATAATTAATTTTGTGTGGGAAAGAGATATTAGGAGTTGTTTTACAAAATTGTCCTTAATAAATGATATGAGAAAGATAAATTAATGAATTGAAAAAATATAGAGTAATAAATAGTTAAGGATATAATAGGAAAAATAACATTAATGTTTCATTGGTATTATAAAGCGACATATAATTTGGGACAAATTTTTTTTCCAAAACGACATACAATTTGGGACGGAGGGAGTACCAAATATAGCCCACGTTCTTTGCTTCTCGATAAATCAGGTTCTTCTTCTTCGCACCACCAAAAAAAAAATCAGGTTCTTCTGTCCATTATATTTTTGACTAGATGTTCTTCTGTCCATTATTATTCAAAAACAAATAATTTATATTGTTTCTATTGCAAATCATTTTAGATAGTATGGTCATTGAAACAAAACAAATAATATATGGTCATTAGGATATGGCGGTCCAGCCATTAACTTGCATAATTAAATGTTAATTCTCCAATCGGAATATATAGTGCTGGCGTCTACTCTAAAATAAAATTTTACTCTACTTGTTTGAACGAGACAATGATTAAGTTTACATCCTTGTAACAAGCCATTACTATAATACATATCTTTCTGATAAAAACGCTTTGAATTAATGTACTTGCGGCTTGATTATGGATCATATTTTAATAATGTCACCTAACATATACTATTAATTCCCTGAATAGCATTAATGACTTGTCCGGATAACATTAATAAAATGAATGGCTGGTGCTCATTTTGAACCCAGTTTTTGGGTTTTTATTCTTAATTTTCTGGCATATTGTAGGTTATATACATCACATCCTGGTCGAAATAGGGTGGCATGGTCCACTTTGCCCCTTCATATCATGTTTATATATGGTGTTTTTTTTTTTTTAGAAAATGTTTATATGGTGTTAAAAATCTTGGTTTTAGTAAAAAAAACATTATGGGAAGGAAAACGTGAAAGAGAAGGGTCTAATCTTCAATAACATGACCGATTAAAGTTTATATTTTAGCTGAAAGAGATACTTATATTTAGTGTCCATTGTATTTTAGTTCAAGTAAAATTAATCTGTGAAAAAAGTGTTGATGCTCAAGTATAGCTAATTAGTCTTATAACGACTATTATTTTTAGATGTCAAGTCTTATAACGACTATAAATATACTAAATGAATAAATTACAAGAGATATGACATTATTCTCTAAAAAAAATATGACTTAATACTTATACGCTACTCCTTCCATTTTTTATCTTTTGATGTTTTAACTCTTGACACAAGTCTTAAAAAAATAGTTGAATTTCTAAAACATCAAAAGAAAAAAAATGGAGGGAGTAGTATTCTCAACGCTTTAAAGTTTAGCATTGGTAGAGATACAATGTCAATGACTTTTGATTATCTTGATCAGTAAACCATTATTACTCTCGACGCTCTCCCAACTCTACGCTAAAACAAGATACTAACTAGGATGTAATAAAAAAAATTATAATTAAAAAATATAATAATTGGGACATATGTATAGCTTTTGGTTGTGAGCAAACAGTTTTATGGGTGATTTTGGTAAAACGAATTTTAAAATGATTAATAAAAAAAGGATTAATATAACATGTTAATTTTTTTCATTAGTACAAATCACATTTGTTACTTCAAAGTTTATAACATTTACATGGACTGCGCACTACCCCTTGCGTTAGATCATGTGGGTATATAATATTTAATTTTGCTTAAATAATAGACAAAATTAAATTAAGATCATTTATCTTATTTATTTGTAATATTTTGATCATTTATCTTCTTTTTTTTCGTTTAGGTCATTTATCTCTCATAAAAGCACATATAAATCTTTTTTCTCATTTTTTATTAAAAAAATACATAATTTTATTTTTAAAATATATTTCTATTAAAAATATCCAAAAATCCATAAATAAGATGAATATGTTCATCATCTTCATCTTCTTCCTTTGAATCTCCATCTTCTTCATTTGAATCTTCATCGTTTTCCTTGAATCAAAAGAATTCACCAATGATCCGCGAATTGCTTAAGTCACTTCGGTGGTGAATTCTGCTTTTTTAAAAGGTACTTTTATAAATTTGAAAACAACAATTTTAAGACGTTTCGAAAACACCATGACTATCGAAGAAATTATTGTGTCTGGAACAGTTGTTGACTTCAATAAGTCGTTTTGGTTTCATGGCAGTCACTTCAAACGCTGACAACAAAAGATGTTATTTTTTCTAACCACGAAAAAAGTTGCCAATGTCTTGAAGGAGGACATACATGTGATACCAGATAGTTTGATTCCAAGCGGATCGGATAATAACGGTACGAGTCCTATGGATATAGGCACATCTGCTCATGCAGATACACCTGATCCTACTGAGAAGGACAAACATGCTGAGTTGGTGAAACATGCCACCAGAGATATCGCCCACTGGAAAAATAATGATTATCTATGCAAAAATTATATTTTGAATGGACTTGGAGATGATCTGTAAGATTTGTACAGGCTCTAAGATACTGCTAAATAGGTTTGGGATGCGCTGCAAAAAAAAATGATACTGAAGAGGCTGGATCCAAAACGTATGATGTCAGCCGATACCTGAACTACAAGATGACTGATGACAAATCCATGGAAGCTCAATCCCATGAAATTCAGAAGATAGCTCACAAAATTTATGCTGAAGGTATGAAGCTACCCGAACAATTTCAAATTGCTATTGTTATTAATAAACTGCCTCCTGCCTGGAAGGACTTCAAGAATACCCTCATGCATAAGACTAAGGAGTTTTCTCTTGAAAGTCTGATTACTCGCCTTTGGATTGAAGAAGAAGCGAGGAAACAAGACCTAAAAAAGAGGTGTTTGTTGTCTCGAACAACAACACTAAAAAGAAATTTGTAGGTGTTGTTCTGAAACCTAATGGCAAACAGTTTAAGAATCAGAACCGCCCTGCAAATAAGAATTCCAATCGAAATAAGAATGGGAACCCCCCAAACACCCAAAATCAGCAACCACCTAAGAATAACCCAGCTCAACCATTCAATTGCTACAATTGCAGACAACCAGGTCATATGGCACACAAGTGCAGGAACAGATCTAATAGACCGGCTCGGGCTCACTTGACAACTGAGGAGCAGTCGTACACCGCTATGATAACTGAAATCAATATGGTTGGTGGATCTGATGGATGGTGGATGGACATTGGCGCCTCTCGCCATGTTTGCTTTGATCGTGCTATGTTCAAGACATACACTAATGCTGAAAATCAGAAGGTGTTGCTGGGAGATTTTCACACCACTGAAGTTGCTGGAATCGGAGACGTGGCACTGAAGTTTACCTCCGGGAAGACTCTGATATTGAAGGATGTGATGCACACTCCAAAAATTAGGAAGAATCTTGTTTTTGGGTTTCTTTTAAATAAGGTTGGGTTTGAAAATATTATAGGGGCTGATACGTACACCATTACTAAAAATGGTATTTTTATTGGAAAATGGTACGCCACTAATGGCATGTTTAAATTGAATATTGATATGAATAAAATTCCTTCTTCTGCTTATATGCTGTGTGATTTTAATATTTATCATGCACAACTTTTTCATGTAAACAAACGAATTATATCTAATATGAGCGGTTTAGGATTAATTCCGAAATTATCTTCTAATGATTTTGAAAAATTTCAAGTTTGTAGTCAAGCAAAAATAACAAAAGACTCGCATAAATCAGTAACTAGAGAAACTGAACCTTTTGATTTAATACACTCTGATATATGCGAACCTGATGGTAACTTTGTTGGAACAAAATGTATGAACAACTCTCTTTTGGGTTTTGATGATAACAAAGTGTTAAAAAGAAATTTGGAATTGCTAATGCTTGATTCTAAGTGTGCAGAACCATGTACTTAAAGTTTGGTATCTAACATTGGTTATGAAAGAACAAGTTAAGAGCAAGAAGGAAAGCATAGAAGCTTGTGTTGCAAGTATGAAGCAAATCAGTGTCTGAAGCAGCTTCTGAAGGCAGCGTCTGAAGACTGCGTCTGAACAGTGCGTCTGAAGGTCAACGAAAGTCAGCGTCTGAACAGTGCGTCTGAAGGTCAACGAAAGTCAGCGTCTGAACAGTGCGTCTGAAGGGTGCATCTGAAGACCTGCGTCTGAAGAGAGCTTCTGATGAACAGTTCCTGAAGAAGCTTCTGAAGTCTGAGTTTTAAGGAAAAGCAACTGTCACTGTCAACAGTAAAGCACTGTACAGTCAGAACAGCTCAATGGAACAGTTGTCTCCTTGACCAAAACATTCTCTAGCTTTTAAGGAAACAATTCGAAAATTGTGTGCTATGTTTTCTGCTCTTTCACACACAATGTCAGCTGGACATAGCTTCTATTTTGCAACGGCTCTTTGGTGGAAAACTGGTTAATCTCAACAGCTCTTTTATCCTCTATAAAGGATTGAAGATTTGAAGAAGAAAAACTAAGACTCAAGAAACTCAAAGACTGAAACTTTGTGCTCTGTTTTGCGAACACAAAAACTGTCAAATTCGAAAGTCACCAAAAACACTTAGAAATTCTTACAAACTTCTTATCTTAGAATTTCTTAAGTTTAGAGTCTTAAACTTGTGTTGTATTTTGTGAACACCACTGATTGTATATCAAGTGTTCAAACTCAAACTCATTTCTTTGTAAAATCTGTTTGATTCAAAGTCTTAGACTGTGTGTCTAAGCAAAGAAGTCTCATAACTTTGTGTATTGAGCAATTAGAAGTCTCTTAGCTGTGTGCTTTGAGCAGAGAAGTCTCTTACTTAGTGTTTGAGAAAAAGAAGTCTCTTACTTTGTGTTTGAGCAATAGGAAGTCTCTTGCTTTGTGCTTGAGCAATTGTAATCGTTTGATCATAGTGGAAAATCTCTTGTAAGTAACAAGGGGACTGGACTACTTCCGGGTTGTGGAAGGAACCAGGATAATCTGATGTGTCTATCTCTCTTTCCCTCTCTCGTTTGCTTTACCCGCTGCTAAATAACTCTGAAAAAGTTTCAGAATCTGATTCTGAACTTAACCAAAGTTTTTGAGAAAGAAAAGAAATAGCCCACACAATTCAACCCCCCCTTCTTGTGTGTTTTTCTCACCTTCAAACTTGACTAGAAACGGACAAAAATATTTTATTACCTTTATTGATGATTGCTCCGACTACACTTATGTGTATCTAATGAAAAATAAAAATGATGCGCTTGATATGTTTAAAATATTTGTTAAAGAAATTGAAACTCAAATCAATAAAAGAATCAAGCATTTTCGTAGTGACAGAGGCACTGAATATTTATCACATACATCAATGACTATTATAAAGAGCTCGGAATAATTCATGAAACAACTGCACCTTATTCTCCTGAAATGAACGGTAAAGCAGAAAGGAAAAAAATAGAACCTTTATCAAATTAGTAGTTGTGATCATGCTTAATTCAGATGCAGTGCCTCATTGTGGGGGAAAATTTTATTCACTGTTTGCTACGTGCTAAACAGAGTACCCCAAAACTAAGAGCAAAGTTTCTCCCTATGAAATTTTGAGGAAAAGACAACCCAATTTGTCTTATTTTTGAACTTGGGGCTGTCAAGCCTATGTTAGGATACCTAACCCTAAGAGAGTCAAACTCGTCAGTAGAGCCTATGAATGCATATTCATTGGCTATGCCTTAGACAACAAAGCATATAGGTTTTATGTCCTAAAAGTTAAAATGATCATACAATTGAATGGCGTTGATTTCTATGAAACGAAATTCCCCTTCAAATCAAGAGATAGTGGGGGCACAAGTATGAACACTACACCTGATCACACTCCAGTAATCAGATATAGTGATGAAAACATCCAACCAGATGTTATAGAACTTCGAAGAAGTAAGAGAGCAAGAACTGCTAAAGAGTATGGACACAAATATATGGCTTATACATTATAAGAGGATCCATCTACCCTAAAGGAAGCCTTGTCTTCCTTGGATGCTGACTTATGGCAAGAAGACATAAACGATGAAATGGATTCTCTACAGTCTAACGGAACCTGGCAGTTGGTTGAACTGCCTCCAGGCTGCAAACCAATAGGTTGTAAATGGGTTTTGAAAAAGAAACTGAAACCTGATGGAACTGTTGATAAATGCAAGGCTTGTCTTCTAGCCAAAGGTTTCAGACAAAGATAAAATATTGATTTTTTCGATACCTACTCACCAGTTACTCGAATCACATTCATAAGGGTACTAATTTCCTTAGCTGCCATTTATAACTCGATTGTACACCAAATGGATGATGAAAACTGCTTTTTTTAAATGGTGAGCTCGAAGAAGAAATCTATATGGAACAACCTGAAGGTTTTGTAATCCCTGGACATGAGAACAAAGTTTGTAAGTTAGATAAATCTCTGTATGGTCTAAAACAAGCCCCTAAGCAATGGGATGAAAATTTTGGCAACTTAATGACTTCGAATGAGTACAAAGTGAATGAAAGTGACAAATGTATTTATTACAAGTATGAAAATAACATTTGCACAATCACATGTCTCTATGTAGATGACCTACTCAAATTTGGTTCAAACATTCCTGTCATAAATGTTGTGAAATCACTGTTGAGTAAAAACTTTGATATGAAAGACCTAGGAGAAGCTGATGTAATTCTTGGCATTAAGATTACAAGATCAGAAAAAGGAATTTCCTTGGATCAGTCTCACTATGTTGAGAAAATCTTAAGTACATATAACTACTTTTACTGTAAACCTGCGAGCACACCTTATGATCCAAATGTAAAACTCTTTAAGAACACTGGAGATGGTGTTAGACAAACTGAATATGCAAGCATCATTGGCAGTCTTAGATATGCCACTGACTGTACTAGACCCGACATAGCCTATGTCGTGGGACTCTTATGTAGATTTACAAGTAGGCCAAGCAATGAGCATTGACATGCAATTGAGAGAGTCATGAGATACCTAAAAATGACTATGACTTTAGGACTGCATTACCAAATATATCCTGTTGTACTTGAAGGGTATAGTGATGCAGATTGGAACACCTTGTTGGATGATTCCAAAGCGACCAATGGCTATGTATTTAGCATAGCTGGAGGAGCTATTTCTTGGAAATCTAAGCAACAAACCATTCTGGCTCAGTCCACAATGGAATCTGAGATGATATCACTAGCTACTGCTAGTGAAGAAGTAAGTTGGCTAAGATGTTTGCTAGCTGAGATCCCTTTATGGGAAAAACTATTACCAGTTGTGTTAATTCATAGTGATAGTACCACGGCTATAGCAAAGATTAAGAATAGTTATTACAATGGTAAGAAACGACATATAAGGCGAAAACACAGCATGATTAGAGAATTTCTCTCTAATGGAGCGGTTAGAGTTGATTTTGTACGTACTATTGAAAACTTAACTGATCCTTTGATGAAAGGACTAACTAGAGAGAAAGTCCAAAATACATCCAGTAGAATGGGACTAATGCATATAGCTCAATAAGTTATGGTAATCCGACCTACATGACTGGAGATCCCAAGACTTAGGTTTAATGGGTAATAACAAGTCATGAAGTGATAAAACATGCTATGATAAGACTAAGGAAGCATGATCCTACAATGAAAGAAGGATGAGATAATAGAAACTCTTAATGAGATCTATACTTTATATAGAGTGGGGTACATAGCTACAGGAGTACCCTTGATAGACTCACCTGTACGGATGTGAAATTGAGGCCGGTTCCTATGGAATTTCGAGGCAGAATTCCTAAAGCGTTCGTTAAAACTGCGATAGACGTGCAGGGCCATAAACACACGGGCTTTTAGAATACACCTTATGAAAAGGTTTGTGTGCGGGTTCTATGTCTGAGATAGAGTTCAATGTTGTAGGCAACTCTTGTTCAATCATAATAGTATCCGCTATGCAAAGGTTCAAGTTGTAGGCAACATCTTTGTTTACTAGCAACCTTATGGAGACGTCTTTGACGTTATTTATCGAAACCATTTTTAAATTCAAGTGGGGGATTGTTGGAACACTAGTGAATTTGAGTGGAAGTTGGAAAGAATAAATACATGTCCCTTAGGAAAGAACTAGTGTTGGTATGAATTGAAAAATGTCCCACATTGGAAAGGACATACCCACTAGTAGTGTTTATATAAGTAGGGGGTGACCTCCAAAGGTGTGCCCTTGGGGTACCTACTTTTGCGAACGGGTGAGCGCTTACGAAAATATATATATATATATATATATATATATATATATATATATATATATCACGTGCGACGCCGCCGCCGCCGCCGTCCGTCCGGCTGGGCTTGGGTCTGGGTCCGGGTCAAAAAGAATATATTGTTTTTATCACCTGAAAATGTTAAATTAATTTTTTGTTAATTTAATAATTGTCCGAAAGCGGTTTCCTAACGAATAAGTTTCATTACAATCCGATCCAACAAAATATTCGGAAGGTTCCAGATATATCCACTCGCTGATTTGTTACAAACTCTCCAAATAAAAGGAGAGCTCGCCTAACTCATTCCTTACCCCGAAATTCACAGTTGATGCTTCTTGTGCTTTTCCTCTCTTCTCCCTCTTTCGACTTAGTGGTCTTCGTACCATATAGATTGGTTTAATACCATATTGATGGTATAATTTTTCGAACGATTACTTACGGTGCAGTACGTAATCGAACAGGTGAATTGAGTTGTTTTATCCTGGAGGCAAACTGGATTTCCATAAATTTTATCGCGAACGTGGTGGTTTCCGCTAAGACTTGCTTTTTAGGAGTAATAAATTAAAAGAATTGAACTTGTAAAAAAAAAACTAATGGCTTAAATGTACTCTTAGTCCCCTTATTTTTTAAAAAAAAAAATGAATTTTTGATCCCCTATTTTAAAAACCAACATTATAATCCTTCAATTTTATTTTTCCATTTTAGAGTCAATTTTGTTGATGTGTCATTATCGACTAAGGATGTGTGGCACTGGGTGGATAAACCTATTATCCATGTCATTACTAATTTACTTAATTAAGTAATAAATGTGGAGTATAAAACTAAAAAAATAATTCCTTCAATATTTTTTAAAAATAATAAACACTTTACACTCTCTCTTCCCTTTTTCTCTCTTGTGAGCCGTCACCAATACCCTAGTTTCTTGTCCTTCATCCACCAAAGAGGGGTGATATAGGGTCAATTTTTGACCCAAAATCACCCCTCTAACTCGTTTTTTTTCTTTCCCTTTTATTGAAATAAGCGATTTTCACATCTATTACGTTTTTTCTTTCGTGACTTCGTTCTCTTAGTGTGAAGTTGTTTTGTTCGTCGTCTTTGTGCGGTGTTGTTTGGCTTTCTTGTTTCGTTCAGATATTTATTCGATTCAGATTGTTAGATCATCTTCGATCAAGTGCAGATCCAATCGATGACTTTGGCGTCGTCAACGTTGCAGATCTGGAGACATGGGTATTCTAGAGACTTGAATATAGTCATATGTGTATAGGCTTTTGTACTTTGCCGTTTTATGCTATTAACACAGATTCATCCTTTTTGTTTTTAGAGAATTTGCATTGTATCGATGTACTCTATCAATTTGAATGAAAGAATATCATTTATTTTTGTCAAAAAATAAAAAATAATAAACAATTTATTAATGAGTGAATATGCTTTTTCGTCCTTTAATTTGTACACACCGGTCAATTTCGTCCTCAAATTTTTCGAAATAGCTAAAACGTCCCTGAATTTTACAAACGTCGATCAATTTTGTCCCTTCGTCAAATCTCACCGTTAACGGTGATGACGTGTGCTATTAAGTGCTGATATGGATTGTCAACTCAGATGCCACATAATTAGGGACAAAATTGATCAAAAATTATTATTTTTTACTTTTTTTTAAACGAAAGTCATTACAAATTGTTACATTGTCAAATCGATACCTGAATTATTCATTAAAAATTAAGATGGTCATTGAATTATATCACTCCCTATCAAATCGATCCCTGAATTATTTATCTTAACTATCAAATTGATCCATGATACTGTCAAATAAATGCTAAAAATTGAAAGAATGTGCTTGACTGTAATTTACTATATTTTCATATTGAAATGAAGTTTCATTCATGTGCAACGCAGCCTCGAAGGTCTTCATGCAAAAATGTTGAAAACCACTTCAAATTCTCTTTGTTTTTTTACATCCTCAAGGTTTTGCTATTATAAACATAATTTTGCATATGAAAAATTCTCTGTGGTACCAAATCACGAACCGCCCCTTAACCACCATGACTAGAGCTTCTTTAGGGGTTTCATATGCAAAGATTCACTTGTTCTTGGCATTTTATGCATGCTTTATTTATGCTAGGTTGATGTCGCTACTAAAACTCTTATGCATATTGTTTAAAGATGGAATGGCATATCCTTTGCTAAGGATGAAATAAATACTCTAAGCGAAGAAACTCTTGCTTGTTAATCAACTTGTGATGAAATTTTTAACATAAAATTTCTTAGAGTCTTCATTGACAGGAACTTTTGTTTTCATTATAGCCGAGGCTCTAACAGGATTAGCAACATGGCTTGTAGAGGTTTGTCTCGTTTCTGTGCGCAGAGAAGAGATAGTGTTGCTTCTAACTTTTTTGATTTAACTCTTTTCCAAATAATATTTACAATTTATTCAACTAGCTTTTAGTTCATGTTTTAAGTGTTTCTAATTCTGGTAATTATTACACTATATGCATCATCCAGCAAAAACTAGAAGAAAACATAATATTTTTAGAGCATGTCATATGGACTAAAAACTAGCTTTTAGTTTATGTCTTGAGATTTTGAAAATTGTTGTTGACACATAAGACAATGCTAAGAAACACCAGTAAAATATCATTTTAACCCCGTCGGTAGTTAACTGCCGCCAAATTGGTTCATCGGTAGTTAACTACCGCCGGCTCCATCGGTAGTTAACTACCGCGGTTTCCATCGGCAGTTAATTGCCGCTGCGATCAGAAGTTAAACAGAACTGCAAAACAGAACTGCATCAGTTTTAGAAAACCATCCAGGTTGTTAGCCAGGCTGATGAGTATTTGGGTCAGGAGGGGATGAGCACTGAGCGGTTGTATCAGGCCTTCCTCGATATTAGGGACAAGATGACACCCGTATTGACCAGGAGGCGTAGGAGGCCGAGGAGGCAGCAGCAGGACCAGGAGCAGGAGTATGATTAGTTGATGTTTAGGAGTTACTTTTATTTTTCATATTTTCATGACACTTTCTATGTGGATGGGGTTCCACCTACACTTTCTGTGGTCCAAAATCCACAGAAAGTTTTATATATAGGCAGTGTTGTTTTCACAATCCATACTCAACGCATCTATAGTTTATAAGATGCGTGGTGATGGGAGCAAAGGTGTTTGAATAATGGTTCTAACACCTTCCCTCTCATCACCACTCCTCTTAAAAACTAAACAAAAAACCACCAACCTAAACACTTCCTACTTCTTATTTCATTATTTTTTTTTAATATAGAGGCATAAGCAGTTTGTAAGATGTGTGGTGATGTTGGAGAAGGTGTTCAAACATACAATGTTATGACAACCTTCTCCAACCTCACTACTCCTCTTAAAAACTAAAAAAAAAAAATCTATAAATAAGTTATGTGCCAAATCTAATTACTTTTTTTTTGTTGTTTTAGCTTTTTCACTTTAATCACATATCATTTTATTGATTTTGCATCACATTAAGATGAAAAAATGTGAAGTTCTGGAAAATATAAGCACAAAATGGCTACGACACCTAACTACCACTGTGATTGTGTCAGGCGGTAGTTAACTGCCGCTGATAAGCATACGGCGGTAATTAACTACCGATGGGGTTATTTCGATCATTTCCTGGTGTTTCTTAGCATTATGTTAAGTGTCAACAATAATTTTCTGAGATTTTTATGTACATATTATAGGAGGCCCTTATGGCTTTATGGAAGGTTGCATTTCCTGAAGAACTTTGTGGCTTGATATCAGTGCAGTGGAAGGAAATGGGCTGGCAAATATGGGAAGGATCCATCAACAGATTTTAGATAGATATTGTTTTCTATTTTGTGTTCCTCTTAATTAATTGTGTTAATGATTTTTTTTGGTTTGTGTTTGTCAGGGGTGATGGTTTTATATCTTTGAAGAATTTTCCGTTATACTTTTACGGCATATGCAAAATTACGTTTAAAATTTAAATTATCATATGCTATATGTTTGTGAATGTAGAAAACAAAGAATTTGAAATGTTTTCAACGCTTTTGCATGAAGATCTTTGAGGCTACATTGAACATGGATGAAACTTCATTTCAAACATGAAAATATTGTAAATTACAGTTAAACATATTCTTTTAGTTTTTAGCATTTATTTGACAGTATCAAGGATCAATTTGATAATTAAGATAAATAATTCAGAGATCGATTTGATAGGGAGCGGCAAAATTAAAGGACCATCTTGATTTTTAATGAATAATTCATGGATCGATTTGATAATGTAACAATTTGTAATGACTTTCATTTAAAAAAAGTAAATATCATGTGGATGATGATGCATGTTAGTTCTGTTACTTATTCGGTGCTTATGAACTTTGACTGGGTGGGGCCTATTGTACCCGGCCGAGGATTGCGCGATGGTGACCCGTTATCACCATATTTATTCATATTGGTGGCTGAGGGCCTCTCGACTCTAATACACAAGGTAGTTAATAGTGGTGATATTCATGGGGTACAAGTATGTCGTGGCGCACCTGTGGTGTCCCACCTGTTGTTTGCAGACGATTGTTTCTTGTTTTGCACGGCCAATGTGGTGGAAGCACAACGTTTACTCACTATTCTTAAAACTTATGAGGCAGCAACTGGACAAGAAATTAATTTATCAAAGTCTGAGGTGTTTTTCAGTCTCAATATGAATAAGGCGGCACAGGAGGATTTGTCACGCATTTTTGGTGTCCGGCATGTGGGGTACCAGAAAGTATTTGGGATTACCTTCGATGATTGGTAGAGATAAGAGGTCCATTTTTTCTTTTATCAAGGATCATATCTGGAGACGAATAAATACATGGAGGGAACGAGCATTATCGAAGGCGGGTAAGGAAGTTATGTGTTACAATCTATTTGTTCATACATAATGAGTATTTACCTTCTGCCGAATTCAGTTATAGATGATATTGAGAAGATGATCAATGCATTTTGGTGGGGAGGAAGGAGTAACAACCGAGGAATTAAATGGATGGCATGGGAACGCGTGGCATGCCCCAAAGAGTTTGGTGGAATGGGGTTTCAGAATTTCAAAGCTTTTAATCTCACTATGATAGCTAAGCAAAGATGAAGCTTTCTGTCTAAACCTGAATCTCTGGTTGCAAGAGTTTTTAAATCGAGGTACTTTCCCCGGTCTTGTTTTTTGGGCGCTAAACTCGGTTATAACTCGTGCTTTGCTTGGCGAAGTATTTAGAATTTGTGTCAGTTACTTTTATATGGTTGTAGGGGGACAATTGGACATGGGCAGCAGGTCAGCATGATGAATGATCTATGGGTTCGAGGTGTTCATGGTAGCTGGACCCAATCCCCACAAAGCCAAGGTGTGCATAGTTTGCGTGTGTCTGATTTGATAGCTAACGAGGAACGAGTTTGGGACATTGATAAGATTGAATCTTTGTTTTTAGATGATATGGTGCAAGCTATTCTCGACACACCACTATTTGCGGAAGTTCATAGTGATAGAATAGCGTGGATGATGGAACGTAACGGGAGGTATACTGTTAAGACTGGTTATAACCTGGCTATGATGGAGTTGTTACACACTGATCGGTTCCATGTTCAAGGAGAGTGGCATAGACTCTGGAAGGTGAATTCCCCTCATAAAGCACGTAATTTGTTATGGAGGATTTGCAGGGGGTGTGTTCCGACGCATCTCCGACTACAATCACGACATGTACAATGTGAGGTAAGTTGTCCCTGATGTGATACGGCTGTAGAGGATGATTGACATGCTTTTGTGGGTTGTACGGTGGCGCGGGAGAGTTGGTATTGGGCAAGACTTTCGACTGTGCTGCAAACGCGAGTTGGAACTGAGAGCAGTTTGGCAAATTTTGTTTTTGACATATGTTGTTGAGAAAGCCGAGACATTGCTGGTCGGGTGGCTTTACTTCTTTGGCAAATTTGGGCTGCACGTAATGATGTCATTTGGAATGACACTCATCATACTTCAGCAAGCATTAGAAGGACAACACAAGATGCATGGCAGCAATGGCAAGAGATTCATAAACAACCTCACCATCGGTTGTGCAACACGGGCAGAGTAGAGTGCAAGGCAACAACTCAACTTGGGAGAAACCGTGCGAGACGTGGTTGAAGTGCAATGTGAATGCCGCGTTCCATGACCGTAACCATCTTACATCTTTTGCGTGTTGTGTTAGAGACTCACGTGGGCAATTTATTTGGGCTCAAACGAAATGGCAGCGGGCAAATATGACAGTGTTGGAGGGCGAGGAAATAACCTTACTCTATTCCATTCACTTTGCTGATGTGAACAGATGGGACCGGGTTGTCTTCGAGTCCGACTCAGCTACTCTAGTGCAAGCTCTATCGTCTCCGGGCCATGGTGATTCAGAACTCTATGCTATTGTTTCTAGTATTATTTATCAGTTATCTTTACACTCCAACTTCGAGGTAAAGTTTGTTATGAGACAAACGAACATAGTTGCTCATACTTTAGCTAGGGTGGCCTATTCTTGGGCTAGTCACCGTATTTTTTATTCTTATCCTTCTTGTATTGAACATTGGTTGATTAATGATAATAGTTAACTTTGCTTTGGTAAAAAAAAAGTAAAAAAAATTAATAATTTTTGATCAATTTCGTCCCTAAATATGTGACATCTGAGTTGACAATCCATGTCAGCACTTAATGTCACACGTCACCACTGTTAACGGTGAGACTTGACAGAGAGACGAAATTGATCGATGTTTGTAAACTTCAGGGTTGTTTTAGCTATTTTGAAAAATTTGAGGACGGAATTGACCGATGTGTATAAATTGAAGGACGAAAAAGCCTATTCACTCGTTTATTAATAAAAAAAATTAATTGTGGTTATCGTCTGTCTGCATCTTCGCCCCCAAACACAAAACCCTAATTCTAATTCCTCTGCATTTGTTTCACCTTCCTTCTCCCCTAACTGCACTCACACGCATTCACCAAAATGGGTCGAGGCAGAACCAAAACCGTGAAAAAATCCCCACGCCAAGTAATCGAACGCTACTGCTCACGAATGACCTTTGATTTCCACACCATCAAAAAGATCCTGTAAGATAAGGAGACTCTTGATATGCTTGCTGCTCTTGGTATGTCCAAGATTCTCGAGGTTGTTCAGGTTGATCCTGCTCCTCCTGTTCAGCAGGTGCTGGTGGTGGTGCTGCGTGGAAGTAGGTTTTGTGATTTTGTGGTTTAATGAAATGTTTTAGAGTACTTTGAATTTTGTTTTATTTCGAGAAAAAAATTGTTACTGAGTTTTGGATTTTGAAACTTGTTAAGTTGTTGTTATGGAATTTATCATGTCTATATTGGTTGTTTTTCTAATTTGAATGGTATGGATTGATATAGAGTAAATTACACTTCATTCCCTTGAAAATGCTTGAATTACACTCCCCTCCCGTCTTATATTAAAATATACATTCTCCTCTCCTCTTATGCAAAACATATTAGAAAATATTTCACTCCCCTCCCCTGAAAGAAGCTTGAATTACATTCCCCACCCCTCTTATGTTAAAATCTACAATTATCTCCCTTAATAAGTTTTTTTTTTATTTCTAGTCATTTATCAACAAAAAAAAAAATCGAACATACTCCAAAGAAAAATAGTATTGTGGGTCCACTTTAATATAATCAAAATTCAAATTCATAATTTTCTCTATTTTTTATTCACAATTTCATTACACCTAGTTTTAAACCCTATTATAAATTATAACATATAAAACAACACAAAATAAAATTAAAATGAGTGAAAAATTAAATCGATAAAATATGATTATTTAAAAATGAATTTTATATTCTAAGTTATAAAATTAATAAAAAAATATTTAAATTTAATCATCATTGATATTTAAATTACAAATAAATGATTTTTTCTTAAATGTTGTTTTTAAAATCAGTAGATATCGTAAAAATATTTATTTATGTTAAAATAGATTAAGTTGTAGTGCATATTTAATTATTAAGGGAGGGGGGTTGTAATTCAAGCATCTCATGGGGGAGGGGAGTATAAGTTTTATTTTTCAAGGAAGGAGAGTGTATATTTTAACTTAAGAGGCGATGGAAGTGTAATTCAAGCTTCTTTTAGGGGAGGGGAGTGTAATATACTCATTGATATAATACATTTTTCTAATTTGAATGGTATGGATTGTTTTTCTAATTTGTGAACGGTTTCTTTACAAATGGAATGGAAAAACTAATTGATTAAATTAAAGGGAAAAAACTAAAAAGAAAATAGGTTTATTTTTCAATTAAACAAGTTAGTAATGATATAGATAGATTTGTCCACCCTGCGCTTCCACGTTATTAGTGATAATGCCACATCAACAAAATTGACTCTAAAATGGATAGGGGATCAAAATTTAAGAAAAAATAAAATTGAAGGACCATAATGTTGGTTTCTAAAATAGCGAGATCAAAAGTTCATTTTTTAGAGGGATCGAAAGTACACTTAATTAGTTTAATGGTGATGTGTCGACAATTTAAAACAACTTTACACGCACAATTTATCAAAACATTTAGAATTGTCACATCAAAATTATAATTGATGTGAAACACAATTTATTAATTGGAAAATGTTTTTTTATAGCAAATGAAAAATTCATGGAACTTCAAAACACAATGAAAATAGTATCAAAGTTGTGAAACATTTGTGATATATTCGAGAGACTTTTCTCGCGATGAACAACAATGCTCATTAATCTTTATCTTTATCTTTATTATACTAAATGTTAAGAAGTGTTGCTCTAACCCTAATGATTAACCCTAATTTTTAGTTTTGAAAAAAAAATTATGAAAAAAACTCCTGGTGGGGATCAAACCACCAAGGTACTGATGTTTTTTATGACTTGTTATTGAACCTAATAACATTTTCTCACTCACTTTCAATATCACAATCCCGAAATCATTTCTCACAATCCTGAAATCATTTCTCACTCACTTTCATCTCACAATCCCGAAATCATTTCTCACTCATTTTCATCTCTCTCACCATCATGCAATTGAACCTAATATATAACCATAACCCCACCCTTTTCGACGGACCCAATTAATTTTTATGAAAAAAAAGGTCTGCAAGAAATTGAATCAGATAGCACATGAGAATGTCATTTTTTTAAAAGCCACTAACGCCATTGCAATTCCTTTTTTTTATAGCAGTTCCTCTTCATTACTAGCGGTTCCTTTTCATTATTATTTTTTCTTTCAATTACCACATAACGGTTTCTTTTTATTTTTTTCTTTCGGTTACCAAATAGCAATTCATTTTCATTATTTATTTTTTCTTTAGATCACCACATAGCAGTTTCTTTTCCTTTTCATTTTTATAGATTTAACATCTTTTGCGGTTATGACCAATTTCTTGATGCATGCTTTTGTATATATTTTTTCTTTTGATTTGTCATTTTTATTGCAGTCCATATAGCCAATTTTATAGTTATATATGAAGCTATACAAAACACGTGCATTACACGGGTTAGAAGTCTAATTTCTTACTAACGATTTATAAGTGGGTTAATACCTCAAACGAGAATTTTGGGTTCCTTATTTTAGCGGCCTAAAAATACAAGGGTTGTTCGAAGACTATGAAGTCGCCACCAAAATTTATTAAAGTAGAGAAAACGTTGGAAAAACCATTTAAAACGAAAAATGGTTTTGAAACCAGATTTTAGGTCGGGAGTCGATTATGCGCAGAGAAGGTATTAGCACCCTACGACATCCGTTAAAAAACGGCTACCTCTCACGACATTCGTTAAAAAATGGTTACATCAAATTAATTATGCAAGAATTGTTAACTTTAAAAATAATTATTTCTTCTTTTTATTAAATGCGAATAAAAATTAAATATTGAGCAAAAAGTGTAACATGTTTAATTAGAGAACCAAACCTGCACTTTTCTCTGATACCTTTGTCCCTTCCAAACCTGAACCAAACCAAAGTTCTTCATCTACCATTGATGTGTTTTCTCAGCATCTAGGTGGAGAACTACCCAAACAACAACAACTCTCAACCCAAACTACTCAAACAGCCTCTGAAACAATGACAGAAGCTGTTGTTTCAGAAATCCCATCAACAACAACAAACTCTAAACCACTCACTATAACAACTGCCAAAACAGTCTCTGATACATCATATGTATCAAAAGACCAACCTTTAGAAGCCATCCCACTTCATTCTGCCATACCTAAAGTAGCCTTTGATGCTCTCATGATTGAAGCATCAGAAGGTGAAATCCAACCAGAATGTTCCACCCAAATTACCTCAGCCTCTGATGATAACTCTATGTCTATGGCTGTATCAGAACCAGTTTCTGATACTTCAGTACAAGTTATCTTAGATATCCCCTCAACTTCCATCCAACTTGCATCAACCATTAACCCACCTCCAACCTTAACCTCTAACCTTGTCCTTCAAGAGGTGTGCAAGATAATTTTTGATAGCCTTCAAGAACTTCTAGATTCAAAGCATTAAGCTATTCAACTGGTGAATTATGCTGATAAATGGGAGAATTTAAGGAAGCTGGTGAACACTACTCTAGATGAACTCCAAGTCATCTCAGTAGCTTCTCAGCAAGAAGCCCTAAGAAGTTGGTTCAAAGATGTTGTCGCAAGTATGGAAGTTGTGGAGCTCAAGAAAAACATCTCAAGATAGATCTCAGACTCCACTTACTTTGAAGAAATTCCTAAAAAAGTCCCTGAGATTCTGAAGACTAGTCTTCAAGCTTCCTGGATCTCTAAATTCTTTGTCAAGCCTGAGAAAGTTGTTGTTAAGAGACTGGACCTTGAAGAACCAGAGATGATCAAATTTGCTGACAAGGTGGAAGCTGACCTACTAGAGCAGAAGGCCAAGCAAGAAGATATGCAAGCACAGCTGTTAGAAGTCATGCAGGAGTAGAAGAACTTGAGTGCTAGTCAAGGTGAACTGGTCAGAAGACAGGAAGAGCTTGCAAAGAAACAAGATGATATGCTCAAGCAACAAACAAAATATGTTGTCAAGCAAGCTGAAATGGCAAAGGAACAATCAGAATTGGCTAAGACTCAAGCAGAAATAACAAGGAAGCAAGATCAAATGAACTCTGGCATCAATGCTCTTCTGGAGATGATGTAGAGGCAGCAGAAACCATAGATTTTTTTCACACCTTTCTTGTTTCTGATATTTTGCTTGCTTCTGACATATTTTTGCTTCTGATATTATGTGTTTATGTTGCATTCATGTTTTTATCCATATCTTTTCTTACTCTTATGTATAATTTTTTGTTGATGACAAAAGAGGGAGTAAGACATAATAAAAGTATTTAGGCTCTAAGTCCAATAAGTTAATTAAAATTGACTTAGGAAAACCTTTTTCTCATCTCTTAGCCTCTGGATTTAATGTGATATGCTTCTGAGTGATGTTTTTTAAGCGTAATAAGATTTTCAAGATTATTAAATGAGCTTAAAATAAATTTGATTAACTTGGATAGAACTTAGGGGGAGCTTACAAATCTCACCTTTTGGACTATCAGACTTAGGGGGAGCTTACAAACCTCAGACCCTAAAGTCACCTTGTTAATTAGATTAACAACAGTTGTCTATTAATACATGTGTTTGTCATCATCAAAAATGGGGAGATTGTTGGAACAAAATAAGTTTTATACAATGCCTCTTGAGTTTTGATGATAAGGTATTAAAAGATCAATTAGATATGCTAATATTTGTTCAAGTGTGCAGGACCATAGACAAAAATTTATAATGTCTTAATCATGTATTGGTTCTGAAAGAACAAACGTGGAGCAAAATTTCAAGAGAAACTTAGTTTCAAGTCAAAATATGAAGAAGTCAGACTCTGAAGGCAACCCAGAAGCTGGAGACTCAGACTCTGGAAGCCAGACTCAGAATCTGAAGGCAACCCCAGAAGCTGAAGACTAAGAATCTGATAGCCAGACTCTGGAATCCAGACTCAAGAAAGCTAAAGACCATTAGTGCTGAAGCATCTGCAAGTTCAAGCAATGGAAGTTCTGAAGGTTCAGAAAGTCAATGGATGTCATTTTCAATGAAGGACAACAGTACGTCCGTATCACGAACATTCCCATGTGCATTTGTACGATGCTGCAGTTGTGTCTCCTAGGAAAAGAATGGTTCATTCCCTATCAAGAAAAGGATTTGAATTCATTTTTTCATAGGACATTAACCAAATCAAGCAACAAATCAATGGTGATTTATCAAGCTTCTCTAACAACTTAATTGATGAGTTGACACTTTTCAAACGTCTCTTTTCAACCTCTATATAAAGGATTGAAGACTTGAAGAAATTACAAGACTCTGCAATATTTTGAAAGCGCAAAAATTCTGTCAAATTGAATTTCGCATCAAACACATAGAATTTCTTATCAACTTTTATATTTTAGAAATTCTTAAGTCTTAGAGTCTGAACTGTGTTGTATTTTGTGAACACATGTGATTGTATATCAAGTATTCAATCCAAACAATTTTTCTTTATATTCTTTGTTTGTAAGAGATCTCTTGCTTGTGTGCTTGAGCAATTGTAATCTTGTGTGATTATAGTGAAAATATCTTGTAAGTGACAAGGGGACTGGACTACTTCCGTATTGTGGAAGTAACCATGATAATTGCTTTGTGTCTTTCTCTTTTCTCTCTCTATCTCTTTATATCTGTTACATTTGACTCTGAACATTGTTTCAGATTCTGAACCCCCTTCTTGTGTTTTTCTCGCCTTCAACTTTTGCACATTTACACCAAGCGCATCGATCAATAATAGTTTATAAAATAAAGTTCTGTCAATTTCTCTCGTGCACTAGAGAAAAGAAAGAATGATTTATTATTATTTTAGGCAGAACTTTGACTCACAAGAATGTGATTTTGTGTCTCCTTTCATGAATTATTTTCTGCCTCTAAAGTGTCTCTATTTATAGAGAAACTTATGTCCTTTGGTGAAGAGAAACAACACTTTAGAAGAGTTTGTTCACGAATGATTACATTGCTTCAATAATCAAACATTACGTATTTTCACCGAAAGGTCTCTATTCAACCATTACAACTTTCCAAATTATATTTTGAAAATTCCTCTCACAATTTTTGGTCATATATTTAGTTCAGAATCACTCATTTGCATCGTTTTCCCATCTTTATATATATATATATATATATATATATGTGTGTGTGTGTGTGTGTGTGTGTGTGTGTGTGTGTGTGTGTGTGTGTGTGATTTCATCGTCTGAGTCTGTCATAGTTTGTTCAAATCTCAACCATTAATTTACTTAATCCATTGGCTCATAGTGTTTAAAAAAATTATTTAAAAGTTGTTGATAGTTTTATGTAAAAAAGTTTGATTGCAGCAAAATTATTGTTTAGGTTTCCTAGGCTCTAATGTTTCGAAACATAATCGATGATTTCTTTTCCTCATCGGCGGCAGCGATGTCCATGTGATCGGTTGTAGGTTTTTTCGGATAAAGAAATAAATCCCCTACACTCTCTCTCACATGACAAATTTTAGGTTTTTGTCTCCCTTGTTTTAAACCACGCGATCTATTTGATTTTTCAGTTGAGATTATTGGGGCAAAATTGAGATAAAAAACTCCAAGCTATAATTTACTTGAATCAACTTATCAAAAAACGTTATAAGCTAGTAAAAATAAGATATAAGTTCGTAAGAAAATGACGTTTATCAAACGAGTCTTTTTTAATCGTATGAGCTTATAAACAACAGCTAATGATAAAACAACATAGGTGTCTAGAAAAGCAAAAGAAAATTATCCAAGGTTGTTGAGTGCCAAAAGTCTATTCTTGTTCAAGTTAATTTCTGGCAAACATTATGTGGTTCTGTCTAATACATTGAAATTTCCACTTTGGAAGTCTCTTACAGTCCTTTATATTGAATATTTTGCCTTAAGCATACTGCTTAGAATATTGCAGGAGAATTCTTTAAGCAATCCTTGATAAATCTCCATATCATGCATACATTACAGGCATACCTTACTGAGAAGATGAACAATGTTGTCATCTAGCAGTGATGGTAATTTACATTTAGAACATTTAACTATTGTTACCGAATCCAACACTGTAATATGGCTACAACAAACCAAATTTGTATCTCCTGTATTAGTATTGAGACTTCTACTAGTGTTTCTCTATAAGTTAAACACACATTAAAGCTTAAAAAGAAGGAATCCATGCATTCCATTTACATTGAACTAGTTTATTTACAAAGGAAAAAGTAAAACATGAAAATGATAAGCATTACTGGAAAAAAAAAAATACTATGGTGGCACCTTTACATCATACTTTTTGTGGTTGTAATTCAGCTTTACCCCCAGTAGGAAAGAAACTTTTAATTATATTAAGCTCTCTTATGACTTCAACCATACTCATCCTTTCTTTTGGTGATTCCATTGAACAACCAAGTGCAATACTAAAAAGTGAAATTAAACATTTCTCTACATTAGAATGCATAACACCACTGCCGGTAGCCCCTTCCAGTTCGTTGCGAATAATGGCTGGATCCACAATCTGCAAAAGATCGTTCGAAATTGAAATTTTAACAAAATTGTGGAGACTATGACTATCTTCAAACATTTCATCCGTAGGTCTTTTCCCGGTTAGCATTTCTAAAATTAGAATTCCAAAGCTATACATGTCGCCTTCAATTGAAAGCTTAGAACCCATTCCATACTCTGAAGTGAAATAAAAAACAGTTAATACCCTTGAAGTTGTCATCAAAATGTTAATTTTTAAGCAAATAAAAGTATCAGAAACATGAATTAAAAATAAAAACATTTCACAACTTAACCAAAAAATATAACTATAATATACCTGGAGGAGCATAACCAATTGTCCCTTGTATTCCAACAGTACTATTTTGCATCACAGAGACTCCAATACTAGGGAGCAACTTTGCTATGCCAAAATCACTCAGATGAGCTACCATAGAATCATCAAGAAGAACATTGCTAGGCTTTAAATCACAATGAATGACAGGTTGCTCACATTCATGGTGAAGATAATGAAATGCCGAAGCAACGTCAATAATAATATTTAACCTTTGTGCTAGATTCAATGTTTTTTGTGGACCTGCAATTTCTTTTGCTGGATGCAACCAACTTTCTAAGCTTCCGTTTTTCATGTACTCGAAAACAAGAGCTTTAAATTCCTGACCTTTGAAATTTGTACTTGAACAACTTGTTAAAATCTTAACCAAATTTCGGTGTCTAATATTTTTGAGTGCATTGCATTCAGCAAGGAAACTCTTGTGAGCTCCCTGCTTATGAAGTTTCAAAACCTTTATGGCTACGACTGTATCCTCGAACTCGAGAGTTCCTATGTATACAGAGCCAAAATTTCCAAACCCTATCAAATTTCTTGTTGAGAATCCATCGGTTCCATTATACAAGTCTTCATATGAAATCTTAACCAGAAGGTCAATTGTTGGTGAATCGGAATAAGGTTTCTTGTTTCTTTTCCTTATGCAATAGATAGTTAGAATAAATAGAAGTATAAGAAGAAAAGAAACCATACTAACTATCACTGCTATCAACTTGAAATCACGATGTTTTGAATGTTTCTCTTCTTTTAAAGGGCATGGAGGTAGGTGCAGTTTTGAAATACCTCCACAAAGGTCAGTGTTGCCTGTTACCGCCACCTCACTTGAATTTTGAAAGACACCTTCGGTTGGTACCTCGCCTTCCAACATGTTAAAAGATACATTGAAGTATTGTAGGAAAGAAATATTTTGTAGACCTTTAGGAATTGATCCAGACAAGTGGTTTCGTGACAGGTCTAAATGTTGAAGGCCTTTCAGTGAAACTAGAGAGGTTGGTATGACTCCATGGAAGGAATTTCCTTGCAAATAAAGGTACTCCAAGCTTACGCATTCCCCAATGGTTCTAGGAATATCACCAGATAGATTATTCTCAGAAAAATTCAACTTTCCGATATTTTCTAGCTTGCCTACTTCTTGTGGTAGACTACCACTCAACGAGTTTCCCGACAAGTCCAATAATTTTGTTAGTGAGAAAAGACTAAAAACCTCTATCGGTATGGTTCCTTTAAGATTGTTTTGCGAAAGGTCTAAGTGATATAACTTTTGGCAGTTTCCTATGCTTAGAGGAATATTTCCTTCTAATATGTTATGTCCTAAACCCAAATAAAACAACTGACTGATGTTTCCTATAAAGACTGGTATATTTCCAGACAAACGGTTTCCACTCAATTCTAACACTTGCAACTTTTTAAACTTCCCAAAAGTATCTGGAATAATCCCTTCAAAACGGTTATTTTCCACGGTCAAGAGATATAGGTTAGCTAGATTTCCTAATTCCACGGGAATTTTTCCTAATATATGATTGCCCCCGAGATATAGGTCGTTGAGATTGTTGGACATATTTCCCATGGAATTTGGTAAAGGACCTCCAAAATTATTGTAGGATATATCAACCACATACAACTTACTACAGTTCACCAATGACTTTATAAAGTCCAAGTCTTTAGTTGACTTGCTTCCAAGATTGTTTTGAGACAAACCTATGAGCTGAAGATCTTTTAGCTTCCCAAGACTTGGAACTTGACCCGTGAATCGATTTTGAGTGAAATCAAATGATCGAAGGTTAGATGCATTTGATATGGAAGTTGGGATTGGACCTGAGAATTGATTCCCACCAATGAAAAGTGTTTTGAGATTGGGAAGACTGTGGAACATTTTTGGTGGAAGAGAGCCATTAAATTGGTTCAAGTCAACAGCAAGTAGAGTAAGAGATGACATATTATAAAGACAAAGTGGAAGTTTACCAGACAATTTGTTTATACCTACTGATATAGTTGCCAAATTCTTCAAATGACATATTTCAGGTGGAATATTCCCCTCCAAGTTGTTGGAACCTAAATTAAGATTAATAAGAGATGTAAGACTCCCTATAGATGGTGGAATTTCTCCTGTTAAATTGTTATTCCAAATATTTACTTTTTGGAGCTTCCTAAGAGAGCCAATTTCAATTGGTATTCTGCCAACAAGATTGTTCCCTTGCAAGAATAAGTCTTTAAGATCCAACAAACTTGACAAGTTTGTAGGAATTTCTCCAACCAATGAGTTATTTGTGAGGTAAAGTTGTTGTAATTGTACTAAACGACATAATTCTTGTGGGATTGTTCCATAGAAGCTGTTGTTCATGAGATTGAAGTTTGTCAAAAAAGAGAGATTACCAACATAAGGTGATATGGATCCATGCAACTTATACCCTTCTAGTTTCAACTCTGTAACTCTTTGATTCATGCATGTGATTCCATGCCACTTGCAAAATTGTGTAGAACTATTCCAAGAGTCTAAGATTCTATTTGAGTCTTTGGATATCGATTCCTTGAATTTGAGCAGTGCCAAATAGTCTGTATCATTTCCTGATGCATAAGAAAATGGGTTTGTGCCAAACCAAAGTATGTTCGAATTATATAGTAGTAGTACCTGAAGGCTTATAGGCAAAAGTGCATGTAACATGTGCAAAAAGGGTTTCATTTGGTTAAGGAGCCTGAAGAGCTAGAAATTGTTTTCTTATGCTAAAACATACAGAACAACCACTTTCTTTCTGATACTTTATAGATTTATATGTTATAGGCAACATCATGAACTCGTACGTGTGACATCTTCATGTTGAATTTTGATTTCCTCTGCTTTATAAAAATAATCCTTAAAAGTCAAATATATTGATATGTCTCTTTTTCTAAATTTATGTTCCGTTCAAATGAAGTTAAGTTCAAAGTTAAATAATTATACATGATCATGTATCTTGACTCTTAAGTTTATAGTAAAAAAAATAAGGGAAATGTTAACGAGTGCCCCCGGACACTCTTTAAGACCTTTAAATAATAACTATTTTTGAAAATTTATGTAATTAATGCATTGGAAATTGAAATATTTGACTTTTTTATAGAATAATTTCTTCTTTTGGAATGCTTAAAGAGTGCTTCGGGGGCACTCGTTAACAAGACCCAAAAAAAAAAATCAAAATATAAGATGAACTAACAACATAGTTCAGTTAAATTAAAAAGTTATCTTACGTCCAAAAAGAATCAATTGATAGGAACATTGCATAATATATGCAAGGGTCGGAGTTCGAACATCAAACACTTCACTTATTCATAATATATGCATGATTGGAGAAAAAGAAAAATGATGTTATTGTAGAAACTTAATAACAATAATCTCAAACATCACAATCATGCTATAAACCAAATATTCAATTTCAAATCAAATAAAAAAAATTGAATCTTTATATGCCAAAAATATTCATGCCACAATTGATTCACATATAACAATGATTCTTTAAATAAAATAATTAATAACTCTAAACTTAATTATTTCCTAAATAAGGAAACAAACTTTATATGTTTATAAATAAACAAACAAAACTAGAATCAATATTTTCCAAAATTTAAAGAATCAAAACCTTATTTTCTATACAAAATAAAAATTGTCCATAATATTTTGAGATTCATTATTAAAAGGCAACAAATCTTCTACAAGTATATATAACAACCAAATATATATAACAAACTTATATTTGCCTTTTTCTCAAAAAAAAAAACTTTATATACAAAATCTTCGTGAATCAAAATTAATTTCAAATAGAAAATCATCTCAACCAAAAAAATTTAATATAATATAAAATCACCAAAGTCAAAATAAAATGTAATATCCGACTTTTATATCCAATGAATTATACGGTGATGTTCTATAAAAGAGCCAAATCCGTTTCTCATAGAATCCAAATCTTTATTTATCAAATCCATATAGTGCACAAATACATATATGTGCAACAAATTTGATCACGATCCAATAAATAAATAAACATGGTATCATTTCAATCCTACTAAAACAAACCAAAGTATGCTCAATATTCAACCATATTTGAAAGAAAAGATACATGCCTTATATCAACCATTAACTTTTCAACAATCGAATTCCAGTATTAAAATATAATCACAACTTTAAGTTGAAAAAGCAAAACAAGCCACACTACTAAGAGTGTATACATCGATCTCTAAACTGTGATATGTTGTCAAAGAAACACGTTAACAAGTATTGCAAACTGGATCTAAAGTATACAAAATCCAAAGACTAGAATCGATGTAGACTTTCAAACAATTTCCAAATAATTGTTATATGGATTCCTTTTAAAAAATAAATAAAGATAAAACTATTTCTGAATCAGATAAAATAAACAGTTTTAAATCCATATTTTCTCAAAAGCATCAATTCAACCGATTATGAATGCAATATTTTACGAAATAAAATCAACTTTATTCATGCGTCATATTCAAGTTTATATACTGCATAAGGAATGGGAAACATGAATTTTCAATATATACACACACGTGCAAATCGAAAACAACATGTATGATTATCAAATCAAATTGATTCTCGGATCCATGATAGAAGAAAAGTACATGAATTCAGGATCGAGTAATTCCATTCCAAAAAATACAACCGTAATTGATATTTCAAAATTCATGAAAGTAGGGTTCATAAAATTGAAAAACAAAATAGAGAACTCAATTAATCCCAATAATCAAACATGAAGACCTGCTCTGATACCACTTGTTGGAAATTTAGGTCTTAATAAAAAAACAGAATTCATAACACATGTTCAACAATTATGAATCAACAGCGGAAGCAAACAGAACATTGAACATGATTACGATCGGATCTACGACATGTTTGATTTATTAAGGATACAAATTAGGGATTAGGAATACCTGAAAGCTTTGATGGCTGCCCTCTCAACAACAATAACATAGAGAGAGGAGGTGATCTGAAACAAACAGAGTTAGCGGCAGCTGATTTGGTTCTTCCTCAACCGGTACCTTTATGCCTCAAGTTCTCTTCAGATGGGGAGAAGAGAGAGTTTGTCGTGTACGGTGTATTGGGGACCATAGCCTCTTTTATATTGGATGGCCATTAGGGTTTCCCATTATTCCGTTAATGGGCCATCCAGACATCCACTCATTGAGTCCATATCAACTAATTAAATATTTAATTAATTATCCAATTAGAAATCTAATAGCCTTATTACTTAATTTGATCACTAATCAATTAAGGCTCACAATTGATAAATAGCTAATATAATTATTATTACGATATTTGCCCACATAATGATATTGGAATATAATTAAATAATAAAATATTCCAACATTATATGTTATAGGCAACATCATGAACTCGTACGTGTGACATCTTCATGTTGAATTTTGATTTCCTCTGCTTTATAAAAATAATCCTTAAAAGTCAAATATATTGATATGTCTCTTTTTCTAAATTTATGTTCCGTTCAAATGAAGTTAAGTTCAAATTTAAATAATTATACATGATCATGTATCTTGACTCTTAAGTTTATAGTAAAAAAAATAAGGGAAATGTTAACAAGTGCCCCCGGACACTCTTTAAGACCTTTAAATAATAACTATTTTTGAAAATTTATGTAATTAATGCATTGGAAATTGAAATATTTGACTTTTTTATAGAATAATTTCTTCTTTTGGAATGCTTAAAGAGTGCTTCGGGGGCACTCGTTAACAATACCCAAAAAAAAATCAAAATATAAGATGGACTAACAACATAGTTCAGTTAAATTAAAAAGTTATCTTACGTCCAAAAAGAATCAATTGATAGGAACATTGCATAATATATGCAAGGGTCGGAGTTCGAACATCAAACACCTCACTTATTCACTAGTATTGAGGATGACGTCCCCCTCGACACTACTTGTAGTTTCGGTTATTAAATGATGCGCTTAGTATACATATAACACAACTTGTACGATACAAAACTTATTTTTCTCTTTAAAAAAGAGACTTATTTTGATTCTTGACTATATTTTTTTGTTTTAATTCTCCTTGTTTTTAGGGGAATGAGTCTTGGTAATCTGAAGTCTGTGTGTGAACTAAGTTTAGTCTGATCATGAATTTGCTTCACCAAAAATCAAATCTTCGTGATGGTCCGTCCTTTAATGGAGTTTATTAATCATTTAAGTACAATTGCTTGGTTATTTGATTCTTGACTATGATGGGCATGTTGTGTTTGCTTTTTATCTTTGTACTTAAGTGTGTGATTTAATCGTTCTGAAGGAAGTTAATTTCATCCAATACAAACACCTGAGCTCTTTGCATTTGTTTCTATATTTTCTTCCCATGTTTTACAATTTTTCTAGGACTTCCAACTTTTTCCTATATTTTATAAATGTTGCATTGATATTTTAAAGTGAAAATTATTTTAAGATAAAAAATCTTTTAAAAAACAAATTTTTTTTAGTACAAGAAAAAATGCAAATACATTGAGACATTGAGTAGGGTGTCAACTGAACCAACTCAAACATAGTTTGAAACTCAAGTTGACAATTAAATCATTGAACTTGGTTTATGAATCAAATGAGTTGAACTTGAGCTATATATATTTCGACTCGTTTGGTTCATGAGTTGACTTGATAATATGAAGAGTAGATCAAATAGAGGAGAATCATATCCGAAAAAACGATTTAGAGGTTAATGAATTTGATCTAAATATGGGGCTTATGATAGAACATTATAACGTAATTTAATCCATATAGTTAATCTTATTTATTTGTTTTGGATAAATGGTTTGTTGTGAAGTTTATGAAGCTACAAAATGAGATTACAACGAAATATAATGGGACGAAAAAGGAGTGTCACGGAAAAGGAATAGAGAGGAGAGTAAGATTCAAGTCTCTCTACAATTAACATGAGGAATTTATAAGCTTTACTTTGGAACATACAAAATAAAAATATTTTTCTACTGCAATGAAAGGATGACAATCAAGACCTATTATTAGATGCCAAAACAAGATGGGAAATAATTCAATTCTCCCTCTTAAACAAGACAAATGCATGTAGTTAGAGATGTAAAAAATGAGTCGGGCTAATGGGCTGACCCATTAGCCCACATTTTGGGACCAGATCGGGCCTAAAAAAGCTAGCCCAAAAGCACTCAGGCTTTTTTGGTCCTAGTTAGGGGTGTGCATAATAACCAGTTTGAGGCGCAAGCCCATAACCATATCCAGATCGACTTTAAAATATCCGGATTTCTTGTAAATGGTTACCAACCAACCCATTTTAAACTGGTTGGATATCGAACCCAATTAAATTTTGGATCTGGTCATTTTTGGATTTTAACCGGTCATTTTTCAGATCTGGTCATTTTCTCTTCTCTCTTCCAATTCCCAAATCGTGAACTTTAATTCCCAAATCGCAAAAATGGATGAAACCTAATTTCTCAATTGAAACAAATCGCTGAACCCTAATTCCCTTTATACTGCTTCGATTTCAATGATCTGTTGCAATTAACTTCTCGTTTTCGATCTTCTTCTGCTTCGTTTTCACTCAGTTCGATCTCTCTGCAGCAAGTCTCTGCTTCGATTTCAATCACAGTTAGGTTTGAACTATTTTCCTTCTTCTCTACTTTGATTTTGATTTCAATTAGTTTTGCTTAGATTTTGATTTTGTTACATTGATTATACTCTGGTTTCGATTTTCTTGCATAGAAAACAAATTAGTGTAGATTTACTATGTTTGTGACTTGTTTGTGATTAGTTTGAGAAGATATCTTACACATAACCTCTGATTTGAACTAAAATTAGTGTAGATTTACTCTGTTTGTGACTTGTTTGTGATTGGTTTGAGAAAATATCTTACACATAACCTCTGATTTGAACTAAAATTAGTTTACTCTGTTTGTGACTTGTTTGTGATTAGTTTGAGAAAATATTTTACACATAACCTCTGATTTGAACTAAAATTAGTGTAGATTTACTCTGTTTGTGACTTGTTTTTACATCAGACTTTGATTTGATAGTTTTTTTGTATGTTAGGATATTATAGAAGATGTGTTAGCGAAAGATTATCATTCTATATTACAGCTATCAGTGAGAATAAGTAATTTAAATTTAGAAACATAAATTTGAGAAACTACAAGGTGGAAGCTAAGGAGTTAAATTTCTAATTTATTAGCTGCTGATTTGTATGTGTGGTTTTAAGGTTCTATGATAATGTCAGGATTATTGAGCCTTCTCTACTATCTAACTAGTTCAATTGTGATTTATTTTTATGTTAGGTAGAGGTAGTGTCTCTAGCTAAGGCTTTTAGGTTACAAATATTTTGCTAAGGGAATTGAGAAGCAAACCAGGAAAATTGATAATCCCATAGGAATTGAAAAGTTACATGTTAGGAATTATAACAACTTGAATGTAGATTTAGTTATTCCTCGTATAATTCTAGGCAGCATCAGAGGAATCAATTAAAGAACTTGAATAAGCACATAAAGCTTTTGCTAATATAGGAAAGTTACATAGACAATACACATCTTGTTAGGAGTAAAATGGAAAGTACTTCTATTTCTCAGTAACTTTGTCCTTCTGTGCAATTTTACATGATGACTTGTCTGCAAGCACATGTTATACAAGCTAGGAATTGTACTTTGTAAGCACATGTTATACAAGCTTTTATCTAACTGTTATTTTGGCTTGTTCAAATCTGATATAGTTCTCAGTGATTAAATCATTTTATTTTGCAGTTTGTATCAAAATGAGTGATCTATCTGGTTCAAAAAATTTGTTTGCTTCTCCTTCACCAACTGTCCAGAACACGACTTCTATGCAACCACCTAGAAGCCGTAGAAATAGATTTGCTGTTTGGAATGACTTCACGTTTGATCCTAACTCGGCAGACATAGCTATATGCAACCATTGTCGTAAAAGGCTCAAGTATAATGGGACTAGTTCGATGGCATCACATTCTAAGATTTGCAAGAATAACCCGAATAACGAAGCTAACAAGAGGCTAAGAGCAGTTTCGTCTTCATCTCCTTTAGTGCCTAAATTCGATCAAGAGAAATTGAGGTATTTACTTGTGAAGATGTTTATAGGCATGGAACTTCCTTTCACTAAAGTTGAGCATCCAGATTTCCAAGAATTTATATGTAACTTGAACCCAAAGATCAATCTTATATCATGCACTATACTTGCACGTGATACTCTGTTGCTATGGGATGTAGAAAAGGCGAAACTAAAGATCTTTCTAGACCAACACTGCCAAAGAGTTTGTCTAACTACTGATACATGGACATCTATCCAAAATCTCTACTACATGTGTGTTACTGCCCACTTTATTGACAATAACTGGACCTTGCAAAATAGGGTTTTAAGTTTTTGTCAAGTCACAGGCCATACGGGAGAGGTTATGGCGAACACTGTTGATAATTATTTGACAAAATGAGGACTTAATAATATCTTGACTGTCACACTTGATAACGCCTCCTCAAACGATCTTGGAATTCAACATCTGAAGAAGAAGCTATTATCTTGTAATAGCTTACTTATGAAGGGGGAGTACATGCATTCGCGTTGTTGTGCGCATATCCTAAACCTCGTTGTGAAGGAATGGTTGAAAGATATTGAGAAGTCAGTTTTAAAAATCCGAGGTGCAGTGAAATATGCCAGGTCCTCTCCTCATAGGTTTGCAAAATTCAAGACATGTGTAGAAAGGTCGAACACTGAGTACAAAGGTCTTGTGTGTCTTGATGTAGAAACTAGGTGGAATTCGACTTATCTAATGTTAGACTCAGCTTTGAAGCATCAAAAGGCTTTTAAAGTGCTTGAGATTCAAGATCCCAAATACACTGAGGAGCTAGTTCAAAAGTGCAAGGGTGTTCCCTTAAGTTCATATTGGAAAGAAGCAGAAAATATTCTACCATTTTTAAAAATATTTTATGATGCTACACTTCGGATATCTAGTTCTTCTTATGTAGCCTCTAATATGTATATGTTAGAGGCTAAGGGGAATGGTTGTTCTAAGGATGCATTCTTAAGGGGAAATGATAAATAAGGTGTGTCGTTCTAAGGATGCACTCTTAAGGGGAATGGTTGTTAAGATGAAAAAGAAATATGAGAAATATTGGGGAAAACCTGAGTTGTTAAACATGTTGTTGTTGATGTCTTTTGTCTTAGACCCTAGGTACAAATTAAAATATGTCAGTTGGTCGATCAATGATAATTTTACTTCAGTGGAGGCAAAAGAATTAAAATATTTGTTGGAAGCTCGTTTGTATGAACTGTTTGCAGAGTATAGTGATGTGGGGCAAGGGTCGCAAAGTGGTTCACAGTCGAATCACTTTGATCTAGAAGGTAATGAAGATCTTTACAGTTACAATCGATTTTTATTGAGCACTGGTTTGTCATCTGGACAGCTAATTTAAACAAGTACCTTGAAGAATCTTTAGAGAGCCATACCAATGATTTTGATATTCTCAAATGGTGGAAGGCAAATTCCAGCCGCCTTCCACTCCTTGCCAGGATGGCAAAAGACTTGCTTGCCATACCTATCTCTATTGTACCATCTGAGTCTACTTTTAGTCTTGGGGGACGAGTGATTGATGAATACCGTAGTTGCCTCACACCTCAAACAATGGAAGCCCTTGTTTGTAGTTCTAGCTGCATTAAAAGGTCGTGTAAAGCCTCAATACTTGATTCACTTTTAATTGAGGAGTACAATGAATTTGAGAAGCTAGAGGAAGGTACTATAATAAATGCTTATTAATAGCTTTGTTTATATTTTTTAGAGGTAGTTCAGTTTAATGTTTAGTACATATTAAGATGATATTGGTGCCTACTACTTTGCCTTATAATATCTGTTGCTGATTAAAATTTTACTGTTTCTGTTATGGATTTGCCTTATAACCTTTACCGTTTCTGTTGCTGCTTTGCCTTATATTAATGTATATACTTTATACTTTATAATCAGAAACAAAAGGAATCATTCATGAGTAAGTATAACAGGGCAAGTTTAGAGACACCTTTACAAAATGATTTCGTTTACTTCATCATAGTTACACTTCTTGTCAGTACTCTGTACTTTACCACTTAAAAATGATGGATTAGTGATAGTGCTATGACTTGGTGTGTTGTTTTTTGGATCTGAATTGATGAGCTTTAGTGTTGTGTTTGTTGATTATTTTTTTTGCAGCAATAGCTCATAGTAAAGGTGGTGCTTCAGCCCCCATTTCTCTTGATGAATATTGACATTGAAAGTGCTTGTTGCAAGACGGTTGGAACTTGCTGAAGCCCCCATTTCTCCAATCTTCTGCTATGGAAGTTGTTTGCAGCTTTAGGAAATTATAATATGGATTTTGTAAACAATTTATACAGTCATTGGATAATGGATTAAGTTTTAGTTGTAGACCTGCAAGTTTGTTTTCCTTAAATTGAAGTGCTGGTTACTCTAAAACTATGATGTTATAGCAGCTGACATTTGTAGAGTCTTAGTCAATCACATCCATTGTTAAGATTGTTGAGGGTCTCCAAATTATTGTAGCTTGTATATTTTTGTAAATTTGTTGGTGCATTTTTTTGTATGACATGACGATGCATGTTTCTTATTTTAACAAAATTTGGATTTTTTTTTTGTAAAATTCGGTCTTAAAAACCGGTTTTAACAAAAAAAAAACGGTTTAAAACTGGTTTTTAAACCAATAAATAACCATTTTTAATCCGGATTAAGAAAAAAATCGGATATTTTTTAAACCAAACCATATCAATTTATAAACCGGTTTTGTAAAAGTAACCGGTTATATATCCATAACCATATTCATAACCGGTTGTATAACTGGTTTACCATAAAATATGGTCATGGTTAGAAATCCAAAACCATATAAGTGGTTTATATATGGATATGGTTTGGTCGGTCAAAATATCCGACCATGCACACCCCTAGCCCTAGCGCATTTGGCCTATATAAAAATGAGGCCGGGCCGGGCTGGCCCATTATCTATATTTCCATTTTATTTTTGTTTAAAAACGCTATATTTTTTGAAAAAATTATCAACTAATTTAAAATTTATTAATAAAAATGAATGAATTTAGCTCAAAGTTTTAAAATTCTAAAGTTTATAAATTATTAATTTGATTCAATTGAAGGAATAATCTAGAATGTAATTAATATTCAATGTGAATGTAAAAATTATTTACAATTCTATGTCCATCCAATGGTTTAGCAAAAAAAATAATTGTGAGTAACTAATATATAAAAAAGAGTGAATAAATTAAAAAAAGAAAACTAAAATGGGTCGGGCCGGGCTCGCCCATGACCCACACATGCCGGGTTGAGCTCTAGAATCTGTGGCTCAATTATAAATGGGTTGGACCGGACTGGCCCATTTATGCACTCGGGCCTCTCGGGGAGGTCCGGACTGGGCCGGGCCAGCCTATTTGACACCTCTACATGTAGTAGGGGGAAAAACTGCAAATTCAAATAGGTGAGGTAAGTCTGCAAATTCTTTTACGGTGGTTAAATTAGTTACCGAGGGTAGAAGGTGTTGTACCCTAATTTTGTCCCAAGCATTTTCAAAAAAGAAGAGAGTAAAAAAAAAAAGAGAAAAGTCAAAGTCAACAAAAAGTCAACAAAAAGAAAAGGAGGATTTCGCAAAGCGATGTTGCGATCGCTCTGCGAAATCGGCGATGAATTTCGCAAAGCGATGTCCCGATCGCTCTGCGAAATCTGCGAATTTTTGTAGATTTTGATTTTCTGATTTCCCTTTCTTTTATTATTATCCCAGTCATCATCTATTATTGTCATGTTTAATGCTGGATTCAGCAAAGAAAGGGGAGAAAACATGTGACATTTGAAAAGCAAGAAAGTAAGGAAGAGGAAGCAAAATCCATCAAGTAACCTAGCCACTTGCTGACCTTGGGCAGCCCATTTCCCCTACCATTTGTGCCTGCAACTGACCCTGCTATATTCCAGCAACCACCTTGCCATAGGCTTTATCAAAACCATTCAAAGGTTGAGGCAAAACTGCTGCCCTGTTTTGCAAAAAGCTTTGGTTTCATGATTTCCAGCAATTTTCTATCAGATTTCAGTTGCTTTGGGTCTTTGAAATTGGCCAAAGTCTTGACCATTGCTGCAAGGCAAGGTCACCTCTTCCCTTTAGCATTAAATGCAAAGCAAATTAGTCATGATCATAGCACAAAAACAGCCCTGCTGTAGGATTTCTCATCATGACATTTCGATCTTATTTTGCCTATAAAAGCCATGCATTGATGCAGGATTATGGACAGATTTTTAGAGTTAACACACAGATCTTTTAACCCAGCACAAGAGAGAGATTTGAGAGCAAAAAAACTAGTCCTTAGAGAGTGAATTTCAGCAAGTATTTTCTGCACAAAAACAGAGTTTGGTTTTGAGAGGTTTAGAGCAAAGTTCCAATCCTTTTCTTGCACAAATCATCCCAAACCAGTACCAAGTAACCAAGCCCTCAAAACAACCATTGCACCTCACACAAAGAGTGAAGAACAACATCAATCTATCTTTGTTCTTGTTGTTTGCATTCATCAAACATTTCCAACTTTACAAAACCATAAACCTTCAAAGCCTCTTCCATTTCCTTGCAACAAAAGCTTTGAGCTAGGAGTTGGTAAGTCATTCTAACCTGTTTATATTGCGTTTACATACTGTTTGCATTTGCTTTTGATTCCAACTTGATTCAATCTCAGTTTTGCATTTTTAAGTTTTACTCATTTTTGATTTAAAACATTTTTGAAACTCAAAAGAAATCCCAAGGTTTGCAAAACATTTAAACTGAAGTGTTGCACTCATTTTATTGCTAATTTCAAAAGCTTTTCACTCCTCCTAAAATTCTAAAGCTTGTTCAGAAGTTGCTTCTGAACAGCAGTTCAGAAGCAGCTTCTGAACTCAAAATTTCGCAGAGTTCGCAGAGCGAAGCTCTGGTCGCTCAGCGACCATGACAGAACTCAGTTTCTGAGTTCAGGCTTCTTGAAGCAAATTTATGTGGTTCTGCCTTGAATGTTCAGAACTTTAGGGGATTAAAACTCATTTTGGTTCAAAATATAACAAAGGGTTTTTGCATACGTTTGGAAAATCACAAGTTTTAATTAGTTTACTTGAATAATAAGAAACTTGTTCACTTTTTCAAATTTGAGCCGAACTTGTGCATTTTCCACAAATTTGTGCATTTTCCATAAACTTGTTCATGACTTGTGCATTTTTCACACATTTGAACAACACTTGTTCATAGGTTGCAACAATTAATTTGAGCATTAAACTTTTTTTCATTGAATTTCAACAACCAATTGTTTTGGTTACTTTGGGATTTCTTAAGTTTCATCAATGAATGAAAAAGGAGTGGTTTGACGTATGTCTCTCCATTCCCCGATTGGACGAACGCTTGACGTATGTCTCGTTGTTTAGACAATCGTCATTCTTTTCAAACTTCACCAAGAAAAATACTTTTTTCAGTTTCAAAATGCAAACTTGAATGAAAAAGGGGTGGTTTGACGTATGTCTCTCCATTTTCCCGATTGAACGAACGCTTGAGGTATGTCTCGTTGTTCGGGTAATCGTCATTCTATTTTTTAACACATCCAACCACACCAAAACCAATTCTTGGCCCTTTGTGGTCAATTCGAACCCTTTTGGTCCCACGTGACCATTTGATTCAATGTTCGACTCCGTTGAGTCCATTGAATCTTTTCTTGATCCCGTTGGATCAATCGAACCTTTTCTCGACTCGGTTGAGTCATTTTAATCTTTCTTGGCCCCTCGCGGCCAATTCAAACCTCTTTTCCCCAACGGACATGTTTTATCTATTCTAGCGCGATTCGAAACAAACGCTTAAGCCTCCCATGCGCGAGCACACAAGCTATGTTTAATTGCAAGAATACGATCAAAAACATCGTTCTTTAAAAAATAACCAACACATAAACATTTTTCTACCAAAGAACTACGTAGCTTTGATTTCTCCATCGCACCAGGAGATACGTAGGAGCAAGATCATCATCTTGTCAAGCACATTAATAAAAAATAAACTTTTTCCCCCTTCTTTATTATATTTATATTTTAATGCATGCAAGCAAACTTTAAAAAAACATTTTTAGCCTTAACTAACTAGGAGGTTCCCGTTGAGTACAACTGACGTGAGGGGTGCTAATACCTTCCCCTTGCGTAATCGACTCCCGAACCCGGTAATGGTTGCGATGACCATCCTTTCCTCATCGTCAAAGGGTTTTATTATCGTTTCCCTTTAAAAAAAACTTAAGGGTTTATCAACGTTCCCTTTAAACAAAAATTTTGGTGGCGACTTCACAAAACCTTTCGAGCGTTCGTACACGCTCAAAGTTTGCGTTTTTTCCGAGAGCGCACAGCTGGCGACTTCACTGGGGATCACGGTTATCAAATCCCTAGCGAGTCAAGCCTATCCTAGTTAGCTTTTAGGCTAGGTGTTTTTATTTTTGCTTGCATGCTTTTGTTTATTTGTCTTTATCTGCTTTTCTTCTCTTACTCTATATTTATATGCTTCATTATGCTATGTTCTTATATCAACTGTGGGGTTGTCACATGAGCGATGTTACTCCACATTGTTCGGGTTAATGCCGAACGTGTGAGGCTCTCTACCCGAGCTTTGAGAGAAATTAAGATAGGATGGTGGTTGCGTAGCGGAGGCCCGCGTTGACGTATGTCCGTGAGGAAGATGCGAAAACCCCGCCTAGAGGAGATTTCACTTGGAATTTATTAAAGTCTCGCGAGTAATTTGCGATTGACGACCTTATTTTCCCTGTGGGATCCATGACTCTAGGGACCTTTTAGAAAATCTCATCTCTAGAGCCTACATGTGAGGATGGGGGAAATTTTGAACATTCATATACCTAACCCCTGCATACCATAAACATTTGCATTCATAAATTTTCTTTTTGCATAAGCAAAAAGAAGGGGCATGTTTTTTCATACGCATCGCATACATGCATACATGCATTTTCATGCATTTTTTTTAAAAAAAAAACACTCATCATTTTCCCCAAAACTCCAGTTGAACGAAGTCAACCATAGCCAGAAAACCCAAGAAGCCATCGGCCCAAGAGCCCGATCTCCGACACTCGTACGGAACGCGAGCTAACAAGCAAAGGATCATGGATAACTTGGAACAAAATCAAGCGGCTTTGAGAGGAGCGGTTGATGAGATGAAAGGAAAGATGGATCAAATGTTAGAGTTAATGCAAGCTTTGTCCGCCCGAGAAAGCAACCCTCGTCCAACCGTGGATGCGGCTAATGTAGTATGGCCTCCTTATGGTTTACCTCCAGATTATACCCCACCCGAAGGTGACGACCTTGTACCACCTCCTCAACCACAACTTACAATCCCCGTTAGGAACGAAGAGCATCATCCTCAAGGGAATTCCACTACTCAACATGAGATTGTTTCTCATAATGTGGAAGACACTCAGCCTAGGCAGTCTGTTCACCGCAATACCCACCAAGACATTGATTCCGCCCAAATGTATCGTGTTTTGGAAGAAAGGTTAAAAGCTGTCGAAGGATCCAGCTCATATGGTGCCTACAATGCTTTGGACATGTGCTTGGTGCCCGATGTGGTAATCCCTCCAAAATTCAAAGTACCGGACTTCGAGAGGTACAAGGAAATTCAATGCCCTAGGAACCATCTGCGGATGTTCTGTAGGAAGATGGCGGCCTACGCAACGAACGAGAAACTCATGGTTCATGTGTTTCAAGACAGCTTGAGTGGGGCATCCCTAGATTGGTACATGCAATTGGAGCGTACCCACGTCCAAACTTGGAAGGACTTAGCCGATGCTTTCTTAAAGCAATACAAGTACAATTTGGACATGGCTCCAAATAGGATGCAGTTGCAGAACCTTGTGCAAAGAAGCAACGAGTCCTTTAAGGAGTATGCTCAAAGGTGGAGGGAACTAGCTTCTCGTGTACAACCACCATTGTTGGAAAGAGAGCTTGTCGATACCTTCATGGGCACACTACAAGGCCCATATTATGACAAAATGATTGGAAGCACATCATCTGGCTTCTCCGATCTAGTCATAATCGGTGAAAGAATAGAGGATGGAGTAAAGAGGGGAAAGATTCAAGGCCCTCCTGAGGCTCGAGTTGGAGCCAGAAGACCCCCCAACAACTTTCATAAAAAGAAAGAGGGGGAGACAAATGCTGTTTTAGTGGGACCATCTCGCCCACCATCAAATCAAATGTCTCGCTACCATTATCCTTATGTGGCAGTAGCAGCAGCTCAGGGGCATTACTCACCTCAAGTAATTCCCACGACTCCACCTCGACAACCAGCAGTGTTGCCTCAACAAAATCAGCAACAGCAACGAGGCGGGTACCCACCGAGGAACCAAACGGGCCCGAGGAATAACTATAACAATGTGCAGTTTGATCCTGTACCCATGCCTTACGGTCAAATCTTGCCGTATTTAATCCAAAGGGGGATGGTCGAGCCAAGACCACTACAACCTTTGTTGCCACCATATCCACCTTGGTATGATGCAAATGCAAGATGCGAATACCACGCGGGAACCTTGGGACACAACGTCGAAGGTTCTAGAGCTTTCAAACACAAGGTCCAGGACCTTATTAACCAGAAGTTGTTGTCCTTCAAAGAGGAAAATCCAAACGTAAAGAGCAATCCATTGCCAGGGCATACGGGTCCCTCTGTAAACGCGGTGGAAGAGCAAGAAAACGTTGGCCCGATCAAAGAAGTAGCCAATTTAAAGACTCCCCTATCAGTAACAAGGGAGAGATTGACCGGCTTTGGTTTGTTCGAGGAAATGCACGCCGACTGCGAAACCTGCAAGATTAACCAGGACAAGTGCGAAGAATTGAAGAAATGTCTTCAAGAGCTGATGGACCAAGGTTGGATCCAAATGGTCTATACAAAGGATAGCACGGACGTTGCTACCTTGGAGTCTCATGACCCAAAACCTCTCGAAATCCTATACCAAAGGAGAGAGGTACAAATACCGATACAGCCCATAACATTCCATGTGTCGGCACCCTTCTCCTTTAAAAGCACAAAGAGGGTACCATGGAATTACCAACCTGTTGCCTATGTGGAAGGAAAATCATTGGCAAAAATTGAACCCAACATCACTAACATTACCGGTGTTGGAGGAATGACGAGGAGTGGTAGAGTCTTCACTCCGAAAGAACTCGGGAAGGCACCAGCTGAACTACCAAGAGAGCCGCTCAAAGAAAAGAGCGTGGAAGAGGATGAGAACCAAGCGGGACCCTCTCAGAAAATAGCCCCACAAAAAGAGGCCGAGGAGTTCCTAAGAATAATCCAAAAGAGCGAGTATAAGATCATTGACCAGTTGGGTCAAACTCCTTCCAAAATCTCCATGTTATCCCTACTACTAAACTCGGAGGCTCATCGAGAAGCATTACTACGGATCCTCAGTGAAGCACATGTCACTAAGGACATCCCGGTGGACCAATTCGATGGGATAGTTGCAAATATTACCTCGAGCAGGTATTTGGGCTTCAATGACGATGAGCTACCCGACGAGGGGCATATTCATAACCGAGCTTTACACATCTCCGTGAAGTGCATGGACCACATCCTCTCTCGAGTGTTAATGGATACGGGGTCATCATTGAATGTATTGCCTAAGTCTACCCTTCTAAAGCTATCATGTGAAGGGACTGTAATGAAGCCAAACGCTTTGGTGGTAAAGGCTTTCGACGGAACAAGGAGAGCCGTCGTAGGAGAGATCGACCTACCAGTTCAAATTGGGCCTAAGGTTTTCTCCATCACTTTCCAAGTCATGGATATTAATCCAACTTACAGTTGTCTTCTCGGACGACCATGGATTCACATAGCCGGAGCCATCACCTCCACCCTACACCAAAAACTCAAGTTCATCGTTGATGACAAGATGATTGTAGTTTCGGGCCAAGAGGATATGATGGTAAGCCATCTTTCGTCGTTCCGTTACATAGAAACGGACGAAGAAGCTGTGGATGTTCCCTTCCAATCTTTGGAAGTGGCGAATGTCGTGACCTTGAGCTCAAAGCCCAAGAAAAAGGCTAGGACAGCCATGTCATCATGGAGGGCGGTAAGAGAAGCTCTAGAAGAGAGTAGACCCACCGGATGGGGCAAGCTAGTGGACATACCAGAGAAGAAGAATCGCTTCGGGTTAGGATATCATCCATCAGCGGAAACCTCCTCAAAGCCTCAACAACAAGGGATCCTTCCCATTTTGGAGACGTTTGTCAGTGCGGGTTTTATTGATGAAGACCAAGTGGCTATGCTTGAAGACACGGATGAAGAAGTGCCTGACTTGGTGCACCGCTGTACTTCGGATGAGATCTTGAAAAATTGGAGTGCCATCGAAATTCCCAAAATCATTTCCAATTTCAAGTAATTTACCATGTTTGTTTTATTTTGAAAAAAAAAAATCATTTCGCTCTGCCCAAGGCAAATGATTAGTTGTGTGGGGCCCTCATGTTTTAAAGTTATTTCAATCATAAATAAAATTGCATTTTTATGTCCAATTGAGTTCTTTTTCTTTTGTTCTTTAATTGCATTTGTTTTAAAAAAAAAATTCTGCAAAAACCTAAAATAGAATCATACTCATGCAGATCCATAAATTTACCTACCAAACACAACACTGCCTTAATTCCTTATGACTTTGACTTCCCGATTAACCAAACGGAGGACGGTAAAGAGGACGATTTCGAGCTTCCTGAAGAATTGTCCAGACTTGCAAATCAAGAGGATAGGGTGATACAACCTCATCAAGAGCCAATTGAATTGATCAACTTGGGGACCGAGGGGGATAAGAAAGAGGTCAAAGTAGGTGCCTCCCTACAAGTGGATGTAAAGGAAAAATTGTTTAAGCTTCTACAAGGGTATGTGGATGTGTTCGCTTGGTCGTATCAAGACATGCCAGGTTTAAACCCTAACATCGTCGTACATAAACTGCCACTCAAGCCAGAATGCCCACCAGTAAAGCAGAAATTGAGAAGAACCCGACCCGACATGGCTCTCAAGATTAGAGAGGAGGTCAAAAAGCAGTTCGATGCCGGCTTCTTAGCAGTAACTAAGTATCCGACATGGGTTGCCAACATTGTGCCAGTCCCGAAGAAGGATGGCAAAGTCAGGATGTGTGTGGATTACCGGGACTTGAATAGAGCAAGCCCAAAACATTATTTCCCACTACCACATATTGACATATTGGTAGACAACACCGCCCAATTCTCAGTCTTCTCCTTTATGGACGGATTCTCGGGATATAACCAAATAAAAATGGCTCCAGAAGACATGGAGAAAACCACATTCATCACCCCATGGGGAACTTTTTGCTATAAGGTAATGCCCTTCGGATTGACAAATGTCGGGGCAACATATCAAAGAGCAATGGTGACTCTTTTCCATGACATGATTCATAAGGAAATAGAGGTCTACGTCGACGATATGATTGCCAAATCACAAACGGAGGAGGATCATCTAGTCCATATGCAAAAGCTATTCGAACGCCTGAGAAAGTTCAAGCTGCGCTTAAATCCTAACAAGTGCACATTTGGTGTTAGATCCAGAAAGTTATTGGGTTTCATCGTCAGCCAAAAGGGTATTGAAGTGGATCCCGACAAGGTAAAGGCCATACAAGATATGCCAGCGCCAAACACCGAGAAGGAGGTCCGTGGGTTCTTAGGAAGATTGAACTACATCGCTATATTCATCTCATATATGACAGCCACCTGCGAACCAATCTTCAAACTGCTAAGGAAGAATCAAGCTGTTTAGTGGAACGAGGACTGCCAAGAGGCGTTTGACAAGATCAAACAATACCTGCAAGAACCACCAATTTTAATACCTCCGGTTCCAGGTAAACCCCTCATCTTATACCTAACCGTGCTTGAGGGATCAATGGGTTGTGTTTTAGGACAACAAGATGAAACGGGAAGAAAAGAGCATGCAATCTACTACCTAAGCAAGAAGTTCACCGACTGTGAATCAAGGTATACTTCGCTTGAAAAGACTTGCTGCGCTTTAGCATGGGCTGCTCGACGCTTAAGGCAATACATGTTGACCCATACCACTTGGTTGATATCCAAGATGGATCCCATCAAATACATTTTTGAAAAGCCTGCCCCCACGGGAAAGATAGCCCGTTGGCAAATGCTGCTATCGGAGTACGATATCCAATATGTCACTCAAAAGGCTATCAAAGGGAGTGTTTTATCCGAGCACCTTGCTCACCAACCATTGGAGGATTATCAACCCATACAATTTGACTTCCCCGACGAAGACGTTGTAGCCTTGAATGATGAAAAGATCATAAATGATGACGAAGGGCCAGAACCGAGAGCTCGATGGAAGCTCTCTTTCGACGGTGCCTCAAATGCCATGAGGCACGGGATCGGGGTAGTCCTAATCTCCCCAAGAAATGGATACCAACCCTTCACGGCAAGGTTATGCTTTGACTGCACCAATAACATGGCTGAATATGAAGCGTGCATCCTCGGCCTCGAAGCAGCAATTGATTTACGGATCAAAAATCTTGAAGTATACGGTGACTCAGCCTTAGTCATCTATCAAGTCAAAGGAGAATGGGAAACAAAACATCCCAATTTGATTCCCTACCGTGCCCGGGTTGTAGAATTAATTGAGCATTTCGAGGAAATCACCTTTCATCACATACTTCGAGAAGAAAATCAGGTAGCAGATGCCTTGGCTACATTATCATCAATGTATCAAGTAAATTTCCACAACGAGGCGCCAATCATAAAGATGGATCGTAGAGACAAACCAGTTGTGTGTGCAGTAGTTGAAGAAGGACTCGACAACAAACCCTGGTTTTACGACATCAAGCGATACCTCGAAGAGCAAGAGTATCCAGAAAACGTTTCACAAACCGACAAGAGAACCCTCAGGAGATTGGCATCCCAGTTCTTCCTCAGCGGGAGCACCCTCTACAAAAGAAACAATGACATGGTCTTGCTCAGATGTGTGGATAAACACGAAGCAGACATGCTCATAAAAGAAATCCACGAGGGATCCTTTGGAACCCATGCCAATGGGCATGCAATGACAAAGAAAATCCTAAGGGCGGGCTATTACTGGCTAACCATGGAAGCTGACTGTTTCCGCTATGCCAAGACATGTCATAAGTACCAAATTTACGCCAACAAGGTGCATGTGCCACCAACTACCCTAAACATCATGACATCACCCTGGCCTTTCTCTATGTGGGGCATAGACATGATTGGAATGATCGAGCCCAAGGCTTCAAATGGACATCGCTTCATCCTCGTTGCCATCGACTATTTCACCAAGTGGGTCGAAGCAGCTTCATATGCAAACGTAACCAAACAAGTGGTAGCCCGATTCATCAAAAAGGAAATCATTTGTCGTTACGGTACTCCCCACAAAATCATCACTGATAATGGGGCAAACCTAAACAACAACACGATGAAGGAGTTGTGCAAAGACTTCAAGATCGAGCACCATAATTCCTCACCATATCGGCCAAAGATGAACGGTGCGGTAGAAGCTGCCAACAAGAACATAAAGAAAATCATCCAAAAGATGGTAAAAAACTACAAAGATTGGCACGAGATGCTTCCCTTTGCGCTACATGGCTACAGAACAACCATTCACACTTCAACTGGGCCAACCCCTTTTTCCTTGGTATACGACATGGATGTCGTGCTTCCCATTGAAGTTGAAATCCCTTCGTTAAGGGTCTTGATGGAAACCAAGTTAGAAGAAGCCGAATGGGTCCAAACAAGGTTTGACCAACTAAACCTCATAGAGGAAAAGCGTCTAACAGCGTTATGTCATGGACAACTCTACCAAAGGAGGCTCAAAAGGGCATTCGACAAAAAGGTCCGTCCTCGAGAATTAAAAGAAGGAGACCTAGTGTTGAAGAAGATATTACCTATCCACAAGGATCCCCGCGGAAAATGGACTCCCAGCTATGAAGGACCATACGTGGTAAAGAAAGCCTTCTCTGGCGGAGCCTTAATCATCACCACTATGGACGGAGAAGAGTTCCCACTCTCAATAAACTCCGACGCAGTCAAGAAGTACTATGCCTAAAAAAAAAAAAAGCTCGCTAAATCGAAAACCTGAAAGGGCGGTTTAGGCAATAGAGAGCGTCCTGGTAGATCGAAAACCTGAAAAGGCGGTCTAGGCAAAAATTAAGGACATCAAAAAAGGAAATACACCCCGGTGGACTGAAAACTCGAAAGAGCGGTCCAGGTAAAAGTTAGGGGTCTCAAAACAAATAAGAAAGGCAAAGGACTGCAACATTCAAGATCCGGACAGGATTCAGGAGGGGAGGAATCGGTTTCGTCATCATCTTTCAAAGGATTTCGAGGCCATAAGGAAAAAAGCACGTGTTATACCAAAACAACCCTCAAACAATTTTTTTTTTTTTTTGCTTTTTCTTGTCTTTCTCTATCTTTTCCCCAGAGGAGTAATCACTTCTTGCTTCATGTATTGTTACCCATTCAAGGGATCAAATCTGCATTGAATAAAATTCATTTTTAACCTTTTTCATTGTTTTGTGTTCTCATTAGCGCATAAAATGTTATTTTTATTCATGACAAATAATGCATTGAAACATGGGAAATAATAAATAATAAAAAACTTGCAAAAACAAATGTGTGTTTTTACTTGAATCTCGTAAATATCAAAAGAATTTCAGTGGTCTCCAGTACTGCACCAAAAGACTCAAGGCCTGAAACTGTTGGTCAATCATTTTAAGACTCATGCTCTTCAGCGGAAATAAGTACGTAGCTCACGGCACGTGAAACGCAAAGATCCCGGGTGTTGGAGGGACGGATTTCCCCAGTCAAAGCACACCACATGCATCTCTTGCATCAACTAAGGCTGGATATCGATCATGCTTCCAAAATGATCCTTATATCCCCCGCGAGTCACAAATAAAGCCCAATTTTCATTGGCATTTCCCCAGTAGAGTCAACCCCAAAGCCCAATCATCATTGGCACAATCACAACCAAAGCCCGACCTTGCTCGGCATCCAATCATAATCCCTAACATTCAACATGTCATCCCACATGTCAGCATATGCATATCATATTAAACTCATTCATACATGCATTATACCAAGTCATTCATATACATGCATCTCATATTCATATCATGCATCCTCAACCAGTATTCCCCAGTAATTATCACATATTCACCAACATCTATCAATCATCTCCAGTGTTCCCCAGTGAACCTCCTTCAGAAAAATCTCCAGAAATTTTCCTCCCAAATTATCACATTCCCAAGTGGACCTGCTCACAGCCACTATGATTCCCCAGCAGAAATTCCTGAGTGAGTCTACCTCATAACATATCATAACATACTGCATAAAACGACATAAAGCATATCATGTACCAACAATCATGTTTTCCTTTTCAACAATCTAAGTACTAGCCACGTCTAGAGACGATTACATTTATCCCCAGGTATCCACCTCTAGCATTAGCGACTAGATAAGATCACATTTATCCCCAGGTATCAACCTCTAGCATTAGCGGCTAGATAAGATCACATTTCCCAAATGAATCAACCTCTAGCATCAGCGGCTAGATAAGATCACCCTTCCTCAGTGATTCAACCTTTAGCATAAGCGGTTGAATAATATCACTCCATTCCCCGGAATCTACCTCCAGCGTAGACGGCTGGATACGATCACCGTTATCCCCAGTAGGATCTACCTCTAGCATTAGCGGCTAGATAAGACAACCTTTCCTCATGGATCTACCTTCAGCATTAGCGGCTGGATATGATCACCGTTATCCCCAGCGGATCGACCTTCAGCATAAGCGGCTGAATAAGTTCATCTTTGCCCCCAGGGATCTACCTCTAGCATCGACGGCTGGATATGATCAACCAAGCACCTATTCAGGTGACGATCTTTTTTACCTTGTCAGATCTAAGCACCTATTCAGGTGACGATCTTTTTTACCTTTTCAGTCTAACCGCCTATTCAGGCGACGACTTGTCAGATCTAAGCACCTATTCAGGTGACGATCTTTTTACCTTGTCAGATCTAAGCACCTATTCAGGCGACGATCTTTTTTTACCTTTTCACTCTAACCGCCTATTCAGGCGACGACTTGTCAGATCTAAGCACCTATTCAGGTGATGATCTTTTTTACCTTGTCAGATCTAAGCACCTATTCAGGCGACGATCTTTTTACCTTTTCAGTCTAACCGCCTATTCAGGCGACGACTTGTGAGATCTAAGCACCTATTCAGGTGACGATCTTTTTACCTTGTCAGATCTAAGCACCTATTCAGGCGACGATCTTTTTACCTTTTCAGTCTAACCGCCTATTCAGGCGACGACTTGTCAGATCTAAGCACCTATTCAGGTGACGATCTTTTTACCTTGTCAGATCTAATCACCTATTCAGGCGACGATCTATTTTTAATTCCCCAAGCCAGTCTAAGTACCTATTCAGGTGACGATTTGTCTATTTTATTCTTAGTTTATGCATCAGTAGCCAAACCAGGTGACCCTGCATTTACTTTTATTCATTGCATTTGCATATCGTTATTTTCATTATTTACTACAGTCTTTTCTCACCTTGAAGGACAAAATTTGGATCCTTCTTTTACTTAATTGCTCTTCACAAAGAGTTTATGAGATGCCCTTGGCACTCACTTTCTCTATGCAAAGACACAATTAAGTAGGGGCAGTTGTTGTACCCTAATTTTGTCCCAAGCTTTTTCAAAAAAGAAGAGAGTCAAAAAAAAAAGAGAAAAGTCAAAGTCAACAAAAAGTCAACAAAAAGAAAAGGAGGATTTCGCAAAGCGATGTTGCGATCGCTCTGCGAAATCTGCGATGAATTTCGCAAAGCGATGTCCCGATCACTCTGCGAAATCTACGAATTTTTGCAGATTTTGATTTTCTGATTTCCCTTTCTTTTATTATTATCCCAGTCATCATCTATTATTGTCATGTTTAATGTTGGATTCAGCAAAGAAAGGGGAGAAAACATGTGACATTTGAAAAGCAAGAAAGTAAGGAAGAGGAAGCAAAATCCATCAAGTAACCTAGCCACTTGCTGACCTTGGGCAGCCCATTTCCCCTACCATTTGTGCCTGCAACTGACCCTGCTATATTCCAGCAACCACCTTGCCATAGGCTTTATCAAAACCATTCAAAGGTTGAGGCAAAACTGCTGCCCTGTTTTGCAAAAAGCTTTGGTTTCATGATTTCCAGCAATTTTCTGTCAGATTTCAGTTGCTTTGGGTCTTTGAAATTGGCCAAAGTCTTGACCATTGCTGCAAGGCAAGGTCACCTCTTCCCTTTAGCATTAAATGCAAAGCAAATTAGTCATGATCATAGCACAAAAACAGCCCTGCTGTAGGATTTCTCATCATGACATTTCGATCTCATTTTGCCTATAAAAGCCATGCATTGCTGCAGGATTATGGACAGATTTTTAGAGTTAACACACAGATCTTTTAACTCAGCACAAGAGAGAGATTTGAGAGCAAAAAAACCAGTCCTTAGAGAGTGAATTTCAGCAAGTATTTTCTGCACAAAAACAGAGTTTGGTTTTGAGAGGTTTAGAGCAAAGTTCCAATCCTTTTCTTGCACAAATCATCCCAAACCAGTACCAAGTAACCAAGCCCTCAAAACAACCACTGCACCTCACACAAAGAGTGAAGAACAACAACAATCTATCTTTGTTCTTGTTGTTTGCATTCATCAAACATTTCCAACTTTACAAAACCATAAACCTTCAAAGCCTCTTCCATTTCCTTGCAACAAAAGCTTTGAGCTAGGAGTTGGTAAGTCATTCTAACCTGTTTATATTGCGTTTACATACTGTTTGCATTTGCTTTTGATTCCAACTTGATTCAATCTCAGTTTTGCATTTTTAAGTTTTACTCATTTTTTATTTAAAACATTTTTGAAACTCAAAAGAAATCCCAAGGTTTGCAAAACATTTAAACTGAAGTGTTGCACTCATTTTATTGCTAATTTCAAAAGCTTTTCACTCCTCCTAAAATTCTAAAGCTTGTTCAGAAGTTGCTTCTGAACAGTAGTTCAGAAGCAGCTTCTGAACTCAATTTCGCAGAGTTCGCAGAGCGGAGCTCTGGTCGCTCAGCAACCATAACAGAACTCAGTTTCTGAGTTCAGGCTTCTTGAAGCAAATTTCTGAGGTTCTGCCTTGAATGTTCAGAACTTTAGGGGATTAAAACTCATTTTGGTTCAAAATATAACAAAGGGTTTTTGCATACGTTTGGAAAATCACAAGTTTTAATTAGTTTACTTGAATAATAAGAAACTTGTTCACTTTTTCAAATTTGAGCCAAACTTGTGCATTTTCCACAAATTTGTGCATTTTCCATAAACTTGTTCATGACTTGTGCATTTTTCACACATTTGAACAACACTTGTTCATAGGTTGCAACAACTAATTTGAGCATTAAACTTTTTTTCATTGAATTTCAACAACCAAGTGTTTTGGTTACTTTGGGATTTCTTAAGTTTCATCAATGAATGAAAAAGGAGTGGTTTGACGTATGTCTCTCCATTCCCCGATTGGACGAACGCTTGACGTATGTATCGTTGTTTAGACAATCGTCATTCTTTTCAAACTTCACCAAGAAAAATACTTTTTTTAGTTTCAAAATGCAAACTTGAATGAAAAAGGGGTGGTTTGACGTATGTCTCTCCATTTTCCCGATTGAACGAACGCTTGACGTATGTCTCGTTGTTTGGGTAATCGTCATTCTATTTTTTAACACATCCAACCACACCAAAACCAATTCTTGGCCCTTTGTGGTCAATTCGAACCCTTTTGGTCCCCCGTGACCATTTGATTCAATGTTCGACTCCGTTGAGTCCATTTTTATCTATTCTAGCGCGATTCGAAACAAACGCTTAAGCCTCCCATGCGCGAGCACACAAGCTATGTTTAATTGCAAGAATACGATCAAAAACATCGTTCTTTAAAAAATAACCAACACATAAACATTTTTCTACCAAAGAACTACGTAGCTTTGATTTCTCCATCGCACCAGGAGATACGTAGGAGCAAGATCATCATCTTGTCAAGCACATTAATAAAAAATAAACTTTTTCCCCCTTCTTTATTATCTTTATATTTTAATGCATGCAAGCAAACTTTAAAAAAACATTTTTAGCCTTAACTAACTAGGAGGTTCCCGTTGAGTACAACGGACGTGAGGGGTGCTAATACCTTCCCCTTGCGTAATCGACTCCCGAACCCGGTAATGGTTGCGATGACCATCCTTTCCTCATCGTCAAAGGGTTTTATTATCGTTTCCCTTTAAAAAAAACTTAAGGGTTTATCAACGTTCATCAACGTTCCCTTTAAACAAAAACTTTGGTGGCGACTTCACAAAACTTTTCGAGCGTTCGTACACGCTCAAAGTTTGCGTTTTTTCCGAGAGCGCACAGAAGGAACTAAATTCAGAATTTCAGGAAAAGGAAATAATTCAACTTGATCTCTAAAGCTTTGTTTGAGAGTTTGGAGGGGAATGGAGGGAGGGGTTTGGGATAAAAGGAAGGAGCAAGTGGAAGAAATACATGACATTGAGTGAGGAATGCTTTGGGGTTTCATTTTTCTTTATAATACAAAACTCTCCTCATTTGGTGGAACTCAAAAATTGTATTGGAGGAGGTTTTTGGGGGTTTTGGAGGGTTTACATGAATTCTTTAAATTTAATCTAAATAATTATAACATTCTTAAAATTAAAAATATATTAATCATAAGCATTAATTTATCATTCTCTAAAAAATTACTTTTTCAAAAAATGTGAAAGATTTTGTCATTTTCCTCTATATTTCAAACCCTCTAAAGTTTTCCCTTCCCCTCCCCTCCAAACTCCCAAACAAAGCCTAAGAGGGAATTGAAAGTCAGCATTCTTCGCCTCACCAAAGCAACATATCCTCGTTCAAAGATTCCTTTAGTGACACTAGTTTCTTCACCATAAAGACTACGAGGAAGATTCAACCCTCTCGACAAACCCCCTCGGCAAGACACTGTATGCATCTTATTGACAAAACTCTTGTTAAGAACATGTCCTTGTCTCGACACTCCTAGTCGAACTTAAAAAATTATTTTATGGATAAAAGGGTATTCCTTATATAAATCATCATTATCACTCACAAGTTCGAAAACTTACTCGAAAAATCCTCCTTGAATTATCACCAAATGCAATTGTCCTCTCAGTTTGACATGCTCCCTTCCTATAACATCATATAAAGTCATCACTCCGGATTACATATTGAACATACCGGCCTATAAACACACTATGGTTCAACCCAACAACCTTGGATCCTCTCCATCTAATGAACGTCTCAACGGCTAGTTACATATTCCACCGTCCTGTAGCGCCTCAACGGCTAATAACAGTTGTAACAAACTCTTATAAACTCCACAACAGCTCTTTGCCAATGCCTCAATGTATGTGGCTAAAAATTTAATCTACATACATCAACTTTTCAACTACTAATTTTGCTTATATTTCATTCTAAAAGGAGTATTTTATAATGTGTTTACATAAACGATAAGAAACAATTATTTCCCTGATTTGCTTCATTTTCCATTCACTTAGTACCATTCAACAACTATGTTTCCTTAAAATATGATATGAAACTTGAATGTCAAATCTCCCATCCTTTGAATGTTTACATTTAAGTAAAAAAAAAAAAAACAAATAACTCGTCAAGACCTCTTTCTTTGTTTTTTTAAGGGGCGTGCTAATAAATGCACTAAAAATATTTGTTAATAGTAATTAAAAAAAGGAATTAATGAGTTTTGTATAGAGAAATTTGTTTTTTAAAGTTTCAATATATTAAATACACAATTTTCATTATAAAATTTTGTTTTTTTAATACAACCATTCTACATATTTATATGTTGATGTTTATGACAGATTTCTGTTAAAACTAAAAATGAATGTAACAGTCATATGATTGATTTTCCCTATTTCATATGATTGACTAATCAACGGTTTGATTATTCCATTTCCCTATCAGATAAATTTGACACCACAAAATTAGTTAGATTAGATGGAAAGAAAAGAATATGAAACTCCAAAAATCGTGTTAGGACTCTAACAGCCACATTCTAATCTCAACAGTAACACGCAAACATTCCATTATACGTGACCAGCGCGAACATAATTTAGCTAAAATTCATTCATTTGTGATGATCTTGCATGTGTATGGTAAATTCCAATTCGATCCTGCCAAATATAATCCCAAAAGTTTTCGTACAAGTATTCACATCATTTTTTTTTCAACCATAAGGTGTATGGTAAATTATTTACTCTTCTGATAAAAAAAATGTATTTACTCCAAATTTAGACCGTTAAATCTTATCTTTTTATTTATATTTAAGATCGGACGAGTGTTATTGCATCGCATTGTTTGAAGAATAATTTGTTCGCAATAGCAAATTTATAAGATAATTCTACAATTTTATTTCAGATTCAATCTTGTAGTTAACTATTTGTAGAACTTATTCTCTCATACAATTTACAAAGCCCTGTCTTCACCAAAAAAACTCTTTTAGTTGTTCATACTTTATTTCAATTTTCAAATTTAAAGAAATTAGAAAATTGTTGTTCCCACATTAAAATTTGCTAAAAAACACATAGAAAATACCATTTTGCAACACATGGAAAAAATATAGTAAATAAAAGTTCGCTACCGAACGGTAGTTAACTGCTTAGAGGTAAAATAGTATTTTTCAAGTGTTTTTTTTAACAAATTTTGATGTGGAAACCGCAATTTTCAAGAAATTAAGGCTTGCTTGGGCCTTTTATGTTTTGCTTATCTTGGAGAGGAATAGATTATGTAGCTATCTATTTGTGCTGATCTTAGAATATATCATGTGGGTGTGGTTTTTGGGCATTGAATTTGTAAAATTTAGTTTAAGCACTCTTTATTTATTTATTTTTTGATATAGTTTAAGCATCCTTATACCCATTTGTTGATTAAATTTCATTTTAGCCTTTGAAATAAAAAAACAGAGAAGGCATAAAACCGTGTCATAAAAAATTGTTAAAATATTTCACCAATATGCATACAACAACACCTTACAAAATTTAATCCATTTAAATTTAAAAAAAGAAAAGAATTTTATGATTATACATAGGACTTTGTTTTCACCCTATTTTTTTGTGTTTCACTATCAACCTAAAGTAAATTACCAAGGTGTAAGTATCACCACCTTAGGTGTAACATGATAGTACTAATTAAATTAAATTATCTTTCACACCCATTTATTATCATTATCCCAAAAGTATCCAAGAAAAGTCTTAGCAGCATCCAAGCTAGGAAAGTAGGTAGGTTCCATGAACATATGAGTCAACGAGTCACCGCCATCACAACTCACCCCAACTCGGTTTCCATTAGCCTCAGAAGTTCCTAGCACCACCACCAACACCTGCTTATACGCATAGAAGAATCTCTTCATAGCAACCTCAATACCTTGCATAGCCTGCAACAAATGAATCTTCTCAAATCCATTCATCTTCTCCGCCACATACAGCTTCATCGCCGCCTCTTGAATCCTTGGCCCACCTAAGGGATCCACTTCAACTTCCAATATCTCAGGAACCTTATGCCTTAAATCTCTACAAATCTTTGTTACTTCAACCAACTCCTTTGATCTCATGCAAAATGATGCAGTTTCGTAACATGATGATTTCAATGATAACTGATTCTTCAGCTTCAAGAAATCGAAAGGATCCATCATGAGATGAATATCTTCAACTTCTGTTAAAAGTTTCCAAATTCTCTCCACTGTGTAACAATCCTCAACTGCTTTCTCAAAACTTCTAGAAAGAATCGCGTTGTTGATTCTTTCTAGAAGCTTTCGAGAAACATGGATCCACGACTCAATTATCTGATGAGTCGCGTGGACCGCGTGGTTCTCGTAGTTATCAATACGGTCATCATAGGGAGTTGTTTTAAGATTATGAACTTCGTACGGCTTGCAAACGGCGTCGTATTTTAAGCTCGGTTTTCCAGCGAGGTTTGGTTCACCTAAACCTAAAGTATAAGAGCATCTCATCATTTGGCACTCTACGGAGAGAAGAATCCTCTGTGCTACGTCCTTGGATTTGTACCATGTAGCAAGCCGTGGAAGAAGACTTGTTTCACTGTAGCTTCTTATCTTGCTATCACCGCTGCTAAGATAAGCGGTTGGTGCCGTGCCACGTGTCTCGGGGTTATTTTCTTCACCCTCGCATAGCATGGCAATTATCTCAATCTGCCATGTAGCGAGGGATTCAAGTCTCCGGCTCCATTCCCTACTGTTCGCGTAGGGTCTGGGGTCGGAGAGAACTGTAGAGATGAAACGGAAAGTGATTTCTAGTGCTTGTAAAGCTGGTTTTAGGATTGGTTCGTTGCTCCAGTTGGGGAATTCTCGTGATTCCCAGAGCTTTGAGAGCTCTGGGAGTCGGAGATAGTGGTCGTAAGCCGCGCAAAGAGGAGGTGCCGCCGTAGAGATGTCGTTGGTGATTGAGGGCAGTTGTAATGATGGTAAGGAGTTGCGTGGTGAGGATTTTTCGGAGATAGATAGTTTTGGAGATTTTGAAGACATGTCGGAATTGGGCATGTTTAGTTTCCAATGTAAATCAACCATCTTTGGAAATTTAGTTGTATAAGTGTTGTTGTGTTGTGTTGAAATAGAGTTTTGTTGTTGTGTTTGTTTTGTGTTGAAATGGATAAGGGAAGAGAGAAGGATATTTATATGGAAAGAGATAGAAGAAGATATGGGTTGTTCAATTTGAAACAGCAAGGAAATGAGCAAAAAAGACGTGTGGACTGCGAGGATTTTAGGGTGCATGGAATTTGAAAGTCGCGGTGGTTTGAAGAATTATTTTAAAATTTGTGTGGGAAAATTAAAGAAATGAAAATGTTTTTTTAATTCATTTTGGTTTTTAAGAAAGGCATGCTCATTTATTAATGACAGCAAAACATTTTTGTTACGAGGATATTGAGAGAAAAAGACTAACAAATATTTTTTTTTGAAAGATATCTTAAAAAACTTATAGTAAAAATTTTATCTTAAAAATGTGTATTCAATGTATTGAAATATTATAAAAAAAAATTTAACATAAAATTTAACATTTGTTTTATTTTTTAAATCCTTAACAAATGTGTCTTTTAGACGAATAAAATAATATAGGATGGGAAAATGAGAGGAGTGGAGCGGCACATGAAGATTAAAGCTTATCCATAGCATCTAAAAACATGCGAGGACAAAGAAAGAAGGCGTCTGTTTACTTTGTACTGACGTAGAAGAATATTGTTAAAAAAATGAGTCAAAAGTATCTCTATTTATTAGTTTTTTCATTTTTTTATTTGAAGAGATAAAAACACAAAAAAAGTTTAAAAATAATTAATAGTAGTGAGGTCCACTTAGTAGTAGGACCCACTACATACTTTTTTGTATTTATCTCTCACTAAATAACAATATTCATTTATTTTTAACAAATGGAAATGATCTAAACTTGAAAAAATAATAAAATTAAATGCTAAGTAGTGGGAACGTTCAATTTAGACTTTATTTTTTTTTAATTTGTTTGATAAAACATTGGATGCATACGCGTTGGGACTTGGAAGGCAGCCATCGTGATATTTTCGTCCCTACTTTTTGACATTGTGACCAATCACTCGGCGCCGGTTACGTTAGTAATTGATTATATTATTCTTGTTATGGTACAATGAATGGGTTTGCTGCTTTTGTCGGTATTCTTAATCCATTTCCCGTGGAATCCACTCACCAAATATACCATGCCTCTAAAATACCTTTGTTTTTTTGGTAGCTCTTTGTTGTGAATTCGAACTTAAATTTCACACCAATAAAACTATGATGTGTAGAAAGTAGTAACCAATAATAAAGTAAACAAGTAGCAACGACAATAACAAACCTAGATTTAATCTAGGAACCAAGTGTAAAAACACAAAACAAAACCACAAACAAAAGATAAAAAGAGAAGAGAAACAAACACATCAATAAATGTTTACACAGTTCAGTCCAACTTGACCTGCTCTGGGGAGAGATTGATCTCTCCAATCCACTATCAATGAGTTCTTACAAAGGAATACAAAAGGGTTACAAGAAATTAGCTTCAACAAACTCATAAAGAACAAACTCTAATTTCTACCATTTTCCCAATCTCACAAATGAACAAGACACTCAATGACTTTCACTCACCCAAGGTGTTAACAATGTTTTCCAACCCAAGAGAACCTCTCAAGATAACTCTAATCAAAGACCCTAAACCATAAAGTTGTCACCTTTGATTTCCTAAGTTTCTCTCTCTCGAAGCACTCCTAAAAAAATGAAGTGTGAAGCCTTAAATAGTACCCTGTAACAGTCAAAATTGTGTCACGATGACCAAAATCGTGTCACGGTTCGTAACGTACGACCCAATGTACTAACCTTATCCACAAAATCATGTCAAGATTTTCCAAATCGTGTCACGATTTGGCCTCCAGGAACACCCTCCCATTCTACCTCAAAATCGTGTCACGGTTCAAGAGTCGTGACACGATTCTTCACAAACCCATAATCCAATTTTGAGTAATATTTCAACATTCTTCATCTTGACTCTAAACTGATGGTGATGCCAATTTAACCATCTACCACCATTCTCCTTTTGCTTTTCCCTTGCATCCAACTACGCCAAGTAGCTCCACAAGCATACACCAAACCCTCTTCAACCACGGAACGTCTCCCGCTTCCTTGAAGATGTCCTTGCATCCAATCACCCTTGGTCTTTTAGGTAATCACATAAGCCACGTCATACATTCTTCAAACCCCGAAATGCCTTTCGTCCTCATGAAGAATTCCCTTGCTCACAACTAGAGCATATCACCCAAGGTCTCCATAGTTATACCATTTTCGGTGTCATCAACTCCACCTCAAGTCGAGCTTTCTCTACCTCAACTTCCAAATGCACACTTCCACTATGCCTTTAACCTTGCAACTCCACCTCAAAGGTTGATCACGAGTATTCTTCACACCGCCTCTCCAGGATGACCTTGAGTATTCTTCCCACCGTGATCTCTAGGATGATGTTGAGTGTTTAACGTCCCTCCAAACGATCACCACTCTACAAGGCATCACTACCAAGGTGAGAAATATCACCTTCTTCATCCTCCCAACAACACGTCACCAAAGCACCCGCATCCTCATAATCCTCGGAGACAAGTTGTGCGGAGTCATCATTGTCCTCTGGATAATCCCTCTTGAAGTAACTCATCTTGTGACACTTAAAACACTTATACTTTGACTTGTTATCGCTCTTTGAGCTTCCTCGGCTACCTCTACCTCCACCATTCCATCTTGAAACACTTAGGCCTTCATTGTTTTCATCCGCTCTCAAGTCCTTGGACTTGGTCTACTCCTTGGTTCTTAAAGCCGCTTGGACTTCTTCCAAGGTGACAATGCCTTCTTTGCCATAGAGCATGGTATCCTTGAAGGATTCAAATGATCTCGGTAGAGCACACAACAAGAGTATAACTTTATCTTCATCCTCAAGATGCACCTCAAATAAAAATCGTGTCACGGTTCAAGAATCGTGTCGCGATTCTTCACAAACCTAGAACCCAATTTTGAGTCATATTTCAACACTCTTTTTATTTTTTACGAATTTTAATCACACTTTTCATATTAACCACAATAAATCAAAGTGATTTATACGTGCACATACTCTTTCCATATTTATTATGTCATTTTAGAAACAAAAAAATATATATTTGTGTTTTATTATAGGATCTTACTAACGAGTGTAGATGATGCACTCTTTAAGGATTCGAAATTAAAAAATTATTTTTTAAAAAGTTTAAATACTTCAATTTCAAATATATTAAATACACATTTTTTTATAAAACTTTGTCATTTTAAGGTGTTAAAGAGTGTCCTGAGTTCACTCATTAACATTTTTTTTGTTTTTTTTAAGAAACATTTTTCTTTGTTATAGTTTCCCTTTACAATATCAATGCATCATTTTCCTAAAAAAAAAATACATAAATGCATCATTAATGTTTCTTTTTCAATGATGTCTTTTACTATTTGTTACTATCTCCTCTTCCAATCTCTTTTAATCTTTTTTAATATGTGTAAAAAAATGACAAAACGACTTATAATCATGTTCACTAGTTAAGGAAACAAAAAATGAAAATTTTACATAAAAAAATATCATTTTTTACTCTTTTGATATTTTGGCTACACAAGTTTCAATATACTATATTGGTTTCTTTAACTTGTGTCTCCGAGGAGTAATATAGTTAGCATTTTCCATAAAATATGGAGGGAGTTCTTCAAAAAAAGATGGAGGGAGTAATTGTCAAATTAATTAAATTTTGACATTTTCCATATTTTTACCATATTAAAAATAAATAACTATCGTAAATGTGTAAATATGGTATCTACAAATGAATGTTGACTTAGTTTCTTTCCAAAAAAAAAAGAATGTTGACTTAGTTGTTAAGAAATTGACTCATACTCCCTCCGTTCCTTTTTAAGTGTCTCTTTTGAAGAAAATTTTTGTTTCTAATTAACTGTCACTTTCAAAGTTCAATGCAAAATTAAATATTGTTTTACCAATATTACCCTTAGTTATTTATTGCGGAGAGAGAAATATATGAAATGAGATATTAAATGAATAAGGTCATTATAGTAAAAATATAACTTATTGCATTAAAAGTAGTAACATTTATTGATTGTCTTGGTTTGTGTAAAATGTCAAAAAGTGACAATTAAAAAGGAACGGAGGTAGTATTTCATAAGGACGTGAGTTCAATTTCCATTGTTATGCTTTGACTTGAGTGAACTCCTGGAATCTAATTTATATAAACTTTTACTACACAATCAAAGTATCTCTACCAATCGGTATTTAATGAACAGTCGAGATTTAACCAATGATGAGAGAATTAAACGGTTTATATGAAGTTTTAAATTTAATTTTGTTCTTTTAAAATAAAAAATCGGTTTGAAGAGTTAAAAATAAATCAGTAATATTAATCTTGGTGTATACTTGATTCTTCTTTTGGAAGACATAAAATTGATTAGAGATGCTTGACCAAAAAAAAATTGATTATAGATGTTTAGAATTAATTTTGATAAGTTTGGATGTTCTCTAAGTACTATAGTGAATTTTTTTTTCATGATTAATTCTAACTTGAAGTTAGAATGTGAAATTTTACCTCTACGGTTAATTTTTATCCTTGACTTCCTTATTCAGCTAAATTTTTCATGAGTTTATTTAAGCTTAAATCACTGTTACATTAAGTCAGAATCAACTTTTTAAAATAAAATCATTCAAAGTTAATGTTTATCATGGTAGAATCAAACACACAATTGTTTCTTAAATACAAGGCAGCCTATGTTGAAATGAAAGTGCGCATCTGCACACTGTGGGAAAAAATTACACTATGGATTCAAACAAGCACATTCTCTACTTTCTTAGAATATGGACTTGTACTAAAAGTGATATGTTCAAGAATATGGACGACGAGTTGATCATTCAACTATTTTAATAAATTAAATCGTAAATTGAACTTATAAATATGTTTGTGATCCAAGGTAGATGAAGAACGATGGTAAGCGCTCATCAATGGCAAGTGTGATACCAACAAACACTCTAGTATTTAAGTCAATTTTGAGTGGTGATGGATTTAACATATTACAATGTGTATCTTTCTACAAGTGCAAATGTTTTATAGGTAGGGGTTTCTGTTGAAATATAATTCTAAACTCTTGTATATGTTTTTGTTTTGTACTATGTTAGTTAGTTAGTAACAACTTGTAACTACTTCTCCTAGTTTCTAGCAAGTTAGTTATGGTTTAAGGCTTTGTTTGTATATATACTTGATTCACATGAATAAAGCTAATGCCTCATTCTATTACTTTTAATCTCTCTCTCTCTCTTGATCAATCTATCATCTTTCTCCTTCCATTACACAATCAAAGATCAGTTTGTTCACCAACAAATTGGCATCTAGAGCTTGATCAAAAATGATCCAGGAAGAAGAGATAATTAACCATGAATGTTAATGGTAATATCTCTGCACATCTACCAGTTCTTGATGGGAAAAACTGGGATAGATGGGTGAAGCAAATGAAGGTGATCTTTGGGTGTTAAGAAGTGTTTGAAGTTGTTAACAATGGAGTTGAAGCTCTCCCTCCCTGCAAATCCCACAGAAGTTCAGAGAACTACACATAGAGAAGCCAAGAAGAAAGATTGCAAGGCTCTCTTTTACATTCATCAATGCGTGGACAACAAGGTGTTTGAAAAATCTCTGAAGCAGAAAGCTCCAAGGAAGCCTGGGACACACTTGTGAAGTATTTTAGTGGTGATGATAAGGTGAAGAAGATAAGGTTGCAAGCACTGAGAAGACAGTATGAATTGCTATAAATGAAGACGGAAGAAAAGATTGAAGATTACTTCTCAGCAATCCAAACCATTATTCATCTGATGAAGTTATGTGGTGAAGCTCTATCTGATAAGGTAATCATGGAAAAGATCCTTAGAACATTGCCCTCTCAATTTGATCACTTGGTGATAACCATAGAAGAAACAAAGGATCTGAATGATGTAAAGATTGAAGAACTTCAAGGAGCACTTGAAGCCCATGAGTTGAAAATTACTGGAAGGAAAGAGGAAAAGGAAGAAGAACAAGCATTGCTTGCAAGATTCAACAAAAGAAGATTTCAAGAAGGAGTTCTGAAAAAAAAAAAAAAGAGAAAGAGCCAATACAAAGATAAGCAGAAGCATGGTGACAAGCATGAAACTGCCAAGAATGGAGGTGAATCTTCCAAGAATCAAGGGAAAAGGTTTGATAAAAAGAAGGTACAATGCTTTAACTGTGACAAGTATGGCCACATTACTTATGAATGTTGGTTCAACAAAGATAGGAAAGGAAAGAACAAGGAGCAATAAGCTAATGTAGCTCAAGAAGATTCAGACTCTGATGCAGATACAGTCATGCTAATGGCTACTACTGGTGACAAGGAATCAGAACAAGTGTCATATACTTGGTATCTTGACACTGGATGCTCAAATCATACGACTGGTAAGAAGGAATGGTTAAGTGAATTTGATGATAGCAAGAAGACCAGTGTGAGACTGGCTGATAGTAGAAGTATGAATGCACAAGGTATGGAGAAGGTGCTCTATGTTCCAGGGATGAAGTGCAATCTGATGAGTGTTGGTTAACTCATAGAGAAAGGCAATTCAGTTACCATGGAGAATGATACCTTGAAGCTGTACAATCCAGAAAAGAAGCTCATACTGAAGTCAAGTTTAACCGAGAATAGAACCTTCAAAACCAGCATAATGATAAGAGAATAAAAATGCTATCAAGCTTCAGTCAAGGACTAGGAATCTGAATTATGGCACAAAAGGTATGGAAACTTGAACTATAAAAATTTATGTCAATTGAAGACAAAGAATATGGTAATTGGTGAACTCAATGTGAAGATTCTTGATAGTTCATGTATTATCTGCTTAGTAGGAAAACACTCCAAGTTATCTTTTAACTCAAATCTGCAAATGAGAGCTAAGCATGTTTTGATATTGTTCATTCAGATATATGTGGACCTAGAGGTACCTACCTATAGTGGTAAATATACTTCATTACCTTTGTGGATGAATACTACATGATGCTATGGCTAAATCTGATAAAAGCTAAGAGTGATGCTTGGAAATATTTCAAAAATTCAAAGCATTAGCTGAATAACAAAGTGGTAAACAACTAAAAATTCTCAGAACAGATGGGGGTGGTGAATACACTTCAAAGGAATTTGAAACTTATTGCACAAGTCAGGGAATCATTCATGAAGTCACAACTCCCTACACCCCTTGACATAATGAGCTTGCTGAAAGGAGGAACAAGAGTCTGCTAGATATGGCCAAGAGTATGATGAAAGAAAAGAAACTACCTCATGAGTTTTGGGGTGAAGCAGTTAATACTGCAGCTTACATCTTGAATAGATGTCCCACTAAGAAGGTAAAAACACAAGTTCCTGAAAAAGTTTGGTCAGGAAGAAAGACATCAGTCAACCATCTCATAGTATTTGGTTCTATATGCTATAAGCATATCCCTGATGCTAGAAAGAAGAAGCTAGATGACAAAAGTGAAGCTATGATTCTAGTTGGCTATCACAATACTGGAGCATATAAACTTGATCTAAAATCTAAGAAAATTGCTATCAGTAGAGATGTAAAGGTTATGGAGGATGAACATTGGGACTGGAACTCAGACAAATGCAGTGTTTCTGAGAAACAGGTGACAATTGAAGAGAGCAAAGAAGCTAAAGAGCTTACCCTCACTGAAGTTGTTAATGAAGAAGAAAACTCAGATGAGGAGCAAAACACTACAACCAGGCCACAGAGAAATAGACAGATACCAATAAGATTGGAAGACTGTCAGCTAACTCCTGATGATGAAGTAAGAAGTAATGGTGAACTGATGCACTTTGCTGTGTTAGCAGATAGTGAGCCAATAGATTACAAAGATGTATTGTGTGATAAAGCCTGGAAAGAAACTATAATAGCTGAACTAAAGTCTATTGAGAAGAATTATACATGGGAACTGATCAAGCTTCCTAGTGGAAAGAAATCAATTGATGTAAAATGGGTTTTTAAGCTGAAACTGAACCCTGAAGGGAAGATTGTGAAGCACAATGCCAGACTTGTAGCTAAAGGTTTCTTATAGAAAGAAGGTTTTGACTACACTGAAGTATTCTCACCAATTGCAAGACATGAAACTATCAGGTTAGTCATTGTAGTAGCAACTAGCAAAGGATGGCCTCTATATCACTTAGATGTAAAATCAGCTTTTCTGAATGGTACCTTAGAGAAAATTGTTTATGTAACTCAACCACCTGGCTTCTCAATCAAAGGGAAGGAAGATAGAGTGTTTAAGTTGAACAAGGCTCTATATGGCTTGAAGCAAGCACCTAGAGTCTGGAATAAAAGAATTGACAATTTCTTTATGGAACAAGGCTTTAAGAAATGTATAGCTGAACATGGAGTGTATGTAAAAGGCAAAGAAGAAACTAGTTTACTAATCATATGCTTGTATGTGGATGACCTTATGATGACTGGAAGCAACATACAAGATATTGAAGAGTTCAAATCAGTCATGAAGTCAGAGTTTGAAATGACTGATCTAGGAAAGCTTGCCTATTTCCTAGGAATGGAGATTCTCAGAACCTGAAAAGGGTTGATACTTCATCAGACCAAGTATGCTACTGAGATCTTGAAGAAGTTCAACATGTTAGATTGCAATTCATCTATCACTCATGTAGATGCTAACATCAGAAATGAAGTGAAAGAAGAAGAAGAAAGTATTGATCCAACACTATTCAGGAAGCTTATTGGATCACTAAGGTACCTATGCCAAAGCAGACCAGACATTAGCTATTCAGTTGGAATGGTGAGCAGGTTCATGAGTAACCCTCTTAAAACTCATTTCTTAGCTGCTAAAAGGATTTTGAGGTATATAAATGGGACTCTGCATTATGGCATCCTATTTCCTGTTGGGAAAACATTTGAGCAACCTAACATGATAGGTTACTCATAAGCTGATTGGTGTGGGGATAAAATTGGTAGAAGAAGCACAACAGGTTTTGTGTTCATTTTACAAGGAGCACATGTTTCTTGGTCATCTAAGAAGCAGTCAATTGTGGCACTCTCAAGCGGTGAGGCTGAATATGTTGCAGGTTCATCAACAGTATGCCAAGCTAACTGGCTGCAGAATGTGTTTAAAGATCTTATGATTAAGCTGAAGCATCCTATCAAACTACTAATTGATAACAAATCTTCAATTAACCTTGCTAAAAATCCTATTGCTCATGGGAAAAGTAAGCACATTGAAACCAGATTCCACTACATAAGAGACCAGGTGAATAAAGGCAAGATAATAGTTGAACACTGCTCAACAAATGATCCAGATTGCTGATGTCTTTACCAAACCAGTCAAGAGAGCTCAATTTCTGAAGTTAAGAAGAGAATTGGGAGTTGTTTCCTTTAAGAGTTTGAATTAAGGAGGAATGTTGAAATATAATTATAAACTCTTGTATATGTTTTTGTTTTGTACTATGTTAGTTAATTAGTAAGAACTTGTAACTACTTCTCCTAGTTCCTAGCAAGTTAGTTATGGCTTAAGGCTTTGTTTGTAGCGCAAGCAATATAGAAAGCAGTGTGTATATATACTTGATTCACATGAATAAAGCCAATGTCTCATTCTACTACTTTTAATCTATTTCTCTTAATCAATCTATCATCTTTCTCCTTCACTTACACAACCAAAGGTCAGTTTGTTCACCAACAATTTCATGAGAATATGGTGAAAAATTTATTAAGTTCGTTGAAGGATCCACTGAGACTGACATATCACCCTCTAATCTTTGTCATACGGTGAGTGGTTGTTAAGAGGTAACGATTTTGTGTGTAGGTTGTGCAACATTTAGCATATGACTTCGCCGTGAAGTCCCGTTATTACATATATTTAATTTTATTGTTAATTACTACCTTTGTTCCTTTTTAATATCACTTTTTGACATTTTACACAAACCAAGACAATCAATAAATATTATTACTTTTAATACAATAATTTATACATTTACTATAATAGTCTTATTCATTTAATATTTCATTTCATATATTTATCTCTCTGCAATAAATAACTAAGGATAATATTGGTAAACCAACATTTAATGTTGCAATAAACTTTGAAAGTGACAATTTAATAGGAACAAATTTTTTTTCTCTAATATGCATTTGCTTAGTGCTTGTTAAAAAGAGTTATATACAATAAAATAGGTTTTTAGGAACAAAGAGTTATATTCAATACAAAAACAAAATTGAAACAACAAAAAACCTCAACTAGAGGCTAACTCCAAATATATCAAAGGATTAATCTACCAGTGATTAAAATCAAAATCTAAAGATGAGTTTTTGCTTTCAACCACTAGAAAGATAACAATTTTACCTTTTCAGGTAAATGAGCGAAAAACTCATCCTTTTGCCAGAAACAACGGCAATTCATTTCCTTCCATATTACCCAAACACAAGCGAGCCAAATAGTCTAAAAATAATAACAGATTTTGTTGTAGAAACCACTGAGCTCACAAAAAAGTAAACCTTGATCAAATAGCTTTATAATTAAAAGCTTCCAAAAACTTCACATTCCAAAAATAAATGGTCGATGTGTTCATCATTACCACATCAAAAAACACAAACATTTGCATTATGTTGAATTATTCCACACGTAACCATGTTGTCTTTAGTTGATAACCGATTTTGTAACAATCGCTAAGCAAAAATAAAGACTTTTAACATAATTGCTTTGTTCCAAATTACATTATGAAATTCACTTCTATGCATTGGTTCCACCGTCGTAAGCAAATGATACACCTCCCTAACATTATAACATGCGTTAGGTGTTAGTTGTCATTTCCCCTATCTTTTGAACCATCCTTCAAAATATATGTTAGATAGCATCTCACTACACTCCCCCCCAACATCTTCTCCTCCCACGCAAATAACCGACACTGTCATTTCCAAGTAACACCCCTGAAAGTCCAACCCAAAGCATACATCTCAACTACTGTCACCAACCGATTCTCAACTATATCATACAATCTTTTAAACATATTGTCATACCCCAATTTTTGACCTAAATTCTCTGTTTTTACTCGGCAGAGAGGTATCTTAAAATACCCCGTTTCTGTTTGGTTTCATTCGAATCCGTCTTTTTGTTTTTTTGTTTTTATTATTTTTTTTCATCTTTATTTTTATTCTTTTAAATTTTTTTAGTGTTATTTTATTTAGCATTTTTATCGTTTATTAATTTTCTGATTTTTCACAATTTGACTCTTTTTTTTAATTATTACAGTCTGACTTTTTTTTATTTAATGTGCTTTGATGTGTCACTTAATTGGCTTTTATTGGCTGTTATGGTGAGTAATTGGCAATGAGTGTATATTAACACTAGGCATCAGTCAGCAAGGGGGGGGGGGGGGGGGATCAAAAATTCATCAGGAAAAACAACACTCATCAGACCACACTCTCCTCTCCCATCATCTCCCAATCCAACACAACAACAACATCAATCCAAAGCCCAACCATAAACCGTGAACCACCCCACTTCCAAACCACCCAACCATCCACTCACAACACACATCACCACCCCTCACCTCCTCACGAACAGCAAACCCACTCCACCCCTTCTCCTTCACGCAAACCTCACTTCCCTCATACGGTTCAGCCCTCTCTCCCCCACCACTCAGCCACTAAACCATCTCACAACCACCTCCCTCACCCATTACCACCCGTACGGCCACCATCTCCCTCCTCCCACACAATCAGCCTTCCAACTCCCAACTCACGGCCACTTCAACCCACACACACCCTCTCACGCAACCCTTTTCCCAAACAATCAAATCCAAAATCGCCCCTCTCCCAAAACCCAGTCACCACCATATCACCTCCTCCCCACAACCTTCCATAACCACCTTGCTTTTTTAAGCCTTGATGGGTTTGTGTTCTTTTTCAGATTTGGCCGTGTAAAAAAAAAACGAGAAGAGAGAGCAATTGAGTAGAAGAGAGAGAGAAAGATCTGTACAAATGAAAGAAAAAAACCGAAATCCCTCATTTTATGAGCACTGAACCGGTTCGGTTCACTCGAACCGAACCGGTCTGTTTTCTTTCTTTTCCCTCAGCCCAGCTCTAGCCCATCTACGGCCCAATTTCTTTTATTTCTTTTCTTCTTTGATTTTCATTTCTTTTTTTTTTGCATTTAGTTTTAGTCGTTGTTTATTTGACATGCATTTTATTGCTTTTATTTTTTTTAGCACATCATGCATTTTTATATTTATTTGTTTTCCTTTTATTTCATGCATTTTCATTTTAGTTTTTATTCTAGCATATTTATTGTCATGCATTTGCAATTCCCTTTATTTATTGTTTTGTCATTTTTATTTTCATTTGATTAGAATGTAATTAGGATCAATGTAACAAAAAATAAATGAGAATTCGCACTGACACCCACGCTATTTATTTTTGCTTTATGTCTTTTATTTATTTTTATTTTATTTCGCCTTATGAAAAAAATACAAAAAAATATTAGGTTAGTTTAAATTCCAAAAGGGTTTCGTGGTGATCCAACGTCACCACGGAATTTCCTCGCGTTTATATTTTTTAGTCTTAGTCCATATTCAAAAACAACAAAAACATTCAAATATCAAAAATCGAAAAATCTTTTCTTAATAAACCTTGATTTTCAATCAAGTGTCCGTTTTTTTTCTCTTTTATTTTCTTTAAAAAATCATTAATCCACTTTAATTACACTTTAATCATTTTCAAAAATAAAAAACACAAACCAATTCCATTTTGCCACTTGGCTTTTATTTTTAACCTTTTTAAAACCAATAAAAAATACCCAACAAATCAAACGGCATTTCTACCCCGAACTACGAGGTTTTGATCCCTCACGGGTACGTAGGCAGAGGACTCTGTCCTTCCAAATCATAAAAAAAATACAAAAAAAAAACATTTTTATTTTTCCTCACTATTCTAATTCATTCTTTTCTTTTAAAAAAAATAATAAGCAAGTTATAGCCAAAATAAATAAATAAAATCAAGAGGTTCTCGTAGATTACTACGAACGTTTAGGGTGCTAACACCTTCCTTAAACGTAACTAACCCCCGAACCTAAAATCTTTAAAAAGTGGTAATTTAGAACTTTTTTCCATTTTCTTTTAAAAAAAAATTAAAAGTTCAGTCGTGAAATAAAATTAGTGAGTCAACGCTAATCAATAGCTTGATCTCCGAAAATCACCGCGACAGAAATGGCGACTTCACTGGGGATTCCCTAAGAGGGTTGAGCCTAACTTGGTTTTGTTTAGTTATTTTGTGCTATAACTTGCTTAAAATAAAAAAAGTGTAAATATGTGCATATGTGTTTTTTTTTTCCTTTTACGTGAGTGGTGAGATAAGTCCTACACCCGGACTTGAGGGAAACATAAGATAGGATGGTGGTATAATCAAAGTGTCTTTCCGAGAGTGAGTTTCGGATGTGGCACATGTGATAACCCCACTCAATGGAGGAATCTTGGAAGTATTACTATGTTGACATGAGTAGTCGTGTTCGGCATTGTTATTTTCAAGTGACCTATGAAGTTGAGGACCTTTAGTTACCTTTAACCCATCTTGGCCTTTTAGGACGTAGTGCGGTGGCTAATCAAGAGTAGTCTTGAATTGGTTGATACGCGATACTACACTCAAACGAGACTTTCCTACGAACGTCGTTGGACCGGGAGTCAGTCCCGTAATCCGACAATATTCGGAAGTGGTCAATGACTTTGGGAACTTGGTAGAACCCGTGATACAGGTACATATGAAACCATAGTCCTTACCAAATGGCGTGTTTACCCTCAGCTCCAACATCATGGACTTATCCTCACCATGTTTTCTCCGTTCTTTAGCATAACCATGCATGCATGCATTCATTCATAAACATTTTTTTCATCCAATTATCGAAGGACTTAAACAAGTTTTTTTTGTGAACATCATAGAGGAGCACTAGGAAATACATCTTCAAGAGCCCTGATTTGTTGAATTTAAGGAAGCTAGAAGTCTTTAGATTTTCTTCAAAAAAAATCTAGCTTCCACTAAAGGACTTTTGAATTGGTCCCTTGGCTTGGTTTCTAAAAAAGAACTATTTTGTAATGCCTTGATGCTCAAATGAAATGTTCAAACCATGATGTTTACAATTACTTCAACAAAGCCCTTCGATAACAAACCCTTCTTTTTTGCATAAGCATAATCATGCATCATACTGCATTCATAGTTTCTAAATCGAGTCTCATCCTTTGTTTCATCACAAAAAAAGGTCAATCAGCCGCAGTCAAAGAAAGTGGCCCGGCGCATTGATTACAAATCCACTCGCACCTACAATACTCGTGCAAACAGAGGAGAGAAAATGGATGTGGTCGTGCAAACACAAGGAAGGATTTGCCGCAATTGGGTCACTGTTGACATTCTCTCAGTTACTCATGGGTCCAAGTAATGTGTTTTAGTTGTCTTATCTTTTCAAAAATCCTTTCGTTTCGCCCGATACGAAAGTGAATCATGTAGGGCTCTACTTTTGTCTTCAAGTTACCACTATCAATGAAAAATTGTCGTTTCTTTCGCGACATTTTATTTTTATTTTACTGCTTTTTCTGGAAAAATGGTAACACAAAAAACCCAAAAAATATTTTATTTTATTTTAGATCAATTTCAAAAGGTCTGCATTTTTCACTCATTTTCTAAAATCAATCATCAATCGAATGTAGACTGAACATCAATAAGCCCGTTGAACACTGTAACCCTATGCTCTCTCCCGACTTTGAGTTCCCTGTTTACGAAGCCGAAGAGGAGGAGGATGAAGGGATTCCCGTAAAGGTATATCAGTTATTAGTATGACATGAAAGCCATTCAGCCTCATGAAGAAGCACTCGAAATGATTAACTTGGGTTCCGAAGAACTGTCATTACAGTATCCCTGTTCAAATCCCAGATGAGTGGTGCCATCGAGGCTACAAAAAAAAATCAAACAAAAAAAAAAACATCAAAAAAAGAACAAAAGCAAAAAAAAGAGAAAGAAAATACATCAAAAAGATGGTGCAGAAGATGGTAACCACTTACAAGGATTTGCATGGGATGTTATCATATGCTTTACATGGATATCGTACTTCAGTGTGTACCTCAACAGGGGCAATCCCCTCTTCTTTAGTGTATGGCATAGAAGCAGTACTCCCTGTGGAGATTGAGATTCCATCAATGAGAGTTTTAATTGAACCTAAGTTATCAGAGGCTGAATGATGTCAAAACAAATATGATCAGAGAAATGCATGAATGCTTTGCATCACGGGCAGTTCCCGTGTGTTCCAGGAAGGAGGTTTTGTGCTCAAGAAGATCCAATCTTTTCAACCCGATTCCAGGGGCAAATGGAAGCCTAATTATGAAGGCCCATATGTCGTCAAGAGGGCTTTCTCCGGTGGCGCTTTGACTCTTACGACTATGGATGGTGATGAGCTTCCCCGTCCGGTGAATGCTGATGCAGTCAAGAAATACTTTGTCTAAAAAATAAAAGAACAGCTCGGTAAGTCGAAAACCCGAAAGGGCGGCTTAGGCAAAAATGAGCGTCTCGGTGGACTGAAAACCCGAAAGGGCGGTCCAGGCAAAAATTAGAGACATGAAACAGAAAATAATCATCCTGATAGATCGAAAACCCGAAAGGGCGGTCTATGCAAAAATTAAGGATCAAAAAGACAAGGTAACTGCATCAGGTTGGCCATGACTCACTTGGGGCACATTAGCGGTCAAAAAGACTCTGAATCAGAAGCATCTAAACGGTGGAATTCAAAGTTGTCAGGGAGAATAGCGGTTATTGTGTTCAATGTACCTTCCCCTTATATTTACCATTTTCCAAACTTTGTGAAATCCGTGGAGCCACGCCATTGGCGGGCCACCACTCTGTTAAATAAATTTGAGCCCGTGCCTTTTATTTGGAATTCCCATTTACTCAGTTTATAAAATTTCTTCTATTTTTGATGGTAGTACTTGAAGCAAAACTTTTTTCAAAATTATAAATCTTTCTATTTTTGGAAAGCATAAACAACAAACACATTCTCTCTGAACTCATGAATAAGTGAAGTGTGCGTCAACAGTTATCCTGAGAACGGACAAACTCTGCAGGTTAAACATGGTCAATTGCTTGAAAAAAAAAAAAGAAAAAAGGAAAAAAGAAAAGAGCTCGGTAAGTCGAAAACCCGAAAGGGCGGCTTAGGCAAAAATGAGCGTCCCGGTGGATCGAAAACCTGAAAAGGCGGTCCAGGCAAAAATTAGGGGCATACAAAAAGAATATATTCCCGGTGGACTGAAAACCCGAAAGGGCGGTCCAGGCAAAAATTAGGGGCATACAAAAAGAATATATTCCCGGTGGACTGAAAACCCGAAAGGGCGGTCCAGGCAAAAGTTAGGGATTCAAAAAAGAAAAAAAAAACAAAAAGCATGACCGCAGAAACATCAGTTCTTCTGCCAGGTCTTTGGATTAGCACGATTCCCCCAGGAAGTGTTTGCTCCCCACCGGTTGTTGCATACATCGGGCTTTACCCCGTCAGTGTCTTGATATGCCCCCAATGGCATCATCCCCAATGAAGATTGCTGAGTGTTTGTACTGCGTCGTCGGTCCACTTTCCATCTTACCTGTTCAGTCTTGTCTCATCAAGTCCATCAGTTATACTATCCCACAAGTCAATCCTCCATACAGTCATACAAGTCGTATTGTCTTACATACATTCATACATTCATGCATATACACATTCTTGCATACACAACATGCACATAACATCATTCATGCATGGTTGCATTAACCACACTGAGTCTTGCTTTTCATGTCAATCAATCATGAACAATTTGTGACTCTTTTTTCCCCAAGTGTCATCCCCAGTGTGTCTGGTGCATAGATGTCACCCTCTTTATGCCAAGCGGCAGTTCTTTAACGAACAGCTTGTGTCTACCTTTATTTTTTGTCGTCAATGGCAGTTCGGCAACAACCCGAACAGTTGACATCTACCTTTATTTCTTTGTCGTCAATGGCAGTTCGGCAACAACCCGAACAGTTGACATCTACCTTTATTTCTTGTCGTCAATGGCAGTTCGGCAACAACCCGAACAGTTGGCATGTACCCTTTATTTCTTGTCGTCAATGGCAGTTCGGCAACAACCCGAACAGTTGGCATTTACCCTTTATTTCTTGTCGTCAATGGCAGTTCGGCAACAACCCGAACAGTTGGCATCTACCTTTATTCCTTGTCGTCAATGGCAGTTCGGCAACAACCCGAACAGTTGGCATCTATCCTTTATTCCTTGTCGTCAATGGCAGTTCGGCAACAACCCGAACAGTTGGCATCTACCTTTATTCCTTGTCGTCAATGGCAGTTCGGCAACAACCCGAACAGTTGGCATCTATCCTTTATTCCTTGTCGTCAATGGCAGTTCGGCAACAACCCGAACAGTTGGCATCTATCTTTTATTCCTTGTCGTCAATGGCAGTTCGGCAACAACCCGAACAGTTGGCATCTATCTTTTATTCCTTGTCGTCAATGGCAGTTCGGCAACAACCCGAACAGTTGGCATCTACCTTTATTCCTTGTCGTCAATGGCAGTTCGGCAACAACCCGGACAGTTGGCATTTATCCTTTATTCCTTGTCGTCAGTGGCAAGTTCGGCTACATCCCGAGCAGCTAACATTTATCTCTTACCTCCTTTAAGCTACCCTCACAATGGTAGTAGGTAAAATATTTTGTCACCTCCTTTAAGCTATCCATACAACGATAGTAGACGGTGTCTCCTTTTTATATTACCTCCTTTAAGCTATCAATACACGATAGTAGGTAATACATGTCATCTGTCTTCCTTAAGCTATCCATACAACGATAGTAGACGGTGTCTTCCTTTTTATATTACCTTCCTTAAGCTACCCTCACAACGGTAGTAGGTAAAACATGTCATCTGTCTGTCTTAAGCTATCCATACAACGATAGTAGACGATGTCTCCTTTTACATTACCTTCCTTAAGCTACCCTCACAACGGTAGTAGGTAAAACATGTCATCTGTCTGTCTTAAGCTATCCATACAACGATAGTAGACGGTGTCTCCTTTTATATTACCTCTATTAAGCTATCAATACACGATAGTAGGTAATACATGTCACCTCCTTTAAGCTATCCATACAACGATAGTAGACGGTGTCTCCTTTTATATTACCTCTATTAAGCTATCAATACACGATAGTAGGTAATACATGTCACCTCCTTTAAGCTATCCATACAACGATAGTAGACGGTGTCTCCTTTTAATTACCTCTATTAAGCTATCAATACACGATAGTAGGTAATACATGTCACCTCCTTTAAGCTATCCATACAACGATAGTAGACGGTGTCTCCTTTTATATTACCTCTTTTAAGCTATCAATACACGATAGTAGGTAATACATATCATCTGTCTTCTTTAAGCTGTCATCTTTGTTGATAGTTGACAATTCCTTCCCCAGTGAAATCATGTTATTCCCCAGTGGAGTCGGATCCCTTGCTTTAACAAACTCGGGTATCCTTTTGTGTTGTTTTACCCCCAGTCGGGTCAGCTTCGCCGTCTTGCATCTGCATTTGCATCACGAGCATCTCACATTTTTCTTCTTTTAGGTCCAAAATTGGCGTACTCTGTATTTAAGTCCCTTCGACCCGTCGGATCCAAGATTTTCTTTTCAGATCTCCGGGCGAAGAGACTTAAATAGGGGCATCTGTCATACCCCAATTTTTGACCTAAATTCTCTGTTTTTACTCGGCAGAGAGGTATCTTAAAATACCCCGTTTCTGTTTGGTTTCATTCGAATCCGTCTTTTTGTTTTTTTGTTTTTATTATTTTTTTTCATCTTTATTTTTATTCTTTTAAATTTTTTTAGTGTTATTTTATTTAGCATTTTTATCGTTTATTAATTTTCTGATTTTTCACAATTTGACTCTTTTTTTTAATTATTACAGTCTGACTTTTTTTTATTTAATGTGCTTTGATGTGTCACTTAATTGGCTTTTATTGGCTGTTATGGTGAGTAATTGGCAATGAGTGTATATTAACACTAGGCATCAGTCAGCAAGGGGGGGGGGATCAAAAATTCATCAGGAAAAACAACACTCATCAGACCACACTCTCCTCTCCCATCATCTCCCAATCCAACACAACAACAACATCAATCCAAAGCCCAGCCATAAACCGTGAACCACCCCACTTCCAAACCACCCAACCATCCACTCACAACACACATCACCACCCCTCACCTCCTCACGAACAGCAAACCCACTCCACCCCTTCTCCTTCACGCAAACCTCACTTCCCTCATACGGTTCAGCCCTCTCTCCCCCACCACTCAGCCACTAAACCATCTCACAACCACCTCCCTCACCCATTACCACCCGTACGGCCACCATCTCCCTCCTCCCACACAATCAGCCTTCCAACTCCCAACTCACGGCCACTTCAACCCACACACACCCTCTCACGCAACCCTTTTCCCAAACAATCAAATCCAAAATCGCCCCTCTCCCAAAACCCAGTCACCACCATATCACCTCCTCCCCACAACCTTCCATAACCACCTTGCTTTTTTAAGCCTTGATGGGTTTGTGTTCTTTTTCAGATTTGGCCGTGTAAAAAAAAAACGAGAAGAGAGAGCAATTGAGTAGAAGAGAGAGAGAAAGATCTGTACAAATGAAAGAAAAAAACCGAAATCCCTCATTTCATGAGCACTGAACCGGTTCGGTTCACTCGAACCGAACCGGTCTGTTTTCTTTCTTTTCCCTCAGCCCAGCTCTAGCCCATCTACGGCCCAATTTCTTTTATTTCTTTTCTTCTTTGATTTTCATTTCTTTTTTTTTTGCATTTAGTTTTAGTCGTTGTTTATTTGACATGCATTTTATTGCTTTTATTTTTTTTAGCACATCATGCATTTTTATATTTATTTGTTTTCCTTTTATTTCATGCATTTTCATTTTAGTTTTTATTCTAGCATATTTATTGTCATGCATTTGCAATTCCCTTTATTTATTGTTTTGTCATTTTTATTTTCATTTGATTAGAATGTAATTAGGATCAATGTAACAAAAAATAAATGAGAATTCGCACTGACACCCACGCTATTTATTTTTGCTTTATGTCTTTTATTTATTTTTATTTTATTTCGCCTTATGAAAAAAATACAAAAAAATATTAGGTTAGTTTAAATTCCAAAAGGGTTTCGTGGTGATCCAACGTCACCACGGAATTTCCTCGCGTTTATATTTTTTAGTCTTAGTCCATATTCAAAAACAACAAAAACATTCAAATATCAAAAATCGAAAAATCTTTTCTTAATAAACCTTGATTTTCAATCAAGTGTCCGTTTTTTTTTCTCTTTTATTTTCTTTAAAAAATCATTAATCCACTTTAATTACACTTTAATCATTTTCAAAAATAAAAAACACAAACCAATTCCATTTTGCCACTTGGCTTTTATTTTTAACCTTTTTAAAACCAATAAAAAATACCCAACAAATCAAACGGCATTTCTACCCCGAACTACGAGGTTTTGATCCCTCACGGGTACGTAGGCAGAGGACTCTGTCCTTCCAAATCATAAAAAAAATACAAAAAAAAAACATTTTTATTTTTCCTCACTATTCTAATTCATTCTTTTCTTTTAAAAAAAATAATAAGCAAGTTATAGCCAAAATAAATAAATAAAATCAAGAGGTTCTCGTAGAGTACTACGAACGTTTAGGGTGCTAACACCTTCCTTAAACGTAACTAACCCCCGAACCTAAAATCTTTAAAAAGTGGTAATTTAGAACTTTTTTCCATTTTCTTTTAAAAAAAAATTAAAAGTTCAGTCGTGAAATAAAATTAGTGAGTCAACGCTAATCAATAGCTTGATCTCCGAAAATCACCGCGACACATATCACAAAAGCACCCCCCCCCCCCCCCCCACACACACACACACACACACACACAAGCATTAGGCCAAAAGAGCATATTTGTCCCATCACCGACTATCCAAACCAAATTATGATCAAACCATCTTCCCATTACCATACAACCACCCCTATGAATTCCTCTCATATGCCTCCACCAAATCGATCCTAATTGTCCACCTTCTCTAATACATCTTTGGTCCACCCCATACCTCGACTCTAACACCTTAAACTATAAACAATCCCGCTCCACATACAACCTACAACGCCACTTTTTTAGTAATGGCAAATTAAATTCTCGAATCCTCCGAACACCCAAACCTTCATTCTCCTTTTCTAAACATAGTTAATCCCACTTAATCCTTGAATACTTTCCTAATTTCCTCAACACCCCCAACAGAGACATCCATTCTGATTGGAGCATTAGCAACTAATATTTGGTTTGGTTAAGTTTGAAAATGAGTTATGTCTTGAACTTTCGGTTCATATAGTTTATATGAGGATCAAGATGAGATAATAATACTCCCTCCGTCTCAAAATAATTGGGTCTTTAGCATTTTTTTTGTCTCCAAATAATTGTCACTTTCGAATACTAATGCAACATTTATTAATTTTTTCACACTATTATACCCTTATTTATTGAATTTCATTCAACTTAACTACTCCACTAACTACAATTAATAAGGGTATTTCAATAAATGATACTAATTTTACCATTGAAATCAACACAATTAATCATTTTCTTAAAAATCATGTACAAACCTTAAACGACTGTTATTTTGAGACGGAGGGAGTATTTTATTTTAAATAATTCATTTGAACTTCTGGTCATATTTTCACCCACTAATTCTCCCCCTAATATTGGGAAAATATTTCATTAATTGATAATTAGCCTATTGGACGTAACTAGTCTACTTGGCTATAAACAAGTCACCAACTGTTTTTCAAGATAATTTATAATAGATGGAGATTCATATCAAATATATTTTTCTAGTATTATTTCAGAATTCATCTTAGTCATTACATTGAAGTAATTAAAATATAGACAATTCAAAAATTCACTTAGATGAAGAGTATTAGATTATTAACCTAAAATAAATTACAAATTAAGGGAAGAACTTACATACAATAACATGTTTGCTTGATCCTTCAAAAAAAAAATAACATGTTGGCTTGATGTGAATAGATATCTCAACATTCATGCATGTTCCCAAAGAATATAATTTAGAAGTTAAGATTTCATAAATATCGTTTCATGATATATAATTTGCGCAATAACAATAATGTGTATCCATAAGTCACTGATTCCAAATATGGAATTGTAACAGTAGCGAATAATCATCGATAGAAAAAAATTAAACTTCTTTGCATGGAAAATTTAGAGGAGATTTGTATACATTTTCAATTGGTTAGAGCGTGTTGATAACATGTTATAAAAATATAGATGATGGAGAGAAAGAGGTAAAAGTGAGAGTTTCAATCTCTCTTTGTATGTCTAAGTCTATTATAAATGAGCAATATTTATAGGGAAGATAAATGCTAATAACACTCTCTTTCTAGCACTCTCTCTAACACTCACTCTTATATCTGGTGAAACTCATATGAGTCTCACCATTTTATGTGGGATCCATTTCCAATGTGTGGTACCCACATTGATTTCATCTAATAAGAGAGTGAATGTTAGAGAGAGTGTTCATAACACTCCTCTTATAGGAAAACACGAGAATATATGAATACAAGAATATGGCTAAAGACCAATTAACTATGGGTCTATGACTCATGGACATCCACACATTCTTAAATAATAAGATTATTTTATTTTTATTTTAAAAAAAATGATGAAGATTTTAATTGTTTTACTTAGATGTGATGTAGAAGGAAGTAGGATGCAATTGATAATCTATTTTTTTTTTAGCAAAAGCAAAACTAGTTCATTTCATGATTAACGAGTACAAACATGACGGTACATCATAAAAGATGTAAGACTAAGATGAGATAAGAAAGCTCCGACTATACTATAAATGAACCTTATTTGCTTGTCTCCTCGTAAAACGCACAGAAAAAACTATTATAAGATAACAAAAGATGCTTACAACACAAAACAATATCACCAAGTTCATTATGAGAGATGGTGTTAGCTAGAATTCACGACGTCCACCACAATTTTATAATCCGACTCAAACATAATGGATTGCATGCTTGTGCAATAGCGACTTTGATGGTCTCAAAGAGACTGATTGCTTCTGCCTCAGGTGGAGAAACACTATATAATACCTCTTAATTTGGCATGCCAAGAAGAAGTTGCTCCATTGAGTCTTTAAAGCATAAGTCATAGCTCATGATGCAATTGTTGTTGAAGAGGGTGCAGTCAACAATATACTTCACACGCGGTTTTTTTCAAATAGCATCAAAAGTAGCCATAGCTTGAAATTGCAGCAATTCCACAAGCTCAATAAAGTCTATTTACTGCCACGCTTCCTTTTTAATTTCATTTTTTGACATTTTACACAAACCAAGACTATCAATAAATGTTACTACTTTTGATACAATAATTTATACTTTTACTATAATAATCTTATTCATTTAATATCTCATTTTATATATTTCTCTTCGCAATAAATAACTAAGGGTAATATTGGTAAAACACTATTTAATGTTGCATTGAATTTTGAAAGTGACAGTTAAATAGGAATAAAAAATTTCTCCAAAAGACACAATTAAAAAGGAACAAAGGGAGTATATTTTTATTCCCAAAAGTTTATAAGTGCCATGTAATCCTATTTTTTTAATCTATTAAATCAAACTCTTCATTTTTTTAAGGGAAATTTTTGTTTACCCATCAATAAAAGGTGGGTAATATTACCCATGTTGAGTTGACCCAATCAAAACAATGTATTTATATAACATTAAAAATAATAGAAAACAAACAAATAACTTTGATTGGTGCCAACTTAACATGAGTTGTGTTACCCACCTTTTATTGATGGTACCAAAATTGTCACTTTTTTTTAATTGACACTTCATCCTTTCAAGTGCCATGTACCGCATTAATCTATTACGAGGTGTTTGTCATTCTCCATATTGCATGTTGTCTTAGGTTGGACTTTGAGTCTTGACTAGATTCGTGGGATAGGAATACTCGTTTCTTTTGCTCGTGACGTGTGACTTGATAGTTCAATCCCCCACAGTCCCGTTGGAAATTTGGGAACAGGCACAGCAAATGAAAGCGCATGCCATGAGAATAAGAAATATAGGAGTCAGTCAAAATTGAGAATAGGAAGGAAATTTGGCCCGTGCCTTGAGGGAAAACCACTGCACACTAGTTGTAACTTTTTGTTCTCTAAATCCAGCAGCTGCCACTCTTTTCTTCAAACTTAATGAAATGCAACATCAATGCCCAAGGCTGTCAAAAATGGGTCGGGTAAACGGGTCAGATCCATTAACCCATTTGTTGGGTCGGGCCATGCTTCAAAAAAGTCAGGCCAAAGTACAACCGAGTCCATTTAAAACACGGGCCATGTTGGGCTGGCCCATCGGGCTTCAGGCGGGCCATTTAAAATAAGGTGACAACTTCAGTACTCATCAATAAAAGGTGGATAACACAACTCATGTTGAGTTGACACCAATCAAAGTTATTTATTTGTTTTCTATTATTTTTAATGTTATATAAATACATTGTTTTAATTGGGTCAACTCAGCATGAGTAGTCTTACCCACCTTTTATTGGTGGGTAAACAAGAATTTGCCTTAAAATAAATATAAAAAATTAATTAAAAAAATATTTTGGTATGAGTTTATTTTTTTTTAGAAAAAAAAACCGACTTATTTTTTAGATACACTCCAAGTCCAACAAAAAACCTTAATCTATCTTACTCTCTCGCTTAAGCCAATAAAGTAAGCCTTGTTATTACTTATTAATAATTCTTCCATTTTTATTTGCAATTTGCATTTACTATTTAGTCATTGAGGTCTCACTTTTCATGTATTATGAACCGCATATGTGGTGAAAGTAGAAGATATACACTTGTATGAAGAACCAAGTGTTCAAGGGACTTAGAGCAAGAGATACACTTTTTAGTCATTTTGAAGTGCTCAATGGACTCATAACTGAATTGTTAGACTTATTTTGAATTGTCATTTTGAATCAAGTTCTCACTTCTCATGTATTATAATTTCTTTTGTTAATCTATTTTGCACTATGTAAGGTTGGGTGAATGTTTATCCCTAGTGGTTGCACTTTGTGATGTTGAGTAAATGTTTATGCCCTAATTATTTTGTGTGGATAATATATGATGTTGCAGTTATTTTGTGAGTTGTTTGTTTGTGTTATTGATCATTTTGGTTTGTTTGTGAAAAAAGAGTAGTTTTTTGTTGTATATTTCATAACTTAAAAAAATTGAAATACGGGCTAGGCCGGACCATCGGGCCACTGGCCCATGCCAGGACCGGGCCGAGCTCAAATTTTACAACTCATTCTTCAGTCGGGTCGGGCTGGCCCACCACAGTTATATGCATTGGCCCATTCGGGCCAGACCGGACTGGGTCGGGTCAGCCCATTTGACACCTCTGCCAATGCCTATACAATTTTAGATGTTGAAGTCTAACTAGGATACTACAATTAGAACAATTGCATGGACAATTATTTTTGAAGGAAATTGTATGGACAATTGAAGAGTCGTATTTTTACCTTAGGTTAAATAAAGTTTTGGTCCTTATAAATATAGTGAATGTTGTTTTTAGTTCTCATAAAAAAGTGGCATTTTTTTATCCTTATAAAAATTTCTAACATCCAGTTTTAGTCTATGTTATATTAATTTTTTTTTAATTATGTTTAAATTTTTAAATTTTTGAATGATTTTTTATAGACATGTTACGAACATTACAAGTAACTTTTTTATAACCTCCCTAAAAAAAAAACTCTTTTATAACCATAACTCTTCATGACCCGGGTTGTTATTAAAATTTTAAATCATTTTTAAGCATAAATTAATTGTAGAGTAAACGAAATATTTTTCTCATCTTGACGTGGTGTCTTCATATGTAATGGATGAGGCGTGCGTGTTGATGAGAGTCAAGACATTGGGTGGGATTTTTTTGGCTAATTTGCTGCCAAACGAGCATGTTTTGTGGCAGATTACATGGGAATGGAATGGAATGGAAATAGGATTAGGATTAGGAATCAATCAATTGATGACATGGACAGTAGGGCAGTCCCCACGACTTGTGGTGAGTAGGAGATGAAAAATGCTAAATAACACCAATTTTTTCCACACAATCTTTTAATTTAATAACAGAAAAAACAAATAATAACAATAATAATAATCTCTAAAAAAACAACAACAATAATAATAATAATAATAATAATAATAATAATAATAATAATAATATATGTCATTTAATGAGTTTTTTTTATTTTAAAGCGAAATTCACGCACCTTAAAATGTTGAGAGTGAAGAAATGTAGATTCAAACTGACAGATCAACCCACTAACTCAAAATTACAGTATTTACCAAATCTTTTTTTTTTCTTGTTACGAGTATGAGCTACACTTCCCCTATAAAAAATATGAGCTACACTTATAAAATCTTTTCCTTCTTATTTCACCCACATATTTTTTTGAAGGAATTTCACCCACATATTTTAAAAACACTTAAAAATTGGCGAAGATTAATTCTGGTATATAATACTCAATCTTGAATTATAGAATATTGTATAATAGTTTTATATTTAATTATTTTAAAATAATTTTAAATTTTAAATTATTATTGTCTTGAGGTTACCGGTCCCAATAAAATTCAAGGACACTCATTTTGAATTAATTTTGCAAAGAGGTTACATTCATTTTGTTTCGTGATATCAAGCAATGCATGCGAAATTACATAATTTATTTATTTATTTATACCAATACTGAGTTCTAATTTATTATGATATTATAATATAAAATAATGTATATTATATTCAAAAAAAATGTTTGTAAATAGATTACTTTTCTACCTTCCGTTTTATGTTATAGATAAAGCTGAATGTTTGAGCATGAGAGACACCCAATTTGGTCCCATGCATATGGCCCATAATTGTGTTCAAGTGGATGAATAATATTAATATCCCAGTCAAAGATAAAGATATAGTTTATGAACAAGAATAACCACACACATAAAAAAAGATAGAGATGGTATTATGGATAGGATAGAATTTGCGGTTCATGTAAATAAATATAGTAGGGAGATAAATCAACAAAATTCGAGAAGAAAAAAAGAAGTCATAGGCATGCACTTGCATTTCAAGTTTCGTATTTAGACTCGTAAACTAAACGAATTATTAATTTTTTTTTGAAGGAAAACGAACTATTAAATATTGACCTCGAAAATGTTGGTCACATTATTCTTTCATATGAAAACAAATCCATTTTTCTTTATCTTTTTTCTTACAATTAAATACAATTTTCATCTCTAGAACATCAAACTTCTTTATATGTTTCATTCAACATGTGATTTTCATCTCATTCGTTCCATAATCAAATCATATTTGTCATTAGGGGTAAATTACCCCTAATTCATCAAGAGATAATGTAGGCCTCACCATTTTGGTTTTTTCTTACAATTAATTATCATTTTTATCTCAAGAACATCAAACTTATTCATCTTCTTTGTTCAACGTGTAATTTTCATCTTCTTCGTTTCAGAATCGACTCATTTTTTTCATTATGGATAAATTATCTCCAATTCATTAAGGGGTAATATAGGCCTCACCCAAAAATATTGATAACTTGTTTCTTGACTATGTCAATATTCATATCAATACTTGTTTCTTGCTATGTCAATATTCATATCAATACTTGTTTCATCTATTATTCCGTGTAGTTTTAGAATTTCACTCTTGCAAATGATAACGATAATTTTATGCAACTTGGGATCAATATGCCACTCTCGCACGCTAGAGCATTGCGTCTTGTTTTCAATCCTTTTCTTCTCCCCGTAGAGCAACATAGATGCAAGAGTTTGGAGCTTGATCAATTTTTTTTTTTGTCAAATAATATAGTGGTTGGAGCTCACACATTTTAAATAAAGAGAAGTGAGGTATTTGGATTCGAACCCCGACTCCTGCATATATTATGCAATGTCTCTACCAATTAAGATAAGCTCACGGAGACAAGAATGATCAATTTTATATTGAAGATGAAATTTTTATATTTTTAAAAAGTTGAATACACAAATTTTAAGATAATTTTATTATATTTGATTCTTTAAAAAGACACTTTTTTTTTAAAGATCAAACAAAAGACACTTATTAGCATTTTCCTAAATCCTATTAATATATTCCATGGACAACTCTTTTTCATGCCTATACTTTCTCCTCTCCTTTTCACAAAATTATTTTTTTCACTTTTTTTTTTCCTTTAATGAAACACTTTTTTACAAATTTTCACATGCATTAATTTATTTATTTTTATAAAAAATTCTTATTTAATTTACCATTGAAAAACACAATCTCTCTCTTAAAACCAACAAAAAAATTTAATACACATGATTTTTGCTATATAGAGGTTCCTTTAATATGGAGCTGATGGAATAATTTTTTTTAGCAATCGAACTCCAGAGTTTATAACATTTATACCAATCTGCATCAATCATTGTGTTGGATTGAATGAATCATGTGTAAATCGGATAGAGTAGTTTGTAAATAATAGTATATTCATAAACTTTTGGTACATATTGTAATTAAAATGTGAATTTTAAAGATTGTCCCAAAATAATGTGAATTTAAATATTTTACACATAAAGTGTTACCTTTTGTTTTTATTTTATCACTTTATGTATGTTTAAAGATTTTACTTACCTTTCGGTCAAAAATTTGAATTTCTAAGGTCTTCTTTTCGTAGAAATCAAAGGGTTAACAAAATAGAATTCTAAAAGAAATATTCTAAAAAGTATAGACATAATAGTAAAATATGATAGAAAACTTGTGTTAAAAGTAAACAATGTCGGAAAAAAAATTCTTGAATGAGGAAAATATAAAGGTTTTTTTTTATAATGGTTGAATTCTTAATCCTGGTCTAAAATTTGAAGTGGCAAGGTTTGATGGAACATACAATTTCGGATTATGAAAAAGGCGACTTAAGGATGTCTTGGCACAATAAGCTATTGAAAGGCAATATGTGATACCAAATCGATAACTTGGAGGATGCTGATTGAACAAAAATGAAAGAGAAAGTCACATGAACTATACATTTTTGTGTATTAGACGAAGTTATGTATCATATCATCGATATGAAGTCTTTGAATGAGGTTTGGGATAAATTAGAGATTGTTTTATGTCAAAAACCTTAACAAACAAATTATTCGTGAAACAACGACAATCTGAGGTTAAGATGCAAGAAGGGATCTGATTTGTCATATCATCGACAATTTGGTGAGACTTCTTGTGGAGGTCGATGACAAATGAGACAATATTTCTTCGATTGTGCTCGATGTAAGGTTCTTACGACTACTTGGTGAAAACTCTTTTTTTAGCATTATAAGGCAATATCAACATAGGTGTTATTATTGTTGCACTTCTATCTCATTCTCAAAGGAGATTTTTTTTTTGAATGAATGAAAGGAGACAGAATGAAGATGAAGAAAACAACGCAAAACAGTTTCGAAAAAGAAAATGTCTTAATCAAAGAAAGAGAGAAAAAAAAAGTCATGCTAACTAGTACCTTGGAACATTTGTTAAGAAAGTTAAAAATAGAAAAAATTCATTGAAAACAATACATTTTTTACTTTCAAAAAGTTAAATACTTCACTTTTCCACAATTTTCAATACAATCTTTCTATATTGATTTTCTTAACTAGTGCTCTAAATGCATTAGTTAGCATTTAAAAAAAATAGTATTTTATCGCGCCTGTCTATCCGCTCTTTTTATCGCGCTAATGTATGTGTATATTTTATTATGTTTGTTTGTATAATTTTGATTACAATTTTTAAATTTTTAAATATTAATGGAAATTATTCGTACATCGAGTTATCTACATATTATTGTCAAAGCATATAACGAAATTATTCATCAACTCGACGTATTTTGGTTTGTCTATATATAAAATAAAAGTAAAACAACGATCATTTTCTTATTGATTATATTTATAGCGACATATACTTGATCTAGTTTGCTACACTTTTTTTAATAATAAAGAAAAAAAACTGGATATATACTCATATCGTGTTTGTTACACAATATATTTTGTGTGGTAACAAAAAAACATTGTGTTTGTTACATTTTTTTTAATATTTGAATTCATTCTCATCGATCCATTATCTTTTTTAAATGATAAGAAAAAAATCGGACATATAGAATTTGTTACATTTTGTTTTAATATTTAAATTTACTTCTATCTATTTGTTATATGTGTTACTTGCATTGAAAGTCGAGGATAATTTTAAAAGGAGAAAAAATCAGCCCAAAAAAGGCAAAAGATAATAGTTTCTTTATATAAAGTATAGATATACGGATTAATTTGGTCCATAAATAGAACACGTTCAAGATAAACGTCACAATTTCTAAAAATATTTGATTGATTTACACTACCAAAAAAACAACATAATCTAATAGAATCATGTTAAATCACTTATCATTATCAACATAACACCATCATTACATAAATCACATACTTCACAACAATCAAACATTATAACACAACTATTTATTCAACAAACATAATTAATCATCGACTTATCTATTTCACCACTTTATAATAAAATAAAATAAATCCTTTCATCATAATTATTAGTGTCAAGTGCTATGGATTTTTTTTTTATACTCTCATTGTCTCAAAATAATAGTCTTTTAAGGTTTGTACATCACTACAAGAAAAAAGACATTTTGCGACTTCTAAAATCATGGATTGCGACTGTTAGAAGGGTCGCAGATATCCCTTTGCGACTGTTCCCCAACAGACACAAAAATTGGGGTCGCAAAGGGCATTTTGCGACTGTTCAACCAACAGTCGCACCAACAGTCGCAAAGGCTATTGCGACTGTTAGGAACAGTCGCAAAGGAAGAGCATTCACATGGTTTTGAAGGGACTTGCGACGGTTCCCAACAGTCACAAAGGAAGGGACTTGCGACGGCTCCCAACAGTCGCAAATGACTGATTTAAAATTTTGAATTTATTATTCAGCGACTGTTTGAACAGTCGCAATTATTTATTTATTTTTGACATTGAGAGGGGCTGATTTAAATTGAGATGACCTGATTTAATATTTTTTTTATAGCTTAACCAAGAGTAACAAAATAATAATCCAAGAGTAGCAAAATCGAACCATACATCAACTTAACCAAAATAATAGATAAAGTATATGTAGTATTAACATTCAAAAACCGAGACACTAGTGGCTAAACATTGAAAACAACTGTATCAGAATTAGAAGTCCATAAAATATCTAAATATTCCCTAGTGTTCCTTAGTGATGTTGCTTCAATGATCCTCAAGGCGATGGCTAGAATCAGATGAATGTCTACCATCTTTTGCTGATCCTAAATTTGTTGGCTGGAAAGAAGAAAAATAAATAAGACAATGATTAGCAATATCAAAGTACTCAATCATAACTAACATTTTTATTCCAATATCAGTAAAACATGAAGCAGATTTTGTTTATTTCAACAACATGATTCCAGTAGCAGTTTGTGTTTATTCCAAATTCTTTTTTTTTTTTAGAATCTAACACTTTGATTAAGAAATAAAACATTTGATTACAGAATCTAATAGCTACAGGGGTTAGAAAGCTTAGAGAATAATTAGCTATTAGAAAGCTTACAGGGGTTAGAAAACATGAACCAGAATCTAACACTAACATAGCTATTAGAAAGCTTAGAGAATAAATATTTGAAATCAAGGATGAAAGGATCAATGCTATGTATAGACAACCTGCCACTAAAACAATTCTCCACCACAGAAGCATCTATTTCAAACATTACATTATTGAGCTTTTTGTCCACGGTGAATTGGAGGACCCGTCGCATTATTCCAATAGTAGTGTATAAAAGAGCAGAATTTTTTTGCAATAGTTTTGTAAAAGTTACCTCATTTTCAATGTGAGAATTTTGCATTTGCATTTGCATTAAGAAAGCAACTTGCGCCTTCAAGATATCAACTTGTGAAGCCTTATCCTTAAGAGAATCAATCTCAGCTTGCATTTTCAACATTTTCTCATTAGCCTCGATGGAAGACGACGTTGATCTAGTCGTTTGACTAGAGATTTGAGATGGTGTTATCCCAAGCCCCATGGAACGGACATATCCAGCATGGTCCTTTCCAAACACTTTGACAAATGCTTCATTCTCACATTGAGTGCTTTGCATTTCAGCTTGCAATTGTTCCTGCATATACAACAGTTCGTGAAATTACAACAGTGCAACAAATAATTTATGAAACTATCATCTAAATTCCGAGAAAGAAAGTGAATATTGAAGCACACTTAAGTCAACAAGTAGAACAAAAAAATATAACTTTTCCATTTGGGCAAGGTGAACTCTGCATGATTAGAGAGCACTATCATGGTTGTCAAAATCGGGAACTTTACAATAATGTTATTCTTAAAATCAACAACTTTTATCTAACAGGAACCTTAAAAACAACTCATATCAGCTCATGAAATGTTATTCTTTATTAATATACCATAACGCTACGAAATGGTTTTGCAGTTAATAACACACAAATATCATTCCTTACAAATATTCATGCATATGCCAATGTGTGTGTGCACAACACACACCTATTGGGATGTAAAAAACAATCAGCCAATAGAGAAAAATATAAAACATACTTGCTTTTAAAAAACCCGGCATCGAAAGCTTGCGTCCGATGCACTTTTTGGTGTCGGATTGCCCAAAATCCTGAGTCAACAGCCAAATGACAATATATCATATCCAAATTTGGTGAAAGGGGGCAGATTACAGACTTCGCCACACATATATCATGTTAACCAAATCATGTCAAATTTAAAAATAAGGAAGGAACTCATAAAACACTTTTTTACTCTCAAGTTTTATATTTAGTCCACAAGAATACCAACTAATCCCAAATTCGACATAAATGGATCTATCAATCAAGCATACCAACATCAATTTAGGGGTTTAGAGTCAACTTTAAGGCCTGTCGGCATTCATAACAACGACTTGTTCAAAACTTCAATTTTTTTTACTAAAATACTTCCAATGATATTGGCTTAAGACGGACACAGCATCATCAAATAACTTCTTATAGTCTCATTTCATCGTTCCAGATATTGAATCATTAGAATCCATCAATGCCAACCAAACGTACCAAGTTTTGAAAGAAGAAAAAAAACATTGCATCAAAAGAGCAATTTAATTAACATTGTTACTTTAGTACAAGTTACACCAGTGCCAAAGGATTTAAACCAATTATGAGTCAGCCATCTATATGGTCTGAATTTGACTATTAAGTGCATACCTTGCCTCCATTAAGCAAAAGAACCCGATCACAATCAATAATGGTGTTGAGGCGATGAGCAATAATAAGCATTGTACAGGATTTAAATTCCTCTCTGATTGTTTTCTGTATGAGTGCGTCTGTTCTAACATCAACCGCTGCAGTTGTCTCGTCAAGTACTAAAATCTTCGATCTCCGCAACAAAGCCCTCGCAAGACTCAACAGTTGCCTCTGTCCAACACTGAAGTTCTCACCTGCCTCTGATACCTTGACACAGCATACTTCCATTAATGAAAAAGAGATGGACATGTACTGTTTATCCCGCTTAAACGTGACTTTAACAGTGTTACAGGAATTATAAGAACGCAATGGCAATTATGTAATAAAGTGGCAATGGCAATTGTGTAATTATTTGAAAGGAGAAGAATTGTTTAAAAAGGGGACAAGATATTTTCTTGCCCATTTTTCCTTCTCCCCTTCCCTCTCCAAAACCGGTTCCTCCCTCCTCTCTTCCTCCATTCACACATCTCCCTCTCTCTTGCTTGCATCCATCAATCCTTCTTCCACAACTCTTGGAACACAAGTAAACATGCTAGCTTGGAGAGATTTAAAAGCAAGAAAGGAAGTTTAGGAAGCAAGAAGAAAGGAAAGAATTAAGAGCTAGGGTTTTGAGGAAAGTTTGGAAGCAAGCTAACCAGCACCAAATCAAGTATAAGGTGAGCTCCCTAGGGTTTTATAACCAACTATGTGCAAGTTTTAATGTTTATAGTATTATGAGCAAGCTTAAGGTTTTAGTGCCCTAATTACCTTTCCATGTGATTCCTTGGTTATTCATGATGTAATCTAGCAATATGCCTTAGAAATTGATCTATTAAGCTGTTATGATGTCTGGGTATGTTTGGATAAGCTGAAATGGTGAAAATCACGTTTTAAACTTGCCTTATGCTGTCCAACTGCAGGTAAAATCGTGTCACGATTTTACAATCGTGTCACGATTTCACAGGCAGAACTAAACACGTTTTCTGGGTAGAAAATCGTGTCACGATTTCCAAATCGTGACACGATGGTACAGTAGGCAGGGCATACATTGCTTTTCATCCAATCTTGCACCATTCTAACTATCTGATACTACATCAGACTTAATAACGACATGTAATGGCTAGGTGTAGCTAACAAGTATGGAGAGATCTATCCTTTAAAGAATGTATAGATGAGATTATAGATGAGGATAGGTGCATTGGTTAAGAGAGGATTATCTTAATCCATAAGTTGTCGTAGAGATGTTAAGGAACTAGTTTAGGGTTTGACCCTTACCAGGCAATGTTATGGACTCGATTCAGCATACACGAATCCAAGAATGATATAATAGTCAAGTTTGGAACCTATTTTAGGTAAACATGATTATAGATGTATTTAATTTAGAATATAAGGGCAATAGGAATGCTTTGGCAATCATAGTTACAGATAAGTTATAGTGTTGGTTCTCCAACGGTTATAGGTGGCTTATGAGAACGATAAGCCAAGAGTCATAGGTTATAGGTTATACGTTATAGGATTGTTATACGATTACAGTAACAGATTATATGTTCATATGTTAAAGTTAAAGAATTAAAGATCAAAGATAATGGCGTGCTCGCACGTTTTACAGTTACAGTTACAGGGCGTGTTCAGCAGACTCCGGGATTCGCCGGATGGGACTTCTCCGAGAGGGTTGTCCACACGTTTCATAGGGAGTCCGGTGTTAGCCTGATATGATAGGAATTTCACCGGTTTATAGGGAGATGTACCTCGGGGTTACTCCACCCGGGCCGCACTCCGTAAAATGAACTCAGATAATAATGTTTGTTCAACGCTAACAGCTAACATAAAACACCTAAAACATCTTTATTTGTTTTATGTTTCATAGTTATAGTCAAAGTTACAGTTACAGTTATAGTCACAGGAAATTCACAGTTAAAGTTATAGACAGTTAACAGAAAGTGGTCCTAGGTTTCCCCTCGATCACTAAGTTTATAGTTACAGGCAGGAATTACAGATACAGATAGGTTACAGTTACAGTTATAGGCGGTTGACTGTTATAGTCACAGGTAGATTATAGTTATAGTTATAGTCAGACTTATACCTTGTGGTTAAAGATAAAGACTTGGCGATCATAGGAAATTCCCAAGATTGCCAAGGTAGGCATGGCGACCCTAGGTTCCCTGTGGTTGCCAACAGTTGGTTGGGCTGGAGCTCACTGAGACATTATGTCTCATCCCATTCCTTCTGGTGCAGGTCTACAGGTAAGTCAGAGGTTCGTGATGAAGATCTTCACAGAGATACTGGATGGAGTACAGTTGCTCGTTGTGTACCAGCTCAGGAGCTTGTTGGATATAGTATAAGTATTGTAATAGTATTGGATATTTGTACAGACGAGTAAACTTGTATTCATTCGTTTGTGATGTATTATTATTATTATTGAAATTTTTAAATGTATCCAGTATCAGTTTAACGCACATGCTAATATACTAGTTAAAGTTAGTATGGGTGTTACAGGTACATATCTCTAGCACAAAAACTCACAATATGCTTAGTCAAATGCAACCACAAATTAGAGGCGAAAACAGTCAATATTCACCAACACAATCATGTCTCTGACAAAGCACAATTTAGCAATTATCTCGGCATCCAGCCCCAAAGAATTCCTCCGTATCACATCCCTCAAATGTGCCCTCTCCAGAGCCTCCCAGAGGTCAGCATCATTGTGTTCAGTAAATGGATCAACTAGGTGTCATTATATTTTAGAACAAGTTTATACAATCATCACAAAAAGCACCAATAGCGCAAAATGAACAAAAAACGTGAGGGAAAAAGGACTTACATAAACAGCAGCAGACTTAAAAAACCAATAGCGCAAAATGAGAAATGTTTCTTTCTTTCAATTGAGCCCAATCAAAATTTGTGTGAATGATCAAAAGCAACAAACAATTAAGGAAGATATTAATTTGCAGGGACTTATCTAATCTGAAGTGATTGCTGTAAACAATTAATTTGCAACAAACAATTAAGGAAGATATTAATTTGCAGGGACTTAATTTGCTTTAGATACAATTCATTCACTTCCACCAGCTAGTTATTTAGACCTTGCAAGATATTAATTTGTAGGGACTTATCTGATCTGAAGTGATTGCCGTAATATGCAAAATGGAGAAGCCAAATTCCACACACAAGTTAGCAATCATACAAAGAGAAGCCAAATTCCAATTTTTTAGGTACATGTTCAATCAATGAAGCTTCAAACCTAAGGCTAACATTACTTTACACAGTCATAAAAACATTGATAATTGCAGTTGAAGAGTATGTTAAAATTGGATAGCCTAAAGGCACATAAATTTTCAAGGTGCAAAGCAAATGTACAGAAATTTAAAGTATCTACGTAAGCAGTTAAAAATCTTGGAGTATTCTATCATGCCATTCTAAACTTGTCCAAACTCCACAGTAGAGAATTATCACAGTGTGTATTCAAGGAACAAAATATCAAAATGTTATCTACCATCTCACACTACTAATTGTTCACAAGCTAAAGAATTATTCATGTCTGATATGTGAGTTGGACTGTTGTACTATCATAAAGTGACTTTTAAATTTATACAAAACTACTAGTGGCCACATTCAAGCAACTTTCCAATAATGCATCCTTGGAGGCTCAACCAATACATCTCAAATGTATCAGTGGCATTGTTATTATGCAGTCACCCAAAAAGGCATATGGATTCAAAAAAATTGCATTTGAAAGTTTACAAACACAGTTCATGAAAGAAAAGAAAACTATATGGATTCAACAAAAAATTGCAAATATTGCTCATAAATTACCCATAAAAAAACTTCCCTCAAGAAAACCACTTAGCACCGGTTTGTTTTAACTGTAGAATATCAGCCGGTGCGCGTTAACTAACTCTCACCTACAATGCATAGCTCCCACATAACCACACACTGTTGAAAATTGATAAACGCACATTAACGGACTCTCAACCTACAATTTATAGCTCCCACATAACCACATGCCATAGAAAATCAGTCAACACATGTTAACTCCCAGCCCACAATTCATAGCTCTCACCTAACCACTACGGCGACACCCGACGGTGAATCAACATAACAGAGTTGATCTCAACCAATTTAAAATTGATTAGATAACACTAACAGAGTTGAATAAAAAATTAAAAGCAGAAAATTTGTAAACGTAAAATTAAATTTTAAATCAGAAGAAAAAAAATGAAGGAAGACAGTGCATACTCACTTGAACTGAACCGAGCAAATGGCAGAAAGCTTTGGTTGGAACTGAGCAGCTTCGATTGAGACATAAAGCTTCGATATGATTGAGGGTGAGGAATGATTCACGATTGGAACTGAACCAGTGTTAGTGATGGTGCGATTGAGATTCACGATTGAGATTGCTGAACCATGGGTTAGTGATGGTGAGATTGAGATTCACGATTGAGATTGCGGAACCATTGGTTAGTGATGGTGAGATTGAGATTCACGGTTGAGATAGTAGAACCATGGGTTAGGGATGGGAGATTGAGGAACAGATTGTGGAAAGTGAATTGTGGGTGAGAGTTGTGGGGATTTAGGTTTCAGATTGGGGGGAAAGTGAATTTGATGAATAAAATTGGATTTTAGGGTTTTAGAACTATGGGAGGGAGACTACAATTGCAACGCGGGAGTGTCAAAATATTTTGCCAAAAACTTTATTGTGAAATGGCATTTAAAAAAGGTTATAAAACTTGCGACCCTTAAGCCTAACAGTCGCAATAACAGTCGCAAAAGTGCAATTTGTGGTTGTTCTAAGCCAAAGGTCGCAAAGTAAGTGTCGCAAAATGACAAATTTCTTGTAGTGCATGATAATTAAGAAAATGATTAATTATGTTGATTTCAATGGTGAAATTAGTATCATTTATTAATATACCCTTATTAATTGTAGTTAATGGGGTAATTAATTTGGTCGAAATTCAATAAATAAGAGTACAATAGTGGAAAAAATGTTACATTGGTATTCTAAAGTGACAATTATTTTTAGACAGAAAAAAAAATGTTAAAGAGAAAATTAATTTGAGATGGAGGAAGTATTTAAAATAAAGGAGTAATTGTCAAGCGTTTTAGATCTTTTTAAAATTTCTAATTAATGTTTAAATTAATAACATTGGTCTTTTTGAAATATTTTGTATAAGTTATGGATTTTTTTCCCTTCATAATTGTCAAGTACTTATCATATTTAATTAAATAATTCTTTTTGAATGACTTTATTTGAATGCTAACGAATGAAATAAACAAAAATAGTTGATTATCGAAGGAAATACTAGTTAGGAGCTATTTTCAATGTAGGGACTAAGTGTCTCTTTTCTAATTAATGTTAGAGACATAACTATCCACAACGAGTAAAGATCATCTCCATTTGTTTAAAATAAATAGATAATGTCATTTGATAAGAGATAAATACAAAAAAGTATGTAGTGAATCCTACCACTAAGTAGGTCTCACCACTATTAATTATTTTTAAAATTCTTTGTTTCTTTATATCTTCAAATGAGAGAAATGGAGAGACTAATAAATGAATATGATCCTAACTCATCTACAATCTACTCTCGAAACGGAGAAAAAAATTCCATAATTTGAAGTTGTTCGGGCAAGAACTAAGTTGTCATGTATTTTGTCTCAAATACTAAAAATCACTTTTTTTTCGCTTAAAAAATAAATTGGTTTTTGTAATTTTTCTCTAAAACAGGTCATTACGCCTAATTATTTTATGAGATCACTTAACATATTAATTAACTGTTAAAAACACATGCATACATTTTTAAAGTATATTTTATTTGGGTGATTTTGAATTTTTGTGACATTCATAATTTTGTCTCTATCTCTCATAACCAAAGATTTTATTTCATCAAAATAATTTATGTCAATCATTTGTTTGTTGTTCTCTTTCATCAAAATACACCAAAGTCACTAGAGTCACCAAAACTAAAAATCACATAATTATTTTCCTTTAAGAGCTAGTTCTTTACTTTTTTTTGAGCAGGTTCTTTAGTGGTGATTTTTTTTTTGTTCTTGTGAATAGAATGCGGAAGACAAAATTCCCTTCTTTATTGCTAAATGTACTACAATTGAACGTGGTGAATGCATTTGCGGGTTGGAATTTGCTTTTCCCCCAACCAATATTGCTCACTCTCAAAGAAAAAGATGAAACTACCCTACGTGAGTTAACTCACGCTCGGTAGCATCTCCGTAACTTAAGTCACGCTGAGTTCTGTTATAAAAACAGAAAGACAAAAAACACAGAACCACTCTTTCCCAAAACCATTCAAATCGAAATTTCTCCCAACTTGTGCGATTTTCACCAATCTTGAGCAAATCAACGTCAACTTCTATCCTAAAATCAAGTAAGTGTTTATTATCCTATTGCATTGGCTTTTTATGGTTTAAATTTTGGTGTTTTTGGAGAAATTTCACAATTTTAGGATTTTAGGGTTTGAGTTTTTAGGATTGTTAATAATGAATTAAGTTAAGAATTGTAGTTTAGATGTTGTTTAGAGTAAGTTTCACTCCAATGTGGTAGTTTAGGGTTTAGAAATTGTTAGATTTTATGTTGATTGAATGTTGCACTCTAGGTGTTTGATAAAACGTCTCAATGAAAATTTGTTTGATTTTTGCATTGTTAATGATGAAATTAGTTAGAAATTGGATTGTTAATGTTGATTATATTGAGTTTGAGTGAAATGTGGTAGTTTAGGGTTTAGTTAGAAATTAGATTGTTAATGTTGATTATTGTGAGATTGAATTGTTATTTTTTCATTGATTTTTGTTTTTAAAAATGTTGTGTAGATATGTCTTAGAGACCAGACAGGATTAGAGGTGACTGGGAGACCATGACTAGGAGTGCACGTGCCGAAAAGGCGGCTGCACGCCCTCCTACTCGACGGAGACAGGGCGTTAGGAGAGAGCTGGAGGTGGGATCGTCGTCCCAGACAGGTGCGTCCTAGATGGTGGACCCGAGTCAGTATCAGCATCAGCCTCAGTACGAGGAGGCGGCTCACCAACAGGAGGGTGAGGACCATCATCAGGCTGAGGAGGAGGGTCAGGCTGGGGAGGAGGAGGAGGTGCCGTAGAGTTCTCCTGGGGTCCTTTTAACTTGTCACTCCTACCGGGTTTCGGTAGACACGTGACATGTCAGCTTTGGAGCGATGCTCAAGTAAGTATAACTGTTTAATTTTATTTAATTACGTGTCAATTACAATTTATTTTATTTAGTGGCATGTCAGCTTTACGATTTATTTATTATGTTAAAATATGTTAATGAACGCGTGTAATTTAATTGGCGCGCATAATTTAATTAACGCACTTAATTTAATTGGCGCACGTAATTAAATTAACGCGCTTAATTTAATTGGCGCGTGTAATTAAATTAACGCGCTTAATTTAATTGGCGCGCGTAATTAAATTGTCGACCGTAATTTAATTAACGCACTTAATTTAATTGGCGCGCGTAATTAAATTGTCGCATGTAATTTAATTGGCGCACTTAATTTAATTGGCGCACGTAATTAAATTGGTGCGAGTTTTTTTACGATTAAATTGTTATGTCTTTTTTAATTATTGAAATGTTTATATTTTTAACGGTTTTTTGTTCGTTTAATTTTTTGTATTTCAGTTGCAGAGGACGCGTAAATGCAATATTGTTTCTCACAGGAAGAAAGTTAGCAAGATCCCACTCCCGACTAACGATCAGGCCTGGTTCTGGAACTGGGTAAATGCATCCGGACTTGGCCCCCTCCTTCTCACCGGATATGATAACATCAGTCATGCCCCATCACCGCCTTCTCAGAGAGATGGCATGAGGAGACCAGTAGCTTCCATCTGCCTGTTGGGGAGATGACCGTCACACTCAATGATGTGGCGTGTCTTCTACACATCCCCATTGTTGGGAGGCTTCTGGCGTTGAGTCCTGCCGATGTAGGATACGATAGTGTGGAGCTGCTGGAGGTCGATTTGGGTATGACACACGAGGATGCTGATGAGGAGACAAAGGCACAGTGGGGTGCTTACATCAGTATCACTAGCTTAAGGATGCATTACGACACACTCTTGCATAGGTGCAATGAGTTTGTGGATCCTACTGATGATGAGGAGGAGGAGCAGGTGACGGTGAGGGCGCAGTGCACCAGGGCGTTTCATTTGTACTTGGTTGACATCACCATTTTTGCCAACAGGAACAATAGAAGCGTTCATCTGTTGTGGATGGAGATGTTCATGGATTTGGACACGTTGGGTCAGTGGTCTTGGGGCAGAATGACACTTGTTTACCTCTACCACGAGCTTTCTCATGTCACGGCCCCGTGGATGAAAGCCATTGGCGGTTCCTTGACTCTACTTATGGTAGCATTTCTTTTCTTTTTACTATAATATTTTTTAAATGACTTACGATATTATTGTGTATGTTTATGAGTTTGTGATGATGAAATATTTGTTGTAAGGATGAATTTTGGCTCATTTTAGGAACATGTATATGAGGTGTCCGAGTCCGGGGTATCAGGTTGGTGCTCCCCTTGCAGCTAGCTGGAGACCGCCCAAGGGTCATGCTGATGATGCACACTATCAAGGCCTCATTGATCTGATGGTCAATGCTGATGTCACCTGGATGTCTTACGAGGACCGGCGGGGGATCATCGCTTTCTAGGATATTTTCTGGAACTCTGGTTGGATCATGGTCGACAGTCTGATTATGCACCTTCACTTGCCAGAGCAGGTTCTCCGGCAGTATGATCACGTACAGACGGTCCCCAGATCTTCTACCGATCATCAGGGTCTTTAGGATGCGGGGGTTGTTATGGCCTTTCAAGACTTTCTGCTACATGGACTTCCACATGCACTTCGGGGTTGGCAAACACCAGAGGCTCGACGGTGGAGGTGTCAGGAGGGGTACATTAGATGATTCTACATCGTATCCCATCCCATCATGATCGATCCTGATATCGTTGCAGAGGACGCCCCTCCTGTCCCTCCTTACGAGGAGGTTATTGTTCAGCAGTAGTATGCCCGGCAGGTTCCCGACCCACTGCAGATCATTGAGAACATCAAACGCAGGGTGGAGCCAGCATTGAGAACATCAGACGCAGGGGTACATTAGATGGTTCTATAGCGTATCTCATCCCATCATGATCGACCTTGATATCGTTGCAGAGGACAGGTTCCCGAAGCACTGCAGATCATTGAGAACATCAGACGCAGGGTGGAGCCAGCATTGGAGTATCATGAGCATCATGACTTATTCAGTGTTGTCATACCCCATTTTTTGACCCATTTTCGTCTCGTTTTACTCATCGTCTCGTTTTACTCATTTTTTTAAAAGCCGAGAATTTTCGTCATTTCAGACGAAATTTCGGCAGAGATGTATTTTAAAATACCTCATGTCAATTTTTGTCTCGTTTATTTATTTTATTTTTTATTACTTTTTATTTTTACTTTTAATTTCAGTTTTTGTCCTTTATTGTCATTAATTTCATTTTTTGTATTTACCATTATTACTATTTATTTATTTCTTTTTTTTATTATTGTCATTATTATTTATTACTATTATTATTATTCTTTTTTGGTCCAAGTCCAACACTGCTGCAGCGCCCCTTTCACCAGATTTTTCATCATCACAAAATCTGCAAAATCCTCACAAAATCCTCCCACATTAATGCTTGCAGAAATCTTATCCCAAATCTGCAGAAAACCAACTTGCAAGTTAATGAGTCAATAAGCTGCTCAAGCAGCTCAACACCAGTTCTATAAAACAAGGATCAAGCACACAGAAAAAAAGAAAAAAATTTTGAGAGGAGAGAAATTTTATCAAACAGATTTTTTTCTCAGCAAAGCAACATAAACTCCCCCAAACCCTCACATCACACATTTTCCACCCTCTAACACCAACTCAGCCCCAAAACAACACAACTCAACAAAGCCTCCACGGCCAAAACACGACCCAGCACAACCAGCCCTAACACACTCACGCAAGCCATAACACACACGCACGGCACAAAACCCACACGTCCCAACTTCCACCCAACACACACGCACCACACACGTTTTTCCCCCCTTTAACAGACACAACACACGGCCAATAGCAAGAACACACAAAACCGAACACAAAGAAGAAAGAAAAAAGGTGAATTTTTTTGTGTTTTTTAAACCTAGATCTAGACCGATTTGAGGGGATTTTGGAGAAAATAGTGTTGGATTTGGGATGAGAGGAAGAAAGGATGTAGGAAAAGGGGTTTATTTGTGAGAAAGGGGAAGTTTTTCTCTTCCGGCGCGGTGGCGCCGCCGCTTAGGCCGGCGGCCACCACGCCGGAATTCCTTTCCGGCCGAGCAAAGAGGACAGAGGGGAGAGAGGATGAAAGGTTCGGTTGAGAGAGAGGAGAGAAGGAGAGGGGGGCGGATAAGAAAGAGAGAGAAAGAGTTGAAGAAATGAAAGAAAAATGAAGGGAAGGGGTTTAAATACCCCTCCCTGATTCAGTGTGTGAGGGTGTACGCGTTAGCGTACACCCACGCCCTCCTGGCCCTCTGATTTCAGATCATACGGCCTTGGCTTTTTTCCCCCTGTGATCAGATCAGGGCTGTCTGATTAATCAGACGGCCCAGATCAAAATACGTTGGCCCAATACATTTTGGGCCCTTTTCTTTCATTCTGAGCTTTTTTACTTCCAGCACCCCCAGTTTTATTTTTTACACCTCCCCTATTTTATTTCTTTTATTTATTTTCTTTGCATTTTTATTTTCCTTTTTATTTCCTTTTATTTGTTCCTTTATTTTTAACATCTCATTTATTTACCTATCATATTATCTCATGCATTTTATTTTTATTTATTTGTTTATTTCCATTTTGTTCATTTTATTTTGCATTTTTTTATGGCATTAGCATATACATTAGGAACAAAATGTTTAAATATGCATTGCATTATTTTTCATTTTTCTTAGTTTAATTCATAATCCAAAAACAAAAAAAATCTTTTTATTTTGATCCAACAATCGTTTCTTATTTATTATTCTCTCGCGTTTAGTTTATTTTATCGCGCTTATTTTCTTTTTTAACTCCAAGAAAAAATCATAAAAACCAAAAACATTTCAAATATTCAAAAACTTCATCAAAAATATTCTTCATTAACAAAGCCTTGGATTTCATACCAAGCAACTTTCTTTTAATCAAACTTCAATCAATCTTAATCATATTAGACTTTATTTTTGCAATTAAAATCAATCAAACTTCACTCACTCGCCACTTTGGCTCATTTTATCTTTCACAAACATTTTCAAACTTTAAAATCAACATAACTAATCACTCGGCTCCTTTCCCCGAACTACATCGGTTTTGATCCCATTCGGGTATGTAGGCAAAGGACTTTGTCCTTCCAAACCAACCAAACAAAAATCCACGAAAACAACAAAAACATTTTCTTTTTTTAAAATTGAACAACAAGCTTGTTCATTTGGTTGCAACAACTAATTTGAACAATTTTTTCTTTTCATTTGAGTTCTAAAAAACGAGCGTTTTGACACTTTATACATTTTCTTAAAATTCAAGCAAAAATCGAATGAAAAAGGGTGGTTTGACGTATGTCTCTCCTTTCCCCGATCGGATAAACACTTGACGTATGTCTCGTTGCTTAGACGATCGTCATTCTTTTCTAGCTTCCCCAAAAAAAATACGCTTTCTCAAGTTCAAACAAACATGAATGAAAAAGGATGGTTTGACGTATGTCTCTCCTTTCCCCGGTTGTACGAATGCTTGACGTATGTCTCGTTGCTCGGACAATCGTCATTCTATTTTCAACGTATCCAACGAACTTTAACCTTTCTTGGTCCCTCGCGACCAAATTGAACCTTTCTTGGTCCCTCGCGACCAATTTAAACCTTTCTTGGTCCCTCGCGACCAAATTAAACCTTTCTTGGTCCCTCGCGACCAATTTGAACCTTTCTTGGTCCCTCGCGACCAATTTGAACCTTTCTTGGTCCCTCGTGACCAATCCAACTTTTCTTGGTCCCCCGTGACCATTTTAAAACTTTTCTTGGCCCCCGTGGTCAATTCAAACATTTTACGCCTTTGTGCGTTCTCCAACGGATACCATCGCCTTATTGCGAGTCCGTCCTTTTATCATTTAAATGTTTCGCGCCTTTGCGCGTTTATTTTTCAACCATTTACGCCTTGTGCGAGTTTATCGCCTTAATGTGCGTTCGTCTTTTTACGCCTTGTGCGAGTTTATCGCCTTAATGTGCGTTCGTCTTTTTACGCCTTGTGCGAGTTTATCGCCTTAATGTGCGTTCGTCTTTTTACGCCTTGTGCGAGTTTATCGCCTTAATGTGCGCTTGTCTCCTTTATCATTTAAACGTTTCACGCCTTTGTGCGTTTTCAAATCTTTTTATTTAAAGCGAACCAACAAACAAATTTTTTTTCTAATCAAGAACTACGTACGCTTTGAATTCTCCGACTACCGGGAGATACGTAGGAGCAAGATCGACATCTTGTCAAGCCTGTTAATAAAAAATCTTTTTTTCCTTTTCCCTTTCATTTGTTTTTATCTCTTTCTTCACCTCACATTATATTTTCTTTTTCTTTTATATATATATGATTAAGCATGCTAGCAAAACGTCAAAAGCATTTTAAGCCTAAGCCAACTAAGAGGTTCCCGTTGAGTACAACGGATGTGAGGGGTGCTAATACCTTCCCCTCGCATAATCGACTTTCGAACCTAAAATCTCTTTTCAAGGTAATTTCGAACTTTTTTTCCTTTTTCCCCGAAAAATTAAAAGTTCAGTCGTGATTTAAAATTAGTGATTCAATGCTTCCCAATAGCTTGATATCCGAAATTCGACGCGACAAAAATGGCGACTTCACTGGGGACGTAGGATTTTTCCTCACTAGTGAGTCAAGCCTATCTTAGTTAGCTTTTAAGCTAAATGTTTTTATCTTTTTGCTTGCATGCTTTTATTTTTTGTCTTTATATGCTTTTATTCCCTTGCTTTATATTTATATATTTCATATTGCTTTATGTTTTGCGTTCGTCACCATTTTTTCACAAAAATGGCGACTTCACTGGGGACAGTGCATAAAACACTTTGTTTGTGCATAAACAAGTCAAGCCTATCTTAGTCGGCTTTTAGGCTAGAATGTTTTATTTTGCTTGCACGCTTATGCCTTATTATCATTATTCGTTTATTTTTTCTCGCTTTATATGTATATGTTTCATATTGCTTTATATTATATATGTTGTGGGGTTACTTGAGCGGTGTTACTCCACATTGTTCGGGTTAATGCCGGACGTGTGAGGCTCTATTCCCGAGCTTTGAGAAAAATTAAGATAGGATGGGGTTGCGTAGCGGAGGCCCACTTGACGTATGTCTTGACGGGAAGATGCGAAAACCCCGCCTAGAGTAGATTTCACTTGGAATATATTGAGGTCTTGCGAGCATTTGCAATTGACGACCATAGTTCCTTTTGAGGTCCGTGATCTCTAGGGACCTTTTTAGAAAATCTCATCTATAGAGCCTACACGTGAGGATGGGGGAAATTTTTGAACATACATACATATGCATACCATACATTTACATGCATGAAAATAATTTTCGCATATCACTTTGCTTTATAGGAAATTAATTGCACTTTTTAATTTCCTTGTAAAGCAAAACAAAAAATTTTTTTCATGCATTTACATACATCATTCATTATCATGCATACGTCCATCTTCGAGTCCAAAACTCCTTTCCCTTTTTACCCTAAGGATTTCTTACAATCCGAATTGAGTCGTCGGTGTTCGCATTTCATTCGCAACACTACGTGTCATCCCATTAAGGAAAGTGGCTCGACGTCCCAAAGCAAACCGCACATATAACAAGGGGCAACTATCCCCCCGTTTGTACATGGGGCATGCCATTCGACTTTGGTGAGGAATTCATCCCCATTCCCACTACTCATCAAAAGATTCCGGTACCTCAACCCGAGGTTACCTTCCCCCAGGCTACTGCGGCCTTTTCCCCAATTAACAAAAGTCCAATCATCATTGGCACAATCCACAATCAAAGCCCGACCTTGATCGGCAACCAATCACATCATATGGATTGATCCAATGATTCAACCACAAATGCATGGTAGTGATAAAATTTGATCAATTTGCGCAAAGCTAAGATACATGTTTCCTGTTTTTTTTTCCATGATTAAACTTGAAAGGAGAATACGTACTTAGTACAAAAGTTATATCATGCAACTTGCGTTTTTAATATGTTTATTCGGTGAACCATTTAGAACCAGCCAAAATGTGAGGAATCCTCAAAATCATTATATATATGCAGGAGACCAGCATTTTTTGTTTAAACTCGATTTTGTTATGTTAAATCTGAGCGTTGTTTTAGATTGTACGAAAGCATTGATAGGATCAAGGCATTTTTTGAAAATGAGTGAAAACACTTGACCACAAATAGCCCACCCTGTGAGAAGTGAACATTTGTTAACCCCTTTTGAGCCTAATGAATCAGAATCATTAACTATGGACTGCCAATTCTCATAAGCTCAATTGCTTAATGAAATTGCCGGAGTTTGTAAAAAAAAATAAATTCAGTTCATAGTTAAATCATTATTGAATTCTGATATTTTCACTTTCATTTTTGAACCCTTAACCTTCATGATTATTGTCCTTTGCCGAAAGAGGAAGGGACATTCAATTAGGGTATCATCTTTGATTAAGTTGGAAAAAAGGAGGTTGTGAATGTCAAGAAATGGTGAATTTTTTTAAATTGATCTTGACAACAAGAACAAAAAAAGAAAGAAAAGAAAAAGAAAAAAGAGAAAATCTCTAAATCAAAAAGATTGTCAAGATCAAAGAGAAATATTTGTAAATCACCAAGAGTTGTGATTGAATAAAGGAGGAAGGGTGTAATTTAGAAAGAATGTTCCTCTTGCTTGGCCATTTGAATTCAATTTCCCCACATATGACATTTCTTTTGTAACCAAGCCAAATTACAACCCTCGAAGACCTTGTGATCAATGCTTTCGTGCTTTTAGAAACAATGATTAGATGGACACATAACTCGATCGGAATGTTAGCAAACTTGTCGGATGAGTGTTCAATACCCCTCACATAAATATTTCAATTTGTTCATTAACTTAAATGAGTGATAGGTTGGTTCATTGATAAACATATTATTAACTTGAGTTGTACGATAAATTTTGTGTTTGGTATTGTTTCAAATTTTTAGTGCAATCTGGGATTAATGGGAACATCAAAATTGCATGTGCAAATCTCATAGGAATCATGCATTCGGGAATTTCCGACCAATCCTCATTGCCAACAAAAGCCCAATTCTCATTGGCACCCACAATATCAAACCAAAGCCCAACCATGCTTGGCGCCCAATCATTCACAAATTCCGACCATGCTCGGTACACAATCGTCCAAAAAGCCCAACCATGTTTGGCACCTAATCACAAGCAAAGCCCAATTGTCATTGGCGATCACAACTACAATTTCACATTAAGCCCAATCGTCATTGACATTCCTCAATCTCCTACAAAAAGCCCAATTTCCATTGGCCCTTACAAACACAATCACAAGTGAGGCCCAATTTTCATTGGCATTCCCACTCACAAAACATAATCAAAGCCCGACCTTGCTCGGCATCCAACATAAAAGCCCGACCTCGCTCGGCACCCACATTACAAAAAGCCCGACCTCGCTCGGCATCCCATTACAATCAAAGCCCGACCTCGCTCGGCAACCAATCAAAGCCCGACCTTGCTCGGCATCCAATCATTATCCTCAGTGTTAAACATGACATATGTTTATCCCACATTGGACTTCTTTCAAGGGATTCCCCAGCGAAATCCTCAGTAAATCAAAAGGGAATATCCCCAGTGAATCGAAAGCCCGAAAGGACGATTCAGGAAAAAAAACAACGAAGAAGGTAGCATTCCCGGCGGAATCATCAGTTCTTCTCCCCGGCGGGTTAGCACAATCCCCGGTGGATTAACAAACTCCCCAGGAAGTCAACCTTTGTCCAAAACAATCAAAAGCCCAATTGTCATTGGCACCTACTCACAAAAGCCCAACCACCATTGGCATCTAAGGCTGGATATCGATCATGCTTCCAAAATGATCCTTATATCCCCAGCGAGGTCGCAAACAAAGCCCAATTTTATTGGCATCCCCCAGTGGAGTCTCAACCCCAAAAGCCCAATCATTATTGGCACCATCCAACAAAAAGCCCGACCTCGCTCGGCATCCAACACAATCAAAGCCCGACCTCGCTCGGCATCCATTACAAAAAGCCCGACCTCGCTCGGCATCCAACCAAAAAGCCCGACCTCGCTCGGCACCCCAACCAAAGCCCGACCTCGCTCGGCACCCAAACAAAACATAAGCATTTCCAGCGGAATCACCAGTTCTTTTCCTCAGCGGATTAGCACGATTCCCCAATGAAGTAACAATTTCCCCATGAGGTATGTATTCCTCATCAATGGTTACGGCTTTACCCCGTCAACATTTTGGATGTGTTCCCTGCGACATCATCCCCATCAAGGATTACCGAGTGTTTGCAATGCGACGTCGGTCCACTTTTCATTTTACCGGTCTAAATCTTGTTTCACCAAGTTGTCGGTCATGCAATAAATCAAAACAGTCGAGTGTCATCCCCAACGTGTCTCATCTGTTGATGTCACCTTCTTGTAAGCCAAGCGGCAGTTCTTTAACGAACAGCTTGTGCAATCTTTCATTATATTCTTATACCAAGGGGCAATTCCTTAACAAACATTTAGGTTACCCCCAGTGCAAGCCAATCTTTCACACAACATCCTCAGTGAGAGTCCTGCATTAGTACATTCATACATTCATGCATTCATGCATTTGTACATTTGTACAATCATACAAATCATATAATCACGCATTCATGCATATACGCATTCATACATGCAACATACCACAATATCATCTGTACATGGTTGCTTTAACCACCGCGTTTCTAATCAATCAATCATAAACAATCTACAATTTTCTTTTCCTCAAATGTCATCCTCCAGTGATGTTACAAAATAAAGCCCAATTGTCTTTGGCATTCCCCAGTAAATCATAATCAAAGCCCGACCTTGCTCGGCATCCCATCATAGTCACCAGTAAATATTCCCCAAGTGTTATCCCCAGTGTGTCTGGTCCAGAAATGTCACTTTTTTATGCCAAGTGGCAGTTCAAACGAACAGCTTGTGCATTTTCCCCAGTGTTGTGCCAAGTGGCAGTTCTTTAACGAACAGCTTGTGCATCCTTTCTCCCCAATTGAAGGGGCAGTTCTGTAAGGAACGGCTTGTCAGCCGCATCCCCACTGTTGTCAATGAACAGTTCGGTAAACAACCCGGACAGTTGACTTTTATTTCCTTATCGTCAATGGCAGGTCGGAACAAACCGACAGTTGACATTTTACTTTCTTGTCGTCAATGGCAGGTCGGATTTCAAACCGACAGTTGACATTTTATTTTCTTGTCGTCAATGGCAGGTCGGAACAAACCGACAGTTGACATTTTATTTCCTTGTCGTCAATGGCAGGTCGGAACAACCCGACAGTTGACATTTTACTTTCTTGTCGTCAATGGCAGTTCGGAATTCAACCCGAACAGTTGACATTTTATTTCTTGTCGTCAGTGACAGTTCGGCAACAACCCGAACAGCTGACCTTTACATTCATTCCTTGTCGTCAGTGGCAGTTCGGAACTTAACCCGAACAGCTGACATTTTACCCTCTTTGGTTCCCGTGGTTAATTGCCCACTCTCCCCAGTGAACAGTCCGGCAATCACCCGAGCAACTAACTTTTTTCCCCAGTGGAACACTATCCCCAGTAGAGTCGGATCCCGTTTCTTTAACGAACCCGGGTATCCCTTTGTCTCTTTTTATCCCCAATCGGGTCATCTTTGCCGTTTTGCATTCATACTTGCATCGCAAGCATTCATAACATTGCATACATGGCATCGCATCCATAGCATTTTACTGTCAAAATTGGTCAAAAAATGGTGTACTCTGTATTTAAGTTTCTTCGACCCGTCGAATCAAAATTCACTTTTAAATCTTCGTAGCGAAGAAACTTAAATAGGGGCATCTGTCATACCCCATTTTTTGACCCATTTTCGTCTCGTTTTACTCATCGTCTCATTTTACTCATTTTTTTAAAAGCCGAGAATTTTCGTCATTTCAGACGAAATTTCGGCAGAGATGTATTTTAAAATACCTCATGTCAATTTTTGTCTCGTTTATTTATTTTATTTTTTATTACTTTTTATTTTTACTTTTAATTTCAGTTTTTGTCCTTTATTGTCATTAATTTCATTTTTTGTATTTACCATTATTACTATTTATTTATTTCTTTTTTTTATTATTGTCATTATTATTTATTACTATTATTATTATTCTTTTTATTTTTCTTTTTTGGTCCAAGTCCAACACTGCTGCAGCGCCCCTTTCACCAGATTTTTCATCATTTTTCATCATCACAAAATCTGCAAAATCCTCACAAAATCCTCCCACATTAATGCTTGCAGAAATCTTATTCAAAATCTGCAGAAAACCAACTTGCAAGTTAATGAGTCAATAAGCTGCTCAAGCAGCTCAACACCAGTTCTATAAAACAAGGATCAAGCACACAAAAAAAGAAAAAAATTTTGAGAGGAGAGAAATTTTATCAAACAGATTTTTTTCTCAGCAAAGCAACATAAACTCCCCCAAACCCTCACATCACACGTTTTCCACCCTCTAACACCAACTCAGCCCCAAAACAACACAACTCAACAAAGCCTCCACGGCCAAAACACGACCCAGCACAACCAGCCCTAACACACTCACGCAAGCCATAACACACACGCACGACACAAAACCCACACGTCCCAACTTCCACCCAACACACACGCACCACACACGTTTTTCCCCCCTTTAACAGACACAACACACGGCCAATAGCAAGAACACACAAAACCGAACACAAAGAAGAAAGAAAAAAGGTGAATTTTTTTGTGTTTTTTAAACCTAGATCTTGACCGATTTGGGGGGATTTTGGAGAAAATAGTGTTGGATTTGGGATGAGAGGAAGAAAGGATGTAGGAAAAGGGGTTTATTTGTGAGAAAGGGGAAGTTTTTCTCTTCCGGCGCGGTGGCGCCGCCGCTTAGGCCGGCGGCCACCACGCCGGAATTCCTTTCCGGCCGAGCAAAGAGGACAGAGGGGAGAGAGGATGAGAGGTTCGGTTGAGAGAGAGGAGAGAAGGAGAGGGGGGCGGATAAGAAAGAGAGAGAAAGAGTTGAAGAAATGAAAGAAAAATGAAGGGAAGGGGTTTAAATACCCCTCCCTGATTCAGTGTGTGAGGGTGTACGCGTTAGCGTACACCCACGCCCTCCTGGCCCTCTGATTTCAGATCATACGGCCTTGGCTTTTTTCCCCCTGTGATCAGATCAGGGCTGTCTGATTAATCAGACGGCCCAGATCAAAATACGTTGGCCCAATACATTTTGGGCCCTTTTCTTTCATTCTGAGCTTTTTTACTTCCAGCACCCCCAGTTTTATTTTTTACACCTCCCCTATTTTATTTCTTTTATTTATTTTCTTTGCATTTTTATTTTCCTTTTTATTTCCTTTTATTTGTTCCTTTATTTTTTAACATCTCATTTATTTACCTATCATATTATCTCATGCATTTTATTTTTATTTATTTGTTTATTTCCATTTTGTTCATTTTATTTTGCATTTTTTTATGGCATTAGCATATACATTAGGAACAAAATGTTTAAATATGCATTGCATTATTTTTCATTTTTCTTAGTTTAATTCATAATCCAAAAACAAAAAAAATCTTTTTATTTTGATCCAACAATCGTTTCTTATTTATTATTCTCTCGCGTTTAGTTTATTTTATCGCGCTTATTTTCTTTTTTAACTCCAAGAAAAAATCATAAAAACCAAAAACATTTCAAATATTCAAAAACTTCATCAAAAATATTCTTCATTAACAAAGCCTTGGATTTCATACCAAGCAACTTTCTTTTAATCAAACTTCAATCAATCTTAATCATATTAGACTTTATTTTTGCAATTAAAATCAATCAAACTTCACTCACTCGCCACTTTGGCTCATTTTATCTTTCACAAACATTTTCAAACTTTAAAATCAACATAACTAATCACTCGGCTCCTTTCCCCGAACTACATCGGTTTTGATCCCATTCGGGTATGTAGGCAAAGAACTTTGTCCTTCCAAACCAACCAAACAAAAATCCACGAAAACAACAAAAACATTTTCTTTTTTTAAAATTGAACAACAAGCTTGTTCATTTGGTTGCAACAACTAATTTGAACAATTTTTTCTTTTCATTTGAGTTCTAAAAAACGAGCGTTTTGACACTTTATACATTTTCTTAAAATTCAAGCAAAAATCGAATGAAAAAGGGTGGTTTGACGTATGTCTCTCCTTTCCCCGATCGGATAAACACTTGACGTATGTCTCGTTGCTTAGACGATCGTCATTCTTTTCTAGCTTCCCCAAAAAAAATACGCTTTCTCAAGTTCAAACAAACATGAATGAAAAAGGATGGTTTGACGTATGTCTCTCCTTTCCCCGGTTGTACGAATGCTTGACGTATGTCTCGTTGCTCGGACAATCGTCATTCTATTTTCAACGTATCCAACGAACTTTAACCTTTCTTGGTCCCTCGCGACCAAATTGAACCTTTCTTGGTCCCTCGCGACCAATTTAAACCTTTCTTGGTCCCTCGCGACCAAATTAAACCTTTCTTGGTCCCTCGCGACCAATTTGAACCTTTCTTGGTCCCTCGCGACCAATTTGAACCTTTCTTGGTCCCTCGTGACCAATCCAACTTTTCTTGGTCCCCCGTGACCATTTTAAAACTTTTCTTGGCCCCCGTGGTCAATTCAAACATTTTACGCCTTTGTGCGTTCTCCAACGGATACCATCGCCTTATTGCGAGTCCGTCCTTTTATCATTTAAATGTTTCGCGCCTTTGCGTGTTTATTTTTCAACCATTTACGCCTTGTGCGAGTTTATCGCCTTAATGTGCGTTCGTCTTTTTACGCCTTGTGCGAGTTTATCGCCTTAATGTGCGTTCGTCTTTTTACGCCTTGTGCGAGTTTATCGCCTTAATGTGCGTTCGTCTTTTTACGCCTTGTGCGAGTTTATCGCCTTAATGTGCGCTTGTCTCCTTTATCATTTAAACGTTTCACGCCTTTGTGCGTTTTCAAATCTTTTTATTTAAAGCGAACCAACAAACAAATTTTTTTTCTAATCAAGAACTACGTACGCTTTGAATTCTCCGACTACCGGGAGATACGTAGGAGCAAGATCGACATCTTGTCAAGCCTGTTAATAAAAAATCTTTTTTTCCTTTTCCCTTTCATTTGTTTTTATCTCTTTCTTCACCTCACATTATATTTTCTTTTTCTTTTATATATATATGATTAAGCATGCAAGCAAAACGTCAAAAGCATTTTAAGCCTAAGCCAACTAAGAGGTTCCCGTTGAGTACAACGGATGTGAGGGGTGCTAATACCTTCCCCTCGCATAATCGACTTTCGAACCTAAAATCTCTTTTCAAGGTAATTTCGAACTTTTTTTCCTTTTTCCCCGAAAAATTAAAAGTTCAGTCGTGATTTAAAATTAGTGATTCAATGCTTCCCAATAGCTTGATATCCGAAATTCGACGCGACAAGTGTGTTACAGGGAATCCAGTCGGAATATCTCATATTGCAGGAGCAGGGGGTTCCCTGGAGGAGGACTATGAGCCATAGTCCAGCGGAGTAGGGTCTTGTGACGTTTGTATATTTGTATATTTTTAGTTATATTTTTGTGACATTCCTGTATTATATTTACACTTGCGCCTTTACAAATTATTATGACATTTTGGTACATTTTTTGTTTAATTTTTGCGTATTTTAACTTTGATTAAATTTAAATATTTTAACTTTGAATGATTGAATTGATGAAAATGGAATAATGAATGGATGAATGGAGGAATGGAGGAAAGAGAATACACAAGTACGCATAATAAATTCCAAAATTAATAGAATACGCCAAATTTATTTAGTTATAATTTCATCTCCGTTCAAATAAACGAAGCGATACATTACATTACATACTCCCTAAATATGTTGTATCATCATGATGTTGGATTAAAATTAAATTCACGAAAGTTTGCCGAAAATGTTGGCATTGAAGTGTCTTATACTTAGTGTAAAAATTTGCAAGTCTCTTTGAAAACTCAAAAAAATTAAGAGAACACAACACATGTATTCTACCGAATCAACTATATAAGTTATCACATCGAATCCCTTCATATAGGATGAGTTGTCACAGAAAGGAATGCATCCCAATATATTCTTTTAAACTTAATCTTACTGCCCTATCAACTGACAAGTTTCAATTGACAGATGAGCATAATCAAGCACAAAACAACATCTCAGAACTGCATTCCCTTCTGTGACACTCATCCTATACGAAGGAATTCAATGTGAGAACCTATATAGTTGATTCGACAGAATACATATTGTGTTCTCTTCATTCTTTTGAGTTTCCAAAGAGACTTGCAAACCTATACGCTAAGTATAAGACACTTCAATGCCAACATCTTCAGCAAAGTAAAAAAAATTAAACTAAAATCCAACAAAATAATGACATAACACAATAATACTACCTAAACATCTTCATCTGGACGAATCAAACTCTTGAGAATATCTTTAGGTGACCTCAACAACATAGCATCCATCTCGATCCTCGGGAACAACATGTTGTTCTGGCAATATAACGAGAACATGCTCCTCACGTCGTCGTCGTTCGTTAACTCCGTCCGACTTAACGTTAACATTGATGGACATTTATACCAAACGTATTCCACCATCCTTGTGTCTCCGTGGTTAAGTCATTGGTTGATTTCATTCAGTTGATCCTTCAGATCTTTTAACGCCACATCGTCCCGAACCTTGAAAATTTAGGGTTTCCCCCGTTGAAGCATACTTGAGCATTGAACAAATTGATCATTGTTTCAGATCTACACCATAAAAAATTAAAAAAATCAATGAATAACTCATTCAAACATTTCATCAAACACTTGGAGTGCAAATTATACATAAACCCTAAAACTAAAAACTACAACATAAACATGCAAACATCTAAACATTTAAGCAACATAAGTCATTAACATGTAAACATTCTATCATTTCTTGGAAAAAAAAATTAAAATTTAAACAAACCCTAAAAAAATTTCTAATTTAAGAGGAAAAAATTTAAACAAACCCTAAAAAATTTCTAATTTAAAAGGAAAAATGTAACATATAAACATAAAATGACAATGGTACTTGATTAAGAAAACTTACTTGTTGTTGGAGTGGTGGGTGATTTGAAGTTGAAGAAATTTGAGGTTGAATGATTTGGGAGATTTTTTAGAGATTTGAGAAGTGAAATGGAGAAGTGAGGTTCTGTCTGGGTTATAAATAAACGCACCGTGACTTAAGCCACGCTGACATCTACCGAGCGTGACTTAAGTCACGCAGGTTATACACCAGCGTGACTTAAGTCACGTTGATATATACTGAGCGTGACTTAAGTCACACTGGTGTATAACCTGCATGACTTAAGTCACGCTGAGGGTATTTTCGTCTGTTTGTATGGGAGTGATCCATATTGGTTGGGAGAAGAGAAATTTTCTTGCGGGTTCTGGTACTGGACTTTGGATTTGGAGAACATTAGAACAAGAAAATTGCTCTTCTCCCATACAAAATTGCTCACTCCCATATAAATTGACAAAAATACCCCTAATGTGACTTAAATCATGTTCGTCTTATAACAACGTTAGTTAAGTCACGCTGCCCCAATGTGAGTTAACTCACATTTTGTACTGGTATAACGTGACTTAAGTCACGTTGGCTTCTGGTATTGCTGCAGAACAACATTTCTTACATGCAACCAAGCCATTAATGACCCGAAATCAATACACTGTCATAATTGATCCAAATTACACCATTTCAACAACATAATACTCATCATAACATAATCACACATAATCGATCCAAATTTCACAAATTCGTCGTTGAATACACAATCCACAAATTCGACACAAATTCATTAAAATGCAACATTACAGACACAAATTTGAACATATCACACTAATACACGTTAATAAATATTACACTTCAATGGATCGAACACAAAGATGTAAAATGTTATTTTCAATCATTAACCTAAACATGTAATCAACGTCACCATCATCACGGATAACTTGTGGAATATACACAGTCTTCCAACTGTCTTCATCTTTATCTGCCCCCAGGTTCACGCATGACACTTGTACAAATACATGAGATGTTCTTTTATTTTCACCAAGATGGACAAAGTATATGTTAATTTGTGTCTTCAACTAGTCCAACTTGTCGGTGGAGTTAAAAGACCTTAATCGTCTTCTTCACGGCGGAGTATCAGACATGAGCTTCAACTTCAAATCGTGCATCTTCAGACATGTTTCACTTCACAATTTAATGGAATAACAAGTATGAGAATAAAACTCAATGAAAGATAAAATAAATAGTTGAATAATAAGCCATTAAAAAATGCGAGCAATAATTGATGTTACATAACCGGCCACCAAAAAATATTTCACTTCATATATTTATATAATCTATATAATGTTAGTTACATATTGGCCACAAATATCAGCATTACATAACCGACCACCAAAAAATATGTCGGTGTAATATCGACAAAAAAAGGACGAACACCGACAAAAAAGTGGCATAGCCTATCTAAATAGCTACTGATATGGCATCATCTTCTTCAATTACTTCAGATTTTCCTTTTGGTTTTTCGAGAGTGGGAGTGTGGCAATAAATTGGATTGAGATGATTTGTTGGTTTTTTCGGCGGTTTCGGCTCCTTAGACATGAGGTCTTTGAACAAGGCTTGTCTATCCAAAAATGCAAACTCTCATTGCTCAACCTCACCAATCTTGTGATTCTTCCACTCCATACAAGACGGTGATAATGGACAACCATCTTTCAATTAAACATGAAGAAAGCGGCCGGGAATTAAGCCAAGACACATGATGTGGGCATGTGGGTTAAGTGGTGGAGAACCTCGGATTGGGAAAAAGGTCTCACATATACCTCTTTCGGGACTTATCAATTGAACAACAACTCTATTGTAACAAGTTGCAACAATGGGACTCATATCCGATAATGTCAACCACTTATCTATGTATGCAATTCCACTACTATTTGTTGGAAGTTGTAAACCATTCATGATATATTGAAAACACTTATATGAACCAAATATCGGCAAATACTCACTCTTATTAGTTTCCAACTCATGAATAAGTGCACTATGAACCAATATGTGATTTTCCTCATCCATGCCCTCATGTCTAGCTATGACCAGGAATCCACAATTATATTCCCCTTTAATATTCACAATATTTTCAATGTAAGGTCTCATGATCTTTGGCATTTGTGTAATGTATTGTAAATCCCGAAACGGTTGTATAGTAGGCGTTGAAGCTTGTGAGCGCAGTGAATTGCCAATACGTGCACTTTTTCTCTTTGGAAGTAATGTCTTGGTTTGTGACGATTGGCTATCGGGAAATTGAGAATCAACACGCTCCCACGTAGAGCGAATTCGACCCGTGGATGACTCTTTCAGTGTAGGCCTCACCCTTTTAGGTGCTCCATTGGTTACCACTTTTCTTGGAGGTGGAGACAACATTGTGTCTTGTGGAAATGCTAGTTGACGAATCACCTCTTTGATGTGGAGTTTCATTTTGTAAGGGACATTTTTGAGACATTCTCGTAGTCATTCCACTCCTCCATCACAGAAAAATCATCAACAACCTCTTCTTCACATATACGTAACCTTTGCGAATGAGGATATATGTCATCCAATCGAACACGTAATTTTTTTATCTTCATGGCATGAATACATGCATAAGGCAACCCATACGATGCCTTATGCACACAACCGCAATCTTTCTTAGCAAAGCCGAATGTCTTGGAGCGTTTTGCTTCCTCAAAGATAAAATACAATGCGGTTCTAGATACAAAACCCTCCAACTCAGTGTACAAAAATTTGCCTTTGTATCTGTGTTTTAATACGGTACAACTCCTCCCAAAACTTGCTTGTATCTGAGACAGCTGGATAGCCAACATTTTGTCTATTTCATCCCAACATGATGTCAAATCTCTCACATTACTCCTCAAATATTTTTTCGACTTTCCATGAGCCGATTCAACAATGTTGGTTGTTATGCACCCTAGATGCAAGACTTTATCTTTCCATGCCCTCACAAATTTTTCCTCAACGATCTTCAATATTGTGGTTTCAACATATTCAAGGAACTTTGGAAATGTTTTCCATACATCGTTGAATCGCTTTACCGAACTTTCATATGAATCCTCCGTAGGAGATTCAACCAAATCTTTCCAAGCACTCATGATTTTGTCAACAACATCACTTGCCTTCTCCTCCTCACTTCCTTCACTTCTTTCCCAACAACTTTTACATCATTCGGCTTCGCTTTGACTCTGCAATCCGTGATGCACTTAGCTCTTACATTCTTCCCAATATGAAAATAACAAAGTAAAGCGGAAGTATCAAAGAGAACTTTGGCAACGACATTCATCAGAGCATTGTCCCTGTCACTGACAACCACCTTAGGCATGTTGAGTTTTGAGGACAAAAGACCAACCAACATCTCAAGTGCCCAAGTAAAGTTGACCTCTTTTTCAGAGGCAAGAAAGGTAAAACCAACATAACATGTCATGTTGGTAGAGGTGACACCAGCAATCTCAAATAACGACATTCTATACAAATTGGTTTTGTAAGTGGAGTCCATGACCAAAACAGTCAGAAAAGTGTTAAGCATATTAATTGACTCCGGATGAGCAAAAAATATGTCTTCAAGAGTGGTTTCCTCATCATTTGTTCTTGTCAAATAGACATATTTATGTTCTTCCAACTTCTCAAGCAAGTATTACATCTCCATCTTATCACCTCTTATAGACTTTCGCCATCTAGTTCGTGCATTGTACATGATATATATTTGGCAAGTGTACCAAATTCAATCGAAGTAATAATAAAATTCGTATCCACGAGGACCGTTGTTAATTTCGACTAAGCATTATTGTTATAAATTAGGATGTACTAAATTCAGGGTTGCCCTAGGCAGTTGAATTGGATTTGTAAAATAAATTGATTAAAAAGTAATAACGATTGGTTTTAAGAATTTAGAGAGAAAAATGGCAAAGACTTTCGACTCCTCTGAAGTTCTCTTATGGTAATTTGCACTCCTAATTCAATCAATGTCTATCTAGTTCAACGACATATTAACATATTAATTCTACCCAATCTCTTGACCTAGAATTCTCCCCGCAAGTGACAACACCTTAATCTCTTAAGCGAGTTCGAAACCGTTGGAGGTTTTAACAGTCCGTTAATCCCTATGTCATAACCTAATAATTGTCTATCTCTAGCTTAATTACTTAGGTTAAACTTATTACCTAGATTCGAGTCAAAAGCCTGGGTTAGTGGTCATTCAATCTCTACGATCAGTTTGCATATTCATAAAACTAGGGCTAGTAGTCGATGATGAACATACAAAAAGCATTAAACACAAAGTAATATGAATAAAAACTAGACTTTCATTGATATTCAAAGGAGTTCAACAAATTAGGGTTCCCATAGGATTACATCAGATTCATCTAAGTCTCAACCACAAAGAGATTAGTTACTCATAGCTAAAGTACAAGATAACTAACAAGAATTAAAGGATCCATACATGTATTGATAACTGGCTATGAGTTTCCAAAGCTTCAGCTCCAAAATATGCCTTTAGGTCTCCAAAATCGTGAACCCCTAATTCAGAAAACGCATGTTTCTTAAATAGGCCTGTGAAAATCGATGGCCGAGTCCCTCAATTCGGTGGCCGAATTGCATGAAATTCGGTGGCCGATTGTATGAGTTCGGTGGCCAATTTTTGTTGAAGCAACAGTGAAGATTTAGCAGCAAATTCGGTGGCCGATGCAGGGCATTCGGTGGCCGAATTCTAAATCTTCAAAACTCAATTTTCTGTCCTTTTTGTGGCTTGCAGCTCCATGAATTACAATGAATAACTCTAAAATTACATGAAAAATGCCTACTAAAAGAGTAATGACAGGATGTCATCACAACCCCAAACTTGCATCATTACTTGTCCTCAAGGAACCAACTTAAAATGAAAAATAACAGTAAAGTAACACTTACCCCACCCATGATCGTGTCAAAAGTTCATCTCCCTTGTTAGCAAGTGATGAGCTAACTTGCTTGGTAACACATCCATTCCACAACTTCTCGCAACAATATTGAATATGACAGGGTTCACTCAGTCGACATGTAGAACTACTATATTACCAAAACTTGAAAAATTTCTAAGAATCAATCAAAGTCAATATCATGTACACACATTTAAGGACTTTCCAGGTTATAACGGGGCTTAGGTTAGAGGTGGGATCATTTGGGAAGTAGGTTTAAGAAAAACAAAGGAGTTAGACATCATCCTACTGATCTGAACTACACAACGCACCCCTAACATCATATCACAATTACATCCGGGGACTAGAGAGAACTTTTAATGACTGAAGCAACTGATCACTTTTTTTTTGAGCTGCAAATTCAGCTTATTTTTATCATGCTTATTCTTTTGTTTCTTTTTAGCACAAAGTGATTCTCTTTTCTTTCTCTCGTACCCCTACCCCAAACATAGAGTGTTGCTAGTTCCAAAAGCAACCCCAAACTTGAACTTTTCAGATATAACACCCATAAATATGCCTAACTCCATCAAAAATTGGTGTACATTCCTAAGGTCTCTAGGCTTGTAATGTGGTTAGTCACCGAAACAAGGGGCCTAAATCCTAATGGCTCAACTTGGTTTAAACAAAGGATAATTCAATATAAACAAAGGTGGGTTGCAAAGGCTCAAGGTACAAGCAATTTGCCTTAGTGTGTACAAAATGTGACCAATCAATTACAAAGAAAAATCGCAAATCTTAGAAATAGCATTCACATGGAAACACTCATATTTGTAAAAAATTGAAAAATAACTTTAGGCCATAACCTTACAAGCTGAGGTTTCTGGAAGTTGTGGCTACCTATGCATCTTTCCTGCCGTACACTTCCCTTATAGAATCATGCAAGCACTACCTCCTTTGAACTTTTGACAAATCATTGGTGAAATCTTCGTCACTGAACTGGTAAATTTCAAGAAAAGTCAATTCATTAATAATAAACAAGTTCAGATGCATTACAAATAGGGGAATCATAAACTCATAAACCAGACACTTCTCAAGTTGACTCCATACAAAAGGAAATAACATAAACAAATAACAGAAGCAAAAACTGACAGCGATAAAAAAAATAAATGTTTGGGCTAGACAAGGTGCCCAAATCATTGATGTGCTCCTGACGACCCTCCTGGTCCTGAAGGTGGAAATGGGTAAATCTGAGGATATGCGTCAGCATTAAGCTGCTGCTCAGCCTGAATCTTATAATACTCTGCTCTGATGTGCTCCTCTCTATCAGCTCCTCTCTGCCTCTCCTCCGCAAAGTAGTTCTCCATGTCATGCGGGCTAGCAAATCTCTCATAAGCATTAGTCCTTGTATAAGGACTCTGACGGGAAAGCTCAGCTGCTTCATAGAAAGGTTGAGGGAATGACGGTGGTGCTATCCTATCCCTAGTCGAGATATCCTGGGTCCAATTGGCCATAACATAAGTATATTCAGCGAAATAGGGTGGAAGACCCTGCTGCTGCACCTGTGGTGGATGATCCTGCTCCATCATCTGAGGTGGCTGCTGTTGTCTCTCCCTTGCTTCCTGAAGATCTCGGTCATACTTCTCCTGTTCCTTTTCAAAACCTTCTATTACCGAATCAGATATGAATCTCAAAGACCTCACAAAAATATCATTAGGTTCAACGGGAACCTGAGCTTCCTGATTTTCCCTCAACACCCTCATTAATTTTTCCTCTTCAAGGGGTGTCAGAGTACTACTGATGATGACTGGTTTTGAGGCATCCTTGCTTAGAAAAACACTCTTCAAGTGAGAATGAAGCTCTTTTAATTCTGGAATTTTGGCAAGGTCCCCTTTTCTTTGTTATCCTTGGGCGCCCCCTCTCATTCTTTGGGTGCAAACTTTCAACCTTTGTGCACAATGATTCTTGTTTACCTGCCGCAAGTTGCTGGATACACTCATCTACCGCTTCACCCGTGTCTTTGTCACTACATTCGATGGAATTCACAATCACCCTTCTAAAGGTGGAGCAGGAGACTCTTCCAAAGTAATTTCTTCAACAATATCATCTACCACATCAACTCGGTAACATTGTGGATTTTCATTCCTATGCTTCATGGCCTCGAAAATATTGAACACCACTTGCTCATCTTGAAATCGAAGCATCAACTCTCCCATCTCCACATCAATAAGGGCTCTACCGGTTGCTAGAAAAGGTCTCCCCAATAACAAAGGAAGCTCTTCATCTTCCTCCATGTCAAGAATAACAAAATCAGCTGGGAAAAATAGACCATTCACTTTCACTAAAACATCTTCCAAAACTCCATACGGATAAGAAATAGAACGATCAGCCAGAGTAAGAGTCATCTTTGTAGGCTTAGGCTCCCCACATCCTAACTTCTTCATCATTGATAAGGGCATAAGATTAATGCTAGCCCCCAAATCACATAAAGCTCTTCCCACACTTACTTTCCCAATTGTGCAAGGTATAGTGAATGCTCCTGGATCCTTCCACTTTGGAGGCAGTTTCCTTTGAAGTATGGCACTACAATTTTCGGACAAAGCAATATTCTCATCATCTCTTGGCTTCCTCCGTCCGGTCAGAAGATCTTTCATAAATTTTGCATACACCGGCATTTGATCAAGCGCCTCACTGAAAGGAATATTCACTTGCAATTGAGTGAATAGCTCCATGAATTTCTTGAATTGGCTCTCCTGCTTCTCTTTCTTCTTTGACAAGTGTGGATATGGCAGTTTCACATAAGAGGGAATAACTTGTTTCTTCCCACTCTCTTCAAGAAGTTGGTTTTTGGTTTTTCTCAGAATGGAATCAACATCAATCAATTTCTTACTTTTTTCTCCCTCTTTATTTTTTTCCTTATGTTCATTTTCAACTACTCCTTCATCATTTTTTTCGACTACTTCTTGTTCATCACCCTTCACTACTTCTTCATTATTTTTCGTGACTTTTGGAAATAGGGGCGTTAAAACCTTTTTACTTCTCAACTCAATGGCTTTGCAACTCTCATTCTTAGGATTGTCTTGAGTGTTGCCCGAGAATCCTCCTTTCGCCTGATCATCCAACTGTTTAGCTATCTACCCAATTTGAGTCTCCAGTAGTTTCCTTGATGCCTCATTGTTTCTCCTTTCAGCTTCCTGACTTGCTTTGATTTCTTCAAAGTTGGTCTGAGTCGTTTTCACAAAGCTAGTCATGGCTTCCTCAAAAGCTGAAGGCTTTCTTTGCTGTTGTTGCTGAGGGTTAGGTAACGGTGGATTCAGAGTATTGTTGCTGGTATACTTCAAATTAGGATGATTTGCCCAACCTGGGTTGAAAGTGTTTGAATAGGGACTTCCCTTTTGATGGTTTCCCATGTAATTGGCTTCTTCACTAGCTCCTTCCGGCACACACTCACCATGAGCTTGCCCCATGGTTAATCCATGCACATGCTTGGTCAAAGCTTCTAACTGCTTGTTCATGGCTGCTTGGTTTGCTAGGATGGTAGTGTTCTCGCTCACCCCAAAGACACCCCTTTTCTTTTTATCGGCATCAGCACGGTACTCATTTTGGGCCATGTTTTCTATTAAGGTTTAGACTTCATGGTCAGTCTTAACCCTCATACTTCCACCAACTGAAGCATCTAGAAACATCCTATTGCTATGTGTCAACCCTTCGGTGAAAACTTGGAGGTACGACTTTTCAGAAAAATCATGAGCAGGACACCTTTTAAGCAGCAGTTTAAACCGCTCCCAAGCATCATATAGTGACTCATTCTCCCCTTGTCTAAAATTGGAGATCTCATGTTTTTTCTCCCAATATTTGGACATTGGAAAAAATCTCTCTAAGAACTTCAGTTCTAGCTCATCCCAAGTTTGAATGGTTCCACTAGGTAAGGTTAACAACCAATCCTTGGCTCTCCCGGTTAGGGTGAAGGCGAACAACCTGAGTTTCTTTTGGTCCTTCGTCACGTTGGCTGGGGGTACACAGAACTCACACGTTTCATAGAAGCGACTCAAGTGTTCATGAGGATTCATGATGTCTGACCCATCATATTGTTTTTCTTTCAACCCATTCTGAACGGATGTTTTGATATCAAAAGCGACTGGGTTTGCTGGTTGGAAGACATGAGTTAGATGACCTCGGTGGGCAGCCAACCCATAATCTCCCATCATAGGTCTCAGAGGTGGTGGTGGTGGATTCACTCCGTGATCTCCCATAATAACAGTTTCAGTTTCAATAGGTGTAGGTTCAGTGTATTGTGTTCTGGGACTAGGGTCAGCTGATCGAGCTAACTGGACAGCTCTCCGATTGGCTCTTGCGGTCTTTTCGATCTCAGGATTGTGCAACAATTCTCTAGGCTGCACTCTACCTCGCATAAACAGCAAATAAATACCTTAGTAGCACTGCTCAATACAAAATAAATATGAACCCAGTTCAATGAAATTTTCTTTTGAAAAAAAAATTAAATGACAGAAATTAAATTGCAGAAATCCTAAATAATAACGATATTGCCTTGTTGAAATAGTTCAACAGTCCCCGGCAGCGGCGCCAATAACTTGATATATATTTGGCAAGTGTACCAAATTCAATCGAAGTAATAATAAAATTCGTATCCACGAGGACCGTTGTTAATTTCGACTAAGCATTATTGTTATAAATTAGGATGTACTAAATTCAGGGTTGCCCTAGGCAGTTGAATTGGATTTTTAAAATAAATTGATTAAAAAGTAATAACGATTGGTTTTAAGAATTTAGAGAGAAAAATGGCTAAGACTTTCGACTCCTCTGAAGTTCTCTTATGGTAATTTGCACTCCTAATTCAATTAATGTCTATCTAGTTCAACGACAGATTAACATATTAATTCTACCCAATCTCTTGACCTAGAATTCTCCCCGCAAGTGACAACACCTTAATCTCTTAAGCGAGTTCGAAACCGTTGGAGGTTTTAACAGTCCGTTAATCCCTATGTCATAACCTAATAATTGTCTATCTCTAGCTTAATTACTTAGGTTAAACTTATTACCTAGATTCGAGTCAAAAGCCTGGGTTAGTGGTCATTCAATCTCTACGATCAGTTTGCATATTCATAAAGCTAGGGCTAGTAGTCGATGATGAACATACAAAAAGCATTAAACACAAAGTAATATGAATAAAAACTAGACTTTCATTGATATTCAAAGGAGTTCAACAAATTAGGGTTCCCATAGGATTACATCAGATTCATCTAAGTCTCAACCACAAAGAGATTAGTTACTCATAGCTAAAGTACAAGATAACTAACAAGAATTAAAGGATTCATACATGTATTGATAACTGGCTATGAGTTTCCAAAGCTTCAGCTCCAAAATATGCCTTTAGGTCTCCAAAATCGTGAACCCCTAATTCAGAAAACGCATGTTTCTTAAATAGGCCTGTGAAAATCGGTGGCCGAGTCCCTCAATTCGGTGGCCGAATTGAATGAAATTCGGTGGCCGATTGTATGAGTTCGGTGGCCGATTTTTGTTGAAGCAACAGTGAATATTTAGCAGCAAATTCGGTGGCTGATGCAGGGCATTCGGTGGCCGAATTCTAAATCTTCAAAACTCAATTTTCTGTCCTTTTTGTGGCTTGCAGCTCCATGAATTACAATGAATAACTCTAAAATTACATGAAAAATGCCTACTATAAGAGTAATGACAGGATGTCATCAGTACACTTGTTTTATATTCGTCACACTTTCTTTGTTTTTTTCCTTCAAATCCGTGAGATATTCCTAGGCAACGCCAAGCTCTTTGTCATGTCGACAACTCTTTTCTTGTCCTCCTCTTTTATTCTACCCACAAGAAGGTGACCGCCTAACTTTGACTCCAACTCATGGTTGTGAATTCCATTAAGCATGCCAACCACCAATTATTTGACATTAACCTTCACATCAACGGTAGGTTTGACATCAACGGAAGCTTCGACGGAAGCTTCAATTATGGCCGGTTTTGGCTCAACGCCATCAACCACCACATTTTCAACCATCACTGTGTCTATTGAATAAAAAATAACAAGGAAAAAAAAATATGAATAACTTGTGCAACAAGCCTAAGAAAGAAAACTAAAATGGCGCAAAAATTGAAATCATGTTAACTCACGTTGAGCTCCAACGTGACTTAACTCACGCCTAGACATTGATCCCAAAATGACGAACACAGCTCAAAAACCAGCAAAATCTAAAGAGGTTAGATGATACATTACCTGATTTTTGATGTTTGATGAGCGTAGAAACTTGCTTCCTGAAGATTTCCAATGATTTCGGCTCAAGATTTTGCTCCAAATTTTAGCACTTTTTGAGTTTTTGGAGGTGAAGAGGGAAATAAATGTGTGTTGAAGTGTGGAATTGCTGGGTTATGTCCCAAAATAGTACTGCATCGCAACGTGACTTAACTCATGTTGCTTAAACGTGACTTAACTCATATAAGGCAAACGTGACTTAAGTCACGTAGGGGTATTTTTGTCAGTTTGTATAAGAATGAGCATTTTTGTTTGTGAGATGAGCAATTTTCTTAGAACAACACTTCAAAATTAAAACATGAGAATTTTCTATATTAAGGATAGGAATTTTACTCTTCTCCCTTTGGTATTTGCTAATTTCCACCTCAAACTTCCAAAAATAGCATCATGAGTTAACTCACGCTCGGTACCCTGTGCGAGTTAACTCAAGTTACATTATTATATAGCAGACATCGTTTTATTTCTTTCATTTCACAAAATTCAATCGCTAAAACTCTCTCAAATCATCCAACACCAAATTACTTCAAATTCAAATCAGTCACCACTACAATAACAAGTAAGTTTTCATAATCTATTAGCATTGACATTTTATGTTTATATGTTACATTTTTCCTCTTAAATTAGAAATGTTTTAGTTTAAGGTTTTATGTAAATTTTGATTTTTTTTTGTAGGAAATGATTAAATGTTTACATGTAAATGTTATGAATCCTGGTTAGACTAGATTTAAGTTGATTAAATGTTGAGATGTTTGCATGCTTATGTTTTAGTTTTTGGTTTAAGGGTTTATGTATATTTTGCACTCCAAGTTTTTGATGAAATGTTTGAATGAGTTTTTCATTGATTGTTTTTAATTTCTTATGGTGTAGATCCGAAGACGATGTTAGCTGTTGTCTGCTTCAATGGTGGAAAGCCCAATTTTTTCATGGTTCGGGTCAATGTCATGTTAGTAGATCTGAAGGATCAACTAGATCAAATCAACCGACAACTCAACCACAAAGACATGAGAAGGTTGGACGATGTTGAGTATCAACGACGACGACGTGAGGAGCATGTTCTTGATATTTGGTCAGCACAACATGTTCTCGACGATCGAGTTGGATGCTTCGTTGCTAAAATCTTCTTAAGATATTCTCAAGAGTTTGATTCTGCCAAATGAAGATTAGGTTGTATTATTATGTAGTGTCTTTATTTTGTTGGAATTAAGTTTAATCCATGGTAGTTTGCTGAGAATTTTGGCATTGAAGTGTCTTATACTTAGTGTAAAGGTTTGCAAGTCTCTTTGAAAACTCGAAAGAATTGAGAGAACACATATTGTATTATACTGAATCAACTATATAGGTTCTCACATCGAATTCTTTTGTATAATGTTGAATATTTGGTTGTTCGTTTCATGTTTGCTAAAATCAAATATACAAGCAAGATGTGCGTCTTCAGAAGCTGATCCTCAGAAGCTGAACAATACCTCAGAAGCTGGGTCTTCAGAAGCTGAACAGTACTTCAGACGCTGAATGTTCAGACGCAGAAGCAACCTTCAGAGGCTGAATGTTCAGACGCAACCTTCAGAAGCTGAGTGTTCAGACGCAAAACTTCAGAAGCTGGTTTTCGGCGTTCTGTTTTTTGTGCCTTGGAGCTGTTAATTTTCTCACATGATCTTTTGTAGATTTAATTGAAGAATTCTCCAAGCTGCGTTTCTAGAAGGAAGGTTATTTTCGTGAGATATCTTTTGAAGATTGGACATTTTTATTTGTGAATATATTCTCAAAGAGATCTTTGGAAAATATATTTCTGAAGAATAATTGCTTCTATATGTTTCTAAAGAATTTTGGAAATATATCTTTGAAGAATATTTGGTTCAATTATTTGTTGCTGCTGAAGATTATAAATAGAGGACGCTGCTATTGAAGAAACTCAACGAAAACCAAAACCAAAGCAAGTATTGATAGAGTCTTATTAGGTTTTGAGTTTGTTCATTGTGAGCTTTATGCTCTGTTTCTGTACACCACTCAATTGTTTAGAGTTGGTTTGTTTTTTTGAATTGTAGTTCACTTGAAGCTTTTAAGCAAGAGTGACTTTTTGTGTCTTTGGAGTGTGTCTTCTACTTTGATTGTTATTAGAGTCTGATATCACTGGGGTAGTGATTGACTGAGGGAAGTGAGATGGGATCTCAGGTCTAGGAGTTCCTAGGTTGAAGTCAATACGGGTAGTGATTAAGTGAGAAGGTTGTGAAACAGGGGCTGTTCACATAGGACTTCGAATTGATACTATCATAGTGGATTTCCTTCCTGGCTTGGTAGCCTCCAGATGTAGGTGTGGTTGTCACCGAACTGGGTTAACAAATCACTTGTGCCTTTTATTTTCTGTCTGTTATTATTCTGCTTCTGAACTACTGTTTTACGTACTCTGTTTTACCGCACCAGAATTTGTACTCTGTTTTACGTTCAGAATCAGGTCCTACCAGAATTACATGTAAGATGAGTGTGACAAACGAGAACACATATTATCGTCCATTTAGCATTGACATTTAGTAATCCTCAACCGCTTTATAAGATGGACGACAATGAACATGCTAAATGCATTTATGATGAGAAAATTACTCTTTAAACATCCATTATTCGCTTTCAAACACTCTAAACTGATGATTATAACATCAACAACAATTAAATATCGTTTGTTTGTCTACGATAGTAACATTCGTTCCTTCAAATTTCAACATAAGTTAAATGTCGTTGCGTTCTATTCATATTCGATAACAAAACAACAACTCCCACATTATTTAGAAACACAAAAACACAACCAAACTCCCTCAAAACTTCTAGAAACCAACCTCCATCAAATATCTTTAATGTTAAGCAACTCATCAATCATATAACAAGTAAGTGTTCATAATCTCTTGGCATTCACATTCTTAGTTTTATATGTTAGTTTTTTTTTAATTGCTCAAATGTTAGTGTTTAGGTTTAGGTAATTGATTATTTTTTTGCTAGATTATGATCAAATACATGCATGTTTTGACTATGAATGTAGTTTAAACTAGATTTAAGTGCAATGTGGTGGTTTATAAACTAAAATAACACAATGAACAAAGTATGTATATTTTGTGCTCCAAGTATTTGATGAAATGCCTCAAAGAGTTGTTCAATGATTTATTTCCCTATTGTTTGTTGTGTCGATATGGCTGACAACCCAAATAGGCGCATGCTAGGCAGACAGACCATGACCAGTAGCACATGTAGAGGGGGGTTTGTCACATGTAGTGCATGGGTGTAGCCGTATGAATGCCGATGGGGAGAGAACCTTGTATACAGTTTGTCACAGGTGGTTGACCCTACACAAGAGCCTGGGCAACAGTATGACGACGAGCAACATCAGGATTCATCACCCCTACCACAACACCCATCACCAAACCACCCTAACACACGGTCACTTGTGAGTTTTAGTGGTGGCCCTTCAGATTTGTCTATACTACCTAATTTGGTAGGTCATGTTGCCTCCAGGCTTTGCACGAATAATCATGTAAGTATAATAATCTTGTTCAAATTCAAGTGTTTATTCTGGTTTATCTTTTTTTTTGTATTTCATAGTTGAAGGCGTGTACTCCAATGCATTGGGCATGGCAAGAAAATAAGTACAAAGAATTTTACACGCCAACCAATGCATCTGGAATGGTTCTAGAATCATGTGCATGCTTCCAGTCTTTCCCCACTGCTTGTGACAGTGTTTAAGAATGTTAGTCATACCCTATGTACGACTTTGTCCGAGTAGTAGCATGAGGAGACATGTAGCTTCCATATGCCAGTTGGAAAGATGACTACCACGCGAGATGATGTGTCATGTCTTCTAAACATACCTATCCATGGCAGGTTGATGACTCACATGGAAAAAATCTCTAAAGACCAAGGTATTGAACTCGGGACTGAGTTGCTTGATGTTGACCTTGATTATGAGGTCGAAGAGTGCGATAAAATGAATGGTGCCCATATTGGTTTTACATGGCTGAATAAATATTTGTGGAGAACCTCACCAAGGTAACTAACTTGGAAAATACAACTGGGGGATGAGGCATAGATAATCATTGGGATTTGTGGGTACGTGATGTCTCTCTCTATTTGATTGGATGCACATTATTCACCGACAAGAACAACATGCACATATAATTGATATTTTTTAGCCCATACTGGACCTCGATATTATTAATGAGTGGTCATGGGGTGTTATGGCATTGAATTAACGGTCGGAGGCTACTAAATACTAGATAATGTCGATGGGTGGATACATTACCCTATTACAAGTAATTAATTTTCCTTTAGTAATTTAATTGATTTTTATATTTATGTTTCTGATTTTTATTTGCGATTGTAATATGTTTTTATAATTGTTTTTTTTTTCAGGCTTGGGATATGGTACATATCACAGGCATATATTCCTAGTAGGTGCCACGCAAAATCGCACCCCTACAAATTGATCCTTGGTCGTCTTGACGTGAATGAAGTCATATTCAGATTGTAAGATGATCATTGAGAGACCATACACATCGAGGAGATATGATGGTACTTGGGATGCATTATGTATGGTCAAAGGGAATGTGTGCCACCACTTTCCAGAGCGAGGGAATAGGCAATATGTGCATGTGCAGGACATTCACATGCATCCACCAGTTGTATCCCGCTATTGGTGTAGTTGTTGAAGTAGTATTTCAATCAACAAAAGTAAGTATTTTCAATTATCGTCTCCTCAGGGATTAGGTGCACGGCGCCATTTTGTTAGAGCACAAAAGTAAGTATTTTCAATTATCGTCTCCTCAGGGATTAGGTGCGCTACTTCGAACCGTTCAACAATCGGTATTGTTTTGAGTTAAGGGTTTCGTGACTTGGTTGCATAAACTAATTGAATTTAATTGCGGAAATAAAACAACAAATAATAGGGTATCAAAGCGTTGGAATAGGAGTTCATCAATCTTGCAGAGAATATAATCTATAAATCATGCATATGAATTTTAGTGTTTTAGCGAAAATATCACGTATCGCTCGACAACGTCATTGATTTCCCAAATGACATCGTGAAATCGATCGCATCGTTTAATCGACGATTTCCCAATCAATCAAACGATCCGAAAGCATTACGATCCGAAACTTTGTGCGATTATCAAAACCCAAATCCATTTCTAGATTTTCTTATTTTGATAGAAGATTATTCTTAAACATAGATTCAAAAGTATTTGTCAATAACAATTGAATCAAGCATGAGAGTGAAAAGCAAGAATAACTTCATAAACACATAAATTGCTAAAATCATATATTCACATAATCATGTATTACATCAAAGCTAGAAAGAATACCTCCAATCCCAACAAAGGGAAGTTAGTTGTTCATTTTCATGACAACTATACAAAAGAGTAGAGAAAAGATGAAGATCATAACCCAAGTCTTGATTTCCCAAAGCCTTTGGTTGATTCCACAATTCAATCCTTTTGCTCCTTGAAGATCATAGCTTCTAGCCCTAAAACTAAGTCCTAAACTATTGCTAAACTGAATTAAAAAGCAATCCCTAATTGGAAGTAGTCAAATGATCCAGTTATTCCTGAAAATAGAGCTAAAAATGCTTTTATAAAACTGAAATTTTGCACGCTCGCTACAAGCGATGAGCTGGTCGCTTGTAGCGATGAAGCTTCTTGGCCAATGGGAAAGCTCCACGTCAGCATGGAACATTAAACCGCCCTTGGTCGCTTGAAGCGACCGGTCCATTGCTTGTAGCGATGAACTCTCCAATTTCCCTGCCTAAGCTCGCTAGTAGCGTGGCATCTGGCGCTTGAAGCGATGAAGTCTCCAAATTCCCTGCCTATCCTCGCTTGTAGCGAGGAAGCGTGCGCTTCTAGCGATGGCTTTGATCAAAACTTCATAATCCTTTACTCAGCTCAGGTTCAAGCATGAAATTCCTGCATAATAACATGGGGTAAGACTTAGGATCACAAATATAGCATTTGAACCATTAATATGAGCTTATCCTAAGATAACTTGTAAAACAAGTAACATAAGTGCCTTAATTAAATGTGCATTTTAACCACTTTCTGGCACTTAACAGTAGTCCAGGTAGCTCAGGTTTTCCTTGATTTCTTGCTCCATTTTATACCTGAGACTGGTACCGCAGGTAGAGGATCCATGGCAGCATGTGTTGGGATACATGTCTTATTTCTATCAAGTATCTCACCCAAAATTCTACCCCTATCAAGGGAGAACCCTCTAGGCCAACAATTTAGGATGTAATTATTAATCAAGAGCGTGCTAGGGATGCTCCAGATTCACTACAGATCATTGCTAGTGTCAAGGCCATTGCAGAGGATGGGTTGCAAAATGACCGTACATACGAAGACCAATGTGATGTTTTTTTTATGATTCAAGCTGAGACACTCTATTCCACTATATATAGGATTTCAAGAATGAAGAAGCCCTTCAGAGCATCGTTCCTTTTATATTTTTTTTATTTGATTGCATTATGAAATGATGATTTGATAAATGTTGGCTTTGGTTTTGGTTTATTGTAACTCTTACCTAAACAATTATTTCGATGATTTGTATTTTATTATATATATTTAGAGATGAATAAATGATTGAATGAATGTATAAATGAATTGTAAATAAATAAAATGTATGAATGAAGGAATATATGAATGAATGTATGAATGATTGATTGAATGAACGATAGTATGCATGAATCAAAAAACTCAAACTCTGAAATTGTGCATTTTTTTTTATCTGAAACTGATAGTTAACTACCGTTTTTGGCAATGCAATTAACCATTGTTTCTAGAGCAATAGTTACCTATAATAGACAAGTGAACGGTAGTTAACCGTCATTTGTGGTTTTTTGTCAATTGCCTCGGAACAAAAGATGGATGTCTAAATAGCAATTTCCTTATGATGATATGGGTTCTAGCGGTGGGCTTTGTATTTGAAGGATGGGCCAACTAATCAAACTTCATCAAATAGGTGGCAATTTTACTCCTATACCTCTCCACCCAGACACCTAGTATTACCAAAAATACCTTTAATTTGACCAAATAAAAAACACCTTTTCTTCAAAAATCAAATACCCCCTTATGGGCAGTAAGATTTAGAAGAAGAAAATAAAATGTACGTATAAAAAAAATCAATAAAGCTTCCGGATTGAACATTCAAACCATAAATTTTGTAAACAACACCATCCATATATTGATACATTTGGACTATTTGCTACTTCATCCGTTTCTAAATACATGTCGCAGTCAACTATTACAAACCATCAATACATAACTTTGACCTTTAATATATTTAAGAATATAATAACAAACCATTAATATCTTTAAGAATATAATAACAACATAGATTAAATGTGAAGAATTCATATGCCCCCCAACAAAAAAAACCCTCATATAATACAATTTTTGAATTCCCCAAAATGAGAAAGATTTTGTATTATGAAGAAAAATTAATCCCTTCAAATTCCTCCTCTCCCAATTTCCTCTATTTCTTTCATTTGCTCCTTAATTTTTTTTCCCAATACCCTCATCTTGCTTCCTCTCCAAACTCACAAACAAAACCTAAACGTCTATCCCTCCAAAACAAGTCCAGCCACACTTTGCATCGATGAAAACTTTGTTCGTTAAATTGTGCATATAGTGGCTATCGTGCAGCGTGTGGTGTGTTTTTCATTTATATTAGATTAAATTAGATTCGATGAGTATGTGAGTATCAAAGAATCCTCCACATTTTATCTTCGATACCAAAGAATTATCATGTAGTATATGTGTGTGTGTGTGTGTGTGTATATATATATAGAAGTGCAAAATCTGGAGGTTCGAACTCGATCCCCATACATATCAATGTTCATAGAACTAGCAACATGTGATACATTATTTCTATTACTTAAATTATTAAGGAATGTTGATGTATCTTGTGTAGCGAGGCAATCTTTTTCTTCTTATTAAAATATCATTTGATCGGTATACATAGTGAGTGTTTTGTTTCACTTCTAGATCTCCTAGAAGTGCTTTTCAAGTGCAAAAAGCAATTCTAAGTCCATAAAATTATGTTTCACATTTTTTTTAGAAGGCTAAAATATGCTTTTAGTCCCTGCAAATAGGGCTCGTTTTGCTTTTGTTCCTTGGTAAAAATTTTTTTTTAAAAACACCCTTGCAAAATTTTCCGTCTTTTAAAAAGGTCTCTGGCCCCACTTAAGAGCTGAGATGGCATGGTTTCCGCCACGTGGCAGTTGCTGACTGTGTAACTTTTGCCACGTGGCGATGACGTGGCATGCCACATAATATTAAATTTTTTTAAAAAAATAAAATTCTGAAAATTAATTTTAAAAATTAAAAAATATGAAAATAAAATTAAAAAAATCAGAAAAAAAGTTCAAAAAATTTTCCGATTATATATACTTTAAAAAATTAATTTTTGAAATATTAAAAAAAAATTCAAAAATTATATAATTTTTTAAAATCTGAATATAAATATTTGAAAATTAAAATATGAAAATTAATTTTTTAAAAAATAAATAATCTGAAAATTAATAATTTTCGGAAATTTTTAGAATATATAATTTCAGATTTTTTTTCAAATTTTTTTTTTAAATTTTAGATAATTTATTCAGATTTTTTTTCCAATTTTTTTTTTCAATTTTTTTTTTTGAAATTTCAGATTAAATAATTCCAGATATTATATAATCAAATTTTTTTTGGAAATTTATTTTATGATTTTGAAAATTATTTTCAGATTTTTAATTTCAAAAAATTATTTTAAGGATTTTTAATTGTTTTTTTTACTTTTTAGGATTTTTTCCAAAATTACCAAATTATATAATTTTAATTTTTGAAAATTAAATAATCTGAAATTTTTTGGAAATTTATTTTCAGTTTTTAAAATGTTTAAATATATTTTTCTGATTTTTATTTCTAATTTTTAATTTAGAAAAGAATTTTTAAATTGTTTTTTATTTTTAAAATGTTTTTTTTAGTTTTTAATTATGTGGCATGCCACGTCATCGCCACGTGGCAAAAGTTGCACAGTCAGCAACTGCCACGTGGCGCAAACCATGCCAAATCATCACTGAAGTGGGGTCAGGGACTTTTTTAAAAGACAGAAAATTTTGCAAGAGTGTTTTTAAAATTTTATTTTACTTATGACCAAAAACAAAACAAGCCATATTTACAGGGACTAAAAGCATATTTTAGTCTTTTTAGAAATTAATTTTAGGGACTAAAAAAGCAATTCTACTTGAAACAATTATTTGTAGCTTTTGATTTTAGAATTGATTTAACACATAAATTTATAATTCAATCCACTTTTATATAAATGTATCCAAACACAAATCACTTTACCTACAACTCACTTTTACTCGTAATCAATTTTACACAATTAATTCACTCAAAATCAATTCTTATCAAAGCAGAATCAAACACACATAAACACATGATATAGTTAGGCTAGTAGTAGGGGTGGGAATAGGCCAGGCCGGGCCAGGCTTTGAAAGGCCTGAGTCTGGCCTACGAAAAATTTTACAAGCCTAAGCCTGACATATAGCCTATCATAGGCCGTTTTCTTGGCCTGACCTGGCCTATTAAAAAGCCTGGACTCAGTGGCGGATCTTGCCTAAAATATTGGGGGGAGCCATAAATACTAATTAAAATATTACTAACAACTACACTATACACAAGGTTTGCAAAGAGTGGATAAATTTTTTTCCGAAGAGTCAATACAAGGCCAAAATGCCACATAATATCAACCACCAAAACAACAAACGCTCAAACACGACACTACAAAAACCCTCCCCGCTAAATCCAAATCCATAAATCCAAAAACACATAAAACTAATCTAATCAACAAAATGCATCACTGAAAAGGTTTTTTTTTCAAGTGTCGATGTTGAAGCTAATTTTCCTCTAAAAAAATGCATCAATTTCTTATGTTTGACCCCTATATCGCTCCTACAAAATACACAATTCACACACTAATTGCTAATAACATAAAGCATCAGAGTCTCTACAAGTCCACCATATCAAATACAATTGGATTACAGTTTGTTCAAGTCCACTATATCAAATCCACTACGTCAATTACAAATAACCAATCAAGTTAACTAGGATTTAACATCAAGTGAGGTATGGCATATCAATTAATTATGGACACAGACTTATATGATTTGCTACCATTTATGTCAATGAGTTATTTCTTACTGAAAATACAATTGAAGACCACCATTACTTGTCATTGCGCTCTTAAATATCATACACACCGTAAAGAAAAATGGTCTAGTTTATGAGTTTAAAGTGCATTTTTTGTTCCTAAGAATGGCTACATATGAAGGTATATAACTACATAAACTTATTCATGCAGTACCTATTTATATTCTTGAAATGTATGGACTCTGTATTTCCAACAATTGAATACGATTGCACCATGGACTTTGATCTAGGTAGATCTAACAATTGACCAATCCCAAAAAACACAAGCAATTTACACATAAATAATCACAATTAATTCACACACAACCAATCACAGAAATAAATCACAATCAATTACAAGCAAAATCTAATTTAACATTTCACACACACAATTAATCACAAGCAAAATCTATAAATAATCAAGTGTAATTTCACAAGAAATCATGAACTTTCCCCCAATGTAGCTGTTTTCACCAAAAGCATAGAATGCAAGTTTCCCCGATTTTCAATTTTTAGGGTTCAAGTTTCCCCAATTTTAAAGCACAAACATACAATTGTTTTTAACCACCATGAATTGAATCAAATGAAGAAAACAATTGACAACAAACTCCAAACTGCAAAAAAATTACAAACCTGAAAATGGATAAATTACAAACTATGAAGTGGAGTGGTGTAATAGTCACATCCTCACATAGAGAGTGTCAGCCGCCGTCGTTGGAGGGTGGAGAGGTTGAAAGGAGAGAGTGGCTACACTGGGAGTGAGTGAGAACGACAAAGAGGGTCTGGGAAAGAGGGGGTGCTAGAGTGAGAAAGTGGGTGTGAGATCCCTAATTTTGTTAGGGTATTTTGGTAATTTCCTTTGTAAAAATTTTTTTTTTTTGAAGTAGGGGGTGTCATGGCTACCATGGGCACCCAAAGAGAACCGCCACTGCCTGGACTGGCCTGAAAGCCTGCTTCCAGGCCTATTTTACATTAAGTCATCAATAGTTCATTTCACCTAATAAATACACTAGCCAGACCTTAAAGCCTACTTAAAAGCCTATTTTACGACAAGAAAATTTTAACAACATTATTTAAAAGCCTATAACAACAAGTCATAATGAATTTAGAGCTAATAATAATCTTTCGTTAGTACTCATTAATGTTTATCAACCATTTGAGTACAATTTACCAAAAAATATGAAATCATATGATTTCATAACAGAGTTTGATATGAGAAAGCAAAAAAAGAAAATGAGTGATATAGTGACACTCATTAGTCATAGTCATATGGTCATAGTAAAAACTCAAAAGTCAGCAACCAGTCCAAAAAACTAAAATGATATCACACAAGTCAGCAGAAGTCATATCACACAAGTCAGCAAATCACTCATAGTCAGCTCCATGTACACAAAACCAGCCCAAAAACCCAGAATGATATCAAATCTTCAAGTTGAGCTGAGATAGACATTTTCTTTAACCAACAAATTAAAAACGAAAGAAGCTGAGCTGAGATAGACATTTTCTTTAACAGGGAAGAAAGGCAGGACTTATCTCAATTTGGTCAAAATATTAACATCATAATTAGCAAATTGAGGAAGCATGTGTCACAAATCACTATACAGATTGGTAATTATAGCTTGTAACATTATATCATACTTTATTTATTTATATTTTCTTCCCATATTGAACGAAATTATTTAAATTCTCAGATGAAGCAGAGTATAACAAGTTACTCAAAAAGCTCTTTCAAACCCCAACTGAAATTATGGAAGTGTTTAAGGTGCTGATTTTTTGGAAAGATACTCCACAAACACCCATCTATTGTGGTTCCACTAAAACACTGGTTAGTGTTAATCATATCGTAATTAGTGTGTTGCTGCCTATCATGGAATAGGAATGAAGATGGACGAAAATCTCAAGTTCTCTACAAAGGCTGAGATTCCCATGTATAACACATCAGTAAAAAAGGGTCAAAACTAAACCAAGCTAAATTAAATGAACAATTTTGAAGCAAACTCATGAATATTCAACACATCAGTAACAAAAAAACCCAAAAATGGAACCTGGAACTCATAATCCAATCGATGTATACATGTAGAGAGAGAGAGAGAGCGAAACAGAGAGAGAGAGAGAGAGAGAGAGAGAGAGAGAGAGAGAGAGAGAGAGCGAAATAGAGAGAAAGAGAGAGAGAGAGATGGAACCTGAATTGATAGCAGCAGCGGCGGATGGCAGTGGCGGCGGAGGTAGCAACGTTGTCTCTTCCTCTTCTCTTCACTAGCGGCTGTCTAGGGTATACCGTATAAAGGTTTCTATTTTTTTTAAAAGAAGGGTTTGTATAATGTATGTTTAATGTATTAATTATTTTAATATAAATAAAAAAAAAGCATTTTTTTTAATAGGTATGTATTAACAGGCCGACCTATTAGGCTTAACAGGCTTTTTCGAAAGTCTAAGCCTGGCCTAATTAACTGTAATAACCCACTTATGCGAGGCATTTAACAGTGTTACAGGAATTAAACGTATTGGAATGGCAATGTCGTAAATATAGAGACAATGAATATAATGGATAAATATGAGTCTTTTTCATAATTATCACATTTCTTCTTCTCTCTAAAATCAGAAATTCCTCCTCCCTCTCTCTAGATTTTCGTCCCTCTCTACCCATCACTCTTAATCCATCAATTTCATCCTTAAACCTTGGGATTCAAGCAATCAAAGTCTTGGAAGAACTTGGAACAAGAAAAACTAAGGGAAAACCAAGAAAAAGAGGATTTCACAAGTTGGAGTTTTGGATTGGAGCTTAGCCAGCTTGCTACCAGTTATAGGTGAGCTCATCTTGGGTTTTAGAACCCTCCTAGTGTGAGTTTTGTGTGTTATTCATCATAGGAAAAGTTATGGAAAGTTTAGAGTTTTTGCCCTAAATTCCTTGCTAGCCAAAATCCTTGCTTGTAAATGTTTTTAACTGTTGTTTTATGATGGAAAATCGTTTTTAACATGTTTAGGAAGCTTGGGTATCCTTGAATGGGCAAAAATGGTGGAAAATCACATTTTTATACATGACTGTGCTGTCATGGTCGCTGTAGCGACGGGCTGTCGCTTGTAGCGACCAGGCAGGATTTTTCCCTGCCTACCCGCGCTTGTAGCGACCACACTGGCGCTTGTAGCAACCAGTGGCGCTTGTAGCGACCAACTGGGCGCTTGTAGCGACCAGGTTCTGTCTACTGGCGCTTGTAGCGACCAGCAGGGCGCTTGTAGCGACCAAGCCAGGACAGCACAACCTAGTTGAGCTGTTCTGGGGGTCCTGGTGCGCGCGGGCATGGCTTTTTGCAACTGATTTCTTATAATATATTTTGGAAACTTAGCCCACCATTTTAACTCATTCTAAATGCTTCCCAATGGTTATAAAAGTATAGGAGTAAGGATTATGCAAGGCTTGGAAATGTAGGGTTTGAGGTTTATCGAATAGGTAAATTCTTATAGCGGCATATGACAACGATATGCCGAATTCCTTGATAGGAAAATAAGAGTTATAGCATGAGAATCAAGTTGTTAGTTGTATCCACTTTTGGATACAAAGTAATAGGAATGGTTTATCAATCATAGTTTCACTTAAAGTTTATAGTGTTGGTTCTCCAACAATTACAGGTGGCTTATGAGAACGATAAGCCAAATACCATGTGTCATAGGTTAAGAGTTACAGGAATTGCTTATATGATCAAAGTAATAGATATGCATATTTATATATGCACTTTTTTATCAAAGTTAAAGAATAATAATATTTCAAAGTCAAAGGCATGTTCAGCAGACTCCGGGATTCGCCGGATGGGACTTCTCCGAGAGGGTCGTCCACATGCAATTTCATAGGGAGTCCGGTGTTAGCCTGATTGTCAGGAGTTTCATCGGGTCATAGGGAGCTGTCCTCGGGGTTACTCCACCCGGGCCGCACTCCGTAAAATGAACTCAGATTAATTGTTTGTTCAACGCTAACAGCTAACATAAAACACTTTATATGCTTTATGTTATACAGTTATAGTTAAAGTCATAGTTACAGGAAGCTTTATAGTTCAGACAGATTATAGTTAAAGTTATAGGCTGGATTACAAGACTTGGCGATTATAGGATTTCCCCAAATTGCCAAGGTAGGCATGGCGACCCTAGGTTCCCTGTGGTTGCCAACAGTAGGTTGGGTAGAGCTCACTGAGACATTATGTCTCATCCCATTCCTTCTGGTGCAGGTTCACAGGCAGGATCTCAGTCAGCACGTAACAAGGGTAAGGAGAAAGCTTTGGACTGATCGTGCTGATGTTATATGTTATGTTTCATAGTTGGACTGTATTATATGGTTGTATTTTGACGTACTTGTAACAAAAAGGATTTGTATAAACTTTGGGTTTGTAATGTTACATGTGATGTAATATTTTGTATGAACTTTTTATATTGTAAATTAATGTATCCAGTACGAAATTTTAATACTCGTATAAGATCCTAGGCAATCTTTTATGGGTGTTACATTAACTAAACAGACTTTTTAAAAAGCCTAAGCCTAGGCCTCTAAACTAAACAGGCCAGGTCAGGTCAGGCCTAAATACGCCAGGCCGTAGGCCCCCGTAGGCCGGCCTAGCCTATTCCCAACCCTAGCTAGTAGGAGTGGTATGGCTACAAGCAAATTTCACCTAATCATATTTCTTTTTTAGAGGATTTTCACCTAATCATGTGCATCTTTAAAGCTAACTAACATTAGGCCAAAGCCTAGGACTGTCTAATATAGAGAATATTTAAGGTGGTCCGTGTTTAATATAGTCCATCGATCATCCAAATGGAATAAAAAAATGAAGTGAGAGATTTAGCCAATTAGGAAGGACAACCAATTTTTTGATAACAAAAAAAAAGGAATCGTTGGAACTGGCTAGCACATGTATTAGGCCTTTAGAATTAGATGCATGCCTTGAGTGGAACACATGCCTCTAAGAGAACACATGCCTCGAAGATGAAGGTGGGGATGGCATGACTAGGGTACTATAGTAGTACCTGTTTCCATGCCTACAGTTTAAATAAACAAAAAAACACCGATTCAATTTAAAAAACCATTTAAATATCATCAAAAAGTAGTCATTTAAATATCTTAAATCTGGAATCATTAGATATTACCAACCAATTTTTTTTCTAACTCAACATCTCAAATGAGCACACATTGTAAAGCATTATTGTGCATAGAGTTATCTACCCAAAAATATAAAAAGTAATCACGGAGTATCGAATGATTGATATCATGACTTTTTCAAAGAAAAAGAATCAAAGTTCGATTAATGGAGCAAGCTTGTAGATATTGTCTAATCCCATAAAAAGTTAGACATAATGCCCTAAGTGATTGTTCATTGTTCAAAATACCTTAGAATTTCTCCAAAATAGACATAATGTTGTATTCGTCTTAGCATCAACAAACTCAAACATCAAATGGCTTCATGGCTAAACTTTCCATCAAAATATTATAATTAGGCAATGTTTTTTCTTTTTGATCAACTTCCCCAAGCAACCTAAGTTGTTTGGGAGTTTGAACAGGAGGGGAAGAAAGGACTTTGGGGGTGAGAAATATGGGGGGAAATTGAGAAATCTTCCACATTGTTTGAAAGAGTATTTTTTTTTTAGAGAATGATAAATTAATGTTTATGATTAATATATTTTTAATTTTAAGAATATTATAACAATATAGATTGAATTTGAAAAATTTATATAAACCCTCCAAACCCCCCAACACCCACTCCAATACAATTTTTTAGTTCCCTAAAATAAGAAGGTTTTATATTTGGAAAATACTTAGGAAAAGTTCTCAATGTACTGTTCGTCCTGTTTTGAACGGGAATAGAAGAAAACTGCCAAAACCAATTTACCAACCGCTGCATTAACAATAGCATAAATGATGCAATTTAGATAAAATTATGTGAGGAACAGAATGAACTGTGTGTAAGGCACAATATGTAAGTATTGTACTTTATATTTTGAAGAAAAATAAACCTCCAAAACCCTCTCCTCCCAATGTTCTTCCACTTAGTTCTTCCTTTTTTTTTCCAAACTCTCCCCTTCTTTCTCCTCCAAACTCACAAACAAAGCCTAAAAGAACTACTACTATATATTATGCTTATTATAACTAAAATGAGAACAAGATTTTAAATCATATCAAAAAAATAATTAGTTGTTGTTCGGATGTTTGATATTCCATTGTTTCCCTAACTATTGCAAATGGGGATTGTGGTTAGCAATTTAAAGGTTTTAAAAGTCTCTGCAACGGCTTGCAATTGCATTTACAGACATGTTGGTGTCTTATATCAAGATTTGCAAGCATATTTACAATCGCGACAGCAACCATAATTTAAAAACATGATCGGGTGAAAAAGTGATTCTTCGTTGTTCAAAAACATATCAAGATTTGCAGCGTAGTTACAATCGCAACTGATCATAATTTCAATCATGAATTTAAATTACGGCTGCATTTTTTTATGCTTTCTTGCCTCTTTTGCCGCTGGATCCAATGAATGGAACATAATTGACAAGCAAGCAAAAATAAAAACTGCAACCCTAATTTAAAACCATGATTGGTTGAAGAGTGAATATTTTCCATTGTTCAAATCAACAAGAATACTAAAAGGTACCTTTGAACTTCCTGGTGATTTTTCTTCTCGTTGGAGGGTAAAAGACAGATGAATTTGTAGAAGATGATGAGTTGAATACAAAGCTTTGTGAGTCTTGCATAGTTTATGGCATTTGCTTGACGTCTAAAGAATGAGCATGAGCATTTCTTTTTATGGTTATTTTCATGCGTTACTCTTACCAATAACAATAAGTGCTCTGAATTACTACTTATGGAATGAAAATATGAATACTAATCGAATGAAAATATTTTTTGAAAGGCCACACTGAGTGGTTTTGGGGAATGAGAACAAATTAACTTTGAGTTAGCGGTATCAGCGGGTAATGAATACTCCCTCCGTCCCAAAATATAAGCAAATATTGGTCAACAAAAGTTAATGTATTTGGTTCAAAATTTGTACCAAATACATCAACTTTTGTTGACCAATTTTTGCTTATATTTTGGGACGGAGTAGTACGTATCATGAAAAATTAAATAGAAAATGCTTTGAAAAATGTGACGTCAGTGATAATCTTAAATGATCAAGATTTTTTAGAGGAATTTTAAAAGATTAGTTGAAAAAACAATTAAAGGAAATGCAAAATAATTAAGATTATTTCAATGTTCTAAAAATGATAATTTCACCCTCTAATGCCTTAGCTTAGAATGAGTTAGAATGGCTTTCCTACCCTAGAATGTGACTTAGACATCATAAAGAAAATGGTTAAATATGTTTTTGATTATATATATATATATATATATATATATATATATATATATATATATATATATATTTTTTAACTTTTCATTATAACCCCTCTTAGAAATTTCTACAACTATTAGTCCCTTTTAAAAGTTTTCAATCAACACTTTTGATCTCTGTTTTTTTTAAGATACCAATTTTTATTTCTTGACTTTGTTTTTTCATTTTTTTGTGCAGACCAAATTTTGATTGTTAATTAAGTCTACAATTTTTCATTCATTTTTCTTTTTTCATTTTTTTCATAACTAATTTCTATGTGTACTGCACCGCAAACTTAAATTACTTCTAATTTTAAAGAGCAGCCCTAAACTTAGTTTCAAACCAATACGAAGTACCTATGATTCTATCTAACTCCAAAGAAATTAAACAGATATAACATCTTGGGTTCAAAGCATATGACATGTTTCGCCACCAAAACAACAAAGAAAATTTTGCACTGAGGCTCAAAGTGGGGTATCAAAGGATAACATAATAATAAGGGTGACTTGAAAAATCTCATAGTACAAAACAAGTGTCTCGTGTGTATGAAATTACGACCAATAGTTTGTAAAGAACCAATGCAAGCTCCAGGAATATAACATTCAAACATGGATCACATATGAAGGAATTATAGTAAAAAGTGGAAAATATTTTGCTCAAATTCTCACCGGTTATGTTATAGAGAAAAGAGATGGTGATCATGATAAGTATCTTTCGGAACATGCTCCGTAGTCATTATGCTCTTGAACTTTGGAAATAAGCTAGCCTTCTGCATTGGTGGTAAGAATAATTTTCTCAAACAAAAACAATTTTTAATTTTTTTGAAATGGAAAGGTTATGAAATTTATGCAAATTGAACAAACATTGTTATGAGTATAAAACAATAAGTGGTCACATGGAATTTGTCCAAGACTCAACAAGAATTGAAAAATTAACTGAAATTAAAACTAATTGTTTGCCTCTCATTCAACGCAGGTTTAACGTCATTACATCGACGTCTCAGCCACTGTTAAGGTGGCTTATATGAAAGAAAAGACACATCATCCTTCCTCTTTCTTTTGTTTGGTAGAAATTCCTTAATTTTGCATAGAGAAGCCAATGTTCGTATGTCCCCTTCAGTAAGGTTTTGGAATTTATACTCTCCTTTATTAAAGAACAATGGGACTCTTTCTACAAATGTATCTTTCTTTGAATCTCTGATGTCACAAAGTTTAATGGAAAGAAAAACTCATTTACTTGCACCATCACATCTTCCACTACTTCATATGGATGTTTAATTATTCTATCTGCAAGTGTTAGAGTGACATTTGATGGCTTTACTTGAACTTTTCCGATCTTTTTTAGCATTGATAACGACATTAAGTTAATGCTTGCACCTAGATCACACAAAGTGTTTCATATGGAAAGCTTTCCAATAGAGTTGAAACTTCATGGTCTGGTTTTGTATGACTTTTTCAATGTTTTTGATATGGATAAATGTGTTTAAGGGGGAACAATGTGTTGACGACTGCCTCTGCAAGGCAAGAGCTTCATATTTAGGGCAAAGCCGAGGAAGGCTAACCTAGTGTGCCACAACCACATCACACTTGAGTCATAACTAGTTGAACCTGAGGTGCATGATGTAGAGGTAGAGCAAGATGAGGCATCACCACAACAACATCCAGATTCATATCCTGATGTCCGGTCTAATAATCCTCTCTTGTCTCTGTACGTAAACCAAGAGAGATGTACAATACATCCATCTTATTCATTTCAATTTATTTTCTTAGTTTATATTGCTTATAATTTACTCTATATGTTCCTGTTGGAACAAAATGTGTTAAACAACTCTCTTCTGAATTAAGGGGGAGATTGTTGAAACATTATGTGTAAACATATCCTTCTTTATGGTTTTGATGATAACAAAAGTGTTAAATGGAAAATTGGTTATTTTCTAATGCTTTGTTCAAGTGATTTCAGAACCACGTGTTTAAATGATCAAGAATTTGATAATGGTTATGGAAGAACAAGCTTAGAGCAAGAAAGGAAAGCTAAGAAGCAATGTTGCAAAGAGTGGAAGAAAACTGGGGCTGAAGAGTGCTTCTGAAGGAGAGTCTGAAGACTGCTTCTGAAGGCAGCTTCTGATGGAAGGTGTGTCTGAAGAAGTCAACGCAAAGTCAACGTCTGAAGACCAGCTTCTGAAGTCTGCTTCTGAAGAGAGCTTCTGATGTACTGTTCACGCAGAAGCTTCTGAAGGCTGATGTGGCATGGAAAGCAACTGGTACTGTGCGCATTTAATGCCTGGATGTGTCAGAGCAACCCAATGGAACAGTTGTCTCCCTGACTCAAACATTCCCCAGCTTTTAAGGTAGGCAAGTTCAAAAATGGCTGCTGCTCTGTTTTCTGCAAAAAGCTCAGCACACATTTTCAGTCTATCCTAGCACAACTTGCAACGGCTCTTTCCTCAAATTATGCAAGTCTTCAACAGCTCTAATTTCCTCTATAAAAGGAAGAAGATTTGAAGAAGATTTTTTTTGCTAAGACTCTTGAAACTATATTGCTGAACCTGTGCTCTGTTTTGCTGTCAAGTTCAAAAACTCTTAGAAATTCTTTTAGTTCTGTAACTTAGAATTTCTTAAGGTTAAGAGTCTTAACCTGTGTTGTATTAAGAGAACACCTCTGATATTTTATCAAGTGTTCAACCTAAACTCATTTATTTGTAAACCAGTTTGGTCCCTAAGTCTCAGTCTGTATACTGAGCATTTGTAACCTCATTCCTTTGTGGTCTGAGTCAGAAGTTTCTTGAATTTGTGTCTTGAGCATTGGGAAGTCTCTTGACTTAGTGTCTTGAGCATTGGAAGCCTCTTCCTTTGTGGTTGAGCATTAGAAGCCTCTTCCTTGGTGGTTGAGCAACTGGAAGTCTCTTCCTTAGTGGTTGAGCATTTGTAATCAGCTGATTATAGTGGAACTCTCTTGTTGGAAATCAAGGGGACTGGACTACTTCTCACATTGAGAAGGAACCAGTATAAATTGTTGTGTGTCTCTCTTCCCTTCTCTATTTACTTTTTATAACCGCTGCATAACTCTGAGAAATAGTTCAGAACTGATTCATATCAGATTCTGAACTTGACTTAAGTTTTTGAGAAGAAAAGAACCAAGTTTTTTTGAGTCACACAATTCAACCCCCCCTTCTTGTGTGTGTTTTTCTCACCTTCAGTTGGTATCAGAGCTCCGGTTCTGATATTAACACTAAACAGTGTGTCAGTAGGATCCGGAGAAAAACATGTCATCTGATAATGAAGATTCACCTCCTCCTCCTCCTCCTCCTAGACATACTTCTGTACAGTATGACTATGGTACTGATGATAGAAAATCCAGGTCACACAATAAACCTCCAATGTTTACTGGTGATCCTGAGAAGTTCTCATGGTGGAAGAGTAAAATGTACAGCCATATCATTGGTATTGATAATTCTCTATGGGACATCATAGAAGATGGAATCACAATTCCAGTTGATGAAGAAGGTGTTGCTGTCAACAGAAGAGCTCTAAGTGATGCAGAAAGAAAGATCTATAGGAAGCATCACAATGTCAGAGGTATCATTGTGGATTCACTACCTCACAATGAATATCAGAAGCTGAGTGACAAGTCAACAGCCAAAGCAATATTCACATCCCTTTGCTCTAACTATGAAGGTAATAAGAAGGTTAGAGAAGCTAAGGCAAACATTCTTATTCAGCAATATGAATTGTTCAGAATGAAAGAGGATGAAAATATTGAGGCAATGTTCTCAAGATTTCAGACTCTGGTTTCTGGACTTCAGATTCTGAAGAAGAGTTATACCACAGCTGATCATGTGAATAAAATCCTTAGAAGTCTGCCATCTAAATGGAGACCTAAAGTGACTGCTATTGAGGAAGCTAAGGATCTGAATACTTTAAGTATTGAGGATCTTATAAGCTCCCTCAAAGTGCATGAACTAGGACTCAATGAGGATGAGTCTGTTAGAGAATCAAAATCATTAGCACTGAAATCTAAAAGAAAGCCTGCTAAAGCTTTGAAAGCTATTGAATCTGAAGAAGAGTTTCCTGAGGGAAATTCTGATGAAGATTCAGATGCTGATGAGCTTGCAATGCTTTCTAAAAGAATTCAGTATCTAATGAATAGAAAGAAAAAATTCTCTAAGAGAAGCAGTAACTTTAGAGGATCTGGTTCAAAGAGGGATAACCAGAAGGAAAGCTGTTACAACTGCAAGAAGCCTGGGCACTTCATTGCTGACTGTCCTGATCTTCAGAAGGAAAAGTCTAAAGAGAAAGCAAAGAAGTCCAGCTCAAAGTCCAGCAGTTTCAGAAACAAGCTTAAAAAGAGTCTCATGGCAACATGGGATGATCTGGACAATGAGTCAGAATCTGATGAAGAAGAAGCAAACCTGGCCTTGATGGCAACTGCATTTTCTGATGCAGAATCATGCTCAGATTCTGATGAAGAAGATGAGGTATATTCTGAACTCTCTAGATCTGAATTAATTGAAACAGTTAATGATCTTATGAGTCATCTAAAAAGCAAGTTAGGAGAAATTAAATCTTTGAAAAATAAAACTAACTTGCTATCTGAGGAAAATCTTAAACTTCAGAATCAAATATTTGAATATGATGAAGAAGTTGAAGAACTCAGAAAAGAGGCTCATAAGAAATCTGAAGAGGTTCCTAATGAACATGAAATAGCTCTTCAGGATTTCATCTTAACTGGATTCAATAGAACTAAAATTGCCTCTATGATGTATAATATGATCAGAAACAAAGGTGAAGGCATTGGCTATGATTCATTTAAACCTTCAGATGAATTAAACTCACCTTCCTGTTCTGGAAATATTTTAAAAGGCAATGGTATATGCTTTGTGCCTGCTTCTGATAACTCTGAGAAGTTGAAAATGTCAGAAACTGAGACTAAGTCTGAAGTTCTGAACAACTCAGACTCTGAAGCTTCTGAACCTAAGGGTAAGATGAAGGCAGATGTTAAAACCTTGCCTAAATCTAAGCCAAAAGATCCTAAGCCTAAGAGTAAGAGAAAATCAGACTCTGAACCTAAGAATGTTCAGAATCTGAAGAGTTCAGAACCTGGAACTAGTAAGTCTCAGAATCTGAATAATTCAAATTCAAATTTGTCAAAGACTGAGTTTATTAAAATTTCAAAATCTATTAAACTAGTCAATACAAAACTTTTTCAATCTCAGAATGTTAAGCAAAGCAAGCAAAAGCAAACCAATCAGTTTTCTGCTTCTAATTGTTTTAAGAAAGGTAAAACTGAAGCTTGCCTTGTGCCTGAAGCTAACAAGGTTAGAATTCTGAGGAGACCAGAACCAAAGCACTCAAAGGGTCAGACTTTAAACAATTCAGAACCAAAGACCTTCAAGTCTCAGGTTCTGAAGAAATCTGAGTCCAAACCTTTGAGAACTCAGGTTCTGAAGAACTCAGGTTCTGAAACTCAGACTTATTCAAGATACAAGGATTCATATCCAAAGTATCAGAACAAATCTGAATATCATAACTTCAGACACAAGATGAAAAAGCCAAAACCTTTCAGGACTAACCCCAAAGGACCCATGAAAATCTGGGTACCTAAGTCTGAGATCATTTCAATTGCAGATATGCTTAACATCCAAAGAAAAGGAAAGGTCCTGGTACCTGGACAGTGGATGCTCGCATCATATGACAGGGGACAAGTCTATGTTCCAAACCCTGACTCTGAAAGAGGGAGGAACTGTGGGGTTTGGAGGAAGTCAGAAAGGAAAGATCATTGGTACTGGTAAGATAGGTAATTCTTCCCTGTACATTGATAATGTTTGGCTGGTAGATGGACTTAGACATAATTTACTTAGCATAAGTCAATTATGTGATAGTAATTATGAAGTCCTGTTTAATAAGAACACATGTACTGTAATCAATAACAAAGATAAGTCTGTAGTGTTCAGAGGCAGCAGGAAAAACAATGTTTACAAAATAAATTTTTCTGAATTGGTTCAGCAGAAGGTTGTTTGCCTTCTGTCTGTGAGTGATGAAAAATGGGTCTGGCACAAAAGGCTGGGACATGCTAACTGGAGACTCATCTCTAAGCTTAGCAAGTTACAGCTGGTCAGAGACCTACCAAGCATTGATTATCACTCAGATGCTCTCTGTTCAGCATGCCAAATTAGAAAATTTTCTAAAACTTCTTTTAAATCTAAGAACATTGTTTCCACCTCAAAACCTTTAGAACTCCTTCACATTGATTTGTTTGGTCCTGTTGGAACAGCTTCAATCAATGGGAAGAGGTATGGACTTGTGATTGTTGATGATTATAGTAGGTGGACTTGGGTTAAGTTCCTTAGAACCAAAAATGAAACATATGATGTGTTTTACAAATTCTGCAAACAAGTACAAACTGAAACTGATTTGAAAATTTTAAGAATCAGAAGTGATCATGGTGGGGAATTTGAAAATGAACCTTTTGAAAATTTTTGTGAAGATCATGGAATTCTCCATGAGTTCTCATCTCCTAGAACTCCACAACAAAATGGAGTTGTAGAGAGAAAGAACAGGTCTTTACAAGAAATGGCCAGAACCATGATCCATGAATCCAAAATTGCTAAGTACTTTTGGGCAGAAGCTGTAAACACAGCATGTTATATTCAGAACAGGATCTATATTAGACCTATTTTGAATAAAACAGCATATGAACTGTTTAAAGGAAGAAAACCAAGTATTTCTTATTTTCATCAGTTTGGTTGTACTTGTTACATACTAAACAATAAAATCTACCTAAAGAAATTTGATGCCAAGGCTCAAAAGGGTACCTTTTTAGGATACTCAGAGATATCTAAGGCATACAGGGTGTATAATTCTGAAACACATGTTGTTGAAGAAGCTATACACATTAGGTTTGATGACAAGAAGCCTGGTGATGAAATACCAGAGCTGGTTGAGAGTTTTGCAGATGTCAGAATCTCAGAAGAACCTTCAGAAGCTGAACCCAATTCAGAGTCTGATGAAGGTTCAGAAGCTGAAAACAATGAAGAATCTGAGAAACTCTCTGATAAAGACACTACTCCTGAAGCAAATCAAGACCAGCATGGTTTTGAACAAATCGCTGATGGTTCTTCAGAAGCTAATCCATCCCGAACCTCATTTAAATACAAGTCTTCACATCCTGAGGAGTTGATCATTGGAAACAAGAACAGTCCAAGGAAGACAAGATCAGCATTCAGTCAGAATGAGTCTATGCTTGGCCTACTATCCATGATTGAGCCCACAACTGCTGATGAAGCACTTGCTGATGATGGCTGGATGGTAGCAATGCAAGAAGAACTGAACCGGTTTCAAAGGAATGATGTCTGGGATCTAGTTGCAAGACCTTATCATAAGAACATCATTGGAACAAAATGGGTGTTCAGGAACAAGCTCAATGAACAAGGAGAAGTGATCAGAAACAAAGCTAGATTGGTAGCTCAAGGGTACAGCCAGCAAGAAGGAATTGATTACACAGAAACTTTTGCTCCAGTTGCAAGACTGGAAGCAATCAGGTTACTTCTTTCTTATGCTGTTAATCATGATATCATCTTGTATCGAATGGATGTTAAGAGTGCTTTCTTAAATGGTGTAATTTCTGAAGAAGTGTATGTAAAACAACCTCCTGGTTTTGAAGATGTTAAAAATCCAGATTATGTTTTTAAACTTAAGAAGTCCTTGTATGGTCTGAAACAAGCTCCCAGAGCTTGGTATGAAAGGCTAAGCAACTTTTTGATTAAAAATGATTTTGTAAGAGGTCAAGTTGACAATACACTTTTTAGGAAAACTGTTAAGAAAGAAATCTTAATTGCGCAAATATATGTTGATGATATCATATTTGGTTCTACTAATGCCTCCCTTTGCAAAGAGTTTTCAAAGTTACTGCAGGATGAATTTGAAATGAGCATGATGGGTGAGCTGAAATTTTTTTTGGGAATTCAAATCAACCAATGCAAAGATGGTGTCTATGTTCATCAATCCAAATACACCAAGGAGCTTCTGAAGAAGTTCCAGCTGGATGATTGCAAGCTGATGACAACACCAATGCATCCCACCTGCACCTTAAGCAAAGAGGACAATGACTCTAAAGTAGATCAGAAGCTGTACAGAGGTATGATAGGTTCTCTCTTATACTTAACTGCTTCTAGGCCAGATATTTTATTTAGTGTATGTCTGTGTGCTAGATTCCAGTCAGATCCTAGAGAATCTCATATGACTGCTGTCAAAAGAATCTTTAGGTATCTGAAAGGAACAACTAATTTGGGACTTCTGTATAAGAAATCTCTGAATTATAAGCTAGTTGGATTCTGTGATGCTGATTATGCTGGGGACAGGATTGAAAGAAAATCCACCAGTGGAAACTGTCAATTTCTTGGTGAGAATCTGATATCCTGGGCCAGCAAGAGACAAGCAACCATTGCTTTGTCAACAGCAGAAGCAGAATACATCTCAACTGCAAGTTGTAGCACACAACTGCTCTGGATGAAACATCAATTAGAGGACTATCAGATTCATGCAGATAATATTCCTATTTATTGTGATAATATTGCTGCAATATGTCTGTCTAAAAATCCAATTCTGCATTCTAGAGCCAAGCACATAGAAATAAAACATCATTTTATAAGAGATTATGTTCAGAAGGGTGTTTTAGATATTCAGTTCATTGATACTGATCATCAATGGGCTGACATATTCACAAAACCCCTAACAGAAGAAAGATTCAATTTTATTAAAAAGAATCTGAACATGTACTTTATCTCTTGAAAATGTGCTTGAATCTGAATGAAATCCTTGATTCTGAGTTTATCATAAGCTAAGACTTTTCAAACACTCATTTTCTGAGAGTCTGAATAAAGTTAAGCCTGAAAAACTTCAGAGTCTGAAGGATCAGAACCTAGATTTTCTGACTACTGAATCTGATAGAAATCTAATGTTTGGTCAGAATCTGATAAGTATAACCCTGGGCAATGATGATTAAAGCTTTGAAAGTTTATACTCTAATCCTCCCAAAGTCATCAATTTAAAAATGTGATTTTCTGTTTTGATATCAACTACTAAATTTGCCTTAAATTTCAATTGGTATCAGTCTGTTTTTAAACTGTTAAGCACAGACACATTTTTCAAATGCCCAAAGTGTATCAGACATGTTCAGTTTTTAGAACTTATTTCAAATGCTATATCTTGGTATCAGCACTGAACCATATTTTGGTATCAGGTTCTGATATAAGTTCAGTAGTTTTAAAACCTTCATTTGGTATCAGGCTCTGAGATAAACCTTCAGTTGGTCCATGCTCTGATCCTTTTTGTTTTAAGAATGAGTTAGACCTATGATCTGAACCATTTTTATTTAAAATAGCTCAGATTTGCTCTGATACTGAAGCACAATATACTGAACAACCATGTCTGAACACAGAATGCTCTGATCAGAAGCTCTGAACTTTTTCTGCTTCTGAACAACATTCTATTTTCAATGCAAAGTCATATATTCATTGAAAATCAAGTACGCTCTGATGCTCATCTTTGCTGCTTGATTATCTATATGACTGCATAATTATCTCACATGTCTTTTCAAACTCCTTTCAATGCTCTGATACACATGTTTTCAAACTCTTTTAAACACTTTTTGTTGATGACAAAAGGGGGAGTAGGTAAAACAAGTATTAAAGCTCCTGAGCTCAAATATAAGTTAAATTCTGTCAGTAATTAACTTATGAAAGGGGAGTAAAAAGGCATTAAGACCTGAGGCTCTGAACATAAGTTAAGGTTCTGAATGAATTTAACTTATGAGAACACTGCTTTTAAATCTTAGCCTCTGAATTGAAAATCTGTGAGATACATAACTCTTAGTGAGTTAAACTGAATTTAAAATAACTTGGATAAGACTCAGGGAGCTTACAAAACTCATCCTGTGGATTATCAGACTTAGGGGGAGAGCTTACAAATCTCAAAACCTGAAGTCAGCAAGTTATTTACAATTCTGAGTGTTAATTTCACTTGATTGTTTAAAGTTGAGTTTAATTAACTTAGATAAGAATCAAGGGGAGCTTACAAACCTAACCTTGAGGATTGTCAGACCTAGGGGGAGCTTACAAACCTCTCCTGAAGTCAGATTGTTAATTAAACTTAACAACAATTCTGAAATTTTCACATTTGTGTTTTAATCTGAACTTAATTAACTTGGATCAAACTCGGGGGGAGCTTACAAACCTCACACCCTGCAGTTAACTTGTTAATTAAGTTAACAACAATTTTCTGATTTAATACTTATGTTTGTCATCATCAAAAAGGGGGAGATTGTTGGAACAAAATGTGTTAAACAACTCTCTTCTGAATTAAGGGGGAGATTGTTGAAACATTATGTGTAAACATATCCTTCTTTATGGTTTTGATGATAACAAAAGTGTTAAATGGAAAATTGGTTATTTGCTAATGCTTTGTTCAAGTGATTTCAGAACCACGTGTTTAAATGATCAAGAATTTGATAATGGTTATGGAAGAACAAGCTTAGAGCAAGAAAGGAAAGCTAAGAAGCAATGTTGCAAAGAGTGGAAGAAAACTGGGTCTGAAGAGTGCTTCTGAAGGAGAGTCTGAAGACTGCTTCTAAAGGCAGCTTCTGATGGAAGGTGCGTCTGAAGAAGTCAACACAAAGTCAACGTCTGAAGACCAGCTTCTGAAGTCTGCTTCTGAAGAGAGCTTCTGATGTACTGTTCACGCAGAAGCTTCTGAAGGCTGATGTGGCATGGAAAACAACTGGTACTGTGCGCATTTAATGCCTGGATATGTCAGAGCAACCCAATGGAACAGTTGTCTCCCTGACTCAAACATTCCCCAGCTTTTAAGGTAGGCAAGTTCAAAAATGGCTGCTGCTCTGTTTATTGCAAAAAGCTCAGCACACATTTTCAGTCTATCCTAGCACAACTTGCAACGGCTCTTTCCTCAAATTATGCAAGTCTTCAACAGCTCTAATTTCCTCTATAAAAGGAAGAAGATTTGAAGAAGATTTTTTTTGCTAAGACTCTTGAAACTATATTGCTGAACCTGTGCTCTGTTTTGCTGTCAAGTTCAAAAACTCTTAGAAATTCTTTTAGTTCTGTAACTTAGAATTTCTTAAGGTTAAGAGTCTTAACCTGTGTTGTATTAAGAGAACACCTCTGATATTTTATCAAGTGTTCAACCCAAACTCATTTATTTGTAAACCAGTTTGGTCCCTAAGTCTCAGTCTGTATACTGAGCATTTGTAACCTCATTCCTTTGTGGTCTGAGTCAGAAGTCTCTTGACTTTGTGTCTTGAGCATTGGGAAGTCTCTTGACTTAGTGTCTTGAGCATTGGAAGCCTCTTCCTTTGTGGTTGAGCATTAGAAGCCTCTTCCTTGGTGGTTGAGCAACTGGAAGTCTCTTCCTTAGTGGTTGAGCATTTGTAATCAGCTGATTATAGTGGAACTCTTTTGTTGGAAAACAAGGGGCCTGGACTACTTCTCACATTGAGAAGGAACCAGTATAAATTGTTGTGTGTCTCTCTTCCCTTCTCTATTTACTTTTTATAACCGCTGCATAACTCTGAGAAATAGTTCAGAACTGATTCATATCAGATTCTGAACTTGACTTAAGTTTTTGAGAAGAAAAGAACCAAGTTTTTTTGAGTCACACAATTCAACCCCCCCTTCTTGTGTGTGTTTTTCTCACCTTCAGTTCCTTCTTTTTTTTTTTTTTTAGTTCCATGACACACTAAAATGTGTCAGCAACATAAATAAGGTCTTTCGTCTGAATATCCCATAGAGATAATTCACGGATGTCATCGAATCCAGTGGACTGGAAAACCTTGCTACCACGAGCTACACCCTGATTTCTCATGGCCTCTTGTTGGCATTTTATGAGATTTGAGACTCAAAGACATCAAACTTCTATATCCTGGTTTGAAAGATGATATAGTGACACTAGATGACATGTCATGCATTATGCATTTGCCCATTCAGAGCCGTCTGTTGGACCATACCCCACTATTCAAACTTGATGGGGTCAAGCTGATGGTGGAGCTAATTAGAGTTGATCGAGAAGTGGAAATGACTAAAGGGGATCATGCTCAATTCAACTTCCGGGAGTGTAAGTACCAAAGACACTTGCATGCAACATTACTAGTGATGTGGAGGGTGATGAGGTAGGCAGAGATCTGCACGGGGGGAGTACACGCTTTTCTTGGCGAGCTTCACCATCTTCTCAGACAAGAGCGTTGCATATGTTGATGTGACGTACTTGAATTTTTTTAGTGAGCTTACTATGGTCTACGACTTTGCTTGGGGGACTGCTGTCCTAGCTTACTTGTACCGAGAGTTTAATGTTGTTTGCAAGTATAGGTCGAAGCAAGTAGTCGGTTATATGACATTGCTTCAAATAACATGTGTACTTAAAGCACAAGTTAATGTACTAAATATAAAATTTTATCTTAAAATTTACGCATTCATTTTCTTATTATTTATCTCATGTGACCCAATTGATTCTCTCTATAAGTTGTCATAGAATTGAAAATCAATATCAATATTATATTATTTATAAAGAGGATATATAATTTTGAGCTGAATTTTTATCTTTCTATTAAATTATTGATTAAAAACTATTTTAATTACAAATTTTTAATATAATATTATTTTTAATTTATAAAATCAGTTAAATTTCATTATAATAGAAACAATTTCACTACAATAAAAACAATATAAGTTAATTTTTATTTGATTGTATTATATTCTAAAATATTTATAATAAATATGATAAAACAAACATACATTTAAACACAATAAAAAATCGAACAAACTCGTATGAAATGCCCGTCTTACCACTAGTAATTATAAAATATATACGTGAAAATGACAACATGACCTAGTTGATTATCTCGTGAAGATTGTGTATTATTTTATGAAAATATCTTTTAAAAGAGTTTTTTTTTTTTTGAAGGAATCTTTTAAAAGAGTTGACATGCGTGACACACGTGAGTCAAATTGAATTACTCATTCTAGCCTCATTTATTTTTTTATTAACATGAGCAAAAAGAGGCAAAATCAAAATCAAGAATTACTTCCTATAGAAAGTGATGCCTAAAGCATCTCCAAATAAAGTTGAATTGCGATGGATAAATCAGGACAGAACTCTTGAATCCTAACAAGGGGATCTCATCTTCTAGCTCTCATCTTGGAAGAAAGTCTACACACATTTCCTTCTCTAACAATATGATAAAGTGTTATTTATTTCCCACTTCTTGTTTAAAAAACCTCTAACGCGGTCTAACAATATAGAACAATAGCAAAAAAACACGTTCTCTCCTTATAAGATTTTACTACACATGTTAAAAACAAAAACACTCGCGCACATACACACACGCGCACACACATATATGTGTAGTTATTATTAAATTACTTTATATAAAGATGTATTTATTTTTTTATTGTGCATCTTTGAAGATAAATTGGTGGTATTAATAACGAATATATTTGAAAGAAAAAAATTTAAAAATACTCTCTTTGATCGATATTATAAGTAAATTTTTGTTTTTTAGATTCATTGAATAATTAAGTAGTAGTATGTCAATTTATTAAAAAAAAAAATCATAGTACCAACCAACATTCATAATTTTGAGAACTATTTGAATGTTGAATCCATAATGCTTTCATCCAAACCAAATGAAAATTAACGATATTTTTTATTTGGCCGAATAATCACGATTCACGAGTTTCTTTTCATAATTTCTTCTACATCAACTGTAACACGAGAACATTTTAAACAATTAAAACTCTTGTACTCCACATTATTAAACATATATAACGTTCAAACGAGTTGGTGACTACTTGATATGGTTGACTTGACGAATATTTGGAGTATAGAAATGACTTATTAAAAATGGCATTTTATTTAGAACAATGTTATTTGAACATCTAAAAATTAACAACTATAGAGTAATTAGTATAAAAATATATTATTTATAATTATTGATGTCAATATAAGAGAGATAACTAATTAAAAAAATGAGATTGTACCCCATACAACATATATATAATGTGTTGGAAACCAAAAAAAGTTGTCTAATATACATTTCTCTTTTATTTATGAGTGATATTGCAAATAGTAATAAGGTGGTGAAAGAAGTTAGAAACTCTACAATGTTGTCTTGGTTCTTGTTATAGTTTTTTTCAAACTTCTGCGTCTTTATCTTTTTAAATGACAAAAATAGAAATATTGGTAAATGATAGAGGATCATGACCCAGCAAAGAGTTATGTATTTTCAAGTTCGTGTTTTCTAACCCTTTACTATGCCTATAGAGCTTGTAATTTCCCTTCTCTTGTTCCTTTTGTAATAGATTGAATAATACTCTCCAATGTCTCCATTAGTAACTATTGCTTATAAAGAAAATTGGTGTGTACCCCCTGAAAGCTGGTTAATTTTATTCAAATATTAATTGACCATGAAATATCTAACAGAAGGCTCTTTAATACACTGAAAGCTTTTTTTTTTTATAATAATGTTTGCTTAAGTAGTTTAGTGTCTAGAATTCACCTTTAAGACGAATAAGTGGAGAATACAAAATTCGAATTCCAACCACTGTATATTACAATGAATTAACTCTTCAACCTGAGTTATACTCACATGGATTGATTTATACATACTTTAATTAACTGATTAATTTGTATATGTTTGATAATAGAATCTAGCTTTTAAAATATTCATCTAGTATCCTTAAAAAAAAATATTCATCCAGTAATGGTAAAAGGTTGGTATAGTTGTAAAAAAATATATACTATCTTAGATCAAGAGGTTTCAAATTTGAGCTCCATTATTTTCTTTAGAGTGAGGTAAATGTAAATGCATTTATAAATGTTTTTTGAGCTTTAAGATTTGTTCTACCTTGGAATGTGGCCCCATCAATATAGCAAACCATTGATAATTTCTTATAGGAAAAAACTTAGATGAATTTCCTTAATTACTTTTCGTATGGTTCTGTCGCGGTGATTTTCGGAGATCAAGCTATTGATTAGCGTTGACTCACTAATTTATTTCACGACTGAACTTTTAATTATTTAAATGAAAAGTGGAAAAAAGTTTTAAATTACCACATTTTTAAAGATTAGGGTTCGGGGGTTAGTTACGTTTAGGGAAGGTGTTAGCACCCTAAACGTTCGTAGTACTCTACGAGAACCTCTTGATTTTATTTATTTATTTTGGGCTATAACTTGCTTATATATTTAAAAGAAAGAATTGAATTAGAATAGTGAGAAAAAATAAAAATGTTTTTTTTTTTGTATTTTTTATGATTTGGAAGGACAAGGTCCTTTGCCTACGTACCCGTGAGGGATCAAAACCTCGTAGTTCGGGGTAAAAATGCCGTTTGATTTGTTTAGGTGTTTTTTAGTTTTTGAAAAAAGGTTTTAAAGATAATAAAGGCCAAGTGGCAAAATAAAATTGGTTTGTGTTTTTTATTTTTGAAAATGATTAAAGTGTTATTAAAGTAGATTAATGGTTATTTAAAGAAAATAAAAGAGAAAAAACGGACACTTGATTGAAAATCAAGGTTTATTAAGAAAAGATTTTTTTGTGAGATTTTTAAATATTTGCATGTTTTTGTTTTTTTTTTTGAATATGGACTAAGACTAAAAAAATAACTAAAAAAACTAAACGCGAGGAAATTCCGTGGTGACGTTGGATCACCACGAAACCCTTTTGAAATTAAACTAACCTAATATTTTTTTGTATTTTTTTTTTTGTAAAGCAAAAGAAATAAAAAAAGAAATAAAGGACATAAAGCGGAATAAATAAAGTGAGTGTCAGTGCAAATTCTCATTTATATTTACATTGTTCCTAAATACATTCTAAAAGATGGCAAAATAATAAATAAAAATAAAAATTGCGAATGCACTAAAAAAAATAAGTAAATATGCTAAGAATAAAAATAAAATGAAAATGCATGAAAATAAAAGGAAAATAACAAAAAAAAATGCATGAGATACTATATGATAAATGCAATGGAATAAAATGCATGAAAATACACAAGGAATTATCAAAATAAAATGCAAGAAATGATAAGAGAAAATAAAAAAAAAATAAAAAGGAACAGGGGGTGCCATGAGCAGAAAGGGGGGTGCAGAAATTGAAATCAGAAACAGGAAAGCTGAGAGAAGAAATGGGCTGCGTGGGCCTAAGGTTATGGGTCACTATAAAATCATTTTTCTGGTTTTTTAACCCTCATTCCCTTCTTCCCTCTCTCTCTCTAGTCTTTCTTCTCTCTTTCTCTCAAAACTCAGCTGGCCGGAAACATTTCCCGGCGCGGTGGCCGCCGGCCTAGACGACGGCGCCACCGTGCCGGAAACTGAAAACTTGTTTTTTTTTAAAAAAAATTTGCTTTTCTAAAATTCTTTTCTCCCCTCTTCTCAAAAATCCACTTAGTTTTTTCTAAAACTTTTTAAAAACGGCTAGATCTAAGTTTAAAAATTCTTTAGAAAACTACCTCTTTTGGTTTGAATGGCTCCGGTTTTGGATGCGGGTTGGTCGTACGGTTGCGAGTTTGGGTTGTGTGTGTGGTTGTGGGTATAGAGGAAGGCCGCGTGTGGTGTTTGTTTGTGGAGGGGAGGGAGGCTCGGTTGCTGTTTGTGGCTGTTGAGGGATGATGGCTGGGCCGGTTTTGGGCCGTGGGTGGTGGTGAGATGGTGGTGGCCGTATGGTCTTTGCTGGGATTTTGTGATGGGAGCCGTGTGTGTTGTAATGTTGTTGGGAAAGGGTCGCGTGTTTGTGTGGTTCAGTGATTTTGAGTGGTGTTTTGTGGCTGTGAATGGTGATTGAGAGAATGGCCGTATGGTGGTTTGTGGTTGGGAGAGGGGCTGTGAGTGGTTTACGGTTTGGAGGTTTTTGCGTTTTGCTGATGAGTTTTTTGTGCGTCTTTTTTTTGGCTGGATTCTGAAATGATGCCTTTTTATTATGCAATGTTGATTAATGTCATTTAAGAGCCAATGATGGACAATAAAACTAATTAATCAGCAAAAATATCAAAAAGGTAACCATTAAAATGGTCCTTAAAACACATTAAAACCAAAAGTCAGACCTTTTAAAAAATAATAGAAGAAAAAAACGAAAAATAAAATAAATAATAAAAAAAAGGATAATAATAAAAAAGGAAAATAATAAAGCTAAAAATAAAAAGAAATAAAAAGTAAAAAAGACAAATAAAAATAATAAAAAAAACGTCGCTTTCGGGACCAAAAAAATGAGGTATTTAAAATACCTCCCTGCCGAAATTTCGTTTGAAACGACGAAAAAAATTCCGAACCAAAAGACGAGTGAAAAAGAATTTTAGGTCAAAAATTGGGGTATGACAGATGCCCCTATTTAAGTTTCTTCGTCCGGAGATTCGAAAATAAGATCTTTGATTCGACGGGTCGAAGGGACTTAAATACAGAGTACGCCAATTTTGGACCTAACAAAAAAAAAAAGTTCAGTCGTGAAATAAAATTAGTGAGTCAACGCTAATCAATAGCTTGATCTCCAAAAATCACCGCGACAGAAATGGCGACTTCACTGGGGAAGGGATCATCTATCGTATTGACAGCTGAAGAAGGAAGTATGATATGAGAAAAGATACCGACCACAAGCTGCCTGTTTGTAGGGCTTGCCACTTGAGGTAAAGACGAAAATAAAAGTAACATGCCACTGACGACAAGAAACAAAGGTGAATGTCAGCTGTTCGGGATGTTGCCGAACTTGCCACTGACGACAAGAAATAAAGGGTAAATGCCAACTGTTCGGGTTGTTGCAGAACTCCCATTGACGACAAGAAATAAAGGGTAAATGCCAACTGTTCGGGTTGTTGCCGAACTGCCATTGACGACAAGAAATAAAGGGTAAATGTCAACTGTTCGGGTTGTTGTCGAACTGCCATTAACAACAAAGAAATAAAGGTAGATATCAACTGTTCGGGTTGTTGCCGAACTGCCATTGACGACAAAGAAATAAAGGTAGATGCCAACTGTTCGGGTTGTTGCCGAACTGCCATTGACGACAAGAAGTAAATGTAAATGTCAACTGTTCGGGTTGTTGCCGAACTGCCATTGACGACAAAGAAATAAAGGTAGATGTCAACTGTTCGGGTTGTTGCCGAACTGCTGTAGTACCCTAATTTTGTCCTAAGCCTTTTAAAACAAAAAAATCAAAAAAATCAAAGAGGGAGAAAAAGTCAAAGTCAACAAAAGTCAACAGAAAAGTCAACATTTCAAAAATGTTGACTTCGCACTGCGAAGCTCACTTCGCACTGCGAAGTCTGCGATTTTTCTGCAGATTTTTGGTTTCTTTGATTTAATTCCAGATTTTGTTGCATATCATTTCCATATTTATTTTAATCAGCATTCATGGCTATTTGGGCCAAGCAAAACCAGAAATGAGAGACTTGCCATTAATGCCAAGGTTGGAAGCTTTTTCTTCCAACCTAGCATGTGACAAGCAAGTGGGCTTGCCCTTGGGCAGCTCTTGTCCCTCCCATGTGACCTGTTAACCACCCCAAGGTTGCCAGCCACCTGCTTGATGACTTTCCTCCTGCTTGCTCCCCCAAAACCAGTCAAACTAGCTGGATTTTCTCACTTGAAAAGCCATGAGTGCCTACCCTGTTTTTGCAGCAGCTTTTCACCCCTCACACCAGCCATAGATAGCCTTTTTCATCCCTCAATCTCTGCACATTACAGTGCACGTTTTTATTGATCAACCATTGAGATTGCAAGGATTGATCCCCAAGTTTGGCCAATTGCAATTCAGCCATGTTTCTCATCATTGCTATCCTAAAATCTTTGATTTTGTGGCTGAAATCAGTCAAAGACTTAACCCTTGGCACAAGGCAGAGTTGCCTCTATCCATTAGCATTAAATGCAAAGCCAAATAGCCTGAATTTAGCTCACAAATCAGCTAGGCTCTAGGATTTTTTCATCATTACTTGAGATTGCATTTTGGCCTATAAATAGAGATGCAAGGCAAGAGAAAATGCAGCATTGCATAGCATAAGATAGAGCAGAAAATAGAGCATTAAGAGAGCAAAGAAACACTACTCATTTCAGCCAAACAACCAGAGAAAAACCAATCCAACACAAAGCTTTACCAAGCTCAAAGTTCATCACCAATACCAAAAACCTTTGTGAAAACCTTCAACCAATTCAAATCCATTGCAGCTGGAGCTTTGCTAAGGATCTCTGTAAGTTTCTAAGCCTTTGTATTGCATTTTCATTTGTGTTTGCGTAGCAATTTTGGTTCAAAACCTTTTGGTTCTAAAAAACCCCTTTTGAATTTCAAAGAACTCCCAAGGTTTTCAAAACACCAAAACTGGTTTGTCCAACCTTTTTCATCCCAAAAACTCAAAGCTTTTCACTCACTTAAAAGGTCCTGAGTGTGTTCAGAAGTTGTTTCTGAACAAAAGTTCAGAAACAGCTTCTGAACTCAAAAATTCGCATGCTTCGCAGTGCGAAGTCATGGTCGCAGTGCGACCATGACAGAACTCAGAATCTGAGTTTAGGTGTCAAAATGGCCAATTTTTGAGGTTCTAGCCCAAGAGCTCAGAACCTAAGAGTTTTTAAACCCATGTTTTTTCGAACCATAACAAGGATTTTGCACAATATTGACAAATTCACAAGTTCGGGTGACATTTTGTGGATAACTTGCAAAACAAGTTATGTTCTCAAACTTTCAAAACAACATGAACAAACCAGCTATGTTCATCATTTCAAATTAAACTTGAACAATAAATATTGTTCATGATTTTCAAAACCCAAAATGAACATACGCCAAATAAGTTCACTTTTCGCAAAATGAGCCAAACTTGGGCGTTTTCTAGCAAAATTGCTAAATCTTTCCAATTTGGGTTTTCAAACCAAATGTTTTGATATACCTTGGGATTTCTAAAAGAATTCTACCCAAAAACTTGAATGAAAAAGGGATGGTGTGACGTATGTCTCTCCATTGCCCCGATTGTACGAATGCGTGACGTATGTCTCGTCGTTCGGACAATCGTCATTCCCTTTTCAAACGTATCCAACCATAACCAAACCAAACCTTGGCCCCTTGTGGTCAATCCGAACCTTTTGGTCCCCCGTGGCCAATAGATTCGATCCCCCGACTCGTTTGAGTCACTCGGTCAATGTTCGACTCGTCCGAGTCCATTGTACCTGTTCTTGATCTCAGTGGATCAATCGAACAATCGCCCGACTCATTGGAGTCCCCTCGGTCAATGATTGACTTGTATGAGTCCATTGCACCTCTCTTGGTCCCATAGCGACCAATTCGAACCCTTTACCCTAACGGACGTACCTTTTAACAATTCTAGTGCGATTCGTGAACAAACGCTTAATAAGTCTCCCAAGCGCGAGCATACAAGCTACGTTTTAATCGCAAGAATTCGGTTAAAACATCGTTCATTTAAAATTAACCAACACATGTACGTTTTTCTACCAAAGAACTACGTACGCTTTGAATTCTCCGACTACCGGGAGATACGTAGGAGCAAGATCGACATCTTGTCAAGCGCAATAATAAAAACTTTTTTTTCTTTTCTTTCGTTTGTTTTTATCTCTTTCCCCCCTTTTTAGTATATTTTCTTTTGACATGGATAAGCATGCGCGCAAAACATTTAAAAACAATTTAAGCTTTAGCCAAATAGAAGGTTCCCGTTGAGTACAACGGACGTGAGGGGTGCTAATACCTTCCCCTTGCGTAATCGACTCCCGAACCCGACAATGGTTGCGATGACCATCCTTTCCTCATCGTCAAAGGGTTTTATTATCGTTTCCCTTTAAGCAAAAAAAAACTTAAGGGTTTATCAACGTTCCCTTTACACAAAAACTTTGGTGGCGGCTTCACAAAGGCCCTCCGAGCGTTTACAAACGACCTCGGAGGATTTGTGCGTCTTTTTCTCAGGAAAAAAACGAGGTGCGCACAGCTGGCGACTTCACTGGGGAATCCTTTTCCCACTAGCGAGTCAAGCCTAACCTATTTGGCTTTTAAGCCAATTGTTTTTATTTTCTTTGCGTGCCATGCTTTTATTTTATTCATCCATGTCATATTTATGCTTTATGTTTATATTTGCTTTATTTTGCTTTATATTCATATCATATATATATCAAATGCGGGGGTTACTTGAGTGATGTTACTCCACATTGTTCGGGTTAATGCCGGACGTGTGAGGCTCTCTATCCGAGCTTGAGAAAAAAACTAAGTTAGAAGGAGGTTGTGTGCGGAAGCCCGCGTTGACGTATGTCCGTGAGGTAGGATGCCCAACCCCGCTTAGATGAGATTTTCACGTGGAATTAATTGAAGTCATGTCGACGTATGTCCATAGACAACCCTAATTCCATGTGAGGTCTATGACTCTAAGGACCTCTTCTTAGGAGATTTCACCATTTAGAGCCTACATGTGAGGATGGGGGGAAGTTCCGAACCTTCATAAACCATACCCTTGCATATCATTTGCATTCATGAAAGTAATTTTCGCATCATTTTGCTTTATAGGAGTTTAAAAAAAGAACAAACAAATATTAGCAAAAAGAAATATGGATTTCGGGAACAAAAATACGCTCGCCTTCAAAATTAAAGCTCCTAGGGTGGAAAGTTTATTAGCTCTAAGCAAGAGGCTCTCTTCGGTCAACAAGAACATTTTCGAGGCAAGCTATGGGCTAATCCTTGATCTCCTACCCGTGAGAATAGATTCAACGGCCTTAACCACTTTGGCGCAATTCTTCGACCCACCTCTACGGTGCTTCACATTTCAAGACTTCCAACTAGCGCCAACTTTGGAAGAGTTTGAGAAGATTTTGGGTTGTAGCATGAAGGGTCATGAACTCTATCTCGGTCCGGGAAAGGATCCCACATTTGAAGCCATCGCCGAATCCTTATACCTCGACACCCAAGAAGTGGCATCTAACTTGGAAGTTAGAGGGAACCTTAAGGGATTTTCAAAAAAGTTTTTGGAAGCCAAAGCTCGGGAAATGTTAGCCAACAAAGAGGGAAGGGCATTCAACGCCATCTTAGCCCTCTTAGTCTACGGAATTGTTTTATTCCCCAACATGGATGATTTCGTAGACTTTCCGGCTCTAGAGGTATTTATGACTAAAAATCCGGTTCCCACAATTTTAGCGGATTTTTATCATACCCTCTACTCTAGGCATGAACAAGCAAGGGGACGCAAAATTACTTGTTGCACTCCCGTAGTGCAAATTTGGATGATGTCCCACATGCCAAGAAACCGAGACTTTGTGGAAAACCGGGCCAAGCTCAAATGGTCGCAACGGATGACAACCCTCGCCGAGAAGGACATCCATTGGTTTTCACCAAACTTAGAGGACCCGGAAATTATCCTCAGTTGCGGGGACTTCCCTAACGTACCCCTCATTGGTACTAAGGGATGTATTAATTACAATCCGGTCCTCTCTCTCCGACAACTAGGTTTCTCAATGGAGGAAAAACCTAATGACCTTTTGTTGGAAGCTTTCTACTTAAGGGAAGGCGATCAAGACCCGGCATTGCTAGAGAAAATCCGGGGAGCATGGAGCCAAGTGCGCAAAGGAAGGGTCGGCAAGAGAAACTGTGTCGCCAAACCCCTTTATACTCATGGGTGAAGGAGAGGGTCAAAGCAATCAAGCTACCCTTCGTGGTCACAAACCCTCCAAAATCTCCTACACCTAAACCTATTGCAACCATTCCCAACAAAGAAGTGGAGGACCTCAAAGCTAAAATTCAAGAACTCCAAAACAAAAACGGAGACTTAGAATTGAAGCACCTCCAAGCTTTAGGAGAAGTTACTAGGACGAAGAGAGACCGTGATGAAGTAACAAACTCTCTCCTAGTGTGCCAAAAACGGCTAAGAATCTCCGAAGGGAAGAGAGATTGGATAGGAGGCGGCTTGGTTAGTGCGGATGCCAACCTTGTGGCCAAGGACGAAGAGTTGGAAAGAATCTTACATTCCAACCAAGAGCTCAAGAAGTTTGGCGAACTAGCCATCGAAGTTCAACGGAAATGGAGGTTGAAATTTCAAGAGAAAAATCAACAGCTCCAAGAAGTAGTTAAAGACTACAAAGAGCAGCTTCAAGCCGAACGCGTCCAACGGCAAAGACATGAGAGCCTTTCTCATGGGAGGCTAAAGTGCAATCGTCTCGAAGAAGACATCAAGAAATTCGAAGAGTACTTCGACAAGATTGCAAGAGCTCACGGGGACCACATTGCACAACTACATGATGAAATTAGAAGTGCAAGAGTCAAGCTAGACCAGCGCAAGGAAGTGATTGAGTATGTATGGCAAGACGCCACCCGATTAAGTGAGGATTTCACTAAATTGGTTGCATTTTCAAATTTGGTAATCACCCAACTTCCAAAGAGGCTAGCGGAGGCCGAGATGGTCATGCCCTACTTTGTCATCCCTTTGGAGATCCAGAAGTTTATGAAGTTCTGCAAGGACACCATAGATTTCTATAGGGAGGAGATGAACAAAGCCGAGAAGCGAGCGGCTATTTGATTTGTGATAGCATTAGTTACACTTTGTAAACAAATGTTATTTAATCAAATATATTTTAAAGCATAATCAATTTCCCGGTCTTTAATATTTCGAATTTGCTAATATTAATTGTACACCTTTAAACTCCATAAAGCAAAAAAAAAACGCATATTTCGCATACTCATACATACATCCACATGCATCTTCATGCATCTTTTTCAAAAAAAAAAAAAACTCATTCATTTCCCTAAAAAACAGTTCAAAGCAATCATAGCCCGAAAACCCCGAAAGCCCTCGGTCCAAGAACCAGATCTTCAACACTCGTACGAAACACGAGCTAACAAACAAAGGATCATGGACAATTTGGAACAAACCCAAGCGGCTTTGAGAGAAGAGGTTGACGGAATGAAAGGAAAGATGGATCAGATGCTAGAGTTAATGCAAGCTTTATCGGCACGAGAAAGTAACCCTCGCCCAACAACGGATGCGGCTAATGTGCAATGGCCTCCTTATGGTTTACCTCTGAATTATACCCCACCATTCGAAAATGAGGGCCAAGGACCACCTCCACCACCGCTCACAATCCCCGTAAGGAATGAAGAGCGTCGTCCTCAAGGAACTTCCACTACTCAGCATGAGATGATTTCCCATGATGTGGAAAATAATCCACCAAGGCAGTCTGCTCCCGACACCACCCACCAAGACAATGATACCACCCAAATGTATCGAGTTTTGGAAGAAAGGTTGAAAGCTGTCGAAGGATTCAGTTCATACGGCACCCACAATGCTTTGGACATGTGCCTAGTGCCCGACGTGGTAATCCCTCTGAAGTTCAAAGCACCGGACTTCGAGAAGTACAAAGGAATTCAATGCCCTCGGAACCATCTAAGGATGTTCTGTAGGAAGATGGCAGCTTACGCAATGAACGAGAAACTCATGGTGCATGTGTTTCAAGATAGTTTAAGCGGAGCGTCCTTGGATTGGTACATGCAGCTCGAGCGTACCCATGTCCAAACTTGGAAGGATCTAGCCGATGCCTTCCTAAAGCAATACAAATATAATTTGGACATGGCTCCAAATAGGATGCAACTACAAAACCTCCTACAAAGAAGCAACGAGTCCTTCAAGGAGTACGCGCAGCGGTGGAGAGAACTAGCTTCTCGTGTACAACCACCACTATTGGAAAGAGAGCTTGTCGACACCTTTATGGGCACACTTCAAGGCCCATATTACGACAAGATGATTGGAAGCACGTCTGTCGGTTTCTCCGATCTAGTCATGGTTGGTGAAAGAATAGAGGACGGAGTAAAGAGAGGAAAAATCCAAGGCTCTCTAGAAGCTCAAAGTGGAGCTAGAAAACCCCCAGCAACTTTCACAAAAAGAAAGAGGGGGAGACAAACGCTGTTCTAGTGGGACCATCTTGCCCACCACCAAATCAAGTGCCTCACTACCACTATCCTTATGTGGCAGCAGCAACGGTTCAAGGGCGTTACTCACCTCAAGTGATTCCCGCAACTCCACCTCGACAACCGGTAGTATTGCCTCAAAATCAACAGCAACAACAACAAGGCGGGTACCCATCAAGGAATCAAGCGGGCTCAAGGAACAGTTATTATAATAGGCAGTTTGATCCTGTACCTATGCCTTATGGTCAAATCTTGCCATACCTAATCCAAAAGGGTATGGTCGAACCAAGACTACTACCACCAATGTCGCCACCATATCCACATTGGTACGACACGAATGCCAAATGTGACTACCACGCAGGAACCGTGGGGCACAATGTCGAGAACTGTAGAGTTTTCAAACACAAGGTTCAGGACCTTATTGACAAGAAGCTGTTGTCCTTCAAAGAGGAAAACCCCAATGTAAAAAATAACCCATTACCGGGGCATGCGGGTCCCTCTGTAAATGCGGTGGAGGAACAAGAGGACTTTGGTCCAGTCAAAAGGGTAGCCAATGTTAAGACTCCCCTGTCAACCATAAGGGAGCGTTTAACCGGCTTTGGTTTGTTCGAGGAAATGCACGCCAACTGTGAAGCCTGCAAAGTCAACCCGGACAAGTGCGGAAAGCTGAAGAGTTGTCTTCAAGAGCTAATGGACCAAGGTTGGATCCAAATTGGTTATATAAAGGATGGCACGGACGTTGCTACCTTAGAGTCTAACGACCCAAAACCTCTCGAAATCCCATACCAAAGGAGAGAGGTACCAATGCCAATACAACCCATAACATTCCACGTACCTGCACCCTTCTCTTTTGAAAGCACGAAGAGGGTACCATGGAATTACCAACCTGTGGCCTATGTGGAAGGAAAACCACTAGCCAAAATTGAGCCCAGCATCACTAACATCACCGGTGTTGGAGGAATAACCAGAAGTGGTAGAGTCTTCGCTCCGAAAGAACTCGGGAAGACGCCAGCCGTACTACCAAAAGAGCCGCTCAAAGAAAAGAGCGTGGAGGAAGAAGAGAACCAAGCGGGGCCTTCTCAAAAAACAACCCCGCAAAAAGAGGCCGAAGAGTTCCTAAGGATAATCCAAAAGAGCGAGTATAAAATCATTGACCAGCTAGGTCAAACTCCCTCCAAGATCTCCATGCTATCCTTACTACTAAGCTCGGAAGCACACCGAGAAGCACTGCTGCGGATCCTCAGTGAGGCACATGTCACCAAGGACATTCCTGTGGACCAATTCGACGGGATAGTCGGAAATATTACCTCAAGTAGGTACTTGGGTTTCAATGGCGATGAGCTACCCGACGAGGGGCACATTCATAACAGCGCCTTACATATCTCCGTGAAATGCATGGACCACATCCTCTCAAGAGTGCTAGTGGACACGGGGTCATCATTGAATGTCATGCCCAAGACTACCCTCCTCAAGCTATCATGTGAAGGGACAGTAATGAAGCCCAGCGCCTTGGTCGTAAAAGCTTTCGATGGGTCAAGAAGAGCCGTCATAGGGGAGATCGACTTACCAGTCCAAATCGGGCCTAAGGTTTTCACCATAACCTTCCAAGTCATGGATATTAATCCAACATACAGTTGTCTTCTCGGACGACCATGGATCCATGCGGCCGGAGCCATTACCTCCACTCTGCACCAGAAACTGAAGTTCATCATTGATAACCAAATGATTGTAGTTTCCGGGCAAGAGGACATGATGGTAAGTCATCTCTCATCATTCCGTTATATAGAAACGGACGAAGAAGCTGTGGATGTTCCATTCCAGTCTTTGGAAGTGGCAAATGTCGTGACTTTGAGCTCAAAGCCCAAGAAAGAGGCTAGGACAGCCATGTCATCATGGAGGGCAATAAGAGAGGCTCTAGAAGAAAGCCGACCTACCGGATGGGGCAAGTTAGTGGACATACCGGAGAAGAAGAATCGCTTCGGGTTGGGGTATCATCCATCAGCCGAAACTTTCTCAAAGCCTCCAAAGCAAGGGATCCTCCCCATTTCAGAAATATTCATCAGTGCGGGGTTTATAAATGAAGAGCAAGTGGCTCTACTTGAAGACGTAGATGAAGACGTGCCTGATTTGGTGTACCGTTGCGCTTCGGATGAAGCTTTGAACAATTGGAGGGCTATCGCAATTCCCGAGATCGTTACCAGGATCAAGTAATAAACCATGTTTGTTTGTTTTTTTTATTTTTTTTTAAAAAAAAAATCATTTAGCTCTGCCCAAGGCAAATGATTAGTCGTGTGGGGCCCCCATGTTTTAAAAGTTATTTACAATCATGAATAAAAGCACTCTTTTATGTTCATTTGAGTCTTTTTTCTTTTTTGCATTTGTTTTAAAAAAAAATTTCTACAAAAAGCCTAAAAAAAAAATCATACTCATGCAGATCCACAAATCCACCCTCCAAAAACAACACTGCCTTAATCCCTTATGACTTCGATTTCCCGATTAATCAAACGGAAGATGATGAAGAGGACGATTATGAACCGCCTGAAGAACTGTCCAGACTTGCAAATCAAGGGGATAGGGTAATACAACCTCACCAAGAATCAGTTGAAAAAGTCAACTTGGGGACCGAAGAGGATAAGAAAGAGGTCAAGATAGGAGCCTCCCTGCACGAGGATGTGAAAGGAAAGTTGATTAAGCTTCTGCAAGAGTACGTGGACGTATTCGCTTGGTCGTACCAAGATATGCCAGGTTTAGACCCTAGCATCGTTGTACACAAGCTGCCACTCAAGCCGGAATGCCCGCCAGTGAAGCAGAAACTGAGAAGAACTCGACCCGATATGGCTCTCAAGATCAGAGAAGAGGTCAAAAAGCAATTCGATGCCGGCTTCTTAGCCGTAACCAAGTATCCAACATGGGTTGCCAACATTGTGCCAGTTCCGAAGAAGGATGGCAAGGTGAGAATGTGTGTGGATTATCGGGACTTGAATAGAGCAAGCCCAAAGGATGATTTCCCGCTACCCCGCATCGACATATTGGTGGACAACACAGCCCAATTCTCAGTCTTTTCCTTTATGGATGGCTTCTCGGGATATAACCAAATCAAGATGGCTCCAGAGGACATGGAGAAAACTACATTCATCACCCCATGGGGGACTTTCTGTTATAAGGTAATGCCTTTCGGATTAACAAATGCCGGGGCAACATACCAAAGAGCAATGGTGACTCTTTTCCATGACATGATCCATAAGGAAATAGAGGTCTACGTCGACGACATGATCGCCAAATCCCAAACGGAGGAGGATCATCTAGTCCATCTACAAAAGCTTTTCGAACGCCTAAGAAAATTCAAGCTGCGCTTGAATCCTAACAAGTGCACATTTGGCGTTAGATCCGGGAAGTTATTGGGCTTCATCGTCAGCCAAAGAGGTATTGAAGTGGATCCCGACAAGGTAAAGGCCATCCAAGAAATGCCAGCGCCAAATATCGAGAAAGAAGTCCGGGGTTTCTTAGGAAGATTGAACTACATCGCTAGGTTCATCTCACACATGACAGCTACTTGCGAACCAATCTTCAAGCTGCTAAGGAAAAACCAAGCCGTTCATTGGAATAAGGATTGCCAAGAGGCGTTTGACAAGATCAAACAATACCTGCAAGAACCACCAATTTTAGTACCTCCGGTTCCGGGTAAACCCCTCATCTTATACCTAACCGTACTTGAAGGATCAATGGGTTGTGTGTTAGGACAACAAGATGAAACGGGAAGAAAAGAGCACGCAATCTACTACCTAAGCAAGAAGTTTACCGACTGTGAAACAAGGTATACTTCACTTGAAAAGACTTGCTGCGCTTTAGCATGGGCTGCTCGACGCCTAAGGCAATACATGTTGACCCATACAACTTGGTTGATATCGAAGATGGATCCCATCAAGTACATCTTCGAAAAGCCTGCCCTCACAGGGAAGATAGCCAGTTGGCAAATGCTGCTGTCTGAGTACGACATCCAATATGTTGCTCAAAAAGCCATCAAAGGGAGTGTTTTATCCGAGCACCTTGCTCACCAACCATTGGAGGATTATCAGCCCATACGATTCGACTTCCCAGACGAAGATGTCGTAGCTTTGAATGGCGAAAAGGTCACAAGCGATGATGAAGGGCCAGAACCGAAAGCTCAATGGAAGCTCGCTTTCGACGGCGCCTCAAATGCCATGGGGCACGGTATCGGAGCAGTTTTAATCTCCCCAAGAAATGGATATCAACCATTCACAGCAAGGTTATGCTTTGACTGCACCAACAACATGGCAGAATATGAAGCATGTATCCTAGGCCTCGAAGCAGCAATTGATCTAAGGATCAAAAACCTTGAAGTATACGGTGACTCAGCCTTAGTCATCTATCAAGTCAAAGGAGAATGGGAGACAAAACATCCCAATTTAATCCCCTACCGAGCCCGGGTTGTAGAGTTGATTAAGCATTTTGATGAAATCAACTTCCATCACATACCTCGAGAAGAAAACCAGGTGGCAGATGCTTTGGCTACATTATCATCAATGTACCAAGTAAATTTCTACAATGAAGCACCAATCATAAAGATGGATCGTAGAGACAAACCGGTTGTATGTGCAGCGGTCGAAGAAGGACTTGACAACAAACCTTGGTTCTACGACATCAAGCGATACCTCGAAGAGCAGGAGTATCCAGAAAATGTCTCACACACCGACAAGAGGATCCTCAGAAGATTGGCCTCCCAGTTCTTCCTCAGTGGAAATACCCTCTACAAGAGAAACTATGACATGGTCCTGCTCAGATGTGTGGATAAACATGAAGCGGACATGCTCATCAAAGAAATCCACGAGGGATCTTTTGGAACCCATGCCAATGGGCATGCAATGGCAAAGAAAATCTTAAGGGCGGGCTATTATTGGTTAACCATGGAAGCTGACTGTTTCCACTACGCCAAGACTTGTCACAAGTGCCAGATTTACGCCGACAAGGTGCATGTGCCACCAACTCCACTGAACGTCATGACTTCACCTTGGCCATTCTCTATGTGGGGCATAGACATGATTGGAATGATCGAGCCCAAAGCGTCAAATGGACATCGCTTCATCCTCGTTGCCATCGACTACTTCACCAAATGGGTAGAAGCAGCTTCGTATGCAAACGTAACCAAACAAGTGGTAGCCCGATTCATCAAGAAGGAAATCATTTGCCGTTACGGCACTCCCCACAAAATCATCACCGATAATGGGGCAAACCTGAACAACAAGACAATGAAGGAGTTGTGCAAAGATTTCAAGATTGAGCACCATAATTCCTCCCCTTACCGACCAAAGATGAATGGTGCGGTAGAAGCAGCCAATAAGAAAATAAAGAAGATCATCCAAAAGATGGATTGGCATGAGATGCTTCCCTTTGCGCTACATGGCTACAGAACAGCCATTCGCACTTCAACTGGGGCAACCCCTTTCTCCTTAGTATACGGTATGGAAGCTGTGCTTCCCGTAGAGGTGGAAATTCCTTCGTTAAGGGTCTTGATGGAAACCAAGCTAGAGGAAGCTGAATGGGTCCAAACAAGGTTCGACCAACTGAATCTCATAGAGGAAAAGCGCCTGACGGCAGTATGTCACGGACAACTCTATCAAAGGAGACTCAAGAGGGCATTTGACAAGAAAGTCCGTCCTCGAGAATTCAAAGAAGGAGACCTAGTGCTCAAGAAGATATTACCTGTCCACAAAGATCCCCGCGGGAAGTGGACTCCCAGCTATGATGGGCCGTATGTGGTAAGGAAAGCTTTCTCAGGCGGAGCCCTGATCATCACCACTATGGAAGGAGAAGAGTTCCCACTCTCAATAAACTCTGATGCAGTCAAGAGGTATTATGCCTAAGAAAAAAAGAAAAAAAGAAAAAAGCTCGCTAAATCGAAAACCTGAAAGGGCGGTTTAGGCAATAGAGAGCGTCCTGCTAGATCGAAAACCTGAAAAGGCGGTCTAGGCAAAAATTAAGGACATCAAAAAAGGAAATACACCCCGGTGGATTGAAAACTCGAAAGAGCGGTCCAGGCAAAAGTTAGGGGTTAACAAAAGAAGAAAGGCAATGACTGCATCATCCAAGCTCCGGACAAGATTCAAGAGGAGAAGAATCGGTCTCGTCAGCATCTTCCAAAAACAAAAATCTCGAAGTCATAAGGAAATAGCATGTGTTGTGCCAAAACCAGCAATTTTCTTTTTGCTTTTTCTTGTCTTTCTCTATCTCACTTCTCACTGTGTGTATTTTTTACCCATTTAAGAAGTCAAATCTGCATTGAATAAATTTCCTTTTGTTATTTTATGTTCTCAGTAGCGCATAAAATTTTGTTTTATTCATGATGAAAATGCTTTAAAACATGGGAAATAAACAAAAGAAATTTCTTCCAAAAAAAGAAAAAAAGCAAACAAACGTTGTTTTATTTGAACTTGTGTAAATTTCGAAGGAATTGTGGTAATTCCCACCAAATATTGCACCAAAGGATTTATGCTCTTCAGCAAAGGCAAGTGCGTAACTCACGGCACGCGGAGCGCAAAAGCCCCAAGGGTTAAGAGGAACAAATTCCCCAGTAAGCACCCTGAGCATCCAAACATCAATCAAGGCTGGATATCGATCATGCTTCCAAAATGATCCTTATATCCCCATGAAGCCAAACCTCATTGACATCCCCCAGGGAGTCTCAACCCCAAACAAACAAAGGATCCAATTATCATTGGCAGACCAACACAAATCCCCAGGACAAGCCCGAACTACACCGGTTTTGATCCCATTCGGGTATGTAGGCAAAGGACCCTGTCCTTCCAAACCAACCAACCAAAAAAAAAAAACAAAACAAACAAACAAAGGATCCAATTATCATTGGCAGACCAACACAAATCCCCGGGGCAAGCCCGAACTACACCGGTTTTGATCCCATTCGGGTATATAGGCAAATGACCCTGTCCTTCCAAACCAACCAACCAAAAAAAAAAACAACAAAACAAACAAACAAAAGATCCAATCGTCATTGGCACAACCACAACCAAGACCGACCTTGCTCGGCACCCAACCAGCATCCCTCATATCATGCATAGCATAATTCATGCATCATGTCAATTTCATTCATGCATGCATATACAAATCATTCATACACATGCATTTCATTTCATAAATCATGCATCCTCAACCAGGATTCTCCAGTGAGCATCACATATTCACCAACATCCATCAACAGTTAAGTGAGCGTTCCCCAGTGAACCTCCTTCACCAACTGTCCCCTATTCCCCAGCAGGAATCTTTGTTTGAGTCTATCTCATATCATATTGCATTGCATATCACTGCATATCATACTGCATAACATGCATCATACAATCATGTTCTCCGGTTCAACCAGGGGCACCTATTTAGGGTAAGACCATTTCAGTTAAGGTATCGACCTCTAGTGTAAGCGGCTAGATAAGATCACCTCCCCCAGTGTATCGACCTTCAGTGTTAGCGGCTGAATAAGATCACAGCTCGTTAGGAATCGACCTTCAGTGTAAGCGGCTGAATAAGATTACCTAGCTTAGGTATCGACCTCTAGTGTAAGCGGCTAGATAAGATCACCTCCCCCCAGTGTATCGACCTTCAGTGTTAGCGGCTGAATAAGATCACAGCTCGTTAGGAATCGACCTTCAGTGTAAGCGGCTGAATAAGATTACCTAGCTTAGGTATTGACCTCTAGTGTAAGCGGCTAGATAAGATCACCTCCCCCAGTGTATCGACCTTCAGTGTTAGCGGCTGAATAAGATCACAGCTCGTTAGGAATCGACCTTCAGTGTAAGCGGCTGAATAAGATTACCTAGCTTAGGTATCGACCTCTAGTGTAAGCGGCTAGATAAGATCACCTCCCCCAGTGTATCGACCTTCAGTGTTAGCGGCTGAATAAGATCACAGCTCGTTAGGAATCGACCTTCAGTGTTAGCGGCTGAATAAGATTACCTAGCTTAGGTATCGACCTCTAGTGTAAGCGGCTAGATAAGATCACCTCCCCCAGTGGATCTACCTCCAGTGTTAGCGGCTGGATACGATCAACCTTTTCAAACCATTGCATTTGCATTCCGCGAAGGACAAAATTCGGGTCCTTCTTTTTACTTAATTGATCTCCGCAAAGAGTTCATGAGATGCCCTCGGCACTCACGCACTCTATGCGAAGACACAATTAAGTAGGGGCAGCTGTAGTACCCTAATTTTGTCCTAAGCCTTTTAAATCAAAAAAATCAAAGAGGGAGAAAAAGTCAAAGTCAACAAAAGTCAACAGAAAAGTCAACATTTAAAAAATGCTGACTTCGCACTGCGAAGTCTGCGATTTTTCTGCAGATTTTTGGTTTCTTTGATTTAATTCCAGATTTTGTTGCATATCATTTCCATATTTATTTTAATCAGCATTCATGGCTATTTGGGCCAAGCAAAACCAGAAATGAGAGACTTGCCATTAATGCCAAGGTTGGAAGCTTTTTCTTCCAACCTAGCATGTGACAAGCAAGTGGGCTTGCCCTTGGGCAGCTCTTGTCCCTCCCATGTGACCTGTTAACCACCCCAAGGTTGCCAGCCACCTGCTTGATGACTTTCCTCCTGCTTGCTCCCCCAAAACCAGTCAAACTAGCTGGATTTTCTCACTTGAAAAGCCATGAGTGCCTACCCTGTTTTTGCAGCAGCTTTTCACCCCTCACACCAGCCATAGATAGCCTTTTTCATCCCTCAATCTCTGCACATTACAGTGCATGTTTTTATTGATCAACCATTGAGATTGCAAGGATTGATCCCCAAGTTTGGCCAATTGCAATTCAGCCATGTTTCTCATCATTGCTATCCTAAAATCTTTGATTTTGTGGCTGAAATCAGTCAAAGACTTAACCCTTGGCACAAGGCAGAGTTGCCTCTATCCATTAGCATTAAATGCAAAGCCAAATAGCCTGAATTTAGCCCACAAATCAGCTAGGCTCTAGGATTTTTTCATCATTACTTGAGATTGCATTTTGGCCTATAAATAGAGATGCAAGGCAAGAGAAAATGCAGCATTGCATAGCATAAGATAGAGCAGAAAATAGAGCATTAAGAGAGCAAAGAAACACTACTCATTTCAGCCAAACAACCAGAGAAAAACCAATCCAACACAAAGCTTTACCAAGCTCAAAGTTCATCACCAATACCAAAAACCTTTGTGAAAACCTTCAACCAATTCAAATCCATTGCAGCTGGAGCTTTGCTAAGGATCTCTGTAAGTTTCTAAGCCTTTGTATTGCATTTTCATTTGTGTTTGCATAGCAATTTTGGTTCAAAACCTTTTGGTTCTAAAAAACCCCTTTTTCAAAGAACTCCCAAGGTTTTCAAAACACCAAAACTGGTTTGTCCAGCCTTTTTCATCCCAAAAACTCAAAGCTTTTCACTCACTTAAAAGGTCCTGAGTGTGTTCAGAAGTTGTTTCTGAACAAAAGTTCAGAAACAGCTTCTGAACTCAAAAATTCGCATGCTTCGCAGTGCGAAGTCATGGTCGCAGTGCGACCATGACAGAACTCAGAATCTGAGTTTAGGTGTCAAAATGGCCAATTTTTGAGGTTCTAGCCCAAGAGCTCAGAACCTAAGAGTTTTTAAACCCATGTTTTTTCGAACCATAACAAGGATTTTGCACAATATTGACAAATTCACAAGTTCGGGTGACATTTTGTGGATAACTTGCAAAACAAGTTATGTTCTCAAACTTTCAAAACAACATGAACAAACCAGCTATGTTCATCATTTCAAATTAAACTTGAACAATAAATATTGTTCATGATTTTCAAAACCCAAAATGAACATACGCCAAATAAGTTCACTTTTCGCAAAATGAGCCGAACTTGGGCGTTTTCTAGCAAAATTGCTAAATCTTTCCAATTTGGGTTTTCAAACCAAATGTTTTGATATACCTTGGGATTTCTAAAAGAATTCTACCCAAAAACTTGAATGAAAAAGGGATGGTGTGACGTATGTCTCTCCATTGCCCCGATTGTACGAATGCGTGACGTATGTCTCGTCGTTCGGACAATCGTCATTCCCTTTTCAAACGTATCCAACCATAACCAAACCAAACCTTGGCCCCTTGTGGTCAATCCGAACCTTTTGGTCCCCCGTGGCCAATAGATTCGATCCCCCGACTCGTTTGAGTCACTCGGTCAATGTTCGACTCGTCCGAGTCCATTGTACCTGTTCTTGATCTCAGTGGATCAATCGAACAATCGCCCGACTCATTGGAGTCCCCTCGGTCAATGATTGACTTGTATGAGTCCATTGCACCTCTCTTGGTCCCATAGCGACCAATTCGAACCCTTTACCCTAACGGACGTACCTTTTAACAATTCTAGTGCGATTCGTGAACAAACGCTTAATAAGTCTCCCAAGCGCGAGCATACAAGCTACGTTTTAATCGCAAGAATTCGGTTAAAACATCGTCCATTTAAAATTAACCAACACATGTACGTTTTTCTACCAAAGAACTACGTACGCTTTGAATTCTCCGACTACCGGGAGATACGTAGGAGCAAGATCGACATCTTGTCAAGCGCAATAATAAAAACTTTTTTTTCTTTTCTTTCGTTTGTTTTTATCTCTTTCCCCCCTTTTTAGTATATTTTCTTTTGACATGGATAAGCATGCGCGCAAAACATTTAAAAACAATTTAAGCTTTAGCCAAATAGAAGGTTCCCGTTGAGTACAACGGACGTGAGGGGTGCTAATACCTTCCCCTTGCGTAATCGACTCCCGAACCCGACAATGGTTGCGATGACCATCCTTTCCTCATCGTCATAGGGTTTTATTATCGTTTCCCTTTAAATAAAAAAAAACTTAAGGGTTTATCAACGTTCCCTTTACACAAAAACTTTGGTGGCGGCTTCACAAAGGCCCTCCGAGCGTTTACAAACGACCTCAGAGGATTTGCGCGTCTTTTTCTCAGGAAAAAAACGAGGTGCGCACAACTGCCATTGACGACAAGAAGTAAAGGGTAAATGCCAACTGTTCGGGTTGTTGCCGAACTGCCATTGACGACAAGAAATAAAGGGTAAATGTCAACTGTTCGGGTTGTTGCCGAACTGCCATTGACGACAAAGAAATAAAGGTAGATGTCAACTGTTCGGGTTGTTGCCGAACTGCCATTGACGACAAGAAGTAAATGTAAATGTCAACTGTTCGGGTTGTTGTCGAACTGCCATTGACGACTTGTCGAACTGCCATTGACGACAAAGAAATAAAGGTAGATGTCAACTGTTCGGGTTGTTGCCGAACTGCCATTGACGACAAGAAGTAAATGTAAATGTCAACTGTTCGGGTTGTTGCCGAACTGCCATTGACGACAAAGAAATAAAGGTAGATGCCAACTGTTCGGGTTGTTGCCGAACTGCCATTGACGACAAGAAGTAAATGTAAATTTCAACTGTCCGGGTTGTTGCCGAACTGCCATTGACGACAAGAAATAAAGGTACGCACAAGCTGTTCGTTAAAGAACTGCCGCTTGGCATAAAGATGGTGACATCTCTGGACCAGACACACTGGGGATGACACTTGGGGACAAAGAGAGTTAAAAATTGTTCATGATTGATTGACATGAAAAGCAAGACTCAGGGTGGTTAATGCAATCATGTATTGAATGATGTTAGGTGCATGTTGTGTATTCATGAATGTGTATATGCATGAATGTATGAATGTATGTAAGACAATACGACTTGTATGACTGTATGGAGGATTGACTTGTGGGATAGTACAACTGATGGACTTGATGAGACAAGACTGGATAGGTAAGATGGAAAGTGGACCGACGGCGCAGTACAAACACTCTGCAATCTTCATTGGGAATGATGTCATTGGGAACATATCAAAACATTGACGGGGTAAAGTCTGATGTATGCAACAACCGGTGGGGAGCAAACACTTCCTGGGGGAATCGTGCTAATCCATAGACCTGGCAGAAGAACTGGTGTTACTGTGGTCATGCTTTTTATTTTTCTTTTTGAACCCCTAACTTTTTCCTGGACCGCCCTTTCGGGTTTTCAGTCCACCGGGAATATATTCTTTTTGTATGCCCCTAATTTTTGCCTGGACCGCCCTTTCGGGTTTTCGGTCCATCGGGACGCTCATTTTTGCCTGCCCTTTCGGGTTTTTGACTTACCGAGCTCCTTTCTTTTTTCTTTCTTTTTTCAAGCAATTGACCATGTTCAGCCGGCAAAGTTTATCCGTTCTCAGGACAGATGTTGACGCACACTTCACTTATTCGTGAGTTCAGAGAGAATGTGTTTTGTTGTCTATGCTTTCCAAAAAAAAATATATAAAAAATTTATGATTTTGAAAAAAAAATTTGCTTCAAGTACTACCATCAAAAATAGAAGGAGTTTTATAAACAGAATAAATGGGAGTTCCAAATAAAAGGCACAGGCTCAAATTCATTTAACAGAGTGGTGGCCCGCCAATGGCGTGGCTCCACGGATCTAACAAAGTTTGGAAAATGGTAAATATAAGGGGAAGGTACATTGAACACAATAACCGTTATTCTCCCTAACAACTTTGAATTCCACCGTTTAGATGCTTCAGATTCAGAGTCTCTTTGACCGCTAATGTGCCCCAAGTGAGTCATGGCTAACCTGATGCAGTTACATTGTCTTTTGATCCTTAATTTTTGCATAGATTGCCCTTTCGGGTTTTCGATCTATCAGGATGATTATTTTCTGTTTCATGTCTCTAATTTTTGCCTGGACCGCCCTTTCGGGTTTTCAGTCCACCGAGACACTCATTTTTGCCTAAGCCGCCCTTACGGGTTACCGAGCTGTTCTTTTATTTTTTAAACAAAGTATTTCTTGACTGCATCAGCGTTCACAGGACGGGGAAGCTCTGTTGAAGCAAAAATCTTTTTGATGAATGTTTTAATGATAACAAACCTCGTGGAATAAATGATAAGTTTTATGAATTGTGATCTACTGATGTTTGCACTTGAGTTTTTGTTATAAGAACAGGAATCACATAAGTGGATAAGCTAGAAGCCACCCACATCAATAAGTGCATTATATCTACTCCGCAATGAAAGAATGGGTATATCATCAGTTGAAACAGCAGTATCATATCTCCATGAAGATTCATAGCTCAAGAATCATGATGGAAGAACTTACATCACAAGCTACACAAGAAGGTGCTTGAAGTTATGTGACAAAACTCACATTGAGTTTTATGTTATAAGATTTGAAGATCCTCCATGGGTAAACAAGATAATAGAAAATATGCATACAAGTTAGGAAGATTCTCAGAACCTCCTCAAAGTATCACACTTCTAAAGCTTCTAAGGATAAGAAGTTCAGAGTTCAGAATGTTCATATAAACAGAGTTCAGAATGTTCATATGAATGTAGTTCATAATGATCATGAACAATTAACCCAGAATATTTCCAGAAATATCAAAGGATTGCTTCATGGATAAACAAGAATATTTAAAGTCATCGGTTACAAGCAATGATGCAAAGAAATATTCTTTTGGACTTCAAAGAAAGAATCATCTTGTTTGTCAAAACAAATGATCTCTCATTTATATGCTTCAAGTAGTTTTTGAAGGGAATAAATAAACAACCTTCATAAGGTTCAAAGTGTGAAGAACATTAGAATGTTTAAGAACATCAGAATGTTCAGCATAAAGTACAACCGTCAAAAAGGAAGGAACCCAGAAGAAATATTCTGAAGTTCATATGTATGAACCCAGAAGGAGTTCAGAAGGTTGTTCATAAGGTTGCTCAGAAGGTTTGTTAGAGCAAACCCAAAATTCAATGTCCACACCAAGAACATACAAGAACAGATGTGATATGAACATATCATATGCAGAAAAAAATTTCGACGTTGGATCAAGAAATCACTAAAGACATCTATGGTGATTAAAGGATTAATGGACTTTGATAGTTCTTGGTATTTAATGTGTTCTTGAGTGATTAACTAAGACAGGAACAAAGTATGAACCATACCAAGATAAAAGGAATCAAAGATCATTAAGAATAAAGAACTCAGTCAGAGTTCAGAATGTTAAACAAGAGTTCAGAAGGTTGGACACAGTTCAGAAGCTGGGACATTGTTCAGAAGCTGGGACATAGTTCAGAAGCTTGATCACAGTTCAGAAGCTTGGTCATATGGTTGTTCTTACACAAGCCCAGAAACTCAAGAACATTATGAAGAACATGCAAGTCACACGTGACATGAATAAATGTCCAGGAAAGTACACTTGCATAGATCAATCAAGCAATAAAGGCATTTACAAGATTAATGTCAAAAAGGATATTCAATGTTCATTTAAAACTATGAACATTGAAATGATAAGAATATTCCAAAAGGGAATATCATCCTAGATGTTTAAATTACTGCACTTCATTGATGTTTTACTATTAGGATTTGATTACATCAAATGGAAGTCTTACAAATCATCCTAAGTAAAACAAAAGGAACTTTCGGAGTTCAAAAAGTTCAATACAGCACACGCTTTAATTCTGACAGCAACAGTAGAGTGGTTGGAAAAGTAAAGCAAAAGCAAGATTACAATCTCCAATTCAGAATCAATACGATCTTGACACATAAGGGAGTTGGTACTGTACAAGACCAGCAAAATCCCCTAAAGCATGGGCATGAAGTGACAGTTCCACTTTATCTGTCCTGCACTGTTTCCAAGGCAAATCTGGGAAAGTATTATCCAGCAACATTCTGATATATGTGTTAAAGTCACTGCTTATGGATAATGCCCAGAAAATCATATGAGACACATATGACGAACCCAGAAACTCATATCTTCATTCCTACATGATGAACCCAGATGAAGATCATCAAGAATGCAACAACGTTCTGAAGTATTCTCAAGAACACAACAACATTCTGAAGTTCAGAATGTTCACCCAGATTTTCAAGTAAAAGTCAGTGGGGCCCAGGACACTTGGCACAAGACCATTGGTCACCCTCCAACGGCTACAAGAGACCAATAACTCTATAAATAGAAGTGAAAGGCTCAGCATTACTTACACCATTGCAAAGCATACAAGAAAACATATGAAAAGTGTTTGAAGCTTTAGCATTTCGAATTGATCATCACTGAGATTTCAAATTGTCTCTTAAAGTGTAAATCAATTCTCTTTTATCTTGTTAAAAGATAATTTCTCCCTCCTTTCTTCTCTTCTGATTGTCTTCATCTTGACAACATTTCTTCAAAACTCCAATCAATTGTAAAGAGCAAATCTCATCTAGTTTTAAGGGTATTAAAGTCTAGGTTGAGTAACATAGTGCAAGGTCTGGTGTGACTTAGCACAGAAAGTGGAGAGCCTGCTGAGGCTTAGAGAATACAGGTTGTAACCGTTCCAAGGGAACAAGATTGTACGGTGCAGGATTTGGGAGGTTATCTCAAGCATCATAGTGGAAACTCTCACAAGATTGTGAGAAGTGGACTAACCCACATTGGGTGAACCACTATAAAATTTTGTGTGTCTTTCTTCTCTATCCCTTTACTATTTATTTTCAGCATAAATGTTTAAATTCAGTTTACACACCATTATCACTTTGTTCATCATTTATTACGCTAACAGTTCTGAACGCACTTCAGAACATTCTGAACTTAACCAAGTTTTTATTTCTTCCAAGTATCAACTTGAGAATGATTTACCACAAGTGCAGGTTAAATTTAAAAAGGGTCACAATTCAAACCCCCCCTTTCTTGTGACTATTATTTCCACTTCAATTGGTATCAGAGCTCTGCCTCTATGGTTTGAGCACTTAACAGTGTATGAGGAAAAGATCCAGAAAGAAGTGATGTCAAAATCTGCAGATCAAAGTACATGTCACATATGCAACAATGTGGGATATTTCAAAACTAGACGCCCTCTGAACAAGAAAATGCAAAGATGGCATCCTGAGATGACTTTGAAGAAAAAGAAGAAGTCAATACATGAGTATATTCAAACACAGAAAGTGAAGAGGTAATAAATTACAATCCTTATCTTTTATATAAAGTGTTCAATAATATTTCATATAACTCATGCATTTTATCTTGAAAGTATGAAGTCTTAAAAAAAATAATAACTTTTCTGAAATAAAGAAAGAAAATGTGAAACTACTAATCTTGAATGAGAAATGTCTTAAAACCATTCAAGAATTGCAACACTCTTATTTGAAAATGTTTGAGAAACATAAGATTCTCAATGAGCAAAAAAAGTTGCAAGACTTAGAAAATTCTAAATTATTGAAACAAAATGTTATTTTGAAAAGAAAGTAAAAAATTTAAAAAAGGACATAACCAACTTTCTGAAGTCTGTTAATACCTTTTAAAAAGCTGGTTCAGGATTCAAAACCTCTCACAAACAAAAGGGAAGTAAATTTTTTAACAAATAAAAAATAACCAACTTTCTGAAGTCTATTAAGACCTTTTAAAATGTTGGTTCAAGATTCATAACCTCTCGCATACAAAAGAGTAGTAAATTTTTTTTGAAAAGGACATAACCAATTTTCTGAAGTCTGTCAAGATCTTTTAAAAAAAAAAAAAAGCTGGTTTAGGATTCAGAACCTCTTACAAACAAAAGTGAGAATCTAAATTAAAAATGTTCATTTTACAAAAGAATTCATCATTCTAAATCTGTTTGCTGTTTTATAAAAAAAAGAAAGTTGAGAAAAATCCTTATTTCAAAAAGACATATTATCCTATATCAGAATACTCTCAAAAGGTTGATAAGGTTAATGTTTTTACTATAACATATATTACTATCTAGAATCAGTTTGTTATCATAGAGATTTAAACAAACCAGATTGGAAAAGTGTTTTCATAAAAGATCTGAATCATATTTTTTACACTAAATTAGAATGTTATCAAAAGGTTGAGATTGGTAAAATATAATGTTCTTATTACAACAAATCTGATTATCATAAATCAGAATGTGGTCATAAGAAAGAATCTCTTGAAAAGAGAAACACTAACCTCTAAGGACCCAAAGTAATATGGGTACCAAAAGCTTTACCCATTTGTGCTGCAGGAACGTCTTTTGACCGTCTAAGAAAAACCTTGATTTTGTACAATTGTTGTTCAAGAAATACGTTTGGAGATCATAATGATGATGATTCTCAAGATGATGCTGAGTTGTTCTAGAACAGTGGAACAATTCAAAATGAGTTCAAGTCAAAGAACCAAAACTTCATTTATTTGCAGACCTCTAATAATCTATCATCTGGCATCACCTAAACATGAACCACAACCTATCCTAGAACACATTAAACCTGATCATGATTTCAATTCCACAAATTTTCAAGATGTCCCTAAAATCATCCATAACATGATTAGGCACACTTTACTCCCTAGATGTGGAACCTTTGATGCTGTAACTGATACTGATTTATGTATCATGTACCATCTCATGACCAAAACAAAACTCAACCTCTGCTTCATAACTCTTCAATACATGATTGATTCTTGTCTGGCTGTCAAACAAAAAGTTGTTGAGTTGCCATATGGAATGCATATGACTCCCATCTTTAAGGCTGCACAAGTATCCCTAGAAGGTGAAGAAAGTAAATACACCTTCATGACATTCACAACCAAAACCTTAGGACAACTTCACATCACCACTTCAAACATGTCAACTCCTCCAACCTCAGGAACATCTGGATCTATGAAAAGACATGCAGATCAGAAAGTTCAAAAAAACTAGGAAGAAAAGAAGAGTTGAGAAGGTTAGAAACCTATCCAGCATTTAGAAGAAAGAAGGAGATGGATCTCCTGAAAATATGGAAGATGATGAAGCTCATTCTCCTCCAGACCTGGAGTTGTTTCAACAAGTTGCTGAGCTTGCAAGAAAAGCAGTTCAGAATGTTGCTAGTGAGAATGAAGAACAACTTCAGAAAGAAGATGAAGTTGTTGAAATTGTGCAAGATGAGGTTGTCACTCAAATGAAAGATGATGAGATACCTCAAGAGGCTCATATGGTTGCTGCAATCACTAAAGAAGACAGTCAGAAGATTGACTCAGCTGGTGATGCATCTCTTCAAAAAGAAGTTGAGAATGTTGCCAAAAAAAAGGAAAATCAGAAGGTTGACACCTCAGAATGTTAAAGAAAACCCTCTTGACCAAGATCAGAGAGTTGAAGAAAATACTGAGCAAGTTGCTCAAGATGTTGATGAAGATACTCAGGAAGTTGCAAAAATCTTGGCTTCTAAGATGATGAGTGGAGAAAATGCTCAATCACAAGAAGATGAACAAATGGAATTTTTAACGAGTTTTGATCTCAACATAGAAGATCTAAATTAGACTTCAACACTGATGTGTTTCAAAATGCTCAAGAAACAGTTCAGATTGTTCAAGAAACATCTGAAACTGAAGATCAGAATATTCAAGATAATGTTCATGATGCTGAAGCTACTCAATCCAAAAAGTTGAAAGCTTCAAAGTTCATCCCTCTGTTTTCAAGCAAGGAATAAGAGGAAAGTTGAGAAAGTTGGAAATCTCTCAGAAAAAGAAGATGCATCTCCTCAAAATGATCATATGGAAGCAGATCCTCCAACAATGGATCAAGACATCCCTGGAGAAACCCTCCAAAAAGTTGCTGATAATGCTAATGAAGCAGTTCAGAGAGCTGATGAGTTCAGAATGTTGAAGAACTTCAAAAGGAAGCTGATGCAACTACTGAAACATGACTTCAAAAAGTTAATGCAGCTACTAAAAGAGGGAACTCAGAAAGCTGATGAAATTGAAGAAGCTTCTGGAGAAATACCTCAGAAAGCTAACAAAGCTGGAAGCTTTTATTGGAGAAGGATCCTTTAAATCTTCTACTGCTGAAACAATTTCAAAATCTGAAGTTGATGTTACAAACATCATGAATGAACTCCATGTTGATGAAAAAGAAATTGTTCTAGAATCTGATCTAGGAAATGACCCTCTGTCATTAAAAGATCAAGATATGCATGATGTTGCTAAAGTTCTAGCCACACACATGCTTAGTGAAAACACAACCACAAAGGAATTTGATGAAGACGAGCTAGCTGGAAATCAAGCTGGTTTTGATCTGAATGTGGAGGAATTCAGCTCAGACTTCAATGCAAGAGTCTTTCAGGATTCTCAGATGGAAAATGATGGAACAATTCATGCTACTCAAGTTCAGAATGTTCAAGAAAACATTCCTCATGAACAAAGCATTCCATCTGTTGATCATATGTCTGCAGATTCTGTAACATCTAGATATGATAAAAGACACTCATATCAGAAAGCTGGAAAGACTAAGAAGAAGAGAAAGCTACTGATGATTAAACTGCTTCAGAAGGTTATGCTTATTGATGCTTGGACTTCTCCATCCAAATGAGAAAGTAATTCAAAGAAAGAGAAACATGCTCTCTTCATTGAATCTCAAAGTGAGGGATATCATCCCATAAGGTACACATTTATTTGCACTATAATAAATATGATAACTGAATGCATCAAATTATGTCATGTCTAATATGTGCATATATCAAATGTTTAAACTTAAATGCAATAATTTTTTCACTCTTTGTTCATACTCCTTCCATGATGGTATTATACTAATTTGCAACTGCACAAGTCATAATTGATGATTAAAATCATTGCATGATGTCTTATGCTTTAACAAGATATATTAAGGGTGCATTTAAAATAAATTAGTGTTATAATAATTGAACAAGGGGTTGTTTTTTGTTATGTATAAATTCATGCATAATATTCTCTCATTATTTGCCCCAAATCCCTTCTTAATTATCATGTTAAATGTTAAATGTGTTACATCATTTTGTGAATACATATCTCTTCACATTTGAAATAAATGATTCTGATGCATTTTTATCTGAGTTATTGACATGAACTGCAAACTAAATCATCATTGTTGTTAAATAATTCATAGGAAGATTTATGTTTGATCATAAATGTTGAATCATGATTATTCATTGATATGAAACATAAAAAATGTCTTAATTTGTCAAACTTCACAATAATCTGAAACGTGAAGATATTCACATGATTTTGATATGGTTTATGAAAATACCATTCTTCAAACATGATTTCAAATGAATCTTATGTTTGAATTTATCATTAGAAGATTTTTTTATATACTTGATCTTCATTTTGATGTTGTGTGTGATCTTGTTATAATCTTCAAAAATTGTTCTAAGGTCTGCATATTTTGTTCTTAAACTTATATTGACCCTGGTTTGAACATAAAAGTTTGTTACAAGCATTGTTGAATAATTATCTTACTCTAAATTGCAAAAATTGAAGACAAAGATAGAGTTGTAAACATCAATGGCATATCAATATGTGTTTGTGCATAAAATTGTTGCATAAGACTATTCTGCAATTTGACCTTAAGTGTTTAACATACTTTTCAAGCATAAAAACTTGAAAGATCAACACTCAAAAGGTATCACTCACACACACCTACAAATGCAAGTAAACATAATCACATACTTGATTGTAAACATGTGTGTTTTCCACAAATTGTGTCAAAAAATTGTTGCTTGTAATTGATTTCTTTTAAAGAAACTATCTTGCATCAAATGATACTTTAAAGCATTTCATCTTTTTAAAAAAAAATCAGCAATATTTTCCAACACGAGAATACTCTAGAGAGAGAAAGATCTTTTCTAAACTCTGATTTCACCGCTTCCACAAATACTTCATTTTCTCTCAATTTCAGAAATTGCTGAATAAGATCAATTGATTTTTCTCTTTTAAAGACTCAATTTAGATTAGTTAATCATTTTCTAATTTTTTAGCATGACTTTGTCCAAATGAAAAACTTATCTGCTATGACATTCATCTCTAAGTTAAAGAAAATAATTATTTTCTTAGAAAATCAAAAGATTTGAAATGTAATAGGACATTCATCTCTAAAACTTAGGGGGAGTTTACTATACTTGAAAATATCAATCTTTTCAAAAACATTGAAATCAAGGACAAAAACATTTTCTCAAATTTTGAGAAAAATATCTCATATTTGGAATATGTTGAAATAGTTGCATATGTTATCATTTTTCATGTCTTGTTTATACAACTGATTGAAATAATGATTGATCATGATCCCTGCAATGTGTTTTAAATTAAACCATGAGTTTGATATATGAATACACTTGTGAATTACATGTAATGTCTTATGATTCTTACCTTCCAAGATTATGTCACTTTTCCTTCATATCATCCCCAGTACTTTTTGATAGATGACAAAAGGGGGAGAGATATATATATATGATGGGAGAAAAATCTAGGATGGGGAGACATATGTATTATGGGAGAGAAAAATATAAAATGGATTTAATTTATGAAGAATGTTATGAATTAACCTTTTGCATATGTTGAGGGGGAGTTTAATTAGTTTGATAAGAATTAAACTCTTGCATGTGTTTAGGGGGAGTTTAATTGCATATCCATGAACATTCTTACATTTATTATTATATCCATCATAAAACTTAAGGTTTATTCAAAAGGTTTGTCATCATCAAAAAGGGGGAGATTGTTGAAGCAAAAATCTTTTTGATGAATGTTTTAATGATAACAAACCTCGTGGAATAAATGATAAGTTTTATGAATGGTGATCTACTGATGTTTGCACTTGAGTTTTTGTTATAAGAACAGGAATCACATAAGTGGATAAGCTAGAAGCCACCCACATCAATAAGTGCATTATATCTACTCCGCAATGAAAGAATGGGTATATCATCAGTTGAAACAGCAGTATCATATCTCCATGAAGATTCATAGCTCAAGAATCATGATGGAAGAACTTACATCACAAGCTACACAAGAAGGTGCTTGAAGTTATGTGACAAAACTAACATTGAGTTTTATGTTATAAGATTTGAAGATCCTCCATGGGTAAACAAGATAATAGAAAATATGCATACAAGTTAGGAAGATTCTCAGAACCTCCTCAAAGTATCACACTTCTAAAGCTTCTAAGGATAAGAAGTTCAGAGTTCAGAATGTTCATATAAACAGAGTTCAGAATGTTCATATGAATGTAGTTCATAATGATCATGAACAATTAACCCAGAATATTTCCAGAAATATCAAAGGATTAATGGACTTTGATAGTTTTTGAAGGGAATAAATAAACAACCTTCATAAGGTTCAAAGTGTGAAGAACATTAGAATGTTTAAGAACATCAGAATGTTCAGCATAAAGTACAACCGTCAAAAAGGAAGGAACCCAGAAGAAATATTCTGAAGTTCATATGTATGAACCCAGAAGGAGTTCAGAAGGTTGTTCAGAAGGTTGCTCAGAAGGTTTGTTAGAGCAAACCCAAAATTCAATGTCCACACCAAGAACATACAAGAACAGATGTGATATGAACATATCATATGCAGAAAAAAATTTCGACGTTGGATCAAGAAATCACTAAAGACATCTATGGTGATTAAAGGATTAATGGACTTTGATAGTTCTTGGTATTTAATGTGTTCTTGAGTGATTAACTAAGACAGGAACAAAGTATGAACCATACCAAGATAAAAGGAATCAAAGATCATTAAGAATAAAGAACTCAGTCAGAGTTCAGAATGTTAAACAAGAGTTCAGAAGGTTGGACACAGTTCAGAAGCTGGGACATTGTTCAGAAGCTGGGACATAGTTCAGAAGCTTGATCACAGTTCAGAAGCTTGGTCATAAGGTTGTTCTTACACAAGCCCAGAAACTCAAGAACATTATGAAGAACATGCAAGTCACACGTGACATGAATAAATGTCCAGGAAAGTACACTTGCATAGATCAATCCAGCAATAAAGGCATTTACAATATTAATGTCAAAAAGGATATTCAATGTTCATTTAAAACTATGAACATTGATTGATAAGAATATTCCAAAAGGGAATATCATCCTAGATGTTTAAATTACTGCACTTCATTGATGTTTTACTATTAGGATTTGATTACATCAAATGGAAGTCTTACAAATCATCCTAAGTAAAACAAAAGGAACTTTCGGAGTTCAGAAAGTTCAATACAGCACATGCTTTAATTCTGACAGCAACAGTAGAGTGGTTGGAAAAGTAAAGCAAAAGCAAGATTACAATCTCCAATTCAGAATCAATACGATCTTGACACATAAGGGAGTTGGTACTGTACAAGACCAGCAAAATTCCCTAAAGCATGGGCATGAAGTGACAGTTCCACTTTATCTGTCCTGCACTGTTTCCAAGGCAAATCTGGGAAAGTATTATCCAGCAACATTCTGATGTATGTGTTAAAGTCACTGCTTATGGATAATGCCCAGAAAATCATATGAGACACATATGATGAACCCAGAAACTCATATCTTCATTCCTACATGATGAACCCAGATGAAGATCATCAAGAATGCAACAACGTTCTGAAGTATTCTCAAGAACACAACAACATTCTAAAGTTCAGAATGTTCACCCAGATTTTCAAGTAAAAGTCAGTGGGGCCCAGGACACATGGCACAAGACCATTGGTCACCCTCCAACGGCTACAAGAGACCAATAACTCTATAAATAGAAGTGAAAGGCTCAGCATTACTTACACCATTGCAAAGCATACAAGAAAACATATGAAAAGTGTTTGAAGCTTTAGCATTTCGAATTGATCATCACTGAGATTTCAAATTGTCTCTTAAAGTGTAAATCAATTCTCTTTTATCTTGTTAAAAGATAATTTCTCCCTCCTTTCTTCTCTTCTGATTGTCTTCATCTTGACAACATTTCTTCAAAACTCCAATCAATTGTAAAGAGCAAATCTCATCTAGTTTTAAGGGTATTAAAGTCTAGGTTGAGTAACATAGTGCAAGGTCTGGTGTGACTTAGCACAGAAAGTGGAGAGCCTGCTGAGGCTTAGAGAATACAGGTTGTAACCGTTCCAAGGGAACAAGATTGTACGGTGCAGGATTTGGGAGGTTATCTCAAGCATCATAGTGGAAACTCTCACAAGATTGTGAGAAGTGGACTAACCCACATTGGGTGAACCACTATAAAATTTTGTGTGTCTTTCTTCTCTATCCCTTTACTATTTATTTTCAGCATAAATGTTTAAATTCAGTTTACACACCATTATCACTTTGTTCATCATTTATTACGCTAACAGTTCTGAACCCACTTCAGAACATTCTGAACTTAACCAAGTTTTTATTTCTTCCAAGTATCAACTTGAGAATGATTTACCACAAGTGCAGGTTAAATTTAAAAAGGGTCACAATTCAAACCCCCCCTTTCTTGTGACTATTATTTGCACTTCAAGCTCATCACCATCCATAGTCGTAAGAGTCATTGCACCACCGGAGAACGCTCTCTTGACGACATATGGGCCTTCATAATTAGGCGTCCATTTGCCCCTAGAGTCCGGTTGAAATGATAAAATCTTTTTGAGCACAAGGTCTCCTTCTTGAAATTCACGGGGACGAACCTTCTTGTCAAAGGCTTATTTCATCCTCCTCTGATATTGTGGACCATGACACCAGGCGGCCATGCGTTTTTCTTCAATCAAGTTCAGCTGATCATACATACTTTGACACCATTCAGTCTGAGATAACTTGGCTTCCATCGGAACTCTCATTGATGGGATCTCGACTTCCACAGGGAGCACTGCTTCCATGTCGTAATCTAAAGAGAAAGGGGTTGCCCCTGTTGAAGTGCGCACTGAGGTACAGTACCCATTCAAAGCATACGGTAACATGCCAGTCCTGTAAGTGGCTACCATCTTCTGCACTGTTTTCTTGATGTATTTTCCTTTTTCCATTTTGTTTCTTTTGTAGTTGTTGTTTTTTTTTTTGCAGCTTCAATGGCACCATTCATTTGGAATTTTATCAGGGATACTGTAGTGGCAGTTCCTCGGAACCCAAGTTAATCATTTCAAATGCTTCTTCATGAGGCTGAATGGCTTTCATGTCATACTAATAGCTGATATATCTTTATGGGAATCCCTTCGTCCTCTTCCTCTTCAGCTTCGTAGACAAGGAAATCAAAGTTGGGAGAGACAATAGGATTATAGTGTTCAACGGGTTTATTGATGTTCAGTCTACATATGATTGATGATTGATTTTAGAAAATGAGTAAAAAAACGCAGACCTTTTGAAATTGATTGAGAATAAAATAAAAATATTTTTTTTTGGGTTTTTTGTGTTACCATTTTCCAAAAAATGCAGTAAAAATAAAAATATAAGTCGCGAAAGGAACGACAATTTTTCATTGATAGTAGTAACTTGAAAACAAAATTAGAGCCCTACATGATTTCACTTTCGTATTGGGCGAAGCGAAAGGATCTTTTGAAAAGACAAGACAACGAAAACACATTACTTGGACTCATGAGTAACTGAGGGAATGTCAACAGCGACCCAATTGCGGTAAACTCCACCTTGTGTTTGCGTGACCACATCCATTTTATCTGTTTTATTTGCACGAGTGTTGTAGGTGCGAGTGGATTTGTAATGAATGCGACGGGCCACTTTCTTTGACTGCGGCAGATTGACATTTTGGTGATGAAACAGAGGATGAGACTCGATTTGGAAACTATGAATGCAGTATGATGCATGATTTATGCTTATGCAAAAAAAGAAAGATTTATTATCGAAGGACTTTGTTGAAGTAATTGTAAACATCATGGTTTGAACATTTCATTTGAGCATCAAGGCCTTACAAAATAGTTCCCTTTTTTAGAAACCAAGCCAAGGGACCAATTCAAAAGTTCTTTAGTGGAAGCTAGATTTTTTTAAAAAAAATCTAAAGACTCCTAACTTCCTTAAATTCAACAAATCAGGGCTCTTGGAGGTGTACTTCCTAGTGCTCCTCTATGATGTTTAAAAAACTTGTTTAAGTCCTTCGATAATTGGATGAAAAAAAATGAGTTTATGGATGCATGCATGCATGGTTATGCTAAAGAAACGGAGAAAACATGGTGAGGTTAAGTCCATAAGGTTGGGGTCAAGGGTAAACACGCCATTTGGTAAGGACTATGGTTTCATTTGTACCTGTATCACGGGTTCTACCAAGTTCCCAAAGTCCTCAACCCCTTCCAAACATTGTCGGGTTACGAGATTGACTCCCGGTCCAACAATACTTGTAAGAAAGTCTCGTTTGAGTGTAGTATCGCGTATCAACTAATTCAAGATTACTCTTGGTTAGCCACCGCACTACGTCCTAAAAGGCCAAGATGGGTTAAATGTAACTAAAGGTCCTCAACTTCATAGGTCACTTGAAAATAATAATGCCGGACATGACTACTCATGCCGACATAACAATACTTCCAAGATTCCTCCATTGAGCGGGGTTATCACATGTGCCCATCCGAAATTTACCCTCGGAAAGACACTTTGATTATACCACCATCCTATCTTATGTTTCCCTCAAGTCCGGGTGTAGGACTTATCTCACCACTCACGTAAAAAGAAAAAAAACACATAGGCACATATTTACAACCTCATTTTTATTTTAAGCAAGTTATAGCACAAAATAATTAAATAAATTCAAGTTAGGCTCAACCCTCTTAGTGTCATCCCCAGTGAAGTCGCCATTTCTGTCGCGGTGATTTTCGGAGATCAAGCTATTGATTAGCGTTGACTCACTAATTTATTTCACGACTGAACTTTTAATTTTTTAAATGAAAAGTGGAAAAAAGTTCTAAATTACCACATTTTTAAAGATTAGGGTTCGGGGGTTAGTTACGTTTAGGGAAGGTGTTAGCACCCTAAACGTTCGTAGTACTCTACGAGAACCTCTTGATTTTATTTATTTATTTTGGGCTATAACTTGCTTATATATTTAAAAGAAAGAATTGAATTAGAATAGTGAGAAAAAATAAAAATGTTTTTTTTTGTATTTTTTATGATTTGGAAGGACAAGGTCCTTTGCCTACGTACCCGTGAGGGATCAAAACCTCGTAGTTCGGGGTAAAAATGTCGTTTGATTTGTTTAGGTGTTTTTTAGTTTTTGAAAAAAGGTTTTAAAGATAATAAAGGCCAAGTGGCAAAATAAAATTGGTTTGTGTTTTTTATTTTTGAAAATGATTAAAGTGTTATTAAAGTAGATTAATGGTTATTTAAAGAAAATAAAAGAGAAAAAACGGACACTTGATTGAAAATCAAGGTTTATTAAGAAAAGATTTTTTTGTGAGATTTTTGAATATTTGCATGTTTTTGTTTTTTTTTTTTGAATATGGACTAAGACTAAAAAAATAACTAAAAAAACTAAACGCGAGGAAATTCCGTGGTGACGTTGGATCACCACGAAACCCTTTTGAAATTAAACTAACCTAATATTTTTTTGTATTTTTTTTGTAAAGCAAAAGAAATAAAAAAAAGAAATAAAGGACATAAAGCGGAATAAATAAAGTGAGTGTCAGTGTAAATTCTCATTTATATTTACATTGTTCCTAAATACATTCTAAAAGATGGCAAAATAATAAATAAAAATAAAAATTGCGAATGCACTAAAAAAAAAAAGTAAATATGCTAAGAATAAAAATAAAATGAAAATGCATGAAAATAAAAGGAAAATAACAATAAAAAAAATGCATGAGATACTATATGATAAATGCAATGGAATAAAATGCATGAAAATACACAAGGAATTAACAAAATAAAATGCAAGAAATGATAAGAGAAAATAAAAAAAAAATAAAAAGGAACAGGGGGTGCCATGAGCAGAAAGGTGGGTGCAGAAATTGAAATCAGAAACAGGAAAGCTGAGAGAAGAAATGGGTTGCGTGGGCCTAAGGTTATGGGTCACTATAAAATCATTTTTCTGGTTTTTTAACCCTCATTCCCTTCTTCCCACTCTCTCTCTAGTCTTTCTTCTCTCTTTCTCTCAAAACTCAGCTGGCCGGAAACATTTCCCGGCGCGGTGGCCGCCGGCCTAGACGGCGGCGCCACCGTGCCGGAAACTGAAAACTTGTTTTTTTTTAAAAAAAATTTGCTTTTCTAAAATTCTTTTCTCCCCTCTTCTCAAAAATCCACTTAGTTTTTTCTAAAACTTTTTAAAAACGGCTAGATCTAAGTTTAAAAATTCTTTAGAAAACTACCTCTTTTGGTTTGAATGGCTCCGGTTTTGGATGCGGGTTGGCCGTACGGTTGCGAGTTTGGGTTGTGTGTGTGGTTGTGGGTATAGAGGAAGGCCGCGTGTGGTGTTTGTTTGTGGAGGGGAGGGAGGCTCGGTTGCTGTTTGTGGCTGTTGAGGGATGATGGTTGGGCCGGTTTTGGGCCGTGGGTGGTGGTGAGATGGTGGTGGCCGTATGGTTTTTGCTGGGATTTTGTGATGGGAGCCGTGTGTGTTGTAATGTTGTTGGGAAAGGGTCGCGTGTTTGTGTGGTTCAGTGATTTTGAGTGGTGTTTTGTGGCTGTGAATGGTGATTGTGAGAATGGCCGTATGGTGGTTTGAGGTTGGGAGAGGGGCTGTGAGTGGTTTACGGTTTGGAGGTTTTTGCGTTTTGCTGATGAGTTTTTTGTGCGTCTTTTTTTTGGCTGGATTCTGAATGATGCCTTTTTATTATGCAATGTTGATTAATGTCATTTAAGAGCCAATGATGGACAATAAAACTAATTAATCAGCAAAAATATCAAAAAGGTAACCATTAAAATGGTCCTTAAAACACATTAAAACCAAAAGTCAGACCTTTTAAAAAATAATAGAAGAAAAAAACGAAAAATAAAATAAATAATAAAAAAAAGGATAACAATAAAAAAGGAAAATAATAAAGCTAAAAATAAAAAGAAATAAAAAGTAAAAAAGACAAATAAAAATAATAAAAAAAAACGTCGCTTTCGGAACCAAAAAAATGAGGTATTTTAAAATACCTCCCTGCCGAAATTTCGTTTGAAACGACGAAAAAAATTCTGAACCAAAAGACGAGTGAAAAAGAATTTTAGGTCAAAAATTGGGGTATGACAGGTTCTTAACTAAATCCTTTGTAATTTTCTCAAATCTATAACTTTCTCAAAATTTGCTGTAACAAAAAAAAGTTAAGAACCATATAAAATACAACTAAAAAGATACACCTAAGTTTTGTCCTTTCTTATATTCTTTTTATCGGTCACATAACCGTAGTAAAGTAATACTCCATCCGTTTCAAAATACATGTCCATTTTGGAGAAATTTTTTGTTTCAAAATACATATCCATTTGATAGTTTAAGGATACATTTTGTCTATTTTACCCTTACCTACCAATTAATTGGATTCTAGATTTTCTCTACAATAATTATTTTCTACTAATAAATGTTGACCCAATTTTAAGTGGATTTACTCATGCACTCTTCCAAGAAATGACTATTGAACTCTCCCAAGAAATGATCAAGGGTGTTTAAATGATGAACTAATTTGTTTAATTAATTTTAGTATTGGTATTGAGAGTAATTATGAGATGAGGTAAATAAATGTAAAATGGAGGAAATCAAATATAAGGGTATAATAGGAACTTTTGTGTCAAACTAGGTTGTCCTTGGTTACTACAATTTCTCTAAAATGGAGGGAGTAGTGACTAAAGCGGAAATGGATTAGATGCAATGGGGATGAGTGATGTTGGGGTGTAGTTAGCATATCGGTACCGCCTGTTGTCTTCTCTTCTTCAAAGCATTCAATTCATCTCTTTTTCATTCAATTCACATCGAAAATATCCCCCTTCTTCATTTCCCTTATTCCTTCACATATTCATCTTATTCTTTGAATTTAATGGGTCTTGTTAACGAGTGTTTCCGGAGCATTCTTTAAAGATTTCAAAAGAAGAAATTATTTTATACAAAAGTCAAATATTTTGATTTTCAATGCATTAGTTACATATATTTCAATAAAAAGTATCATTTAAAGGTTTGAACGAGTATCCTGAGACACTAATATTTGGCAATGGTTAAAAAACCAACAAGATAAATAGTAGAACATTCCCCACCTCTTCCATTCATCTATCTGTATCACTCATTCTCAATCCTCAATCGCCAATTGAATCAATTCTCAATCCCACCCTTTATGTTCTGCAAGACTACAAGCTCATATATCCTCTTATTTATGGTCTCTCGCAATGATTTTGAATTTGATTTTGATGTTTCAATTTCAACTATTTAATGTACACACACGAATTCATCAATTATTATTATACGTTCTTTTGTTTTTTGTTTTATTTATTTCTTCAATAGAAGTTTATGAATGTTGAATCTTGTTCAAAATTTCGTGCTTCTGAATTTGTTTTAAATCGACTTGTTTTATCTGATATCTATAAGAAAAAAAATTAAAGATTTGATTTTTATTTTTGGTACCTAATTGAAGCTTCTATTGAGAAAATGAGTTAAATTGTTAATTCTGCAAATTGTTTTGTTAATTATGCAAATAACAGAAGAACATAGAAAAACAGTTGATAATTCTTTTGTTTTAATAATTCTGCAAATTTATTGACCGTTTATTTTCTGCAAATTTCTAACATAAAATGTTAGTATTTTGAGTCCATCAAGCCACTTTTATCTCCATTTCTTAAAATTTGTGCAAGTTCTAACGTACGCTAATGTGTTATTCTTTTGCTTAATTATTTTCATACTCCAATATTTAAGCCCAGGATTATTTTCTTTGAAGCTTGTGCTCCGCTTCCTTTGTGAGTATCTTATGGGTTCTAGAGTTCGACCAGAAAGAAAAGCTCTAAAGGTAAGGTTTTTTTTCCTATACGTCCATGCTAAGGGCTAGGACCGTGTTATAACATCCAATTTCAACTATTTGATCTTACGATTGTCTTTTATTGAAATGTTATCAAATTAAAAAATAGTTATGTTAATGGGTCATTTTATCACAATTTGTTGCCAATTTTTTTTTTCTTTTTTTTACAAACAGCACACCACCCAAAATATATTAACCAAAAAGAGAAGAAGTACAAAATAGAAAAGGAGGACTAGGCCAAGGACCTTTTCAAAAGGTGATAAGCTTGAAATTAGACACTCTCAACCTATTTCTTGTGTACTCCAACCTAATAAGGTCATGTAAATCTATCCACAAAGCCAAAGAAGAAAAGGAAAGGGATACGCCAAAATTAACCAACCTATCTGCACAAAAATGCTAGGACCTAAATACTGAACAAAACAAGCAGTACAAACTCCATTAGCATCTCTGAAAATGCCCCAACAGCTACTTTGTCTGGATTCTTGACAGCTGCTCCATCTGTGTTTGCTTTGAACCAGCCCTGAACTGGAGGGGACCGGATAACTTCCTTGATGATAGAAGCTTTTGGAGGATAGAAATCAACCTTGCATGCTTTCAAATTAGTGAATTCACACATTAACACTGCATATTTTTTTTAGAATTGTTACTGGATAAGGAGACATTTGAAATGATTATATTGATAGCAGATTTCCAATGAATCAATTTGTTCTGAAATCTTGCTTGATTTCTTTTGTACCAAATGACATTCAAAATGTTAAATATCATGAATTGTTGTGAATTAAAATTAGAGTTTAAAATTGAGGAGTCCAGTTCTATCACACAACGAGATATCAAGAATTGTTGTGAATTGAAGATTAGAGTTTAAAATTTTGGCCAACCAGGACCAAAGCTTGAGAGCAAAAGCACATTCAAAAAATAAATAAAAAGTAGATTTTGTGCTAGACAAACAGGAAACACATTGATGGTAAGTTGCACCGTCTGATTATGAGATTATCATCCGTTGGCAATTTATCTAGCATCAATCTCCCCACTGACAAAGATTTTGATGGAGGAATGTTAGGACTCCAAATTATTTTGGCCCAATTTGGTATGGTATGATTCATAGAAGAGTGTTATTTGAACAATTATTTGGTTGACAACTTATGAGACAACCATAATTTACAAAGAAAAAGTAGGTATTTGTACGAAAACCAAAGCAATCTACTAACAATATATAAAAATCAAAGTACAGCAAAATTTCATAATCGTCCTTATTAAAACTCATGATCTCCTTAATTTTATGTGCATAATGGTCATTTTGCAAAATTTAATTTATTTGTTTTTTAAGAAACTAATTACGGATAATTTTCATCACAATTGTAAGCAATTTCCACGGATAACTATGAAACTATTTTATTTGTTTTTTAAAGAATTAATTACGGATTATGTTCATATCTACTAACAATATATAAAAATCAAAGTACAACAAAATTTTATAATCGTCCTTATTAAAACTCATGATCTCTTTAGTGTCGGTATTTTGAAAATAGTCATGAATTTTCAAAATTTTATCATATCGACTATCACATAAAAATTTTCGGTGTTTTAAATATAACATAAAAATTTATTTAATAGACACACTACATTAATGTTGATATTTTGAAAATAGTCGTGAGTTTACAAAATTTTATCATACCGACTTTCTCATATATGTATATAAAAATTTGTTTCTACAGATATAAACATTTAAAATATGCAACGGGAGCGATGCAAACATTGAACAATGTTTTGCATATAAAATAAAATTTATTTAATAGACACACTACATTAATGTTGATATTTTGAAAATAGTCATGAGTTTCCAAAATTTTATCATATCGACTTTCTCATATATGTATATAAAAATTTGTTTCTGCAAAAATAAACATTTAAAATCTGCAACGGGAGTGGTGCAAACATTGAACAGTATTTTGCATATAAAATAAAATTTAATCAATAGAAACACTGCATTAATGTTGATATTTTGAAAATTGTCATGAGTTTTCAAAATTTAATCATATCGACTGTCACATATCGATACATACAAATTTTCTTTTGCATATATAAGCATATAAATTCGTCAACGAGTGAGATTTAAATATTTAACGGTGTTTAAAATATAAAATAAATATTTATTTAATAGACACCCTACATTAATGTTGATATTTTGAAATTAGTCATGTGTTTCCAAAATTTTATCATATCGATTTTCTCATACATGTATATAAAAATTTGTTTATTTAGATATAAGTACATAAAATCTGCAACGGGTGAGGTGTAAACATTGAACAATGTTTTGCATATAAAATAAAAAATTATTTAATAGAAACACTGCATTAATTTTGATTTTGAAAATAGTCATGAGTTTTTAAAATTTTATCATATCGACTTTCTCATATATGTATATAAAAATTTGTTTATGCAGATATAAGTACATAAAATCTGCAACGAGTGCAGTGTAAACATTGAACAGTCTTTTGCATATAAAATAAAAAGTTATTTAATAGAAACACTACATTAATTTTGATTTTGAAAATAGTCACGAGTTTTCAAAATTTTATGTACATAAAAAAATTTTTTCGCATATAATATATAAGCAAATAAAATTCATAACTGGTGTGACTCAACTATTTAACAAATTTTTGTTTATATAAGAGAAAAAAAAGTAATAAAAACATTACATTAATACTCATAATTTTCATTTAATATCTATAAACATTCTACAATATTAACAATCTAATTATTTTTTATATAATTATCGCAATATTACGTGACCCGTGCGAATGCACGGGTCTTTTACTAATAGAGAAATAAAGTAAAAAAATAATGTGGGTATGAGAGAGAAAGTTGTCACAAAATGGATGTTCAAATATCATTTCTTATTATTATACACACGTTATGATTCTCGTACATCTGAGGTGTTAAATAATTGATGGCTGATATGCTTGATACATTCGATGATTTTGAACAAATTAATTTGCTCATGGATGTAACGGGGTGCAAAGTTGGCAACTTGGCATAATTGAATAACTTACTATAAAGTTGGTATATAAAAAATAAAAACAAGCTTCGATAAGGCCAAGCACAGGTTTGATACATCTCAAAGTGTGTCCATTCTCATTGTGTCAAGTTTGGTATACCACAAAAGAGGCTAAAATCAGTAGCCAATTGATGATCACAAAAGATGTCCCTAACTAACATTGGTATGGTACCATATAACATTTAACATATACCAAAACAAGCAGCAAAGTGATTATCACAAAAAGAACATTGTTTTTCATTATCGAGCAAAGTGATTATCCTTCATTATTTTAAAAAATTAAATTTCAAATTTTAAAGTAATTATGTAATTAAAGAATAAAAGGTTGGTGATCTTTTACTAGGATTATGGGTGGTGATAGTCTACGTCAAGTTAGGTTTAGACTTTTTTTTTTTTATCAAGTCTAATGGGCAAACTTTTTTTTAAGGGAACCTAAGCTAGATATTCACTAGAAGGTTGGCCTCTATCTCCCATCTCAAACCTCTCTTTGAAGAGGTTCTAAATCTCCTCCAACTCTCAGATTGAAATGCCTTAGTTTTTCATTGTTTTCGGGAACTTAATTATTGTGCGGATTTCTTAGCTCATCAAGGTTATAGTGGACCTTTCTTTGTAGTTTCATATTGTAATGGTTCTTTGTTTTTTCGTTTAGTGCGTTATTTATTACTTTTCTATAATAAAAAAATTGGAGTTCAAACTCTCATCTTTGCATACCGTAATATCTCTACCAACTGAGTTATGATCACCAAAATTAAAGCTAGACTTTTTTTAAGCAGAAAAGAGATCAAAGCTAGAACTAGAGCATTAATTAGCTAAGAAAAAATCAGCTACCGAAAAATCTTTTCGGTCTACCTTGTATCCCTCTTATTATATTACTAGCGTTCAGACGGACACTCGATACCCATCTGTTCACTCTTTTTACTGCCCTAATGAGTATGTATGTGTGTCCGCTCTTTTTATTTCACTAATGAGTATAAATTACGAACAATAGTTTTTATGAAATTTTGATTTTGATTAAAATTATAGGTATATTTTGCACTTTCATATTGTAACAAATTATACTTATCTTTTTCAATGACTCCAAAAATATAGAAAATATAATCTAATTTTTTTTTTAATGACACCGACCATTCTTATAGACAAGATTTGTTCAAGGGTATAATTAAAAATGAAAAGGTCACCTCAAAATCATGTATTCTGTTTATATGTGATATAGAATATAATATAGATAAACTTTATATTTTGCCTTAAATTATAAATTTGCTACCATGATCTGTAATTTAAAATGACCATTAATTTTTTTATATATTTAAATGTATTATTATTATATGAGGCTTCAGTTCAGTTCCTTATGGTTTAGTTACGATCCAATTTCTATATATATTTTTTAATGTTTTAAATCAAATTTTAAACTCCTTTTCATTGGAAATTGGTCTTTTTTTTTTTTAGAAAACCAAAACTAAGCAAAATCATTAATAATCAAATCTTGGATAATAGTGATTTATGTAGTTACTCCTACTAAAGTATGAGTCACTGCATGGACTTTCCTCCTTAAAACTCTATCGAACAGTCGTGAATATAAGAAGATAAAATACCCCTAAAGTTCAAAATAATATACCCATAATCATATTGGTCCTCCTGGTCGATTAACTTCTTTGTCATTGACAACGTTCTTTAATCCAACTTGAATATCGTAGTTAGTTTGAGCTCAATTGTATGATAGATAACATGTAAGAGGCTTTAGGCTTCCACTTCAAACAATTAGAGTATACGATGGTGACTATAAAATTTATCTGAAGAAAATATCGTATCTTATCAAGTAGAATGCAACCAAAATTGATTGGCAATTCATCGAGCTTTTATGTAACCTGCAGACAAAACTGCCAATAATTTTCCAATAACTTATTTGATCGAATTAGAATTGCAAAAATAAAGAAGAAAAATAAGATTAATTAAGACTTGATTGTATCTTTTTAGAGCACAAAACTAATCATCAAAATGAGTGGCATAATCAGAAGCAGAATTAGAGAGAACATTGTTAATACCAACCCAATTTCAAATTAGAACTCAAGTTTTACCAAATCAATCACAATCAAAAAACAAATAGTCAACAACTTCATTTGAACCACAACCTCCCAAGTAAAGACGAGAATTGTCGCGTAAAATTCCATGACAAAACAAGTTGTCACGAGTTGGGATTCTATTGTGTAAAAGACGCCAAGAAAACATTGACACCTTCAACATAACTTCTTTGTTCTGCATGATATTTGTAAGCGAAGAGGGCACTTAAAAATCCACATGAGTTGATATTTGATAGACATCTTTAACCAAATAACCTTCACCAGGATCAAGTTGTCAATTCAAAAAAACTAATTTGATTTCCAACAAAAAAAAATATTATACAACAACAAACACCACCCCTCCAACTTCTTACCTCCCAGCATGAAGCCTCGTATGTCACCTCCACCAACACCCGCAACACCCCCCACCCTAAATTACACATCTCCGCAACATACACAAATTGATTTTCAACTAAATCGAACATCCTACTAAATCTTAAACATAAAGGTCCCCCCCAGCCATGGGTCTAACCAGAAAAAAGTATTAGCCCAGTTACATATCGCTCTTACCAAGTTATCTTCAAACCAATTCTCAACCCCCATCCCAACACCTCTTCTTACACCCATAATATCATTCCACCACGGCGCCCTCCTTCACACAACCACCCTCAAACCATACTAAGCCACAACACCTTAAACCACAAACTTCCTTGATCCACATGCATCCTCCATCACCATTTTCCTAGAAAAGAAATGTTAAACTCCCTAAACCCACGAACGCCCAAACCTCCATTCTCCTAATCAAGACACGCTAAGAAGTGGACAAGTTAGAAGTCATGCATTGTAGCTACTCAACAAGGAAAGAATCATAGTAGATTCAAAAAATTACAATAATAGTATCACAGGCTTCATGAAGATATCAAAAGACTTTTCTTGAAATCATATGAGGATTGTTTGAAGATTTAAGCAACAAAATGAGATTTATGATTAATTGACTATTCCTCATCTCCACAAGTTTTCAACAAGCTTTAAAGATTCAAGGAATAATTAGAAAAATGTTCATAGTTGAAGAATTATGGTAGAATAAATGATGACCACATAGAAATATATCTTTAAAGTATTCAATATATATTTGACCAACAAAAAGTATTTAATGCATATAATATACTATATAAATATTATCTTTTTAGAAGTTTGTTTTGAAATAAATACTTTTACAACAAAATATGTTTGGCATGTATGATAAGACAATTGAATTTTTGCAAAAAAGAAAAAAAAAAGACAATTGAATTTTTTAACTATTTGTTTTTTTAGTCTCACCTTATAGGTGAATAAGTGAGGTGTCCGGGGTTCGAACCCCGACCCCTACATATATTATGCATTATTCCTTACCAAGTGAGTTAAACGCACGGGGACTTTAACCATTTGTTAATACAACGTATTGAGATAAGATGTTTGTAGCCACATAATGCAAGTGTAGTGAAATATTATATGTTGTAGTTCTCACGTTAACGTTCGTAATTTAAACAAATCATTTCTAGTTTATTGTGTTTTCACACATAACTATTTTTTTTCCGTATAAGTATAAATTTGGTCCCTTAAGTTTTCTTCGGTGTATATAGCAATGGCCAAGTATAAATATCTTCACTTCACGTAGGTAGTTTGATTAGTACGTAAGTTACAGGACATCAAAAAAGTTTTAAGTAGGAGATTTAGGATTCAAATCTTGAAAAATAACAGAACCACTAAAAGTTTCAAATTGCTTGTGTGGATCTTTTTCACTAAACTGCCTCAGCCTCTTTAATCCTAGTCTCGTCATTTATACTTTTATTTCATCTCTTAAACAAACGATAACATCGTTTTTTTTGCCCTAAAAAAATCATTTTTTATTGGTCAAGTGATAACATCTTAAGCATTTTCCTATTTTTCTAGTGTTGTACTTTTCCCGAAGAAAAAATACTTGCTATACTTCATTCATGTTTGTGTATTGTAAGTTGGGCCTTACTTGTATTGGGTCTGATTGTAATATTGGGTCTTATATTTGTATATGTACATTGGCCTATATAAGGCTCTAAATGTGAATGAATACACAGTGAAAAACATATTATACATATCAAGTGGTATCAGAGCACCTCAGGGTATGCATTTATGCTTGGTTCAGGTGCAATTTCATGATCTTCTAAAAAGCAACCTATAGTTACTTTATCTACAACAGAAGCAGAATTTGTGGTTGCTGCTTCATGGGCTTGCCAAGGAATCTGGTTGAGAAACATTCTGAGTTTTTTGAATGAGAAGCACGAAAGGAGTACTCAAATAATGTGTGACAATAGCTCATCTTCAGACTCTGAAGTTCAGAGTCTGAACTGTGCTTCAGACGCACTGTAGCAGCTTCTGAAGTTCAAAGTTTGAGGGTCAACAAAAGTCAACCCATGAACAGTGCTTCTGAAGGTCAACAAGAGTCAACCCATGAACAGTGCGTCTGATGAACAGTGCGTCTGAGAGTCAACAAAAGTCAACGTCTGAACACTCATCTATCAAACTATCAAAGAATCCTACCATGCATGGAAGGTCCAAGCATATTGATGTTAGATATCACTTCCTTAGAGATCTTACTAAGGATGAAGTGATTGAGCTCACTCACTGCAGGTTGTAACAGCCCGTTTTTCGTATTTTATTTATTTAGTTATTTTATGTATGCTTAATTGCTTATTTTGGTGATTTATTGAATTTTGGGAGTTGAAGAGTATTTTAGTAATTTGGGCGAGTGGCATAATTGTAATATGTTAGAAATTCAAAATTTGAAAATAGTGGTGTGTAAGTAATTTAGAGGGGGTGTGAGCATAGTAAAAGTATAGTGTTATTTTTAGTGTCATGAGAATTGACTAAGCCCATTAAGGTGAGTTAACCTAGCCCATTAATATTTAAGAGAATTGTGTAGTGTTATTTTCATTAGGTCTTCACAATTAACACAAAACTAGAGAGAGGTAGAGAGAGAACACAAGAGAGAAACTTGGAGAAGAGGAAGAAGAGGAATCTAGAAGAACTAAAGGGGAGATTGTTGATTTCAAGTGGGTTAGCAAGAGAAGTGAAGAAACTAAGGTAAGAGGAAAGATTATCTTCATTAATTAGTTTTGATAAGCTTGGATTATGTTTGGGTGCTTTTAGCTTATAGCTTAATTTCATGAATTATGATTGATTGTGTTGATTTTCGTGCTCCTTGTTGATGACTGGATTAAGTATATGTTAAGTTGTTGTTTTCATGCTTTTACTTCATCAAAATTCATGGTTGATTATATGGTCTGTGAACTTTGTGAAATTTGGTGATTTTGGTGAGAAACATGATAATTGGTGTTGATTATGCTTAATTGAGTTAATTATGAGTATGATTATGTGTTTGTATGATGAAATCATGAAGCTATGTTGTTTGGGTTAAGTTGGAATTATGGTTGTTGTTGTTGTTTATGTGAAAATTGCTTAATTTGGTGAATTTGAGTGAATTGTTGATATAATTGATTTTAAGTTGATTTATGTTGTTAATTAAGTGATTATGAACACATTGATATGATTAGAAGGTTGAAATTGTTGTCGTAAAGTTTTGTTTGGGATTTTAAGTTGTTTTGGGAGAAAACGGGTTTTTGAGACGAACTTTGATTTAATCCGATTAATTTAAGTTTAGGTGCTTAAGATTAAGTTGTTTTAAGCCATGTTAAGTGGTAGGTGATAGAGTGTGTCTTGTATAAGGTGTTTGGACGAATTTGGTGCGAATTGGATCGAAAACGATATTGAAAAACGATATTTTCGCGAAAATGAAACGAAAAATCGGTCACCCCTGACCTGCACAGGTGGCACGACCGTGCGCCTACATGGCACGGCCGTGCATGATCTTGCTGCCTAGGAGGGCACGACCGTGCTATTTTTGGCACGACTGTGCCATCCTGCCTGAGTTCTGAAACCCTATTTTTATGGCTTTTTGAGGTATCCAATGACCCAAAATGGTTCCCAAGCCTTTAAACTTGATTAGTAAGAGTGTAATGAAGATGTTTATGATTGATTAACTTGGATGTAAGAATAAGAAGACTTAGAGGTTAATTAATTACAATTGGACTTGTGAATTGTCTTGAAATTGAGTTAGGATGAAACCATTGACTTAGTAAACAGGTAATGAGTTAGGGTTGATGTAAATGAAGATGAATCAACATGTGAATGATGATATTGATGATGCTATTGATGGTGGTATTTATGTTGATATTGATGATGTTATTGATGATGCTAATAATGATGTTATTGACGATGTTTGAGTAAATGATGATGATACATGTTATGTATTAAGTGACGATGTTTGAGTACTTGACTTAATGTGTGGCCTTAGTGATTTGATAATGCGTTAGGTGATGTTTTGGTGATGATATGTTATATGACGGTTTGAATCGTGTAACAAATGATGAGTATATTTGGTGAGCATTGTCGAGTCTCTATGTGAGTCCATGCATTCATAAGTCAATCCGGAGATGGTATGGTGATTTCATTGCGGGGTTTTAGCTCGGGGATTTCATCGGTGATTGTATGGTGAATTCATTGCGGGGTTTTAGATCTCGAGGAGTTCATTGGTGGCGGTACCGTAAAACATATAGAGTCGTCTATGAGCATTGCATAAGTCGAGTCTTATGCTCTGTTGTCAATAGCGGCCGAGCCGCCCGCTTTCGCGGTGCGTAGCGGAATTTTGAAGCCCAGCGCACATGGCCGCGATAGCGCGTAGCGTATGGAGGTAGCGGTCAAAGCGGACCACTTTTTATCATTGCGGTGCGGAGGTGATGCGGCCAAAGCGTCCGCGTCATCCTTTTTTTCTGGTAAAAAAGAAGAATAAGGATAAGAAATGAAAGAGGAAAGATGAAAGAAAGAGGAAAAATCTGTGAGTGAAAACGGATTCTACAAATCTGGTGGTTTATGCTTGCGGCGGCACTCCATCTAACCATTGACCTAATCTTTAATACATGGAGCGGGTTAAGATGTTGTTGAATAAGAATTATATGAGCCGGCCCAATCTCAATAAATATTATAAACAATATATTTAAAACAGAAAATGGCTTTAAAATAAAACACGTGACTTGCATTGCCTAACCTATTGTTACCTTTTATTTTTTCAATTTAAAAACCGTTAACCAAGAAATGAAAAGTAAGCGCATAAAACCCGTGAACATTTTTTCTTATACCTTTTATTTTAGAAAAAACTAATGGTAGTTTTTTGTTTTAAAAGAAACAGTAGTAACTTAATTAGATAAAGATAGTATTATTTACTAATAATAGACCAATTATGGAATAATAATAGTAATATAAACTAATAGTAAAGTATTAATTTGTATTAGTAAATGAGTATTTAAATATATATAATCTAAATATAAATTATAACTTACTTATGTAGTATAAATTATATGAATATAAATTATTTATAAAAAATACTAAACTTTTTATTAAGTATATTTTATATTTAAATATTGGATATATTTTCAAACTTTTTATATCAATTAATTATCTTTATATTTTCATTTATATTAATACTGGATATAATTTTTTTCATACTTTCATAGCTCTTAATTAATAATATACTTTTTAGCATAAGTGTTTGCGCCACCGAAATAGCGTCCGGTATGCGCCCGCATCCCGCGCCGCGTCAATTTTTGGGGTGGCCGCGCTGCGCCGCATTTCCGCTTTGACAACAGAGGTCTTATGTATTAATGTGTTGATGAGAATTTGTGCATCTACGTGGTAATTGTGCATTGAAGATGTGATGTGATGAATTGTTATAATTAACTTGTTAATTGTTTATCGATGATGGTATGAATTGGATGATTGTAAATGATGAGTTGATATGATGGAGTAGTTAGACTTGTATGAGAAAATGATTATGAAATACATGTTCTTAAATTTCGGATAATCCAATTTGTTATGTTTGAATAATGTGATGATATGAATGTTGTCTGAACTACACTTGTTTATTATTTCTTATTAATGAATGTATATCTTACCCTCCAGTGACCTTGTTGTCGCCTAATCCCTTGTGGACGTAGATTTGCAGGATTGAGTACTTTGCTTTCGATGAGTCGTGATGGGTTGTGGCTTGACGCCTAGCTCACATTTGTATACTTTGCTTGGAGACGTCTAAAGTTAGGATGCTCTGATTAGGATGTCATTTGAGATTTTTATTTTCGTACTCTGTTGGAGTTATTTTGAGTGATCTTTATGATCCAGATACTTATGTACTTATTTTGAGATACTTTGAGATGACCCGAGATGATTATATGTATGTTGAGATATTCCGCTGCGATATGTTTATTTATATTGATGAGATTTTCATATTATATGTTTGATATGAGTTTTATGAAGAAATGTAAGGTTCTGATTGCATGCTAGTTGTTTATTTATCATTGATTAATAGTCTCGGGGATCGGGTCCTTATACTGGTCACAGGAACAATTGGCTGATTTAATGACTAAGCCACTGAAGCTTGAGTCATTCTGCAGATTAGTGTAACTTGACAGTCTTGTTTGTTGTAATGCTCAATTTACGGGAGGGTTTGTTGGTGTATTGTAAATTGGGTCTTACTTGTATTGGGCCTGATTGTAACATTGGGTCTTATATTTGTATCTGTACATTGGCCTATATAAGGCTCAAAATGTGAATGAATACACAGTGAAAAACATATTATACATAACAATTCGTGTACGCATTAACCATTTTTTTTTGTTTATTTAGTGTATGTTTTAACCATTGTTTTTGTTTATTTAACATACAAAATTAAACTTTAAAACAACGTACTGAGATTGATTTTAGTGGGTGGGGTCATATTCCAACAACATCGTGAATCAGAGTCCGGATTATATTTTTATTTTTTGCTCAAAACTGAATTATAATTTTAAGAAACATTCATTACATTAGTGACCGATAATGAAACATGATAAAAAGAACTTGGAACAAAAACCACGTATAAAATTAAGCTATTTCTTTTTCTTACAACAGATCATTGTCCTTTTGATGTCCAAAAAAGATTGTTGTCTTTTTTATTTTTCATGATAATAGTAGCATTTTTTTATATAAAATATTAGTAGTATTATTACTTTTGACAAAGTTTGTATAACTATTTCCTTAAAAAAAAGTTTGTATTACTGTTATTAAACTATTTTCCTTTTTATTAAATTTCTATAAACTTAATGTCAAGAAAAACTTTCTATAAACTTTTGAACATAGCCAAAATATTTTTTTATCAGTTGGTGGAGTGACAAATACCACAAACAAACATACACACACGTAAATTGGAGGTTTCAGGTTCAAACACGGGATACCACCGATATTAAGCCTAACAATTTTGTTATTTGTCGGTTGAACTAGGACTTATAGATAAATAGCCAATATACTTACTAGATCGCCTATTCGTGTTGCCGCACGGGTCATAAACATTGTGAATAATTATATAATGCAATATTAAACTTCAATTACACAACTAAATCGTTTGAATAACTCATCAAGTAATAGTATAATAGTAAAATTAGTGTAAAATGTTTACACATTTTGGAAAATTTCTTCGTACACAACATTTGTAGTCGTATTAATGCAATCCCCATTTTCGTCGGTCAACAAAATTTTAAGACTGTTTCTTGATGTAACCCTTGAGACTGCGACATATAGTTGACCATGAGAGAAAACCCCCTGTGGAAGATATATGCCAACCTGCTTCAATGATTGTCCTTGGCTTTTGTTAATAGTCATTGCAAAACATATATATATAGGAAATTGTCTACGTTGAAATTTAAACGGAATCCTTGTGAAATTCTGGCCAGGCAATAACAAAGAGTAAACAGGTTCTGAACCAAACAGGTTCTGAACTAAACTTAGCACAATTAACAACAGATAATCAGCAGAAATTAAAAAGTGCAGGAAAGCTAAAGAAGGCACAAGGTTTGTTAACCCAGTTCGGAGTAAACACCTCCTACTCTGGGGGATACCAATCCAGGAAGGAAATCCACTATTGGAATTAATCCTTAAGACTCAGACACTGACTCCCAGTTCCTATCCCAAGCAATCAACCTCCACCTAGTCAGACTTCTACCCAACTCTTGAGTATTAGTAACCACTAACTTCCTATTCAAGCAACTGCAACCCAGTCACTTGAACAACCCTGAAAACTACCCTGTTTTGAATAAAACTTCAACAACAAACCTTCATTCGTACCCACAGGCTTTGAATGAATTTACAACTCAATAAAAAAAACACTAAACCAACTCAAACAATGAGTGGTGCACAAATAAAACTCTAAGTTTAAAACTAAGACTCAATTCTCTGATTTTTCTATTATGCGTTCTGTACTTGAATAGCAGCAGCAGTCATCCTTATATAGCCTACAGTCAAGCAACATAAAACATAATCAAATCTTCTATAATGATCTGATTCTGAATTATGAATGACTTGAAAAGGAAACAAATAATCCAACATTGTATCTTTTAAAGATTCTGCAGAAAAAATACGAGCTTCATAATTTAGAGCCAAATCTTCATTAAATCTTCTCCAATTCAATCAGCAATATGCGAAGATATATCCTTGTAAAATCTCGCCAAGATTTGTGCCAAAATAACTTGTAAAAACGCAGCTTCTAAAGAAGTCAATAAAAGTCAACTCTGCTACAGTGCGTCTGATGCTTCAGAAGCACATTTCAGCTTCTGAAGTAACTTTCAGCTTCTGAAGGTGATTTCAGCTTCTGAATGACTTCAAAATGGAAAACTTGCAACTGAAGATTTGTTCTACACATTAAGATGCTTCTATTCAACACATTGGATTTGCCAAAATATGCAGCCAACACCAAAATACTCAACACCTTGGATCCGAAGGTGTCAACGATAATCTAGGTATATAAACCTTATCCCCAACGTTGCTTCCAGATATCACCTTTCCTTCCAAAACATACCTTCCCAGCTTTGTAATAATCAACCGAGTTCCATTACACAATCCAGCTATTATGTCCAAGTTTCGCATCAACATAACAGGAACGCCAACTTTTACTGTTAATTTGTGATTTGGAGGACCAAAAGAATTACTTATGTTCAAAAATTCTGATGTATGCACATCATCCGGCCTATTGACCATTGAGGATGCGGTGCAAGGAAAATTGCAACTTAAATAAACTTTCTCTTCACCAGGAATGAGGGACAAAACATACTCATTAATCTCATCAACTATGATGTTTTTAGGGGTAAATATAGCTCTATACTCGAAAAATGATGGATCATCCATGTTGTGTAAAATGGATGGATAAATGCAGTCAACAATAGCAGAAATATGGTCACCTGAGCTGTGAATAAGCAAATCATCTGGAATTTGTACTTGTATGCTATCATCAATTACTTCTCCAGTACTACCATCGCCTATTCCCAATACCCACTTGCTGAATTCTTTTCTTTCCTGAACATCATTAGACGAACTTCCATGCAAAAGTCTCATATTAGTAGTTAGGGTTAATACCTCACAATATCGCCAAAGATGTGAAGAGTTAATGCTTGGATGAACAATATCTTGTCTGGTTCCTTTTGGAATTACTGGAAGAATCTGGCATAAATCACCACCAAGGACGACAACCTTCCTACCGAAAGGAATATATGTTCTTCCATTGTTATGAGCTCGAAGAACATCCCTTAAACTGGGATCAACAGCTTCAAAACAGTGTTTATGCATCATAGGTGCTCAGTATACGACTATGGGCAGAACTTTCTCAGCATCTTCCAAGGTTGTGTCTATAAGCTTGCTCTTCCTGCCATTCACTATTTTTTTCTCTCAACTGATCCTTCTCCACAACATGTCCAATCACATCTAAAAGATAAAAAATATGATGATTAGCATATCTTATTTCAAATTCGTTACCAATAAAATTAACAATTGAGCAACTAACTCACCAACGTACTGATCCTCTCTCTCTCTGAGTCCAATATGTCCTTGAAGGAAACAAATTCAAAATGGTTGCTAGGAATGGCACTTTCGTCTTGTTCGATCCACTTGGTTCGATCAATCAAATTTAGCTTAAACCAGTGTTTTGTTGTCTGCAATTTATGATCATTGTGAGTTACCAACACATTTTCAATTACATAAGCAGAACCTTCGTTCACAATCAATTTGATCTTAGGGACCAAATATTTTCTTGCAGTCGCTTGAATTCTCCCTAACTGTAAAAAAAACCTAAATCTTGTTCAAACTACACCTTAAAAACATCTAATATTGAAACCAAGCATGATTATATTATGAGATAGATCTTACCTTTTCATCCAGCAAGATCATATGTATGCAACTGTCTTCGGCAGGTTTGCTGTAATCAGGTACTATCCAAAGATTGGTGACACGAACATTCAGCTTAATATTGATCTTCCCAGCAACAATAGCAGAAACAGGAGTGTAAATAGGTGCCATTTACGAATTTTGAAGCTTTTTGATAGGTACCAAGGTACTGAAGTTTGATATTGCACGTGTGTTTGCTTCTTAAAATGCGATGTGTATTTATACTACACCAGAACCGATTTGAGAGAATTCTAAGATGCAATCTGTCATAAATGTTCCAACCAAGAGGTGTGTTATTAAGTACATTCCATCATTACAGCCTTCGTTGTTATTGGTCACCTGTTACACTACTCAATACTTCAAGTACAGTTTGCAAGAAAATGCATTGAAACTAAGCGATAATAATTGTTGTGTTCATGGGGTGCTGGGGACAATGCATTGAATGCAATTATTGAATGGCACGGTTGACAGGTAGTTAATAAGGCACAATCTGTCCATTGATACAAACAACATAGGGAAACGAAAGAAGCACTATAGTAGGCATTGAAAACATGCGAGTTTTTAATGAATATCTCTATTAGGTTGATAGATACGAAGCAATTATTGAAGGGGGCGGTTAGGATGGACATGAAAGGCTCATAGTTTGCATTGAAATTCAACACATGGGGAAATGAAAATATCATAATGAACAACATCTTACTTCAGGTGACCTTTGCAATACCTCAAAAGAATATGTTATGACATTCAAACATTGGAGACATGATCTAATTAATGACTCGGGTATCTATGTACACAAACCTTGATTGGAAAATGGGTAAGTATTAACGCAGAAGACAAAATGAGTGTGGGCGGCCAAGGTATTTAATGAGATCCACACTTGATATTGGCTACCTTAGAATCAACCGTGTGTGTAAGTACTTTGCAGAGTCAGTCTATTACTACATGACGTCCGCAATGGGGTTTTTTTAGATATAACTATTGCAGCAATAACACTATATTGTTAGCAGCAAAGGCATGGGGCGCATCATTGGAAGTATAAATCGCCCCCAATTGATGTGTGTATGGGAAAACAAATTAACTTTAGCTGCAAAAGTGATTCAAAAAACAACTTCATAAAACAAAATCGAATCATAGCATGAAGAAAGCAAGAATTACAAAGACATGTACTGAAGGTGGATAGAAAAACCATTTTCGAATACAAAACAAAAAAAAAGTTGTTGTCGTGATGCATAAACCATTTGAGTACCATGTAAGCTGGTGAGTGCCTTCGCTGTTTGTTGCTTAATTTCGTATGACATGGCTACTACTACCTTAGTTTTCGCAAAACAACGTCAAGAAAGAAGACTGAATGAATTGTAATCATGTTTTATAACCTTTTGTAACATCTTTGTGGACAATCAATGACATTTTGGAAACTGAGAATGACATTTATTGTCACAATGGAATATGGAACATCAAGAGTTTAACTTGAGAAGAGACTATTAAATGGCATTGGAAAAATCAGTTTCTTTTGCCTACTCATTGATGACAAAAGAACAACATTCATCGAAACACGAAGCAGAAAACGGTGGAAAAAACTTTAAACATTCAATATTATGTATATACTCAAGTATAAACAAAAGTCATCATAACTATTACAACAGAAAACATCATTTTCGACTTTTCAATAGATATTATACTTGAATGTATGAATGATTAAATCACAATGAGAGTAATGGATACAACACAAAATATGTAAAAAAAAAAAAAAAGAAGAAGAAAATGGAATGTGTTATTATTGAGATCTTACCTGTCAAGATGTGCAATGCTCTGGCTGTTTTTCGCTTGACATCAAATCCATCTGATTGCTCCATTGTTTTTTTCGATCAGCTGACACAGAAAGAAGAAGGAAACCAAGTGAGTATGTGTGCGGCTTGTATATGACTGTGTGGTTACATCAGCATATGAGCAGTTGCAAGTTATGGATATATGGGAAATTGCACCCACATTGAAGTGGCTTGTAGATTATTTGTGTATCAAGGAGTTTGATGGCTATTAGGTTCCTTGGGAATAAGAAGGATTAAAGTGCATAGAGTATTGTCAGCCGCAATAGTTATTTGGGGTTTTAATGGTGGTGCATTTTCAAGGAATGAGTATACAAAGAGAACATAGCTGAGTACAAACAGACTTAATAGTCATCATTATCGACATTAATTGGCTATAATCAGCATTAAAGTGAATAGTTAATTGTCAGCCACAATAGTTATATAGGTAATTAATGGTGGTGCATTTTCAATGAATGGGTATACAAAGAGACCATAGTTGAATACCAACAGACTTAATAGTCATCAAAATGGACATTAATTGGTTATAATCAGCATTAAACTCCTTCATTAATGGACATGCGAAATAGTCATATAGGTACTTAATGTGGGTGCATTTTCAATGAATGGGCATACAAAGAGACCATAGTTGAATACCAACAGACAATATAGTCAACCCAATGGACATTAATTGGCTATAATCAGCATTAAACTCCTTCATTAATGGACAGACGAAATAGTCATATAGGTTGAATACTAAGAGACTTAATAGTCATTACAAAGGACATTAATAGGTCATAACCAACATTAAAGTGCATAGTTAATGGACAGGCTCAATAGTTATACATCTAATTAAATGGTGATGCATTTTCAAGGAATGAGCATACAAAGAGACTGGTGTTTGCCGTGAGCCTTCAATCAAAAAAATAAAATTGCAGTACATCTAAAGAACTTAATCAGTCCTTTAAGCACACGTGAGTATTGAGTACAAATTGCACACAATATCCTATCAAGTCTGAAACATTAAACAGTGCAGAAAATAAACAATTACAATTAAGATACAATGTAATAGTAGAAGCAATAACATTACTAAACAAAAACCAAGTACATTGTTCCATTTAAAATTGTTACTTAGGACTTAAATTCGACATTCTTAGACCAACCCCCAAAAAAGGTAGTTGTTGCAGTACTAAAAAAAGGGAAACATTACCAAAGACAAAAAAAAAGACATTGCTAACAAAGATTCGGGTCAAACCACAAAAACAAAATTAAAAATTTCTCCTAAATGTCATTGAAAGCGACATGTTTATTACAAATATTTTTAATCACGAATCACCCTAAAGTAAATGGTCTTTTCTTCCCGCTTCCGGCGCACCAACCATGATCTTCAAACCTTCATAAAGCCGTCTTCCAAGAACCATACGCTTCCACTCACCACCAATCTTAAAGTGAGCACCACCATTGGGGGAAAGGAACTACATGTTTTTTGATTTGGAACATCATTGGGGGACTAAACTTAGGACACGCAATCAACTTGTCAAACCTATCCTTGAGAAGGATAACAAATTTCCCTGGACCTACAAACACCATGGTCACCCAAGCATCGAGAGTGACGTTGTAAAATCGCGGAGAGCATGTCATCCCTTAGTCAAGAATATTCCACCGTTGTGCCTCTCGATCAAAACCTCAAATTCATTTAAGTTAAGATCCATTAACCTAGCATATCGATCAATCTAATCGCCAAAGTCATGACCAAACATATTGGGAAGCACGACAGGCCGACAGCACCCTGAAGCATAAAGAAACATTCGATTAAATACAAAATTAATTGAGGTCGTGCGAGAAAAAAAAGGGGTATAACAGAATTGTATTTACATAATCAACATCAAGTTCAACTACATAGGTCCTGTATCTGACACGCAACTCATTAACTGTCTTGTCGATCTCGGAGATGGGATTTGGATTCAATGGAGCTTTCACAAAAAAGAAAAAAATGCATGATCAGTATAAAGAAATGACCGCAAAACGTATAAGCAATGTATGAATGTGTGCACGTATCACACCAGTAAGATTGTGGTACGATAACAATTCTTGGATGTTTGTGTTCGCCATTTTGCACAGAATGAAAAAATCATGCAACGTTGTTATGGATGATGAGAAGATAGGCAGCACGGGTATATATAGATAAGTGGCATGTAAGCAACTATGCCATAACTACATTGCATTGGAAAACCTCAAACAATAAATGGGGACATGGGAAGATGGAAAGGCATGCACAATGATGATAAAGTTATAGAGTTTTGGGGGGAAATTTTGAATTTCAAATTAGGCTTGATATGTGTGCAATTATGGTTGTGTCATTAAGTTAAGATGCTTGATTATTAAACCCGCAATTAAGGAAGTAGTTGGCGCCCAAGATTGAGGTATAGGGCTTGCCATTGGGTTTTAAATGCTTCTTGTGATGTGTATAGATCAGATTAGTTGGAGATCCAACGACTCACATGAATTGGCGCCAAATGAAGTAGGGTTAGGGTTTGCAAGGATGGTTGCAATGTTAACATATATTATATAATAAGATATCTTTTTTTGGATTGCCATGCTATCCGTGCGAGGTTTTCATCACTGTTTAACAGTGACTAATCATCGGGAAACTTGTGGGGTACACAAGATGGATTCTTTCCTCTAAACCGAATTTTTCATACATAAAAGTCAAAATCGAACTCATGACCACTTACTTAAGGGATTCAAGTACCTTGTAACTTGAATCAATCCATTGTTGGTGATATATATATATATATATATATATATATATATATATATATATATATATATATATAGGGATAGGATCAAATGACACCAAGGTGTCAAATTAAATTTGACACCAAATCCTAACCATTAATCCACTTTAATCCGACGTCTCTCATCAATTCATTAAGTGTTCACATGCTTGATCAAATGATCCAAATCTTAATTTTAGAAATAATTTATTCTTTCTTTTCTTGGTTAATTACTTACCATTTTCGTTATATTTTGCACTAATAGGTAGATGATTGTCATTTGATTTCTCCATACTATTTTTTTAGAGATTCTATTTACTAATCTTTGTTCGATCATCTTTGTATCTTGTTTGTATTGGCTACTCTTTCATTTGTTGGATGATATTATTCTTGAGTTCATGCTGCTAATATTCTTGTATCGGGTGTTCTAGCATTTATTTTTTGCTTTAGTTCATTGCTTTATTCTTGAGTTCATGCTGCTAATAGTCTTTAGACTTTCTTTTTAATTTTTTGGTGCACTAGTTCATTCATTATTCCTGGTGCTCTTTATAAATCAATTTTCTTTGGGTTCTTCTAAGAAAAATAAAAATAAAAAAGGTTAATAGGAATAAAGAAATAAGGATGATAAGCCCTTCAAAAAAACAAAGATGACAGTGAATTGTAAAGAAACCATAATAATACCATCAGAGAATTTTTGGTAAATAATTAATCAAGAGAAGAAAGAATAAATTGTTTCTAAAATTAAAATTTAGATCATTTAATCAAACATGTGAGCATTTAATGAATTGATGAGAGACGTCAGATTAAAGTTGGATTAATGGTTATGATTTGGTGTCAAATTTAATTTGACACCATGGTGTCATTTGATCCTATCCATATATATATATATATATATAAGACTAATAAGTCTTAATTTAACCATTTAATAAATTTATTCAAAATTCAATGACTCCACACTTTCACGTGGATGCATCAGGTAAACAAATGGGGGAAAACGAAAAATATGGAAAATATTTGACTTTTATTTTTTTTCTTTAAAACAAAAATAAAATAAAAAAAGGTAATATAAAAAGCATGTAATGTAACAAAAAGTGCCAAAAACAATGTATTTTTTTTTTCTATTTTATCAACATGTGATATTTTACTGAAAAAAAATAAATATTCCTTTTTGTGAATTCTCAAATGCAGACATCATCACCAAAAATGCAAAAAACAAGGTTCAAATGTAACAAAGACAGCTTTAAATGTTTCTGGTACATTGAAACTTGACACCTCGTAGCAAAACCACCGAACAAAATTGTACCTATTTATTCTCATTCATTCATTCATTCTGTAACATTGCATGAATAACTTCACAAACTATAGAACAAGAAGAAGCTACAATGATGATGCTTTCTGCTACTCTTCCCATTTCCCCTATTACTGCAAAATCATCCTCTTCAATGCAATCCCTGAGTTTTTCTCATCGCCTTATGGTTCCTTCCGGCAGCCGTGTGTCTCCGGCGGTGTTTGCCGGCGTTTCAAAGGGTTGCAGTAGCTCACTCTCACCTGTCAAACTGAAGGCCTCTTCACTGACAACTGCAGCCATTGGTAAGTTAATGTTTGTTTTTTTGTCTTGTTTTGTATTTTTAATAAATTATTGGTGGAATGGAAAAATGAGTGTCTCTGTTGAGTTTAAAGTTTTAATCTTTATTTTGTTTTAAATAAACTTTTATTAGTATTTGAAAGTGTTGAGCTGTTTTTTGATTTTTTTTATTTTTCAATGATGAAATGAATGTTGTAACTCTGGATGCAAGATGATGCATCTGATTAATTTTGAATAAGTGGAGAACTCTCTGGAAAAATTTGAGATTTAAGGCTCTTGCTTTTGTGATTTTGTGCATGTTTGGATTGACTGTGAGTTTGGCAGAATCACGATGTGATTTTGTTAAACTCATTGTGGTTCCTAACATGCATTTTTACTTTTCAATAATTTCAGAGTTTTCATTGAAAAACGAAAAAGAGGAAATTTTTTAATAAGGGTCTATTATTTTTGCAGTTGAAGAGGTTGATGAAAGAAAGAAGTTTATAGAGGCATCAAAAAATGGAAACTTGATTCCTCTCTATCAGTGTATATTCTCTGATCAGCTTACTCCTGTTCTTGCTTACCGGAGTTTGGTTAAGGAAGATGACCGGGAAGCTCCAAGTTTTCTTTTTGAGTCTGCTGAGCCTAATTTTCAAGGTTCCAATGTGGTGAGTGTGCTTTGTTTTGGTAGTTTCATGGTTTTGAATTTTAAGGTTGTTTGTTTTTATATATATATAAATCTGGTTTGAATGATTGCAGGGGCGCTACAGTGTTGTAGGAGCTCAGCCAACAATGGAAATTGTTGCAAAAGAAAATAAGGTTACAGTGATGAACCATGAATCTGGTCAGTTAACTGAGGAGATTGTTGATGATCCTATGGAGATTCCCAGAAAAATCTCACAGGATTGGAGACCATGTCTTAGTGACGAACTTCCAGATGCATTCTGTGGTAAGAGTTCTATGATCAATAGTAAATCATATGTACCAAGATGGGCTCATGCCAAATTAAGATTCAATTAATAAATATTCTGACAGACATAATTGTGTCAATTATTTATAAAGCATGGATGACGGGTTGATGACGTATGACGCATGATTTCCGCAAGGATTAACAACTTTATGATAATGGAAAATTGTTACGGCTAGGATGTTTTCAGTTTGAGCAAGTGCAACTATAGTTATTGAAAACCAAAAGAAAACATGATATTAATGTCTTTTTCGGGTTTTTTGGATGACTATAATAAATGAAGTTGAAATCTTTAAAGGCTGAAGATTTTGTCATCCAAATGCCGACACTCTGCATTAGTACATTATTTGTCGTTATGCGACTTCTTGTGTGAGCACACGCACGCGGGTGTGAGAGAGTAATGTTGATATATTGTTTGTTCGCATCTATTATATTATCTACAGAGCGTTAACTAGTTTAAGTTGTTGTTCAAGGTGGTTGGGCAGGTTATTTCTCTTATGACACAGTTCGCTATGTGGAAAAGAAAAAGCTACCTTTTTCAGATGCCCCAAAGGATGACAGACACCTCGCAGACATCCATTTGGGTCTTTATGAGACTGTGATTGTGTTTGATCATGTGGAGAAGGTACTTGGTTTTTGTATGCAGAAATTCTGTATCTACTACTAGTACACTGCTTGTGATGTTGATGTGCAGTTCAGCATTTCTGATTTGTACTGCAGTTTATACTCGTCTTTCTTAAGAGAAACTCGATTCAGATGCTTTATGAACCAAACGATAATATTTTGAATTTATTACATTTTTTTACTTGATTTTTGTTCATTAAACAAGGGAAAGTGTTTCAAATTATGAGTTCTTGTAAATTCCTTTTCTTTACATCTTTGGACATATAATGATATAATCAAGTGTTATCAAATATCGGCGATGGCGGCGCCATGGCTGATATTGGTGGCGGTTTTTGGGCTCACTGCAGTCGTGAATATCGGCCGATATTGCTGGTGTTTCCGCTATAATCCACTATGACGGCGCCACAAAGCGGCCGGTATGGAGAGATTTTGGCTCTCCACCATGGACCACCATCTGCCATCGACAACAATGATATAATCGTCATGTAATGGATATATATCATGAAATGACTACTGCAGAGATGAAATTTTTACTGAGCACTGATATGGAATCCATTGGAGATTAAGTCAACGTTTTTGTGTCTCAAGATTATCCATTTATTATTTAGTTGCAATTGCATTAGTATTATTATAATTATTATTATTACGTATGATAATGATGGCCTCGTTCATTACTTCAATACTTCATTGATGATTCAATTTCTTATTTGTGCTCTGCCCAACAGAAAGCATATGTGATTCTTTGGGTGAGGACTGACCAGTACTCCTCGGTTGAGAGCGCTTACATGGATGGAACGATAAGATTAAAAAAATTAGTGGCCAAATTACAAGATAACAAGCCGTAAGTTATCTGTTGAATGTTGCTCTATCTAACCATGCAGTTGTTTTTTGAATCAAAATTAATTTAAAGTGTCATTTCCTAGTCCGAGGCTGGCTCCTGGTGCTGTGGAATTGCAAACTCGCCATTTTGGTCCACCTTTAAAGGAATCAAACATGACAGCTGAAGCATATAAGGACGCAGTCCTTCAGGCAAAAGAACACATTAAAGCAGGAGATATTTTCCAGATTGTATTGAGTCAGAGATTTGAAAGGAGAACCTTCGCTGATCCATTTGAAGTTTATAGAGCATTGAGAGTTGTGAATCCAAGTCCATATATGACTTATTTGCAGGTTTATTTCTATGCAACACATAAAAATATTTCATTTGGGAAAGTCGTGGTTCATCTTTTTCATCCGCTGGTGATCATGTCTTTCCTATACAGGCTAGGGGATGTATTTTGGTTGCTTCAAGTCCAGAGATTCTTGCGCGTATAAAGAACGTATGTTTTTGTTCATAGTTAGACTTAATTTTTAAATTAATTGTCACTTCATACTTGGTCACTTCAATGTTTATTACAAGTCTTAATGGGAAAAATATCAGGTTTATTAAATTACTCTACTATTTATTCTAAAGTGAATAGTTATCACGGTCTTGTTATAAACAGAATAAGATTGTGAATCGTCCGTTGGCTGGGACTTCTAAAAGGGGCAACACACCAGAAGAAGATGAAAATTTATCAGCAAAGCTCTTGAAAGATGAAAAGCAATGTGCAGAGCATGTAATGCTGGTTGATTTGGGGCGCAACGATGTTGGAAAGGTTTACTCTGTACTTTCACTTTAATGGATGTTCCTATTTGTTAAGCCTGTTACATTATAATCTTATGCAATAGTTTGCGCTATTATTTTGTTTATTTAAAGAAGATGTTGCCAGTCTTGTTTCCTATATTATGTTTAATGTAATCTCTATTGGAGTTGAAGTTTATGAAAATTCGAAGTTACGTAAATGAATATAAGCTAATGACTGGGTTTAATAGTGCTTTTATTAAAAAAAAATTGATAAGCAGTGCTAATATTATGTCCACTCCTTTTTATTTGTTAATTGTGGTTGTCAATCCATATCAACATGTTCAGTTGTTCCTTAAAAGCCAATTTGCAGCTGGACTATCTGGTTGTGTTAGGAAAAGTAGGTACATATGTATGGATATGGTTCTTCAAAGTTTTTGTTAACTGCTGTATCATGGATTTACAGTCAGAAAATATTATTCCTTTGTTTGTGACAACTGTGACAAAAATGTCAACAAAAAGACAACAACTATGACAATAATATTTATAACCTCAAATATCTCTTTAATCACATTCTCACTCGGTTTTATATCATGATGCAGACAAAGCTGATTCAATGATTTTATTCTGACTTTTTTACAAGATAGTTCATATTCTGTACTTCAATCTGCTGGTTATGCTAACAAAAGTTCTGTTTGCAGGTTGCAAAAAGTGGTTCTGTTAAGGTTGAGAAGCTTATGAATGTTGAACGATATTCCCATGTGATGCACATCAGCTCAACGGTGAGAACATTTCCTTGTTATTTAGTGTTAATTGATGCTTTAAACTATTATATTGTAGTTTGTTATGCAAAAGGCAACTATGCTGGTTACATCCTTCTAGGAAAAACCAATTTTCATTTGATTTTTCCTTTGCCGGTTGAATTAATACATGTGATTCTTGGAAAAATCAGATGGTAACACTGCAATGTCTGTGTTCCTTGAAAAAAATATGTATTTATATTATCCACTGCACTATGAAATTGGGGGCTTTGTGTTGTATGTATTTTTCTCTTCTATGTTTTGACAGAAAATTTATTGTAAATAAGTTACCAGCACTAGACACTATTACTATTATATTGAGGCTGCCAACATCTACCCCTCTCCCTAGAAAAATAGTTTATTTATGAAATAAACTCTGAATGCTAGATAATACTTAATTGCTTGTTTTCAGTTTCCACAAAAAATATTTATCATGTGATTCATTATTTATTACAAGGTTACGGGAGAGCTGCAAGACCATTTGACCTGCTGGGATGCCCTTCGTGCTGCATTGCCGGTTGGAACTGTCAGCGGAGCACCAAAGGTTCATAATTTTCTTCACTCCTTTTAGTCCAAATACAATTCCTTACAAATTTGAAAAGCCTGTTCGTTATGTGACACTAATGTTAAGCTTTTGCAGTGACCCTGATACATATTATCCGGTCAATTTCAATCTTCAGCTTCATTCTCACCCGATCACTGGTAAATGCAGGTGAGGGCAATGCAGTTAATCGATGAATTGGAGGTGGCAAGGCGGGGACCTTATAGCGGAGGATTTGGATATATATCTTTCTCCGGCGACATGGACATTGCTCTAGCTCTGAGGACAATAGTATTTCCAACTGGGACTAGGTACGATACAATGTACTCGTATAAAGACCTACACAAACGCCAAGAGTGGATTGCTTACCTTCAAGCTGGTGCCGGTATTGTTGCCGACAGTGACCCTGCCGATGAGCACCAAGAATGTCAAAACAAAGCTGCTGGTCTTGCTCGCTCCATCGACTTGGCTGAGTCTGCTTTCGTTGATAAATAAGATCTCGGATACCTCCAAATCGAATCATTGGATATACGATTAGTCGATTCCCATTTACTATAAGAATATAGACCTATGCAGGGAAGCTCTTGATTGTGTAATATCTCTTTTGTTTGCTTGAACAAGTAAAAAATGTAGCTTCAGATAGTTATGTTTTAGTGACATCCAATAATTACAGTATTATCATAATCTTTTATAGAAACATTCTTTTTTTCAACACTCACTTTAAATAAATTATCATGTAAAGTCGGGGACTCCTCTCCCGTCCCTTTCCTCCATCCATCCTCCATCCATCGTTTACAGTAAAAGCTGTCTTTTATGTTCAAATCCCTACATTCCATTTCCTCTAACGAAGAAAAATAAACTCGTTTTGATCCGAAGAAGAAAATCCAGCTTTGCTCGCTTAGGAGCAAGCTAACTAGTAGGGACCATGCCACATCTTCCTTCTTTGAGAAGTTTTTTTTTTCTCCTTTTGACAGATTCTTCTTTGAGCAGTTAAACTCAGAAGTTATCAAGGTTGGTGTTGCAGCTCAATGTCACAAATTCTGGTTTACAACGGATTATAAGGTGAATAACAAACCAAATTGTCAATTAAGATAGAAAAAGAAAAACAAATTTGACAAAGAATCCAACTTGAAAATCGTTAACACTGAACTAAAGTATGTGGAGCTTTAGTTCGTGCTGTTATATTTTTTTTTCTCAGTCAATTTGACGAATGAGCTTCTTTAACTCAAAGTAAACCGAAGAGCATGGTTAATTAGCCATGGTGCAGATTTCTCCTTACTTATTCTCCCTCAAAATATTTCACATTGCTTCAAAAATATATTAGTAAAAGATGCAATATGAAATCAAAAGTTACATCAAAATATATGACAAGGAATAACCATAAACAGGTCTCTTAAAAGACTTATTTTTTATGTCTTTAATATTATTGACAATTAAAATGTCAAGAGCAACTTTTCTTACCCCATATTAATAACCAAACATGGTTCCAGAAAGTATACTTCTTGAGGTATAATTTTGCCCAGTAATATACCTTCTGATGACTCAAACAAAAAAATTATACGTTTACATCCAAAGCCATTTTGGGGTGGAAAAGTTCATCCCTTCATACTGAGCACTTCTAATTGGTAAATTTTATTCAGTTTAGGGGATTTTACTAAGCACCTGCACTCATACATGATAAATATGGGTTATGGTTTCCAGATAAAGAGGATAAACCTCGTCGTGTTTCAAAAAATGAGCATGACCATTACACCATATAACCAAACTACCTAAAATCAGAAGACACTGTCGTACATGAGATTACATCAAGCTTTACATCAATACATACATGGTTAGCTCCATATGCAAATCCGCTATGGCTGAAATCCAGGATAAGGACATTGGTGCTAATCAAATATATATGCAGGGTTTGCCCAAGTGTGAAAAGTTTACCTCCCCCTAACACTGGCAGGAGACTGAACACATCTCTCACTGCCAACTTCATCATCTATCTCACTACTATCTAAACAAAGACCATTTTGGTTTACACTCATTTCAGAACTAGCATTACTGCTTGTTGCGTGAGGAGAGCCCGATACACTTATTGTTCGACCACGATGAGATCCAGACCTCACGCTATACATAGAAGATGCCGGAATATTTGTCATCAATGGCCTTAAGTTACCTGGAATGGTTCTCCTTATATCCTGTTCAAAGAGAAACAAACAAAAATGATTAGAAAAGAACTATAAGTTAATCAGATCTTATCAGTTTAAGTTAACCAATTCCATAATTAAATAAAATTGTTTTCATAGTGTCATTTTAGAGTAAAATAATATGTGAAGACTAAAATTCTCATAATAATTGCAGGTGAAAGGAGTAGCTTTGAAATAGTTAAGTAGACTATTCAATAAAATGAAGATATTACTGGAAAATGTTGATAAATGTTATATAGGCATTCTAAAGTGACATAATTTGAAACAAATGTTTCAAACATGACAATTACAATGACACAGATGAGAGAAGTAGTTAAGGATCTAAATTTGGTCATTCTTGAGACATCGTGCATCCAAAAAGGTAATTAGCGAATATGGGATTCCATTCGTTTTTATATAAAAACAGTGATGATTTGTATGCAGGTTTGACATGACAAGATTTTCTTAATCTGACAGAAAAATATATATACAGAATGTAGAAAATAGGTGTACCATATGCCGAATAGCCATATCCAAGGACTTCTTTGAGAGAGTTCTTCCAAACCCTGTGCTATCCGGAGATGAAGATGACTTGCCAGACAGATTACTACGAGGAGAGTTTTTGTTATCCATCATTGGTGGTGCTAGTTTTCGCATGTTTATAACCCTTTCAACCATTTTTGTGCCCATCATACCAGGACTAACATTGTCATTCACTTTGGAGCGCCCACGGCTAACTGCGGGCATTGAGTTTCCACTTATATGAGCAGTGCCATTGGAAGACCGTCCTCTTGAAGGAGAGCATGACTGTCGCTTAGGTCTTCCACTAAAAGAAGGCTCGACAGATGAAGACCGAGAAGTGGGAGCTCCAGGCCTGCCCCTAGTCGCTGACAGTGGCCTATCAGGTAATGTTGTCCTCAAATTAGGTGGAGCATCAAGTGAAAACCCTGGCATCTCAGATGGCTTCCATGGTCTTGACTTCACAGTTGGTGATGTGCCACGTGAAGGCACTTGCGGCTGTCTAGAGGTCGCTGGAGCTTGCTGTCTTGTTGTCGTAGGAGTTGGCTGCCTTGTTGTCGTAGGAGTTGGCTGCCTTGCTGTCGTAGGAGTTGGCTGCCTTGCTTTCACAGGAGTTGGTTGCCTTGACGACACAGTAGTTGGCTTGGGGCTCGAAGAAATCTTAACTGAAGAAGAAGATATATTGAGCTCATTTGATGGTATAGATGGTCGCCGAGTTGGAGTAGATGCTCTTGATGTGGACCTGGAAGGAGGTAAAGTAGGTCTGCTAGTTGGTGTTGAAGATCTTGCAGTCGATCTCGACAACGGTGTAGAGGATCTTGATTGAGTTGCTGGTTTTGCAGCAGGGGTGGTGGTCCTCGTGGCAGAAGTTGAAGGCTTAGTGGTAGAAACCGTACTGATGGGCTTGGTTGTGGACATTGTGGTCTTTGATGTAGCAACCACATTTCTAGTTGAAGGTATTGAATTCCGAGTAGGTGTTGAAGATCTTGATGGTTTTGAAGTTGTGGTCAATGATGGGCGTCCAGTAGGAGTTGACGGGCGTCCACTAGGAGTTGCAGGTCGTGATCCGGGACCCCCTGATGATGAGGGCCTCCTAGTTCCGCCACTTGAAGAGCTCAACACAGGGGAGGAAGTTTGCTGTCTAGATGCCAAGCCAGTCCTCCCAGAAGGCTCCAGTTGATGATTTGACAACTATAACAACAAGAAAAAAATTTGAAAAATTAATTTCTGACAATAACAATAACCAGGTGAATTCTCACTAGGTGAGATCAGCTACGTGAATCAATCAATACCAATCGCTCTATAAAAAAAAAAATCAATAAAGCGCCAACAGGATACCAATGAATCTTTACCCAATGATGATGAGAGGATCGTCATTTTTCTGACCACTAAAATTTAAAATCCAAGAATGACCTTTACTCAATGAAGCCTATGAATCTCAAATTCTCAATACATATTTAATGTAACGTGATACTTTAAACAATGGTCTCTTAATAAATAATTAAACCAATTAAAATAGGTGATGATAAATGAACCGTAAAACATGCAAATATGATTAGAAGTTAACTTCAAGCAGTCCAAGGATATTAGTATTGTTGAGGACTTGAGGGGAAAACCATACCAATTCTAGTCAGGCATCACGAGAACAGAAAATATACAAAAATAACTGACTTATTCTATAGGTAACTCGATGTGCAGATCAATTATAAAGACCAAGTTCATGATGCACGCTGCTAGATGACAATGTTATCTAACAAAAGAAGTTTTGTCAAAACCAGGAGAATTATAATTTCATCAGTGATTTTAAACTAGACATACAGGCTTGCATCAGCCAATGACAACAAAATGATTGATATGACCGGAAAACTTGAAAGTTTCATAGAAAATGCTTACTCTGGATTTCAATGCTGTTGGACGTGCGGTTGGAGTACCAAGCTGACTCATAACAGTCTTCCGTGTTTCCATTTCCAAAGAAGGAAAAAGAGGAGTACCGGGAGGAGTTAGAAGCCTGAAAAACATTAATCATACTAAGTATCAATTTGAACAACAATCATTCGTACTGGCTTTACATCACTTACAAGCATTAACAAAACCATGCCAGTCACGCAAATAGTAGGAAGACAAAAAAAAAAAACTAAATTATCTGCAATAACTAAAACTAATGGGATCCAGGAACAGCAGAAAAGGAAATATTTGTTTGCCAGGTTATTCTTGTAATTTCAAGAAAAATATTAATATTGGCATCTTCTGGCTAAATGTGATATTTTAATTTTAGGTATTCATGTTACGAGTTCTTTGCATATAAATGAAACATCAAATATTTCCATTTTCTGGCTATCCTTAATAGTTTTATTTAAGGTATTCATTTCACGGGTTTTTGGCATATATATGAAACATCAGCTAGTTTAATATGGAAACAGAAGCGAGTGACATAAGGAATGATACAACGAGTCTGACCGATATGAGAATGGTGCGTGTGCATGTAATACATAATCAGATGTCAGGATAATACTATTTCAAGTTAGAAAATGAAGTCTAGGGAGTTAAGAACCAGAACAAGAGAAAAGAATGCTTTATTTCATATGACAACTTCAGTGTTCAATAACCATCCACTACCATCAACAGAAAAATGACTTCTACATGAAAAATTGCTCTAGGAACTGTAACCTATAAATCTACAATTGTTTATCCGGTCAAAAGAGCAAAACCTCCATTAATCACTGCTCTAATAAACACACTGTCGAGATAAACATGATGAACAAAATATGTATTATGGCAATTGAAAGGTACAACATACCAGTCATAGTCATTTTTATTATTTTCCGAATTGAGAAACTCATCAGCACCACTCTTCCGCACAGGAGCCGTTGGCATAGAAGATGAAATGTTAAATAAGGGAGAAGTGCCCGGATTTGACCCTGCAATCATGAAAGATACCACGTCACAAAGGGAAAACACACTAAAATTAGAAAGACCCCATATTCATAAAAGCGCATTTTGTCCAAACAACACAATCATTTTGCAACTTTTCACCACTTCTTAAAATAAGACAAATTCATACGCTAATTAATATTAGGGCTGTTTGGATTTGCTTATTTGATGTTATTATATACAGATATAAGCACTTGTGATGATGTTCGGAAGAGCTTATCGAAACAGCCTATGACATATTCATATGCTGTTTTCCGCTCATTTACATAAACTCTTAAGGATAGCTTACGAAAACAGCTTATAACATATATAAAGGGCCTATTTGGATAAACGGCTTATTTTGCAAATTATAGCATAAGCACTTATCATACAACCGCGTAAGCGCTTATGAATAAGCTATTTCTATAGCACAAGACAAAATTAAGTCAAGGTGTTTTTGTATAATCTATAGGCTATTTTCATAAGCTACCCTCTAGAGCTTGTGTAAATAAGCTGAAAAAAAAAACTAATGAACATGTTATAAGCTATTTCCACAAGTTCTCCCAACGTGTCACAAGTGTTCATGCTAGTAGGTAAGCTCAAACAAGTCAATCCAAACAAGCTCAAAATCAATTGACTTATTACATCTTTGGTCATAGAAATTGCTTATAGCTTAACTAATCTATTTACCCAAACAAGGATGAGTCAACAACTAAACACGAAAACACTGAAAAGATAAAATCAACAAAAACTCAAGTACCCACACAACTCCAAAAATAGAAACTTTTTGAGAACGAATTTATACCCAAAGCTGAATCAAACTCCTCCGAGGTATGAAGCAAAAGATCATTCCGTTCCTTCTCACGCTTCCTCATCTCAAGAAACAATGCAAGCTCCTCATCTTTCTCCGTCGTGCCGGAACCCATCAAACCCCCAAATTGCTGCTCCCTCTTCAAACCACCTTGCATTGAAGATTCCTGAGCTCTGAAGCTACGATTCATCCCCAATTTTCAAATAACTCGAACCCTAATTCCCTCAAAAGCCCTAGACACCAAAACGCTAGCAGAACGAACAAAACGACATTGTAAGAAAGAAAGAACGAAAGAAGATGTAGAAAATGAAATCGCGTGTGGAGCGTGAATGTGAGAGGCGCGTGATGAGAGAGAGAGGGATCGGTAAACGGGAAATTTGAAGTGTGACGGTGGAGAGAGTGAGGGATGAGTTAAGAAGACGGAGTGGTATGGATGGTAATAATTATGGTTATGCAGGGTTAAAATGGGAAATTTCGTATGAAAAGGACAACTTTTAGTTCTTGTCGTTCCACTAGTTTGATGCCACGTTGCATTGTTTGATGGATAATCACGAAAATGACCTTGCCCATGTGCCTTCCACATTTTGAATTGTTGCAACGGTGGGCTTTGAAGCACCCAATTTGGAATATTGTATTAAGTAGTAGACTTGATATTTATTATTCACCTCAACTCTTTTTTCAATAAAAATAACCAATATTTATTTAAATTGGTAAAATACATTGATACAACGTAGATTTAAAGTTGTAAAAAAATTAAAATGATGAATCTATGAATAAAAAGGCAAAATGCAAATAAACATGACAAAATATACAAATACAAAAAGATTCAAATGTTCGGAATATTATGTATTTGAATATGTAACATTGACAATATTAATGTCATGATTGAATATGCACTAGATTGAACACGGTCTTTTAATTTGAATCAAACCAACATCGTATTAAGACGGAAAATATGAGGGTTAGGTAGCTTAACTGGTTTGGTTAAGGAGTTTGAAAAGAGAAAAAAAACTAACATAATAATTAACATATTAATATTTATCATTAAAAAAACTAAGACGGAAAATAAAAAACGCCGCACTAAAATGAAAAATTTAGGTAACAAAGGAAAACGAAACGATTTAGATGGTTGAGGTTAGGTCGTATATTAATCCTAAATCACCTATCATATACGATAGAACAAGAAGAAAAAGGAGACAAACGACTATTATTCACCTCACCAAATTATTATTTTTTAGGAGACCTCGCCTAATGTTATGATATAGTATTTTTTTATAAGAGTATATTATTTTTAATTAATATATATATTTTCCCCAAAAAAATTAATGTATATATTTGGTCCTCCAGCTTTATAAAAAATTAAAATAAAAATTGGTCCTAATGATAAAAAGATGTATCTTTAAATTAGATGTTTCGTATTCAAGACAAATTGATGTTTTTTAAGAGATGTAAATATAAATTTATTTGTAAATGTTATTTAAGTCCGAAAATCTTTCCTAAATGAACTTGTATCATCTTTAACTCTAAATTTGATTCTTATCATAAAGAATAATTATCGTGTATGTTGTAAATACATCATTCGGTCATTATTATAAGAACAAAAAAAAATATTCATTAGGTTTATTGAATAATAGAAATATCTTGTCTATAAGATAAGTCAGATACATCGATTATTTAATAAATCTATAATATCAACTTTTTGTTAATAATAGTGACCGAAGAAAGTACAACACAAATTTAAAATGCGGCCCATTAAAAAATCCAAGTAATCCATAGGTATCATTTATTTAATAAATTTAAAATATGATTTTTTTTGGTCATAATAATAATCAATTGGAATACAAGGCAAATTTAAAGTCAACCCCATTTAAAGAATCCAAATGATTATATATCATGTAAAATGGTGTTTACATCATGTCTATTGCATTATACGATGTAAAAAGAATTCAATGAGTAAAAAAAAAAAAGGTAAATTACACTTTTGGTCCTTTAAATATTTTTCAGGTTTCATATTGGTCCCCTAATTAATAAAAGTAACGTTTTGGTCCCTTAAATCATTCTCTGTTGTCACTTTGGTCACTTCCGTTAGTTTGTGTTAAAAAACGTTCACTTTTGGTCCCTTAAATATTTTTCAGGTTTCACTTTTGGTCCCTTAAATATTTTTCAGGTTTCATATTGGTCCCCCAATAAAGGACCAATATGAAACCTGAAAAATATTTAAGGGACCAAAAGTGAACGTTTTTTAACACAAACTAACGGAAGGGACCAAAGTGACAACAGAGAAGGATTTAAGGGACCAAAACGTTACTTTTATTAATTAGGGGACCAATATAAAACCTGAAAAATATTTAAAGGACCAAAAGTGTAATTTACCCAAAAAAAAAAATATTCAATGGGTACATTTTTGGATATGAAGAGAAACTATGAAGAGTAGCTGGCTAGAATGGTTTGGCGCCTATAGAAGGATGGGACGTTTACCCTTTTCTCGATAGAAGAATTTTACCCTTTCAGAATTACAAAGTATTACTTTTTATTTTCTGTCAAAAAAAAGTATTTACTTTTTTATTATTTTCTCTTTGTTTATTCTGATGTTTGGTCCTCTCGTGGATCCAAAACACAAAATATTATATCTGCTTTTTTTTTTTTGGGTTAGCATAGCGACAAAAGTGAAGTACACTAAGGCTATGATTGGTAAGGCATAGATTTAAATTTATGACTTATAGCTTATAATCCCGTGTGATTAAAAAAAATTGTTTGTAACTGTTATTTTAACACGAGTTTATAGTTTATTTTCATGAGCTTATAGTTTTTTGTGATAAGTCAATTCAGGCAGCTTATAGCTTGTCATTTTTTATTTCAATTTCACTCATGCAATCTTAATTGAAAAAATAAATATTAATTAATTATGTATTTTTTGTGTCATTTTATATTTATAAGATACTTCAACCGTTAATTTTACCAAGCACTAGAAATTCAATCAGCTAGTTGTCGGTCATCAATTATAAACTAATTTATAAGTCATCCGTTATAAGTTAAATTATCAGTTATCCGCTGTTTTTTTACCAAACACAGCCTAAATGTCGAAAAGTGGGAAATTGCGTATTTAAATATGTGCTCAATATATCAAATGTTCTTGTAGTATTTTACTATTTGAGTTCAATTTACGGAAAAATAAAATGTAGTTATTTTTTGTTTTATTTTTCTTTTTGTTGATTCGGATGTTTGGTCCCTCTTATGTATCCAAAACATAAAATTTAACAAGTTATTGTCTGTCATTGTCGTCAAATTTACCAATCTATAACATTTTTTCAAGACAGTCTAGCGTGAAACTTGTGTACATTAAATGTTATTTAAAAAAAACAACATTCATTCATTCAAATTGATAGATTACATCGATAAAATACAAATTCGCTAAAAACAAAAAGGATAAATCTGCGAACAAACTCACAGCATCCATGTTAATAGCATAAAACGGCAAAGTACATAAGCGTACAGATATGACTATATCAAACTCTTCGGAATAGTCATGCCTCCGTATATGCAATGTTGATGACGCCAAAATCATTGGTTGGATCTGCATTGGATCAAAGTTGATATAACAATCTGAACCAAACAAACACCTGAACAAGACGGGAAAGACAAACAACGTCGCACAAAGACGATAAACAAAACAACGTCGCACTAAGACGACGAAATCACGAAAGAAAAACCTAATTCAATGTGAAAATCACTTATATAAATAAAAGAGAAGGAGAAAAAAGATCTAGAGGGGTGATTTGGGGTCAAAAATTGACCCTAAATCACCCCTCTTTGGTGGATGAAGGAGAATAAATCAAGGTTTTAGGTGACGGCTAACGAGAGAGAGAGAGAGAGAGATAGTAATTTGTATCAATTTTATTATTTTGTGTACATTAAATGTTGAGAAGTAAAGAATTACATATTGAACTCACGTCCAACATATCAAATATATATATAGAGCACATTCCTATATAATTTGTACTTACACGGCGATAAAACATATTTACTTTTATTTTATCTACTTTTTTCTTTTTGTTTATTCGAATATTTGGTCTCTTTTGCGTATCCAAAACAAAAAATCTTTTAAGTTAGTGTGTATCACCGTCATCAAGCTAAGGTGAGACTTTTTTCTAAAGAGCCTAGTGGTGAAACTTAACACACCAAGCGTTGAAAAGTAAAGAATCAATGCTTGAACATGCACCTAATATATCAAACATCTTTGGAGCTTTTCAGGATTTGAGTTGTACTTGTGCGACGGTAAACCATCATGTTCCATCAAACATCCAAACAGAATCACCACTAGTTCAAAATGATTAAATAACACTAAAAACTAATTAAAACCACAAATTCCTAAGTAGTCACTCATTAAATGCTTTAGTTCATGCAATCACTCATTTTCTCATAGATTATGGGGGATAAGTGCCATGTAATAACCTACAAAAATGTCGGTTATCAAAGGCCAGATTTCAGCCATGGCAACGATGCTAAACCCGCGTAAACAGAAACGCCGTCGTGAGAACACAAGAAGAAGTTAATGAATGACACAAGCCACTAGACAGTGATTGCACTAAGCCACTAGATATTTGTGATATCACCAAATTGCAATCAATTAGTGAAACAACAGTAAGCAATCCGTGTTATTGATAATTCTGATCGAGTAATGGATTCAAAGTAAGGATGGGAAACCAAGGCAATTGAATTACGTAACACACACCTATTCCACCAAGTGGATGTAATTGTGAGAAACACCAATCAATAGTTGTGAGAGCAGTACGAGCAACAACAATGAAATTGGTAAAATGATTGAAAAATCTGAACAGGACAAATAGGTTCAGATTCGTGAAATGGTGCTTATGTTAGGATGAACCCTAGCATAGCGTCGTTTAACATTAGAATCTACCAATATCTTGTAAGTTTCAAAAAACAATAAATTAAGTGAAAATATACTTAATAATTTAAAGAAAAATACTTATTTAGTGATTTGTCTAAATAGTTAAGCCACTTCAATTATATATTGATAATAAATTAATTGATAAATTAAATAAATAATTCAAATAGTAAATGAAGTTTTTAAATAGAAATTTGTTTCAAATGTGATTAAAAAAACAAACAAACAACTACAATTCCTTTAATAGTATTAAATTAGAGCAAACATTGAGATTTTTGTTGTCACGAGTTAACTAAAAGAATTGTGTTCTCATAGTCATATCATTGAAATTGTTTCGTTCATACTATTTTTGTTGTTAAACCGTTAATAATATATGCAATTATTTTTTAAAAAATATTTCGTTGAAAATCAAATCAAGACTATCTAAACTATCTTGTTACGTAGTAGATCATAAATAAGATTTTAATTAATAATTTTAGTTTAGAAAAATGTCTTTCAACAAGTGGAGTGGGAACAAAGGTAGTTAATATTATATTATATTATATTATAAGCTATGCAAGAATTAGAAAACTAGTACATGTTTCAGATGATCTCGATATCATAAAGTTCGCTTTTTTTTTCAATTGTTAAAATGTATATAATGACTTTTAATTTTTCGACAAGACTTTCACGATCGATATCATTGGAACTATAATATTTTAGATAAATTTCAATATATTTAAAACAACCATATGCATTCCCTAAAAAAAGTTATATATGTTATATTATACCTCTTTATGTTTTTTTTAAGAAGCTAAAGTCATATATGTTATATTATTCAGCTCTTTATTTTTTTTTAAGAAGCTAAATTAGCCCACTCAAACTGACACCGAGAGAATCGAACCTGAGACTTTGAGGAGGAGCACACTCTCATGCCTCAAGTCAACACCACCAGGCCAACCCAAGTGGATTTCAAATCTTTATTTTAATTAAGTCAATTGTTTGTTATACAATATATAACAAAATATTAAATTCTAAAGGATTCATCAACATATTCAACGTTGTTCTGTGAATTTGTATGAATTTTTATCGTATAATTTTCTAAAAATTTGATATTTTTAACAAACACGCGTCTCATCTCCATTTTAGTGGAAATATTTTCAGCACTGACAATAACATTAGCAAATCCTTCATTGATTTTTTTAAACTTTATTTATATTTAATTATCTATGAGAAAAAGACTAGTAATTTGAGATTCCGTTGAGAGTTAATTAAAATATATCAAATATTGTTTAATTATAGATCAAATTTGATACTAACTTAATTTTGAACTTAATTTGAAAATGATAATTTCAATTTTAATCTAGGAATCCAAGCGTTACAATTTTTAATTAAATAAAGCATATAGACATAATTAATATGTATCATCGTATTAAATCAAAAAAATCTATTTCGAATATTAGGTATATCAAACACAAATGATTATTTCATGTCCTCATGTATTAAATATGAGTCACACATATTAATAATCAAGAACATCACCAACCATATTCTCATAGTTATCCACATATCATCTAAAAGAATACACTATCCTTTATTCTTGATGTATTAAATATTACTATGCGAGTCATATATGCCATGTGGGAGTGAATATTATATATGTTAAAAATACAAAGTGATTCCTTTAAAAAAAGTACAAAGTGATTGTAAATTCAAACTCCAATTATATTTATGAATCGTGTATCTATTTTCTATCAAATTACTAAATTTGTTTAAATAATTACATAAAATTTTGTAACATTTCATTATTTTTGGAAATTATAATTTTTATCAGTTACCACTTTGAATTTAGACGAGAAATATCCTTTTTACTTCATATATATTTTTTCCATTGTTTATGATTTTTGCACACATACTTCTAAATAAAAAAAACCTCAATTATCCTACAATTACTAAAATCAAAACATAAATCTCTTTGACTATTAATATGTACTCTCATGTGAATGTGTGAAATCAAAACCCCTTTGTGTTGCAACACATCTATTTACGTCGATGACTTTGTTAAATTTCCCTCCAATACAACTGACTTGTTTTGTTGGTTACATATCATATCGTTCCATCCGTTTATTAGTTGTATAACCATTTTTTGTTTAATTTCCGCTAAACCACTATACATTTATTTCCCTCTAATTACTAAATTACTGAATTTTTGTGTCTGAACCAATTGAAGTTCACATGGATGAATCAAAAAACATCCATGGAGATATGTATTCATCTATACGATGTCTAAAATTGTTATTGTTTCTTTACATAAAAAGGTGAGTGAGCATTCGCCAGCACAGAAACAAATCCATTAACCACAACTCACTCCAAACTAGCAAGTATCAATGATCCCAAATTGAATTGATATGTAAAACAAACAACAGAACCAAGGCTCTTTCGAGCAACACATTTCAAACACGATTAACTTGAAGGATTTTAATAACAACAACAAAACAACCACCTGCGGTTTCTGATTTGAGACAAACAGTTTCAAATCACACAACACAAACCAAATTTGAGCTTGAATAACAACCTTGGAGCCACAGCTGATGTTGTTAGTGACGACGTTGTAAAATACTGCCCGAAATGGGTTAGAGTGACAAATCTTCGGAGAACCATACCAACAACGATGAACCGTCCAGATCTAGAAACAAACATCCCAGATCTTCAAGAACCTCAACGAACCACCACCAGTAGCGCTGCAATATTAGAAGAAGAGCTTAGAAATATTACCTATTTTAGTTATATAACTTAATTGAATTTTACATATAACTTGGTTTGCTTAGTTCTTGATGTTCCTGTTCCATGATAGTTTTTATTATGGATTTCCTTAAAATAAATTTCTAGATCTCAATATTGCTGCTGTTTCTGTTTTAGTTAATTAAGTTCGTTAATTTTTACATAAAACTTGAAGTGCTTAGTTCTTTGTGTTCTTCCATGATAGCTTTTATTGTATGAACTTTTCAAACAATTTCACGGGCTTATGGATAGTAGACGAAGGATAAACTCCATTATTTTTATTTCCATTAATGGTGCACAAATGGAAGATGTAGTCAATCTTAGAGCAACATTTGTTAATCCTTTTGCCAATCAGTTTAAGTTTCAATATATTATTAGATCACGTGTGGATGATTTTAATTTCAAGACTCTCGATATTACAAAAAGTGGTGATCAGATTTGAATTTTTAGTGAATAAGATATTAAACAAGCAGTTTGAGATTGTGACAGTTTCAAAGTCCCGATCAATATGGAATTAACTTTGGATTTATTTAGGAGTTATGGTTAGAAATTAAGGCAGATGGCTTGCAGTTTCTATGGAGTTCCATCATAATGTTAAATTGGTGAATGACTTGAACTACACATTTATTTCTTTAACTCCAAAGGTTGAGAATCTTTAGCGTTTTGCGAATTTTAGATTCATCTCTCTTGTTGGATGCATGTACAAAGTGTTGGCGAAGGTCTTGGAAAATTGATTATGAAATGTCATTGGCAATGTAATATCTTATACAAGTATGCTTTTATCAAAAGACGTCTGATACTTGATGGGATTCTCATTGCAAACGTAGTCGTGGATGAAGCGTGCAACAAAAAAGGAACTATTGTTATTTAAAATTGATTTGGAGAAGACCTTAAACTCAATGGGCGGGAACTATTTAAATGTTGTGACGAAGAAGATGAAATTTCCAGTTTTATGGCGAAAATGGCTCATGGAATGGGTAGGCACCGCCAACTGTGCTTGTTAACGGCAACCCAAAAAATGAATTTAATTTGGAAAGGGGCCTCTAATAAGGCGATCCACTGTGAATGTATCCGCTTCTTGACTGGCTGAGGTGGCTTTAATGTTCAACTGTAAGGTAGGTTGTATTCATTTTATTTATCTCAGAATTCCGATCGGTTCTTATGAAGTCTGTCATATCCTTGTTATTGGTCTTGTTGGTTATTTAAAGGTTGGCTAAATGTTTGGTAAAATCAATTTCTTCAAGCAAAGCGTCTCCAGAAGTTATTTGAGTCTTCAGAAGCAAGAAATTGGATTTGAGGAGGTTCAGAAGCTGGAACTTCAGAAACAGTACTTCAGAAGCTGAAACTTCAGAAACAGTACTTCAGAAGCTGGAACTTCAGAAGCACTGTTCATCAGAAGCTGAACTTCAGACGTTGATCAGTGTTGACCTTCAGAAGCTGAACTTCAGACGTTGACCAGCGTTGACCTTCAGAAGCTGAACTTCAGAAGCTGTTTTCAGAAGCTGGATTTCTGCATTCTTTCTGATTATTTCTGTGCGTATCTTTGGTAGATTTATTGAAGATTTAGTCGTGCTGAAGTTTCCAGAAGGCTGATATTTTTGGTGAAGATCTTTTGAAGATTGGCTTCGTGTTTTATGAATGAATATATTTCAAAGGGATCTTTGCTTGATTTGATTCAGAATTATATGTTTCCTTTTTGAGCTTCAAAGTATTTTAGAACTATATCAATTGAAGATTGTGTTCAGAATTATGAGAGCTGTTGAAGCCTATATAAGGAGAGGACGTGCTGCATTGAAGAATAAGGAATTGAGTCAAAAACCAGAAATTAGATTATAAGAGTCTTTGTGTTTTTGTCTGTGTAAGCTGTTGCTTTATTTGTACACCACTCATCTGAGTTGGTTTAGATTGTTTTGAGTTGTAATTCATTCAAAGCTTTTAAGCACGAATGATGTTTTTGTTGTCTTGAAGTGTGACTTCAATTTGTGTGTTTTTTGTTGAGTTTACAATCACTGGGCTATGATTGCTTGGTTAGGAAGTAAGTGGTTTCTTATACCTAGGTGGTCTCCTGGGTAGAAGTCTGGAAGGGTAGAGATTAAGTGATAAGACGAAGAACAGGGGCTGTTGAATCTTAGAATTAATTCTACTTAGTAGATTTCCTTCCTGGATTGGTATCCCCGAGAGTAGGTGAAGTTTGCACCGAACTGGGTTAACAAATTGCTGTGTTATTTACTGTCTGTCTTGTTTATTTTCTGCTTCTGAACATGTGCTCTGTTTAGCACTTCTTGTGCTCTGTTTTGTTGGTTCAGAACTTGAACTGCCAGAATTTCAATTGGTATCAGAGCAGGCACCCTACCTGTATTTGGGTGAGCTCCAGGGAAGATAATTTCTGGCTTTATGGAGAGAGAAGGAGGATTTGTTAACAGGCCACCCCTGCTGGATGGGACCAATTATGAGTATTGGAAATCACGCATGAGTGCTTTCCTTAAATTTATTGATAGCAAGACATGGAAAGCTGTTCTGAAGGGTTGGGAACATCCAGTTGTGACTGACAAAGATGGTAACAAGACAGGTGTTTTAAAACCAGAGGAAGATTGGACCAATGATGAAGATGCTCTGTCACTTGCAAACTCCAAAGCCCTGAATGCAATATTCAATGGAGTGGACAAGAATGTATTCAGGATGATCAAGCAGTGTACAATTGCCAAGGATGCCTGGGAGATACTCAAGACTACTCATGAAGGCACCTCAAAAGTAAAGTTGTCCAGACTTCAGCTTCTGACCACTAAATTTGAAAATCTCATAATGCTGGAAGATGAGAACATACAAAGCTTTTACATGAACATTCTGGACATGGCAAACTCTTTTGAATCTCTTGGAGAAAAAGTTTCAGATGAGAAGCTTGTAAGGAAAATTCTCATATCCCTACCCAAGAGGTTTGATATAAAGGTGACTGCTATTGAAGAAGCACATGACATATCCAACATGAAGGTTGAAGAATTGATAGGTTCCCTTCAAAACTTTGAAATAAGCAGAATTGATAAGAAGGGTAAAAGTGTTGCATTTGTTGCTGATACTGAATGTGTGGATGATGATAGCTCATCAGAAGCTCTTGTGCTGCTGAGTAAACAATTCAAGAAGTTCCTGAAGCAGAAGTCAAGAACTGATGAGAAGAGCAATCAGTCAAAGAGAGTTCAGTGCTATGAGTGTGTGGGATATGGTCATGTCAAGTCAAAATTTCCTAATTATCTCAAGAAACAGAAGAAGAGTCTGACTGTGACTTGGTCTGATGAAGATAACTCAGAAGGTGAGGAGGAGCCTGTCACTGCTTTAACTGGTAAATTTTGGTCTGATGATAAAGTTAAGGGTTCAGAAACTTCTTCAGAGTCTGAGTCAAGTGATGGAGAATCATCCTGTGAAGATCTGGCTACCTATTACAAAGATCTTGCTACTTTTTGAAAGAAGATGCAATATCAATTTGATGAAGTGTGCAAGCAGATGAAAGAACAGAAGAAAATTAACGCTCAACTTCAGATTGAGAGAAGTGAACACTTAGAGAAAATTTTTGTTCTCAGTAATGAGGTAATTCAACTGAATTCTCAAATTGATCAGATGAAGAAGCAAGTCAGAATCATGAATTCTGCTACTGATGTGCTGGAAGAAATTTTGGAGAATCAGAATCAGGGAAAACCAAATGGAATTGGGTTTAATGATCAGAATCTGAAACAACAAAAACCTGCTAAGAGGTTTGTACCTGCTGCTATTCATGTTTCACTGATGAGGAAACCTAAGAAAAAACCTCAGGAATCCAAAGACAAGAAGGCTACTAATCCTTGGGTATGTCATCATTGTGGGAAAAAGGGACACATTAAACCTTTTTGTTACAAGCTGCATGGTTATCCCAAGCATTTTCACCACAGAAAAGTGGAACCAGTTGTGAACAAAAGCAAGACCAGGAAAGAATGGAGACCAAAATGTGAAGGTGTTGCTCAGAGGCTGAACAAAGGAAAAGGAAAGGCTGTTGCTGATGACAGTAAGCCCATTCTTGTAGCACATATGAGTTCTGGTGCTGGATCATCCAAAGTTTGGAGCAAAGTGGTGGTTCCTGTTCAGAAAGCACTAGTTTCTAGTAAGTCTGAAGATGGTGTATCATGTGTTCAGAAGAGAATTGTTGAACTTGAAAAGCAGATTGCTGGGAAGAAGGTTCTGAATGTGCCTGAGGCACACATCAATTGAGCAGCATCTGATGATTGTGTCTAATGAAGACTAAGCAAGTTCTGATGCTGAGTCTGAAGACTGTCAAGTTTGTGACTGAAGTCCTGGTTTTCTGTTTGTGTTTCTGGTTTGCAAGTGTGCTGTGCTGGGTTCTTTGGGTTCTGTGTATGTTTCTTGCTCCTTGTGTTTGTTGGTGTTTTGTCAAACTTGTTTGGCTAAAAAGGGGGAGAAATCTGTGTGATTGCTCATCTGTTTGCTTCAGGGGGAGAGTTCCTGAGCTGAGCTGTTCAGGGGGAGTTCCTGAGTGTTGTGTTTCAGGGGGAGAAGTTAGTTGTTCCTCAGAAACTGTTGTTGTGTGCTTCAGGGGGAGTCTGTATGATTGTGTGTTGAACTGAAGCTGATTATTTATGTTTGACATAGCATTTATCCGCTGCTGCTTACTCTGGTGCTATGGTTAATTTTATGTGTGGAGTTCTTTATGGTTGTTTCATTTGTATTGAGTGAAGAACTTGATTTTATGAAGAATTTGATTTTAGCCAAAAATTTGCCAAAGGGGGAGATTGTTGGTTATTTAAAGGTTGGCTAAATGTTTGGTAAAATCAATTTCTTCAAGCAAAGCGTCTCCAGAAGTTATTTGAGTCTTCAGAAGCAAGAAATTGGATTTAAGGAGGTTCAGAAGCTGGAACTTCAGAAACAGTAATTCAGAAGCTAGAACTTCAGAAACAGTACTTCAGAAGCTGGAACTTCAGAAGCACTGTTCATCAGAAGCTGAACTTCAGACGTTGACCAGCGTTGACCTTCAGAAGCTGAACTTCAGACGTTGACCAGCGTTGACCTTCAGAAGCTGTTTTTAGAAGCTGGATTTCTGCATTCTTTCTGATTATTTCTGTGTGTATCTTTGGTAGATTTATTTGAAGATTTATTCATGCTGAAGTTTCCAGAAGGCTGATATTTTTGGTGAAGATCTTTTGAAGATTGGCTTCGTGTTTTATGAATGAATATATTTCAAAGGGATCTTTGCTTGATTTGATTCAGAATTATATGTTTCCTTTTTGAGCTTCAAAGTATTTCAGAACTATATCAATTGAAGATTGTGTTCAGAATTATGAGAGCTGCTGAAGCCTATATAAGGAGAGGACGTGCTGCATTGAAGAATAAGGAATTGAGTCAAAAACCAGAAATTAGATTATAAGAGTCTTTGTGTTTTTGTCTGTGTAAGCTGTTGCTTCATTTGTACACCACTCATCTGAGTTGGTTTAGATTGTTTTGAGTTGTAATTCATTCAAATCTTTTAAGCACGAATGATGTTTTTGTTGTCTTGAAGTGTGACTTCAATTTGTGTGTTTTTGTTAAGTTTACAATCACTGGGCTGTGATTGCTTGGTTAGGAAGTAAGTGGTTTCTTATACCTAGGTGGTCTCCTGGGTAGAAGTCTAGAAGGGTAGAGATTAAGTGATAAGACGAAGAACAGGGGCTGTTGAGTCTTAGAATTAATTTTACTTAGTAGATTTCCTTCCTGGATTGGTATCCCCGAGAGTAGGTGAAGTTTGCACCGAACTGGGTTAACAAATTGCTGTTGTTATTTACTGTCTGTCTTGTTTATTTTCTGCTTCTGAACCTGTGCTCTGTTTAGCACTTCTTGTGCTCTGTTTTGTTGGTTCAGAACTTGAACTGCTAGAATTTCAGGTCTATTTTATTTCCTTCTTCAAGGTTTATGCGTGTATTATCTCCTCTATTTTAAAATGTTTTTTTTTTTGCGGGGGGGGGGGGGGGGGGGGGGGGGGGGGTAAATGGGATGTTATTTGTTTAGATAAAGAGAATGGTGGTATGTGGGTTCGTAGAATTCGGGAATTTAATTTAGCTTTATTAGAAAAATGGTGTTGAAGGTTGCATGTGGAGCAGGATAATCTATGGTTTAAGGTTTTGAAGGCTTTGTATGGTTTGGATAAAGTTCGTATTAGGGATAGAGGGAGGTTGGCATCACCTCAGTGGAACGATATGTTTTTCATTAGAAGAGGTTCGGGGTTAGGGTGGGTAACGAGTTTGATGACAATTGTCGCGTCGAATTTCGGATGTCAAGCTATTGACTAGCATTGAATCACTAAATTTAAATCACGACTGAACTTTTAATTTTTCGGGGAAAAAGGAAAAAAGTTCGAAATTACCTTGAAAGAGATTTTAGGTTCGAAAGTCGGTTATGCGAGGGGAAGGTATTAGCACCCCTCACATCCGTTGTACTCAACGGGAACCTCTTAGTTGGCTTAGGCTTAAAATGTTTTTGACGTTTTGCTTGCATGCTTAATCATATATATATATAAAGGAACGAGAAAAAATATAATGTGAGGTGAAGAAAGAGATAAAAACAAACGAAATTGAAAAGAAAAAAAGATTGTTTATTAATGGGCTTGACAAGACGTCGGTCTTGCTCCTACGTATCTCCCGGTAGTCGGAGAATTCAAAGCTTACGTAGTTCTTGAAAAAAAGTTTGTACGCTGGTTCGTTTTAGTTAAAAAAGATTTGTTCGCGTCCGAGCGAAAAAGTTTGAAAAAAGAGAAAGTAATGAAAGTAAATGTCAACTGTTCGGGATGTTGCCGAACTGCCGTTGACGACGAGAAATGAAAAGTAAATGTCAACTGTTCGGGTTGTTGCCGAACTGCCATTGACGACAATGCATAAAAATAAATGTTTTGATAAAAAAGATTTGCACTCGGACTTGAACAAAGGTTTTAAAACGTACGAAGACGTACAAAGTTTTAACATGATGAAAGATGGACGCTAAGGCGATGAACTCGCGCAAGGCGTGAATGTTTTAAGGGGAAAAAAAGACAGACGCACAGAGGCGTGAAAGGTTTGAAAATAACACGCGAAGGCGCGAAAAGGTTCGGATTGACCACAAGGGCCAAAATGACAAACGCACGGAGGCGTACAATGTTCGAATTGACCACGGGGGCCAAGAAAAGTTTAAAATGGTCACGGGGGACCAAGAAAGGTTGGATTGGTCACGAGGGACCAAGAAAGGTTCAATTTGGTCGCGAGGGACCAAGAAAGGCTCAAATGGGTCGCGAGGGACCAAGAAATGTTAAAATTGGTCGCGAGGGACCAAGAAAGGTTCAAATTGGTCGCGAGGGACCAAGAAATGTTTAATTTGGTCGCGAGGGACCAAGAAAGGTTTAATTTGGTCGCGAGGGACCAAGAAAGGTTAAAGTGCGTTGGACGCGTTGAAAATAGAATGACGATTGTCCGAGCAACGAGACATACGTCAAGCATTCGTACAACCGGGGAAAGGAGAGACATACGTCAAACCACCCTTTTTCATTCATGTTTGTTTGAACTTGAGAAAACATGTTTTTTTTGGGGAAGCTAGAAAAGAATGACGATCGTCTAAGCAACGAGACATACGTCAAGTGTTTATCCGATCGGGGAAAGGAGAGACATACGTCAAACCACCCTTTTTCATTCAAGTTTCGCTTGAATTTTAAGAAAAAAAGTATAAACGGTCAAAACGCTCGTTTTTTTAGAACTCAAATGAAAAGAAAAGAAATTGTTCAAATTAGTTGTTGCAACCAAAATGAACAAGCTTGTTGTTTATTGAAACAAGAAAGAAAATATTTTTGTTGTTTTCGTTGATTTTTGTTTGGTTGGTTTGGAAGGACAAGGTCCTTTGCCTACATACCCAAATGGGATCAAAACCGATGTAGTTCGGGCTTAAAAAAGCCGAGTGATTTGTTTATTTTGATTTTAAAGTTTGAAAATGTTTGTGAAAGATAAAATGAGCCAAAGTGGCGAGCGAATAAAGCTTGATTGATTTTAATTGCAAAAATAAAGTCTAATATGATTAAGATTGATTGAAGTTTGATTAAAATAAAATTGCTTGGTTTGAAATCCAAGGCTTTGATAATGAAGAATATTTTTGATGAAGTTTTTGAATATTTGAAATGTTTTTGGTTTTTTATGATTTTTTACTCGGAGTTAAAAGAAAAATAAGCGCGATAAAAAAAACTAAACGCGAGAGAATAAATAAATAAACAATTGTTGGATCAAAATAAAAAGATTTTTGTTTTTTGGATTATGGATTAAACTAAAAAAAATGAAAAAAAAAAAAATAATGCAATGCATATTTAAACATTTTGTTCCTAATGTATACGCTAATGCCATAAAAAATGCAAAATAAAATGAATGTGTAATATGATAGGTAATATGATAGGTAAATGCATGTGTAATATGATAAATAAAAATTAAAATGCATGTGTAATATGATAAATAAAAACAAAAAAATAAAATGCATGTGTAATATGATAGGTAAATAAATGAGATGTTAAAAATAAAGGAACAAATAAAAAGGAAATAATAATAAAAAGGAAAATAAATTGCAAAGAAAATAAATAAAAGAAATAAAATAAGGAGGTGTAAAAATAAACCTGGGGGGTGCTGGTAGTGAAAAATAACTCAGACTGAAAGAAAAGGGCCCAAAATGTATTGGGCCAACGTAAATGGATCTGGGCCATCTGATTAATCAGATGGCCCTGATCTGATCACAGGGAGGAAAATCCTGAACCGTATGATTTAAAATCAGATGGTCTGAGGAGCGTGGGTGTACGCTAAAGCGTACACCCTCACACACCGAATCAGGGAGGGGTATATATACCCCAACCCTTCACAAAAATTCATTCTTCATGTTTCTTTCTCTCTCCTTCTCTTCTTCTCCCAACCGTCTTTCCTCTTCCTCTCCCCTCTCTCATCCTTGCTTGGCCGGAATGTTTTCCGGCGTGGTGGCCGCCGGCCTACGCGGCGGCACCACCGCGCCGGAAAAAAAATTTCGTTTTTTTTTAAAAAACAAACACTCTTCCACACATCCTTTTCCCTTCTCAACCCAAATCCGAACCTATTTTCTCCAAAATCCCACCCAATCGGTCTAGATCTAAGTTTAAAAATAACAAATTTTTTTTGCCTTTTTCTTTGTTTTGGGTTCGGTCTTGCTTTGCTCTTGTGTTGTTATGTGCGTGTGTGTTATGGGGTGAGTGATGAGTTAGGGGCCTGTGTGGTTTGTGGGGTGAGTGATGAGTTAGGGGGGTGTGTGGTTTGTGGGGTTTTGGGTGTGTTAGTGTTTTTGTGCTGTGTGGTATGCTGTTGGCTGGGACGTGGGGGATGGCTTGCTAGCTGTTTTGTGTGGGTGTGTTTTTGTGCTGTGTGGTATGCTGTTGGCTGGGACGTGGGTAGTGGCTTGCTAGCTGTTTTGTGTGGGTGTGTTTTTGTGCTGTGTGGTATGCTGTTGGCTGGGACGTGGGTAGTGTGTGTGTAGTGTGCTGGTGGTTGCTGGGACGTGGCTAGTGTGTGTAGTGTTGCTGAGTGTGTGTTGGGGTAGCTGGGACGTGTGGTGTGTGGTATGGGGCTGCTGAGTGTGTGTTGGGGTAGCTGGGACGTGCTGGGACGTTTTTGGGTGTTGGGGGGAAGTTTGTTTTGCTGTTAAAAAAATCTGCTTTGTTTAAAAATTTCTTCCCAAAATTTCTTCCCCCTTTTGTTCTTGTGATTCTGTCCTGTTAAATAGAGAAAAATTGAGCTGCTTGAGCAGCTTATTGACTCATGAAGATAAGCTGGATTTTTGGGATAAGATTGAAGGTTTGTGATGATTTTTTTTGGATAGGATTGAGGATTTTGTGATGATGAAAAACACTGTTTGTGGGCGTGAACAGTGCTAGCCTGGCTTGTGTTGACTGTGTTGACTTGGACCAAAAAGAAAAAATAAAAAGAATAATAATAATAGTAATAAATAATAATAATGATAATAATAATACAAAAAGAAATAAATAAATGGTAATAATGGTAATAATAAAAATAACAATAAATGACAATAAATAATAAAAACTAAAATTAAAAGTAAAGATAAAAAGTAATAAAAATAAAATAAATAAACGAGACAAAAATTGACATGAGGTATTTTAAAATACCTCCCTGCCGAAATTTCGTCTGAAACGACGAGAATTCTCGGCTTTAAAAAAAATGCGTAAAACGAGACAATAAATAAAACGAGACGAAAATGGGTCAAAAAATGGGGTATGACAGATGCCCCTATTTAAGTTTCTTCGCTACGGAGATTAAAAGGTGAAATTTTGATTCGACGGGTCGAAGAAACTTAAATACAGAGTACACCATTTTTTGACCAATTTTGACAGTAAAATGTCATGGATGCAATGTTATGAATGCATGTGATGCAAGTATGAATGCAAGACGACAAAGATGACCTTATCGGGAATAAAAAGAGACAAAGGGATACCCGAGTTCGTTAAAGAAACGGGATCCAACTTTATTGGGGGTAGTGTTCCACTGGGGAAAAAAGGTTAGCCGCTTGGGTTATTGCCGAACTGTTCACTGGGGAGAGTGGGCAATTAACCACGGGAACCAAAAAGGGTAAAATGTCAGCTGTTCGGGTTAAATTCCGAACTGCCACTGACGACAAGGATTGAATGTAAAGGTCAGCTGTTCGGGTTAAATTCCGAACTAACACTGAATGATGATAAAACAAGGGTATAAAAGTCAGCTGTTCGGGTTAAATTCCGAGCTACTGATGACAAGACAAACGAAGGTAAAAGTCAGTCGTTCGGGTTAAATTCCGAACTACCACTGGATGAGAAACAAGAAGGTTAAAAGGTCAGCTGTTCGGGTTAAAATCCGAACTACCACTGAGGATAAAAACAAAGTCAGCTGTTCGGGTTAAAATCCGAACTACCACTGAGGATAAGGAATGAATGTAAATGTCAGCTGTTCGGGTTGTTGCCGAACTGCCACTGACGACACGAAATAAAATGTCAACTGTTCGGGTTGAATTCCGAACTGCCATTGACGACAAGAAAGTAAAATGTCAACTGTCGGGTTGTGCCGACCTGCCATTGACGACAAGAAAATAAATGTCAACTGTCGGTTTGAAATCCGACCTGCCATTGACGACAAGAAAGTAAAATGTCAACTGTCGGTTTGTTCCGACCTGCCATTGACGACATGAAATAAAAGAATGTCAACTGTCGGTTTGAAATCCGACCTGCCATTGACGACAAGAAAGTAAAATGTCAACTGTCGGTTTGTTCCGACCTGCCATTGACGACAAGGAAATAAATGTCAACTGTCCGGGTTGGTTACCGAACCGTTCATTGACGACAGAAAATAAAAAGACATGTCAACTGTCCGGGTTGGTTACCGAACCTTACATTGACGACAGGAAATAAAAACATGTCAACTGTCCGGATTGGTTACCGAACCTTACATTGACGACAGGAAATAAAAGACATGTCAACTGTCCGGATTGGTTACCGAACCTTACATTGACGACAGGAAATAAAAGACATGTCAACTGTCCGGATTGGTTACCGAACCTTACATTGACGACAGGAAATAAAAACATGTCAACTGTCCGGATTGGTTACCGAACCTTACATTGACGACAGGAAATAAAAGACATGTCAACTGTCCGGATTGGTTACCGAACCTTACATTGACGACAGTGAGGATGCGGCTGACAAGCCGTTCCTTACAGAATTGCCCCTTCAATTGGGGAAAAGGGATGCACAAGCTGTTCGTTAAAGAACTTGTCACTTGGCACGACACTGGGGAATATGCACAAGTTGTTCGTTAAAGAACTGCCACTTGGCATAAAAAGGGTGACATCACTTGACCAAACGGACTGGGGATGACACCTGGGGAATATTTACTGGTGATTATGATGGGATGCCGAGCAAAGTCGGGCTTTGGTTATGATTTGGTATTTGTGAGTGTGAATGATGACTCACTGGGGAATGCCAATAAAATTGGGCTTTATTTTGTAACATCACTGGAGGATGACATTGGAGGAAAAGAAAAATGCAGATTGTTTATGATTGATTGGTAAGAAACGTGGTGGTTAAAGCAACCATGTACAGATGATATTGCAGTATGTTGCATGTATGAATGCGCATATGCATGAATGCGTGATTATGATTTGCATGTTTGTACAAATGTACAAATGCATGAATGCATGAATGTATGAATGCAGGACTCTTAATGGGGATGTTGTGTGAAAGATTGGCTTGCACTGGGGATACCCTAAACGTTTGTTAAGGAATTGCCCCTTGATATAAGAATACAATGAAAGATTGCACAAGCTGTTCGTTAAAGAACTGCCGCTTGGCTTACAAGAAGGTGACATCAACAGATCAGACACGTTGGGGATGACACTCGACTGTTTTGATTTATTGCATGACCGACAACTTGGTGAAACAAATTTAGACCGGTAAAATGAAAAGTGGACCAACGTCGCATTGCAAACACTTGGTAATCTTTGAAGGGGATGATGTTGCAGGGAACACATCCAAAATGTTGACGGGGTAAAGCCGTAACCATTGATGAGGAACACATACCTCATGGGGAAATTGTTACTTCACTGGGGAATCGTGTTAATCCGCTGAGGAAAAGAACTGGTGATTCCGCCGGGAATGCTTATGTTTTGTTTGGATGCCGAGCGAGGTCGGGCTTTGGTTTGAATTGGATGCCGAGCGAGGTCGGGCTTTGATTAGGGTGCCGAGCGAGGTCGGGCTTTGATTGGGGTGCCGAGCGAGGTCGGGCTTTGATTGGGGTGCCGAGCGAGGTCGGGCTTTGATTGGGGTGCCGAGCGAGGTCGGGCTTTGATTGTAGTTGGATGCCGAGCGAGGTCGGGCTTTGGTTGGGGTGCCGAGCGAGGTCGGGCTTTGATTGTAGTAGGATGCCGAGCAAGGTCGGGCTTTGATTGGGTGGTGCCAATGATGATTGGGCTTTTGGGGTTAAGACTCCACTGGGGGATGCCAATAAAATTGGGCTTTATTTGTGGTTTCGCTGGGGATATAAGGATCATTTTGGAAGCATGATCGATATCCAACCTTAGATGCCAATGGTGGTTGGGCTTTTGTGAGTAGGTGCCAATGACAATTGGGCTTTTGACTGTTTTTGACAAAAGTTGACTTCCTGGGGAGTTTGTTAATCCACCGGGGGTTGTGCTAATCCGCCGGGGATTATGATTGAATGCCGAGCGAGGTCGGGCTTTGATTCACTGGGGATATTCCCTTTTGATTTATTGAGGATTTCGCTGGGGAATTCCTTGAAAGAAGTCCAATGTGGGATAAACATATGTCATGTTTAACACTGGGGATAATGATTGGATGCCGAGCAAGGCCGGGCTTTGATTGTAATTGGTTGCCGAGCGAGGTCGGGCTTTAATTGTAGTTGGATGCCGAGCGAGGTCGGGCTTTGATTGTAATGGGATGCCGAGCGAGGTCGGGCTTTGATTGTAATGTGGGTGCCGAGCGAGGTCGGGCTTTGATGTTGGATGCCGAGCAAGGTCGGGCTTTTATGTTGGTTGCCGAGCAAGGTCGGGCTTTTTGTGGGAGGTTGTGAGGAATGCCAATGACGATTGGGCTTAATGTGAAATTGTAGTTGTGATCGCCAATGACAATTGGGCTTTGCTTGTGATTAGGTGCCAAACATGGTTGGGCTTTGGTTTGATATTGTGGGTGCCAATGAGAATTGGGCTTTTGTTGGCAATGAGAGTTGGTTTTGCAATTTCAGATTGCATGATTCATATGAGATTTGCACAGGCAATTTTGATGTTCCCATTAATCCGAGATTGCACCAAAAATTTGAAACAAATACCAAACACAAAATTTATATCGTACAACTCAAGTTAAAAATATGTTTATCAATGAACCAACCTAACACTCATTTAAGTAAATGAACAAATTGAATATTAATTGTGGGGGTATTGAACACTCATCCGGCAAGTTTGCTAACATTTCGATCGAGTTATGTGTCCATCTAATCATTGTTTCTAAAAGCACGAAAGCATTGATCACAAGGTCTTCGAGGGTTGTAATTTGGCTTGGTTACAAAAGAAATGTCATATGTGGGGAAATTGAATTCAAATGGCCAAGCAAGAGGAACATTCTTTCTAAATTACACCCTTCCTCCTTTATTCAATCACAACTCTTGGTGATTTACAAATGTTTTTCTTTGATCCTTGACAACTTTTTGATTTAGAGATTTTCTCTTTTGAGATTTCTTGACTTGTTTTTCTTTCTTTTTTTTTCTCTCTTTTTTTTTTGTTGTTGTCAAGATCAGATAAGAAATTCACCAATTATTTGATACACACAACCTCCCTTTTTCAACTTAATCAAAGATGATACCCTAATTGAATGTTCCTTCCTCTTTCGGCAAAGGACAATAATCATGCAGGTTAAGGGTTCAAAAATGAAAGTAAAAAATATCAGAATTCAATAATGATTTAACTATGAACTGAATTTTTTACAAACTCCGGCAATTTCATTAAGCAATTGAGCTTATGAGAATTGGCAGTCCATAGTTAATGATTCTGATTCATTAGGCTCAAAGGGGTTAACAAATACTCACTCCTCACAGGGTGGGCTATTTGTGGTCAAGTGTTTTCACTCATTTTCAAAAAATGCCTTGATCCTATCAATGCTTTCGTACAATCTAAAACAACGCTCAGATTTAACATAACAAAATCGAGTTTAAACAAAAAATGCCGGTCTCCTGCATATATATAATGATTTTGAGGATTCCTCACATTTTGGCTGGTTCTAAATGGTTCACCGAATAAACATATTAAAAACGCAAGTTGCATGATATAACTTTTGTACTAAGTACGTATTCTCCTTTCAAGTTTAATCATGGAAAAAACAGGAAACATGTATCTTAGCTTTGCGCAAATTAATCAAATTTTATCACTACCATGCATTTGTGGTTGAATCATTGGATCAATCCATATGATGTGATTGGTTGCCGATCAAGGTCGGGCTTTGATTGTGGATTGTGTCAATGATGATTGGACTTTTGTTGGAAATTGTATTTGTTAAGTCGCCATTGAAAATTGGACTCTTGTAGGAGATTGAGGAATGCCAATGACGACTGGGTTTTTTGTGAATTGGGGGAAAAGGCCGCAGTAGCCTGGGGGTTGGTAACCTCGGGTTGAGGTACCGGAATCTTTTGATGAGTAATGGGAATATGGATGAATTCCTCACCAAAGTCGAATGACATGCCCCATGTTCAAACGGGGGGATAGCTGCCCCTTGTTATATGTGCGGTTTGCTTTGGGACGTCGAGCCACTTTCCTCAATAGGATGACACGTAGTGTTGCGAATGAAATGCGAACACTGACGACTCACTTCGGATTGTAAGAAATCCTTATGATAAGAAAGGAAATGAGTTTTGGACTCGAAGATGGACGTATGCATGATAATGAATGATGTATGTAAATGCATGAAAAATTTTGTTTTGCTTTACAAGGAAATTAAAAAGTGCAATTAATTTCCTATAAAGCAAAGTGATATGCGAAAATTATTTTCATGCATGTAAATGTATGGTATGCATATGTATGCTCAAAATTTCCCCCATCCTCACGTGTAGGCTCTAAAGATGAGATTTTCTAAAAGGTCCCTAGAGATCACGGACCTCACAAGGAACTATTGTCGTCAATTGCAAATGCTCGCAAGACCTCAATATATTCCAAGTGAAATCTACTCTAGGCGGGGTTTTCGCATCTTCCCCTCAAGACATACGTCAAGTGGGCCTCCGCTACGCAACCCCATCCTATCTTAATTTTCTCTCAAGCTCGGGAATAGAGCCTCACACGTCCGGCATTAACCCGAACAATGTGGAGTAACACCGCTCAAGTAACCCCACAGCATATATAATATGAACATAAAGCAATATGAAACAAATACATATAAAGCGATAAAAGATAAACAAATAATGATGATAAGGCATAAGTGTGCAAGAAAAATAAAAACATTTTATCCTAAAAGCCGACTAAGATAGGCTTGACTTATCATACACGAAAACAAAGTGTTTAAGTGTAGTCCCCAGTGAAGTCGCCATTTCTGTCGCGTCGAATTTCGGATGTCAAGCTATTGACTAGCATTGAATCACTAAATTTAAATCACGACTGAACTTTTAATTTTTCGGGGAAAAAGGAAAAAAGTTCGAAATTACCTTGAAAGAGATTTTAGGTTCGAAAGTCGGTTATGCGAGGGGAAGGTATTAGCACCCCTCACATCCGTTGTACTCAACGGGAACCTCTTAGTTGGCTTAGGCTTAAAATGTTTTTGACGTTTTGCTTGCATGCTTAATCATATATATATATAAAGGAACGAGAAAAAATATAATGTGAGGTGAAGAAAGAGATAAAAACAAACGAAATTGAAAAGAAAAAAAGATTGTTTATTAATGGGCTTGACAAGACGTCGGTCTTGCTCCTACGTATCTCCCGGTAGTCGGAGAATTCAAAGCTTACGTAGTTCTTGAAAAAAAGTTTGTACGCTGGTTCGTTTTAGTTAAAAAAGATTTGTTCGCGTCCGAGCGAAAAAGTTTGAAAAAAGAGAAAGTAATGAAAGTAAATGTCAACTGTTCGGGATGTTGCCGAACTGCCGTTGACGACGAGAAATGAAAAGTAAATGTCAACTGTTCGGGTTGTTGCCGAACTGCCATTGACGACAATGCATAAAAATAAATGTTTTGATAAAAAAGATTTGCACTCGGACTTGAACAAAGGTTTTAAAACGTACGAAGACGTACAAAGTTTTAACATGATGAAAGATGGACGCTAAGGCGATGAACTCGCGCAAGGCGTGAATGTTTTAAGGGGAAAAAAAGACAGACGCACAGAGGCGTGAAAGGTTTGAAAATAACACGCGAAGGCGCGAAAAGGTTCGGATTGACCACAAGGGCCAAAATGACAAACGCACGGAGGCGTACAATGTTCGAATTGACCACGGGGGCCAAGAAAAGTTTAAAATGGTCACGGGGGACCAAGAAAGGTTGGATTGGTCACGAGGGACCAAGAAAGGTTCAATTTGGTCGCGAGGGACCAAGAAAGGCTCAAATGGGTCGCGAGGGACCAAGAAATGTTAAAATTGGTCGCGAGGGACCAAGAAAGGTTCAAATTGGTCGCGAGGGACCAAGAAATGTTTAATTTGGTCGCGAGGGACCAAGAAAGGTTTAATTTGGTCGCGAGGGACCAAGAAAGGTTAAAGTGCGTTGGACGCGTTGAAAATAGAATGACGATTGTCCGAGCAACGAGACATACGTCAAGCATTCGTACAACCGGGGAAAGGAGAGACATACGTCAAACCACCCTTTTTCATTCATGTTTGTTTGAACTTGAGAAAACATGTTTTTTTTGGGGAAGCTAGAAAAGAATGACGATCGTCTAAGCAACGAGACATACGTCAAGTGTTTATCCGATCGGGGAAAGGAGAGACATACGTCAAACCACCCTTTTTCATTCAAGTTTCGCTTGAATTTTAAGAAAAAAAGTATAAACGGTCAAAACGCTCGTTTTTTTAGAACTCAAATGAAAAGAAAAGAAATTGTTCAAATTAGTTGTTGCAACCAAAATGAACAAGCTTGTTGTTTATTGAAACAAGAAAGAAAATATTTTTGTTGTTTTCGTTGATTTTTGTTTGGTTGGTTTGGAAGGACAAGGTCCTTTGCCTACATACCCAAATGGGATCAAAACCGATGTAGTTCGGGCTTAAAAAAGCCGAGTGATTTGTTTATTTTGATTTTAAAGTTTGAAAATGTTTGTGAAAGATAAAATGAGCCAAAGTGGCGAGCGAATAAAGCTTGATTGATTTTAATTGCAAAAATAAAGTCTAATATGATTAAGATTGATTGAAGTTTGATTAAAATAAAATTGCTTGGTTTGAAATCCAAGGCTTTGATAATGAAGAATATTTTTGATGAAGTTTTTGAATATTTGAAATGTTTTTGGTTTTTTATGATTTTTTACTCGGAGTTAAAAGAAAAATAAGCGCGATAAAAAAAACTAAACGCGAGAGAATAAATAAATAAACAATTGTTGGATCAAAATAAAAAGATTTTTGTTTTTTGGATTATGGATTAAACTAAAAAAAATGAAAAAAAAAAAATAATGCAATGCATATTTAAACATTTTGTTCCTAATGTATACGCTAATGCCATAAAAAATGCAAAATAAAATGAATGTGTAATATGATAGGTAATATGATAGGTAAATGCATGTGTAATATGATAAATAAAAATTAAAATGCATGTGTAATATGATAAATAAAAACAAAAAAATAAAATGCATGTGTAATATGATAGGTAAATAAATGAGATGTTAAAAATAAAGGAACAAATAAAAAGGAAATAATAATAAAAAGGAAAATAAATTGCAAAGAAAATAAATAAAAGAAATAAAATAAGGAGGTGTAAAAATAAACCTGGGGGGTGCTGGTAGTGAAAAATAACTCAGACTGAAAGAAAAGGGCCCAAAATGTATTGGGCCAACGTAAATGGATCTGGGCCATCTGATTAATCAGATGGCCCTGATCTGATCACAGGGAGGAAAATCCTGAACCGTATGATTTAAAATCAGATGGTCTGAGGAGCGTGGGTGTACGCTAAAGCGTACACCCTCACACACCGAATCAGGGAGGGGTATATATACCCCAACCCTTCACAAAAATTCATTCTTCATGTTTCTTTCTCTCTCCTTCTCTTCTTCTCCCAACCGTCTTTCCTCTTCCTCTCCCCTCTCTCATCCTTGCTTGGCCGGAATGTTTTCCGGCGTGGTGGCCGCCGGCCTACGCGGCGGCACCACCGCGCCGGAAAAAAAATTTCGTTTTTTTTTAAAAAACAAACACTCTTCCACACATCCTTTTCCCTTCTCAACCCAAATCCGAACCTATTTTCTCCAAAATCCCACCCAATCGGTCTAGATCTAAGTTTAAAAATAACAAATTTTTTTTGCCTTTTTCTTTGTTTTGGGTTCGGTCTTGCTTTGCTCTTGTGTTGTTATGTGCGTGTGTGTTATGGGGTGAGTGATGAGTTAGGGGCCTGTGTGGTTTGTGGGGTGAGTGATGAGTTAGGGGGGTGTGTGGTTTGTGGGGTTTTGGGTGTGTTAGTGTTTTTGTGCTGTGTGGTATGCTGTTGGCTGGGACGTGGGGGATGGCTTGCTAGCTGTTTTGTGTGGGTGTGTTTTTGTGCTGTGTGGTATGCTGTTGGCTGGGACGTGGGTAGTGGCTTGCTAGCTGTTTTGTGTGGGTGTGTTTTTGTGCTGTGTGGTATGCTGTTGGCTGGGACGTGGGTAGTGTGTGTGTAGTGTGCTGGTGGTTGCTGGGACGTGGCTAGTGTGTGTAGTGTTGCTGAGTGTGTGTTGGGGTAGCTGGGACGTGTGGTGTGTGGTATGGGGCTGCTGAGTGTGTGTTGGGGTAGCTGGGACGTGCTGGGACGTTTTTGGGTGTTGGGGGGAAGTTTGTTTTGCTGTTAAAAAAATCTGCTTTGTTTAAAAATTTCTTCCCAAAATTTCTTCCCCCTTTTGTTCTTGTGATTCTGTCCTGTTAAATAGAGAAAAATTGAGCTGCTTGAGCAGCTTATTGACTCATGAAGATAAGCTGGATTTTTGGGATAAGATTGAAGGTTTGTGATGATTTTTTTTGGATAGGATTGAGGATTTTGTGATGATGAAAAACACTGTTTGTGGGCGTGAACAGTGCTAGCCTGGCTTGTGTTGACTGTGTTGACTTGGACCAAAAAGAAAAAATAAAAAGAATAATAATAATAGTAATAAATAATAATAATGATAATAATAATACAAAAAGAAATAAATAAATGGTAATAATGGTAATAATAAAAATAACAATAAATGACAATAAATAATAAAAACTAAAATTAAAAGTAAAGATAAAAAGTAATAAAAATAAAATAAATAAACGAGACAAAAATTGACATGAGGTATTTTAAAATACCTCCCTGCCGAAATTTCGTCTGAAACGACGAGAATTCTCGGCTTTAAAAAAAATGCGTAAAACGAGACAATAAATAAAACGAGACGAAAATGGGTCAAAAAATGGGGTATGACAACAATATGGTAAGAGTGTCGGGAACCGAAGCCCAAACGTTCTTTTGGACAAATTTGTGGCTCTACAGTGGCCTTTCAAGTAATATGTTCCGTCGCTTGTTTGAGCTAGCTGAAAATAAAATGATTCATGTTGTTGCGATGTGCTCTTTAGGTTGGAGAATTGGTGGAGAGACGTGGAAGTGGTGGCGTAAGTTACTAGCTTTGGAGGAGGAACAAATAAGGGAGTGTTGTGCTTTGCTATTTAAGATTATTTTGCAGGATGATGTATGTGATATTTGGGACTCGAATCTTGACACAGTAAAAGGATATACAGTCAGTGGCGTGTACCACATGCTTTCAAGAAAGGATCACAATACTCTTCATAACATTTTGACCCTATTTGGAACAAAGTATCCCTGTTAACGGTTTCTCTGTTTGTTTGGAGGTTGTTACATAATCAACTTTAAATAAGGATAACTCACTTCATCGCTAAGTTTCTCCTGTCTAATTCTAATTTATGCACAAGTGGATGCGGGACGGAGGAAAACGCAAACCATCTTTTTATGTCTTGTGATCATTTCAGGAGTATTTGGTCTTCTATTCTTCACTGGCTTGGAATCTCTTCAACATGTCCAAATGATTTTCGCGAACATTTCACCCTATTTGTTAAATTAAGAGGCAATCATAAAAAAGTTAGGTCTTCTCTTCAACTGATTTGGTTGGCTTGCATTTGAGTCATTTGGTAAGTCTTTATATTATATATCAAGCAGACAACAAGTTGTGTCACTAGACCTTTTCGGATGACAAAACCAATCTTCGTAAATACAACATTCATGGACATATGGGAAGTGACATTGATATGCATGACCCTTTGAACTCTATGTAAAAGGTCAACATCATCTGGTGTTATCTGGTGCTAGGAAGCAAAAAGGATCAAATGCAAATGGTATAAAAGCATGTTGATTGTCATAACACGCTTTCTCATGTTTGACCACTTTGCTTGACGCAATTTTTAGGGTTGCCTGTCTTACCGTAAAAGCCCCGACCCCTGATCCCACATGTAGTGAAACCCCAATCAAGTCCACACATACATGTTTTCCTCATACCCATCTGTACACCGTAACATCTGCATGCCTAAGTGTCGATATTCAATCTAGTGGGTGAGTCGGGAAGTTCACATTAATACTTCCACCCTCATGAGTATTGAAATTCTGGAAAGTCCTGATGCTGAACGTAAAACAGAGTACAATACGAAACAGTAACAGAGAAGGAAAATATCAGACAGAAAGTAAAAGGCACAAGATGTTTGTTAACCCAGTTCGGTGACAAACACACCTACGTCTGGAGGCTACCAAGCCAGGAAGGAAATCCACTAGCGTAGTCCTAGTTCAAAGTTCTCAGCAAACTCCCAGTTTACAACTTATCATCTAGCTACTACCTGTATTGACTTCAACCTAGGAACTCCTAGACCTGAGATCCCATCTCACTTCCCCTCAAACAATCACTGCCCCAATGATCTTAAACTCAAATAACAATCAACGTATGAGACACACTCCAAATACAAAAAAATGTCACTCTTGCTTAAAAGCTTATAAGTGATACACAATTACAACTCAACTAAACACAGTCCTAAGCTTGCATCAAGATGACACAAGAAAGGCTCACAATAAACACACTAGAAACCTAAGACTAATCTTTCAATGATGGCTTATGTTTTAGCTAATTTTCTTCAATAGTGGCGTCCTCTATTTATAGCCTTCAGCAGCAACAAATATTTGAATCAAATATTCTTCAAAGATATATTTCCAAAATTCTTCTTTAGAAATATATTCCACAATATTCTTCAGAAATATATTTTCCAAAGATCTCTTTGAAAATATATTCACAAATAAAAGTAATCAATCTTCAGAAAATATCTTACGAAAATATTCTTCCTTCTAGAAACACACGCAGCTTGGAGAATTCTTCAATCAAATCTACAAAAGATCATGTGAGAAAATAAACAGCTCCAAGGCACGAGAACAGGAGCACAGTAAACCAGCTTCTGAAGGTACTTCTGAAGAAGTGCTTCTGAAGGTCTGCGTCTGAAGTTCTGCGTCTGAACATTCAGCGTCTGAAGGTTGCTTCTGAACAGTGCTTCTGAAGGTTCAGCTTCTGAACAGTGCTTCTGAAGACGTTCAGCTTCTGAGGTCCAGCTTCTGAAGACGCACATCTTGCTTGTATATTTGATTTTAGCAAACATGAAGCCAACAAGCAAATATCCAACAATCTCCCCCTTTGGCAAATTTTTGTCTAAAATCAATCTGAGAACAAAGGCAAGATCTTCACTCATCAAAGTACGCAACCATGAAGAAATTAAACGTACCAACCAAAAATCAACAGAGTCAGCAGCGGCACATACACTACGTTTCCCACACATATACTCCCCCTGAACACATCAGCTTCTGACAGGAAACACATAAACTCCCCATGAAACATATCATTCAGCAGCAACTTTTGAAACACATACACTCCCCCTGAAACAGATCAGCTTCTGACAGGAAACACATATACTCATCTCCCCCTTTTTAGCCAAACAATTTTGACAAAACAACCATGCAATCACCAGGAGTAGAAAGAACAAGAAACATCAGAGGTTATAAGCACACTAGCAGAGGAAAACAAATGGAATACGCCAGAAATCTGCAACACAATTCTAACTCACACCATAGATGAAAAGAACGCATAATAGCTTTCATCCACAAACCCATAACCATAAAGGCACCATAGAGTCATACCACACACAAAGTCTTCACAGAGGAAACAAAAACTTCATAGCAAACCACTCAGACACACTCACATAAGTAATAAAAGCTTCAGTGACATCAGGACTTATATCCACAGAATCAACAGGGCTTGTGGTAACAACAACTGGTACATGTGAAACAGTAGAAGAACTTACACTTTCAGCAGTCTGTAATTGCTAAATCCCCATTTTACCCCTTGAAAGACAATTATCCTTTTTGATTATCTTCACATGTGCTGCATCAGATGTTCTCTTATGTCTTGCATTCATAAGAGCAAAATTCTTCATTCTACTCTTGGCACAATCTCTGGATCTATTGGTAATTTCTTCATTCAGATTCCCTATGATCAGGTCCTTAGGATGATCATTTTGGATTCTAATATTTGGACCTTTGCTTCTTTCAACAATCTTGAGTTTGGGTCTCCATTCCTTCTTGACATTGATTCTGTTTACAATGGGTTCCACTTTTCTTTGTTGGAAGTGCTTGGGGTATCCATACAGCTTGAAACATAATGGCTTTATATGTCCTTTTCTACCACAATAATGACATACCCAAGGACGAGATGCCCTCCTGCTCTTAGATCCCTGAGGTTTGTTCTGATGTTCCAACTTAGGTTTGTTCACCATTGTATCAGATGTTCCAACAGCTGCAATGAACCTTTTAGCTGGATTTTGCTGTTTGTTGTTCAAGGTCCTATCATCAAACCCTATTCCTTTTGTTTTCCCTTGGTTCTGACTTTCCAAAATCTCTTCTAGCATATTAGTACCAGTGTTCATCATTTTGACCCGCTTCTTGAAGTGTTCAGGTTGAGAGTTCAGTTGGGTTACCTCATCTTTGAGGTCAGAAATTTGGCCTAAGTGGTCACTTCTTTCAGCATGCAGTTGACTGATAGTCTTCTTCTGATTTACTAATAACTTGCAAACTTCTTCACTTCTGATGTATAGTTCTTTGTAAGAGGCATCTAGTTTTTCAAAAGTTAATTCTCCATCACTGTATTCAGTATCAGATGGTGCTTCAGAACCTGACGGTGCTTCTGAAGCCTCAGAACCTGATGGTGCTTCTGAAGCCTTAACTTCATCATCAGACATGCATCTACCAGTTAAAGCATTGACATACTTAGCAGACTCATTCTCCACTTCTCCTTCTGAGTCATCTTCATCAGACCAAGACACAGCCAAACTTTTCTTCTGTTTCTTGAGGTACGTTGCACATTCTGTCCTAATGTGGCCATATCCTTCACACTCATGACACTGAACACCTTTGGATTGATTGCTTTTCTCATCAGTTCTTGTCTTCTTCAAGTCATTTGGTTTGGATCTCCTGTCAGCCTGCTTCAGAATCTTGTTAAACTGTCTACCAAGCATCACAAGAGCTTCTGATGTGCTTTCATCATCCACAGTATCAGCATCTGCTACAAAAGCAACACCTTTCCCCTTCTTATCAGTTCTGTTGTTGAAGGCTATTTCAAAATTCTGAAGAGATCCTATCAATTCCTCAACCTTCATACTGGAGATGTCCTGTGCTTCCTCAATGGCAGTTACCTTCATGTCAAATCTCTTAGGAAGAGACTTGAGTATTTTTGTCACAAGCTTCTCATCAGACATTCTTTCTCCAAGAGAATCAAATGAGTTAGCCATGTCCAGAATGTTCATATAGAAGTCTTGTATATTTTCAACCTCCAAAATTTTGAGATTTTCAAACTTGGTGGTGAGAAGTTGAAGTCTGGACATTTTTACCTTGAATGTGCCTTCATGTGTAGTTTTGAGAATCTCTCAAGCATCCTTAGCTACAGTGTACTACTTGATCAGTCTGAACATATTCTTGTCCACTCCATTGAATAAAGCATTCAAAGCCTTGGAGTTTCCAAGAGCTAATTCATCTTCTTCCTTGGACCAATCTTCTTCTGGTTTCAGATCAGCTGTCTTCTTTCCATCTTTGTCAAGCACAACAAGATGTTCCCAACCCTTCAGAACTGCTTTCCAGGTCTTACTATCCATAGATTTAAGGAAAGCACTCATGCGAGATTTCCAATAGTTGTAGTTGGAACCATCCAACAGAGGTGGTCTGTTCACAAATCCTCTTTCTTTATCCATTATTATGCCAGAAGATAACTTCCCTGGAGCTCACCCTAAAACAGGCAGGGTGCCTGCTCTGATGCCAATTGAAATTCTGGCAAGTCCTGATGCTGAACGTAAAACAAAGTACAATACGAAACAGTAACAGAGAAGGAAAATATCAGACAGGAAGTAAAAGGCACAAGATGTTTGTTAACCCAGTTCGGTGACAAACACACCTACGTCTGAAGGCTACCAAGCTAGGAAGGAAATCCACTAGCGTAGTCCTAGTTCTAAGTTCTCAGCAAACTCCCAGTTTACAACTTATCACCTAGCTACTACTCGTATTAACTTCAACCTAGGAACTCCTATACCTGAGATCTCATCTCACTTCCCCTCAAACAATCACTGCCCCAGTGATCTTAAACTCAAATAACAATCAACGTAGGAGACATACTCCAAATACACAAAAACCAGGGCCGTTCCTTGGGGGGTGCAAACAGCTCTATGGAGCTGGGCCTCCAAAATTTGGGGGACCAAAATATTTTTTTTGATATATAATGCAAGTAGAAAAGGAATATATATTAATGATGTGGTAATATTATCAAATCTGGATGTGTGGCCCAGTGGTAGTGTATTGTGTTGCCTTTCCCATGAACCTGAGTTCAACTCCCAGGTTTTTAGTTTTTCCTTCTTTAATTAATATATTTTTCATAAAAAGATTTTGTAATTTTTTGCCCATATTTATTGTATAAAATAGCAAAGCTCTAGCAACAAACATTATAATTCCATTATATAATTTATTAAAAAAAACAACAAACATTATAATTAAAAAAAAAACATTATAAACTTTTTTTTGCGTTTGTACTAACTAAGGAAAATACAACCTAAAATGTCGATAAAGATATTCGCTTGAAATTGTATTTTTATATTATTGATTAAAATATGAATCTTTTTTGTGTCAGTTACGTGACTTTTATTTATATTTACGGATGTTATTTTCAATTAAATAAAATAATGTTCTTTGAAAAAAAATTAATTTTATTTTATTAGGGGCCTACTTTTACTTTCAGAGCCGGGTCTCCGTTTTCATAGGAACGACCCTGACAAAAACGTCACTCTTGCTTAAAAGCTTATGAGTGATACACAATTACAACTCAACTAAACACAGTCCTAAGCTTGCATCAAGATGACACAAGAAAGGCTCACAATAAACACACTAGAAACCTAAGACTAATCTTTCAATGATGACTTCTGTTCTAGCTGATTTTCTTCAATAGTGGTGTCCTCTATTTATAGCCTTCAGCAGCAACAAATATTTGAACCAAATATTCTTCAAAGATATATTTCCAAAATTCTTCTTTAGAAATATATTCCACAATATTCTTCAGAAATATATTTTCCAAAGATCTCTTTGAAAATATATTCACAAATAAAAGTAACCAATCTTCAGAAAATATCTTACGAAAATATTCTTCCTTCTAGAAACACACGCAGCTTGGAGAATTCTTCAATCAAATCTACAAAAGATCATGTGAGAAAATAAACAGCTCCAAGGCACGAGAACAGGAGCACAGTAAACCAGCTTTTGAAGGTACTTCTGAAGAAGTGCTTCTGAAGGTCTGCGTCTGAAGGTTGTTTCTAAACAGTGCTTCTGAACAGTGCTTCTGAAGGTTCAGCTTCTGAACAGTGCTTCTGAAGTTCTACTTCTGAAGACGTTCAGCTTATGAAGTTCTGCTTCTGAGGTCCAGCTTCTGAAGACGCACATCTTGCTTGTTAGAAGAAAATCATGAGCATGTGCTGCTTGTAAACACCATAAAATTGTCTTTTGTCTTATGGTCATGTCAAACTTAACTTCCATATCTTTAACACTTTTACTAAAAAAAGGGCACCCGACAAAACATATTGTGCTTTTGGAGGGATGGTGTCCTTGCAAGTAAAACTACTAACGTCAAAATATGGAATCGTACCACGAAGACCATCCAAAACATTGTCAAAGTCTGAGTCCATACCGCTTATCTCACTGTCTCTCAAAATATGATCTTGTAGCACCCAAGACCGTTCCCTGAAAGCCACAAAAGCGTATGAGGTAGCCTATACTGTTGAGTACAAACCCAACCCCTAAACCTAATAGGTCAAGGATCTAACCTCTATTGAAGGTCCCCAAACAAATGAACTCCACCAACCACAATGTCTTCAACCGCTCCACGTAACTCTTTATCGAACAACACAACCGCCTCCTCCATGTGAATCGATTGGCACATCCTTAGGCCAAAGAAAAGTTTGGCGATACCCATGCATGATCAAAGTAAAAGAAGTTCACTCTTAGGATCCCTTAACCGTGGAAGAAGATGCATTAACTCAACATCTCCAGAAGCTCTCTTTATGGCTAACCCCTCAATAAAACCTTTATCTGGCTAACAGCCCCTCCGAGCAATTTCACCCCCAACGTCGGCCTCCCAATATCTGAAGGGAACAAACCCTCACGATGCTTATTACCATCACATGAAAGCCAAAAGATCTCAGTCATTTAGAAAGAAAAAGCAGTTGTATCTTCCAACATAATGAGTTTTCGATGCATCAATTAGTTGATAAAGTGAAGCTCGTTTCTTTTTGGTGGTTGAAAGCTCAAACTGATAACCGAGCTTTTGATTTTCATTTTTGGCGGTGAAATCCTTTCCATAGTATGAGTTTTGCTACCTAGCTTTTGATGTATTCTCTTTTGTTGTCCTTTGTTTTTGCACTATGGCCTTTGGAGCTCTTTAAATTCTATCCTTGCACACATTATGTCGGATAGGATTCTTTTTCGGTTTTAATATATTTTATTTTGGCTTTTTAGAAGAAAAAAACACGAATGCAAAAGTTACTTAATGAAATTACTTTTAGGGCTATTTCAAATGAGGTTTTTCGAAGACTAAATTTATATTTTAAAATATATTTAATACTTTATAAAAGGTGAAACAACAATCTAATATAAGATCATATAATATTTCAATTACACTTAATTCATTTTAATAAATATTTTACGATATCCGTAATTTAAAAAGAAAAAAATAAGCCCTCCCTTAAAAAAAAAACGTTCAATTTCTTTCTTACTAAAAAGATAGTTTTAAACTATGCCATAATGATGTAACCAAAAAAAAAACTATGCCATAATGATGATTGTGGAGCGTCGGTAAACCGAACCCTATGGAGGCAAAATGTTGAGGCTTCAAAGCAAGCTTTAGTGTGGCTTACGAACAAGAGCTTCTCCAAAGCGATGGCAGGACGGGAAGACCTAGTCATATAACATAGTCGAGTAGTATTTTATGTGCTTGTAAAGCAATCTTGTATTCTTTAACAAACTTTCATATATGTTTTATACGGACACAAGCCAACAATGTTACGCAACGAGACTTAAAAAAAACAATGTTACGCATCGACGAATGAAACGAGTTAAATTTGTTGTCGTAAAAAAAAGACCATGCGCAAGACGAAGATAGTAAAATTTTGATTTTTCTTATACATCTTTTTTAAATTTACTTTTAATTTAATTTTATACTATTATTCATAGACTAAATTGAAATTTCAGACCTAGATCAATATTTAAGTCCGGCAGATTTATAGTTTTGGCTTAAATGCAGTTTTACCCCCCTATTTTGACTCAAACTGGATTTTACCCCCCTATTTTAAAACTCGGATTTTTAACCCCCCTATTTTATATTTTTCAGGATTTTACCCCCTACCACATTTAAATACATTTTTGCTGATGTGGCAGTGTTGATGTGGATTAAAAATATTCTATAAATATCCACCTATTTAATTAATTAAAGTAAATTAAATGTTGTAAATAAAAAAGTCAATAAATTATAAATATAATTATCTTGTACCACAAAAAAAGGAAAAAAAGAAGTCAATAAACCTATTTAATCCAAAACTGAACGGAAAAACAAAAATCAAATAATTACTTTGGCTTTGAAGCATGGACAAAACGTGAACCACAACCCAGTTCTCACTTCGTGTGGTGTTTACGCCGTTTCCCATCCATCGCCGTTTCCACTTCACTCTTCCCTGTCGCCGCCGTTCTCACTCTTCCCGTCGCCGCTGTTCTCACTCTTCTCGTCGCCGCCGTCTTATCTGTTATGGAGAACCGCAAGGTCTTGGTTCCTGGTTCAAGTTCAATAACAAATTTCAGGTACATCTTTCTCCGATCTATCGTTCCTTGGTCGTTTGGGTTTATGTTTTTGTTACTTTCGGGTCACCTTTTGGGTTTATGTTTCTAATTAGGGTTGTTTTTGTAACGTTCAAGTCACTTCTCTTATAACAGGAAAAATTGTGGTGGAGAGGGTTAGATAGTGGTGTTGTGTATTTTTGCCTATTGAGATTGGGTTGTGTTGTGTGTGTTTTGTTATGTTTGTGTAGCTTTTATAGTGATTTGCCTATTGTTCTGTTCTGTGTGTGTTTTGTTATGTTGGATTGTGTTTTGCCTATTGTTGTTTATGTTTCTATATAGGGTTGTTTTCCTAATAGAATATAATTTTTTTGGAAGTAGTGCTTTTACAGTGATTTTTTATTGCTTGTTGTGGTCCAAATTAGGGATTTTTTATTGCTTATTGTGGTCCCAAGAAAAACTTTCTAATTATTTTACTTATGTTTGTGGACCATGGCAATATTTATTGTCTTTTAGGGCTTGTGAAGGTAGGCAAAATGATGATGAGTTGGACAAAGAAGACATGGAGAATGAAGATGGTGATTATATTGCAAGTGATGAGGAAGATGATGACGACGATGATGAAATTTACTTTGATGATAGAGGAGATGATGAGTGTGTTGATTGGAGTCTTGTTTTTCCACCTAAAACATTTTGCTTGGTTAATACTAATGTAGGTGATCAAGCAATATGTACTCCCACAACTGCAGCTGTTTTTCGAGATGAGGTACATGAAGATTCTGATGAATTACATACTCCACCAGTGAGTGAAGATGAAGAGCTTGGTAACAACTATCCAATTTTTAAGATGGGTGATGGGAATACTAGTGTTAAGTTTCAAAAGGGTTTGAAGTTCAACAACAAAGAGCAAGCAAAGGATGCAATCAAAGAGTATGCATTGGAGACTAAGAAAAGTTTACACATCAAGAAAAATGAAAAAGAATTCTTGGTTATAAAGTGTATGGCTGGTTGCCCTTTTCATTTGCCAACAAATGGTCCCCAACTGTGGTCTATATCAACAACAGAGCCAATTAATCCACCAGTTGTGAGAAGAGCTATAGGTCGCCCCAAAAAGAATATAAACAAGGCTAATGATGAGCCAAAAAATCCCCATTTATTTCCTAGAGATCTACCAACGGTGAAATGTAAAAAATGTGGAATGATGGGTCATAATAAGAGGACATGTGGAGGAAAACGTGCGGTTGTGGAAATAAGGTGCTAATTGAACTTTTTTTTTGTCTTGTATTTATTTTTTTTCCTTGTGTTTCTGTGTTTATCTTGTATTTTTGTTATGAATATTTGTTTTGTAATTCAATTTTTTGATAGAACCAAAAGAAGGGAAAAAAGTCTAGAACACAAGAAGCGGATGGTGTTAGTGGGTCACGAGCTAGCGGTTCTGGTGCACAAGGAGGTGATGGGGTTGCAACTATTTTAACTCAAGGGTCACAACATCCTCCTCCAACTCAAGATTCTCAAGAATAACATTTTGTTAATTAAGCTTGTTTTTTGATTCAGCTGTTAGACATTTAAGTGCAACATTCAGCTGTTATGTGTATTATTGCACTGGTATTCTGCCATGGTTCTTTTAGGCATTTTTTTATTCGGCTGTTAGGATTATGATCAACTTTTGGCCTTGTATTTTGGGATATAACTATGCTAATGATTATCTCAATATTTACAGGTGCATAATGTTTTTTTCATGTATTTTAATGAGATTTTCCTGGTATTTTTATTGTTTTTTTAGTATTTTTCTACATTTGTTTGTGTTTTTTATACTGATTTTATATTTATTTTTCCTCCATTTTTCTAGTATTTTTTTCTGTTTTTTTGTTGCAATTTTCTAGATTTTTTTTTTCAGTTTTTTCCCATTTCTTAAAAAAAAATCAATTTTTTCATCAATATAAATAAATAATAAAAGAACATTTAATTTATATAATTTTAATTAGGTGGATATTTGTATAATATTATTTAATCCACATTAGCGATGCCATATCAACAAATATGTGTTAAAATGTGGTTTGGGAGTAAAATCCTGAAAAATATAAAATAGGGGGGCTAAAAATCTGAGTTTTAAAATAGGGGAGGTAAAATCCAGTTTGAGTCAAAATAGGGAGGTAAAACTGTATTTAAGCCTATAATTTTTCAAATTTACTCATTCTTGAGTAAAAAAAAAAAATTTGACAAATTCTTTGCCATATTCCAAAAAAAAAAATTCAAACAAAAAAATCGAAATCGGTTCTGAACCCAATCAAAGATCGAACAATCCTCAAATTCTCTCCGCTGTAGAAGAAAAGCTTACGTACGACGTCGTTTTGCCCCAAAATTTTCACCTCTTCTGAACCCAAAATCGAAGAATGTCGAGTGCGAAGAGGAACGAAGCTAGCAGTAGCAGTAGCAAAACCCCAAAGGAAAGCGTTGTTGCTGATTGCGGAAAGCGTCGAAGCTCTTGTGGTTATTGTAGATCTCCCCGTCGCAATAGCATCTCTCATGGTTCATTTCTTTCTCTTCAATTCCCATAATTTCATTCTCAATTTCGTTGAATTTGTTCGTGGATTATTGTTTTGATGCTTTTGCTGAAAACCCAATAAAAAAAGTTTTGATTTTTTAACTGAAACGTGAATTGGGTTGTTGTTTTAGTTGGTGGATTATACTTTGACTTTATGATTATGGATTTTTTTTCTGAAAAATTCTAACTGGGTTGTTTGGATTTTTGATTGTGATAGGAACTTATGAAAATATTAGAGTAGCACGTATTGTAGAAAAGATGGTGGAAAATAGGTTTAGGTGATTTGGGTATGTAGAGAGGATACATGTAGATTCTGTCGTAAGGAATGTAGATCAAATGGAGGGATAGTCAGACCACTAGAGGTAGAGGAAGACCTAGAAAAACTATAAGAGTAACTGTCAAGAAAGACCTAAAGATTAATGAATTGGATCAAAATATGATTTAAGATAGAACATTATGGCGAATTTGGTCTATGTAGCGGACTCCACTTAGTGGGATAAGACTTGCTTGTTGTTGTTATTGTGTTATATGAACTTATATTTATGTTATAATCGATTTTGTAATTAGTTGTTTGTTTCTTTTTTTCTTGTTACAGGCATGGTGGCATATAGCCTTACAGTGTATGACTACCAAGGTTGGTGTTGTTTGATATTCTTTGTGCTTGGCACTCTTTTGAATTTGATATTGTTGACATTTTGCATTTATTATATAATAATTTCTGATAACAAGTTAAGAAATTGCAAAGCTGAAATTAACAAGCTTGGTTTTGCTGTGTGATGTGTTGTACCTATATGACATGGTTTGGAACTTTATATTATAAATCAAAATTGATGCAAGTGTTGACGTAGTGAGTTGTGCTGTCCTTTTTGACACTGAAGTGATGATCTTGCTCATCATGGTTCAGACCCCTCTTCTTTATAGGCTTCCACATTATATAATGTTCCAAATGTGTTTATGCTTTCGGAGAGATTTGCCAACAAACCATGATAGGGTACGAAGCCCGGATACTCCTAAAATAGGGATGTATCCGTATCGGATACATGTCGGACATCGATACTCTGCGAATACTCTCAGATTTGTACCATAAAAGTATCATAATTACTTTTTTTAATTTAAAAAAAAATATTTTATAGGATACTTATAAGATGCTTCACGGATATACTCTCAGATACATATTGTAGAAAAGATGAAGTTTATAAAAAAAGTTGAGACAAGGTTGTGATAATTCAGTGGATATGTACATGATTCAATTGAAGATGACACTAGACTTCTTGAATCAGTAGAGTTATCTCTTGATGAACCAGACTTAAAATTCATGTTTTTTTATGGATGATGGTAATGGGAGAGGAGACTCACTGGGTCAACATTAGACAAAACTTGTTTTGATTTATTTTAGTGATGCTTCTGTTGATATCCTAACATAGGGATGGAGAATAGATTGTGATTTATAACAAAACTCTAAACTTTGTTTTTTGATCACAAGTATTTATATTTTGTAAATTGTGATATTTATAATTATATATTAATGAATGCATATTTCTTTCAAGTATTTTACATGCATTTAAGTTTTATTATAATTTTTTATTAATGTATCTTAACTGTATCGTATCATAAATTTCAAAAACTTTGCGTATCAACGTATCCGGATCGTTTTACTTTCACACTCACACCATGTATCCGGGCTTCATAGATTATAGGCCGAGTAGGATGGTTAACGACCGAGTCAGGCTTAATAACTAGATTAGCATGGCCGAGTAACCTCCCATGAACAATGAACTAGTACCTAACTTCCCCCCTACCAAGAAACTTTACTTAGAACTATTTCTCCCGACCTCTTTAAATAGAGAAGGCATATCTCATCTAAAAAGGGGACTGATTATTCACTGGATAGCCACTGAGACAAAAACCCTGTTGCGATCCTAGTTATTAACAGGAACAGTAACTTTTCTCGTTTAGCTGATAAGAAAGTGCTTTGATTTAATACTCCAAACTAAATTGATTTGCTGATATGACTTTCGGATTAACTCAATTTCATTTTATTATCTTCTGATAGCTCTTCTTGATCGGGGCTGGAGAAGATCTGGAAGTTTTCTTTATAAACCGGAGATGGAAAAAACATGTTGCCCTTCCTATACAATCCGCTTGAAAGCAAGTGACTTTGTTCCCTCTAAGGAACAACTTCGTGTATCTAGACGAATGCAAAGGTATGCTTAGTTCATGTGATATTTCTTGAGAGACATACTTTTAATTTTTAAATTGATGGTATTGAAATTAGTAACTGTTGTTGCTTTTTATTTTCAAGTTCAAAAGCTTTGTTGGCATCATTATAGACATGATATGGGAGTATATTATACAATTATCTCGAATAAAATAGAATCCTCACTCATTTGACTGATATAATTTACCGTCATCCTCTTTCTCACTGTGATAAGTAATTTGAAAAATTTTTTTTTTTAAGCTCTTATATTAATTACCTTCAGAGTTTCCTTTATATGTTACAATTTTCATTCTCTCGGAATCTTAGATGCTTATGCTTTCAAATTAGTTCCTATCGAATTCATATTTATCTCTAATAGTAAATTAGAGTATACTCTTTTGAGATTGACTTAATCTCATTGTGTGCTCTCCCTTAAATATATTATATATCTTTTATATTTTATTGTACATATAAATGCATATCTTTTAAATAAATATTTATGCATACTTATTTTACACATTTTTCTCTTAAATGTTTCCTGTTTTAGTTTTCTTGAATTTGAAAATACTCGTGCAATGCATATGATACTTGCTAGTTATTATACACAAGGAACATTTCTATTTACAGTTAATTTTTATTCACTATCAATAAAAGAATAAACCTTTGGGGCATGTGTCACTTCCTGGTGAATGGTGATTTGATTTTTTCGAGCAACACTTTCTTTTATACTAGTGTCTTTTTTATTATAGAAAAGTGTATGTGAGTTGAGACTTGACGGCTAACCAGAGTCAGGGAAAGTCTTGAGGTTCATCAATGAAGTCCTCACATAGTCACATGGGCAGTGAGATTCAAACTCACATCCTTTTGATATACGAGTTGAATACCTACCAACTGGACCAATTTTCGTAGGCTTTGCCACCATTTTTTTTTTTTTATAATTAAAAACATTTTTTTCTATTTTCTCTGGAGGTGGGCGAAAATTCGAATTGCATCAATATATTACCATAAGGTGTTGCTTCTCCTTTCCTTTATTTTAGCAAGAACTTTCAAGGAGGTTAAATACACGGGATTTTTTTTTCCTTTTATTATATGCAATTCACTTCATTTGATATTTGTAGCCCGTAAATGTTCCAATTTGTTTGTTCCACTTTTCACCGATGGTTCTTTCTTCCTAGGTTTTTAGATGGCACCTTGGATGATAAAAGAGTTGATGCCATGGAGGAACCAAATACTTCAAACAATTCAGAAAGCCTTGTCCATAACAACACATCATGCTCCATGTCAGAAGAATCTCTATCTGTTAGCAATAAAGAGGTGGATGAAGTTGAAAAATCTTTGCACTATTTATCCGATCAGATTGATAATGCAGTACACATTTTCACCGAGAACGGGGAATTTCCATCTGGTATTCAATTACCAAAAGCTTCAGTCAGAATGGTTTCACAGGGGAAAAAGAAGGTATTGGCCAATGGGTCCGAAGATCTCTTATATAGTAGCAATATAGCCTTTCAAGTTGCTGCATCTATAAACCGTGCAAAGTCAAGGGACAAGGATGGTAATGATTCTAAACCATCAAGAGATAGTGAGAAGGAGAATGGATTTTCTCCTAAAATTATTGCAGAAAAGCTGGTAGCATCTTTAGATTCAACAGTGAACATTTCTGGTCTGTCTATCAGGGCTTGCAATGGACATGTCAATTTTTATGCTTCTAGTAAGCAAGTTTCCCAAAATGGAACTGTTCAAAAAGCTGCAATTCCAAAGAAGTCTGCAACAAATCGTAATATTGGAGGAAATTGTTCAATTAGTCCTCAACATTATCAGTTTAAAAAGCGAAAGCTTGAGATTCGTTTGAACAGATCCAGTTTTGATCCAGAAGAATATGCTTTATATAGAAAATATCAGAGAAAAGTACATAATGATAAACCAGAAAATTACACAGAAAGCTCATATCGCAGGTTTTTGGTTGATACTCCATTAATATATGTTTCACATACTGGTGATAACACAGTTCCTCCTTGTGGTTTTGGCTCTTTCCATCAACAGTATTTAGTGGATGGTAAATTAGTGGCAGTTGGGGTTATAGATATCCTTCCTAACTGTTTATCGAGTAAATATTTGTTCTGGGATCCAGACTTTGCCTTTCTATCACTAGGCAAGTACTCTGCTTTTCAAGAAATTGGTTGGGTGAAAGATAACCAGGCTTATTGTCCTAGTCTCCAGTACTATTATCTTGGCTACTATATTCACTCTTGCAACAAGATGAGATACAAAGCTGCATATCGCCCTTCAGAGCTACTATGTCCTCTTCGCTATCAGTAAGTTAATTATTCAGTTCAGAGTGCACATGAAACAACTTCACCATGCTTGTAGTTTATCCAAGAACTTGGAAGTGCATTAACGTAGTCTCTTGTTTTTTTTTTTTATAACAATTATTGGTACAATCTGTATTCCTATGAAATAGATAATGTTAATTGATTATCACCTCTTCATAGTCTTCCACTATATCAGCATGCTGTATAGGTCGTTGCTTGATTTTTTTCTTCTGAATTCTGATAACTTTTTGCCCACTTCCTATATTATGTGAAACAAGGCTAACATCAATGAATGATCTCCAGGTGGGTTTCATTTGACATTGCAAGGCCTTTGCTTGACAGAAAACGTTATGTTGTCTTATCAGATGCTTCCATTTTACAAAATGGAGAGTCATCCCCACTTCAAGTTGCTGAAGATCAAGACACAATGTTAAGCCAGGTTGATGACAGTGGTCAAGAAGATGCAAATGATGTTCCAATGCATGAAGATGAAGATGAAGAAATGGTTGAATCTGAATTGGAAAGCTCTGATGACGAACCTGATATAGAAACTACTTCAAATGGTGAACCAGAAAATGGCGATTTCAGCAAAGTTTTGCTAGGGATAAAGGGATCTCGTGTGAGATACAAGGTATGATTAGTTCTCTGTGAATAAATACTCCAGTTACTTCCTGTGCTTTAAGCACCGGCCATCCTTAGAAAATGTTGGTTGTGAAAAATTGTAGAAAATGTAGTTATCACTAAATAGCGAGTATGTTTCAAAATGGTGAATTTCAGACATGTTGTCGTCGGTTCCTCTATCTCTGCCTTTTCATACTCCTGTCTCTCGAAAAGATATTACCAAGACAAAATTGTAATATCTCCCTCCCCTACTTACCGGTATTTTATTTGGAGATAACCGGATTGGGGATAGTGTTTGAGGAAAGAGAGTTTGGATCCATTTGTGCAAGGAAAAACTAATATTCCAATGTAAAACTAGTCATGTTGCGTGTTTAGGTAGACATGTTTAACAATAGCAAATTCCTGCATGATTTATTTGTCCCGTTCTGGTCTGACTTGTTTGTCTACTTTTACTTGCATATACTGCGCTATTTATGTCTGAAGGATCTGCAAAGTGTGTTTGGTCGTGAGCAGCAGAGAGACTTGGAGTCACAGTTGCAGAAATACAGGAGGGTTGTCGGTCCAGTGTTATCCGAGCGAATGGTCTACTCTCTCTGTTAATTTATCTCTTGGAACTTGAATCACATAACATGCTACTGCTATTCTCCCCAGCAAATAAGATCCTGTATCCAGCAGCTGGAGCTGAATTTGATCCTGATTTGTCTCTAGGAATGGCATTAGCTGTAACAATTATGTGAACTTAAGTTTTTGGTTAATGGTTTGTTTTATTTAACATGTCTGATTTGTTCATCAAATTTCTTGTGCATTTGCATATATGGAATTTAAATTTAATGGCGTATCTATTTGCCAGTATTAGTTGCTGAATGTGGAATGAAAGCGATCAATTTTCGTTCTTAGTTGAAGCATCAAGTTGAAAATTTATGCAAGTTACCTCAATAAATTTTATGTTCTATGAAAGCTTAGGTGTATATTATGTTCCTGGGTGCTGATGGGTTCATTTTATGCCTCTACTCGTTGCTGTTCATTAGATTTAGCAAACAATCCCAATGGGATGTCTGAAATCTGAAAGGTATACAGCGCTCATTGGATCCTTTTGCGTAATGGCCATGAAAACATAACTTATTTCCTTAAAAATATCAAGGCATCGTCGTTTGACCTGACTTTTTTACAGTCCAAAAACTACTTTAAAACAAAGTTAAAATTAAGGGCTTTAAGAAAGAAGTTAAAGTTGTTTGGTTACTTTATTATTTTTTTAGTTTTAAAGCTATTTTTATGTTAAAAGTTGTTTGACAAAATATTGTACAAATATATAATAAATAAAAAAAATGTTAAAATATTTTTTAAAGGAAAAAAATGTTTAAAATATTTTTTTAGTAAGTACTTAATAGATATTGTGTTTGACCTACCTTCTCCTTAAAATTGTAGAGAAGTAGAAAAAAAGCCGGGTCAAACAGTACCTAAATATGTTATTCATACCTATAAAATTTTGAAATTTTGTTTTTCATTTCACTAAAAAAAATCAAAATTTTCAGTCTTCAAAATATTTCCGTTTACACAAATAGTTCATACTGTTATGTCAATGTTGCTTTAACTTTTAAATCTGTGAATGACCTTTTGCAGCCATATTTTAAATATTATAACAAGTTTATCTACAATAATTTGTTTTTTTAAACGTGGGATGATTTAAATGGGATTTTTTTAAATGTCAAAAGTTCAAGATAAAAGTAAAAAAAAAAAGTTGAATCTATAAATCATATTTTGTGCATATGAATTTTTGTTTTAAATATGCCTACAAAAAATCATTTGAAAATTTAAGTCGACTTAACAAGAGAGATTAAAACTACTTGCAAGATAATTTTGCAGTGACTAAAAAGTAAAAATAATAAATAACAGAGACAACAAAATTTTATAGGGACTAAATATATTTAATACATAAAAATATTATATATTAATGTCATTTTGAGCCTGAATTCAAGAACTTCAGTGAGTATAAACCAATTAGCTCTATGAACGAATATTTAATTTGGATCAAATTTTAGTTTAGGAGTGCGTCTTAATAAATAAATTAAGTTTATGAATTTTTACTCGCAAAAAAGGAAGAAAAAAAGGGGAAGTGTTTTTTACCTTTTCGCAAGCACCAAGACTACTTAAGGCAAAATTGTTCTTATAAAGTTTGTAAATGTTTATGAAGAAATTATGTAGACGAGAAGAATTATAAAAATATAAACTAATTATAACTAATAAAAATATCTGTTTATAAACTTAACTAGTGCTAGGGTTTATGTCCTGCATTAGTACATGAATTCAAATCTTTGCATCTCAATTCTGTTGTGTCAGTGTTTCAAATTCAAGCAATATATCATTTGCCATAACAATGATTCAAATTAGTTTCAAGAAGAAACCAACGTAAAATCAACCAACCAAGTTTTGGTTATAATAATACATAGTTTTCAGCAGTCTTTTATTTCATTTCAATACATAACAATTACATTTACATTTACTTTTACTTGACAGAGATACAGCACATGACAGGTTTCTTCATCCAACTATGGTGCTACAAATCGAAAAACAGGACCAATTAGAAGTTCGAATATAAACTTAAACTTTTTCTTAATAAAACAATAGATTCACCAATTAGATCTACTCAAATTGTGTTACTGATAGAGTATGGCAAATGCTGATTTTGCAAAATTTCCTGTATAAATCCACATTATTCTGACTAACTTTAGGGTTAAGGAATGTACAATGAGGAATGGCGAGATGAATGACTATAAATCATCTGCATCGCTTCCGCCAACATGAGCTCCATTGTTGATCCGATAATTGCTACCATCAGGACCTGATACCTTGTACCTGCGCAATAACACAATTCATCTAATCTAAACCATTACATACGTGGACTCTGTTTGGGTACACAACTTAATTAAGCATTTATAGTAGTACAAGCGTTTTATCATATAAGTGCTTTTGTATACTATGTCTATATTAAAAGATAAAATAAAATCATATGTTTCTACATTAGCTCTAAGATGTTTTAATAAACATAGGACTTATAGAAATAAACTGAAAACAACTTATAGAAATTTCATAAGCTATTTCCATAAGTTCTCTCAAATAGTCTTACAAGTGCTTATGCCAGTGGATAACCTCAAATAAACCAATCTAAACAGACTCTTTATGCTCAAGAGGACATCACTTTGATTATATTACGAATGTTATCTTACAACATTTCTACTGACCTTTCAAGCACAGACTTTCCTTCCTTGTACTTCTGGTCTTTTTCGTGGGCAATCTCCTGAAAAAGCACCATTTCTGTAACTAAAAGCTACATAAAAGAAGGAAAAACAATTATATTCGAAGCACCGCCTTATAATCTTACATATTTCCAACCCACAATCGATCCACAGCCCACACAGAAAATGTCAGCTACAGTATGTAACCCAGTCATCATCGGTCTCTCCTCTGTTTCGCCAAGAGAAACATTCACGCTGTCAAAGAATACAAGGTTTCAATTTTCAACTATATCCTTAAAAAGAGGCAACTGCAAAAATATATTGTAACAAGAGGCCACAAATTAAAAACTAACATTTTTTGTCAACACTTTGGTTACACATGCTATAAGATCCACAATGTTCGTATATGACTGTAAATAACTTTAATTTAAAAGGCTTGGTTTTGTACATGATAGATAAAATTTAGCAGTTAACTTTTTAGGAGGAGAGGGAATTTGTTAGCAGCAACGTCGAACCCTGAACCTCCTTTTTAATACTCCTTTAGTGTCCAAACTCATACCAGTACGATACACCTTCAGGGACTTGATCGACATATCTTTATGCAATAATAAGATGATTCACAAGCGGCCATGTGGCGTATAAAAACAAGTTCTTGAATAAACAAAATGCAACTATTGTTCTTTTTTTTTCCTTTCTTCTTTTTAAACCACATGCGAAGACAACAAGTGAATGTTTTATTTCAATTTCTTAGGAATCACACAATGTCAGAGTAGGCATAACTTACACATTATTGAAGAGATAAGCTTTCCCATGTCTGGAGTGGAAAGTCTAAAATAACAACATAGGGAAAAAAATGATAGTTAGATTATTTGTTCTTATGAAAAACTCAATTGAGAATTGGGGGGCCCAACAACAAAATTACCATAAATTTCCAGAAGAAAACGAAAAAGACTAAATTTTTCAGAATAGTAACACTAGCATTATTTTCCTTTGGAAGATAATATCCTCCATATCATCCACTAGTATTGAGGGAGAATTTGTTGAGAATCTATGGTGGTTACGATTTACAACTTGGTATCTTCAATTATTTAGCAGCAACAATGTTTAATGACAAATCACAGTATCACATTAGACATACATCAATGTAGCGTATCATTTGTAAAGTACATCTTTTATAAAACTAAACAAGAAAACATCAAAACACAAGTAAAAAATACAATGTGAATCGATAATATGCGGCAAGGCAACAGTTGAAAATTGAAGTCAATTGCCATGTAATTGATACTTGATCAATCAAAATAGGCTAAATTGCATGTTTAGTCCGTTATGTTAATTCTAGGTTTGAAGTTGGTCACCTATGTTTAAAAAGTTTCAAGTTGGTTCCTTACAATACCGATGTCAACATAAATTCGTCATTTCCGTCAAATTTTGAGGTAACTGTGTCTAAATCATCCACGTGACACCCCCAAAGTTATCCACGTGTGTCTCTGTTATCCACATTGACGTTTTAAATGGAAATTTGACTAAAGGACCAACTCATTGTAAGTTAGCAGCATAAGGACCAACTTGAAGCTTTTTAAACGTAGGAAATCAACTTGAAACTTAAAAAATGTAAGAGATCAAACATTCAATTTAACCTATAATACTACTACTCAATGTGATCAATTTTCTCTCTCCAACCAAGATAATAAATACAGTGCAAACAAATTCTAATAGAGAAGAACAACGCTTCTAAATGAACACAAAAATTCTAAAGCGAGCACATTAAGCAACCACGAAGCAATGAATAAAAGAAGAACAAATCAATTGGTAAAGTGATTGTGTCTACCTAACTGATGAATAAACAATGAATGAATTGAAAATATAGAAAAAACGCAAAGATCCAGAAAAATAATTGCAAAAGAGAAAAAGTGACGAAAAAGGAACCTTTGAAACGATGTCTTCATATAAAGCAAGATGGGTGCGACAGTATCTGCAGGAATAGATCTTACCTTCCAAATTGATCACAAACAATCTCCCCATGAATCTGCGAAGAAGATGAAAGACATTGATTGAGATAACGAAGAAGAAGAAGAAAAAGAAGAAATGAATGGTTGGAGATTAACGTTACCGGTGTGTGTCTGTTGGTACGATGCAGTTGTTGTAAGAAACGTGGACTCACAAGTGAGAATGATCACATACTCTTTTCTACTCCCTCCGTCCCAAATTGTATGACGTTTTGGGCATTTCACACGTATTAAGAAATATAATTAATTTTGTGTGGGAAAGAGATATTATAAGTTGTTTTACAAAATTGTCCTTAATAAATGGTATGGAAAAGATAAATTAAAGAATTGAAAAAATATAGAGTAATAAATAGTTAAGGATATAATAGGAAAAATAACATTAATGTTTCATTGGTATTGTAAAGCGACATATAATTTGGGACAAATTTTTTTTCCAAAGCGACATACAATTTGGGACGGAGGGAGTATTTATTACTCTTTCATTTTTACTTTTTATTTTTTGAATCAAATTGCTTTTTGAGATTAAGACATACTCCATTAGTATACAATATTGTCCATACCCTTAAGTTAAAAATATTGTTTTTTTTTTCCGTTATTTTTAGGGAAATGCTAACAAGAGCAGATGGAAATTTGTTCTTGAAAATTGTGCATTTAAAACATTGAAACAACAAAAAGTAACTTTTTTTATCTAAAATTTATCAATTATTTTTATTTTTGAATTATTAACAAGTACCCTTAGGGTACTTCTTAACGTAACCCTTATGTTTATACATGACATTAATATGTTATTGTAATATAATAACATAAAAGGTTCATCATCTCTGTAAGCTTAGCCCAGTTCGTATGGACATTACATTATATATATATATATATATATATATAAAGGTCGAAGTTTGAACCTCTGACATTCTACTTATTTATCTTAAAAAAAGTGAATTTTTAGTCACCATACTACTTATTGTATATAGCATGGAGATTGACTAAGATGTTTTAATGAATTTTTTAAATTATACTTATTTCCTTATACAATTTATTAAAGACACTCAAATTTATTTTAAGATTTAAAATAATTTTTTTTTGTTCTTATATTATACATATATAATCCCATAAATGATATCCAATAATTTATGTATGAAATTTGAATTTGTATGTTTTAAAATTATAAAATAAATTTTAATAAATTAAGGGCTTAATTATTCAAAAACATACGACACACAAATGTTTTAAAATTATAAAATAAATTTTAATAAACTAAGGGCTTAATTATTCAAAAACATACGACACACCAAATTTTAGATAAATTAAGCACGTATAATTATCTAATGTTAAATAGTTCTACCAAAAATTTTGTCAAAAAAAAAAATTTCCACCATAAATAAAATCTAATGTTAAGTAGAATTTTTACCAGACTTGCAACATACATACTACTTTTTTTTTTCTAATGAGGGGCACGGAGATTGACTTTTTGCTGAGCTATTTGGTTTTATCATTGTTTGATGTTGGTCATTAACAACTCTATTCAGTTGCGAGACAAATTCTTTAGAAGTCTTTCATTTTTTTGACAGGTTTAAAAGTTTTTCATCTTCTTCAACATTCAAATCACTCACATATCCATGTATATGCTTTTTGTTGGTCAAAAGTTTGGGTTTAAAGGAGCATATTTCTAACAATTTCTTTTAACATGTGCTTAGAGAAAACAATTGTTGCATGAATCTTTTACGAAGCTCTAGTGCTCTTCAAGGTTAGGTGCACATTTTGGTAGTTTCCTTAATCGGAGTTGGAGACTGTGTTGAGACTTGATGTCTAAGATTGAGCTATGATGTTAATGTTTTTTTTTTCATTTGTTATTTTACCAAAAAATACACACAAGTCTTTGATATAATTATTCTATTTAACAACTCTAAAAAAATATTGAATTTATCATTCTAGTTGTTAAATATTTTTTTTTAAGAGAGCAGTGTCTCCAAATTTTTGACACTTCATTTGGTTATTTTGGCTTTCTACAAGTTCCATTCTCTAGAGGTAATTCAACACTTGTTGAATATTAAATATGAACGTAGCTATCAATTCAAATTCAAATATTTCTTTGCCACGTTGTGGAAGACCAGTCCCTTATGTTTTATCCAACCTCAGTTGGTATTTTTATTTTGGCTTAAATATGTAGTTCGTCTATGTAAGTTAACTAGTTTTTAGTTTTCGTTCTTGTATTTTTATTTTTTTAAACAGCCTCCTCCTCCTCCTCCTTCTACAAAAAAACCCAAAGAGTGTCTCTAAGACCCAAAAAGTATGTTAGATACCTCTCTCTTTACTTATCACTTATAGTCCTCAAAGAGTGTCTCTGGGACACTCATTAACATCTCCCTTTAATAAATCATTTTATAATAAATGAATCTTGTTAAAATATATAATGATATTGAATCATCGACAAGACCTGTTTAATAATATCTTTTAGATGTTGAATGGAGAGATTCAACACTTACTAAGTAATATCATTAAAAAGCTATAAAATGAATAAGATGTATATGTATGACCCACTATAACATTCATAATTGTTAGCTATATTGTGGATGATCTAATATCCTTATATTGTTGCACTAACGTGTTTATCAAAAATTAAAAGCTGGAATTGCCTTAAATATGATAACATCAATAATTATTTATAGTTTTGGCAATATTCATTACTCCCTCCTTCCCTATTTATAGGAGTAGTTTACAAAAAAGTTTTGTCCATAAATATAAGATCATATACAAATTCCTAGATGCATTGATTACTCTTTTTTCAAATATACCCCTTATTAATATTATCAACTTGTCTTGGTATATGAAAAGTTAACATTAAATATATATTTAATTAAGGGTAATCTAGTAATAGTCACACACGTTTGAGACAACTTTATTACTCCAACAACTTTTCTTAATACACATGATTTTTGTAAACTACTCCTATAAAAAGGGACGAAGGGAGTACTATAGTTTTAGTGTATAAATGTCTAATTAATATGATATATTTAGAAATATGTGCATTTATATTATGTATTTAATAATATAAAACTATATTAATGGGTATTGCCATTTCTTTTAAGAAATGGAGAGAATCTCACCTTAACATCCAATCGAGTAAATTTATGGAAAACCAAAAATAAAATAAGGGAAATGTCTCACTTGGTAATAACAAATTAAAATTTAGTATCTGGTTGGAGTTTCTTTCTTCTCCTTATTATTTTTATCGTTCTTATAGATTCTTTTATCAGAAAGTCATTTGTTCTTTAAACATTCCAATAGTCAGCTGTTACAATAAAAAAATCAAATAGTCAGCTGGAGTTATTTGAGGAGAGTGAATCATGCCAGATAAATTTTATTTTGGAATCATGTTAGATAATTACACACAAATAAAATATTAGCAGATAATTGCACATAACTAATATATGCCAGATCAACTTCAATCTTTTTTTTTTTCTTTTTCGAAAGCTTTAATCTTAAATTCATCACAAGTATTGACCGGTGATACCACACATGTACTTGTATCATAATTAACACAACCAACAAAACATGTTATATGATCTCCACATTGCTATGAAGACTTTTGATACAAGAATGCTCACATGGATCCACCACCAACTTCATTGTGCTTCCGTATCCGTTTGAGCTGATCACCTTGTCGGACCAACGACTTTGAAGTTTGAGCTGATCACTGTTGAGAATAACCCGCACATACTAAGGCTCAATCTAGGATGCGAGACCGTGATAGGTCTCCTACAGTGAGCGAGTTAGAGCAAATTTTCTTAGCCGTTAGATTATGAAAGTCTATGGATCTTACTGTATGTTGTCAACACTTAATATTTCCTTTCATTTCATTGCCACTTTCTCTCTCAACAACTCAGATCTGCATCAAACAACGAGGGAAGAAGAAAAATGCACTCTTTAATTGTTAAAAGACTTGTTTTTTTGTTGTAGATTTTATGGGTTGTGTTCTTGGTTGCATATGTAATGTACTTCGCAGATGTAATCTTTTCTCTTTGATGAATATAAGAAAGTGTGAATTCTGTTCTGTCATTGATTTGTTCATCATTTAATCAATATGAAAGTATGAATCCTACTATTTAATGGGTTTGTCTAAAATCTCCTCTCATAGATATGAAAATTTGAAAACCATTCTTTTTTATGTTCATGCCAAAGCTGGGCATTAATTTTTGAAAAACATATGGACAATTAGTTGAATGTAATATTAGATTGAACTAGAATGATGAAGGAAAAAATTTGTTTTTTCACGAGTGATAAATAATCTGCCCAGAATTGTGTTGATATTGTGAAGGAAAAAAAAACAAAGAGATGGTTGTCTAATGTAACACAATGAGAATAATCAAGTGCATTTAGTTTATAGTATAATTTAGTTTGCTCGATTAATCTTACGATTTTAAAAGATGATGTAACCTAACAAGGTCTCCCACCCTCGACAGAGCCACACACCAAAGATTAATCCACATATTCATGAATCTTTGATGAACACACACGAGGACACCACAAAACATGGTTGTTAAACGTGCAATCTAGATCTCGAGATCGTAAGATCTTGCGATTCAACATGCCTTCACCGATCTGGAGCGGGTTGAAGATCAGAAATCAAGGCGGTAAATCATAGCTTTTTTCGCATTGGTGAAGGTTGTTGGCCCGGTTTAGAAAGCACCGACCGACCCGACCCAGTTTGACCCGGAAACGACCAACATGAATTTGACCCGTTCCGGCTAGATTTCGACCCGTTTTCACTTTAAAAGGCAGGTTATACCATTAATTTCATTTTTGGGACTTGTTGGTGTTTAAATGAATCATTAGGTTTAGGAAATTTGGCATTTCTATGAAACTGGAAATTTTTCTCATCTTTTTCTCTGAACTTGTAATTCTTTCAATGATTCATTCAATGAATCAATTCCCTCCCATCTTTCATTTCTTATATAAATTCCTGTCATTACTTAACATTTTTCATCTCTCACTTTACAATTCCAAAAAAACCAGTCCAACAATTACCTAACATCTTTCACGTTTTTTTTCCCCAAACTCAAATATGTCTTCATCAATCCCTGTTGCTGGTGCTTCCTCATATGCACCCCCCTAGAGTTAACAAAAATTCCCGAAAATGATATTGCATGGAAGCATGGAGTTTCTTTTGATGGAGGAACAAGAAAAATAAAGTGTAATCACTGTGCAAAAATAGTAATTGGAGGAGTTTACATGCTGAAACATCATTTGGCTTGTACACAATTAAATGTTGGAGGATGTAAGTCTGTATCTGATGAAGTGAAAGTACAAATGTGGGAGATTGTAAAAACCTTGCAAATCAATCTACTAAAAATATCAGAAGCAAATGATACAAATGGTGAAAACCTAAGAGGAAAAAGGCCAATGGAGGATGATGAGAATGCTACAACTGCAAATCTTTTCAAGAAGAGAGGAGTGAGCAGTCAGGCTACCATCAACATCATCTTCAAAAAGAATCCGAGGGAAGACACTTGTTTAGAAATTGCTTCCCTTTTCTACACTAATGCCATTGCAGTTAACGTAGCAAAGAGTGAAGGGTTCAAAAGAATGTTGGAAAAAGTTTCCAAACATGGTCTTGGATTTAAACCACCGCCCTATCATGAAATTCGAACAAAGTATCTAAAACAAAAAATGGAGGAGACATCAAATGTCATGAAAGAACACAAGATTAGTTGGAAGAAGACAGGATGCACAATCATGAGCGATGGGTTAACCGACAAAAGAAGAAGGACAATGTTGAACTGTGAACAGCCCCACATGTATTGTATTTTTAAAGTCCATAGATGTATCACACATTACAAAAACTGCTAATAATTTTTTTAGCATGCTTGATCAAATTGTGGAGGAAGTAGGAGAAGAAAATGTAGTTCAGGTTGTAACTCATAATGCGGCATATTATAAAGCTGTTGGGACAATGTTAATGGAAAAAAGAAAGAAACTCTGTTGGACACCATGTGTGGCACACTGTATCAATTTGATGTTAGAGGATTTTGAAAAAAAAAGAGTTACTATATGTTTATCCCCTTGTAATATTAGCAGTTTCTGGTTTACCCTCCTGTAAAATATTTTGTTTAGATTCCAACCCTCTAATTTGAAGATTCTTTGATTTTGGACCTTCGTGAATTTTGACTGTACACAATCGATGATATCACAGGGGGTAAACCAAAATTCTCTCAAATTATAGGGGGCGAAAGTACCTTAAATTTTGAAATTTGATGCCATGAAGGTCCAAAACCAAAGAATCTTCAAATTAAAGAGTTGGAATCTAAACAAAATATTACAGGGGGTAAACCAAAAACTGCTAATATTACAGGGAGATAAACATATATTAACCCCCCAAAAAAATCATCGTGATACCATTTCCAAGGGTAAGAAGCTCACTCAATATATTTACTCTAAAGTTTCCCTAATTTCTTTATTACAAATATACTCTATAATTCTGCAATTCTGCATAGTATGCATATTGTGTTAATTTCGAATTCTGTCTATTCTGCAATTATGTGCAATCTGTCTATTCTGCCATGCAATATTTTAATGTGCAATCTGTCCATTATGTATTTCTGTCCATTCAACAATTATGTCTTAATTCTGCAATTCTGAATATTTTTTTCTTCATTTTTTAGTTACAAGCTTCTATGGGATATCATTGATGAGAGGTGGGATAAACAACTACATAGGCCTTTGTACACTGCCGGTTATTACCTAAATCCTCAATTACATTACAGTGTTGATTTTAAAGTTGATTTTGAAGTGAAGAAGAAAGCTAGAAAGATGGTAGAATATAGACTTGATGACATTGATTCTGATGATGAGTGGATTGTGAACAACGATGAATGTTAAATTGAAAATGAAATTTGGGATCTTACAATAAAAGGTGAAGATTTGGAGGGAAGAACCCAAAATGAAGGAGATAATGGAGCTGCCTCTGCTGAAAATGACTTGGAGATCCACAATCTTGATGAAAAATTTGAAGGACTTGGAGATGAAGATGTTATGGAAGATGTTGGGCTTTTCAAAATGTTTTGAATGACTTGTTGAATTAGTTTTTTTTTATGATGTTTAAGAAATTGAAGTTTTAGGATGATGTTTTGTTTTTTGATGAAAGTTTTTAGGTGATGTTTAAGACAATAAGAATGAGGATTAATGAAAGTTTTATTTTTTTGAAAATGACGATGACGGTTCGGTCGAGAACAAAAACTTTTTCTCTCTAAAACTTTTTCTTCTGACTTCTCTCTAAACTTATCCTACACTGCCAGTTATCACCCTTCCAAATCCAAAGTCTTTGTTCTGATGTAGCCCACACATTTGGTGGTGCGACAAGATTTATTCTCCGCCCCACTGGAGAGCCTCTTCTCGTCCAGTGATACCCCTGTTCGTTGTTCGTCATATCTGGTTTTTTGGCGTTGACGACGAGTGGTGGCGCTCTCACGTGTTCGTGGGCGTGCAACTCAGTTTTGTGTGTCTCGCCGGAGAGCAGGGGTTCATTTTGGTGGTCGGTGGCGGCGACGCTGTTTTGCCTTGCTTTCTAGCTGTTTCCGGGTGGTGGTTGCGGATTTATCGGTGGTGGGTCGTCGCTGAACAGGGTGGTGCTTTTGCAGCTCTGTTTTTGGCTTCTTCTTCACCTTGCACGACCATAGATCTCTGGTTTCTTTCAGATCTATTGAGATCTGCAGTGTTCCTGGCTGTTGTTTCGCTGCCACTGCGCCAGAGTGCTTGAAGGCTTCTTTTGTTTGTTGTTCTGTGCTGTGTTTGTTCATGTTGTTGGCGTTGTGTTTTGTTGCTGATCATAGACTGGTGGGATTGGATTTGGCTTTTTTGCAGTGGTCTGTTTCGTAAACTCGAAAGGGTCTGGTGTGTTCTAAAACCCGAAAGGGTCTGGTTCGTTTAACCCGAAAGGGTCTGTTGCTGACGTATTGGACTCATCCCTCGATCCGAGTTCTTACGCATTGTTTTGTTCGAAAGAGCATTTTATGCTTGCTGTTGATCAGGGAGCTGTTGGCACTTGGATTTTGTTACCGTGTTGGCGGTCGATCCATTCGCCATATTTATACTCTAACTGTCCTTTGCGGATATTCACTTTTCATTCTTTTTTGTAACCTGGTTTCGCGCCCGTACGCGGGTTCGCTGGGTTGCGCCTGCGATTAGTGAATTTTTGTTATGATAGATTAGAGTTGATCCACTTAGACTGATTTATCACGTTGTATTCCCGATTGGGTTATTCCCGAGTCAAGTCTTATGCCCCCCAGTCTTTGTATCACTTTCTTTTTATTTATTATATTTCCTATTTGGCCTAAAAAAAAGCGCTTGAAAAAAAATGAAAGTTTTTTTTAATGAAAGGTTATTTTTCTTAGTTTCTTTTATAATTTTGTCATTGAGGTGAGATCTTACGATCCTTGTTACGATCTTACGATCTACACTCTTTCCATACCCTAACGATCTTTAGTGGGATCTCGATTTTGACAACCATGCCACAAAAAGAACAAATGAACAAATAAAGATTTACGTGGTTTGACACTTGTTGCGTACATCCACATAAACATCTCAATATAATGTATTCATGATCTCAAAAAGTTTTACAATGATTGTAACTCAATCTCAGATTGTATATCAACCTACAATACTCTTACTCAAGAGTTAAAAATAATGATAACACTCCTATCTCACACAAGTGATGATCACCCACACATCATCTCCCTAGGACCTTGTTAGGGATGCCTCAACTCTGCACATTATCACCAAAAAATGGAGATACCTCACCTCCTCACAAGTGTCTCTATTAATACGAGAGAAGTAATCCTCATTCATTAATATTACAAAGTACACCCTCCAGTCATTATATTATAAACAAAAACCAACATTTTAGATTCATTCATTAAATGATGTATATGGTATATAATAAAGACCATATACATCATTAATTGAATGAATCTAAAATGTAGATTTTTGCTTATAATAGTGACCGGAGAATGTATGCATTAATTGTTCTATCTCTCAGTTTTTTGTTATATATATGAAGTTTCAACCACTGTTTAACAGTGACTTATTTTGGTTGGGGAATCTGTTGGACACATAAGGTGAATTATCTCCTCTTGATCGAATTTGTTTTCTTATGCAAGAACCAATGATTAAATCTTTGATCATTTACTTAAAAGGCTCAAACTCATTACCTTTGAACCAATCCATTGTCGGTTTCTCGTCTCTCCTTTAATAATGGGATTTTTCAAGTCTCAAATTACATTCATGCACCTCATGAAAACATACCTCTTAAATTTTCGCTATTAGTATTTATTTAAAAATTCCTATCTCTGTCCCTTAATATAAGACCCTCCTGAGTTTTTTCTTTATCCCTTTTTATAACTCTCTTTGAAATTTCAACTGTATTAATTATTTATTTACTAACATACCCCTAATCAATTTACATATTAATTTGTCTGCAATCTGTAATAAATACTCTAATGTAAAATTAGCTTATTCTCTTCCATGAAAAATAATTTTTTTTTAACAAGCCAAAATGAAATATATTAATAGAAACAGCGAGTCCCTCCTAGCACAAGGTGTGCCAGAAGAAAACTCGCAACAAACAGTCACCAGTCAAAACATACAAATAGAAAAACCAATGACACTCAGCCGATACCCATACAAACAAGTGGGTTCGACCACCACAAATGAGAGGCTTTTAGCCACCAAAAAGAATTCATTTTAACTTTATCCAGCAATTGGTGAGTAGTGCTTGGCGTGGCTCTGAAAATGCGGTTATTTCGTTCGTTCCATAACACGACAAAGCCAAATAAGATGCAGAAAGGGGCGACGAGCACGCAAGCCTCCAGAAGAATGAGGGAATTGGACAAGGTGATCAGGTATCAACCGCGGATCAGCCGATGATATACCAATCCAAGACCTAACCAAATTCCACAAAGGTGTAGTAACAGGACATTCAAGGAACACATGGAGAGCCGTTTCCAAACCCCCGCAACCTGACGCACAAAATTGAGAATCCTGGGGAATGATGTTACACGTCACCAAATTATCCTTTGTCGGCAACCTGTTACGGAGAAGCCTCCAAGCCAAGACAGAGACCTTCAAAGGCACCTGTTTGTGCCAAATATAGTCAACAGTTGCATCAACACCAATGGAAACCTGAGACGTAAGTAGACTGTATGCAACCCTCACAGAGTAGCCTCCACTAGGATCATGCCTCCATAGCCAAGTATCTGAAATGTTAGGAGACAAAGAAAAACCCAAAAGTAAAGTAATGCATTCCCCTAACAACTCCTCCTCCCACGCCCTCAACTGACGGCGCCATTGCCAAGCCCCCCCATCCTCCCACCCCAACGCGCGCATACCCGCAACCATACACGACTTGTTAGTAGCCAAGTCGAAGAGGCGGGGGTACTTCCCACACATAGGGACCCCACCTAACCAAGGATCCGTCCAGAAAAGCGTATCCACACCAGTGCCAACCCTCCTCACAACACTATTCGCAAACCAACCTCCGCCAACAAGACCTACCCCATCCCGAATTTTTGCAATCTCCCGCCACCACAAAGAAACACTCCGGCCCCCAACCGCCAACCGCCCTGCCTCCTCTCCATACCTAGCAACCAACACTCTATACCACAGACCTACTCTGTCAACCAACAACCTCCAACACCACTTCCCTAGTAAAGCAAGATTAAACTCCCTCAACCTCCTAACCCCCAAACCACCAAACTCCTTTCCTAAACAAATGTTATTCCAACTAATCCAAGACAATTTTCTATTTTCCTCACACCCTCCCCAAAAAAATCTAGACAGTAAAGATTCAATAGAAGAGATGATACCCGACGGTGCCTTGAAGAAGGAAAGAGCATAGACAGACAAGACAATTTTTTTTTCCATGAAAAATAAATTTATAAAAGCAATACTACCATCAATTATGAATAAATTTAATATCTTTTTTTTGGTAAATAAATAAATTTAATATCACAATCAACTTTTTTAATTTCCGTAATTTACTCAATAGAATCCTACATTTAAGAACATAAGTAGTATAATTGATTTTCCAACGCACCCATAATCGATATTACACCCAACTAGCCCTACACCGTAACTAAAAACACTTAGACTTGACCCAGTAATAATGCATATAGATGGATGATGGTGATTCCCAAAATCCAAAAGTTGATAGCAAAAATATAATGACTTAAAGTATACTTGAAAATATTAGTGGATATTCGTTTATTCAATTGCGACAATTTTTTCTGATTTTAATAGTTGAATTAAAACTAAGCTTTTGATATGGAGTTATTTAAATATATTTGAAAGAACGATAGACTTTGCCTTTCTATTGACTTTCATTGATATATACACACAATATGCATTGTCAGTTTCTCTAACTATTTTTCTATACAATCATTACTATTTAATGACAATTATATTCTAATAATATATAAAGATATTCTCATAATATTCTAATACACCTCCGTAGTCGAAACGGGAGGCGGACGAATGTTGAGACTATTACGAAAATCGTCAAAGAGTTGCAGCGGAAGTCCTTTGGTGAAAATGTCAGCAATTTGGTAACGTGAAGGAACATGTAAGACTCGTACTTGGCCGCGGGTGACTTTCTCACGCACAAAATGTATATCCATCTCGATGTGTTTGGTGCGTTGATGTTGAATTGGGTTGCCAGATAGATAGACAACACTCACATTGTCACAATAAAGCAGTGTGGCTGTTATGACTGGGAAATGTAGTTCCAATATCAAGTTTTTAATCCAACAAGATTCAGATACTACATTGGCGACTCTGCGGTACTCGACTTCAGCACTAGACCGAGAGAGGTGTGTTGGCATTTGGCAGACCATGAGATTAAATTGTCACCAAGATAGACACAATAACCAGAGGTGGATCGCCTGGTGTCTGGGCAACCAACCCAATCTGCATCAGTGTAAGAAACCAATTTGCTGACAGAGGAGGGATGTAAGTGAAGGCCGAAATCAATAGTGCCATGAATATACCGAATGATACGCTTCAGTGCTGACATGTGTTGCGTTTTAGGGTCATGCATGAATAGGCATACATGTTGTACTGCATAAGAGATATCTGGTCTTGTGAAAGTTAAATATTGCAATGCTCATGCAAGACTTCAATATTCAGTTGGGTCATGATACAAATTTCCAGAAGAGCCACTGAGTTTTGCCTTGGTGTCGACTGGAGTGGGTGATGGTTTGCATGAGGACATGCCTGCTCATTCTGTAATTTCCTCTGCATATTTTCTTTGAGACAAGAAAAGACCACCTGTATGTTTAGTGATAGATATTCCCAGAAAATAACTTAGAGGACCCAAATCCTTCATGGCGAATTCAGAACTAAGTTTAGACATAATAGAGTCATGAAGAGCATCAAATGAAGCAGTGAGAATTATGTCATCCACATATAGAAGGATATACGCAGTATCATCACCATGATGAAATACGAGCAAAGACTGATCACAGATGCTGTGAGAGAAACCCAATGTGGCAACATAGTCAGTGAATCTTTGGTACCAGGCACAAGGTGCTTGTTTTAAACCATATAGAGACTTCTTGAGGAGATAAACATGCTCAGGATAATGTGGATCACGAAAACCAGGAGGCTGATGCATATACACGGTTTCGTCAAGATTTCCATCAAAATGCATTTTTGACATCTAGTTGATGGAGACACCAGGATTTGGATATTGCAATACTAAGCACAATTCGAATAGTGGCTGGTTTGACGACATGGCTGAAGGTTTCACCACAATCGACACCTGATTGTTGAATAGCACCATTACCTACAAGACGAGCTTTGTATCGCTCAAAAGAACCATCAGATTTCTTCTTGTGCCTGAAAATCCACAAACTTCGAATAACATTAGCATTAGAGGGACGAGGAACTAATTCCCACGTCTTATTTTCAATAAGAGCAGAATATTCGTCTTTCATGGCCATTTTCTAATTTGGATCTTTTAATGCATCAATGAGATTTGTAGGTAAAGGAGAGATATTTTGGTGGATTGATGTGTGTAGGTTGAAAAGTTGACGGGGTTTGACAATTCCGTGTTCGGATCGGGTTGTCATTTGAGGGGAATGAGGTGTAGGAATCGGTGGAGAGTAGGTGGCAGATGTTATTTGTGTAGATGAGGCCGTTGTCTGGGAGGGAGATGGTGTTTGAGCCGTGTGTGCAGGTTGTTGGGTCGAGGAGGGTGGTGAGAGGGGAAATGTGGTTTGGTTCGTGGTTGGAGGAGTATGAGTATTTTGGGCCGCCAGTGATAGTGGTTGGATAACGGTTATGTTAGGAGAGGGGGTGGCTGGATATGTGGTGGACAAGTGTGAGGGAAGTAAGGGGATTATGCCATCATCTAAGAAGTTATAGTTAGTCGTTGTAGGAGCATTCATGGTGGAAAAGGGAAACATATTTTCCTCAAAAATGACATGCCGAGAAATAATGATTTTACGACTTGACAATTCGTAACACTTATAACCTCTATGATTGGATGGATATCCTAGAAAGACACATGGTGTAGACCGAGGTTGGAGTTTATTCCTAATGGTGGACGGAATTAATGGATAGCAAAGACAACCAAATACTCGGAGGTAATAAGACGGGTCTTTTTGATAGAGAATTTTGGTGGGTGATTGAAGACTGAGTTTCTTATTTGGAAGTATGTTGTGTAGGTAAGTGGCCATTTGAAGAGCATGGTGCCAGAAAACTGGTGGAATAGACGCATGAGCAAGGAGGGTTATGATTATATTATTGATTGTACGAATTTTTCTTTCGGCTTTTCCATTTTGAGGGGAGGTATGAGGACAAGAAAAACGAAAAGACATTCCATGTTTTTCACAAAACCTATGAAAGAGAGCATTATCGTACTTCTTGCCATTATCACATTGAAAACATTTTATTTCACGTTCATTGTATTCTAATAATATATAAAGATATTCTCATAATATTCTAATAATATTTAATTATTTTCTTATAGTAGCATTACAAAGATAAATGTTTGTAGAGTATGAAAAACATACATACGATGAGTTGCTATAAGCAGCATTACATAGAAGTATACAATAGAGTACAAACATACATATGTATACATAGCAGTTTTTAACTTCTGCAGAAGAAAATTAATTAACTAAATTTTAAGATGGAGTAATTAGTGACACATAGTAGAGAAAGATTGAGCTAAAAGGGCTTCACATGTTATGTCACTGGTTGAAGGTAGCAATGAAACCAATAGGTCCTTTTCCTGTAACAGCAGCTTGAATTGCAAAGATGAGGAAAACCACCATGGCCAAACGAGAATGCTTAATCTCTGCCAATTGAAGTCTTTCTTTCTCTTCAGGATCACTGGCCAAACCAAGAGGATCAAAGAACTTTCCACCTGGGTATAACCTTTTCTCTGGGTCAAGCTCTGCATTCCTTTGAAACTCAATGTAACCAATTACTAATACTTCAATCCATATCAATGTGGTAATTGAGAATGGAAGAGAAAATCCGAAGTAGGATGATCCTTCCACCAACTCTACCTGAAAATAGTTAGATAGGAGTTATCAAAACAAAAAGAAAATGAAAATTTTCTTTCAGTTAACTAACTTTATCTTTGTCCATCTTTAATTTTGGCTATGTTTGATAAAAAATAGCGGATAGCCGGAAGATGAACTTATAACATATGACTTATAAACTAGTTTATAGTTGATAGCGGATAAACTAGATGATTGAATCACAATGTTTGGTAAAATTAACAGTTGAAATAACTTATAAATATGAAATGGCATAAAAAAATGTGCATTTAATTAATGTTTTTTTTTCAATTAAGATTGCAAGGGTAAAATTGAGATAAAAAGTGATAAGCTATAAGTTTTAAGCTATAAACTACTTGAATTAGCTTATCAAAAACCGATAGAAGCTCATGAAAATAAGCTATAAGCTCGTATGAAAATGACCGTTATCAAACAAGTCTTTTTTAATCATACAAACTTATAAGCTATAAGCCATAAACTTATTTTTTTTGTCTTACAAAACAGACAATAGTAAAAGATTAACTTTGTAATTTCAAAGAACAAAGTTCAAGTTGATCAAAAGAAAAAGGACAAAGTTCAAATCTCTTGAGAAATAGTTGTAAAATGTTCATTGGTGTCATTGATGATTACAACAATTCCTAACTCGAGATTAAAAGAAAAATTATGTTTAGTTACAAGAATTTGTTTTCAAGAACTTTTTCAGAACAAGTTGTGTAGCCTGTTGGAAAGGGAACAAAAGAAATAATCAGGACACAATCTCCTACAAATCAAATAATAATGTGAATTTTTGTCTTCATCGTTGTTGGTTCATAAGTCATCTTCAGCCATATAAACCACACTAATACAAAAAGCTTAACCAGGAATATTGGCGACAGAATCACACACATGACCTAGGGACCATATTACATTGTCCGTAGCTAATACACATAAAATAAACATGTAAATACAAATCCTCTGTTTGTCACATAGTTTCCCCTTCTAATTTCCACACACGCTAATATTTGATCCCAATGATGTTAGTGAAAGATCAATTGAACAAATAAAAGTGTAAAGCCCTATGAAACACCGACACCACACCATCATCGGAACATAGACATCAATAATAATTTAAAAGAATATAACTAGTTATATGTAGTTACGAGATTATGAGTGTTAACACATCTAGATTATAATCCAAAGTGTCAATTCCATATAGAAAATATATATTATACTCCCTCTGTCCCAAATTATATGTCGCTTTGAAAAAAAATATCTTAAATTATATGTCGCTTTAAAGTAGTAATGCTATTTTTCTTGTTATATTTTTAACTATTTATTATTCCTTCTTCTTTCAATTCTTTAATCTATCTTTTTCGTACCATTTATTAAGGATAATTTTGTAAAACAATTCATAATATCTTTTTCCCATACAAAATTTAAAAGCATTTCTTAATACGTGTGAAATGCCTAAAACGTCAAATAATTTGGGACGGAGGAAGTATTTCATAAAGTTTAATTTAGATTAAAAAATTTCAAATAAATTTGAAACAAAGTTTGATAAAAATTTAGATGGTTTATGCAATTTAAATATGCGATTAATAGATAGTTAATGAATATAATGAAATGACATAATTTATTAATCATACACTAATGTAAATAACAATAATTTGCGACAATTTTTTTTAATGAAAGATTAACCACATAATTTTGTACGTCAAACCATGATTTTAAATATACCTTCAAAATCATCGTTAACAATGTTCAAAATTGTGGTTCATGTTTAAGGAATGTTTTATGATTATAAATCATCGACACCAAATCAATCCAATATTTGAATTACATTATCCATATAAATTGATATGTTTTTTTACTTTCAAATCTATGAATTAAAATAATAAAACTTCTTAGAAGTATGAGTTCAGCTCCCGTTCTTAGTGTTAGAGCCTCGTTGACATGATGAATCCCAAATCTAACTCATCTAATTTTTTTTATAATAATAAAATAATAACAAAGAGAAAGAGTAATAAAAAAAGGTACCTTTCCAGCATCTTGCCATGCGACACCAGTGAAAGCTTCAACAGCCAAAGCACCAAGAGCACCAAGCATAGCCCATCTTCCATGAATAACCTCACACTCACGAAACCTCTGAATCCCAAAAACCTCCGTGTACGGCTGAAACGGTGTAGGGTTAACCTCTGTACTCTCCACCCTAGTGCCAATAATATCACCTGCAAGGTTCTTAGCCAAGTTCTGGTCAAGTGAGTCAAGATCAAACTGCAGATATTCAGCAGGTTTGGCAAATCCCAATGGATCAAAACCACGGTCACCAATCATCGTCCCATCGAGCCATTCCGGTGGCTGAGCACCGGGAAACCACACTAGCCCATCCCTTTCTGGTTGTCTAACTTTTTTCACTTCCTTTTTCTTAGGTGCTGGCTTTAACTTGGTACCTATGTTGAAGAAGGCACGAACTCTTCCCATGTTTGAGGTTGGTTTGCAAAGACTAGTGCCGAAAAAATGTGACGTAGCGGCGGCGGTTGCGGTGGTTGCCATGGTGGCTTTGTTTGGATTTAGGAACAAGGTGTGTCGGAGGGACAAAGTGGGAAATGAATTATATATATGTTTTAGTGATCATGGAGTGTGTGACTGTGAGAAGAAGGGAGTGGTCTATCTTGCTCCTTATCTGCATGGGTGTAATTGGATGGTTGGTTTATTGCTGCGTCACATTTTATTTTGTGGACCTTATGGAAAATGAAAAACATTTTCTTTGTTTTACATTTTCACTTTTTTTTTTCGAGGGATACATTTTCACTTTTCTCTTATGTCATCCAAGCTCCAACCATTGTTTGGCTTATAATATTTTACAATTTTTAGAACTTTGAAAACCAAAAAAAAGACACCGCCATGATCCACGTATGAATTCAGAACAAAACATTATTTACTTGAATCACACACTTATATGTGATACAAAATTCAAAACTTCATATATGTCGAACAAAGTTTTCTATAGGCAAAACAATGTTTTTTTAAGTGCATCTAACGTAATATTTAACGTGATTTTGTAATTTAATTTAGAGTTTTGTCGAGAGATAAATAAATTCTGATTAAAGAGAGTGAAATTTAGAAATACAAAAACAAAAAGCATAACAAAACAATAACCGATTAAAGATAGTGAAATTTAGAAACACTCTTAAAACGGGTGTCATAACTACTTAATGTTTTTGTAGTTTGATGAATCTTCGGTTTATTTATTTTCTAAAGCTTGTAAAAGTATTTATAGTAAAGTTGGTTTCTTTGTCTTTTTTTTATGCCTCCGTCACAAACCCTAGCATATCACTTTTTTTTCTTCTCTTTTTTCTCTTACTAACGATCCACTCTCCATATATCAGTCAATTTGAAAAAAATCATACTAAAATATTTAACAAGTAAACTATTTTAATTTTTTCAAAAGAAAAAAAAGAAGATAAAAAGAGCCCAATAGGCCAACCAAATAGGTCTAAAATGACCTGGTTGTTTCCAGCCTTAAAACAAGGAATCCAACATAGTCTCTTAAAATTATTTAAATTTTTTTCATGGCGAGGCATGGAGGTCGTAAAGGCAGGAGTCATTGGACCGAAATGAAGAAAAACTAAGCTCTCCTCTTGAGCAACAGTCTTCATTATGTCAGGGTTTAAATGAGAATGAGATATAGAATTATATAGAAATGAGTTGTGAAGGCATTGACATCCTCTCCAAACGGATTTCTCATAAAGAACAATTAGAGAATAATAGACAAGAGTGGGAAAAGAAGTAGTGTTTATAAAGGGATGAAACATGTGAGGTAACAATCTAGGAAGGTTTGACTAATAATTTAGACATAAATCATTAGCTTTCCGAATAGCCAATTCAACACATATAGAGGCGAGGCCTACGATAAATTTCATGATGAATCATTTTTAATGTCCATATTGGTTTTATAACAAAATTACTAAATTTTAGTTTAAATTTTATTTTCTTACATTTTAGAATGCAAAATCATTTATTAAATTAAGGCTTAAATAAGTAAATTGTCCCTCTAAATATACCATAATTTGATTTTAGTCTCCCTAAAATATTTTTTATGCTTTGGTCATTCAAAATTTTTCATTCATGAAATTAGTCCCTGCTTTTTAGTCAACTCATGTCTAACCTTCATATTTTTTAATGAAATTTTCTAGAAATAGGTAGAAAAATTATGACAATATTTTCCAAAGAGAATTAGAATTTTTTAACCAAACATGAATTTAATATGAATTTTTTCGCACCAAAAACATAAAAATTCATATTTAATTCAAGTTTTGTTAAAAAAATTCTAATTTTTTTCGGGAGAGATTGTCATAATATTCTATCAATTTTTGGAAAATTTCATTAAAAAATATGAAGGTTAAACATGAGTTGACTAAGAAGTAGGGACTAATTTCATGGTTGGAAAATTTTAAAGTAACCAAAAGCCTAAGAAATATTTTATGGGGACTAAAATCAAATGTTGGTATATTTAAGGGGACCATTTACTTATTTAACACTTAAATTAATGTAATTGATTTTGTTTATATTTCTTTTCCAATTGATAATAAACTCAATCAATTTAATATTTATTGAGAAAAAATTAATTGCTTTAGATATTTTATTATATTTTTAAAATTAATAAAATATAAGACATTTATATTGAATAAAATTTGATTACTTTTGAAGTCTAAGGCAATTATCTTGATGGTTTTATACTTGAACCTTGGTTTTGAGGATGCTTATTCAAAAGGGTGTAAATCTATACATTTTATGAGTACATGCAAAAAAAAAATGGCTATTTTTTTTCCACCCTACCAACTTATTAAGCATCCTTTTTTTTTCCACCTGGGAATTTGATGTAATTATATATAATGAAGTTTTGTTAAATCTACAAAGACACTAAATCTTTTCATGCTATTTGCTGACCTTTGGGAGTTTTTAGAATATAATCATAAAAAGGTATTCAGATTATATAATCCGAACAAATGGTATTTTCAGGAAAAAAAAAAAAAGAGGGCGCATGAAAAGTGGGTGGGGTGGTAAAAGAAATAGTAAAAAAAAGTTCTTGGATTGGGTCCATGAAGCCCAATTTTCAAATAAGACTTGTATAGATAAGAATTGAGGATTTCTTTTTAGGTCCCCCTCGGTATCTCTTTGTGCTGAAAACAGTCATTTGGAAGTTTCTACCAAATGAGTTAAAATTTAAAAAATATCCTTCAAAAGTTATCTCTCAAATTTTTTCAGAAGCTTGGGAGACATTGAGGGGGTCTAAAATGAACTGCTCTAGGAATTTGTGCAGCACTAGGGCTGGCCTATCACCAAAAACAAATAGAAATTTAACTCGATTTATTATTTATATACCGTTAACAATAGTGATTGTTAAGGAGAATATAAAGTATGCTAGTTTTAGTTAGTCAATTAGAGATTATTTGGGAGTTAATTACTTAATTAGTTAATGCACTTGATCTCGACCATTAAATTCATAATTCATATTTCATGATCTGTGACCCTATCATCCCATGTTTTTTTCAAATTGTAGCATAGTGATTGTTAAGGAGAATATAAAGTAGCACTTATAAAAGCTAATGATGGTGGTACCTTGGCTCCGATATTTCCCATGCATTGTTATATATCTAGCATAGTGATAAATTTATGTAAATTGTAATGGGATAATAGTCATTTTGGTCTTTAAATGTGTGACAAGTAGTCACAATAATCTCTTAATGTATCGAAATTTTAAAATAGTCCCTGATTGTGCACTTTGTTAGTCAAAATAATTTCTGACATTAAAATACTTCGTTAATAGTGTTATATTAGTCATTCAATATACTTACTTATTATCATATCAGTCTTTATAAGTACTTACTTATTGCCATTTAACTCCCTATATGTAAATAGTTATTGTGAGTATTGAGAGATTATTTTAGTGTCAGAGACTATTTTGACTCACAAAGTGCACAATTAGAGACTATTTTGAAATTTTGATCATTGAGGTAGTATTGTGATTACTCCTAACACATTCATGGACCAAAATAACTATTACCCAAATTACAATCGTAATATCAATAGTGGTGGATCATGGACCAATATATATAAAAAAAGATGATCTTAAATTAATTGTTAACGAGGTTGAACCCCTTTTCAAGCCACGATTCACATTATAGCACTATTATTAACATAGTATACCATCAACTATTACAGGCTGTAAAGAGAGAGCAACAATATAGTGTGATCAAAGATCACTTAATTAGATTGGTTTTCTCATCAAAATTTTCATGTGAAATCTAAGAGAGAAAAACCACCATTCACACGTGTTGATGTCGGATAATGTTATGTTACTAGAAAGTCAAGAATGTTGATGACTACAAGGTTGTAAGGGACATATGCCCAAGTGGACTACATGGGACATCATAATCAACCAAACAAAAAAGATAAAGTAAATAGGAAAAATTCTCCCACAATGCCTACACATTTCACCTGCTCTTAATTTCTAGGTGTGTTTGTACGCTTCTTCTAATAATCATTTTTTACCTATAATTTAGTCTTGTCTCAAATCCTATATTCCCCGACATTAATTATTCCTAATGTCACTTCTAAACTGTTACTAATCCTCCCTCCTTAATGTTCAAATTTTTTTCTAAGCACTTGACCTATGTTGGGGTTTTGTCGTTCTGATTTGCACGTGTGTTGCTTAGTTCACCCTGAGGCAATTAGTCTCAAATGCTATCATCATCCTAAATACTTAAATCTCCTATCTAATTCGCAGGGAGATTGTTTGTTTTTTGCATGTCATCACTAACACTGTGTTTGGTAGAGAAGAATTAGGGGAGAGAGAAGTTGAGGCGAGAGAGATAGAAGAGAAGTTGACCATTTCTCTTGTTTGGAAACTGTTCTGAACTGGTCAGAAGGTCAATCCAACAGTGACACGTGGATTAAATGTCCACCATGTCAAAGCGCATCCTCGAAGGAACATGCCAATACTAGTGCACGTCACCGCGCCATAACACTCCCCTGTGCATCAGATACCACACATGTGTCATCTAACCGCCTCCTAATCACACGCCGCATATCCCGGAGGCAATTATTCTCACACACGCTTAAACAAGGGTGAGTTAGCTTCACCCCCAAAGGATGATCCACTTTACCCACACTTTTCACGCACTCTTTGTCAGTTCCAATACTGACTTAATCGTCAGAGTGCTAACGTGCCTGCAAACGCCTTTCATTCCACCGCGAAGACTCATCGCCATCGTGCTGGAGCACCTTCCGCCACTGTTGCCTCCATCAGTTCTTCACCGGACAAATCATTTGGCGCTAGAAGGAGGGGATCGTTCGCTAACTGCCACGGTCTAACGATCCTCCACCATAACCATTTTCTGTTACGAGCTTCTCTGCCGTAACCGTTTTCAGTTACACGTTCCTCCACTGCAACAGTTGACAGTTACTGCTCCAACTACCAAAGAAATGGCCGGAACTCGAAGGAGAGCCACCACGAGTCGTTCCTCCACCGTGCATGAATTACGTCCTGCGATCCAAATCCTCCAAGATCAAGCGATTCCAGTTCTTGAACCGGTGAATCAAGAAGAAAATGCGAACGTTGTTGTTCTCAATGCAACTGTCAGTGATCCTCCCTCCGCACCAATTGAAGCGGCACTACCTCATCCTCCAGGCACGAAGGACGTTCCTCTTCCTCCGCCGAGTCTTCCATCGCCGGAAACGAACGGACTTTTGGCGGATCTGATGAATCTGCTCCAACAACAGAATGACAGGCTCAAACACGTTGAAGAGAATCAAGAGAAGATTCCGACCGAAATCTCTACACAGATCGAAGTTGCTCAGCGGAATCAACGCCACGACACACCGACGGTTTTTTACGACGCCGCTTCCATTCCCGCAAACCGCTACAGAGGTGGTGGAAAGCCTTCAGACGATTCAGACAGAGGAAGTAGCAGTCACTCTCCTCACTCCTCGCCGCGGGAAGTCTCTCGGTCACCACACCGAAGCCGCAGGAAGAAAGATAGTTATTCTCCAGAGCGCCACCACAGGAACCACCGGAAGGGTCCATTCACTAGAAAGATCGTGGAACATCCTATCCCTCGCGTTTTCGTGAAGCCGGCCAAGCTGGAAACGTACGACGAAACTACAGATCCCGACGAACATGTAAAACACATGGATACCGTACTTGACTACCACCAGGCTCGAGGAGCGGTGAAATGCAAACTGATGGTCCTAACACTTAAGGGCACCGATGAAAGGCCCCAATCCCCGAGAACAAAATTAAAAGATAAATCACACATTTATCATACATTAGGGTCTTACTACTTCACCTACATCTCATATAAAATATCCAATATAAAAAGTTTCATCAACATAATCATATCGCAGTGGAATAAAATCATACTTAACATCATACAAATGTCATGTCTTGGTTCAAAACATACAACTCATCAGAATATATCAACAACAACTTGATCATAAGATCTCATAGCATAAAATCCAACAAAAGAAAATCCCGACATCCTAGATCAGAGCACCTAAATCTAGACTCTTCGAGAAAAGCAGATAAATATGAGTAGGCCTCAAGCCGTCCTCAACAACTCACAAGCAAGATGCTACTCCTCAACCTGCACGACGTCTACACCACAAGGGTGAGGCGACAAAAGTCACTGGGGGGTAACATATACGTTCAACATAAGAGATTAATAAACGCATGTAAGTTCAGGCAACAATGACATCAATATCAATACATCCATATACATTACAAAAAGCCTGTTTACATTAGCATATAATCATAACATATTCACATACAATCATCATCCGAGTTACCCCACAGTTATATACATATCAAGAACTCACACCAAATCATATTCGTATATAATCATCAACTCAAGTTAAATCAATTCAATCCCATCACAAGCACCAAGTATCCAATTACCAATTAGATGCACAAGTTCATGCCAAAACATTGACGCTTCATGTGTATGCAACGCGCCTAAGGACTCTACATGCATGTGGTACCATAGTGATCTTAAATCACCCACCAATTTATTCTTGATCTTAAATCAAGCACCAATTTATTCTTGATCTTAAATCAAGCACCAATAACTGACTATGAATGCATGGACCCACATATAGACTCGACAATGCACACCAAACATACTCATCATCGTTATACAATTTACACCATCATATAACATACATCACCAATTCATCACCAATCGCATAGTCAAATCAATAAGGCCATACATTAACAATTCAGGTAATCAAACATCGCATAGCAATCCATATGAAGTCTATAATAGAAAATAATAGAGTTGGTCCCCGTGAGCATAACTCAGTTAGCAGTGACAATGCATTGTTATATACAGGTTGTTGGAACAAGAAGGTTCTTGTACAATTCTTCTAAGGTTTTGATGATAACAAAGTATTGAAGAACAATTGGACATACTAATATTTGTTCAAGTGTGCAAGATCATAAAACATATCCATCAAAGTATTGAACATGTATTGAAGCATCAGAAGCACAAGAGAAGCTCAAAAGACTAAGGTAGGAGATCTGAAGAAAGGTCAACCAGAAGTCAACACATTGGATTAGAAAAAAAGGACACCTCTCAGAAGCTAAAAAGATCATCAGAATCTGTGGAGATCATCAGACTCAAAAGACCCCATCAGACTTGGAAGATCTTCATGAAATTCCTGGCAGGACCTGGTTCTGAATCGTAAAACAGAGCATGCAAACAGCAGTTCAGAAGCAGAAATATAAAAGACAGAAAGTAAAGGAACACAGTTGATTTGTTAACCCAGTTCAGTGCAAATCCACCTACATCTGGAGGCTACCAAGCCAGGAAGGAAATCCACTAAAATAGTATCAATTCGAAGTCCTATGACAACATCCCCTGTTTCACAGCCCCTTCTCACTTAATCACTACCCGTGGTATTTCTACCTAGGAACTCCTAGATATAAGACCCCTCTTACTTGCCTCAGTCAATCACTGCCCCAGTGATTATCAGACTCTAAACAAAACAAACAAAGATGGAGACACTCTCCTAAAAACTCAGTACGTCACTTTTGCTTAAAAGCTTTAAGTGATTACAACTCAATAAAACAACAACCAACTCTAAACACTTGAGTGGTGTACAAAACAAAGCATAAAGCTCAAAGACTCAAAACACTAAGTATGACTCTCTCTTCTGTTTTGAATTAATTTCTTCAATAGCAGCGTCCTCCTTATATAGCTTCAGCAGCAACATAATTCTTGAATCAAATCTTCTTCAAAGATATATTCCCAAAATTCTTTAGAAGCAAATAGAAGCAATTATATTTTTGAAATATATTTTCCAAAGATTTCTTTGAAAATATATTCACAAATAAAAGAATCCAATCTTCAATAAAGATCTTCACGCGAATTAATCTGCCTTCTAGAAACATCATCTTGGATAAATCTTCAATCAAATCTTCGAAAGTTACTGTGAGAAAATTAACAGAACCAAGGCACAAGAATGAACGCATAAAAAGTGCTTCTGAAATGCAGCTTATGAAGGTCAACGAAAGTCAGCGTCTGAACAGTGCGTCTGAAGGTCAACGAAAGTCAGCGTCTGAACAGTGCGTCTGAAGTACTGTTCAGCTTCTGAAGTGTACGGTCAGCTTCTGAAGAACCAGTTCAGCTTCTGATGAACATTTCCAGCTTCTGAAATTCTGTTTCTAGCTTCTGTAGGCACATTCCAGCTTCTGAAGACATACTCCTTGAGATTTCAGCTTCTGAAGCACAAATTGCTTGTCTATTTGATTTTAGCAAACATGAAGCCAACAACCAAATATCCAACACTTCAGAATTCAGAATCACTTGAGGGACCCAGACTCTACGTCAGATTTGTCGTCTTCTGTAGATGTCCGCATCAAAGGATCTGAGCACAGTTTTGTCTTTTTTTGTCCACATGTAGAAACAGACAAAGAACTTCAAGGGCAATAAGAATGAACAGATACTTGCTATTTCAGGGGCAATAAGAATGAACAAATAGAAGCAATTATATTTCTGAAATATATTTTCCAAAGATTTCTTTGAAAATATATTCACAAATAAAAGAATCCAATCTTCAATAAAGATCTTTACGCGAATTAATCCGCCTTCTAGAAACATCATCTTGGATAAATCTTCAATCAAATCTTCGAAAGATACTGTGAGAGAATTAACAGAACCAAGGCACAAGAATGAACGCAGAAAAAGTGCTTCTGAAAATACAGCTTATGAAGGTCAATGAAAGTCAGCGTCTGAACAGTGCGTCTGAAGTACTGTTCAGCTTCTGAAGTTTACAGTCAGCTTCTGAAGAACCAGTTCAACTTCTGATGAACATTTCCAGCTTCTGAAATTCTGTTTCTAGCTTCTGAAGGCACATTTCAGCTTCTGAAGACATACTCCTTGAGATTTCAGCTTCTGAAGCACAAATTGCTTGTCTATATGATTTTAGCAAACATGAAGCCAACAACCAAATATCCAACAATCTCCCCCTTTGGCAAATTTTTGGCTAAAATCAATTTGAGCATAGCAACAAGCAAATTCTTCACACAACAAAGAACGCAACCATGAAGAACATGACACAAATGTAGCAACAGAGTCAACATCGGATGATTCACTACATTTCACACATATACTCTCCCTGAACTACCTCTAAACAGATACTCAGGAACAACACAACTCAAGAACTCCCCCTGAAACAGACATTCAGGAACTCCTCCTGAAACATATCAATCAGAAACTCCACCTCCCCCTGAACTGTTGAACAACTTCTGAAACAGACACATACTTATTTCTCCCCCTTTTTAGCCAAACAATGTTGACAAAACAACCAGCAATCACCAGAAGCAGAGAAACACAAGAAACAGAGCATAAGCACATCACTGAATTCTATTTAGAGTTTATAACTAGCACAACACATAATAGCACACAAAGAACCACATCAGAACCAGTTTCAGAATCAGCATCAAAAAAATCAGCAAAGAACCCATCACAGCACCAACATTAGGATCAGAACCACATAGCATCCACACACAGAAGAACAAAACAAAACTGCAGAGTACAGCACAAAGTTACAGTCCAGAAGCACAAACAGAAATCCAAGACATTAGTCACAAATTGACAATCTTCAGACTCAGCAACAGATGTTGTTTCATCATCAAACACAGCATCAGAAGCTGTTTAGTTAATGTGTGCTTTAGGCACATTCACAGGAATCTTCTTCCCAGCAATCTGCTTCTCAAGATCAGCAATTCTCTTCTGAACACAGGGCATGGTATCATGCTTAACAACATCTTCAGACTTACTAGGATCCACTTCCTTTCCTTTTAGTGCTTTCTTCTTTGGTACAGGAACCAACACTTGGCTCCAACATTTAGGTGGTCCAGCAACATAACTCTTATTTGCAACAGGAGTGGGCCTGCTGTCAGCAGCAACAACCTTTCCTTTCCTTTTGTTCAGCCTCTGAGGAACACTTGCACATTTTGGTCTCCATTCCTTCTTGACCTTGGTTTTGTTCACAACTGGTTCCACTTTTCTTTGTTGAAAGTGCTTGGGGTATCCATTCAACTTGTAACAGAATGGCTTTATGTGCCCCTTTTTACCACAGTGATGACATACCCAAGGATGAGATGCCCTCTTGCTCTTAGATCCCTGAGGTTGGTTCTGGTGTTCCAACTTAGGTTTATCCATCATTGGATCACATATTTTAACAGCTGCACTGACCTTTTTAGTTGGATTTTGCTATTTGTTCAAGGTCCTATCATCAAACCCAATTCCTTTTGGTTTCCCTTGGTTCTGACTCTCCAAAATCTCTTCAAGCATATCAGTACCAGTGTTCAACATTCTGACTTGCTTCTTCATATGTTCAAGTTGAGAGTTCAGTTGGGTTACCTTATCATTGAGCTCAGAAATTTGTGCTAGATGGTCACTTCTTTCAGCATGTAGTTGACTGACAGTCTTCTTCTGATTTATATACATCATGTATAGTTCTTTGAAAGAGACAAGAAGTTCTTCATAAGTTAATTCTCCTTCTGAGTCCATTATGCCAGAAAATAACTTCCCTGGATCTCACCCTAAAACAGGCAGGGTGCCTGCTCTGATGCCAATTGAAATTCCTGGCAGGACCTGGTTCTGAATTGTAAAACAGAGTATGCAAACAGCAGTTCAGAAGTAGAAATATAAAAGACAGAAAGTAAAGGAACACAGTTGATTTGTTAACCCAGTTCAGTGCAACTTCACCTACATCTGGAGGCTACCAAGCCAGGAAGGAAATCCACTAAAATAGTATCAATTCGAAGTCCTATGACACATCCCCTGTTTCACAGCCCCTATGACAACATCCCCTGTTTCACAGCCCCTTCTCACTTAATCACTACCCGTGGTATTTCTACCTAGGAACTCCTAGATATAAGACCCCTCTTACTTCCCTCAGTCAATCACTGCCCCAGTGATTATCAGATTCTAAACAAAACAACATAAAGATGGAGACACTCTCCTAAAAACTCAGTACGTCACTTTTGCTTAAAAGCTTTAAGTGATTACAACTCAATAAAACAACAACCAACTCTAAACACTTGAGTGGTGTACAAAACAAAGCATAAAGCTCACATACTCAAAACACTAAGTATGACTCTCTCTTCTGTTTTGAATTAATTTCTTCAATAGCAGCGTCCTCCTTATATAGCTTCAGCAGCAACATAATTCTTGAATCAAATCTTCTTCAAAGATATATTCCCAAAATTCTTTAGAAGCAAATAGAAGCAATTATATTTTTGAAATATATTTTCCAAAGATTTCTTTGAAAATATATTCACAAATAAAAGAATCCAATCTTCAATAAAGATCTTCACGCGAATTAATCCGCCTTCTAGAAACATCATCTTGGATAAATCTTCAATCAAATCTTCGAAAGTTACTGTGAGAGAATTAACAGAACCAAGGCACAAGAATGAACGCATAAAAAGTGCTTCTGAAATGCAGCTTATGAAGGTCAACGAAAGTCAGCGTCTGAACAGTGCGTCTGAAGGTCAACGAAAGTCAGCGTCTGAACAGTGCGTCTGAAGTACTGTTCAGCTTCTGAAGTTTACAGTCAGCTTCTGAAGAACCAGTTCAACTTCTGATGAACATTTCCAGCTTCTGAAATTCTGTTTCTAGCTTCTGAAGGCACATTTCAGCTTCTGAAGACATACTCCTTGAGATTTCAGCTTCTGAAGCACAAATTGCTTGTCTATTTGATTTTAGCAAACATGAAGCCAACAACCAAATATCCAACACTTCAGAATTCAGAATCACTTGAGGGACCCAGACTCTACGTCAGATTTGTCGTCTTCTGTAGATGTCCGCATCAAAGGATCTGAGCACAGTTTTGTCTTTTTTTGTCCACATGTAGAAACAGACAAAGAACTTCAAGGGCAATAAGAATGAACAGATACTTGCTATTTCAGCAAAAGATTTTTGAATGACTATCCAACAAAATTATCCATATTTGATAATGGCTCAATGTCCTTGATTTGAAGCTTCTCAACGACTCTTTATGCGCTGATACTCTTCTTCAATGTCTCTCAAATCCCTGCTTATATAAGGAGCTGAAGACCATGAAGAAGAAAAACAAGACTCTGCTATTTTAATTGTGCCATTACTCTGTCAAATCAAATAGCACACAAACACTTAGGATTTTCGTTTCAACTTTTGTATGTTAGAAATCCTAGAAGTTTTAAAGAGTTTGTTCATATTGTTCAGTTTACACCACTCAATTTGTATATTCGGTGTAAGAACAAGTTTGTTTATATTTGCTGTAAACAAACAAGAAGTCTCTTGCTTGTGAAGCTTGAACATCATAAGTCTCTTGGTGAAACCTTGAGCACTAGAAGTCTCAGTCAGTTGTGATTGAGCATTAGAAGTCTCTTGGAGTTGTCCTTGAGCAGTTGAAGTCTCTTGATAGTGACCTTGAGCAAATAAGTCTCTTGCAAGGGTGCTTGAGCATTGGGAAGTCTCTTGAAAGAGTCATTGAGCAATTGTAATCTAGTGAGATTATAGTGATATCCTTTGAAAGTGCAAGGGGACCAGACTACTCATGTGTTGTGGGAGAAACCAGTATAAAATTGTTTGTGTCCTCTCTCTCTCTCTCTCTCTCTCTCTCTCTCTATATATATATATATATATATATATATATATATATATATATATATATATATATATATATATATATCTTTGTGTTCTGTATTCCGCTGCACTCATACTCTGTATTAGAATCTGTACTCATCAGATTCTGATAAGCTCGTAACACTTAAAAAAAACCAAAAAAAGTTAACACAATTCAACTCCATCTTGTGTTTTTCTCACCTTCACATGTGTCTAGGTTCGAACCCCGGACACACTACTTATTTACCTTAAAAATAAATTTTAACCACTAAACTACTTGACAAAAATATAAAATAATAGAGTTATACTCTCCTTGTCCGCATGATTTATCATGTAAATCAACCAATTCGTGAATTTCAACTCCATGCGGGAGTTGACATTTATGTTCAGAGGTGAAATAAACCATACTTTCTTCACCCACTCATAGTCTTTAAAGCAATGGTTTATATAGTCTCAACCTTCGGCTTACATCTTGGGCACAATATGTTGCAGTTTATTCCTCTTTCGCTCAACAAATTTTTTAAATGTATAATTTGTCCAAGAATTTTCCGTATACAAGTTTGTTGTCTAGGAGTGTTATTAGACTTCCATATTCTTTACCAAAAATCATTGAGACTGCAAATCTGATAGAAAAATGACATTTGAACATCTCTTTTGCAACAACTATGTTGACAACTCTATTTATGTAGGGGTAATTTTGTAAAATCAAAAGGAAAAAAAGCTCCAAAACACCCCGTCAATATGTCATAGAGGTATGCATTTCTTGGTTGTTGAAAAAATTGTCATAAAATAGAAGTTATCATAACTCTATCTGATACATCAGGGCTTCTAGTCCTTTCGCATTCCTTAATCCAATAGTACATAAATTTAATATTGTAGTTTCCATCATTGGATCCCATCAACGTTATTTAACCTTCCTCATCCTGGTTTATCACTCGGATTCTATTGATACGTTATTGATCAATGGTATTGAAATTTCTTCTAATTAACTCAAGGTTCCAACAATTTTGTTTCTTACCTAAAAGGCCCCTAACTAGCAGAATTTTTGTTTCCAAATTATTCAGGGTTTTGTCTTTAAAACTATTTAGATTTGGAACTCAATTGCCCTCCTATATGTTAGTAGACTTTCCATTTCCTATAGTATACCAAAGCAACCTTTATTTTTTTTTGAAGAAGCTAAACAAATTTTAATAAGAAAAATAACATAAGCTCCTCTAGCACAAGAAGTACCAAAGGAAGCTAACAAGTCCAATAATTACAAAGACCAACACCACACGCTACTACAAAGTAGCGAAAAGAAACACTAAGTTACAACCTGAAGACAGAAAACATGATTAACCCTCCAAACCGAATATTCAAATTCAAAAGCAGCAAAGGAAGATTTAAACCACCAAAAAGCTTGAAGTTTAACTTTTTCCAACAGAGATAGGAGATGTTCAGATTTGTGGTGAAAATGCCTCAAATTGCAATCCTTCCAAATGGTATAAAGAGCGGAAATCCAAATAATAATATAAGCGAGACGAGACTTGTTGGAAAAAGCCCCAAGACCTCCAAACTGAAGTAAATGCTCAAACAAAGATCCTTGAAGAGTTGTTGAGAAGCCTAGCCATCCTGATATTAAAAGCCAAAGGCAACCGTAAAAAGCACAAGAAAAAAACAAGTGATCCTGATCCTCAATAAGTCCGCAAGAAGTCGAACAAAAAGCATCATTATAATCCAGAATGTTCCTCCTAAACAAATTTATCTTAGTTGCTAATCTGTTCAGGAACAAACGCCAAAAAAAATATTGACCTTAAGCGGAATTTGCTTAAGCCATAAAACATGGTTACAACGGTCGTCAATTGTCACCTCCGAATTAGTCAAGTAATTATAAGCACTTTTAATCGTGTACTTATGTGAAGAATGAAGCTTCCAGACCCACCTGTCGGACACATCAACCTGCAAAACCACAAATGAAAGTTGTGCCACACATTCTCGCACCAACCCCTCCTCCCACGCAAACAGTCTCCTTCTCCACTTCCACGCCTCACCATTAACCTCCCAACCCAAAGAAAACATTTTCGCAACAGTAGCACATTTGTTTACAGCAAGATCAAATAATCTAGCATATCTAGTCTCTAAAGAAAGACCAACCAACCAGGGATCCTTCCAGAACAACGAGGAGACCCCATCCCCCACCTGCCTAGAAATATTATCCAACAGCCACCGATCATCTAACAAACCGCCCCCTCCTAATATTGTTCACATTCTGCCACCACACAGAACCCCCTCCGCTACCCACACACAACCGCCCCCCTTCTCACCGTACTTCGCACACAACACATTATACCACAAACTTCCCCTTTCCTTCAGCATCCTCCACACCCATTTTCCAAGAAGGGATAAATTAAACTCCTTCAGCCTCCTGACCCCCAGACCACTATTCACCCTATGTAAACATACTTTATCACATTTAACCCAATACAATTTTCGAGCATCCTCACTCCCCCCCCCCCCCAAAAAAAAAAAAACTTACAAAAAATAGAATCAAGGGTAGAAATGATACCTGAGGGAGCTTTGAAGAAGGAAAGAAAATAAACCGGAATGGAGGACAACACAGACTTAAGGAGAATCAGCCGACCCCCCAACGAAAGGTTTTTGCTCTTCCAACCAGACAGTCTACCTCTAATACGATCAACCAAAGGGTTCCAGAATTGAATCTTTCTCGAGTCACCACCGATAGGCAACCCCAAATACACAAAAGGTAACGAACCATGCTTACAATTCATAACAACCGCCGCCTCATGAAGCCAAGAACTCGCCACATTAATACCAAACAGCATGCTTTTATGAAAATTAACTTTTAACCCCGAGATTTTCTCAAACAAAAGTAAAACATTCTTCAATACGCGAACATTCGCCCAACTTTTCCCACCAATCAAAAGGGTATCATCAGCAAACTGTAAATGAGATACGGACAAAGCATTTTGCGCCCCAACAATGTACCCACTAAACAAACCATTAACCACCAACACATTCATCATAACATTAAACCCTTCAGCAGCCAACAGGAAAAGGAAAGGGGATAGAGGATCACCTTGACGAAGACCTCTCTCCAAAGTAAACTCAGCAGTCGGACTCCCATTGACTAGAACCGATGCTGATGCGGAAGTAACACATTCCATCATCCATTTACGCCAAACAAATGGGAAGTTCATCTTGCCCATGACCTCCTCTAAATACCGCCAATCAACTGAGTCATAAGCTTTTTCAAAATCAACTTTGAACAAAAGTAATTCTTTCTTTAACCTGCGGGCTTCATCCACCACCTCGTTAGCAATAAGAATGCCATCAAGGATTTGTCTTCCTTGAACAAACGCTGATTGAGTTTCCGACACCACCTTGCCAACCACTTTTCGAAGCCTATTAGCAAGCACCTTAGACAAAATTTTATACAGACTGTTAACCAAAGAGATAGGACGAAAATCTGCCAATCTCTGCGGATTCTCAATTTTGGGAATCAGGGCAATAAAAGTGCTATTCAAACCTTTAGTTAACCTTCCATTTCGGTGAAATTCAGCAAAAAAGTTCAACAACTCCACCTTCAACATATCCCAGAAATCTTTTAAAAAATCCCAGATTAATACCATCCGGTCCAGGACTCTTAAAGCTAGCACAATCCCACACTGTCTCCTTGATCTCCTCTAGCAAGAAGGGTTTTACAAGATCAACACCATCCTCATTAGAAATGGACTTAAACACCATCTCCCCTAGACCTGGTCTCTCCCCATCCACCCTTTGAAAATGGCGACTAAAGTGATCAAAAATAGCGCTTCGCACCCCGTGAACACCCTCAATTTGCGCCCCATCCACAGAAATAGAAACAATAGCATTCGAACGTTTCCTAGAGGACATCACCCCATGAAAAAATTTGGAATTAGCATCCCCCTCCTTCAACCAAGTTATCCTAGATTTTTGCCACTGCATGCTAGCATGTAATTTAGAAAAAGCCAAAACATCAGCTGACAACCGATGCATCTCCTCAAACTTTTCCTCCTCTAACCCTTCACCTTCCGCTTTAATGTCCAAAACAGCCATGCGTTCTTGAACCCCACAAATCTTACTACCTATGTTCTGAGTATGATCCTGATGCCAACTCCGAAGACTCCCTTTGAGAAGTTTCAGCTTCTCTTTCAAAACATACCCACTCCATCCAACAACTGAATACGATAACCATTGCTCTTTCACGAACTCCGTGTAACCAGACAAATCAGCCCAACATTTCAACATCCTTTGCGGTCTAGGTCCCCAATTCTCTTCGTCAACAGTCAACAAGATTGGACAATGATCTGAGAGACCTCGAGGAAGGGCAGCCTGGATGCAATTGGGCCAAGCAAAAATCCAAGCTTCAGATAGCAAAAATCTGTACAACCTGCTCATAGACACATCATCTCCCCGATACCAAGTAAAATTCCGACCGCACAGAGGTAAATCAAGAAGCATATTTCCATCAATAAACTGATTAAAACAAGAAAAGTCTTCTATACTGTTACCCAACACACGACTACGACGCTCCTCCACCGAGCGGATAGCATTAAAATCGCCTAGAACACACCAAGAAGCCTCAATGTCGTTACTTACCAAACCTCCCAACCTTTCCCATAGAGCCTGCCGCCCCCCACTATCACAAGGAGCATAGACGTTAACCAAAGAAAAATCGAGATTAGATTTTATGAACCTCCCTTTAACCACCAAACAATTATCCAAAGACATTGACAACCAAATATCCACCTCCAACGTTTCCCAAAGAGTTAAAATGCCTCCCGACGCACCAACAGAAGGCTTAAAAGAGAAACCAACATCAGACGAACCCCACAACGATTTACACAAAAAATCATCCACCCCCTCCAACTTCGTCTCTTGAATGCACACCACCCACGGTTTTTTCTCCCTCACCAACCGCTGCACCTCCCTCCGCTTCTCCCCCCTCCCAAACCACGCACATTGTAAGAAATAATCTTCATTTGCACTACCCCCTCCCCACTACCACCAGACCCCGCCCCACTCACACTTCCCCTCCCCTCTTTAACTCTCACCGCCCCCTCTGCCATCTTAGTCCCACCACCACCACCTCCTCTAGACAACACATTAAAACTGTTTTCACAAGATATCCCTAACATCTTACCAACATCTCTAACATCTTCCTCCACGACTTTTTTATTACCATGTAAAACCACCCAATTTTTCCAATCCTTATTATTTGTCGAAGCCCCAGATGTAGCAGACAAAGAAACACCATACGCCTTCCCTTGCGACCCTTCGAAAATTTGCATTTCCCCTTTGACCTCTTAACACTCTTGAGAGAATGAATCAACGCATTCCTATCCTTCTCCGACAACCTAGCCATCCTTTTCAAATCAATCACCGATGGTGTGCGCTCTCGGAAAAAAATGTGAATGCTTCGAGGGTATAAGACCTCTCGGAAAGAAGTGCAGAGTCGCCACCAAAGTTTTTATTTGTAAAGGGGAACGATGATAAACCCCTTGAGTTTTATTTTTAAAGGGAAAACGATAATAAAACCCTTAAACAATGAGGAAATGATGGTCATCGTAACCATTATCGGGTTCAGGAGTCGATTATGCAAGGGGAAGGTATTAGCACCCCTCACATCCGTTGTACTCAACGGGAACCTCCTAGTTAGTTAAGGCTAAAAGTGTATTTTTTAGTTTTGCTTGCATGCTTGGATATATATAAAAGGGAAAAATGTAAAGGGACGAAAAGAGATATTTTTTATTATTGTGCTTGACAAGAGTTGAATCTTGTTCCTACGTATCTCCTGGTGCGATGGAGAATTCAAAGCTACGTAGTTCTTTGGTAGAAAACGTTTCTTTGTTGGTTGATTTTAAAGAACGATGTCTTGATCGTATTCTTACGATTAAACGTAGCTTGTATGCTCGCGCGTGGGAGACTTAAGTGTTTGTTTGTATCGCGTTTGAATAGATAAAAACATGTCCATTGGGGAAAAGAGGTTTTCAATTGACCACGGGGGCTAAGAAAGGTTCAATTGACTCAAAGGATTCGAGAATTGATTCAAATGGTCACGGGGGACCAAGAAAGGGTTCAATTGATCCAACAGGATCGAGAATTGATTCAATTGACTCAACGGAGTCAAGAGAAGGTTCAATGGACTCAACGGAGTCGAGCATTGATTCAAATGGTCACGGGGGACCAAGAAAGGGTTCAATTGATCCAACGGGATCGAGAATTGATTCAATTGACTCAACGGAGTCAAGAGAAGGTTCAATGGACTCAACGGAGTCGAGCATTGATTCAAATGGTCACGGGGGACCAAGAAAGGGTTCAATTGATCCAACGGGATTCAGAATTGATTCAATTGACTACGGGGAGTCAAGAAAAGGTTCAATGGACTCAACGGAGTCGAGCATTGATTCAATGGTCACGGGGGACCAAGAAAGGGTTCAATTGATCCAACGGGATCGAGAATTGATTCAATTGACTACGGGGAGTCAAGAATGTAATTTCAGAGTGCAACCTAAGAGGGGGGGTGAATTAGGTTGTATGACTTTTAATGGATAATTTTTATGGTTTATTGTGTTCTTGTAAATTTTTCCGGAATTTTGTATGAATGTATGAACGAATGCTTGAAAAATAAAGAGTGTAGGGAAGAAGAAGATGGACACAAGGAATTTATAGTGGTTCCCCTACTGGTACTCCACTCCCCCACAACCCTGTGAGGAATTCACTATGTTAGAATCTTTGTTACAAGCAATCTCTCCCCAAGACCCCTTAACAATCTTTCTAACATACACAAGATAGCACCCCACTATCTTTACAACAATTCTCACCAACAATGGCAAGAAAACTTTACAACAATGTAATTGAAGAATAACAAATGTATGGCTGTATATTTTTATCAATATCACTCTTAAACAAATGGACTTAGTGCTCAGAAAACTTTTTAATAAATGTTAAAGTGTGGGCAAAGTTTTCCAAACAATTAAAAGAAATTTTGTATGCAAGTGATATTGAAATTCACAATTGAGAGGTTGAAAGTTATTGTCTTATTTATTGCTTTGATTCTCAATTGAATTTATAGAGGCTAAAAAAATGTTTGTGAAGCAATACTACATTTCAAAAATGGTTTAAAATGAAAAGACACAAATTTAAAATGGCACCCATTCATAAAATTTGAATATGAAAAGCATTTAAAATATAGTAGTTGTTGCAAGAAATACTAAATCCAAAAATAGCCGTTAATACAAAATGAAATAAATATGTGCATATTAACTTGACTCAATAATATAGTAACTAGCCGTTGGCCACACTTTGATTTATTAGACAAAATATTTTCTTTATAAAAGCCAATGGTAACAAAAAGATTATGTGCCATTTTAATTCTCAATGCATGCTAAACATTATTTTTATGCTAAAAAATTATTGTAAAATTTCCATAATAAATTATGTTTTTTTCATGCAAAAATATTTTTTATGCAAAATCACATTTATATGAAAACATTGTGAGTGTGTGATTTATTTTCAAAAGATTTTTAGACATTGCTTCATATGGGAACTTAGAAAAAATGATTGTAATTATTTTTTGAGCATTCTAAGTTGTTCCATAAGTTAAGAATGATAAATCAAAAAATAATTTGCCATACTTACAAAGTGTATAACCAAGAAGCCTAGGCACTAAACTTCATTCTTTAACCTTGAGCCTCCATGATCATTTCTTCTTTTTGTGATGTGAGTTTGTTATCATCAAAACACAGCCAATGTCAGAAGGAAATCTTCTTCACAATCTCCCCCTTTTTGATGATGACAAACTATATCCTTTTGACAATGTTTGCTCAACGAAACTCCCCATATCTTGTATATCTCCCCCTTTGTTTTGCAATTGGATAACCTGAAACAATTTAAGCACAAAACACAAACATACACTTTCTCCCCCTTTTGACATCATCAAAAAGAAGAAAGAAAGGATAAAATCCAAAGGGTCGAAATAGAAAGGAAATAATAAATTTTATATAAAAATAACTTATCTTCTTCACAATGAATATTCAATCCTTGACATTATTTTGCACATATCATATGAGATAAATATTTTAAATACAATGATTTCTCACACAAAATAATAGCATCATTAAAGCATCCAATTGATATTTTTTCACAAGTCACATATGCTACTGTTATAACATTAGTCAAATATTCATACATAATATATTTATTTAAATTAATTAATTATATTCCAAAAGTTTTTACCCTTGAACAGTAAAATACTAGCAAGTAACATTCATGTTTTAGGCTAAACATTGCAAGCATGAAATAACAACAATTAACATTTAATATGCATTCAAATATGTCTGATAAACCAAACTTATATATACTTGTCAAAATTCACAAACATGAATCGTTTCTAAGTCATGCATGCATTAATTTAATACCATACATGAATTTAGAAGACAAAAAACATCATATATCTATATAAAATAATTGTGTACCTTTCACCATGGTCATTAATAAAAAAGAAGTGTTCATCTCTCCATCAAAGTTGCAGAGATAATTTAACCACACATAAATAATAAATCGAACCATATCATATGGTCTTATATCTTGAAGAACCCGGTCTAAACATGACAAGATTTTCATATGGTCTTCAAGTACCTACAAAACAATTAATAGAACTTTCTAGGTACCCATTGTAATTTGGGTCCTTGTGGGTTAATACCTTTCCTTACCCAAATATATTCACCATAAGGAACACCAAAGTTTCTTATGTAGCATGTATTTGGAGTATGGCCTTTCATGTTGCAATAGAAACATGATAAATTTTGAACATGATATACACTAGAATTACTTCCATTGGAGACATTATTTCTAACCTTAGAATTTGTTTTCTTATAAGACTTGTTAGAATAATTTCTTCCATAAGAATTATTTCTAGTATTCATACTTTTAAGAGGAATTACAACATGCATTTTCTTTGGTTCCAAGTTGTTGGAAGTTGTGCCTGCTTTAACAAAGATTGTTTTACTTGTACTTGGTTTATCAAAATTTGAAAATCCAAGACCGGTTTTATTTTTTAAATCTCTTTGTTTGCTAAGAACATCTTCCAAACTATTGTGACCTTTTTCAAAATTTTTTTATTACTTGATTTAATTTAATAATTTTTGTTTCATGTTCTTTACATTTATTACATGAAGAATTTTTGACCTTTTCTAAATCCACTTGTGCATCAAAAACTTTTCTTTCAAGTGAAACAATTAATTTCTTCTGTTTTACACAAGTTTTAGAAAGTTTACTACATTCTTCATATAATTCATCAAATGCATTTTGTAATTCATCATATGAAGGTTTAATATCAAGTTCAGAATCACTAACCTCTTGTTCATCATCAGAGTGATGAGATGCCATTAGTGCAAGATTTGCATACTCTTCATCCTCTGATTCAGAAGATGAACTTATGTCATTTTCTTCCCATGCAATGTAGGCCCTCCTTTGCTTGAATTCTTTCTTTCCTTTGTCACCATTTTTGTTTGTAAAAGATGGACAATTTGCTTTCATGTGACCTTCTTTCCCACATCCAAAACATGTAATGTTTTGGTTTGACGTAGAGCCCTCATTCTTCTTGAAAGATTTTCTTTTATTACCAAACTTGAAGGACTTGTCCTTTTTAAGACGTGGGGCTCCGGCCTGGCATGCCCTATTTGGCATTATTTTGCGACGTTTGGTACCACATGCATATAGGTGAAGTCGGGTCTCATTGCATTATGTGTCGATGATAAATGGTTACAACCGTGACGTGTGGCGATGTTCATGATGTGCTTGATGTGATGATGTTTGAATATTGGTGATGATGATTGTTTATGAAAATGATGTGTGAACATGAATAAGATGATTGGTGAGATAATGAAGTATGATCCTGTGCTTATGTTTTTACTTGCTCATTATTATGCTTTCGTTTAGATTGTTTGATATCTCACCCTTTTGTTTTTGTTGGTCCATTGTCTTTATATTGACAATGTGCAGATAACTCGAAGTAGCTTGCTGTGACGCTTAGACGAGGAGTACCTAGTGGTATATAGAATTGGGGTCGTGATGCTCTGATATTATGTAACACTGGGAATACGTTTGTCTTATGTTTTTGGGAGTTAACTTTATAAACTCCAATGCTGATTTTTTATTTAAGTATTCACTTTATGTTGAGTTTTGAATTATGACGAATGTTTCGGCTTTTATGCCATAGTGCTGATTATGAGTTGATATTATAATTATTTTCCGCTGCTAATAAAGAGATTTTCAGACATGATGTTGTTATCTTGAGGAGCCTGTTTGTTAATAAGTATGTTTTATGTTTTCATGATTTTGTGACATCCCGTTATTTGTTAAATACTCTGATATAATATGTGCTTATTCGCGCGGGGAAATCGGGGTGTTACAATAACAATAGTATTTTGCTATTGTTCTCCACTCTTTGTATGATGTTCAGTGGCTGTTTTGATTGCTGGGTTTGTTTATGATTGTTTGTAAAGAAAGCAACAGAAGTGCTGGAACAGGGCAGCAGTTTTGCAAACAGGGGCAGAAGTTTTGCAGCAATCCTTGAATGGTTTTGATAAAAGCAAATGGCAAGGTGGATGCTGGAAAGTAGCAGGGTCAGTAGCAGGCAAAATGGTAGGGAAGAAGTGCTGCCCAAGGGCAGCCACTTGCTTGGTTCCTTGCTAGGCTTTGCTCCTCCTTCTTTGCTTGGCAATAACACACGTTTTCTTTCTTTCTTTGTTGAATCAAATAGTAAAAAATAATAATAAAAGTAATAATAATGAATAATAATAATAATAATAAAAATAAAAAGAAAGATAAATAAAAGTTAAAAAATGATAAACTGCAAAGTTCGCAGAGCGGATATAACATCGCTCTGCGAAACCCCTTTTTTTTTCTTTTTATTAAATATCTCTTTTTTTTAAAAGGAGAAAAATAAAAGCTGACTTTTCCTCGTTGACTCTGACTTTCTTTTTTTTTTTAAAAAAAGGCTTGGACAAAATTGGGGTACAACAGCTGCCCCTATTTAATTGTGTCTTCGCGTAGAGAATGTGAGTGCCAAAGGCATCACGTAAACTCTTTGTGAAGAGCAATTAAGTAAAAAAAGGATCCAAATTTTGTCCTTCAAGGTGAGAAAAGACTGTAGTAAATAATGAAAATATTGAAATGCGAAAGCAAATGACAAAAGTAAATACAGGGTCACCTCTGGGTTGGTCACTGGTGCATAAACTTAAGAATAAAACAAGTCGTCGCCTCGGGGGTTGCTTAGACTGACTGGGGATAAAAAAGATAGATCGTCGCCTCGGGGGGTGCTTAGATCTAGAAGACAAGTCGTCGCCTCGGGGGGTACTTAGACTCGCTTGGGGAATTAAAAATAGATCGTCGCCTCGGTGGGTGCTTAGATCTGACAAGTCGTCACCTCGGGGGGTGCTTAGACTGAAAAGGTAAATAGATCGTCGCCTCGGTGGGTGCTTAGATCTGACAAGTCGTCGCCTCGGTGGGTGCTTAGACTGAAAAGGTAAATAGATCGTCACCTCGGTGGGTGCTTAGACTGAAAAGGTAAATAGATCGTCGCCTCGGTGGGTGCTTAGACTGAAAAGGTAAATAGATCGTCGCCTCGGTGGGTGCTTAGATCTGACAAGTCGTCGCCTCGGTGGGTGCTTAGACTGAAAAGGTAAATAGATCGTCGCCTCGGTGGGTGCTTAGATCTGACAAGGTAAATAGATCGTCGCCTCGGTGGGTGCTTAGATCTGACAAGTTGTCGCCTCGATGGGTGCTTAGACTGAAAAGGTAAAAAGATCGTCACCTCGGTGGGTGCTTAGACTGAAAAGGTAAAAAGATCGTCGCATCGGTGGGTGCTTAGATCTGACAAGTCGTCGCCTCGGTGGGTGCTTAGACTGCCGTGGGGATGAATGTAATCGTCTCTAGACGTGGCTAGTACTTAGATTGTTGAAAAGGAAAACATGATTGTTGATGCATGATATGCTTCATGTTGCTTTATGCAGTATGATATGCCATGAGGTAGACTTAGTAAGAAGTTTCTACTGGGGAAACTTAATGGATGTAGGTAAACTCAATGGAGATTAGGATAGTTTGTGAAAGGACTCGTTGGTTTTCTCTTTGAAGAAACCTGCTGGGGAAGTTCCTGAAGGAGGTTCACTGGGGAACACTGGGCTAACTTGATGAATGCCGGTGAATATGGGATATTTACTGGGGAATGCTTGCTGGGGAGCATGATAAATTGTGAGGGAGAGCAAGATATGAATATGAGATGCATGCTAATGAATGAATTTGATATGATGTATGCATTATGCAGATGACATGTGGGATAAACAGACGTCATGTTGAACGTTGGGGATTATGATTGGATGCCGAGCAAGGTCGGGCTTAGGTTGTGATTGTGCCAATGACGATTGGGCTTTGGGTTGTGATTGTGTTTGTGAGTGCCAATGACGATTGGGCTTTGGTTATGACATCACTGGGGATATAAGGATCATTTTGAAAGCTGATTGATATCCAGCCTTAGTGGATGAAAGAAATGCATGGGGTATGCTTTATTTAGGGAGTTCCATCCCTCCGACCCCCGGGATCCTTGCGTTTCACGTACCGTGAGCTACACACTTGCTTTTGCTGAAGAGCAAGACCCTTAAAATGACTGATGAAGAGTTTCAGGCTTTGAGTGCTTTGATACAATACTGGAGACCAACGAAATTCTTTCGACATTTAAGAAATTCAAGTAAAACACACATTTTGTTTTTTTTTGCAAGTTTTTTTTTCCATATTTCAATGCGTTATTTATCACGAATAAAAAATAACATTTTATGAGTTATTGAGAACACAAAGCAATGAAAAGGTTTAAAAATGAATTTTATTCAATGCAAATGATCCCTTGAATGGGTAACAACACATGAAGACGTAATCCTTGTAAGAAGTGATTACTCTGTTGGGGAAAACAAAGAAGCAAAAACAAAAGGAAATTTGTTTGAGTGTTGTTTCAATACAGCACGTGCTATTTTTCCCTATGACTTCGAAATCCTTTGCCTTTGAAAGATGATGACGAGACCGATTCTTCCCTTCTTGAATCCTGTCCGGATCTTGAATGTTGCAGCCCTTTTTGCCTTTCTTATTTGTTTTGAAACCCCCTAACTTTTACCTGGACCGCTCTTTCGAGTTTTCAGTCCACTGGGGTACATTTCCTTTTTTGATGTCCTTAATTTTTGCCTAGACCGCCTTTTCAGGTTTTCGATCCACCAGGACGCTCTCTATTGCCTAAACTGCCCTTTCGGGTTTTCGATTTAGCGAGCTCTTTTTTTTTTCTTTAGGCATAGTACTTCTTGACTGCGTCGGAGTTTATCGAGAGTGGAAACTCCTCTCCATCCATAGTGGTGATGATTAAGGCTCCACCAGAGAAAGCTTTCTTTACCACATATGGTCCTTCGTAGCTAGGAGTCCATTTCCCATGGGGATCCTTGTGGATGGGTAATATCTTCTTTAGCACTAAGTCTCCTTCTCGGAATTCTCGAGGACGAACCTTTTTGTCGAATGCCCTCTTAAGCATCCTTTGGTACAGCTGTCCATGACATAATGCTGTTAGACGCTTCTCTTCTATGAGGTTCAGTTGGTCGAACCTTGTTTGGACCCATTCGGTTTCTTCGAACTTAGTCTCCATCACGACCCTTAATGAGGGGATTTCAACTTCAATGGGAAGCACAGCTTCCATACCGTATACCAGGGAAAAAGGGGTTGCCCCAGTGGAAGTGCAAACGACTGTTCTGTAGCCATGTAGTGCAAAGGGAAGCATCTCATGCCAATCCTTATAGGTTTTAACCATCTTCTGGATGATTTTCTTGATATTCTTATTGGCCGCTTCTACCGCACCGTTCATCTTTGGCCGATAAGGTGAGGAATTATGGTGCTCGATCTTGAAGTCTTTGCACAACTCCTTCACTATGTTGTTGTTCAGGTTTGCCCCATTATCCGTGATGATTTTGTGGGGAGTGCCGTAACGGCAAATGATTTCCTTCTTGATGAATTGGGCTACCACTTGTTTTGTTACATTGGCATAAGAAGCCGCTTCGACCCACTTGGTGAAATAGTCGATGGCAACCAGGATGAACCGGTGTCCATTTGAAGCCTTTGGCTCAATCATTTCAATCATGTATATGCCCCACATGGAGAATGGCCAGGGTGCCGTCATGACGTTCAAAGGAGTTGGTGGCACGTGCACCTTGTTGGCGTAAATTTGACACTTGTGACAAGTCTTGGCGTAGCGGAAACAGTCAGCCTCCATAGTTAGCCAGTAATAGCCCGCCCTTAGGATTTTCTTTGCCATTGCATGGCCATTGGCATGGGTTCCAAAGGCTCCCTCGTGGATTTCTTTGATGAGCATGTCTGCTTCGTGTTTATCCACACACCTGAGCAAGACCATGTCATAATTTCTTTTGTAGAGGGTGTTCCCGCTGAGGAAGAACTGGGATGCCAATCTCCTGAGGGTTCTCTTGTCTGTTTGTGAGACATTCTTGGGATACTCTTGCTCTTCGAGGTATCGCTTGATGTCGTAAAACCAGGGTTTGTCGTCAAGTCCTTCTTCGACTACTGCACATACAACTGGTTTATCCCTACGATCCATCTTTATGATTGGCGTCTCGTTGTGGAAGTTTACTTGGTACATTGATGATAATGTAGCCAAAGCATCTGCTACCTGATTTTCTTCTCGAGGTATGTGATGAAAAGTGATCTCATCAAAATGCTCAATCAATTCTACAACCCGGGCACGATAGGGAATCAAATTGGGATGTTTTGTTTCCCACTCTCCTTTGACTTGATAGATGACTAGGGCTGAGTCCCCGTATACTTCAAGGATTTTGCTCCTTAGATCAATTGCTGCTTCGAGACCCAAGATGCACGCTTCATATTCTGCCATGTTATTGGTGCAGTCAAAGCATAACCTTGCTGTGAAGGGTTGATACCCATTTCTTGGTGATATTAGGACTGCCCCGATCCCGTGCCCCATGGCATTTGAGGCACCATCGAAAGCGAGCTTCCATCGAGCTCCTGGTTCTGGCCATTCGTCATCACTTAGGACCCTTTCGTCATTCATGGCTACAACGTCTTCATCAGGGAAGTCAAATTGTATGGGTTGATAGTCCTCCAATGGTTGGTGAGCAAGGTGCTCGGATAAAACACTCCCCTTTATAGCCTTTTGAGTGACATATTGGATGTCGTACTCAGACAGCAGCATTTGCCAACGGGCTATCTTTCCTGTGAGGGCAGGCTTTTCAAAGATGTATTTGATGGGATCCATCTTTGATATCAACCAAGTGGTATGGGTCAACATGTACTGTCTTAAGCGTCGGGCAGCCCATGCCAAGGCACAGCAAGTCTTTTCGAGCGAAGTATACCTCGATTCACAATCGGTGAACTTCTTGCTTAGATAGTAAATTGCGTGCTCTTTTCTTCCGGTTTCATCTTGTTGTCCTAGCACACAGCCCATTGATCCATCAAGCACGGTTAAGTACAAGATGAGAGGTTTACCGGAACCGGAGGTGTCAATATCGGTGGTTCTTGCAGGTATTGCTTGATCTTGTCAAACGCCTCTTGGCAGTCCTCATTCCACTGGACGGTTTGATTTTTCCTCAGCAGTTTGAAGATTGGTTCGCAGGTGGCTGTCATATGCGAGATGAATCTAGCAATGTAGTTCAATCTTCCTAAGAACCCACGAACCTCCTTCTCGGTGTTTGGTGCTGGCATATCTTGTATGGCCTTTACCTTGTCAAGATTCACTTCAATTCCCCTTTGGCTAACGATGAAACCCAATAACTTTCTAAACCTAACACCAAATGTGCACTTGTTAGGATTTAAGTGTAGCTTGAACTTTCTCAGGCGTTCGAATAACTTTTGCAAATGGACAAGGTGATCCTCCTCCGTCTGGGATTTGGCAATCATATCATCGACGTAGACCTCTATTTCCTTATGAATCATGTCGTGGAAAAGAGTCACCATTGCTCTTTGATATGTTGCCCCGACATTTGTCAATCCGAAGGGCATTACCTTGTAGCAGAAAGTTCCCCATGGGGTGATGAATGTGGTTTTCTCCATGTCCTCTGGAGCCATTTTGATTTGGTTATATCCCGAGAAACCGTCCATGAACGAGAATACTGATAATTGGGCGGTGTTGTCTACCAATATGTCAATATGTGGTAGTGGGAAATCATCCTTTGGGCTTGCTCTATTCAAGTCCCGGTAGTCCACACACATCCTGACTTTGCCATCCTTTTTTGGGACTGGCACAATGTTGGCAACCCATTGTGGGTACTTGGTCACTGCTAAGAAGCCGGCATCGAACTGCTTTTTGACCTCATCTCTGATCTTGAGAGCCATGTCGGGCTTGGTTCTTCTCAACTTTTGCTTCACTGGTGGGCATTCTGGCTTGAGTGGTAGTCTATGCACGACTATGTTGGGGTCTAATCCTGGCATATCCTGATACGACCAAGTGAACACATCCACATACTCTTGTAGAAGCTTAACCAGCTTTTCCTTTACATCATCTTGCAGGGAGGCTTCCACTTTGACCTCTTTCTTGTCCTCTTCGGTCCCAAAATTGATCATTTCAACTGGCTCCTGATGAGGTTGTATTACCCTATCCTCCTGATCCCCAAGTCTGGACAATTCTTCAGGCAGTTCATAATCGTCCTCTTCATCATCTTCCGTTTGGTTAATCGGGAAATCGAAGTTGTAAGGGATTATAGCCGTGTTGTTTTTGGTTGGTGGATTTGTGGATCTGCATGAGTATGATTTTTTTTTAGGTTTTTGCAGAATTTTTTTTTTAAATATTGCGATTAAAGAACAAAAAAGAAATGAACTCAATTGAACATAAAATGCAATTTTTATTTATGATTGAAATAACTTAAAAACATGGGGGCCCCACACAACTAATCATTTGCCTTGGGCAGAGCAAAATGATTTTTTTTTAAAACAAAAAACAAACATGGTAAATTACTTGAACATGGAAACGGTTTCGGGAACTTTGATGGCCTTCCAGTTGTTCAAGATCTCGTCCGAAGTACAGCGGTGCACCAAGTCGGGCACTTCTTCGTCTGTGTCTTCAAGCAGAGCTACTTGGTCTTCGTAGCTAAAACCCGCACTGTAGAATGTTTCCAAAATAGGAGGGATCCCTTGCTTTTGAGGCTTTGAGGAGGTTTCTGCTGATGGCAGGTATCCTAGCCCAAAACGGTTCTTCTTTTCTGGTATGTCTACCAGCTTGCCCCATCCGGTGAGTCTACTCTCTTCTAGAGCTTCTCTTATGGCTCTCCATGATGACATGGGTGTCCTTGCTCCCTTCTTGCGCCCCGAGCTTATGGTCACGACATTTGCCACTTCCAAAGACTGGAAGGGAACATCCACAGCTTCTTCGTCCGTTTCTATGTAACGGAATGACGAAAGATGGCTTACCATCATATCCTCTTGACCCGAAACTACGATCATCTTGTTATCGACAATGAATTTGAGCTTCTGTTGTAGAGTGGAGGTGATGGCTCCGGCGGTGTGAATCCAAGGTCGTCCTAGAAGACAACTGTAAGTTGGATTAATGTCCATGACTTGGAATGTGATGGTGAAAACCTGTGGCCCGATTTGAACTGGTAGGTCAATCTCTCCTATGACGGCCCTTCTTGACCCGTCGAAGGCTTTTACCACTAAAGCGCTTGGCTTCATTACTGTCCCTTCACATGATAGCTTTAAAAGGGTAGTCTTTGGCATTACGTTCAAAGATGATCCCGTGTCCACTAATACTCGAGAGAGGATGTGGTCCAAGCACTTTACAGAGATGTGTAAAGCCCGGTTGTGAATATGCCCCTCGTCGGGTAGCTCATCATCGTTGAAGCCCAAATACCTGCTTGAGGTAATGTTTGCGACTATCCCGTCAAACTGGTCCACAGGGATGTCCTTAGTGACATGTGCCTCACTAAGGATCCGCAATAATGCTTCTCGGTGAGCCTCCGAGCTTAGCAACAAAGATAACATGGAGATTTTGGAGGGAGTTTGACCCAACTGGTCAATTATCTTATACTCGCTCTTTTGGATTATCCTTAGGAACTCCTCGGCCTCTTTTTGTGGGGCTGTTTTCTGGGAGGGTCCTGCTTGGTTCTCATCCTCCTCCACATCCTTTTCCTTGAGTGGTTCCCTTGGTAATTCTGCTGGTGTCTTCCCGAGTTTCTCCGGAGCGAAGACTCTACCACTCCTCGTCATACCGCCAACGCCGGCAATGTTAACGACGCTGGATTCTATTTTTGCCAATGGCTTTCCCTCCATATAAGCGACCGGTTGGTAATTCCACGGCACTTTCTTTGTACTCTCAAAAGGGAAAGGTGCCGGCACATGGAATGTTATGGGCTTCACAGGTATTTGTACCTCTCTCCTTTGGTATGGGATTTCGAGAGGTTTTGGGTCTTGGGACTCCAGAGTAGCAACGTCCGTGCTATCTTTTGCATAGCCCATTTGGATCCAACCTTGGTCCATCAACTTTTGAAGACATTTCTTCAATTCTTCACACTTGTCCGGATTAATTATGCAGGCTTCGCAGTTGGCGTGCATCTCTTCGAACAAACCAAAGCCGATCAACCTTTCCCTTATGACTGACATGGGGGTCTTTACATTGATCACCTCTTGGATTGGGCCAATGTTTTCAAATTCTTCCACTGCGTTCACAGATGGACCCGCATGCCCCGGCAATGGATTGTTTTTCACGTTTGGGTTTTCCTCCTTGAAGGACAGCAACTTCCGGTCAATGAGATTCTGGACCTTGTATTTGAAAGCTTTACAGCCTTCGATGTTGTGTCCCGGGGATCCCGCGTGGTATTCACACCTTGCATTTGCGTCATACCCAGGTGGATATGGTGGCAACAAAGGTTGCAGTGGTCTTGGCTCGACCATCCCCTTTGGGATTAAGTACGGCAAGATTTGACCGTATGGCATGGGTACAGGATCAAACTGCACGTTTCTAAAGTTATTCTTTGGGCCAGTTTGATTTCTCGGTGGATACCCACTTCGTTGCTGCTGTTGATGTTGCTGAGGCAAAACTGATGGTTGTTGAGGTGGAGTCGTGGGGCTTGGTTGATATGGGTACTGTCCCTGAGTTGCTGCTGCTGCCACATAAGGATAATGGTAGCGAGGCATTTGAGTTGAGGGTGGACGATGGTCCTACCAAAACAGCGTTCGTTTCCCCTTCTTTCTTTTTATGAAAGTTACTGGGGAGTCTTCTGGCTCCACTTTGAGCTTCAGGAGGGCCTTGAATCTTTCCCCTCTTCACTCCATCTTCTATTTGCTCACCAATTATGACTAGATCGGAGAAGCCAGATGATGTGCATCCAATCATTTTATCATAATATGGGCCTTGTAGTGTGCCCATGAAGGTGTCAACCAACTCTCTTTCCAAAAGCGGTGGCTGCACGCGAGATGCTAGTTCCCTCCACCTTTGAGCGTACTCTTTGAAGGACTCGTTACTCCTTTGGACAAGGTTTTGTAACTGCATCCTGTTGGGAGCCATATCCAAATTATATTTGTATTGCTTCAAAAAAGAATCGGCCAAGTCTTTCCAAGTTTGGACATGGGTACGCTCCAATTGCATATACCAATCCAATGACGCTCCGCTTAAACTGTCTTGAAACACATGGATCATGAGTTTCTCGTTTGTAGCGTAGGCCGCCATCTTCCTACAAAACATCCTCAGATGATTTCTAGGGCATTGAATACCTTTGTTCTCAAAGTCCGGCACTTTGAACTTCGGAGGGATTACCACATCGGGTACCAAACACATATCCAAGGCATTGTAGGCACCATATGAGCTGGATCCTTCGACATCCTTCAACCTCTCTTCCAAAACACGATACATTTGAGCGGAATCGTTGTCTTGGTGGGTATTGCCGGGAGCAGAATGCCTAAGCTGAGTGTCTTCCACATTATGAGAAACAATCTCATGTTGAGTGTTGGAATTCCCTGGAGGACGATGCTCTTCGTTCCTAACGGGGATGGTACGCTGTGGTTGAGGAGGTGGCACAAGGCTATCACCTTCGGGTGGGGTATAACCTTGAGGAAGACCGTAAGGGGGCGATTGTACATTGGCAGTATCTACAGCTGGACGAGGGTTGCTTTCCTGGGTGGACAGAGCTTGCATTAACTCTAACATTTGATCCATTTTCTCTTTCATGGCATCAACCTCTCCTCTCAACTTGATTTTGTTCCAAGTTATCCATGATCCTTTTCTTGTTAGCGCGTGTTCCGTACGAGTGTCGGAGATTAGGGTCTTGGGCCGATGGCTTCTTGGGTTTTCTGGCTAGGATTGCTTCAAACTGTTTTTAGGGAAATGAAATGAGTGTTTTTCCTTTTTTTTTAAGAAAAATGCATGAAAATGCATGTGAATGCATGTATGCGATGTATATGAAAAACATGCGTTTTTTTATTTTGCTTTGCGGGGAAATTAAAGGCGCGCAGTTAACATTAGCAATTAGAAATATTAAGAGCCGGGAAATAAACATTGCTTCAAAATTAATATTTGATTGAATAACATTTAGATTACAAGGCGTAATTAATGCTAATACAAATCAAACAGCCGCTCTTTTTTCAGCTTTGTCTATTTCTTCCCTATAGAAGTCTACGGTGTCTTTGCAGAACTTCATGAATTTCTGGATCTTCTTAGGGATGACAAAGTAAGGCATGACCATCTCGGCTTTTGCTAGCTTCTTCAGAAGTTGGGCAATGACCATATTTGAGAACGCGACCAATTTTATGAAGTCTTCACTTAATAGGACGGCGTCTTGCCACACAAACTCAATCACCTCCTTGCGTTGAGCTAGCTTGGTGTTTGCACTTCTAATCTCATCATGTACTTGTGCAATATGGTCCCCGTGCTCTCTTGCAATATGGTCGAAATATTCTTCATATTTCTTGATATCGGCTTTGAGATGATTGCACTTAAGCTTCCCTTGAAGAGAAAGGTTCTCATATTCTTGCCTCTGGACGCGCTCGGTTTGTAGCCGCTCTTTGTACTCTTTGACGACCTCTTGGAGTTGTTGATTTTTCTCTTGATATTTCAACCTCCATTTTCTTTGAGCTTCAATGGCTAACTCCCCGAACTTTTTGAGTTCTTGGTTGGAATGCAAGACTTTTTCCAACTCTTCGTCCTTGGCTATGAGATTAGCGTCGGCACTAACCAAACCACCCCCGATCCATTCTCTTTTCCCCTCGGAGATTTTGTTGTTTCCTCTCGATCTCTCTTCGCTCTAGCAATCTCTCCCAAAGCTTGAAGGTGCTTTAATTCTAACTCCCCATTTTTGCTTCGGAGTTCTTGAATCTTGGCTTTAAGCTCTTCCGCTTCTTTAGTGGGAATGGTTATGATTGGCTTAGGTGAGAGAGGTTTAGGAGGGCATACAACCTCAAAGGGTAACTTGATTATCTTGACCCTTTCTTTCACCCATTGAGTGTAGGGAGGCTTGGCTACACAATTCCTTTTGCCAACCTTTCTCTTGTGTACTTGGCTCCAAGCTCTTTGGATCTTTTCTAGCAATGCCAAGTTTTTATCTCCTTCCTTGAGAAAGAAAGCTTCCAACAAGTAGTCATCGGGTTTGTCCTCCATTGGGTAACCTAACTGACGGAGAGAAAGGACCGGGTTATAGTTGATGCATCCCTTAGTACCTATGAGGGGCACATTGGGGAAATCACCGCAGCTAAGGATGACTTCTGGATCCTCTAACTCTCGAGAATACCAATGGATATCCCCCTCGGTGAGAGCCGTCATCCGTTGTGACCACTTGAGCTTAGCTTGGTTTTCCACAAAATCCGGATCTCTTGGCATGTGGGACATTAACCATGCTTGCACCAAAGGATTACAACAAGAAATTGTGCCTCCTCTCCCTTTTTCATGCCTAGCATAAAGGGAACGATAGAAATCCGCTAAAAGTGTGGGAACCGGATTTTTAGTCATGAATACCCTTATAGCCGGGAAATCTATGAAGTCCTCCATACTAGGGAACAAAACTAATCCATATATCAAGAGAGCTAGGATTGCATTGAACGCTTTCCCCTCTTTGTTGGCTAACAAGTCTCGAGCCTTAGCCTCCAAAAACCTCCTTGTGAATCCCCTTGTGCTTCCTCTAGTTTCCAAGTGTGGTGCTGCCTCTTGGACACTAAGGTGTAAAGATTCGGCGATGACTTCTAAAGTAGGGTCTTTTCCCGAACCGAGGTAAAGCCCATGATCCTTCAAACTACATCCCAAAATCTTTTCGAATTCTTCCAAGGTTGGGGCTAACTGGAAATCCTGGAATGTGAAGCATCGGAGAGGTGGGTCATAGAACTGAGCCAATGTAGTTAAAGCCATTGTATCTACTTCCACGTGCAGGAGGTCAAGTAACAATCCATAATTTGCTTGGAAATTACTCTTGTTGATTGAAGTGAGCTTACTACTCAAAACTAACAGGCTTTCTACTTTAGGAGCCTTGACCTTGAAAGCTAGCATGTTTCTCTTTCCGGAAGCCATATTTCTTTTGCTAATTACTGATTGCCTTTTTAATTCCCTATAAAGCAAAATGTACATGCAAAAATCATTTTCATGAATGCAAATGTATGGTATGCAGAGGTATGGTATAGGAATGTTCAAAACTTCCCCCCATTCTCACATGTAGGCTCTAGAGATGAGATTTTCTAAAAGGTCCCTAGAGTCACGGATTCTACAAGGACTTATAATTGCTGTTGCAAATACTCGCAATACAACCATACTCCCAAGAGAATCTACTCTAGGCAGGGTTCTCATGTCGGTTCCTACAAGACATACGTCAGGAGGTCCAGCACTACACAAACCCAAACTTATCTTAATTTTCTCTCAAAGCTCGGGTATAGAGCTTCACACGTTCGGCATTAACCCGAACAATGTGACAACACACAGTTGACATTCCCATATGAACATAAAGCATAATGAAGCATATAAATATAGAGCAAAAGAAGAAAAACAGATAAAGATAATAAAGCAAAAGCATGCAAGCAAAATAAAAAACACTTAGCCTAAGAGGGGCTTGACTCGCTAGTGAGGAAGGGTCCCCAGCGGAGTCGCCAGCTGTGCACTCTCTAAAAAAACGCGCCCGAGGTCATAAGGATGCTCGGAAAGAAAATGCGGAGTCGCCACCAAAGTTTTTATTTGTAAAGGGGAACGTTGATAAACCCCTTGAGTTTTTTATTTTTAAAGGGAAACGATAATAAAACCCTTAGCGATGTGGAAAGGATCGCAACCATTATCGGGTTCGGGAGTCGATTATGAAAGGGGAAGGTATTAGCACCCCTCACATCCGTTGTACTCAACGGGAACCTCCTAGTTAGTTAAGGCTAAGGTGTTTTTAAAATTTTGCTTGCATGCTTTAATATATAACGGGGAGAAAGAAAAGGGGGAAAAAGGTAATTTTTATTATTGTGCTTGACAAGAGTGGGCTCTTGCTCCTACGTATCTCCTGGTGCGATGGAGAATTCAAAGCTACGTAGTTCTTTGGTAGAAAAACGTTTATTTGTTGGTTAATTTTAAAGAACGATGTTTTAGATCGTATTCTTTGCGGTTTAAACATAGCTCATATGCTCGCGCGTGGGAGACTTAAGCGTTTGTTTATATTGCGTTTAGAATTGATAAAAACATGTTCGTTTGTGAAAAAAGGTTCGAATTGACCACAGGGGCCAAAGTTTAGGTTTAATTGGTCACGGGGGACCAAGAAAAGGTTCAATTGATCCAACGGGATCGATAATTGATTCAATTGGTCACGGGGGACCAAGAAAGGGTTCAATTGGCCCAACGGGGTCGAGAATTGATTCAATTGGTCACGGGGGACCAAGAAAGGGTTCAATTGGCCCAACGGGGTCGAGAATTGATTCAATTGGTCACGGGGGACCAAGAAAGGGTTCAATTGGATTTGTTTCACGTTTTGAAAATAGAATGACGATTGTCCGAACAACGAGACATACGTCAAGTATTCGTGCAACCGGGGAATGGAGAGACATACGTCAAACCATTCCTTTTTCATTCAAGTTTATTGTCGAAACTTAAAATGTATTTTTTGGTTAAGTTTGAAATGAATGACGATTGTCTAAACAACGAGACATACGTCAAGTGTTTGTGCAATCGGGGAATGGAAAGACATACGTCAAACCACTCCTTTTTCATTTGAGTTTGTTGAAACTTTAAGAAATCCCAAATAAAAGCAAAAACACTTGGTTAAAAAAATTAAGAACAAATTTGTTGTTCAAGATTGTTGTTGAAACTTAATGAACAAAATTTGTTTGTTCAAGTTTGTTTTTGAAACTCAATGAAAAATGAACAAGTTTGTTGTTCAAGTTATTGTTGGAACTTATGAAATTCCCAATATATGCAAAACTCTTGTTATGCTTTGCATAAAATAGGTTTCAATCCTTTCAGATTCTGAATCTTCAGGTCAGAACCTCAGAAGTTAGCTTTCAAAAGCTTAAACTCAGAAGCTGAGTTCTGTCATGGTCGCAGAGCGACCTGAATTTGGCTCTGCGAAACCTTCAGAAGCTGACTTCAGACTCTGAGGTTCAGAAGCACATGGTCGCAGAGCGACCAGAACTTCGCACTGCGAAACCTTCAGAAGCTGACTTCAGACTCTGAAGTTCAGACGCACTTTCGCAAAGTGAACATAACTACGCACTGCGAAACCTTTAGAAACACTGTTCAGAAGCTGCTTCCGAACTACTATTCAGAAGCTGCTTCTGAACTAAATTCAGAACCAAAAAAGGGGTGAAAAACTTTGAATTCAGTTAGAAAAAGAAGTAAACCACTTCTGTTTTTTGTGTTTTGCAAACTTTGGGATTTCTTTGAGGTTTTAAAAGATGTTTTTAGTTCAAAACAAGTTAAAAAAAAACTATGAATGCAGAAAAAGGATGTTGAATCAACAGGGACAACAACACATATGCAAGCAGCAATGCAAATGAAAGATAAAAAGCAGAATGACTTACAAATTCCTGGCAAAGGCTTGGGATGCAAGAAAATGCAAAGGGCTTTGAATGATTGTTGTCTTTGCAAAGCTGGGAATGTTGCAGAATACAAACAGCAATAACAATAGTATTTTGCTATTGTTCTCCACTCTTTGTATGATGTTCAGTGGCTGTTTTGATTGCTGGGTTTGTTTATGATTGTTTGTAAAGAAAGCAACAGAATTTGCTCTAAAATTTCCTCTTAAAATTCTCTCTAAACTTGCTCAAAAAGATTCAGTTCTGAATATCAAGACTAACTGGGTTTTTAGCAAAGAAAAACTGTCTGAAATGTATATCCAAGAAGGTGTCCTCAATCCTTCAGCATTGCATTGCTTATATAGGCAAATTGAGATCAATTGTAATGATGAAAATCCCCTAAAACAAGGTTGTTTTGTGTGCTAAGACCTAGACTTTGGCTAGCATTAAATGCAAAAGAAAGGAAGTGACCTTGCCTTGTAATCATGGTGAAGACTTTGGGTTAATTTCAGAACAAATGGGGCCGAGTTCTGACAGAAAATGCTGGAAAAATGGGAAAACAGGGGTTGTTTGCAACTTGTGGTGCTTTTGGGATTGATCCTTGCAGATTTGGGGAAGAAAAACAGGAAAAGGAGTGTGCTGTCCTGTGCAGAGATTGGGAGAAAACATGGAAAAGGTGATGCACACAGGGGCAGCAGCAGAGAACCAATAGCAAGGGTGAAGTGCTGGAACAGGGAAGCAGTTTTGCAAACAGGGGCAGCAGTTTTGCAGCAATCCTTGAATGGTTTTGATAAAGCAAATGGCAAGGTGGATGCTGGAAAGTAGCAGGGTCAGTAGCAGGCAAAATGGTAGGGAAGAAGTGCTGCCCAAGGGCAGCCACTTGCTTGGTTCCTTGCTAGGCTTTGCTCCTCCTTCTTTGCTTGGCAATAACACACGTTTTCTTTCTTTCTTTGTTGAATCAAACAGTAAAAACTAATAATAAAAGTAATAATAATGAATAATAATAATAATAATAATAAAAATAAAAATAAAGATAAATAAAAGATAAAAAATGATAAACTGCAAAGTTCGCAGAGCGGATATAACATCGCTATGCGAAACCCTTTTTTTTTTCTTTTTATTAAATATCTCTTTTTTTTAAAAGGAGAAAAATAAAAGCTGACTTTTCCTCGTTGACTCTGACTTTCTCTTTTTTTTTTTTAAAAGGCTTGGACAAAATTGGGGTACAACACTTCTTTTCTCTTTATTTTATAAAGTGTTGTTACTCTTATTTCGTAAATACATTTTTTGTGGTGATTATTTCATATATACTAGTACAACTAACAATTTTTTTATAAAAATATCTAAAAGCCAACAAATATCTCTTTTTTATTTTTTGAGAGGACAAGTAAATATCACGAATGACACATTATTACAGTACTTCATCCGGTCTCATATATAAGAAAATATTCTTTTTCTATGTTCAATGAATAATTGATGTATTTGGTCTACATTGTAAAACAGATATATTAATTATTCAATAAACCGAAAAAAAAATATTTTCTTATATATAAGACCAAAGGAAGAAGTCATTTTCATATTTTAGAACAATTCTTTTAGCAATATTCAGATAACATTCTTAGTAAAAAAAAGATAGATAATATTCTATTATTTATCCCCTAAAAAAAAATCTATTACTCATTTTATTTCACTTCATCCATCAATTATCATATTGAATTGGTCACAAAAAATCCTGAATTGAATACACCCTTAATGTGGGCCAAATTCATCGACACGTATATATTTCATTCCTGCTTTCTTTGTCTCAAGCCATACATTGGGTCCCACTTGACATGCAAAATCTAGTTTCTTATAGCTCTCGAATTCTACCTCAACTCAACCTTCTATCTAGATTCACTATTCAGCCATGGTTTCTTCTAACACTTTATCTCTTTCTCTAATCTTATTCATCTCTTTCTCTTCCTTATTTTCTCCATCTCAATCACACAACAAGGTTTCTTTAGAATTGTACTATGAAAGCTTATGTCCTTACTGTGCCAATTTCATAGTCAATTACCTACCTCAAATATTTCAACACGACCTTACCTCAATCGTTGACCTTAAACTTGTTCCTTGGGGTAATGCTAAACTTAGAGGTAACTCCACCATTGTTTGCCAGGTAATTTCCTCTCTCCTCCTCTCTCTCTCTATATATATATATATAGACACACACTTCGCTCCTCTGGTCTCGAATATAAGAAAGAAAAAAAGTCAAACAAAACAGTGTATCGGTTTAAATTTTTAACCAAATACATCTTTGTTTGATTTTTTTTTTTTTTGGTTTTCGTTTGAGGCCGGAGTAGTATATTAATATTATATATGATTTAATTAATTAATTTGGGTTGGTGATTGATGAGAATTGCAGCATGGTCCAGATGAGTGCTTGCTGGACAGGGTTGAAGCATGTGCTATTGATATCTGGCCTCAACTGGTAAAAATTGCTTTGCCTCTTTAACAAATAGAGAGATAGAGAAAGCTATGAAATAGATTAACTGGAAATTAACATGCATGTTGTTCTCTGTATTGTTTTCTCAATTAGTCAATTATTTGAAGGTAATTTTCTTTGTTTGTGATGACCACTACTATTATAGTTAGTGTGTATGAGGTTTCGACCCAGTGATAAGAGTTTGACTTTGTAATATTAAGGGACGAAATTTAAATGCAAAATGGGACGGTTGTAAAATGGTTATTAGTGTTATTCTTATTAATCATAATTTCTCTCTAAAATAAACTATGATAATTAGTATTAATAGTTAAAAAACAAAAGCAGCTGGTTTATGACTTGTTTGGGTTGACTGATTTGAGTTTACCTACTATCATAAGCACTTGTGAGACTGTTTGGTAGCGCTCATGGAAACAACTTATTACACGTCCCATAAGCTTTGCAGGATAGCTTATGCAAACAAATTATAGAGTATATGAAGCCGGTTTGACTTTATTTTCCTTTCTTAAAGAAATATACTATACATAAGTATTTCTATGGTAAGCGTGTATGCTATTAGCACTTAATTAAGTTGTGTATAGTATAATTCATAATCCATTCAAGGCCAGTTAATATTGGAAATGACTTTGGAGTTATGTTCGTTGTCTCTTTACGTGCCTGTTTTGTCTTGCATGTAAACCAATGGGCAATTAAATGGTCTTATTTGTTTGAAATTACCTTTTTTTAATACCTTTTCTGTGTATTTAAATGTTTCAGATATTTCATAAACTGATCTTTCTTTTAGTTCATTATAACAATGCTTTGCGTTTATTTCATTGTTATGAGAATTTCATTTATATGATTCTTGCCTTTCTGCAGAGCGAACATTTTCCTTTCATCCATTGTGTTGAGGATCTGTCGTATCAGGGGAAGCACACAGAATGGGAATCTTGTTATGAGAAACTGGGTCTGGATTCATCACTTGTCGATCATTGTTATCATAGTGAGCATGGAAAAGAGGTTAGTTATTTTTCTGATTTAGTTTTTGTCCTTGAAACACCGTGCTCTCGCCGAGATAGCAGTAGTGTCTACAATGCCATTTTCAGCCATTCTGAAATGTATTTGGGTGTTGCGAATTATTTTGAATAACTTCTCTTCGATAATTATTGGTATGAACCTTGAAGTTTTACTAACAGTGCTAAATGAAACTAACTTATGGAACTTGAGAACAAGAATGTTTGAATGATCATATGAATGCAGAATTGGTGCGGTCTTCTTGATTCTTTAGTTCAACTAGCTGTTACTGGTTCTATTACGTGAAACTTGCATTGAAGTAACACTAGAAACAATCTCTCTTTAAGTCTCAACATACTCTTTATTACTGAGTGAAATCCATGCAGGTAGGTCTCACTGAATATAGAGCGGACCCAACATTAAATTTCACCCAATGATAAAAAGTGTGTTGAAAATAGTGTGTTAGAGAGAGTGTGTTGGATGCACTCTTCACTTAGGGTTTGGTGCTATTGACAATGTTTTTATATGGCATTTGTTCTGTATTCATCTACTGTTTGATTTTTACAGAACACTGAAGCAGTGTAATATGATATTAGAGGACTTGTGGATTCTTTACTGTAACTACTACCAAAAGATATAATAGAAATGCCAAATTATTATAGCTTCTGAAGTCTTAACAATCATATTTCTTCATGATAATTTGGCAAAATCCTTTTTCAATATATTCTCTATCCCTACCTTTCACAAAGGCAGTAACAACATGGTGATAGATGAGCTGAGTGACTGAGTCTATATATCATTGTTGGAATATTTTCAGGAACAATTGCCAAATCAAGTGAAATTGTGATAGTTAATCTTGTGCTAGCGACAATGCTTTTATCTTGCATAATGATGTCCTTGTCTACTGCTAATCTGGCATATCTAATGAAGTAGCCTTTAAACCAATTCTAAAATCTGGTATAGAAGAAGAAATTCCTCTGGTTTTGATGTGCTACAGAATTCTGAAGTAGTGTAATATTGGTAATTAGTGCTTCTTAACATCCGTCCTTCTTCATGATAATCTTGAAAAGTCCTTTTTCAGTAGTTTGCCAAACATGCAGAATGTTAACACTCCACTCTATCTTGGTGATTAAATAGATATGACAGATGAGCTTTTGAGTCTATATACCATTGTTTGGCTGAATTTTTTTCTCTCTCACAAGTAACCAACTATTATCATCTTGATACAGTTGGATCTAAAGTACGCAGCTAAAACAAATGCTCTACAGCCTCCTCACACGTACGTTCCATGGGTAGTTGTGGATGGAGAACCACTCTATGATGTAAGTCTTGCAATTTGGTATCTAGCTTAACATACGCCTTATTTCAATGCTTGAAATTTTCGCAACGCTATACCTCTAGTAAATATTAAATGACAATTAAAATTGATTTTACACATATATGGTGTATATCATATAATGAATGACATTATATATGTCCTGAAACTCACATGAATTTGCAAATTTCTTTTGTTGCAGGATTATAGAAACTTCTTAAGCTATGTCTGTAAGGCTTATCAAGGCACCGACGCACCACAAATTTGCACTGGAGCATCATTTCTTAGTACTGTTCGAGAAGTGGAAGCGAAGACTAAGCATTCATTCTGTGCTAAGGAAAGAGTGATGCCAACATGGGAAAAAATAAGGTCAACCATTACCTCACGGATGAACTTTCTAGGTGCAGTTTAGATGTGCCAATGTTGTAACATAGAATCAGTTTGTTCACGTTCTCTTGTAATAATCCCTAGAAAACTGCAAATAAAACACGTCGTGATTTAGTAGTACTTTCTCAGTTAAACATTGTTGTGTATAAATAATGTATGATGTTTGCAAGGAAATTGAATAATTTGCATATTTCTCAGTTAGATATATTGTACATTGTTGCGAATAATTTATTTAAAGGATGTTTACAAGGGATTAAAACGAAATGTGATATATTTATAAAAATCAAAAACTTACTTAATCTTATAAATTATATACTTTATAGCTATTATTGAAATAAATAAATCATCTATAATTATTGATTGTGATGCAATTTTTCTTTCATAAAATAAATTTAGAGTGAGAGGATGATGTCTCAATTGTTCTTTGATAAAATAAACAATAACTATCAAACCTTATTTCACGAAATAGAGTCGGCTAAACTTTATATACATTAGACCATTTCCAGGTCAGTTATGTTTATAATGCAAAAATATTTAATCGGCACCAAAACATTATTGAATTGAATATACCTTAATGTGGACCAAATTCATTGACACGTATTTGTTCACTTGCTTTCTTTGTCTCAAGATAGAAAATTAATACTCTCAATATAAGCAAACGGTTAAAAATTTGTTTAGCCCTTCCCTTAAAAAAAAAATTGTTTTGCCCTTATAATTTTGTTTGTCTCTATAAAAAAAAATTCCTTTTGCTTTTAGTCTTCACAATATTTTTTGTCAACAGTTCTATTCTTGAGTCAACTTATGTATACCCGTAATTTTTTGATAGGAGATAAATTAATGGTTAACAATATATAAACCCAAAGAAAAGAGGAATAACAGAGGAGGCTAGAGTTTTATTATTTAGAATACTATAACTTCTGAAAATAAAGGTTGCAACGAGAACATATTATAAAACATAAAAATACTAGACTACTCTTAACCTAGTTAAACTTAATGAAATAACCTAATTATTTAACATTAACAAAGTTTGGAATGTCTATTAAACAGTTTTGTGCGTGTTAATACTCGTAACTTACCAAAATAATAAAGTTTGGTTTTTTAACAAAATCACAAGAATGTGGATCTAGAAATTAAATTTTAAATATTTTTTTAAAAAAGTTTTATTATAACTCATAAAATGCATCTGTAAATTTTGGTAGCATTTCGATAAAGCTGTAATTTATTTTAATTTTTATAAAAACTAAAATTGATGATGAAAAACTATGGTAAAGACTAAAAAAATTATACAAATAAAAAAAGAGATATGATAAGAATTAAATTTATATTCAACTCTAAACAAACTAATAATCTATTAACTTGTTTTCCGGCCTTGTAAAATGGTTCCCATTTGGCTTTAAGTCCTTAAATATTTATTTTTAGATTATATCTCTGTAATATAAAATTTTCATTGTTATATTTTAAGTTAGATGATATGACTGACTGCCACATTACAACACATTAAATTTTGATGTCATATGGTATGGAGTTGTCACGTCATCAGTGCCACATCAATATCCAATGGATGACTGCCATATGGTAGTGACTAAAAACTAAACATAATTGCAAGGCATCCACCGATACAACCATATGTTTAATTTTATTATTTTCATCCATGTCACGTGGCAGCAACTCATCAAAAGATAATGAGACACCTAAGTTACCACGTGACACCAAAATCTAACATGGTATGTCATGTCATGTCAATGTACCACATAATCTATCTATATAATTTGAAAGAGAAGATGTCATATTGCATGTTTGGTTCCACTTTTAGAGGAGCCATAATTGATTTTGGAGATGTAGAATTTATTCTAACATGTTTGGTTGATGTCGAGTAGAACTGATTCTGCCTCCAGAATTGATTCTACTTGAAGCTATGATTTACAACTTTTGGTTTTAGAATTGATTTCCACACACAAATTTATAGTTCAACTTACTTTTACATAAATGTATCTGTTGTGAGTTCGAACAAATAATCACACCATTAAAACTTAGACAGCAAAGGAAGTAGTAATCAACGAGTAAAGTAGCCTCAAGCAGCAACAACAACAATAAATAAACCTAGATCTAAGTGTAAAGCAACACTATAAGTATATTCAAAGCAACAAAGATAAGACAGAAGAAAAGAAAACAAACACACCAATATTGTTTACCCAGTTCGGTCCAATTATGACCTACTCCGGGGGAGAGAGCAGCTCTCTGATCCACTATAATAAGAGTGATACAAAGAGGTTACAAGAAATTAACTTCAAAGCTCACAAAGAACAAAACCTAATTTCTACCCTTTTTTATCCTTCCAATGATGAAATCTCACTATCCAGGGTGTTTACAAATGTTTTCCAACCCAAGAATTAAACTTCCACCAAATACTCTCAATCCTAAAGTTCTCTCATTTGGTTTCTCAAGTTTCTCTATCTTGAAGCTACACAAAATACATGAAGAATGAAGATTTATATAAGGTTCAGATCCCGAGAAATCGTGTCCCGAATACCAAGAATTGTTCCCTGATTTCAATTTGTACATTGTACTATCCGAACATTATCTGCAAAATCGGGCCCCAATTTTTACAAATCGTGCTTCGATTTTTGGCGAACCAAAATCCCAAAACATGAGCAAAATCGTGTCACGATTGTACCAAATCGGGCCACGATTTTTCACAAACTTCATCCATAAATTCTTGATTCAATTTCAACTGTATCCAAACACAAATCACTTTTAGTGAAAATAATTTTTAACCAAAATCAATTATATCATTATCAATTCTCTCTACCACACAACTAACGCACAAAGACTAAAACAACAAGAGTCATAAATTACAGCAATACAGTCGGATAAATTAAATTTCTAAATGATTACAAGTTAAAACTACAAAATGACCTTAAAAAAAGTGGTTGAGAAACAAGACAAAAGAAGAAAAATGTTGGCCAGGTGTTACTCGTACCACGCATGCAAAGTAGTATATTGTTCTCGAATCCAACTCAACGACTATGAGTTTGAGATTCAGTTCAGCCATGGTTTCTTCCAACACCTTTTCTCTTTCTCTTTCTCTGATCCTATTCCTTTCTTTCTCTTCCTTCTTCTCTCCATCTCAATCTCACAACAAAGTTTCCTTAGAATTATACTATGAAAGCTTGTGTCCTTACAGTGCCAATTTCATTGTCAATTACCTACCTAAAATCTTCAAACATGATCTTCTCTCAATAGTTAACCTTAAACTTGTTCCTTGGGGTAATGCTAAGCTTAGAGGTAACTCCACCTTTGATTGCCAGGTAATTTTCCATTTTCTCCGATTTTCTAATTTTTTTAATTAATTGATTGATGAATTAATTGATTAAGTTGGGTTTTGTGATTGATCAAAATTGCAGCATGGTCCATATGAGTGTTTGCTGAACACGGTTGAAGCTTGTGCTATTGATATCTGGCCTCAACTGGTAACAATTTCTTTGACAATTGAATTGTGTTATCTGACACATGCATCTTTCTTTTTTGTATTATTCTTCTTCTTGGAATGACAAATGTTAATACGTTATTGTTATGTTAGTATTTTCTCTAATCCTCTGGCTTAACCAAGTGAACTACCCATCCTCCCGTTTTCTCAATTATTTGAAGCCAACTTTCTTTAATTAGAATGAGGACTACTATGATAATTAGTATTTGTTGAAAAACTTAAACAAGAGCAGCTGCTTGGTAGTTCATAATTTCCATGGTAATTAAATTATAGACTTATGACATGTGTGGATTGACTTATTTGAGTTTACCTTCTCGCACAAGTACATGTGAGATTGTTTGGCAGAGCTTATGACATATCCATAAGCTGATTTCAGCTTATTTTCATATTAGGATAACTTACGAAAAATAACTTATAGCTTATATGAACACTATTTGACTTCTTAAAAAACACAACTTATAGCTTATAAGAAAACTATTTGACTTATATTTTATCTTTTGTTATAGAAAAAGCTTATACGTAAGCACTCATATGATAAATGTTTATGCCATTAACGCTTAATTTAGTTGATTATAGAATAGGTCATTGTTCATTCAATTTTCCTGAACATGATAAAAAGGGGGACCAAAAGAACAATTAAGCCTTTATTTTGATGTTGCAGATATTTCTTAATTGTATATTTCTTTTGATTCATTATAACAATGCTTTGCATGTATAATGTATCTCATTATTATAGCCATATAGGTATTTTATTTATATGACTTTCTCCTTTTTGCAGGAAAAGCATTTCTCTTTCATCTATTGTGTTGAGGATCTGGCGTATCAGGGCAAGCGCAAAGAGTGGGAATCTTGTTTTGAGAAACTGGGTCTGGATTCAAAACTTGTTAATGATTGTTATCGTAGTGAACGCGGAAATGAGGTTCGTTTTTTATTTTGTTTTCTTTGAAATACCGTGCTCTCATTGAGATAATAGTGTGTAGAATCCCATTTTCTGCCATCCTATAATTTATTGTATGAACCTTGAAGTTTTACCAACACTGCTAAATGAAACGATCTTATGGAACTTAAGAACTAGAATGGTGGAGCCTTCTTGATTCTTTATTTAACCTAATCGCACAAAGAAGAATGTGTAATTGAAAACTCAGTACTTATGCCAAGTGCCAACTAGCTGTTACTGGTTCTATCATGTGAAACTTGGATTGAAGTGACACTAGCAACACACTCTCTTTAAGTCTTAACTTAGAGTGAAACCCATTTAGGTCTTACCGATTAGGGAGCGGACCCAACTTTGAATTTCACCCAATGATAAAAAGTGGTTGAAGATAGTGTGTTGGATACACTCCTCACTTGGATAATGGTTTGGTGCTAATGACAATGCTTTGATCTGGTCATCTACTGCTTGTTTTTCTGAGTCAACAAAATAAAATAACTAATGAAAATTTATTTTTACTTATTCCAACAATTACCTCTAGATATTGGTCCTAACTTTGCTTTTTACAGGACACGAAGCAGTGTAATATAACTTGTGGCTTCTTTGCTGTAACCACTACTAAAAAAAGATATAATAGAACTGCCAATTTATTATGATTTCTGAACAGTCAAACCTCTTCATGATAATTTGGCAAAATCCCTTTTCGATATATTCCATATCCCTAACTTGCAAAACGTTGTCCAGGCCGTAACAAAGTTGTTATAGATGGGCTGAGTCTATATATCATTATTGAAGTTTATTCAGGAACAATCACCATCTCAAGCAAAATTGTGATGGTTAATCTAGTGATAGTGGCAATGCTTTTATCTAGCTTTATGATATCCTTGTCCACTGCTAATCAGGCATATATCTAAAGAAGCATTTAAACCAATTTCAAAACCTGCTATAGCAGAAATTCCTCTGGTTTTGATTTTCGACGGAATTCTGAAGTATTATACTATTGGTGATAAGCGCTTCTTTGCTGCAACAACTACAAAAATATACTACAAATCTACCAATTCATTGCTTCTTAATTAACTCGGCTCTTTCTTCATGATAATCTTGAAAAAAGATCTTTGTACGTATTTTGATGGTAAATAAAGATATGACAGACGAGCGTTTGAGGCATATCATTGTTTGGCTGAACTTTTTTATCTCACAAGCAGCAATTACTATCTCGATGCAGTTGGAGCTAAAGTATGCAGATGAAACAAATGGTCTACAGCCTCCTCACGAGTATGTTCCATGGGTAGTTGTTGATGGAGAACCACTCTACGAGGTTAGTCTTGCAATTCGGTATCTGGCATGACACAAATGCTTATTTCAGTGCTTGAAATTTACGCAACACTATGCTTGGAACTTACATGAATTTGCTTATTTCTTTTGCTGCAGGATTATGAAAACTTCTTAACCTATATCTGTAAGGCTTATCAAGGCACCGATGCACCCAAAAGTTGCACCCAAGCATCATATCTTAGACGTAGTACTGTTCGAGAAGTGGAAGCGAAGGCTAGGCATTCATTTTGCGTTATGGAAACAGTGATGCCAACATGGGAAAAAATAAGGTCAACTATTGCCTCATGGATGAGCCAGATGAACTGTCTAGGTGAAATCTAGATGCTCCAACGCTGTGTGTGACTCAAAATCAGTTTCTTCATGTTCTCGTGTAATAATCCCTAGAAACTGCAAATAGAACTTGCCATGAGTTAGTAGTACTTTCGCAGTTAAACACTGTTGTGTATAATGTATTTTCATGATGTTTGTAAGTCCAATTCTATGTTTTGTATTTTTCCCAGTATTATTTTTAAGAATCTCTTTACTTGGAAATAAAAGGGTGCAAATGTTAAATGGGAAAGATTATGAAAGATTCAAAAGAAAGGGCTGGCTAAAGCCACGAACATTGAGTTGTTTCATAAGAAGGAATATAAATTTAGATACCTAAGCCACTGAAAACTTCAGCTGCTGTTGTTTGGTAAAAAAGAAAGTGCAAAATGTTGCAAAACCATTTCTCCAAGGAATCAAAATTGGGCACATTCATTATTAAGGATACACTATCCAAGTGAAAATAAAATAACAGAGCCAGTCAATTTTAAAAAGATTATATTTTAGTATATAAATATGAACTTCTTTTTACTATAAAAATATATAAATATGAACTTGGAAGTGATTATTAATTTGATAATTTTCAAAAACATAAAATAAAGATTTCAAATAATGGAACAACATGTGACTTTGAAAGAGAAAAAATGTCCTCACAAAATACATTTTTGGTAACATATATATTTAAATAACTTATAACATTTATTTTATTGACAAAAACATGTTATGGGTTTAATAACACTATAAGCGAGAACTAAAAAACAAGGCGTCGATATGTCCGAGTGGTTAAGGAGACAGACTCGAAATCTGTTGGGCTTTGCCTGCGCAGGTTCGAATCCTGCTGTCGACGATTTTTTTTTACCTTTTTTCATTTATTATTAGTTTCTGCTGATTTCAATTATCCAAACCCTTTGTTATCTTAAAGACTGTGCCACTTATGAAATGTATTTTTTCTTACATACATTCCAAAAAAATACATATTAATAATCATTACAGATTTAACCTTAAAAAAACAATTAAAGAACAATAGATAAAAAAAAAATTGTTAGGATTTTTATAAGTGGTCATGTGATCAATAAATAACTTTTAATTGTTCTTTTTTATACTAAAATCAACTTTTAATAATGATAATCCATATGCCATATTTATATATGATTCAGATTTACTCTTTTCATTCTATCATATTAATCACTCATATCAATTGATACATAGTCTGTATAGACCAGAAACCTTAAACACAAGACTTTTTCTAGTCACACCCCAAAAATGTTTGGTTACACCCAAACCAATTTAAAATTTAATCACAAGACCAAAATTACCCTTTTTCATTTTCACTCCTTGAATCTAACTCCAACTTGCTGGATCATATAGACTTGAGTTTTTTACCACTAATTTCAGGTGTCTTTCAAAACGAAAACATGATCCAAGACTAAAATCAATTCATTCACATCCATATTTTTACAACTGAATCAAATTCCAATTGGTCTTCATATTTATAATTCAACATTCTTTGATTGTTCAATGACTAATTGAGATTATTATTATTAGCCGGTTATTTACTTGTACAAACTGATAAACTCTCAAAATGATCAACATCAATTTGAAGAGATCCAATCCAAAATCTCCAACAAAAAAAGAAAATCAAAGTAAATAAGGGTTTGTTAAAGGGGTTTATTACAATTTTATCATCTAATTTTCCAATTTTATCAAGGCAATATTAACATATATTTTTCAATTTTATCATCTAATTAATATTACTTTTATCACTCCAAAATTAATATATTTTACTATGCAATTATGTAATGGTGATTATATTAATACACGATAAATGATAATTTAGTAAAAATCTCATTATCTCATTCATTTATACAATTTTTTAATATATGTATAATGGCCAAATGAGTCACTTATTTTAAAACTGAGAAAGTATTAGATCAAAATTTTCTTGTTCCCCGTTTTTCATTCAAAAGACCCCACATCTTTTAAAGATGTCGAATCTTAGACCGAGAACCATACAAATATGAAGATCATCTTACAACCAAATGATCTCTTGAAAAATGGCTACCACTCCTCTTCTTGTTCTGATACTTTGAGTTCTCTTTACTTTAAAAAAAATTAAATTGGGTAACAAAACTTTTTAGAAGAGTGAATCTTCATTGCGGTCCTTGAAATTATAGGACTATATCCAAAACATAGTTCCTTACATTAATTAATGGTATTTTAATTCTTCCATCCATTGGTATTTGTAAGGATTATAATATCATCGATTAAGTTTATAATATTAGGGATACATAAAATAAAGTGCGCAACGTTAGAGATGCATTTGATAACAAATAGACAAACTTCGTCAACATTTATTAATTCTAAATAATGATTATTTTAAAATATTGATAATACGGAGACTAAGTTGATATTATTATAGCATTTGGAATAGATAAAATGAACTTGAATGGTAATATATTACATTTCACCTTCTCATGTGTAAATTACACATGAGAGAATCTATTTTCAAAGTCTTGCATAGTCATAAGATTCGAACACGGCTTTTAAACACACATAAAAAAAGTGCAAAAGACATAATTAAATATAATTTGTCTAAATAATATTTATTTAGTGTTAGGATCAAGTGTGGGTCTGTTCGGCAAGACTCATTTTTGAGTTTATAGTTTATAACTTTTCTCTTATAAGTTCATTTGACTAATAGTCGACATATTTGGTAATTGTCACTTTCTCATTAGTTTATAACTTATTTCTATTAGTTTGTAGTAGTTTCTGATAAGCTAATTCAAGTAGCTTATATCTTATCATTACTTATCTCAATTTTACCCCTCTAAACTTAATTGAAAAAAAATATTAATTAAATATATCATGTTCATGTTATTTTATATTTATAAACTAATTAAACCGCTAATTTTATTAAACACTACTATTCAATCGTTAGTTTATTCATTATCAATTGTAAATTAATTTATCAGCTATCTGTATAGACTCACTCAATATAAACTAACTTATCAGTTAGCCGTTATTTTTTTACCAAACAAAGTTATGTATTTCTCCTAAAACCAAATTAGGGGAGGAGGGCATTGACAAAGTGTAAGTCAATAAATCTAGAGGGCTGATATCTCTGTCGGTGACTCAAACAACACTTTGTCAAAGGGGTTTGGACCCATTTCCCTCACTACTCTCGTACATCGTTTATACCAATATAATCGAACTTTATACAATTTCCTTAGGGCAAAAATACATATGCTTAGTTCTCAAATTATACCTGTTTACTACTAAAAAAATATTTGGACCGACTACAAATGTTGGCATTAAAGTCTCAGAAATCCAACCCTAAATTTCTTACTCCATGTCTCAAAAAATTTATCACATTTAAAAAATATTCCTCTAAAAAAAATTGTCATTTTGGTTTCCAATATAACTTTAATTGCTTATTTTTCAATTATATTCTCTAGTTAATGTTATATGCATCGCCCTCAAGTTATTATTTTTCACTTAGTATTTATGATAATGAACATACACTGATAATTAATATCAGCAATTGGATAAAATCATTGTTTTTTCTCTTTCATTTTCATTTTTTCTCTTCATAATATGCATGGTTTGTGAAATAGTCAAATGCAACAAATATTGCAGGACGTAAGAATAAATTGATTTTCCTAAATTTCAGGAAATTTTACCATGAATCTCGATAAATTATCAATTCGTAGGAGAATTACTTAAACTCCTCAATTTTGGTCCATATAAATTTGTCATTTTTTGTTTTTAGTCTCTCTGACATTTTTCATTAAACAATAGTCCTCTAAATATTTCCCCTCAGGAAGTTTGATCGTCGTTGTTAAAGTAAGTCAAATGTGTCTCTGTATAGATAAGTACAAATGAAAAATTGTATATTTATAAGGATTAAAAATTTATTTTGATTTACGTTGATCCTTAATTGCAACCTTTGACAATGATGATCAAATTTGCCGACGGAAAACATTTATAAGACTATTGTTTGAAAAAAACTTTAGAGTGACTAAATACAAAATGTTATATATTTATAGAGACAAAACTTTATTCACTCTTTAATCTATGTACATTAGCCATAATTCGAACTGGTATGTGTACGATGTTATATTACAAAGAGTTTAGATAAAATCTAGCTCAAGTATATGATCTATAAGCAAAATAATTCTTACACTATGCACAAATTTATTTATATCATTCGATCAATAAATTACATTATTAAATAAATAAAATATAATGAGATTTATTTATCCAATAATAAAAAATGGACTTGTCCATAATGCAAGACAAATTTATTTATGCATGTTAGATAATGATTGTAGTACTTAGTATGCTTGAAATTTAACTACTATGAAGCATTTAATTTAATTGTTGATAAAATAATCAACAGGAAAACAAAGGAAATTTTTTATTGCTGTATAAGACAAAGCGAGAAAAACAACAAAAATTTACGGTAAACTAAGATCTAGATAACAGTGATATCAGGGGGGGTATCCCTCTATTAACATGAGGTAGCCAAGGCTACTCAAAAAAATATTATTTTTGAATGGATTGATATGTTTTTATATTTAGCTACCTCAAATAAAAAACACTTAGCTATCTCAAACAAATTTATTTGTTAAAAATTAGCATAAATAAAAAAGTTAAGAAATTCCTACGGAATTGATAGATTTATTTGTATTAATTTAACACTTTCACTCTCAATAACAAATATGAAGAAAACTTTTTTAACAATAAAAATTGTCAAAACAATAGTCAGAAACAAGTTAAACATATAATGAGTTTCTTGCAAATAACTTATTTGTTTACATTAAAAAAGACTTATTAGTCTATTTAGTATACAATCAATTAAGAATAAAATTAACTTTTTAAAACGTGTTGTGTCCAACCTTTTTAAATAGTTATTGTCAATTTTTTATTTTCTTTGTTATTGTTTTAATTTACATTTCATGTAAGTAAAAATTATTGTGTTTTTTTTAACATATTGGTTAAGTTTAGGACTAAATTTGGTCTATGCGTAAAATTCTTGTTAGCTTCGCCGCTGAGTGATAAAAAATAAAGTCTACACCTCTAAAAAGTCTTAGGAGAGACATGTATGACAAAGTTTTGTACCTTACCTTCTAGCAAGCTAGTGTGAATTGAGTCTTTGTCATCGTAAACTAATACTAGTACTTCATATTCCATAATTGAAGAGCATCTTTAAAAAACTTATGAATAAGAATATCATATCATTGATGAAATAAAATAGAATTATTTCATTAAGTGTAGTTGGACAGTGGATTGAGGAAACGTATAAATCAGCTTCCCTTTTGTTTTTTTCTGTACGAAGTAAGCAAATTATTTTATAGGATGACACCATCAGATTCTTTTTATTTTTTGAAGGAACCATCGGATTCTTTATCAACATCTATTAATTAAAAAGTCCTACAATAATAACGACCCGTGACATACGTTATAGGTGTAAATAATCAATTTAGTTGTCACTCTCTGATGATACATTCTAGCTAGTACAAGTACAATAACAATACCACCTACATTCATATTTAGAGTGTCTCATAAAACATTCATATTTTGAGTAATACATGAAACTAAAGTGAGTTCATTAAGTTTTGTTTTTTTTTTTAGAAATACTTAATAATTAAGTTTTTGGTCTTTAGTTATTATTAGATGATTAATCCATAATCATTAGTAGAGTTAGTTTTAATAATTAACTACTTTTAATAAGTTTGTCAGTTAGTTACTAGATGACTTACTCTCCAAGTCATGTATATAAATAGTTTGTAAATCTTTATTTTCATCAATCAATGAAAATCATAACAAACTTTCTACTCTTTCTTCTCTCTCCATAACCACCTTCTCATTCTCTATTCTTCTCTCTCTTAATTCATCCATTGTTATCATTACTTGTTTTGCAAGAAAACAATAGTTGGGCTATTAGTTATTTCAAATTTTATTTGGATATGTATGAGAGGGTTTCGACTAATGTGAGGTCACACGATAGGATCATTGGCAATTTTTCCATAATAATAGAATTGCACTTAGAGTCAACTCTAAGCTCTTATAATTTTATTTTAGTTTTGGATGTATTTACGGAACACATTCAAGAGTTAGCACCGAGATGTATGTTTTTTTTACAAATGATGTAGTCCTGGTTGGCGAGTTGAGGGAGGAATTGAATGGAAAGTTGGAGGCTTTGAGACAAGTCTTAGAAGTGTATAACCTCCGCCTGAGTAGAAACAAGATATAACATATGGAATGCAACTTTTGCAAAAGGCATAATACTTCTACCTTAGAGGTAAAAGTTGGAGAACATGTCATACCACAAGTTACACATTTTAAATATTCGGGGTCTATACAAAACGGCGAAGAAATAGAAGCAAATGTTAATAATAAATTTTAAGATGAGTGGTTGAAAGGGAGAAAAGAGCCTTAAGTGATTTATGTGATATGAAAGTACCACTCTAGTTGAAGGTAGATTTTTATCGGTCAACCGTAAAATCAACAATGTTGCATTATAGAAAAGAATGTTGGATGGTGAAGAACCAACGCGAGAATAAAATAAGTGTAGCAGAGATAAAGATGAAATATTATTAGAAATGACAATATTATAGTGAGAGAGATACACACACATAGAGAGAGATAAACAAATGAGAGAAAATAAACTTTGGTAGGTAGTAGGTACGCTAACATTCCTCTTTTTTAATGAGGACGAAAAAACAAAATTTGATAATTTTATATAAGGAAAAATTTATTTAACCCTATAATAATATAATGACTTGAATGTTATGCACATAATATTAATTAAAATTAGGATACTTACTTTTTTTTTGAAGAAGCTAAACAAAATATATTAAAAAACCTACACAAGCTCCTCTAGCACAAGGTGTATCAAAGGAAGTTAAAGTATCCAAAAATTACAATAAGATAATTCACAAGCTACCAAAAAGTAGTCAAGAAAAATAAAATTATCTTACAACCTGAAAACATAATAGATGATTTAACCTTCAAACCGAATACTCAAAATAAAAAACAGAATAATAAGATTTAAACCACCAAAATGCTTGGAGTTTAACCTTTTCCGATAAAGATAGATGTTCTGATTTATTGTGAAAATGTCTCATATTGCGGTCCTTCCAAACAGTAAAAAGAGCTGAAATCCAAATAATATTAAAAGTCAAACGAGGCTTGTTGAAAAACCCTCCAAGACCTCCAAACTGAAGAAAATGCTCAAATAAGGAAACTTGAAGAGTCATTGAGATGTCTAATCATCCCGATATTAAAAGTCAAAGTTGACCATAAAAGCACAAGAAAAGAACAAATGATCATGATCCTCAACCAATCTGCAAGCGGTCGAACAAAAAGAATCATTATAATCCAAGATATTTCTCCTAAACAGAATTCATCTTGTTAATCTATTCAGGAACAAACACCAAATAAAAATATTGACCTTAAGCGGAATTTACTTAAGCCATAAAACATGATTGTAGCGGTCATCAATTGCCACATCCGAACTAGTCAAGTGATTATAAGCACTTTTGACTGTGTACTTGTGGGAAGAATGAAGCTTCTAAATTCACCTGTCAGACACACCAACCTGCAAAACCACTAGCGAGAGCTGCTCTGCATACTCCCTCACCAATCCCTCCTCCCACACAAACAATCTCCTTCTCCACTTCCACGCCTCGCCATTAACCTCCCAACCCAAAGAGAACATCTCCACGACAATGGCAGATTTATTAACAACAAGATCAAACAATCTAGCATATCTAACATTTAAAGAAACATCATCCAACCAAGGATCCTTCCAGAACAACGAAGAAACCTCATCCCCACCTATCTAAAAATATTATCCAACAGTCACCGATCATCTAACAAATCACCCCCTCCTAATATGGTTCACCTGTCTAGGATGCTTACTTTTTTTACAAAAGAAAAGATAATTAATATTATATTGAAAATAGGAAATTCCATTTATTTTAGGATATTTTTTTCCTTCAAGTGTGACACCGATTTTAAAGTATCATTGTTCAGGTAAAATCACTCTACACGATCAACCGCACTCTTAATAATAGGGGACACTTTTTCCACACTTTCAATTATTGGATTTGGTCCTCTGATTTCTTGATCCCTTACAAGCTTTCTCACTTCTCTGTCCCCTTAATGGTTTCAACGTCACTATATATATACTACTATATATTTTATTTTAGCTCAATACGACTCTCACCGTGCAAAATATTTCTCTATACACGAGCACAAAATAATGGACCATAGAAAGAGGGGAAAAACCATAACCTTAGAGAGACAAAGGCAGGGTCCGAGTATATGCATACAGAGTTTTGCACGCAAAAGATATATCCAAAAATTTACTGTCACAAAATATGCGAAAAAGAGCAAAATCTAATGAGGCCACCACATTATCTCACTGACCAATTGCAAAAAAAAAAACAAGGGTTGAGATTTAATGATTGATGATTCTTCCCAAGTTTCAAAAAATCAATTACACAATTCAAAAGGTAACAACAAGGGTACTCAATTCCAACAGTTTAGTGTAGTCCTATTGTAGGGGGCCCTTTTTCAGCTAGAAAACTTTTCCAAATTTACAAGTCACACTCCATCCATTTTTGTACTACTACTATTAATTGTATGAACAAGTGCACCGATTTGTTTAAAATGTGGACGTAAATATATGGTTCAAAATGTTGTATGTTTGGGTCACTATACCCTACAGTGTTGCTGTTTTCTACGTTTATTTATGTGTAGACAATGGCATGTGGGATGGGTTGGACCTCCTTTTTGCTATGGCTATAAGCTATATATAAATTTCATCAAATTTCAATTACTTGTGGTTTTTAGGTACTATAGTATTCAATTTAGGTGTTTGTGTATTGTAATGGTACAAAAATAATCTGAATTGTATGATATGAGTGTCGGCTGGCTGGAGAACTTAGGTGTGTTTGACTTTTTTATTGGTCCACAAATAATTAGACATTAGAATTTCTCAATGTTGTAAAAAGAACCGAAAATGGATTAATGCACATAACTCTTGTCTTGGTATAGTCAATTGTTTGAATATGTTGAGACTCTTCTAAACATGTAACATTGATGGTGTAAGTTTTTTTTTTTTTTAAAAAAAAAAAGAGACTTAGAACCTAAACAAATGAAATGCACTTCTATTTATAACTTTTGTCATGTAACAAAAAACTATCGGAATGCGTTGGCACTGATCCTTATTTTAAAATGGACATTTACTAAAATTTATGGAAAGAATAGAAGATCACTTTCTTCTTAATGAGTAATCACCGTAATGTGCACTAAGTGAGAAATTGTCACTAAATTTATTTGGGATTTTAAAGAGTGTCTCGTATCACTCGTTAACAAAACCCTTTAAATAAAATTAAAAACATGGAAAAAAATCCAACATGTTTTTATTGTTGTTGGAATGAAGATGCAAAACACTTTTTAGACGGCTAGTCTCAAAGTTGGGCACCCAATTATTATGTTGATCGGGGTATCAGCAGAGCTGACCCAAAGGTAAGACCACTAAAACCTTTACTTTAGGCCCATAGATTTTACAACCAAAAAGGCCTCATATTCTTAAAAAAAAAAAAAAAAAAAGAAGGCACACCATATATTCAACTTTGCTTTAGACACCACTTACAATTTGAAATTATTGCACCGGCCTGGGCATCATTCATGCAAAGGATGGCAGTTGAAGTGAAGTTAACAAAAACACCGGAGGTTATTCGAAACGGGGAACATATATTGAAGCGTGTCTTAGGGTGTATGGTGGCGTGCGATTAGAGTGAGACAACTAGAGAATGATAGTCACAATTATAGTGTCAGAATGACATTGTGATAGCGATAATCGTTATTTTCTTTATTCTAATGAACAACTTAATGACGAAACTTACACACACAAAATATTGAAAAATATAGAATTGTTAGTTCAACTCCGCAACACATATTTGATGTTCCTACAATTTTTACCATATGAGTTGTCCTTAGAGAACATAATCGGCTTTTTATATAGCAATGCACAATTATTTTGGTTTATATCTAAAGTACAATTAAAGCTCAAGCACATATATATTTCTTTGTCCAAAGCATAATGCTAATAACGACACTGTTCAAATTTGTGTTTGTCTAGGACAATCACAAGAAGCAGGTGCATTAAGAATAAGGCAAAAATCAACCCCACATCCCCTCCTAAGTCTAAAAAACTATTCCCACCCTACCCACCAGAAAACCCCCTCTCTCCACTCCTATCCTCTCATAAATGAAGTATAATGTGCAATAACCAATGCACAAATTGCTACTCCCATTTTATGTGACGACAAATGAGGCAAAATCTCAGAACTTAAGTAGGATTCTCTTCCCCTTATCAACCTTGTGATATTGCTCATTGGCACTTATTTCTGCTCAGAATTCCGTGTCCCACGCAACAGTATCTCAATAAATAAAAAATAATAAAGGCTAAAAAACAAAAATACCAAACTTAGGACACTTCATATTTCGTCGTACGATATAATAATGACGGTAAAACTGGAATGCCACATAATAGGTAAAAAAGAATGGAATGTGATTTTTTTTTTTTGTAGTGACAGATTTCTTGTTGTCACGCAATATTCGTTTGATCAAAATCCGACGTTACAATCTCAAGATTAATATTTTGAATTTAATAAAATTAAATCTAAATTTTTTGGACCATCGATCACCACTAGAAATTTGTTAATTTCCTACGGATTTTGGTGTAAATTCTGTAGAAAACTCATTGCCTGTAGATTTTTCTAAGAATATAAGTGCCACGATAGTAGTTTTGTGGGTATTTTTTTTTCGGGCTTTAAATCCTAGGGTAATTTCCTACAGACAGTTTCCTTGTTAAATTCCGCAAGTAATCTTTTGCGAAATTTTCCTCAACTAAAACCGCAGCAAATGTTACATGTAAATTCGCATGGAAACTCGTTTCTACATGTAGATTGATCTTGTTTGAACAACTACCTATATTGTTACTACGTAAATGTGGGATCTCTGAATACATGAATTCTGAATAAATAAATTAGATACATAAGGAGGAGAGGGCATGATTAGCTCATGTAAATTACACATGAAAAGGTTAAAATGTGATCTATCACCATTCAAATTCATTTTATCTAAATTTTCATTCGTTTCTCTCTCTTGATGAATGCTGAGAGATCACACTTAACTCTCTCATGTGTAAATTGTACATAAGAGGATGCACAAATGGTAGATATTTGGGCCCCTTTACCATTCGGTTCATGTTTTGATTCGTGACCGGTGCGTATGAAAAAACATTTGTTAGTAGAGGTCAATCTCTTAAATAGATGTAAGTACCTCAATGAGACTAATCTCCGCAGTTACACGTGGATGATGCATTTGTTTTACCCAAAAAATTATACATAAGAGGATTCATTCCCGTATGTCAAGGTTGTATATGATGTATATATTTATGTTATCATACACAACGTTGACATGCAAACAAGAATATTAACTTAAAAAATAGAAGTAATTGAATGTAACCACTATTTTTTCATTAATTTGTTTATGGAGGGATATATAAAATAGTTTTTCCTTTTTGACTTCTCTAGTGATCGAAATGGTTAAAGTGGCCACCGCACATAATAAAGAAAAAACAAAAAATAAAGTGAGAAAATAAAGTTCCCCATACGAAATTATGTGGATCTAGAAAAGGCCAGAAAGCGAAAGTTCTTGTTAAATATGAATATTTCTTTTATGGAGAGAGAAGTTGAAAAATAATGCCAGAAAAAGAAGTACCAAACTAGAAAGCAATACAAAGAAATAATTTCGGTACATTATCATGAGTAGATGAATCATGATTTTAGTGGAAATATGGGTCCAAAAATATTCTCAATTGAAATTTGTGAAATATGGTTTTGTTTTGGAGGGAACTGGTGGGTCTTTGCTATAATAACAAATAGAACATAATTGTATCCTAGTTATAATAATACAAATGATTAATACAAAAATATAGAATGTAATAAGGGCTACGGTTGGCTGGTAATCCTTTTCACACTTAGGTGGTGGTTACCCAAATAAAATATGAGTGTAGTAATCACAAGGCATCACTTTTTTTTCTTTGATGCTTGTAGGCTACTTATCTTTTAGTAGGCGTTGTTGTCACGGAAAGATATGTCAATTATAGGTATCATAGGACAGAGAAAGAATGGTGGTGAATACTGAATACTAATAAATTAAGTGTAAATTTATATTAGCACCAATTAAGTTTAACAAAATCACGATGATATCGGGATTTTGTTGACTCTTTAAAGTGTAGTTTTTATCAAAATAATGGTAGGTCATTGTAACCTGGTGTTCACATGATAAATCTACATATAAACTAAACTTGTCCTCAAATTTATAGTCTAGTGGTGCGAGTCGAGATGGTGAAGTATTATGTAAGAGTTAACGAATTAACCATTAACATTTGTCTATAAATAACGTTAAGTGGAGTTTGAAAAATGTAAAAACCTAACTAGGCCAAAGACAAATAAGAAAATAAGCCAAATTTTAAAACTCAAAAAACAAAATCATAGAACAAAAACAACATCTTAGATCAAGATGTAAGAAAAGGGCACCTGAAACAGATGTGCAAAATAAAAAGTTTTGAGAAATCATAAACTAGTGCACGTGTGTTTTTATCATTGCTGATAGATTGAGGCCAGCAGATTCAGAAAATGCCCTGGGGACCATATGAACAGTGCTGAATTTGAAGAATTAGATCTTCTTATTGACTTGTTTTGTGTTGCTACCCTTCTTTTATTAGCAGCATCACCACTAAAACATAGACAGAGAAGAAGGGGTATAATTAACTATGATTATCTATCTTTTAAAAATAATTATGATCATGATCATAATTACGGAATTCTTAAAAAAAAAAGTCATAATTATGGAAGGGTCATTATACCCTAGTCTAGATACACTGTTTTGTAAGAATGACAATCACAGATAAAGACATATCATTGTGATTTTTCTTTCCATTGTTCAAATTTCAACAAATTAATTGATATATTAGTACATCAAAGTTCACACCAAGGGAGCTTCATCATGTGAAGACAAAATTAATATGAAATGTCTCTATGAAAGAAGAGGAGTAATGATATGCTTGCTAATTACATAATGAGTATAGAATGTATACATCTCATAAAAATAAACTTATACTCTCTCCAGTTTCAAATGTAAGCAATTTTTCACTTTTTAGATTCATTCAATAAATGACTTATGTGGTCTATATACATCATTTATTGAATAAATCTAAAAAGTGAAAAATTGTTTACATTTGAGACCGGAGATAGTACAAATTAACAAACAGTTTTTGAGCTTACTCCTTATGCTTAGATAAGAGTGTTATAATATATTTTAATTTTGAAAAAAATAAGTGTTTGAACTCACCCTTCCACCCTAACAATAAACCCAAAACCAGCAAGAAAAACAGAATATGAATTTTAAAAAAATGAACATGATCCTTAAAAAAAAAACGAACATGAAAAATGCTCTTAGAGTTTTTTATTCTGACAGTAAGCTCATTCTTACAACAAGTTCCAACAATAATAACAATATTAATAAGGATTCATATCATATAGCATATAATAATATACTCCTTCATATCATATCATATAACAATATTATATAGATTCACCATAGTGCATTGAGGTATTAAAAAAAATTAACATTCACTCCTTCTTCATAACAAAACCAAAACAAAAAGAAATAAAATAGAAGCAAAGATATTAAATGAGAAACCAATAGCATCTAAAGAAAATTAGTAGGGAATAATTATTAAGAATCTTACTAAATGCCAGCTTGCTCAAGATATATCTGATACAAGGAATGATTATGAGAATTGAGCTAAGAGACATACAGAATCAAACAATAATAATAATAATATATATACACCTGAATTTTGTTGATGAAAAATAGGCATAATAATATTAATAATAATAAATATGTAACTTAATAATAACCTTTAATCACATTTAATTTCCTTAGAAATAAAACTAAAAACATAAAATAAAATAAAATAAAAAATGGGGAAAATAAATATAATTAAAATTAAAATTACTATACTGTGGTAGTGGTGGCAGTACTAAAATCAGTTGTAGAAGTTGTAGCACCACCACCACTACCACCAACAGTGTTATCACCTGCACCACCGTTACCACCACCACCACCGCTATCATCATTCCCGCCACCACCACTACTACTCACAGCTGCAACTGTCCCTGCAGGTCTCTTCCTCTTCTTCTTCTCATAAGGAATCCCTCTAGCTTTAGCCTGTCCTTCCCTTACTTCCCTCAAGTAAATCCTCACAGCTTTAGCGCCGAACGGATTAGACTCAGGACGGCCTCCGTTTTCTTCGTAGGCCGCTCTGAGTCTTCCGATCAACGCGTCCAAACTCCCCCACGCCTGTTTTAAAGGACAAGCGCAGGGAGCAGGTGGATTCGGGTGTCCAAAATACGGACACCCGGATACATGAACTTTGGTCTTCCCAAATTGATCAAGATATTTTAAAAACTCGATCACGTGTGCTCCACTACATCGTACAAGCGTCAATGGTGGCTTGTGGTTTTGTAGGTATTGTAAGAAAGTGTTCCAGTCTCGACGTTTTTGTGATTCGTAACGGCTTGGTGGTGCTGGTGGTGGTGCTGGTGAAGGTCCCTCCGGTTGTACGACAACCGAAGAAGAAGAGGTTGTTGTTGTTGTTGATGATGGAAGTTCTGAGGGGGCTCCTGCTCCCTCAGATGATGGATCCATGATGATCAAGAAAGTTGTAGAAGGTGGTATTAAATTAGGGTAACTAATTTATAAGCTTTGTGGTTTTTTGCTTGTGGTGTGAAATGGTAGAGTTTTGTTGTTGTAAATGAGAGTGGTTTTGTATTTCACGGGGAAAGGGTTTCTTTTTCTGGTTTTGGTGTGAAGAAGGGAGCGTTTAGGGGTTTGAGAGTGAGAAAGAAAAAGAGGAAGAAAAAATGAGAATTTTGTAAGAGAGAGAGAGAGAGAGAGAGAGAGATTGGTGATGGGACGTATAAAAGCATAGCTGAATGAATGAAAGAATTCAGACTGAGAGAATGGTGAAGGGTTGCTTTGCTGACGTGGGAAGGGGACATTTCAAATTAAATATATTACTCAATTATCTCACATAGTCTTTTTTTTATTTGTATGATTTTTGTATTTATTGGAGTAAATCATTTATATTGATTATGTGATGACACAAGGTGAGTTGTATATAAACTTCAAGAGTTGGTGTGGTAGTATAAGTTTAGGACTTGGAGTGTATTTTTTTTAAGGTTTTAAATTCAATTTTTCTTGTCATAACAATCTTTATGCCGAGTTAGTTTATACGAGATTTTGTTATGAGTTATTACTTTAATTGGGTCTCCTATTAAAGGACGGTGGAGTTGGTCCTCTAGATTAATCGTCTTTAGGTTGGATTCTGTTAAGAATAATGATAGTTAGCAGTTAGTTTAATTGTTGGTTAAAAGTCAAGTATGAAGTTAGTTAGAGCTAGTGATTAGGAGTGTTTGTTAGTAGTTAGTGGGTGCCTATAAATAGGCTTTGATGTACCCTTTACTTGTAACTTTCTCTTTTGTAAGATTGTTCAATAATATCAATACAAAGTTTCTCATATCTCTCTCTATTTTTCATGGATGCCATGTTTCTCAACATGATATCAGAGTTAATCTGGTATCCACCTTGAAGGATATTTTCCGCTGCCTTTTCTCGAGAAAATCTAATTTTCTTGCATCAGATTCACTTTCTTTCTCATTCCAATTTTCGTTTTCTCAATTCATTTTCCTTCATTTTCTCTTCCTTTCTCGCTGATTCTGTTTCAGATTCACCTTCTTAATTTTTTTTACGTTCAATTTCGTTTTTCTGATCACGTAATTGACGAATTATTTGCATACATTGTTATTGTTCATTCCTTTCGATTTGGTAATTTTTCTAATCGAATTCACACCTCTGCTTCTGTTTGAATCTCGAAACTATGAGATTCTTGCCAGTCTATTGTTGTGATTCTTGCTTCGATTCTGTGTGATTCTCGCGTTTTGGTTTTGGATTTTGTTCGATCTTGCTCATATCCTTTTCCCCCAATTGTTAGGGTTTCGTGCTCTATTTTTCCTTGTGTGTTCAATTTCTGATTCAATTTCATATTCGATTCTAGTTTCTTCCTCGAAATCTTTCGTATCCATCTTTGATTCTGTTACAATCTCAAAATTGAGATTCAGTTTCACTTCTCATTAGCGATCCTGTTCACAATTCGAATCGATTTTGTTTTCGTCATTTTTCCCCAATTCCTAGGGTTCCAATTCCGTTTTTGCCTTTCTGTTCGAGTTAGTTACACGTTCTATGTTTCACAATTCATTTTCACTTCATTGATTTTGATTTTGATTCACTTTATCTGTTTCCCTTTTCAATTTATCATCCTTGTTCTGGATCTTGCTTTTGGTTCAATTGATCGAAATTGATTGATTTGTATCAGAATTTCATGACTATCTTCCATGTTGCTTTGAGTTTTAGAGTTCGACGGCATTGACGGCAGTTGTGGGTGAGTTTGCAGTTTCTGCGAGCTTCAATTCTGTTTCAGAGAGATTGGCGCCGAGAATCGCCGATTTAGTGCTCTATTCCTATCGGTTTCCATTCTAGGCCTTGTGAATCTGTTATTCAAGATTCGGTTCTGATTTTACAACACCATCAGTTTGAGATTTGTTCGTGATTATGGTTGATATGCTTTTGCAAATGAATCTACGTTATAATCACCAATTCAGTATTAGCAGTCATGGATGTTGAGATGGTGCATGCTCATCAATTCAGTTTGAGGTCTCTCTTTTGTTGATTTGGAACATTATTCACAGTTATTGATTCTTAGTGGATTGGCTTTCTTCACGTGTAATGTTGCTGCTTTGTTCACATGTTAGGAGTTGGGCATCTATGTCTATCTCTATTCTTTGGTTATTGGAGACTATGTTTGCTTCTAATTTGGATGCTCACAAGTTGTTTGTAATGTTCTTGAAGACGTGGATTTGCCCTCAGTTTGTTAGTCCTGGATCGTTACTGTAGTTTTCTCTTGTTCTCGTGGTTGGTTTTGGTTGGACTCCACTTTGATTGATTGCCTTCTATTTTTATTCATGGATCATGTGTGAAGTTTTTGGCCAGGTTCCATATATTGTTGGACAGTGTTGGTGTCTATTAGTGCCTAGCTGATATATTGCTACCTTATATTTTTGGTTTACTTGTGTTGGAATGGTTATTTGGGCATCACATACTCATCACAGTAGCTTGATTTGGCAACATGACATGTTTGTCATCTACCAATATTACCTCACTTTGCTGATGTGAATGTGGAACTTTAAAGCCTAAAGGTGTCTTTACACAAGGATCAGATTTGTTTCTTTTGGATTTTGTTATGCTTCATTGTTGGAATCATTGGTTTTGGCCTCTGTTTGACTGCATCAACATGGATTTGTTTGTTTGAAGACACATCACATGGCTATGCATCTCCATTGGCTTGTTGATTTTAGCTTCTGTCTATGATGGTTAAGCATGATGCTTCTGTCATAGATGGTTAAGCATTTATGTTAGCTTCTGCCTGATGGTGGTTAAGCATGGTTGCTTCCTCCAAGTGATTAAGCCTTGAGTTGTGGCTTTTGCTTGATGGTTAAGCTTTGGCCTTATGACTTTGATGATGGTAGCTTCTATTAAGTGGTTAAGCCTGCGTTTGTGGCTTCTACTTAATGGTTGAGCATTTTGATTCATAGGTTCCTGATTTTCTCAGATTTTTTCTCATTGTCTGGGTATGTACTGATGGTTCTCTCTGTGCTTCTGGTGGGAAATATGGAGTGATTTTGTTGTGGGAGCAATAGCTGAAGGAAAGAGACTTTATTCTATTGATGTTGGTTCTATTATTCATGCTTGGTGTTTCAGATCTAATGGGTACAGATTGTGTGCTGCAACGGTTTATGGATATGTCAACATTGCAAAAGTGTTTTTTTTTTTAATACAATGGCATGGAATTGGTTTCTTGCACAAGTATCCCATTTGAAGACACTGTAGCATTTTTTGTTTGATTTTTAGTTTTGTAATCCAAACTCAAGTTAAGAGTTCTCTTACCTTGAGTTTGAGGGAGGCTGTTAAGAATAATGATAGTTAGTGGTTAGTTTAATTGTTGGTTAAGAGTCAAGTATGAAGTTAGTTAGAGCTAGTGATTAGGAGTGTTTGTTAGTAGTTAGTGGGTGCCTATAAATAGGCTTTGATGTACCCTTTACTTGTAACTTTCTCTTTTGTAAGATTGTTCAATAATATCAATACAAAGTTTCTCATAGCTCTCTCTATTTTTCATGGATGCCATGTTTCTCAAGAGATTCTGAGTTTCTATAAAATGATTTATGTTTGAAAACACTTATGTAAAAATGTATTCAACATTAAATTAAAGGCTAAAATCAATTGTATATGTCAAAAGTTATGGAGTTTAAGTTTAGAAAATATAAAAATCACTGTGAATCAAAAAGTACATATTAGAGATTTAAAAATTATGATGGATGAAATCTAAACACGCAATTTCGATTATCCACCGTTAAATCAAACACACAAATTTTAGTTTGAAGTTAAAATCAATTTTGAAACAAAAAAAATCTACTTAAGAACATTAAAATATATCAAAATCAATTTTAACTCCATTAAAAGTGAAACCAAATTCATATGGTTAATGCATATTATCACAATCTGTTTGTCGAAATTACTAGAAACCACAATGATACCAAACATGCACTTATTATGAAATAACAGTTTAGTCTTTTAACTTAAAACATGCCAATTCAATTATTATTTTTTAATTTAGCACCATAATTTTAAAAATAAAGACCATGTGTATTTCTTTTTAAAAAATGGACAGATTTATGCGAAAATATCTTACATATATTGATTTGAAATAACTTATACTTTATTAAATTTAAATAACTGTAAAGATTGATTAAAGATTTTATGTATGATGAGGAAGATGTCTTTTTGATTTGTCGGAGAATCGTTTGTTGTCTGTGATTGAGATGTGTTCCTTAAGGTGCGGTGTTGGAAAAGATGGATAGAAGTGGCAGAGGAGGTTATTAGGTTGGGAAGAGGGAAAAATAAGGGGGTAGTCAATTGATGTATATAACATTTTTTTTACAAGATAGTGCGGAAGATAAATGAGACCGAAGTCTTTTCTAGGTAAATGATACACAGTAAACGACGTTTATCATATGTTATCTACCGTGAATCAGGTTGATTGGTATGACAACTCTGAAATTTTGATTCGGCACGTAATCATTCCGTCTAACTCTAATACATGTTCAAGTGCATGCAGAATGGAAGAAAGCGTCAACCATTTGCTCTTCGGATGCGAATTACATGGCAGCAATAGTTAGGAATTCGATCAACAATTTCATTGCATACATATTACATTTACATCACTAATTCTACACTTTTCTTTCTCTTTATTTCACTTTTCATGTCAAATCACATTTACCACATCAATTTTTTTTATCTCTTTCAATATATTTAAGTGTGCAAAAATAATTTTCTTTTGAAAAAAAATGTATAATCTAGATTGAGTAATAGAAGAGGAGGGAAGGGAATAGTGATATGCATATTATACAGTAATAGCAAATTCACATGGTGGCCCCTCTGAATGTGACAGGTTTACCATTCACCACCGGCGGTTCTCCACTCTTTTTCTCTCTGCTCATTTCATTCATTCTCTTTCCCCACTCTCACAGTACTGTTTTGTTTATTCACGCGCTCTTTCTATTGGCTTATTTGTGAGTGTGTGCAACACGAATATACTGTGTAGCGTATTGATTTTATTATTTGTTTTATGCGGATTTGATGGGCAATAAATGGAGGGTCGTAATATGGTCAAATATTTCATGGCCATGTTTAACGATGGATCATGCACCTTGTACCTTCATTTTTGTACTCAATTTTTTTAATTAATATGTCATACTAAAATAATTATTTTTGTATATTTTAAAAATAAAACATCTTTTTATACATTATCATCAAAATTTTAAAGTTCGTTACGTACTATATACCGTAAACAGAAGGGAAAAATTGAATAATTTTTAGGGTTCTTTCCAAGGCTGAGTTTAACCTGGGAAAGCAGGTTTCCTTCCCAGCATGGGAAAGTTGAAACAGAACCTTAGATATAATAATTTTATATTCAGACGGTGTAGATTCATCACCTGCTACTTGCTTTAAATTTTTTTCCGGTTGTGACGGGTTGGCCAGATTTATTTGGTGACGACCGTCACCAAAGAAAAATAAAGCACGGTCCGTGCTTTTTTTGCACGGTCCGTGCTTTTTTTGCACGGTCCGTGCTTTTCTTTTACACTCTTATATTTTTGTTTAGATCTGGAATACACGATTTTTATCATAGACTGTCTACACCATATTTTTTTCATTTCTCTTTTACACTCTTATATTTTTGTTTAGATCTGAAATTTTTTTCTTTTCTTGATCCGGAAACAATTGGTCGGATTTCCTCGCTCGCGCGTGCCCGCGAGCGCGCGCGCCCGTATTATAAGAGTGACTTAGAGGTTGAATTTTTTCACGATTTTTTGCAGGCATGTTTAGGACATAAAAACAACATCGCCCACAAAAAACGAGAATTTTCCGACAAGAGACGGATTAAATATGAATTTTTTACGCGCCAAAAACTCAAGAACGCGAAACAACAAAACATGCACCTAGAAAACGAATTTTGAGCTGGTTTTTTGCAGACACCTCTATAAAAATACATATAGAGGATCTGCAAAAAACCAGCTCAAAATTCGTTTTCTAGGTGCATGTTTTGTTGTTTCGCGTTCTTGAGTTTTTGGCGCATAAAAAATTCATATTTAATCCGTCTCTTGTCGGAAAATTCTCTTTTTTTGTGGGCGATGTTGTTTTTATGTCCTAAACATGCCTGCAAAAAATCGTGAAAAAATTCAACTTCTAAGTCACTATTATAATACGAAATATGAATTTTTTACGCGCCAAAAACTCAAGAACGCGAAACAACAAAACATGCACCTAGAAAACGAATTTTGAGCTGGTTTTTTGCAGATCCTCTATATGTATTTTTATAGAGGTGTCTGCAAAAAACCAGCTCAAAATTCGTTTTCTAGGTGCATGTTTTGTTGTTTCGCGTTCTTGAGTTTTTGGCGCGTAAAAAATTCATATTTAATCCGTCTCATGTCGGAAAATTCTCGTTTTTTGTGGGCGATGTTGTTTTTATGTCCTAAACATGCCTGCAAAAAATCGTGAAAAAATTCAACCTCTAAGTCACTAATACGGTCCGTGCTTTTTTTGCACGGGCCGTGCTTTTTTTTGCACGGTCCGTGCTTTTTTTTGCACGGTCCGTGCTTTTTTGCACGGACCGTGCTTTTTTTTGCACGGTCCGTGCTTTTCTTTTACACTCTTATCCACTTTCAGCCTAAAGCCTTTTTTTTATAAATAAAAATAATCGAAGCAATTTTTTTGTTATTTTTTATAATTTCTTGACGGTCGTCACCAACACTGACGGTCTGCTTGTCCGTCTATTTTTAATTGGTGACGGGCGTCACACCTGGTGACGGCTAGACCGTCAGTAATTTTTTATCAACATTTTTGTTTAGATCTGGAATACACGATTTTTATCATAGACTGTCTACACCATATTTTTTTCATTTCTCTTTTACACTCTTATATTTTTGTTTAGATCTGAAATTTTTTTCTTTTCTTGATCCGGAAACAATTGGTCGGATTTCCTCGCTCGCGCGTGCCCGCGAGCGCGCGCGCGCCCGTATTATAAGAGTGACTTAGAGGTTGAATTTTTTCACGATTTTTTGCAGGCATGTTTAGGACATAAAAACAACATCGCCCACAAAAAACGAGAATTTTCCGACTAGAGACGGATTAAATATGAATTTTTTACGCGCCAAAAACTCAAGAACGCGAAACAACAAAACATGCACCTAGAAAACGAATTTTGAGCTGGTTTTTTGCAGACACCTCTATAAAAATACATATAGAGGATCTGCAAAAAACCAGCTCAAAATTCGTTTTCTAGGTGCATGTTTTGTTGTTTCGCGTTCTTGAGTTTTTGGCGCGTAAAAAATTCATATTTAATCCGTCTCTTGTCGGAAAATTCTCGTTTTTTGTGGGCGATATTGTTTTTATGTCCTAAACATGCCTGCAAAAAATCGTGAAAAAATTCAACCTCTAATTGTATATTCAGACGGTGTAGATTCATCACCTGCTACTTGCTTTAACTTTTTTCCGGTTGTGACGGGTTGGCCAGATTTATTTGGTGACGACCGTCACCAAAGAAAAATAAACCGATACTAAAAAATTGATAGAAAAAAACGCACGGTTTGAAGAACTGAACGTGCACTTTTCAGTTTAAAACCAGGAACATTAAAACGCACGGTCGTGTATTACAAAGCACGGACCGTGCGTTAATTTTTATTCTAGATTTTAATTGAAAAAACCGTGCATTAAAAGCACGGACCTTGCAATAAAAAACGGACCGTGCAAAAAAAGCACGGACCGTGCTTTAATGTAGTTTTGTAAACGCACGGACCGTGCTCTTCAAATTTTAACAAAGTTTGGACCGTGCTCTTCAAATTGAAAACTAAAGTTTGTGTTTTTTTTAACAAAGTTTGTTTTCTTTTTTTAAAAAAAAGCAAAATTTGTTTCTTGTTATCTTCAAATTTAAACAAAATTTTGTTACCTATAATAATGGTCCCATAAAGAGTTAAAATTCTATAAATAAGATGAGTAGTAATTGTTAAAAATATAATTATAAATATAATTATGGTAAATTTTAAATATAATTATATATTAAATTTTAAATAAGAGGAAAAGCACGGACCGTGCGTTTACAAAACAACAAAAAAAGCACGGTCCGTGCTTTTTTGCACAGTCCGTGCTTTTAATGCACGGTTTTTTATTAAAATCTACAAAGAAAAAAAAAAGCACGGTCCGTGCTTTTTAATACACGACCGTGTTTTTTTTTTTTTTTTGGATTTACAGGTTTGGACTGCCACCTGTGGGTGCTGTTTCAACTTTCCCATGCTGGGAAGCAATCCTGGTTTCCCAGGTTAAACGCAGCCTCTTTCCAAAGATTGACAAAATGATTGGGTAAACAATCACTTTGAAGGTGTGATGTTAAATAGAATAGAGAAAATATTTCAACACTCATTTTGTGATCACTTTTATCACAACTTTCTTTATAATAATCATACTATGTTCTTATTTTCTTACTCTATTGCTTATGTTTTTGTGCTAAGACATACATTTCTTTGTATATTTTAGTTGTTCAAGAAATTGTCTCATAAATTGGTTATTCAAAATGCATAACTCAGTTGCAGAGATATGCATTATTATATACAAGGGTCGGGGTTCGATTCCCGGACACCCCACTTATTCACCTTGAATAGAATAATTACTCAATGAACAACCATTTTGATACATTTAAAGGTAGATTCGATGACGAGAATAATTATAATAAAATAGTTTTTTTTTATCCAATAGCGTTTAGATGAGATAACACAAGTCTCTTCTAACTTAACCAAGGTTTTGAGTTTGAATTCAGTCTTGGGCATGCAGCAACTTTAAAAACTTTTAGGGAGAGTTTACTGCTCATTTGGGTCACACAAGACTTGAGGGATTGGTCTCCACAGCTGCGTGCGGACGTTGCCCTGTTTACACAAAAAAAAAATGACGGAGATAAAATAGATATTTGTAGGTGTATTTGCAATTTAGATAGGTTAAGAAATATAAGGATGATTCATCACATATTCATGAATCAAAATAGTTGTTCATCCAATAATTATTAGTGTATATAAAGAGTTTTACACCAAATGCTCAATGCAGATGTAAGATTTTGAGAATAAAAGGTTTAATTATTATTGTATAAATAGACATTTTTCCTTTAAAAAAAAACTGTTAGACATTTTAAAAGTAAATCTTATTGAAACGCAAAGTTTAGGTACGGAAATCAGCGCAACTATAATGATCTTTGATGTAGATTCAATATATGACATGCGTATAACGGTATAAGAGTGGGAATAGGCCAGGCTTTGATAGGTCTGAGCCTGGCCTACCAATTTTTTTGCAAGCCTGAGCCTGGCCTATGGCCTTTCGTAAGAAAATTGTTTTTCCCACTTCATACAAAGCTAAAAAACATCAATATTTTACGTTTTTAACCCCATCGGCAGTTAACTGCCGATGGAAGGATCCGGCGGCAGTTAACTGCCGATGGGAAGGAAACCAGCGACAGTTAGCTGCCGTTGCTATGTTTTGCCTATATTTTCCAAAACTTCACATTTTTTTCATCGTATTGTAAACAAAAACGATAAAATGAGTGAACAAAAACGATAAAATGACATGCGATTAAAGTGAAAAAGATAAAAAAAAAATGAGAGATAATTTTTTAGCTTAAAAACTTTTTTAAATTAAAACAAATTGTAAAAAGAAAAGAAAATTGATGTATACACCTTGAAACTTGTCTCTTTCCTCACATGAAAGGAACCATTGATAACTATCAATCCATAACTAACAACACATTCACAACCACATTGTGTACTCATAAATATGATATTTTTTAAAAATTAATTTTTTAAATAAAAATAACTCATAAAAAATAATATACTAAAAAGGTTTACCGTTGGAAAACAGTTTTTTTATAAAAAAAAATAAAGCTGTTTTTTTTAATAAATTGAAAACTGTTTTTAAATTAAAATAATTTATAAAAACTGTTTTTTTAAAATCAGTTTTTTTTTTTAAATATTAAAACGATGTTAGAATTAGTTTTTGTTAAAATTAAATCTCTTTTTAAAAAAATTAAAAACAGTTTTTAAGTTAAAAAATTAGCTGTCCTTTTTTTTTTAGCTTTTTCACTTTAATCGCATGTCATTTTATCGTTTTTGTTCACTCATTTTATCGTTTTTGTTTACAATAAGATGAAAAAAATGTGAAGTTTTGGAAAATATAGGCAAAACATGGCAACGACAGCTAACTGCCGCTGGTTTCCTTCCCATCGGCAGTTAACTGCCGCCGGATCCTTCCATCGGCAGTTAACTGCCGATGGGGTTAAAAACGTAAAATATTGGTGTTTTTTTAGCTTTGTATGAAGTGGAAAAATCAATTTTCCTTTCGTAAGCATATTTTTTTGGTCTGGCTTGGCCTATTTCAAAGTCTGGTCTGACCTGAAAGTCTATTTACAAGCCTACTTTAAATTAAAGTTATTAAATAGTCCATTTTATCTACTTTTAAATAGGTCAAATTGGCCTTAAAACCTATTTAATTGTATGAAATTGCTCTCCCCCCTTACAAAAATGCTCATTTCCGAAGAAAATGACCAAAATACCCATGCGTGACTTAAGTCACGCTCGGTATATATCAACGTGACTTAACTTACGCTGGTGTATAACCTGCGTGACTTAACTCATGCTGGTGTATAACCTGCGTGACTTAACTCACGCTCGGTAGATGTCAGCGTGACTTAAGTCACGCTGCATTCATTTATAACCTAGGCAGAACCTCACTTCTCCATTTCATTTCTCAAATCTCTAAAAAATCTCCCAAATATATTGGAATGTATTCCTTTTTGTCATGACTCATCCTATATGAAGGGACTCAATGTGATAACTTATATAGTTGATTTGGCAGAATAGATGTGTTGTGTTCTCTTCATTCTTTTGAGTTTTCAAAGAGATTTGCAAATTTTTACACTAAGTATAAGACACTTCAATGCCAACATTTTCGGCAAACTTTCATGAATTTAATTTTAATCCAACATCATGATGATACAACATCCTTAGGAATTTAATGTAATGTAACACTTCGTTTATTTGAACGGAGATGAAATTATAACTAAATAAATTTTGTCGTATTCTATTAATGTTGGAATTTATTACGCATACTTGTGTATTTTTAGTTATGATTTATTTTGGATCATGATTGAATTGTTGTTTCTAAGTCATGACATGCTTTTAAAAAATGAACATAACATATTGTATGTTTGCGGTCTTCAAAAAATATTATCTTTGTGCAAAATTGATGAAAATATAACTTACCTAAAACAAGCGTGACTTAAGTCACACAGGTTATACATCCGCGTGACTTAAGTCACGTTGATATACCGAGCGTGACTTAAGTCATGCAGGTTATACACCAGCGTGACTTAAGTCACGTTGATATAGCGAGCGTTACTTAAGTCACGCTGGTGCATAAACTGCGTGACTTAATTACGCTGGGGGTATTTTCGTCAGTTTGTATGGGAGTGAGCAATTTTGTTTGGGGGAAGAGCAACTTTCTTAATTGTAAGGCTTGTCTATCACTATAAGGCCTTAAAAGCCTATTTCACTATAAGGCCTTAAAGCCTATTTAAAAAGTCAATTATTTGAGTTTTTTTTTAATTTTATGTTTAATATAAATAAAAAAAATAAGTTTTAATAATGTGCATAAATAGGTCGGCCTGGACTTAAAAAGATTTTTTAGAAAGTCTAAGTCTAACCTTTTTCATAAACAGGTCAGGTCAAGCCTAAGCAGGTGTAGCTCAATTGGTAGTGGGAATGCATTGAACTTGTACTTAAGCCCCAGGTACAGGGTTTGATTCCCACGGAAGGCAAAAACTCCACATGGGGGGTGGAGAAGATCGTGAGTACATCTCGGCCCTTGAAAGATAGGGAGGCCAGCCCATTGGGAGCCACCGGATGTTACAAAAAAAGCGCCTTTTTTTGTAACATCCGGGATTCGGATCCGGGATTCGGCAACTAACGGCCCCCGCGATCCCCCGCGATGTACTCATGGACTTCTCCACCCCCCAAGTGGAGTTTCATGCCTTCCGTGGGAATCGAACCGTGTACCCTGGAGGCTATAAGTACATGGCCAATGCATTCCCACTACCAATTGAGCTGAATCCCGGATGTTACAAAAAAGGCGCCTTTTTTGTTACATCCGGTGGCTCCCAATGGGCTGGCCTCCCTATCTTTCAAGGGCCGAGATGTACTCACGATCTTCTCCACCCCCCATGTGGAGGTTTTGTCTTCCGTGGGAATCGAACTCTGTACCTGGGGCCTAAGTACAAGTTCAATGCATTCCCACTACCAATTGAGCTAGTAGCTCAATTGGTAGTGGGAATGCATTGAACTTGTACTTAGGCCCCAGGTACAGAGTTCGATTCCCACGGAAGGCAAAACCTCCACATGGGGGGTGGAGAAGACCATGAGTACATCTCGGCCCTTGAAAGATAGGGAGGCCAGCCCATTGGGAGCCACCAGATGTTACAGCAGGCCAGGCCGTAAGCCCCTGTAGGCCGACCTGACCTATTTCCAACCCTACTTGCGTATCATAAAAACATTGTAGGAGGACTAAGCTGAATATGATGCTTCTGTTTTATTTTGTATGAATCTTTTTTCAACTCTTTAATAGAGTTTATTTTAAAAGAAATTTATGCAATTGCTCTCACCATCATATAAATGACTATTATTGTATATATCTATTGTTTTATTTTTAATCGAGTATTATTTGCGAGCTACTGTATAGACTAATTTCTTGAGACGTATTTCATTTTTATGATTGAATACGAATTCATGATATCTAGTTTAACTATATACAACATTATCTTATCTAAGTGTTCTTAGATAGTGGCTATGTACGCATCCATTACTCCATTATTTTTCAAATTTGTGATTATATATGTTTCATCTATTATATCGCAATTTTGCTTAGTGATAACTCGGCATTGTTCATTCATGTAAAAAAGAAAACTTCAAATTGAAGGATATAATAGAAAGCTTCAACTAAGAGATATGCTTTTCTGTATGAAATGTAGAGGAGCTATGTTGTGGGGTTTCATTTTGACAACTTTAAGTTTTCGTGAAGTTAATGACTTTGTTTTAATCTTTTTTAATTAATCATTTTATCTCATCTAACTAATTTATTTTTGTTTTTGCTAACAATTGATCAATTGATGCGTAAGGTATGCGTCGAGTATATGTAATGGAAAAGAGGCTGCCAATAAATAATGTGGATATGAATATTATATATTCGTAAAATACCTTATCAAATCTATTGAAATGACATTTTTATATATCTTCAATAAACAATTGATGTGGATTGAACTTATTTGTATTTTGTACTATATTGTATTATATAAATAAGCGAAGAAATATAAATTATTTTTATGATTTTGAGTCCGTGACTTTTCTAATTTTTTTCTATTAAAAAATCCCTTACTGTTGTTCATGGGCCATACTGTTTTGTTTTCTTTGCTTTTTTAATATAGGGATGGAGTATTCACTATTCGGTGCCTCCAATCATTGCCTTCGTTTTTTTATCTGATTTATTCATTTTTTATTTACTTAAAAACCTCTAAGAGACACAAGATTTAGATTGATATTTGATTCTGATTTATTCCTTTTTAATTGATTTTTTTTAAATATAGAGGAGGATTTTTGTAACACACAAATTAAGTTGTGTCATTAATCGATTTACATTTTCATTAACCACAAAAATGTACGTTGTAAACAATTTTTTACATGAATCTTATTAACCACATAAATGTACGTTGTTAACCAATTTTTTTAATATGACGTTCATTAACCACGAAAATGCAAAACATTAACCACTTATTATACATAAATATATGTACTTTCATCATCTTTATCTTTATCTTTATAATACTAAATGTTAGGTAGTCTTGACCTAACCCTAATGACTAACCCTAATTTTTGGTTTTGAAAAATTTTTATGAAAAAACTCCTGGTGGGGATCGAACCATGCACCACATGCTTCCAAATCACAACTCTTACCACCAAGGTACTGATGTTTTTTATGACATGCAATTGCTTCAATGTTATGTATTCAACACAAATTTTGGGCCCTCTTTCTTTCAATCTCACAATTCCTAAATCATTTCTCACTCACTTTCATCTCTCTCACCATCATGCAATTGAACCTAATAACCATAACCCCACCCTTTTTGACGGACATAATTAATTTTTATGAAAAAAAGGTCTGCATGGAATTGAATCAGGTAGCACATGAAAATGTCATTTTTTCTAAATCCCATTAACCTCATTGCAATTCCTTTTTTGATAGCAGTTCCTTTTCATTAGTAACGGTTCCTTTTCACTATTATTTTTTCTTTCAATTACCACATAGCAGTTCCTTTTTATTATTTTTTTTCTTTCAGTTACCACATAACAGTTGCTTTTCCTTTTTATAGATTTAACATCCCTTGTGGTTAGGATCAGTTTATTAGTGAACGCTTACTACGTGCTACAATATTAAAGTTGCATCTTTAAAATTGTTGATAATTTGACTAATTCAGATGATAATTTTATCACTAGAAACTTCACTTTTTAGTGTAATTTAACCTCTTTGTTTCTCCTATATTATATTAATTACTTTAAGTTATTTATTTTGCCTTTTTATTTGCAAAAATCAATACACTAGATTATAACATTACTTTGTTTTCTCACTTTGACTTTTGAAACATGTTTACTATTTTCAATTTGCTTATTTTAGTTGTTCTTTTAACATGAATGTAATCGAATATGAAGGTTGAGAAAGAAGGAATTCGGAAACACAAAGTGATAATATTATTTGGTAACAAAATAAAGTTAATAACTTAAATTGGTGTAATTTTTGCACCTTTTCTTTTGTTTTTTTTTTTTCCGATCGTTTCATAACAAACCGGGTTGAAGATGGTCTAGATCCAATGATTTGCCAACACGACATTAATGTTTATGATCTCTACATGTTTGATTCCAAAACATATATGCAATTAAAGATAAGGAAAACAGGAAATCCTATTTCCCACTACCGCCCCCCACTTTCTTTCTTTCCCTAAATCTGATTCAACAATTAACCGTCAAATGAGATATGCAATTAAAGAGAAGGAAAACAAGAACTCTTATTTGCCACTACCCCACTACCGCCCCCCGTTTTCTTTCTTTCCCCAAATATAATTCAACAATTAACAACTTCAACACATAAATTAGTAACTGCATGCATACAATGATTCAAAAATGAAAAAAAGGTAATTTTTCAGAAATGAACTTTCTTTTGCAGGTTTTGAGAATATGAGGATAAGGTAATGGTGCTTATTCTGGTTTGTTTTGATATTATATATTAATATGTTCTTGCAATTGACGTTTATATGAATCAGTTTAAAGCATTCATTTATTTTTGCTAAGTTCCTACAAAATGTAGATAAAATAGATTGTTGAAGGCATGTTGTTTATGCGGTTGTTATAGACAGATTATCTCTAAAATTCATCATTGTTCTGCTCCTGTTTGGATTTTTTACTAAATATGAGTGTCTCTATTGCACAAGGTTTGTACCTTCATCTTCTTCTACATTAGAATCTCGATTTCTTTTCCTATTTTATTTGTTACTTTGAACTTTTATAGTGTAATGTGAATTATTTTTTACTTTGATATGGTGGTCCTGTTAAGCTCTGCAAAGTAACAATTATTTAGTCGTTCTGCTTTTGTCTTTAATCTAAAATAAGGTTTCAACCACTGGGATACTTTATAATAGGTGTGGCAGCAGACAAGCCATGCAGATTAGATATTTATGGCTTATGTGTTATTTGGTATGTTCTTGAACTATTTCTACTTCTCATTCTCATTTTATTTTTTGAAAATGATGTTTCTTATGGCTGTTGATGTGACTTTCCTTATGGTTTGGTTCTCTCATATCATCATTGATGTCACTTTCCCTCTGATTTTTCTCTGCATCTTTTTTTGATTTTTTGGAGAACCATTTATAATGTTGGATTTTTTTAATTATCCTCGACTTATTGTGACGGTCAAATACAATATTGTGTCGGACAGAACAATCTACGTCAACTTGATTTTTATCCATTTGTTAATTTTTCTATCTACAAATTTGCTGCTCGCAACTCATTGTTGTGTGTGTTTTTTTGCAGCAAAGTAGTAATGTCCATTATTTAAGAGACTCAACACACCAAAATTGGAATGAAGGTAGTCAATGAATTCTATATTATGTATCCTTTTCGTTAATCGTATTCTACTTTTTTTTATTGAAGAATTTAATCGTATTCTAACTGATAACTAAATAAAATTAATCCCCTTAAATGCTAATTCTTGGAGCAGAAAGTATGAACAGGAACAAAAAACCATAAGTTCAACGAAGCAACAATTTATGTTAATTCTTCTTTTACAATTTTCTATTCTATTTTATTTTTGAACCATGTATTTGCTTTTTGTTTTGCTAATTTGTTCTTTGTTTTAATTAATTTTTCCTGCATTCTTTTTGTAGACGGTGCACTTTTGAAAGATGCTCACATTGGGTAACATCCATGACTAGGGAAATATGCAAGGTTAAACTTTATATTGGACTGCAAAGACATAATTTACTGATATAAGAGATATCATCAAAGACATGATGTTTGTGTATGGATGTTATGAGGGAGCCATTTTTACTTAGTGTTTTGAAGTTAAGGTGTAGTCTATGTTAAATTTTTTAGATGTGCAGTGTGTTTTAATTATGACTTTCTAAAACAACCCGTGCATCGCACGGGTCGCAGTCTAGTTTTTTTAAAACATGTAAAATAATTGGTCAATGACTTGAATTTTTATTGTTAACGAAATAGTCAAATGGTTATTAAAATTCATGTTAAAAAGGTCGTTAACAACATACATTTTTGTGGTTAACATAATAACATAGTTGTAAATGTGGTTAGTAACACAACTCGAATTTTGTGTTACAAAAATCCTCCTCTATATTAGAAAAAAATGAAAATAAAAATTGCCAAAAAAATAATATTACTACTCCAAATGTCCCACTATTGTCAACTATTTGTATTCAAATAGCATTTTTATATGTGACCAATTTTAAGTCCTTATTTGAGCCATTAGCTATATGCCCTTATACTATAAAAAAAGGAAATACAAACTTTTTGATGTTGCTTTTTCCTTTTCAATTTGGCTTAAATGCAGTTTTACCCCCCTATTTTGACTTAAACTGGATTTTACCCCCTATTTTAAAACTCGGAATTTTACCCCCCCTATTTTACATTTTCCAGGATTTTACCCCCCTTAATCACATTTGAACTCATTTATGCTGATGTGGCAGTGCTCCTGTGGATTTTAAAATATTATCTTATTATCCACCTAATTAATTATTTCAATTAAATATTTTTTTATTTTTTACTTTTTTAATTACAAAAATTTGAATAACCTTTTTTAAAAAAAAATCGAAAAAAAGCTAATAAAAATACAATAGAATGCAGAAAAATTCTTAAAAAAAGCAGGAATTATAAAACCAGAAAGAACATGAAAAAGCTGTAAAAAAACAAGAAAAATACTAGAAAATGGAGAAAAAAACTAGGAAAAAAATCAGCGAAAAACAGAAAAATACCTATAAATATTTGGGATATAGCTATGCTAATGATCATCCAAATATTTATAGGTGCATATTCTTTTTCCATGTATTTTTAATGGTATTTTTTTGGTATTTTTATTGTTTTTTCTACGATTTTTTTTTTGCTTGTTGCTGATTTTTCTTTCCTACTTTTCTCTCTTCATTTTCTAATATTTTTCTGGTTTTTTTACTTCTTTTTTTCTGGTTTTTTTCTTCTGGTTTTATAATTTTTTTTTATAATTCCTGCTTATTTTCAGACTATTTCCTGCATTTTATGGTTTTTTTAGTTTTTTAGATTTTTTTACTGCTTTTTCTGGTTTTATAATTCATGCTTTTTTTCAGACTTTTTCTGCATTTTATGGTATTTTTTACTTTTTTTTTTCAAAAGTTATTCAAAATTATGTAATTAAAAAAATAAATAATAAAATAATATTTAATTTAAATAATTAATTAGGTGGATGATAAGAAAATATTTTAAAATCCACACCAACACTGCCACATCAGCATAAATGAGTTCAAATGTGATTAGGGGGTAAAATCCAGGAAAATGTAAAATAAGGGGGGTAAAATTCCGAGTTTTAAAATGGGGGGTAAAATCCAATTTTAGTCAAAATAGGGGGGACAAAACTATATTTAGGCCTTTCAATTTTATCTTATATATAAATTACTTTATTTACAATTCAATCATTCATTATTTAATTAAATAAAAATAATTAAATGTCTATACTTTTATATAAAAAGATACTATATGTAAAAAAAAAAATATATTAAAAGATATCTGTAAAGTTTTTGTGAAATACTTTTTTCCAATTTCACAATTCACTCGATTTTTTTTACTATTTTATCCTCCTTTACCAATCAAATAATTTAATTTTCAAATTTTTTTAAAACTTATATTATATAATTTATATTGATAAAAGCGAAAAGACAATTACGTTGGTGCTAGAATGCTAACAAGTTCTATTTTTTTCAACCCATCTACTAATTTTATAGCATTTCTTTTTATGTTTTTGGTTTCAATCATTGATTTTATTTTAAATATCTAATAAAAACTATAGTTCTTCAATTCTTTTTAAATTTATATATGTTACTGAAAAATACAAAGTGAAGAAAATTGATTTCAAGTTTCTAGGAGTTTTCAGACGGAAGAACGATCGAAAATGAGACGAAAACGCAAGAAATCACATAGGAGAGGCTGCCACATGCGCCCCTGCCCCTGAGACACAACATTTGCTATTGCCTCAGGCGCCCCTGCACCCAGCTGTTGCCAGAATTGACAGTTTGCTTGTTTTCCAAGTTGGATCGGTGCAAAAAGCCCAATTTTCTTCTCTTAAACCCTACGTAATCATTTGCTATAAATAGAGACCCTTGCACACATTGTTATTCATTCAAAAAGCTGGTGGTTTAAGGCAAGGGTCAAGCATCAGAGTTTCAAGGCATGATCTCCATCCTTCTCTTGTATTCTCTAGGGTATGTTTTTCTATTTTCTTGATATGATGTATGTTGCCATGAACAACTAAACCTCTTGATTAAGGTTCTAAGATGAACCCCTTCTTATTTGTTGGATTCAGTTAATAAAGTTTATATTCAGTTATGTTTTTCTTATGTCCGATTTAATTCGTTCTTGCCTGTCTTAATGCTTTTTCAATTGAGAATTCGTATCGGTAACCTTGAAAATTGATCTGTAGAGAATTAATTAGTAGGATTGACAACCCGAATTTTGTACTTTATTCATGGCAGTTTCAATTACCTATTTATCATTTATAGTTAATGAACTTAGATATGAAACTTCGTAATTTCTAAATCTTCCTTCCAGTAATGCCATAGTTATAACTAGGTTATCTTACCGCACATGTTGTCGTTAGGGTTAATAAGGATTTTTAAATTTAGTTTCTTAAATCATGAGTGGACACCACATAACTGATTGTTTTCTGAGTTAATTCCAACAAAGACGAAGGGGGATTCAAGGATTCCCTAATCGCCGTTAATAATATGAATCACAAACCTAATCTCACATTGGGCAGGGCAATTAAATATATTTATTTCTAGTAGTGGATCTCTGATTCTCATCCTATGACTTGATGCATTGTTGAGAATAAAATCAATATGTTTATCATATTATTCGTATATATCTATCGAAAACCTAAAGTTAACTGGGAGAAGGGTAATAGATGTTACTTTTATTACAATATATACATCTACGATTTAGTGTTTAGTTCTAATTCTTGTAGATACAAAAACAAAACGACGAGGAACAAATCTTGACCCAAATTTTACTTACATTCGGAGTGAACTCTGAATTAATAGGGTCCTTTTACTTCGGATCAGAGGGTTAACAACAACAAAAAGTGTGGAAATAGCTTTAACCCCATTATATAGTTCCACTTCCACCCAGCTCAGCTAAGATTAAACAGAAGATGTAAAACAAAACAAAAAAGGAAACGGGAATCCCTAGTGTTCTCCTTTTAATTTGATTATGCTTTCAATAATTAGACTGTCATTTTATCGTCGTCCACTTGTCAACAACAGTTTTTATATAGCTGGAAAAATCGTTCAATTCATTCCAAACTTAAAATTCTAATTATTCATTATAGATATGTTTTTTCTTTTTTGTAATGCAACTATGTAACAATCTGATGTTCATTTTTTTTAGTATGTGTGTGTTGCCCTGGAGTTGTTATTTATATACCAAAATGAAAAGAAGGAACTTGCTTAGGAGAACGAACGAACAAATGCAATAGAATTATTTTAAATTCTTGACAAATTCTCTCGATAACCAAATGAAAATAATGGCATGTTGAAACCCAAGGCAAAGGCATGAAATTTAGAAAATAGGAAGTTGTTTGAGATTTAATGCAACCAATATATATATGGAAAGGTAAGTGATGCACGTGTCTTTGGAAAGGTATGTGATGGTGGTTTGTCGGGAGAGATGTGTTATGATAGCTGTTAGTAGTTTCTGTTTTGGGCCTTAGTTGGGTTAAAAAGCCCACTTCTGTTTGTATGCTACTTGGCCTATATATAGACATTGTTTGTGTTGAATAAAGCTAAGACCCATATTAGCATAACAATTGGTATCAGTCTGGACCCGGGCTGACCCGAAATCGCAGTTTCCGTTACCACAGATAACCACCATAACTAACTCCTTTCTTGACCGTTGTCACATTCCTCTTTCCGGCGAAGCTCGTCTGGTTAGCTTCTCTCCACCATGGCTGACAAATCAATGTTCCTTCAACCGTCAATTCCCAAATTCGATGGGATTTACGAACATTGGGCCATGCTTATGGAAAATCTGTTGCGCTCAAAGGAATATTGGAACTTGATTGAAGTTGGAATCACGGTGGCTCCGCCCAATGCCACTGCAGAACAACAACGTATTGCTGATGAAAGTAAGCTCAAAGATCTGAAGGTGAAGAATTACTTGTTTCAATCGATTGATCGATCAATCTTGGAGACGATCTTGGTACGTGACTCTGCTAAAGACATTTGGGATGCAATGAAAAGAAAGTATCAAGGGTCCACGAAGGTAAAGAGAGCTCAGCTTCAAGCTCTACGCAGAGAATTTGAGGTTCTTGCTATGGGGGAAAATGAGACAGTTGATGAGTATTTCGCAAGAACTCTAGCGATTGCAAATCGCATGACTGCACATGGTGAAACGATGCAACAAGTGACTGTTGTTGAGAAGGTATTGAGATCGATGCCGGCCAAATTCAATTACGTGGTGTGTTCTATTGAAGAATCCAATGATGTGACGAATCTTTCAATTGATGAACTACAAAGCAGCTTGATTGTGCATGAACAACGCATGAAGAATCAAAAAGATCAGAAAGAAAGTGTAGATGAACAAGCCCTGAAGGTCTCTAATGGTGGTAGAGGTGCAGGGAGGGGTAGAGGAAGAAGTTCATCTAGAGGACGAGGTAGAGGTAGAGGCAAAGAGTACATTAGCAAGGATAGCATTGAATGCTATAAGTGTCACAAATTAGGACACTATCAAAGTGAATGCCCTAATTGGGGGGAAAATAATGCACATTATGCTGAGTTTAATGAGGAAGAAGAGATGCTTCTCATGGCCAAGAATGAAAGTGACTATGATGCTAAAGATCAAATCTGGTTCCTTGACTCAGGATGCAACAACCACATGGTAGGTAACAAGAACTGGTTATATGATTGTGATGAATCCCATAGAAACACTGTAAAGTTAGGAGATGACTCCAAGATGCTTGTCATGGGAAAGGGTAACCTGAGATTGAGAATTAATGGAAGAATTCATGTTATTAGTAATGTGTATTATATACCAGGATTAAAGACAAATTTGATCAGCATTGGCCAACTGCAACAGAGAAATGTAACTGTGATCTTCAAAAGGGATGAATGTAAAGTCTTTCATGATGAAATGGGACTGTTATTCACTTCTCAAATGTCAGCGAATAGGATGTATGTGATTCATGCTACAGTAATCACACCTAGTTGTCTGCAAGTTACAAAGCAAGATGTGACTCAATTGTGGCATAGCAGATATGGGCATCTCAGCATTAAGGGATTGAATACCTTAGTGAAGAAGCAAATGGTGAATGGCTTGCCAGACCTGGAAGATGTTGAAGAAAAATGCAGTGATTGCCTCGTAGGTAAGCAACACAGAGATGCTATCCCTAAGCAAACTGTGTGGAGAGCTACAGAAAAACTTGAACTCATACACTCGGATATATGTGGTCCTATCAGTCCAAAATCCAATGGTGGCAACAGGTATTTCATAACCTTCACTGATGATTTTAGTAGAAAAACATGGGTCTATTTCCTACAAGAGAAGTCAAATGCTTTTGAAATTTTTAAAGTCTTTAAAGCTCTAGTTGAAAAAGATTCTGGCTGCATGATTCAATCTCTGAGGACTGATAGAGGTGGAGAATTTACTAGCAATGCATTTAATGAATTCTGCAGTAAGCATGGAATAAAGAGACAATTGACTGCTGCTTACACCCCTCAACAGAATGGGGTTGCAGAGAGGAAAAATAGGACTTTAATGAACATGGTTAGAAGTATGATTAGTGGTAGAAATGTGCCCAAAGAGTTCTGGCCAGAAGCAATTAAATGGGCTACATACATTGTCAACAGGAGTCCAACCTTATCTGTGAAGGATATCACACCAGAAGCGGCATGGAGTGGAGTGAAACCCTCAGTGAGTCACTTTAGAGTATTTGGCTGTCTTGCTTATGTTCATATTCCTGAAAGTCAAAGAAAGAAATTGGATGATAGAAGTGTAAAATGCATGCATTTGGGTTTGAGTGAAGAGTCTAAGGCCTACAAGCTTTATGACCCTGTCAAAGAAAAAATTATAATAAGCAGGGATGTTGTGTTTGATGAAGGAAAAAGCTGGAACTGGTCTAAGTCAGATCAACAAAGTGATGAAGCTATAGCACATGAGGAAGATGATGAAGCCTCAGAAGTTGAATACATACAACCTACCATGAATGATGATACTGCCACCAGTGATGAAGATAATAATGAAGATCAAGAGGCCATTCCAAATAATCCTACTGCTACCCCACCAACTCAGCCAAGAGTGAGAAGAGTTCCTGGACACTTCAAAGATTTTGTATTAGAAGGTGAAGCAACTGATGATATGCACAATCTGGCTGTGTACAGTACTTGTGAAGATCCAAGCAATTATGAAGAAGCTGCAAAATCTGAAGTATGGAGGAAGGCTATGGACTTAGAAATAGAGTCTATAGAAAGAAACAACACTTGGGAGCTTGTGAAAATGCCTAAGGGTGTAAATGTTATAGGTGTTAAATGGATCTATAAAACAAAATATAATGAGAAGGGAGAAATTGACAAGCACAAGGCTAGACTAGTAGCCAAAGGATATAGTCAAAAGTATGGTGTGGATTACAATGAGGTGTTTGCTCCTGTGGCTAGATGGGACACTATTAGATCAATCTTGGCATTGGCAGCTAACAAAAGGTGGAATGTCTTTCAACTGGATGTTAAGAGTGCATTCTTGCACGGTGAATTAGTTGAAGACATTTATGTGTATCAACCTTTGGGTTATCAGAATGGAGATAGTGACATGGTTTATAAACTGAGAAAGGCCTTGTATGGGCTAAGACAAGCCCCTAGGGCCTGGTATAGTAAGATAGAATCTTACTTTCAAAGTGAAAAGTTTGAGAAATGTGCCTATGAACACACACTGTTTGTGAAATATGGGACTGATGATAAGGTTCTAATTGTTAGCCTTTATGTAGATGACTTGATTTTCACTGGCAATGACAGGCAGATGATTGAAAGCTTTAAAGAATCTATGAAAAGAAAGTTTGCAATGACTGACCTGGGCAGGATGAGATTTTTTCTTGGAGTTGAAGTAAACCAGTCTGGGGAAGGTATATTCATTTGTCAACAAAAATATGCAGCAGAAATACTTAGCAGATTTGGTATGGAAGAGTGTAACAAAGTGTGTAGTCCCATTGTGCCTGGCTGTAGACTTGTGAAGAATGAAACTGGGAAGGCAGCAGATGCTAAACTGTATAAGCAAATGATAGGTTGTCTGATGTATTTGCTTGCTACAAGGCCTGACATGGCTTATTCTGTGTGTCTTGTTGCAAGGTATATGGAGAGACCAACTGAGATGCATGTGGCTGCAGTAAAAAGAATCATGAGATACTTGAAGGGTACACTAAGGTTTGGCATCATGTACAAGAGCTCTGCTGATGAGAATTTGAAGCTGGAAGGTTGGTCTGATTCTGATTATGCAGGAGATTTAGATGGCAGGAAGAGTACCTCTGGCTTTGTGTTCATGTTAGGGAATGGTGCTATATCATGGTCCTCTAAGAAACAACCAATTGTGACTTTATCTACAACAGAGGCAGAGTTTGTAGCTGCAGCATCATGTGCTTGTCAGTGTGTTTGGCTTAGAAATGTATTGAAGCATCTGAGATTGAATCAAAATTGCAGGACTGTAATTCATTGTGACAATAGCTCCTCCATCAAGTTATCAAAGAATCCGATCATGCATGGAAGGTGTAAACATATTGATGTTCGTTTTCACTTCCTTAGAGACTTGACCAAAGAAGGCATTGTGGAATTGATTCATTGCAGGTCTGAAGATCAACTTGCTGATTTGATGACTAAACCTCTAAAGCTTGAGGCTTACTATAAGCTTAGAGAAGGATTAGGAATGATAGAGTAGATGTATTGTATTAATTGAACTACCTTGCTTAGGAATGTTCAATTAAGGGAGGGTTTGTTATGATAGCTGTTAGTAGTTTCTGTTTTGGGCCTTAGTTGGGTTAAAAAGCCCACTTCTGTTTGTATGCTACTTGGCCTATATATAGGCATTGTTTGTGTTGAATAAAGCTAAGACCCATATTTGCATAACAAGATGGTGGTTCGCCGGAAGAGTGGTGGAGGGTGAGTAAGGGTTGAAGCAGTGTGTTTGGAAAGGTATGTGATGCACATGTGTTTGGAAGAGAGATGTCACATGATTGACACATGACTAACTTAAGTTGTGTTTTAATCTCATCCCTTGCTTTTAATCTAATGGCTGCAATTTATTCTCACCATTCTCACATATAAATGTCATTCTTATGTGATATGTCCCCTATATGTGTGTGTGTGTGTGTGTGTGTGTGTGTGAGTGTGTGTGAGTGTGTGTGTGTGTGTGTGTGTGTGTGTATATTCAATTACATTTTCATTTCTCTTGCGTATCTTATATATAAAAGTTCTTAAGTCTACTTAGACAACTTTTTATAGCCAAAAAAGTTGTTGCAAATTTCCTTTCTAATTTTTTGTTCTTTCTTTATTTTATTTTTTTTATAAAATTATCGCATGTCTTATTTATAAAAGTTATTAAGTTTCTTAAACACTTTTTAGAACCAAAAACATGATTAATATTGTTCTTGGTGAGAGAAAAACATACTCAAGTGTTATAGTCCAAGTATATACCATTAATTCTTCATGATTGTCGAGCTAATATTTATATCTCAAGATTGGTTTTGTAATAATGTTGTTAAGAAATATTGATCAACCATCAGGACTATCCAATAATACATGCCTTCTAAATACCCAAACAGGGAATTACATGCTTGAGGAAAATGTCATATCAGGAAGCGATATTAGAAATAGGCATAGCAGCAAACCCGTACCTGCAGGTACCCACTCGAATCCACCTCAATTTGACGGGTTTTCTCCCATTTGTCTAGGTTTGGGTATGGGTTTTAGTTTTCTCTGATTTCAAAACATGGGTACGGGACGGGTAACGAAGATATAGGTACCAACTCCAAACCCGTACCCATATTTGTCCCCGAATCTTGAAAATTACTTTATTACTTTTTTTTATATAAATCGAAACTCAAACCCTAAACCATCTCACTCAAGCAGTTAGAATGTCAGTACATGTTTGTACTCACTCGAGTTCTCTCTCTCTCTTCTCCTTCCACATCTCACACCCTCAGTCTATCTTTTATGCATTACAACATTGCCTTTGGGATTGGGAGAAAATTTTTTTTTTGTATTAAAGAAATGATTCATTGTGGGATGGGGCGGGGATACTAAACCCGTCGGGGACGGGGATGAGGTTCAATTTCTCATCCACGTTGGGTGGGTAGGCTAACATGTAAATATATGAGAATCGGGGATGGACAAGGTAAAACATGTTCCCACCCCCACCGCACTGACATGCCTAAATATAAAAAAGGTTTATATCTGTAAAATGTCTTTTTTTTGTTACACTCTAGATTGTCTTTGACTCTATTTGATCCCAAAATTCCTTTCACATTTCAACATAAAAAATTTCCTATTGTCTCATTGCAAAGACCGTCGTTAAGAGTCAAGGAATCTCTTCAAAATATTGACAATTGTTTACAACTTTATCATGCATAAATTTGCGTGTATAAATTTGCGTGTTGTTCTTTTTAGGGGTAATAATTACAACAGTAGATGTATTTGTGTTTTTTTATCTGTATTTTTTTATCTATTATATTGTAATAAAGTCAACAAGAGATATTAAATAATTCTTATCAACAATCTATCTAATGTGATAATAAGAAGTCTAAATTACTCCGTAGTTTTTTAGGCTAAAATATGCTTTTAGTCCCTGTAAATATATGGCTTGTTTTGCTTTTGGTCCTCGGTAAAAAAAAAATTTTAAAAACACCCTTGCAAAATTTTCTGTCTTTTAAAAAAGTCCCTGGGCCCACTTCAGTGATGATTTGGCATGGTTTTTGCCACGTGGCAGTTGCTGACTGTGCAACTTTTGCCACGTGGCGATGACGTGGCATGCCACATAATTAAAAATTAAAAAAATCATTTTAAAAATAAAAAACAATTTAAAAATTCTTTTCGAAATTAAAAATTAGAAATAAAAAATCAGAAAAATATATTTAAAAATTTTAAAAACTGAAAATAAATTTCCAAAAAATTTCAGATTATTTAATTTTCAAAAATTAAAATTATATAATTTGATAATTTTGGAAAAAACCCTAAACAGTAAAAAAAAACAATTAAAAATCGTTAAAATAATTTTTTGAAATTAAAAATCTGAAAATAAGTTTAAAAATCTAAAAATCTGGAATTTAAAAATCTAAAAATCTGGAATTATATAATGTGAATTTTCGAAAAAAAAAATTGAAAAAAAAATCTGAATAAATTATCTGAAATTAAAATAAAAAATTTTGAAAAAAAATCTGAAAATTATATATTCCAAAATTTCCGAAAATTATTGATTTTCAGATTATATAGTTTTTTTAAAAATTAATTTTCATATTTTAATTTTCAAATATTTATATTCAGATTTTAAAAAATTATATAATTTTCGATTTTTTTTTCATATTTCAAAAATTTAGTTTTTTTTAAAGTAATATATAATCAGAAAATTTTTTGAACTTTTTTTCTGATTTTTTTATTTTTTTATATTTTTTTTTTAATTTTATTTTCATATTTTTTAATTTTTAAAATTAATTTTCAGAATTTTAATTTTTTTTTAAAAATTAATATTATGTGGCATGCCACGTCATCGCCACGTGGCAAAAGTTGCACAGTCAGCAACTGCCACGTGGCAAAAACCATGCCAAATCATCACTGAAGTGGGCCCAAGGACTTTTTTAAAAGACAGAAAATTTTGCAAGGGTGTTTTTAAAAAATTTTTTTACTGAGGACCAAAAGCAAAACGAGCCCTATTTGCAGGGACTAAAAACATATTTTAGCCTAGTTTTTATTGTTTATCTTTTTTTAAAAACATTGACTCATGTTATATGACAACTATGATATAATGCTCAATTACTAGATTTATTAGTCAATCATATAATTAACTTCTCGTGCATAGCACGGGTCCATGTACTAGTCATTCATGAAACCTCGTACCATTTTTTATTTTATTCCCTTGTGGGATAGGTTTTTGCTAACGGTTTGATTAGAGGACTCGATGCAATATGTGACTGATTCCTTAAAATCATTAAAACCATTGAGTTTGAGACCAATAAACAGTATCAAATTAATCACACGAGACAACAGAAAGTGCTACACGTAGGTCATTAGATGTTCCACATATATACATTCTGTAAGTTTCAATTTCTTGTTGAGAAACACTACCGCTACGAGCTGCATAGTGATTACCACTCACTCTATCGTGGAGCGAAAAAATAATCTCCCTGAGGATTGGTTCGTGGCCATTGAGAAGATTTCCCATGCTCAAAACCTTTCTCCAAGACTGGTTAGCTGTGGGAGGAACAAACATATTTGACAACACTTCTCTTTCATGGTTCCTTACTTCTTGTTTCTTGTCAAATTCCTATGCGAGAAAGATAGATGAAATCCATGTCATTAAAATGGTATGGAAGACTTATCTGTGGAATATTATCAAATCAACAAGTTGCTTCGAGTTATAGAAGCATTTTACCTTTTCAACAACCTCTTCTGTCAAGCTTGTTCCCATTGTTGGAATATAAAAGTTGTAGTAATCATTAAAAAATTCTCTCGAGAGCCGCGGTGCTCGTATAAGCTTGCGATGAAGAGAAGCTGCGACAGTCAGTAATTTTTCAACACGTTCAAAAACGACACATAATCGTCTGAAGTCTTCGATGGTCTCACTGTCAGCAGATAATCGATTTACTGCAACAAAATGAAAATGAGTTAAAAATTATTCTTTTCACATAAGTGAAATTAACGAATAATTAGTTACCTTGTAAAGGCTTCAAAGCAGATGCCATGGTAGGATAAAGTTGTTGAATCTTAGTCTCCATCTGTTTCAGTTCTCCATAACTAGTCTGACTTAGCGTGTCGGCTGCTGCTCTGAAGGCAGTAGACACCATTTGTTCAAGCAATTGATGTGGTCGTAAGGTTTCAAGATAATGAAGAACCTGGAAAATTCAGAATATAAATATTAGTCTCTCAAGCAACCCAAATATGTACAAGTAGTATTTTTCCTTTCAATAACAGTAGAAATTTCATTTGATAGATATTAGTTTGATGGACAGAAGAACATCTTAAAAATGAACTATAATAACTTTGTTTCTAGCTCCAGCTGTTATTCATGGGTGGTCCCTCAATTCACCAAATAACCCTACCTTATGGCAAGCCAACACTTTTCCCATAAAACCACATGTTTGCTTTGCCTTTCTTAATATTTCTAACCACTTATCTGTGCACTAGGGCTTTATTAACCGAGCAGACTACATTCCAAGACAAATCCTCTTGTATAAATACATGGATAGACCTTATTAACTCTTAAAATATTGATGATACATCTTTTATCTTTGACCCTAGTCACTATTGCAACTAGGAGGTCCTCCCAACAATCACCTCCGGGGAACTATTCATGCCCTGACTGTGTTTCTCCATAAGTTCATAATCAAATTAAACTTTACCATGGTTATCAGTATCTTACGAGTCGTATCTCGATTTGATATTTAATTGAAACCAATCAATACAAATCTTTAGTGTGAATCTATTTGGACGTGAATCTCATCTTGAATCCGGATTGAATATGATGAATGCTGATTCACAATGATGAATCATGACTCATTCTATTGAACAATACATAGGCTTAGTGTAGCCAACCACTCTTTTTTGACAACTTTGTAAAATCAACCACTTTTCTTGTCTATTGATATATACAATGAGAAACTTAAATTATTTTGAGGTCTATATATGATATATCAACTTATAATTTTGTCATGTCAATTGCTTTCTTACTTAAAAATGACATTTTTATTGACAATGTATCTAACAATTCATAATAAAACTTATTCACAATTAGGAGAAAAGGTCTTCTGATTCACGACTTGAATCTAGATTTAATAACCCATGAATTTAACTGCTATAATTGGATGCATTCAGTCCTACTTAAAACCACTTCCCTCGTTGTTAGTAATTTCTATGGTATAAACAATCTGGCAATCTGTTTCACAATAAAAAGGAAAAGAAAAAATTCTTTAAAAATACTCACTTTTTCTCCTTCTCTATTTGGATCAAGAAGAGGCTTCTGTTCCGAAGCAGGAAGAGCAGGTGAACTATTCCAAATCTTTCTCCACAAATTTCCGTGCTCCGACATTCTCTTAGAAAGCTTCCCACGTGGAGGCCAATTATCTTTCGACTTGTTGATTTCAAGAGCATTGGATGATGCTGATCCACTGCTCTCGAGATCATCATCCGCTTCCCAATCTCCAGGTGAATGCCACCTAATAAAGTCTTCAAAAATAGCATCTGGATTCGCAGCTTTAAATGCTGACATATCTAATAGCACCAAAGCCATTTTTTGTCTGTCACATATATTATAGTTTTGAACAATGTTGGCGTGCACTATAAACTATGAAGCATTAAGGGAAAAAGTTTACCAAGAAAGAAAAAACGAAGAGTTTATTATGTATTCCATGTGGATCGGAATCCACTGGCACTAGCACAAAATAATTTATTAGTCAAATCACTAAACAAGTGTTGTCTCCCAAAACATTCACCTTTGGATTAAAAGTTTCATTATTCAGACCATGCCCTAAAAATTCATATATTTTAAAAATTATTAGTGCTATTATCATGTCTAATTTTTCTAATATTATCCTGCAAAAGTTTACATTCATAACTATTATCATGTCTAATTTTTCTAATATTTGGTGAGTATGGTAGCATTTCAATTAGTTACTGGCGTAGGTATACTCACATTAATCATAGAGCATTATGATGCATGATCATTTTGTAAATGTTGAGTGTATACATTTAGATTATTTTTTAACATCTAAAACATCTGCTTCCAGAAATCAAAATCGACAAGATTATCTCTTTAAAAAAGGAACTAGGAGCATAATCAATACTTATATGTTGTGATAACTAAACAATATTAAGTTTTTACCTGAAGTTAGGATATCCTTTTCCAGCTGAGCAGAAAAATTCTGTAGAAAAAAGGTGCAATCCTGATTTAAAATATGATATATGAAATATAACGTATATAATTTAACCGCAAGTCTTCTTAGAGTTCAAAATTCACAAGCGATGTATGCAAATGATCAGCCAAATTCAAATGAGAAAGAAGCTTCAAAATATTCAAGGATAAAAAAGGCTATTTAGTCACAAAATCAACATTCTTTCTGTAATCATAATTGAATTTCACTTTCTTTATTTCCTAGTGTCCTTGCATTTTCATCAACCTCAGGACCTGACTTACTTATAGCACTGTATTTTGCTAAATATTAAAGTGAAATAAAGGGAATCCAACATAAACATAACACTATATAGGTACATAAGAAATTCTACAGCTTAGTCTCTTTATTTCACTTTGTCAGTTCTGAGAGGTTTAAACTATCCAAAGAATTTAACCGCATCTCATCGCATAGTACAATGAACAATTTTTTTATAAAGTACATGCAACAAAATGTAATTAACTGAGAATTGCAGTTAATTACAAAGAGGGAAAAATGAAAACTTCATATATGCAGGTAAATGAAGGGGGGAAAATGGTTGGTGGAAAAAGGATCAAATGAATATATTAAGGTCAAAACTAGGGAATGAAAGACATCATCCCTTTCAAGCGAAGTAAAACCACCTTTTATGAAACAACATTGTAAATTTGTAATTATAGCTTTAATAGAAAATGTAACTCAATGGTCATATCAGGCAACTACTCAAGCATGTCAACTAGAATATTATACAATATTATATACCTAGAAATTGAGTGGCCACTGCATCACAGGCACAGATAATTCATACCACTTTACACCAATGCCTGTGTCAATAGATTGGCTCAAGTTGGTTGGTTGGTAACTAAATTTAAGAAGCTATACAGCTGAAACTATACCACTGCAGCACCAATTTAATCTTAAAATTTAATATCAATTAACTGCTTGTTGTAACTTCTTTCAGCCCCCTATGTGAAAAATTTGAGACGTCTATGTGGTCTTTAAGGCTCTAAGGTTTTATAGTCAATGATTAATATATATGCATTGCATATAAGTTTGAGCTTTCTGTCACAAATAAATAAAAGTTGGAGCTTACAAATGAATCACCGATGGCTTCAACAGCTTGCATCCTCTCTTCATGCATGTCTTCTGTCATAAGAGGTGGTTCCTGTAGCATAGAAAACAAGACCAAAAGCATTATATTCTGCAAGATTGGTAGCAAAGTACTACTTTATGACAAGGCCAAATGGTGTCTGGGTGTTGGAGAAACCTGTGTGTATGGGGCATGCATACTTTGATATGACTTGAGAAGCATCATAGAATCAACAATACCAGCTGAACCTCTCCTAGTAAAGTTTGAAGATTTTTTGTCTTTATACAGGTCCATATCTTCAGGTTTTCTGATAACAGTGGTTTTTTTCATTAGAATGGTGTAAATTATTAGCAGTTGAAAATTAGACGTCATGTCTACTAGAAAGAAAAAAACCAGAAATATTTCCAAGAACATGGTACGAATTTGTAACTTGAATGAGCTACAAAATCCATTATTATTCTTAATAACAGCAGAACAATGCAAGAGCTACATAACATGGAAAGTGCAACAGGTACAATGATTTTTCGAAAATTTGGCAAGGGAAATAAAAGGCATACTGGCATATCAGTTTATGCATCATAAAAACCTGCAATATATCATTTTAATTATATTAGGTACCAAAGATCAAAAGCCTACTGTTTAAGGTAACATACCTAAATTCTGCTATTTTTGTTTCCCATATTATAGAGAATTGAAAGTTCATTCTCTGTTGTGAGAGAATTTATTGTTCAACATTAATATATTTTGTTCATCCTCTCTGGTTCCTATTAGATGATATGGTATCAAAGCATATCCTATATATGTTGTTGGGCCACCCGATTTCTGGGTCACTTACCAATGTCCAGTATGGAAAACTCTACACTCTAGATGTCTAGTCCTAGACGTGAAGAGGGATGCTGAGATCTCATGTTGACTAGTAAAAAAAGGGCAGCCCGGTGCACTAAAGCTCCCGCATACGCAGGGTCCGGGAAGGGGTCCCACCAATTATTGTGTTGTACGCAGCCTTACCCTGTTTTTTACACAAGAGGCTGTTTCCAGGACTTGAACCCATGACCTTTTGAGTCACGTGACAACAACTTTACCGTTGCGCCAAGGGTCCCCCTCATATTACTAGTCAACTTTACCATTGACTAGTAATATGAACAAATGAGTGGCAATAAGTGATGGGCAGCCCTCAGTCCAAGACATGGCTCTTGGGGTTGAGTTAGACACTCAACCCATATTTTATGAGAAACTATAGAAATTTGATTCAACAACGAAGATTGGAAGTAATTGGTAACATGATAATGGAAGAAATAGCCATAAGAGAGGAAGCTGTTATCTATAAAGCAATAAGCAGCTGGATTCAAGTTATAATTTATAACAACCGAGCAGGTTCTCACTTGCTAAGTTCACCTGTCAACTTTCCCGAAAAAAATCTCACTGGGTGTCTGTATACTCAACAAGTCATCCCCAACCACACTTTCTTCCTGCAATTTGAACAAGACCAGTCTACAATAATAATACAAAACATAATATAGAAATAGTAACAGCAACAATACACCAATCAACCTAATCACTAAAATCAAAAGGAAAAAATGGTTTGTGACCTCAGTCATGGCATCTATATGATCAACACTTCCGATACAGTCCTGATAATCTTCATTCATCTGACACTTCCTCTCAATGCATATTGCAAGCTGAAAAGAAAAGTATGAAATTGCATCACCACTTAGCCTTATCTTTATGTATTCTACAGTATACAAAGACCAAGACATCAAAGGTAGGGGAAATTACATAACAAATATATATTTAAAACTGTATTCAATATACTGATGAAAAAGAATACAAGTCATTCCAAAATGAAAGAAAAGTGAGTCAAGAATTGTTTTCTTGTAGCTAAAAAGTGGGTTAAAAATGTTCTAGAAAACACAAAAATCAATTTTAACATGAAATTTCAAATAAAATATATAAAGCATAAAAGCAAACAGTGAGTAAATTTTAGCAAATATCAGTGCAAGACAAAAATAAATTACCATCTGAAGTTTCTGATTAATCAAACAAGTAGAAAGGTCTATTGATCCGTTAGGTGCCATCCTAGGTAATGGTTGTGACTCTTCCCAACACCACCTAACCTCTCGAACAAACTCTATCCATAGCACAGAAATAGCTGACAAAGAGAACGGAATTAAATGATACAGATGATAAATATACAAATGTCATCTCTAAGAAAATCAATTCCACGTAGGTGATCAGTTCTTTCCTACTCTAGGTTTAGGCTACAGAACAAACAAACCCTAAAGTCTTTTGGTACATACCACGTATATTGCAATTGCCAAACCAAAGAGAATGTAAACAAAATTGTGCAAAGAGTGACTCAAGAGGTGCTCCTTTTACAGATCGCGAAGTCTTATATCCCCCATCGGCAAAATCTGAGAATTGTACGCCTGCAGAGATTTCATCACTTATTACAGTAAAATAATGTAAAAATCAAAACTGAATTCTAACCAGCAAAATATATCAGCATGACTTGCAAAGAACGCCAAGGAAACATGAAATTCGAAATTTTTCACTATGCAGGTGTAAACCAGACCTTTATGTTTTAATGCGATAAAGTAACGGGCTTTTATATTGTTAGAAATATTCGCCAGTTTATTTTTGTTTACATGTGAGACAAAGGCAAGTTTTCCTTTCAAGAACATGAAAATAGTGCTCATAGTTGTTCTTTCTCAAATTAAGTTGTGCTTAATGTTCTTGGAAACCAATGTGAACACATGTATACATACATGTTTGGTATTCTATTTAAGTTAGTGGTACACTCCCAATATAAATTTTAGAAAATGTCACACACATAATATATATATATATATATATATATATATATATATATAACAACAACAACAACAACAAGAACAACAAAGAATATTTAAACAAGTATGCGTGTATTCAGAAAATTTCATATTTAAAAATATTAAAAAATAGAAAACAGAATAATATAATTGTTCTATTAATATGATAAACTCAATAAAATATTATATTAATGTTTTCAAAAATGAATCGTAGAAAAGATAATATAATATGGTTAAATATAATATTTATAATCATATAATTGAATAATAAATAAAAGATCAAAGAATACAAACTAATGATTTTTGAAGTATAAGTGCTATTTCTCATTTGATGCCACTTTTTCCTTTCCAGTATTCCGATGGTGGACTTCAAAGGTCCACTTCCCAACATTGTTTTTCCATTGAGAACGTCTAATCAACCAAACACTCTCCTAACTGTCAAAAATAAAACCACACCCTCACCTAAGTTTCACTAATATCTGTAAACTGACCCTCCCCTTATCCCCTTTTATTTGTATTGGAAAGAACAGAGGCTCTGTTTTTCTGAGATTAACAGCAGCACTAAAATGAAAATACCTAAACTTGGGATGTCAGAATGTGATTGACTGGTTATGTTCAAATGTCAATGTGACGTTGAAATAAATGTTTAGAGTCTCACATTAGATGTGATATGGCCTGAAAGAAGTATTTATAAGTAGTAGGCACCATTCACCTTAAAAGCCGGATTCGTAGAGTTGAGTTAGACCCAATCCAAGTTTTAATATGGTGTTCATGACTATCGTAGATCTGTTGTGCTACCCATTATTAATAATTAAACCACTTGGGTTGCGTTCCAAATGTCTGGTTCTAGGAGTGAGGTAGTGTATTGAGACTTGAGAGTCCCATATTAGGTGTGAGGTGGCTTGAAAAAATGTTATCAATGTGGAAATCATTCACCAAGAGGGCGTTTGTTTCAGAGATTACAAACATATTCCTGGGAATCTAAGATTGGAATAAAAAATACCTATGTTATTAGGAAATACATAATTGTTCCCAGGAAAGAATTATTACGGGGAACTTTTTATTACCACATAGGCAGGAATATGTTTCCCCCCTTATGAGTTTGGAAACGTTTCATTCCTGTCGGTTTTTGTGTGTAACCACTGATCCCTCCAATACTTAATGCACGTTCACTTTTATTCATGTGGGGGACTCAACTTTTGTGTGGCACAATATTTGCCATGTGTGATGCAATTGGTGCATTAAAATGACTATGGAATATATTCCTTATAGTATTTACTTGAAACAGAAAAAGGATTAATTATTTATGGAAATTTAAAATGAAAAATTCCTGGGAGTTTAAATATTAACCAAATACATTTTTTACAAATGCTTGGAATAATATTCCTGGGAAAGAATTTAGAATTCGGAAACGCTCCCTTAAAAGCCAATTTTGTAGGATTGAATTAAGCTCAACCTAAATTCTAAAGAGTAACCAATCACCCAATGAACGATACCTGCCCATGCAATTATCATATATTCAAGCAATGATATTTTTCCACTGTCCAAAAAATATATGTTTTTCTTTTTGGTGCCTCAAACCAAAATCATTTATATTTCACTTCACTCTTTGGTTCCCTAAGATACCAGTACCTTGTCCCTGTGGCAGATTTATTGAACATATATAGGATGTAACTGTAAGAGCAGACTCTAATGGTTAATACAATTATCAACAGTGTGAGTAACAGCCCATACACCCAAAATTGAAGACAAAATATAAGAGGCCGAAAATCTATGTACCTTCAATAAACAGTTCTTTCAGCACACGATCTCTAACAGTCGGTGAAGGTATAACCATTGAGGATTTCAAATTATCGGAACCTGGATTTTCAGCTGCCACAGGCCAAAACAAGGGAAAATGCTGAATACTATACCAAAATTGAATAGTTATACTAACTATGAAACATAAAGGCTGCATGAATAAATGAAATTTACTATATAATGCACCAAAACAAATTTGAACCTGAAACAAAATCTTCTATAAAGTGTGCCTCAAATGACATTTGCAATGCATCAACAAGAAGATGCAACTGGGAGGCAAATCCAATCCGACTCTCTTTAGAACCTTCAAGTCTGTATACATAACAATAATATAAAGAAGTTAAATTGGTTACCAGTTTTCATAGTAATTGCATCTGAAATAAATTAAATATATTTATTTTTGCTACCATTAAACTATTGATGCTTTTTTAAATCATGATATTATACAAGGACCATCAGTAAATGCTTTTAAAGAAGAAATGAAAGGATGGCAATTAAGTAGATGTATAACCCACCTAACCATTACAATTTACAAGTGTTATAGATATTCAGTTTGACTCTGATGAAAATGAATTTTCTGGGTAACATGCAGTTATAAATTGACCAGTGATGTGAACCACATACTGACCCTGGTTATTATTTAATCATATACTTCAAGCAGCAGATAATCATTACAAACATAAGAAATAGCAATGAGTCATCATGTTTGGTTTCGATTCTACAGGGGTTTAAACTTAATGAAATGTTTAGAGTAAACCTTAGAGAGATCAACCACTTCTCAGCTTCATGAGGTGAAGCATTTTCCAGTTCAGCCATTTCCATAGAACTTTCAACCATCTTCTCTGACCATATTGTGATCAGTTCAAAACCTGCATGCAACTTATCCATAAATTAAATGGAACTGGGATTGAAATTAGAAAAACTCATGAAAACGGCAAAGCATGGAGAGCTTTATTAATTAAAAACCAAAATCTGACATCACCAAAAATGTCCCAAGTCATTAAACAAGACTCTAAAAGAGACAAACGAAAGTATAGGAATTGAAATCTGTCTGATAGGCTAGACATACAGAATGGACAAAGTAGATACAGTATCCTCTATTTTCCAAATATTCATTATACTTCAGAAAATCCTTAGTTCCTCATGGACAAAATCCAAAGAAATCGTTAGGCTTCCCCATGGACAAAATGAACGATGGGTGGGTATGCAAACATTGAAATGTGCAACAAATTTAGCTATTTATTTGAATTATCAACACATCAATTTCTTAGAAGAACGTAGAAAGAAAGGATGAAACATAAAAAAGGTTTCTGAAGCAATTTCAATTTCTGAAGCAAAACTGTGTTTGTCATAAAAACATTGAGGGGGGTCGGATGTGGGAATAAGTATCCCTTTCTCAATAACTTCAGAACACTCACAAAATACACATTCTATTGGAAGAGCTAAAAGCACTTGATGTACTAATTACCTACAGCCATTTCTACCTTCCTTTATCATAACAATTACCTTTAACAGGATCTTCTGCAGAGTACCACTCACTCCAAGAACAATCATCATCCCATTGTGTCCCACTCGATGTCTCACCAGTAAGATTTTCTTCAGATTTGTTTATTTTAGAATCAAAGTCTTTCATATAGTCCTCGTCAAAGGGGAGTGTTCTGAATGTTAGCTTCATTGCAATTCGGACTTTGAAATTATGAACAGATAGATCCAATGTGGAGTATGCCTTCAGTATCAAATGGAAATTAATTACAGGCAGAAGTTTACAGGACATTGCAGACAAGAAGTCAAAATTTTACATAGAAAAACAGCTGGCTCTAGCATAAATTATCAGGAAGAGGTAGGTCACTATGTATGCAATTGCAAAGAATCAAAGCAACATTTTTAGGCTAAGTAAGTCAGAATATAGAAAAGGAAAAATAGAATACATCATACACATAACTTTCTTAAAGAATACAGAGATCTCGGAAAAAAATTCCAAAAAAATAGAAAACTGTTGCATGCTTGCATTCTCCCCAGTAATATATAATAATTCATTCATACATCCACGTATTTATTTCATCTCAATATGTCCCTTCCCCAGGGGAGGAAGAGGTAAGGTAAGACTAAGGGTCTGTTTGGATTGACTTATTTTTTTGCACCCGTTTAGTAAGCGGGAGGTCTTGAGTTCAACTCTAAATGAAAGCAATTTTTTCCCCACTTAGTGGGATAAGGCTTGGTTGTTGTTGTTGTTGTTGTATGAAAAATAGCTTATGCAAATAAATAAGCTTTTATGTTAATTCATAAGTTCTCACTAACGAAAAATGTATCTTCATAAGCTGATTTTTCATAAACTACCTTGACAAGCTTATGAATAGTATATAAAAGCTTATTTATTTGCATAAGTTGTTTTGTATAAGCTAAAAAATAAGCCATTCCAAACGGTCCCTAATTGATAGACCAATTGTATCATAGCCCTATTGTAAAAGAAAGCAAAGTATGGAAGCATAAAGCGACAAGGGAATATCACATAAAAAATGTATGTAGTCCAACATCATAAAATTAAATGAAGATTAAATTAAACAACAAGAGACAGGAACTCACAAATTTAGATACAAATAACTCGTACAGCCCCTCCAAATGCATAAGTTTTATTGGAACCTGACTTCCAATGCGATCTGCTTCAAACCTTCTAGTGAATACAGTGCCCATGCTCTGAATTCCAATATAAGCTTTCCGAGAAGGATCGTGAACTGGAACAAATGCTGGCCACAAACTTTGAAGCCAAAGTTATGAAAAAATAGTAATACAGAATAAAATGTTTCATTCAGTTCTATCCACAAACAACGGGAAATATTTACCTTGAACAATTTGACAAAGCAATCGCAACAGCACTCAACAGCTTGCTAGCCTCTGGCGCATCAAGAACCACGCCACTTGCACTTTGAGGAGCAATCACCTAATGATATACATGACATAAGTGTTTTCTTATCCTTAGTGAAATCAATAAAATTCCAGTGGAAGTCAAAACACACAACACTAAACCATACCAAAAACTCCTTTACGCCGAAACATAACTGTAGGTCATGCAAATCTAAATTCCAATTCACAGGCTTGCCTGCGTCATCTGGATGCCAAGATAGATTAAAAATAAAATAAAAATCCTGAATCCAAAGCGCAACCTACTAACCATTTTCTAACCATAATAAAAAAGTACCAGAAGGGTTGGTCTCAAAATAATATTCCATGCAGTAAGTTTTCAACGCATACTTCGTCTCAGATGTCACCTTGTACAAACTACCAGAATACTCCAAGAGAACTGCACCTTTTACCTAGAACAAAGTTACAGAGGATGTTCATTCAAGTCGATAAAGGAATGGCATAAAATTATCATTTTTCAAGTTTCACTAGGACAAAAAGTAACTTCAAAAACAAGACACACACCCCACTCTTTCCACCAACACAATGTCATACTTAAAAACAGTGAAGCAAAAACACAATTGAAGACACCGCATCACAAACTGTTCTTGCTAGAACTCTGACCTAGCTGTCAGGTATTTTTGGTGAAATGAGTCTCTTAGCTTTTACAGTAAAATAGGTCCCTATATATAGAGAGATTTGGATTTCTAGAATGGGCCTTAACAACTAATAGGCCAAATAGATATCCAAAGGATATGTCAGACCACATCCCCCAAGCATGAAATGCTTAAGGTAATGGGTAGAATTTGTCATGACGGTCCACAAACCAACATGTTTACACTATTACAGTAAGATTTGTCAACATCCGCATTCCTATTAAGCAAAATTCCGTGACTTTCAATGCTTACCATTAAATTCTTTGGACCATCAGACATCCAAAGCCGACAAACAGCCTCTATTTCAGAAATAAACCTGTAAAAAAACACGATTAACAGCAAAATTAAAACGCGGGGTAAATTAATTTCATAAAAAATAAATTCAAATTATAAACTAATTCCATCTAAACTAAACTAACTTAATCAAAACAAATTCGGAATAAACTGACGAAGACAGCAATGTGAATAGCCAAAATCACAAACATTCAAATCCTACAAATAGCCTCTATTTCAGCTTGAGTTTGCTTCCACATTTGGGGCAACCAGAATTGATTCTACAAGTGTAAAAGTGATTTTGACATGTTCGGTTGCTCTCAAGTAAAATTGATTTTCCCTCCGAAATTGATTCTAAAAGCTAGGATTGGTAGCTTTTGAGTCTAAACGTGATTTTTACGCTGAAAATTTATTGTCCATATCACGTCTACATAAATGTATCCAAACATAAATCACTTTATATTCATATCACTTTTAAGTAAAATCAATTTCACAATAACAATTCATTCAAATCAATTGTTGTCACTGCAGTACCAAACGTGCACCGAAAACAAACGTATAAAAAAAACACAATTAAAACAAAAAAAAATCAGATTAAATTAATTTATAAAATCAATTTTACATGAACTAACTATTTCCATCTAATTCATTTAATAATTCACTTTGAAGTAAAATCAATTTTACAATATCAATTCAATCAAAATCAATTTCTGTACATCGAAAACAAACCTTTAAAAGAAATATACAATATTAAAAAAAAAACTTGGATTAAATTAATTTATAAAAAGTAAATTCAAATCATGAACTAATTCCATCTAAACTAAACTAATGTAACCAAAACAAACTGAAGAACACAATGTAAATCACAAAAACATCACACGCACCGTTCCCACGAAGAAGCAAGGGTGAAATCATCAAAATGCTCGAGCTGCATAATCAACAATGAAACAATCAGTTATAAAGTGAAATCAAAATCAAAATTTGATTCGATAATTGAAAAACCTACGTCTTCATCTTCATCCTCTTCCATATCTTCTACTTCGGTGTGTTCATCGTCATCAGTAGAATCAGGTATGATCTTCGTCTTGCCGGTGTTGGTGGAGGATGACGACGCCATCGAATCTGAGATATGATCACAACGTTCACGCAATGCGAATCATCGTGTATATGTATGTACTGTGTGTGTGTGAAAATGATGAAACTTTTTTGGATTTTTTCACTTTAACTATTTTTTCCTTTTTCTTTGAGAGTTCAGATCCGAATGTGAATCAATCAATCAAATAAAAAATTAAATGTGTTTTTTTTTTCTTATATCCATTTTTCTTTTTTTACAAATTCATTTTCTTATTTTAATGTCTATAAAAAAATTATTGAGCTTTTTTTTTTTGTAGATGAAAATTTATTAAGTTTTTTTTCCATATAACTTTTACAAAATCTGATGTTTTTAAGTTGTATATATTGTGTAAAATCACATACTTTAAAAAAAAGTGTGATTCTTTCACCTTTAAAAATATAGATTTTGTGTTAAAAAAATCTAAAGATTTATTTTAGAGTTTTTAAAAAAAATTCGACCATGTTCTTACTCCTACTTGTAAGTATGTAACCTCTTTGATTTAGAAAATAAAAAATAAAAAATAGATTCTAGAAAAAGCTTATCATTTTTTTTAAGGTCAAAGATGATATGTTGAAAAATTCTAAACAAAAAATATTAAAAAAATAAGTGATTTGTCTTTTTAAAAAATTGTTTTTAAAAACCAACGCACCCTTTGTAAAGAGAAAAGACTTCTATAGTTGTGGAAATGGGGACGAAACAACCATCCACACGCTTAGGGACTGCGCCCATGCAACCCGCATCTGGCTGAGGTTAGTTAGTTCTAAACAAATTACTAATTCTTTTTCTCTTTCTAATTGCAGGGATTGGATCTTCAAGAACCTTAATAAAAAAGACTTTGGAGAGGAAGATGGGAGTTGGAAGACTACATTCATGGCTATGTGTTGGCATATTTGGACATGGAGAAACAAATGCATCTTTGAAGAGGGCTTTCAACGCCCCAATGATCCATCCCAAATGATTCTTAGGATGGCTAGAGAGATTGATAGATGTGGGCAGAATCTTTCGATGGGAAGGCATAGATGCATAGGCAACAAGAGACCATCTACATTGGCTGGAAGTTTTCTCCAAGTGAGTGGATAAAACTTAATTGTGATGGAGCTTACAATGATTCAATGAGATTTGCATGTTGTGGTGGTCTTTTTTGAGACTCAAACGGTAGTTGGTTAAAAGGTTACACTCAAATAATTGGAAATGTGGGGTATGTACACGAGAATGCAAATGGCAAATAGGGAAGGTTTTACTCCCCTCATAGTTGAGAGTGACTCCAAGCTTCTAATCAATATGGTAACATGGGGTTGTAAGCTTAACGAACACACCCATATCTTGGTTCGCCGTATTCAAGATCTCAGTATCTTACATGGTAATATTGCTTTTAAGCACACATGGCGCGAGGGAAACATATGTGCTGATTGGTTGGCTAATTTTAGTTTTAATCAAAGTTTCTATGATGTAAGAATTTTGGAATCGCATCCTAAGAAGCTCCAAAATCTCCTTTTTGATGACATATCCGGAGCTTGCTTGTCGAGGAATGTTAAAGTAACTTTGTAGTTTGTTTTTTTCTTAGGCTTTGCCCTCTTTGATTAAAAAAAAATAAGACTTCATGATGCTACCATTTTCCTAAGTCAATTTTTAAGATATATCTATAAATATTTATTTGTCAAGTTTTAATTAAAATATGTCTAAAATAGTTATACAACGTCAGTTTATGAAAATTATTCTCTTTATAAAAAATTGTATTTTGATAACAAAAAAATTAGAATTTAATTTATATATAACCCAGAATGTAATTCTTTTATGTACATATGTACAATCAAATCACATTTCACTTTTTTAAATTAGACTATCTTACATGACAAAAAAAAAAAATAGAGTATCTCAATTGTACAATCAAGTATGGATAACTTTAGTGGATTCCAAACAAGCAAAAATAAAAAAAGTTAGTGTTAAGTTAAAAACTAGAATGTGTGTTTGTGTTAATTAAGAAGACACCATAGGATATTTGTGTCAACCTTCACTCAGTACGAATGTGCGTGTATTTTCTCAACAAAAAAAAAAGTATGTGTGTGTATATAGGTTTATCCACTACTTTTTATAAGTAACATGTTACCAATAAACACATATTTATTTGGACATAAAAAACTATTTTATTAGAGACTCATAACATAGGGATAAAACTATAATTTATGTTTTAAGGACCTCACCTCACTATTTGTTGTGTCTGTAACATTTTTGGTTTTTTTTTTTCAGGTGTGTTTGGATAGAGGGTTTAAGAGGGAAAATAGGGGAGTGTTTACTTTTCATTTTTAAATAACGGACACTATGAAATATTTTTTTAAAAAGTTAACATATTAACATGATAAACGATCATATAATTTTAATTCAATCACACATAATTTATTTTAGAAAAACATGTTATATAGTCCGTTATTTAAAAAAAAAAAGTAAACTCACCCCTCACTTCTCCTCCTAAGCCCTCAATCCAAACACACCTTTAATGTTCTCTTACTCTTCTTCTCCTTCATGTTTCTCGAGTTGTCTCCTTGTTTTTCAAATTTCTTAAAATTAAATGCATTAATTGTTGTGGTTAATAAATTCTCTTCTCTCGTTTTTGTTATTTGTAGTGATTTATTTTTTCTTTTCCTCCAAAGAAATTGATCTATAAACTTTAAATCTTCCATTTGGTATCACCAAGATGTATACTTTAACTTCCCTCAAAATGACTCTACATAAAGTTACTTTTTAGAAAGAAAAAAAAGTAAAGGATTTACCAATGTAGTTTAAAGATATTTTAAAATTGTCGACTCAACTCAAAATTCTATTTTTCGTGTTACCTTCAATAGTAGTTTTTTATAGGTATATCAACAACTCAACGAAGTGAAAGTATACATATTTTCTTTGATAAAATGATCAATTTAATGCTAATCTTAATAAATTTATAAAGCAACATGATGATGCTCGTCAAATGAAAAATAATTCTAAGGTGAATACACTTATACCAAATTTAAGGAATTTGAAGCTCAATTGAAGATTAAATTTGGTAAAAAATTATGCCAACAACAAACGGTGAAAAATTATGCCAATTGTATGGCTGGATCGTGGATGGTTGGACATCGAGATAGATAAATATTTTCTCGGTCACTATTAAAACAAAAATAATAATTGATCTATTTAGACTATATTAGAAATCAGATACATCAAATATTCGATAAATATTAAAAAAATAATATTTGATTATAATAGTGATCAGTAAGAGCAATAGTGACCGATCAGATGTGGGGATAGACATGTAACATGTGATGAATGTTGACATTTGTAATGTCGAAGGACATGAGCTGAATTCTTATACCCATCAAGACATCTTGCCTCCTTCAAAAAAATGTAACATATGATGGAGTAGGACTTTTTGTTTTAGTCTTCTTAGAATTTTTCTTCAATTTTCAGTCTTCAAAAGTTTTTTCATCACCACTTTTGGTCTGTTTTTTTTGAAGCAACTCATGTGCATTGTTCAAAATTTAAATTTATTTTCGCAGACATGTTTAAAATATTATAAGAATTTGTCTAAAAAAATTAATTTTTTTTAACAAAACATGAATTAAATATGCATTTTTATGTTCTTGACTTCTTGGGGTTAAAGATTTATATTTAATTTATGTTTTGTTAAACAATTCTAGTTTTTTGGAGAAATTCTTATAATATTATAAACATCCATACAAAAATTTATCCAAAAATCCGAAGGATACACTCGATCTTACATAAAAGCATGGATCAAAAGTATGGAAGAAATTTTTTTGAAGGATTAAAAGTTGGAGAAAAATTTTAGGGAGACTAAAACAAATTTTTTGAATATTTATAGGAATCAAAAACATATTTTACCCTTTCATTTATATCTATCACCCTCTTAACCAAGTGATTGAGCTCAAATGGTTACTGAACCTCCACTGTGATGAATTGTTCGGGAGAGTCCAATTTCAATTAATAAATTTTTATCATATTTTATTTGCCTCTCAGTCTAACTCTAGATTACGGGGTATCATCCCTTAAAAATGGGTCACTCTCATAATTATTTCAACTCTCCTATTGGCTTCGTCATTCTCTCATTTCACTCTCACTTTTTTTTTTCCGAGGAAGATACAAGAGTAGTTGGATTTCTAGAACTAAAAATCCTCCAACAGTTTTGTCACAGGAGTCATTGTAGACCTATTAATTAAACTGAAAATGTTTAGGGCACATCTTGTGTGAGTGTATACACTTTAAAACGAAAAAAAATAATATGATGTGATAGATTAATGATGTGATAAGAAAATAAAGATAAAATAGGATGTTGAATGAATGTATTAAAAAGTGGGGTTTCAAATATCATCATCCTATTTAAATTCTTTCGGCTAAAATCCAATGACTTTATTATTTGTTTTAATTATTGATGCATGATGCTTATTTTTGGTGGGGCGAGTGTCCATTTTACTTCTCCCAATTTATGGGTCAAACAATGTCAGTATTTTTTTCATTATCTAAAAAATTTTGATGTTAAAAAAAAATCCAATGCCTTTACAACGACAAATCAATGCCTCCTTAAATCACGATTGTTTGTAGTTTGAGATCACACATTATATTGCAAGAGTTAATTTTCGTTGTTGATTCGAGATCGAACGGTCAATGTCACACCGTCAACTAAGCAGTGAAACAATATGAACTATCAATCTAGATCATACGTTTGAAGTTATACTTACATGAAGGAATTCATTCAATCATGTGCCATCTTACATAGGAACCAAGGTAGGTAATGTTTATTACTGTTACATTAAAAATTAAATTAATTCAATAATCAATAATTTTTTATTAGAAAGTTCAGAAATTCAATGAAGTTTGATTAAGTTGATAGTTGATTTATTCGTAATTTCAACTTTTAACGTCAGTTCAAAGATCTCTTCAACGAGTGATATGTAGATATCGTAGTTGGTGACAACTTGGGTACCCATCAATAAAAGGTGGGTAATACAACCCATGTTGAGTTGGCACCAATCAAAGTTATTTGTTTGTTTTCTATTATTTTTAATGTTATATAAATACATTATTTTGATTGGTCCAACTCAACATGGGTAGTATTACCCACCTTTTATTGATGGGTAAACAAGAATTTCCCATCGTAGTTAGTTTTCGCGGATTGTTAGCCCTTGATGTGAGACAACTTTAGTAGAAAAACAAGAGGCCTTCACTTGTGACTTCAGATTTCTTACACTCTTTTGTCAGCACAAAAAAACATGTCCAAATTCAGAAATCTGAAACAACCACCGTTTCCATAACCACCACCACCACCACCACCTTCTTCTTCTTCTCCTCCACCACATTCTTCATAAATCCCTCACACACACACACACACATTCATTCTCACTTTCAAGATCAATGGCTTCAGCATTGGAATGTTGGTCTCGACGCAACAACAACGAAGAAGAAGACATGGTAGAACAACAAGTCCTAATGGAAACAAACCCATCTTCACAACCCAACAACAACAATAACAACAAAGAATCTTCCACCATTCACAAGAAGTTCAACAAACTCACCCGCAATGTTTCTGAAGCCATTGCATCGCTCAAAAACACACTCAACATTAACCTCGATTCTTCCAAACATGACAACAACAATTGTCGAAGCAGTAACAATCTTGTTTGGGGAACTGTTGTGAGAAATCTCACTCAGCTTTATCCTGGTAGCCAGCTTCCTGAGAAGCTCATGTCCAACATTCGTAAGCACTATGATTCCTTGCCTCCTAGGTACAAATCTCATTCCCAGATTCGATCTTAGCTTAAGGTTATAGTGTTGTTTTTGTGATGGGTTTTGCTTTTTAACTTTCTAGAACCTCTAAATTTTGGAACCTTTGAGTTGGGTTTGATCCAATCTGAAGATTCAATTGCATAGCAATGTTTTTGTTTTGTTTAAGGTTGTTTCAGTAAGGGGTTTTGGTTTTTTAAAAGGTTGGTTGATGGGTTTGCTTCTAAAGTTTTTATTATGCAAGTGTTTCAGTTTGAATGTGAACCGGTGAATGTCAATGTGAATATTCAATTCCATATAGTTTTGGTTGTGTTGTGTTTAATGTTCCTTCAGTAAAATGTTTTGATTTAGAAGTTTGAAAGTTTGATTTTTTTCAATTTGGGTTATGTTCTGATCTGAATTTGATTGCCATGTGAGGATTCACGGGCACTGTTTTATTGTGTTTAAGGTCTCTTTAGTACTGAAGTTTGTATCTTTGTTTTGTTTTTATCTTTAGTACTGAAGATTCACTAGCACTGTTTTATTTGTGTTTAAGGTTACTTCAGTAATGGGTTTTGCTACTTTTGATGTTTATGTACTGAAGTTTGCATCTTTGGTTATTTTTATTTTTTGGGCAGTTATTCTCAGGCAGGTTTTGATGTTAAAGATGTTTTTATTCACATCAAGCTGATTGAGCAAGCTTTGGATGACGGGCAGGCTGCGATTTTGATTGAAGAGGAGTGTGACAGTGATATGCAGCTTCAAGGATCTTTGTTCAAGTTGACATTTGCTTGCAACTCTCCAATTTCATGGCCTGGAATGTCGAGTGCGTTGGATAGTTCCTCCATTTGCTGCAAGAAGATTCAGATATTTGAGAAGAAAAGTCTCACCCTTGGAATCGTGCTTCTACTTGTTCTTTCTGGGGGTGGTCAGGATAAGTTGGTAAGGACTAGGGTTGAAAGCGCGCTCAAGTTTGCCATGAAGAAGCCTAAAGCTAGTGTTGTGAAGCTTCCTTTTGGGCTTTGTGGATGTCAAGAGGAGAATTTCAAAGGGAGAGAGTTTGGAGAGATTGAAGATGGTAGCAGTGTATATTGTGGAAACGGGTTTGAGAATTTGAGTCAAAAGATTCAGCTTGAAATACCCTTGCCGAATTCATCTTTTCATGTATCGGTAGACGAGTGGCAGACTATTCAGACAGATGCGGATGAGATACAGAAGTGGTTGTTGAGCTCGGATAGTCTCGAATTTTCGGAACAGATTGGACACAATTCGTATAAGGGAACATACATGGGGAAAAGAGTTGGCATTGAGAAGCTCAGAGGGTGTGACAAAGGAAATTCATATGAGTTCGTGCTCAGGAAAGATCTGCTAGAATTGATGACATGTGGACATAAAAGCATTTTGCCGTTTTGCGGTGTTTGTGTAGATGACAATCATGGTTTATGCATAGTGACGAAATTCATGGAAGGTGGATCGGTTCATGACTTAATTTCAAAGAACAAGAAGCTTCAGAACAAGGATATTGTAAGAATTGCAGTTGATGTGGCTGAGGGGATCAAGTTTTTGAATGATCATGGTGTTTCATATAGAGACCTTAATACTCAGAGGATTCTGTTGGATAAACACGGGAGCGCTTGCTTGGGAGATATTGGCATAGTCACTGCTTGCAAGAGCAACCAAGAGGCAATGGACTATGAAACTGATGGTTACCGGTGGTTGGCTCCTGAGGTATGCTTCAAATCACGCTTATTTTAAGTTAGTGAAAAAATTGCCGAGTATGAAAGTTTGGTGTGCTATTGTGTCATAATTCATTTATGTTGAATTCTGTTTCGAAACTTCCATATATACTTCTAATTATTTCCTACAGCGTTCTTTTGACAGAAAATTAAGATCTTACTTTGTAACTTAGAATCCTAATCTAAAGGCCCATAGCATTTAGGAAAGACACAATAAATGGGAAGTAGGGATGTGTTTTAGGCTTTTAAGCTGCTGCTGCAGTAAATCTACCATTCCTTGAAAAATGTATCGAGTAGGCAGTCAATTTGATCCTTAAATGTGTAAGGCATTGTCACTGTAATCCTTGAATTTATCGAAATTTCAAAAACGTCCCTAAGTGTGTCTTTTGTTAGTAATTTTATGGACAAAATTGATTAACGGAAGACACATTTAAGAACCAAACTAACTGATGAAAGCCAAATTTGAGGACCAAAGTGACCAACAAAAGACACATTTATGTATATTTTTATAATTTTGATACATTCATGGACTATTGTGACAGTGTCACACAAATTTAGGGATCAAAATGACTGTTTACTCAAAATTTATCAGATTTGTTTGGCGAATTCAACTCAAACCAGCACGGCAATGACAAATTTATTTGCTTGTGATATGTTTGTGTAGCCATAATGGCAAACACTCCTAAATCACACAATGATTTCTAGATGTTCTATTGAAGACCAATTTATTGGCTTTGAGGATGTTGTTTAGATCTGTTTCCATGTGAAACACAACACCATACTAGCCTACACTTAAAAGAAGCTTTATGTCACTTGTCTCAGCATCATTGTGTGAGCAGGCCTAGCATGTGATAATTGTTATTTATTTTTTTTGCTTTCACCACTGTATATAATTATACAAATCTGTGTGGTTTTATAATGCTAATTATACCTGAAATGATTCCAAATGGAGCCCGCACGCCATAAAGCTTTCACATGATGTCTGTGATCTGTCCTGATAATATTTTAGTTATTTGTCATTTTAATAAATCTTCTTGAAAGCTTTCATATCTTAGCTGACTTATGTTTCATTCCTCATTTTGGTTGAAAACAGGTAATCGCGGGTGACCCTGAGAGTGTCACCGAGACATGGATGAGTAATGTTTATAGTTTTGGTATGGTGATTTGGGAGATGGTATCCGGTGAAGCAGCCTATACTGCATATTCACCTGTGCAGGCAGCAGTAGGCATTGCTGCTTGTGGCCTTAGACCTGAGATACCAAAGGACTGCCCACAAACTCTAAAGTCTTTAATGACAAAGTGCTGGAACAACACCCCTTCAAAACGCCCCGATTTCTCCGAAATTTTAGCGATATTGCTGCAACCAAACAACAATAGGTAAACTTTTGTTGGTCATTCTGGAATCTAATATGTTGATAGTAATTGACCGATACCAAACATTCCTCGTCAAGGGAGTTTCATACACAATGATGAATCCTCTATGCTTTGTAACTGTTTGCAATGAAGATGTAAAAAAGTTGAATTTCTTTTGGACAATTTTGTACTTTTCCTCTTATGATGTTTTTGCCATCATGAATCTACTATTTTCTGTTTTGTGGTGGCAATTTGAATGAAGGAAATATCTAAATAGTGTCACATTGTTTTGTTGTGACTTATGAGTATTCTTGAGTAACATATATCCACTACCTGATGGAAATTAGGATGATTTTGTTAGGAATATTAAAAAATAATAATTTTAGGGGCTTATTTTGTAGATTACTAAGTTTTTCTTTTGTTTGTTTAGTGACTATCCCAAGGGTCCCATTTCAAATTATGTTTTTTTAGATGTGAAACTGTCAAGGTCACTGTCCCTCTTTTTCTTGATATATCTACCTTTTTCATCTTCTAAGGAAGAAATTGAGGTAACCCTTTATTCTCTTTTTGAGCCGTGCAAGGAGAATTTCACGCATGTATCATTCCATACTCACATTGAGGACCTTTGATAAAGTTAGTTAATACTAACTAGTACTTGAACCCAAGTTGATTATCAATAGTTAATATTAGTATTATTTAGGAGGCATTAATAGTTAATATTTTTAAACATATATATAAGCTTGAACTGCATACATACACCGACAAAACAATCATAAAAGTGATGGGGCATTGTAGATACAATCTTGAACAAAATTTATAATAAATAACCCAATTTTTAGTATAAAATAATAATAGTGGTAATGGAGCATGAGTTAACGATCTCAAAAGATAAAGAACCAAGACTCGAAGTAATTTTTACTTCTCATAGCAACATAAATTGAACATAGTAGTACATTTCATATTGTGTGACACATTTCTTAATAAATCTGATACCTCCAGCTAAACATATGATATCTATAAACATAACCAAATTTTTACTCCATCCGTAAAAAAATAAAAAAATAAAAACAAATTTCTAATTCAATTTAGGGCGACTTGAGCCTTAAAATTATTTGAATAATAAACCATGTAATGTCTCCTATATTATTATTCCAAGCATGAGTTGTAAAATACTTATGAACAACTTGGTTGTTCAGTACCATTTTAAAAAACCAATTTAATGCAGCAAAGTTCATATCAACAAAGTTCAAATATGATATAAAATAAAGTAAAAAATAAGGAGGGATCTCCAAACAAATGTTTGCCTTCACTTGGTTCATCCTTTTCATTTGGACCATGACTGTCTTGACAACATTTGTTTAAGTTCCAACTTCTCAAAGATGAAAATTGCTCTTCTCCCATACAAAATTGCTCATTCACATACTAAGTGACGAAAATACCCCAGCGTGAGGTTATACTTGCCATACACCGTGACCAAAAGCACTGATTATGATTGTGTCTCCCAAGTCATAGACTTTCCATACACCGTGAAAAGCCTAAGCTCCTCCATCCCCATGACCAAAAAATTTACAAAGCGAAAATTAATTTGTAAGGAGATCGTAAAAGAAGCATTATTATCTCATTAAAAACAGTTATTAAAAAAACATGAGAAGCATTATGAATGAAAATAATTTGGCTGAAGGAAATCTACATCTCTATTTAATTCTACAAATGATATACAAAAATAGTAAGATAAAATCAGTCAACATGAGCAACTACAAAATCAAGATATGAATATGAAAGACCCTTTATATCCCCCTAGAGTGATATGTTACTTTCCTCATTTCCATCTTACTCATCATTCATACTTAACTTTCACGCATGTATCATTCCATGCTCACATTGAGGACCTTTGATAAAGTTAGTTAATACTTGATGCAGTACGGAAGCGTAGGCTAGCAAGCGCTAAACCTAGGTTGAAAAGAAACAAGTTTGCAAGCGACAAACTTGTGAAAATAGGGTTCCGAAATCCACCAGAAATTGAGAAAACTCTCTAAAATATTATTGATTGAATAAAAGTTGCCTCTTAGGCTACAACTGTTAAGCTTAAATAGGGAAATAACAAACCCCTAATGGGCCGAAAAATAACAAACTGAAATAAAACAAAAAAAATAACAAACTAAAATAAAACAAAAAAATAACAAATTGAAATATTAAAAATACTATAAAAACCCCCTACATCAGACTCCTCCACTTCTAAAGAATTTTCCATGCATGTTGACTGCTTCAATGAACAAGAGACCACCCTACTGGATCCCATTGAGTGAAATATAAAGATGGTTTGGTTTGAAAAACATAGATTGTCGATGACGGTTGTTTGACGATGTTATCTACAACTGCTACTTGGTACCCTTGCAAACCTACAATGCAAACTTGCTGCTTACCATCTTCCCACATACAAAGCTTTTTTCTTTCATTAAGGAGATCATCGAGCTTCCCACCATATATTAAAGAAACTCACAAACAATTGAAATCCTTGGTTCCGGTAAGTATGATGCATCAATCTTAGGATGTTCCTTGATGCCTTAAGTGGCAATGGCTTCATTGTAAATGTTTTTCCACTTCCTGTTTGCCCGTATGCAAAACAAACTGCCTTAGTGCGTTCAAAGATGATTGAAACTATAGGTTCCACTGTGTCACGATAGACCTCATCATTCGTAACCTCTTCATTCAAGACAACATCAAAAACAAATTTATGCTTCTCTGCTGTTTGTTCCTTTTCGACAGGTTCATCCTCCTTGATTTCTTCAGCTTGTTCCTCAATTACTTCAGGCTCTTCAGTTTCTTTTTCTTTTGGTTCTTCTTTTCTTACCCTCACGACATCAATTTCATCAATAATTCGATAAACCTTTGAAGAACCTGAATCCTTAATAATTTGATTGTTTTCACCATGTGGAACACTAATCGGTTCTCTGCTCCGATTGTTCTTGTTCTGATTGTTTCTGTTGTTGTTGTTGGCGATGTCATCCACTTTAGTTATCAACGCCGTCATCTGATCTGATACAACCTTGATCATCGTGACTAAACTGTTAATGTCTGCCTTTGTAACAGGTTGATCTCCCATGGCTGGTCACGTTAGGAAAAGAACAGGAGAAACCTGCTCTGATACCAACTGACGCAGTACGGAAGCGTAGGCTAGCAAGCGCTAAACCTAGGTTGACAAGAAACAAGTTTGCAAGCGACAAACTTGTGAAAATAGGGTTCCGGAATCCACCAGAAATTGAGAAAACTCTCTAAAATATTATTGATTGAATAAAAGTTGTCTCTTAGGCTACAACTGTTAAGCTTAAATAGGGAAATAATAAACCCCTAATGGGCCGAAAAATAACAAACTGAAATAAAACAAAAAAATAACAAACTAAAATAAAACAAAAAAAATAACAAATTGAAATATTAAAAATACTATAAAAACCCTCCTACATCAATACTAATGTAGATCTAGATTTTGATAGATGGAATCATAAGTATTCATCTTGAGAGCAAGGCCATGTATCCAGTTAAGGGACTATTATAACCCCCACATTTCAATATGAACCCAAGATTTGTAAGTTTTAAATGGTTATAGAAACATGTATGTTAAGTAAATTGTTCATGTTATATATGGTGAATGTATTTTTAATATTGAAATGATCATTTTCTTTTGAATGATATAATTTGTAATAAAAAAAGTTATATTTGTATAAGTGATAAAACTTCAAAAAAAAAAACTAAAATTGAATATATCTTGCCCCATGATTTTATTTATTATTATTGTTGATAAAACTTCACACAATTATATAAACTAAAACATAATAGATGTGATGAAATTACAATAACATATACATCACAATGACTTTAAACTTTAAATTTTAAAAAATGGACAATATTATATGGATTATCGTGGATCTTTGTTATGTTAAAAATTATAACTTTAAACTCTAACGTTAAAAACATAGGCAATGTTATATGCATTAACGTGAATATTAGTTATGTTAAAAACTATAACTCTAAACTCTAACTTTGAAAACATTGTTCTTCGTTGTGTATGTATAACGACATGTATAACGTTGTTGACCAAAAAGTTTTGAAAACTCTAACGTTAAAAACATAGACAATATTATATGTATTAATGTTATGCATGTATAACATGTACAACATTGTTTTATAAAATAACATAGTCTTGCCGTGAAAATGTTGTGTCATTTAAAGTTGGATTTTTCGTGGCTGAGCAATCATCTTTTTATCATCGTCACCAAACATTTTAGTTCCTTCAACAACAATGATGTTTTGTACATTCTTGTACTTCTTTAGAAATCTAAGAACATCAAAGGCAACTCTATAATTTCGTTCACCCAAAACAAATTGGATCAGCATACGAGATATGAGTCGAAAAGGCCAATGATAGTAAAAATACCAAGCTCATAGAGCTTTGGACACATCATTAATGTAGAATCCGTGTGAGCAAAGATAGGAGAATGAATATTTGGCCAGAAGGAGGTATGAAGTTTAGTTGGAGAGGTAATTGATCCCTTATGTATTTGTATTTGAAGAACCCTCGTGTGTTATTTCTAATAATACATTTTTGCAAATCTTTAAAATCAATAGACAGTGTTGGTTAGTAACCAATAGCAGACGACCCAATCAGTGAAGACATATATGAGTTCGCTTCGGCCAAGTTTAGCATGTTGTCAACATAGAGAAGAACATCATGTCTGCAATCACAAAAATGTTCAGCGACACCCGTTATGAACTACACGGACATGGACATCAGGGGATTCATTCATTTGACTGTACAAAAGAACACATTTCTTTTCGCTCAGCTTATCACCGAGTTTAATCAAGTCAAACTCAACCATTTTTGGTACATAGATTATAAGCATCTTTGTATGTTCTCCAACGCCAGAAAAAATAGATATACCACCATGAATATTGAAAATGTTGTGTACAAGTTCGATGGCCAGCATAATCTTCATGCTAGTAACGACGATTTTTTTGTCCTCTTTTTTCTTTCTCCTGCGATTCCTTATATCCTTCTTGATGCCATCATCATAAATTTTCTGGTCATCATTTTCATGTAAGAGTATTTCCTCATTTTCAATAAAAAGAATTTTTTTTTTATTTTTAAGGATAAGTTTGAAATTTTTTGTACTTAAACAACGATGTTGTCGGTAGGCTCTCCAATTGCATTCATTATACGACCCAATGTGGGCCTAAAATCAGAAACACAAATAGGGAGACAATGCATATCATGCACTGCCTTTCATTGCTGCTTTTGTTGCATGTACAACAACTGTTCGGACAGCACACTCACTAACATGCTCAACCACCTCTAACAATAATTTTATTGAGCGGTCTAAGACCTCAAGCGCTGTCAACACGGAGGGAAACCTTTTTTAAAACTCACGTTGACGATGTCTGAGAATTTTTTTCTTTGTCTGGTACGAAGATGTATGTGTAGTTGAATAACAAGAGACTGTGGCCAGGATAAAGTTGTTGTATGAAGAAGATAGGCTCAACATTATTTTAATTCCACTGTATTGTTATATAATGTTAATTTTCATTTCACAATTACAATCTATATTGTTGTTCTTATTATCATTATTCTTTATCCCTTATTATATGTTCTAAACACAATTCTTATATGATTTTCATCTATTTATTTAAACGATTATGTGTAATCGTTGGTTGGAATTGTTGGCTTCTTAAAAAAAGTTTGTTCGGAATTCGAAGTGATTATGATCTACAAATATTTTGATTCATTAGTCAATATAAACTTGAGATTGAGTAAAACATATTGTAAAGTTATAGAGTGTGTTTGTTTTATTGTTTTTACTGTTATTTTTGGACATGTGAGATTTGCAATGCAATATTATAATGTTTGTTTCAAGTTTTAAATATTTATTCTCATGCAACTTTTCTACCCATGAATGTTTTTTACACATGATTTATGGACTTTCTATTTTCATGCTAAATGATGAAGATCTAGCATTCTCACGAGAATAAAACCTAACAAACCATAACTTCCAACCATCATTTATAATTTAATTTAGGCTTAAATATGTATATAGTCCCTGCAAATATGGCTAATTTAAATTTTAGTCCATGTACTTGTTAATCCTTCCTATTTTTCCCTGTAATTACTAATCACTTGAACTTTGGTCATAATTACTATTTTTTGCCCATGTGTCAAGTATTTAGTGACGTGGCGCCTACATGACATCAGCTGACTGGGTAATCACCAAGCTGACTCAGCTTCTGACACATGAAGTTACGTTTTTGTCCTCAAAATCATTCAAGCAGCAAAAAAAGTACCTTTTGTTGATCTGAAATAAACACCCATCTTCTGTTTGTTCCAATATCTTCAAGCAGCAATGTCAAAAACCAACTCCATGCTTCTTTTGTTTCATTCTCAACCACTCCAAATGTTAAAGGGTAATACTAGTCATTTGCATCTCTTCCAACAGCAACCAGTAATATACCTCCATACTTAGTTTTCAAGTGACAACCATCTACTCCAATAAAGGGTCTACAACCAGCCAAGAATCCTTGTTTGCAACCATCTAAACAAAAGTAAAACTTGTTGAATCTTGGTTGATTAGTTAACATGGTTCTTTCTACATTAATCTTTAGAGTATTTCCAATGGACATCCTCCTCAACTCAGCTGCATACCTCCACAGTAAAGTGTATTGTTTCTTGGCATCACCCTTAGCACTCCAAGCTGTATGAAAAGATACCCCAACAGAGTACAAGCTCCTCATGTCTTTCATTATGTCTGTAACTTTCATTTCACCAGTTGACATCATTTTAGGGACAACAATTTTTGTTAACCAATTGGAATTGGCACTCCTATTATCTAATACCCTAGGACATTTGTGGGGCTAAAATAGATGCGATGAAATTACAATAACATATACATCACAATGACTTTAAACTTTAACTTTAAAAACATGGACAATATTATATGGATTATCGTGGATCTTTGTTATTTTAAAAACTATAACTTTAAACTCTAACGTTAAAAACATAAACAATATTATATGTATTAATGTGGATATTTGTTATGTTAAAAACTATAACTTTAAACTCTAACTTTGTAAACATTGTTATTCATTGTGTATGTATAACATGTATAATGCTGCTTCTACCAACAATGTTAACCAAAAAGTTTTGAAAACTCTAACGTTAAAAACATAGACAATATTATATGTATTAATGTTATGTATGTATAACATGTAAAACATTGTTCTATGAAATAACACAGTCTTACCGTGGAAATGTTGTGTCATTTAAAGTTGGACATTTCATGTCTAAGCAATCATCTCTTTATCATCGTCAACAAACATTTTAGTTCCTTTAACAACAATGATGTTTTGTAGATTATTGTACTTCTTTAGAAGTCTAAGAACATCAAAGGCAACTCTAATTTCGTTCACCCAAAATAAATTGGGTCAGCATAGGAGATATGAGTCAAAAGGGTTAATGATAGGAAAAATCCCAAGCCCACAGAGCTTTGGACACATCATTAATGTAGAATCCGTGTGAGCAAATATAGGAGGATGAATATTTGGCCCGAGGTATGAGGTTTAGTTGGAGAGAGGTAATTGATACTTAGTGTATTTGTATTTGAAGAACTCTTATGTGTGTTATTTGTAATAATACGTTTTTGCAAGTCTTTAAAATTAATAGACAGTGTTGGTTGGTAACCAACAACAGATGACCCAATCAATGAAGACACATCTGAGTTCGCTACGGTCAAGTTTAGCATGTTGTCAACACAGAGAAGAACATCATGTCTACAATCACAAAAGTGTTCAGAAACATTGAGTCTGTTACGAACTACACGGACACTAATACCAGGGGATTCATTCATTTGACCGTACAAAATAGCACATTTCTTTTCGCTCTGCTTATCACCTGATAACACGTAAAATACACGTAAATTACACATGTTTTTGATCTCGATTTTATAGATTTTTGCAATGTTATGCTGGTATTGTATGTCTATTTCAGGTATTTAACGGTTAAAGTTCGCCACGCGTCAAAATGATGAAAAATTGTGAAAATAGTAAGAAAGATCCAAAGTTAACGCAAGGGTGACGGTACGCCCGTCACCAGGGGTGACGCCCGTCATCATGTCGGGTTGAAAAATTCTCCTCACTTTCAGAAGTAATTTTCCCATTTTCCTGCATTTCCTCCACCATTTGGGATACAATCAGAAGCACTTTAGAGTAGATTTTTTCCTATAAATAGACTGGAAGAATCAGTTTTAAGAGTCCAAGTTTTTTAGAGAGAAATTAAGTGATTTAGAAAACAACTTATTCTTCACTTTTAAGTGCTTATTGTAGTTTAAGCTTTTACTACTTTGTTCCCTTACAATTTTAATTCCAGTACCAATTACACTATCAAATTTGAATTATCATTCCCTACTTATTATTATCATTCATCCAAACTCCCTTTATTTTTAAGTTGCTACCCTTTTTTATTAATTCAGTGGAGATTACTCTTGTTGATTTCGATTGTTGTTATCATATTGTTGTTATTTGATTTCAATTAAGTTGTTTTGCTGCTGTTGTGTTTGGATTGCTGTTGTTATTTTACTTCCATGTTGATGTACTGTTATTCTGTGTTATTTCATATTGTTAATGCATTGATGTTATGTTGTTATGACATTTTTCCTTTTTATTTAGAGTATTCATCATTAATAGGTTTTGTTCCTTTTGCCTTTAACATGAGTTAATAAAGGTTAAATTTTGATTATAATTTAGTTATGTCTGAGTAGATTCTTATAGAGTCCGAAATCACGATGAACGTCAATGATATTCTGTTAAGTTGTATGATTAGAAATTATAACAAGAATTATTTTTAAGTCTAAAAATTCTGATTTTTAACGATAACTATTTACAGTGAAAGTTGGAATAATGCGATACCGGTTTCATATCGAAAGAGTGAAACTTGTATCTGTCCGTAGATATATTCAGAAATTAATTTTAAAATTCAGCGAAAGCGTTTTTTAATTAAATTAGAAATTACTGATTTTCAAAAACACTATTTTAAACTTGCGGCCAGACACGCAAAAGTGGGCGTCTGTGAGTTTAAAATACGGTACCGGTATTGGGAAAGCAAACGGGTTATTTAAATCAAATTTCAACTAAAAATAACTTTTCAAGCACAAATTGATTATCTTTCAAACAGAGTTTTGAAGTTGTAAGGTGTACGCGCGAAAGCGATCGAATAGATTACAAAGTCAAAATTCGGTGTATTACACGCGAAAGCGGAGCGGCCTCTTTAATTTAATCTTTTTACGCGCGAAAATATTTTCCTGTTATAATAATATAATATAACTTAACGAGTATTCAAGGTCGACGTGAATTATATTTCGGTCTCTCGTAATTAAAAGTAATTAAAAACAACTTATTTTCCCAATTTTGCAACTAAAATAATTAGCACCACCTTAGATAAACAACGTGACAATAGATAACGGTACTTGACATTGGTCTCTGTGGGATTCCACATCTTTTATACTAAAACCGATATTTCCGTGCACTTGCGGACCTATCATCACCCAGTTTAATCAAGTCAAACTAAACCATTTTGGTACATAGATTATAAGCATCTTGGTATGTTCACGCCAGAAAAAATAGATATACCAATGCGAGCATTGAAAATGTTGTGTACAAGTTTCATGGCCAGCGCAAGCTTCATGTTAGTAACAAAAAAAAATTTTGTCATATTTTTCCCTTCTCCTACGATTCCTTATATCCTCCTTGATGCAATCATCATAAATTTTCTAGTCGTCATTTTCTTGTAAGGGAATTTCCTCATTTTCAATACAAGGAATTTTTATTTTTTATGGATAGGTTTGAAAATTTTTGTGGGTAAACAACTATGTTGTTGATAGACTCTCAAATTGCATTCATTATACGACCCAATGTGGGTCTACCAACAAAAACAATGATAGGGAGTCAGTGATTATCTTGGTTGCCTTTCACTGCTCATTTTGTTACGTGCATAGCAACCGTTCGGACAACACACTCACTAACATGCATAACCACCTCCAACAATAATTTTATTGAGCGGTCTAAGACCTCAAGCGCTGTCAACACAGGAGATAAACCATTTTTAAAACTCACATTGACGATGTGGCCACCAATAACATGGCAAACATGTCCAATAACACTATGTCTGAAAAAAATTTCTTTGTCCGGTTCGAAGACTCATGTGTAGTTAAATAACATAAGACTATGTTAAGGATAAAGTTGTTGTATGAAGAAGATCGGTTTAACATTGTTTTAATTCCACTATACTGTTATATAGTGTTAATTTTAATTTCACAATTACAATCTATATTGTTGTTCCATTATTATCATTATTCTTTATTCCTTATTATATGTTCTAAACACAACTCTTATATGATTTTCATCTATTTATTCCAACGATTATGTGTAATCGTTGGTTGGAATTTTTGGCTTCTTAAAAAAATGTTTGTTCAAAATTCGAATCGAATATGATCTACAAATATTTTGATTCATTAGTAAATATAAACTTGAGATGAAAGTTGAGTTTGACTAAAACATATTCTAAAGTTATAGAGTGTGTTTGTTTTATTGTTTTTTATGGTTTTTTTTGGACATGTGAGATTTGAAATGCAATATTTTAATGTTTGTTTAAAGTTTTAAATATTTATTCTCATGCAACTTTCCTTTCCATGAATGTTTTTTACGCATGATTTATGGACTTTCTATTGTCATGCTAAGAATGAAGATCTATCATTCTCACGAGAATAATACCTAACTAACCATAACTTCCCACCATCATTAATAATTTTGTTTTATTTTTGAAAAATTACAAATCAAACAAACTTTAACATTTCTTGGGAAATCTTACCAAGCAAATGAGTAAAAATATTAGTCATGAAAATTATTTTATGGATATCAATATGAACTCAAGTTTTGTAAGTTTTAAATGGTTATAGAAACATGTATGTTAAGTAAATTGTTCATGTTAAATTGTACATATATGGTGAATATATTTTTTTTATTGAAATGATCATTTTCTTTTGGATGATATAATTTGTATAATTCTTTGTAAGAAAAAAAGTTATATTTGTATAAATGATAAAACTAAAATTGAATATATCTTGCCCCATGATTATATTTATTATTATTGTTCATAAAACTTCACACAATTATATAAACTAAAACATATACTTCACTATGACTTTAAACTTCAACTTTAAAAACATGGACAATATTATATGAATTATCGTGGATCTTTGTTACTTTAAACACTATAACTTTAAACTCTTACATTAAAAACATAAACAATATTATATGTATTAACATGGATATTAGTTATTTTAAAAGCTATAACTCTAAACTCTAACTTTAAAAACATTGTTATTGGTTGTGTATGTACAATGACATGTATAACGCTACCTGTGCCAACAATGTTAACCAAAAAGTTTTGAAAAATCTAACGTTAAAAACATAGACAATATTAAATGTATTAATGTTATGTATGTATAATATGTACAACATTGTTCTATGAAATAACACAGTCCTGCCGATGAAATGTTGTGTCATTAAAAGTTGGACTTTTCGTGCTTAAGCAATCATCTCTTTATCATCGTCACTAAACATTTTTGTTCCTTCAACAACAATGATGTTTTGTAGATTCTTGTACTTCTTTAGAAGTCTAAGAACATCAAAGACAACTCTATAATTTCGTTCACCCAAAGCAAATTGGGTCAGCATACGAGATATGAGTCGAAAGGGTCAATGGCAGGAAAAATACCATGCCCATAGAGCTTTGGACACATCATTAATGTAGAATCCGTGTGAGCGAAGATAAGAGGATGAATATTTGGCCCATAAGGAGGTATGAGGTTTAGTTGGAGAGAGGTAATTGATCCCTTTTATGCGTAAACCCTGTTGTCGATAGACTCTCCAATTGCATTCATTATACGACCCAATGTGGGCCTACCAACAGAAACATAGATAAGGAGTCAGTGTTTATCACACGCTGCCTTTCACTACTCCTTTTGTTGCATCTCTAGCAACCGTTCGGACAACACACTCGATAACATGTTCAGCCACCTCCAACAATAATTTTATTGAGCGGTCTAAGACCTCAAGCGCTGTCAACACGGGAGGTAAACCTTTTTTAAAACTCACATTGACGATGTGGTCAATAACATGGCAAACATGTTCAATAATACAATGTTTGAGAATTTTTTTTCTTTGTCCGGTGCGAAAACGCATGTGTAGTTGAATAAGAGAAGACTGGGTTCAGGATAAAGATGTTGTATGAAGAAGATCCGCTCAACATTGTTTTAATTCCACTATACTATTATTGGTGATTACAAATTGAAAATTTGAACTCAAAATCATCATTATTTGTTGTTGGTGATATTACATTTGCTAATTTAAAAACGCAATAATTGGAGCAAGTTTTCTAATCAATTTCCAACTGAATCTTTCTTTAGATTGTGGCAATTACGACTAGCAATCAGATGCAGACAATTATGTTAGGCCTTGATAATATGAATCTTTTAAGTGTGTATTTGAAGATATTCGAAAATGTACATATTTTTAAGAGATGTGTGAACGTATTTGTTTTTATTATAATCCGTGTTTTATTCTAAAAAAATAAAAAACTAATTAAATTGAGTTTTTTTATGTATCTTCTAAGAAATGATAAAACAAATTGTAATATAGTAATTATAATTTAATATAAAAATCGTGCACATGATACATATTTTTTTATTTATAAATTTATATAAAAATACAAATATTTATAAATGATATATAGAAAACACGTAACACATTAAAACATGACGCATTAACTACATTTTTACCATTAATAAAATATCTTTATTATTTGTAATATTTTGACATATTTTAAAGTGAACGATCGTTTTTAGCTTCGATTTTATAATATTTATTATTTTAGAAAATGGTTACCCTTTAATCGTTTTCACTAATTAACACCATTTTATAATATTTATTATTTTAAAAATACATTTTTACTCTTCGATTTTATGATATTTCTAATATTATAAATGTTAGAAATACATAATGAACTCTTGATCTCATCATAAGTTTCTAAAAAGTAATGATATCAGTTTAAAAAGTATATTGTTTGGTCTCTCTGGTTTGGACATAACTTAAACACTTTACAATTTTTAAAAAAAGAATTTGATCCTACAATAAGTAGTAATCCAATCATTTAATTAATCACATTTTAATTAAAAGGATAATGCTTATTTCAAACAAAACATATCGACCCAATGCGAGAGAGAAAATTTATATCAAATACAAAACTCGTTCCAAGCCTTTCGGATCAAAATGATTGCCGACGGTGAGCTCAATTTTTCGCAGTTCAATGGCGATAAAATCAGAGTACGTGTTTCACCGTTAAATTTGTAATTCGTAAATTCACAGTTAAATTCATAATTCGTAAATTCCCTCAAATTATGATTATTATGATCTAGTTTTTTTAGAATTACAAATTTAACAGTGAATTAAGAACTAACATAATTAAAGAAAATAAATATAGTTTTTCCTTAATTGCGTTAGTTCTTAATTCACGGTTAAATTTGTAATTCATGGTATACTCGGTTAAATTCATTAATTCACTATGAAGTTCTTTCATGTTAACTTTCTCCGTTAAATGTGTAATTAATGTGAATTTCACTTTAACGCGCAATTAAAGTGAACTTGACATCGTTCATTCACGTTAATTGCATCGTTAATTCACTTAATTAGTTTATGTGAATTTCACTTCATTAATTAATGTTAATTACGTCGTTAATTTTACTTTGGTCATTCACATTAATTTCACTTAATTGATTCACGTTATTGTTAATTTCACCCCGTTCACGTTATTTTAACTTAACTTCACTCCTTCACGTTAGTTTAACTTAACTTCATTCACGTTAATGTTAATTTTAATTCGTTCATGTTAATTTAACTTCATTCACGTTCACTTGTGAATTTCATCGTTAATTCAAGTGAATTTCATTTAGTCTATTTTCTAATTTCAATTTTAATTTCAATATTTCAGCAAAAGTACGATTACATGAGAGAGCACGAAATTTTAGAGGAGCTGGAGAGTGATATTGAAGAAGTTCAAGGAGATGGGGAAGAAAAGGAAGAGCGGAATGATGACACGGCTAATGATGATTCTAATGAATATTCTAACTATGATGATATGTAAAGAATGATGAAGAACCAATTAATGTTGTACCACTGCATACTATTCATGCATCAAATGTTATGGTACTATATAATGAGAAACAACGAAATTATAATGCTGATAACTAATAAATACAATTATTTTGTTCTGTCAAATATATTTGTTTTTGCATTTTTTCTGTGTTTTCCCTAACCAACATTTTCACTATTATCTTTTGTGCCTTTACATATATCACCGTCTCATCACAATTAAAACAAACATTTCTCGTTACTTTCATGCCTTGACTATTATCTTCTATAGTTTTGACTATTATCTTGTCTTGTATATATCTAGAATCAAATGTGTTTTTTTATAAGCCAAAAGTAGGGAGGACATCATGTATCAGGGACATCTCAACTAGGTTGACACTTCACTGAAACCCCCATCCTATACAACCTACTCAATATTTATTATTAAAAAAAGGAAAAATATATACAAAGAGGGGGGACCAAACCAAAACCCTCGAAAAGGCATAAAGTAGCGAAAAAGAAAATATACAAAAAAGCCAACTAAGGGAAACAAAAATTCGGCAATCCATTACGATCCCTAATGAAGCCTGCCATCAAAGCCTGAAGAAGAGAAGTCAACCAAACAGTGCCTTTGCTGACTCCTCTAATATTCCAGTAAAAGATCGTCATTGATGAGAGGGAGGAGGACCCCTGGACCGGGTTTGATAGGTATCCTTTGAAGCTTTCTTCTTCTGGATCTTAGATAAATATGGAGTAAAAGGGACACCTTGGAGAAGCAAATGTGCAACGGAATCAACTTCCTTCTGAAGAACCGAATTTCTTTGAATGGAAGACTTGGGCGGCTGGTCACAATTCTTATCAGAGGAGGTGGCATCAATAATTTTCTCTAAAATAGGAGTAGGGGATGGTTGGGCATCCACAGAAGGCCTCTCAATCACATCAACAACATCCTGCAACGGGAAACTGAACGATGTTGAAGATTTCTCCAACACTAGTGGCTGAACCTGCACAATAATATTAGATGTAACATCATTGGGCTCTTGATGCGCACGTTGCTCAGACACCTGCACGTGTTGCTCTTCATGTACCTCGACTTGGAATGATTCAAGTTGTGTCGTTTCAGTGGGGGATGTCTCTTTATTTGCATCTATGGCTGCAATGGCTTGGACTCTCGGTGGCTCAAAAACATTTGAAGAACCGATCCCCAATGGATTGTCTTTTGGTTGCCATGTTTTGGAAGTTGGCTTTTGAGCATGTTCCGGTTTCTTCCCTTTATCAACAACAACTTTCTCCACATTTTGAGCAGGATGTAGCCTACGACACATAACTATGTTGTCACCAATATTGTTACAATGGTAACAGAACTCCGGCAACCAGTCATACGTTACCTCAATCGGGAAAGAAAAACCATCCCTCTCTACCAAAATTTCATAGAATATTTTCCTTGACAGATCCATATCTACCAAAACCCTTGCATAATGTCTGAAAACACGATTTTGGGTAAAACTATCAATGAGTAATGGTGTTCCGATTGCACTAGTTGTTTCACGAAGTGTTCTTTCCGTCCAATACTCTTGTGGCAGCTCATGGAGACGGAGCCAAACCTGAGCATGTGTTTGCGTCTGAGTATGTGCATTGAAATCTTTCGTCCATTCGAATAGACACATTACCCTCGGCTTCAAATTGACCATACCTAAAGCCCAAACTGCTCTCAAGTCATCATATGTAGCAAAAGAAAACTCATAGTAACCTCGCCCCAACGAAATCATACGCCATTGTCCCTCTGTTTTCCACAGCTTCGCAACAATGTCCTTGGAGGAATAAGGCTTATCCCCCTTATTCAGTACAAGTCTGTCTGAAGATTAAACTTACAAGCTTCTAACCCTCAGACATATGTTGTGTACATCTTGGGACATTCACCGAAAGGTTGTATTATATCACTTTTAATTGAATTAATTGTTGTCCCCTTAGTTTGTACATTATTGCTATTGCTATTAATTTTTAGGCTTAAACACCTTTTTGGTCTCTTAACTTAATTTTGGGGTTTATATTGGTCCCTTATTAAAAAAAAAGTTGCAAATATGTCATTCAATTTTTTTAATTGGTACCACTTTAGTCATTTTCATCACTTTACCATTTAAGCAAATTAAAGTACATATCCGCACCTTTGTTTTTTAAATAAGGGATCAAGATGAACTTCAAAATTAAGTTAAGGGACCAAAGAGGTGAATAAGCCTAATTTTTATTTAGTTTAAAAAAATTTATTGTGGCTTTTTAGCATGTGCGAATTTAGCGAGCTCACTGCAATTTTGAGAACATTTTCTCTCTTGCATAAACTAATTTAGTCAACAAATTTGGCAAAATATCAAAGATAGATAATTGCTCAAAAAGATAGATAGTTGTTCAAAAATTGATGAGAATTACAGAGCTGTTGGAAGCAAAATTAAAAATCGTGTTGGTGGAAAATGTGAATGACTCAAAAATGAAGAAACAAAATAGACAGATGGATGAGGATCACCACAAGAAAAAGATTCCTTGATATGATCAGTTTTGGTTTAATCCAGAACCAAAGAGCACTTGCTCGCAAACACACATTTGCACAATTTTTCACTCAAAATAATCTTCCATTATTTCATAAAATGAGACACAATATATTGAACTCTTGCTCCAAGTAACTCAATGGACCCTAATAAATTAAAAGGACATCTAATATTTTTTTTTATATAGGAATTAATGCCTAATTAGACTATCTTCTAAGGACAGTTGTTAAAAACTAAGACATATGTAACTGATTGGGCACGCAAAGAGTCTTCAATTGTTTGATATATTGCATGTGTTGGTCTGTTTGAATCTTCGGCCAATAAACTCTCGCAAATTTGCATGCTTCTTGACGTGAAAGTATTACTTTGCATATGCATATGATCCAACTTTGAGCATAGGTTTCTTTCCACATGTTCAACGAACTCTTGATCTCATCAAAAGTTGTGGTTGTATCATTACCCCACTTAATAATAGTCCAATAAAAAAACACTTAATAAGAATTAAGGGTACATTTGAGGAGATATGAATACATGTATGTCATAAATCGAAATTGATAGTTGGTCCAAATTGTACTTTGTTTTCTTGTTTTTGCAAGCCACTCACGTTGTCTCTCTCATTGTTACGATTATTGATTTTATTTTATTTTGGTACATGTTACAATTATTTATTATTTGAAAAGGAGGAATTTGAAATTATGAAAAGAGTGAATCTGGCCACAAGGAACAACAATGGTAAAATTGGAGTTACAAGATGGATATTATAGTTCGGTGAACCGTTTCTTTATTTTCAAACCAAAACAAACTGAAACTATATTTTTTTTTTCTTCTTCAAACTAAACTGTTTTTCAAAACTGAAACCAATATGCTTAGACTGAATCCACACAAAAAACATGCATCCAAAAAATGCTGCAAAAGAGGCACATGTTTAACAGAAGGGCGTTGCTATTTATTACGAAAATAATAGACAAGAAATGCAAGAATTAAACTTATAACAAAAAGAAAAGAGTGTGGCAATGATTGGGAAACATAAGCATTTCCGTTCACAAAGTTCCTTGAATTATTTCATGAACACTCTAGTATACAAGGAAATCCATTTAATATTTATGCAGAAGGAAATAAATCACTATTAGGGATCATATGGATTTTATATCAAAGAAGCAATGACAAGATCTCAAAAGAATCAATGATTAAAACCGCAGATTCATTCGATCGTAAAATCATAGAACCAACATGTAGGGAATTGACACCACAAACGATTGTTGGTGGGCAGTTTACAAACAGGTTCTTCAATATTCAGTGAGGCTGGCAGTTCAGTTCTTACGGTTCGATTCAGTTATTTGCAACTTGGTTCTAGTAAACTGTGTGAAATATAGGTTCGATTTGTTTAGGAGCAGTTCGGCAGCTATTTTGAACAGTCCGACATAATATACAAGTTGAAATGTGTTTGAATGAAATCTATAATTCGGCAAATATTAAACACTTGTGACTTGTCCACTAGGAAAATATTTCCAATAATCATATAGGAAGATAACATTGTCTACGATCCTCAATTCAAAAGACAAAACATTAAAAGAGATATTTCCAATCTGCCACCACACCAGAGGGATGTTAAAGAATGTTGATCGAGTTTGAATTGCATTACATATGTTTAAAATAGTTTCTATTTAGTTTTTATCGGCACCTTCATCAAAATCTCTAGAAACTCCAACTCGGAATTCTATTTGTTTCTGATGCTTTGAGCGACGACGCTCATCAAAACTGTCCCATCCTTCAAACTGAAAGAAAACCACAGATATTTTGCTGTCATGCTCCAATGAATAACTATGATAAGCCTTCAATTAAAATGCAATACTTTTTGTTTAGAAAGGCAATACAAAAACTAAAGTGCACACCTGACGAAGAATATCAATAGTTATTTCTGTATTATGGAGATCCAAGGTGGAAAGCTGCAAGCAAGTCTTGAATAGTTTTGATGGCAGGGATTTCATCCCATTGTTACTAAGATGCAAAGCCTGCATAACGGTCACAAATGTGGAGTATAATGCAAGAAAAGTTAGCATTTTTGGTACATAACAGATCCATTTTACTTTGAGCATGTGATGAATATTTATATATATGTGTATGGTCAAATACAACGTAATTTACAAATATTTACTAAAAATATCCCAGATACTTGCAAAATTAACTCATATTTAGAGTCTACCTTTGCTTTTCCCTATCACTGTGATACAAATTTGTTGACCTCAATTTCTCAAAAGTGAATTTGTATGAGCAAGCAAGGGTGTAACCACCATCAGTTTAATATTGAATGTACTATAACTTAACTCATTAGATTTAAAGGGCAGAGACACTATATCTGAAGAGAAGTTGACATAAAGGAAAGAATTTTGTATTACTATATTTAATTAGAGTAAACAGTGATTTGGTCCCTAAATATGCAAGGCGGTTTCACTATAGTCCCTGAGTGTACCGAGAATGCAAAAAAAAAATCCTTGAATATATCTTCTTTTAGCAATTTCTTGCACCAAAGTGACTGCTCGAAGACACATTTGAGAACAAAAATAACTAACGGAAGACAAAAGGTACATTTGAAAATATTTTTGTAATTTTGAAAAATTTGAGGACTATAACTAACAAAAGTGACCGTTTACTTTCAGAAGAATGGTTTAAAACCAATCTTGGGTGGAAAAAGAAATCCACCTTCAATTGTCTTTCCTGATTAGGTGATAACGGGGAAACAAGCTACCTTCAAATTGCTAAAACTACTGAATGTCTCTGGCAACTCTGATAGAAAATTTGATGAGAAATCAACCTGCTCCACAAAAAAAAAAAAAAAACCTTGATAAGCATTACCTCGTCTAAGAAAAAGAGAGTATCATTTCACTTATGATTTAATTCGGCTATGCTAGATCATCCACTAAGAAACTTTCTGAAAAAGGAATGAAAAATTCAGAAAGATAGAAGACCGTACCTCAACAAGAGAATGACATTCCCCTAAAAATTCACTGATTTTACTCATCCTGAGAAAAATAGACACATCAATCAAAATGACAAGTTTTTACCAAAAGAACACCACTTAGTGGTTATTATAAAAAAAATTCTCTGCATGACGAGAATGAAATTTGCATGAAGCTGTGAACTGATCCGTTCACCTAAGTAAACTCATTAGCATTAGACATTGGATTAAGACTGATGAAAATGATGAATGAAAGCAATGAGAATAAATATTTCAACAAAAATTATTTGTATTCATTGTACCTATTATTGTTGGCTTTCAAGAATTCTAACTTTGTCAGATGCCCTATTTCATCAGGAAGGCCAGCCAATTGATTATTGGAGACATGCAGCTCCCTCAAAGAGGTTATCAATCCCAACACAGATGGCAAAGTAGTTAAACTGCAGAAAACCGTTTGTCGCTTGCTGAGAGTTAAACAAAAACAGGCACAAATTGTAAAGAAAGATATGCAATATATAATCATGTAACTCACCGGTTCTGGTTCAATGATAGTACTGTTAGGTACTTCAGATTTGACAGTGCCTCCCAGTTAATTGATTCATCCAACAAGTTATTAGAATCAATAAATAGTTTCTGCAACATTTTGAAAGTAGCAAACTGTGATTAAATTTTGCTTCCAATGAGAAAAAATTTATAGATGAAAAAACCATGAAGAATGAGAAAAGTCAAACTTACATCTAGCCGAGTAAGTTGTGAAATTTCAACAGGGACATTTTTAAGTAAATTGCCGTTGCAATGTAGAACTCTTGCAGACGATCCACAAATCCAAACCTCATCAGGTATGGCCTATTTAAATTAAAATTGCAAACAAAAGTAAAGAGGATATTTTGTACCACAATTGACAAGCAATTAAAAATAGGGTTAAATAGTGTTTTCCCCCCAGCCATTTGAGCAAATTTTGGTTTCCCCCCTATAATTTTATTTTTTAAGATTCCAACCTTGTAATCTAAAGATTCTTATCTTTTAGACCTTCATGATATCACATTTCAAAATTTAAGGTACTTTTGCCCCCTGACATTTAGGCGAATTCTGGTTTACCCCCTGTCATATCATCTATTTTGTACAGTCAAATTTCACGAAGGTCTAGAAGCAAAGAATCTTTAAATTACAAGGTCGGAATATAAAAAAATATTACAGGGGGTAAACCAAAATTCTCTCAAATGGCAAGGGGGGAAACACTAATTAACCCTTAAAAGTAGTATCATCCCTTCCAGTATAAATTTATATAAAAAATTCAACCATCTAGCTTTTGTAATTCTTTGACTCATAGCCCTCATGTTCTTTCAGCTTTTTCACGGGAATCAAGGTACTGATTACTATTTATAAGCCTGTCATAAGCAGTGTTACTTGCAGCTACCCTTGCAAAATGTAATATTCACTCTATGATGCTTCCAAGCTCTATGCAGACTTCAAAATGACTAAACATAGTAATACTTGGAACTACAATAACTTGCCTATAAAACAAGTTGAGCACAGCAGATGAGGTACTTTACGGTCAAACAAAGTGATCGCTGGAAGAAACCTAACACATGTCTAAAAGTGAATGGTATTTTGTGAACCTTAAAATTATGGAAAAATATGAGCAAATGTGGCCGTGATTGCGATGCCGTTACGGATACCTTCTAAACCTTTATATTGCGGTTGCAATTGTAGTTGCAAACCACAATTTAGAACTATGTCATGACATGGCCTTCCAGCTAAATTAATAAAAAAACAATGCTAGATCTTTCTAATATATCTAATATGAATTTAGTCACAGGCAGCTCGCATGTAAAGTACGCAGTCACAGTCTGTAATTTCCACCCCTTTAAACTTTCTAATAACTAAAAAAAATCTACAAAGAATCATGATGATTTGATGAACTAGTAAATGGAGCTGATAACCTATATAGCCCATCTCTAATCATCCTGTATTCTGAAATAAGCAATTTCTACATACCTCTAACATGTAACCGGAGAAACACTCCAAAAGCATATATGGCATAGAAAAAGATAGTAAAAAATTCAACACAAATATCTTCAAAAGCAAGCCCTTAAGTAAAACTTAATGTGTTCCACATCTCCCAATTTCCAGTTGACATAAAAATCTAAGCGTCTAGTTGAACATATGATGAAACCATGATGAATTTTTTACCTCCAAGTTGCATTCAGACAATGGTACAACTCCTGTTGCTTTCCACCGTTCCAACCTGTTCTTTACCGGAATTTTCTTCACATCATTACTAGAGCTTGAGTGGCTATCTTTCCTCGTTCTTGGAACAGCCTGAGCTCTCTTCAAGACAGGACCATCCTGAAAAAGACATATGAAGTCTAAAAGCTTCACTTTTCGGATTGTAAAAGAAAGAAAAACACACTCTACAAAGTTGCATTTATACACAACTTTTTATTTCCTTTTACCGAGTAGCATATTAAAGCTTATCCCCCTTGTGTTATTATGTACCACTTCTAACTAGCCTTGGTCATTACCCATGTGAAACGATCCATGTACACGTAGTCAATCCTAACCAGCTTGGTAAAGCACTATTAGTAGTTTGTTTCCTCCCAATTATTTACCTCAACCATAAAACCATACGACCTCTTTAGAATGACTTATTTGATTTATCTACTCACATAAGTACTTCTAAGACTGTTTGGAAGAGCTTACTGAAACAACTTATGATATGTCTATAACTTGTTTTCAACTTATTTCCATAAACTCTCTATAAATAGCTTATGAAAATAACTACACAACCACTTATATGATAAACACTTATGCTATAAGCGCTTAATCACATTGTTTATCCAAACAAGACTATAATCTATGAAGCACCAATACTTCAAATTATAAGCATGTCTAAGTCTCTGACACGACACTGTCACTTATGATTACATATGACTATGATAACTTCTATTTACTCAAATTATTACCGGTGTCTATGTGTTGTATGATGTTCGGTGTCTATGTGCTTCATAGCCATAATTCAACATAATGATGAAATCATATACAACATAGTTAACAACCCAGCAAGCTAACACATTAAAAAAAGACACTTTTATCCTCAACAAAAACAAATAATAAAGCCAATAAACATTACCCCTTGATATAAACCTTGAGAAGCCATAAGCATAACTTTAGACCCATTACTCAAGTTTGAAGCAGCCACTGTCACAGAATCTTCCAAAACCTTACCTGTTAAACAATTCAGCATTCATTCACACATCAATGAACAAAAGGGTCAATGAAAAAGAGAGAAAAAAATAAACCTTTGAAAATGAGTTTTTGGCCCCTTGGAAGAACATTGGTGGCGGGTAAAAGAAGAGACTTGAGTTCTTTGATGGTTGATTGAGGTGAAATTGAAATGGGTATAGATGAACCACTGAACTTCACGCTTATGGTTATGGTTGTAGCATTCGAATTCGTTGTTCCGCCATCGATTTCCATTTTCAACGTTTTCTGAACAATACGAAGCTCAATGTGATTTTCTTGAGGAAGATCAATGTGTGAAAGAGTATTCATATTAGCACCCCCATTTTTGCTCTTACATCCTTCTAGAAATCTTTTTATTTTTATTAATTTAATTATTTGTCGTATGATTAAGGGTCTGTTTCTTATAAATTTTCCTTTGTATTTCTAAAAATGATATTTTTGGAAAGTTACTTAAAAATAGAAGAAGTTATCCCAAATTCATTTGTTATAAGTTAAAAAAAATAATATTCACTAACTTAAATATTTATTGTTCTTAAAAAAAACTTGAATATTCATTGTTAGAGATTTTACATAATAAAATCACATGTTTTTTTAAAAATGACATCTTTTAAAAATGATTTTTATGAAAAGCTATTTGAAATAAGTTTTTATTTTAGAGATTTCTAAAAAATTTATCATCCAAAAAAACTATAACAAATTGATGAAATATTTAGAATGACATTTTAATATAAGTTATTTAATTTTTCATTTGAAACTTCCTTTGTTAAAAAAGTTATAGCAAAAATGTGTTACATAGAAAAATCAATTAAAAAAAAACTATAACAAACGGACCCTAAATAACGGTTGAATAGATTGAACTAATGGAACAATGATCCGTGTAAACCATTTTTTTTCTTCAAAATTGTAAGGAACAAGGACATATCATATATTTTATTTAGATAAACGAAATGGTGGTTCGTATCCCAATTACGACATCTAATCTAACAATTTTGACATTTTTTATCAACCAGTCGAGATACCAGTGATATAGCACGGGTAGCGCGGCTGTGGCGCGCAAGGACAATTTGATAGTTTATAGATTGTCTAATGGAATAATAGTTAGGGAACATATAAAAATTTAGAATAGTCCATCTATATGTAATTAGTTGGATAGATATGATTATAAAAAATAAATATTGTGGTGAGATGTCAGTGTTAAGTTAAAGGCTTAATTACACTTTTAGTCCCTTAAATATTTTTCAGGTTTCATATTGGTCCCCTAATTAATAAAATCCTTCTCTGTTAGGGGACCAATATGAAACCTGAAAAATATTTAAGGGACCAAAAGTGTAATTAAGTCTAACGTTTTTTAACACAAACTAACGGAAGGGACCAAAGTGACTGACAGAGAAGGATTTAAGGGACCAAAACGTTACTTTTATTAATTAGGGGACCAATATAAAACCTGAAAAATATTTAAGGGACCAAAAGTGTAATTAAGCCTAAGTTAAACCATCTTTGAATTGGCAATATTAACTTCAAATAATTTTTTGCACTTTTGAATTTACTTATTACATTAACTTAAAGCATAATAATATCTAAATGTAGATGTAGAATAAATAAAACAGCAAGAACTTGAGAATGGCAATATTAATATTGCAGTAATAGAAAATGTAGTTATTCTTAATAACATCAAGAATATTTGAATACAATAACAATGTTTTTTGTCATGACAGAGTCATACTTAAAGTCTAAAGGAGCGTTAGGAGCAATGCGATTGGATGAGCAGGATGTTGTCCATCCACGTCCAATTATCACAGTTGTGATATTTGTTTCCTGAGCATTTTGGAATAACAATTTGCAGATAGTGATAGTGTTTGATGATTCACATAATCTGAGGTAATTGTGGGTTTTCACTCGTAAAAAGTTTCCAAGATCAGGTGGTAAAATCTAAAAAAACAATGAATATAAGATATATTTGTGAAAGTTGTATATAGGTGATTAAAATCTTTTGAAAAAAATTAATGTTATAAGAGGACATTTGAAAAAGAAAAGTCTTACCAATTTTGAACTAATTGGATATCTGTTTGGAATGGTGACCTCGAATATAAGATCTCGAGCAATAAAAGTAGTCAACCTATGGTAACGTGGATATTCATTTGTTGGTGTAGAACCATTGAAAATTTTGATTTGGAATACACTATTATCTAAATATGTGAAAGAAATACGGGGATTTGTTGTGATATGATAAAAATGTCTGAATTGGTGCCAACCGTTGATAAGTATTGGTATAATGAGACATTTGTTAAATTCGACTTGATGACAATTTCCACAACCACCTTGCAAAATTCATTGTTCTTAGAGTTCATCGTAATGTTTTGCAATAAAAAGTGGATCTAATTCGAAAATGATCTGACATATAAATAAAACATTGTTAGTGGATTTAAATGTAATTGGAATACATTAAAGAATTAGTTTGAAACATTGAATAAGTAATATTAGCAATACTTCTGTGCAGACTGCTATGAAAAAAGGTTTACTGGACTCCATTGTTGCTGGATTGGATGGTAGTTGAATGAAAGATGAAGAAATTTTCTTCTAAGTGATGTTGAATGAAGAAAATGATAATGAGAAATGTGAGTTGATTTATGAGATAAGGTGTATTTATAGGAAAAGTTGTTGTGAGAACGAATTTTTCTTCAATATAAGTAACGTAATTCATTATTGGATGTATAATTTTGTTTGTATATAGTTTGTCATTATTGGTGTTGAATGAAAAAGAATATATTCATTTTTGTTTTTTCTAGAATTTGGGAAAGTGAAATTGTATCATTGTGTACAACATATGTCAATCAAAAGTATAAGCGTGCATATGAATAGTGGTGTTTTAATAACTTGTTAGAATGCAAATAATTGTAAGGTATAATACAAATTAATAAAAAAAAAAAGAACCATGTTGTTTTCAGTATATTATTAAAGAAATAAGTTATATGACAAAAAAATATTGGAAAGTAATGTTTTTAAAATAAATAGAGTATGGAGTAGTATATAATTAGTAAAAATTGTCAATAAAACCAATTGTGAAATTAATATGGTTCTTGTTATTAAGTTTTATTTAGTTAAGTTGCAATATTAAGTTAGAAACAACTCTATTAATTTTTATTTAGCAACAATTATATAATTTGGTGAAGTGAATTAATTGAATGTTTTCTTTGTCATAGTAGATATATTCAGCAAGTGGCATTGGTAAAGCAGACACGTCAAATAGAGAAGGAAATCGATTAACAACATTGTTAAATTAGGACATGGCTGAACATGGCCAGCTTACTTAAAACACAGCATTACAAACTTAAAGTTCTCAAACATAAGGGTTTAGACTTAAAGCTTAACAACCTTGATGACATTTGATGTTGATTTGTTGACAATGATGTGAAATTCAGGAATTACAGGTTACATTAGATGATTATCTTCCATAAATAGTGTCCACACTTAGCATTAGTTACCTGCTATCTTGAACACTTTCATTAGATTTTGTTGATAAATGTGAACCTTAAAGTATCACCACCCTTGTATCCATTGATCTGACAGAAAAATTTCCACTGACTTCCAATTATCGTAGTACTTATGCCCTCATCATTGCACCATACATGACTATATCATCAAATCCAGTAGATCTGAGATAGTCATCTTCAACATCATTAAGAGTTTGTTATATACAATGTACCATATATGTAATTAATTTGATGAAATTATATAATTCAATTATTTTTAATGATTAATTGTATTTACCAATTCGTATGCAAAGGCACAATAGTCAGTTAGCGTGACATCAAAGAAATCTCTGTTGCCATTGCTCAAGCAGTAAGTGTGTGTAGATGGCAACCTTCACAAATCTATTGTTGGTTCATTATGAACATTGATGAAGAATAAGTTATTTCCAAGATATTAAAATAACATTAACTTGCTTCCCATGATTTGATATACTTCTCTAACTCGATGTCATCCATCAGTGAGTAATGAATGAGTGATATTTTCATTAAACTTGAAGTTTATGTTACGTTAGCACCAAGTAAGATATCTCCATAAAAGAACTGCAAGATCAAAGGATGTTGAGATGAATCGAATTTTGTGGACTTATAAGTTAACCAAAATGTGCATCAATGGAAAAGGTTTTATGGTAATTTCTTTTTACACTCACACACATTTTTTTATATGTTTGTGTGTGTAGGTAGTTTTAACTACATTATTCATTGCCCAAGATTGAATATATATGGTTAACTTGTTTGCAACATTTTTCAAAACATGTTGCTGAACAACTCAACCTGAAAGATTAGAATAGTTTAACTCTTATAGACGAAGAATCAGAGAAATCATATGAATGTGATATTCACATTGATCCGCGAAATGAAAGTATTAAGTACCTTGGAAGTGGATGGTTTGAGTATATTGCCTCAAAGTAATTCTCGGCTGGATTTGTTGTGATGTTCAACTATGAAATTCACACACGCATGTTGTATGTTTATCCTGTTAAGTGGTTCTAGGGATAAGTATCAATGTATTGTAGTAGCAAAAGTATGAAACGAAGTGCAATTTCATGAAATTGTTCTCTTAGTTTTAAACTGATTAAGAAGTCTTACATCTAATTATAAATGTTGACAACAATAGAATTATTTACCTTAAGGGAGGTTATGTTAAGTTTCATTGATGCTCCTGAATTAAATATTGTCTATTCTGCATTAAGTTATTCATTGTACTATTTTGTAATTTTGCTTTACCACAACTTAAGTGGAATAAAGTCAGACAATATAAAAAGTTATTAAAGCAAGAAATTGAAAGTGAAAATTATGATATTAATTATGATTCTATTAGTTTTTCAAAGCTGCAGTTATAATACTTAAAGGATACATAAATATTTTATTTTATTTATTTAATCAATTATAAAATATTAGTCAATCTAAACATATAAATTACATATCAAAAGTAACATTATACAAATATTTTCAATCACAAATTTGTTTAAAAATCTGATTTAGCTCTTTAGCACATATATCATAAAATAAGCTTCAACTAAAAAATCTGATTTAGATCTAAAGTACAATAAACATCAACTGAAATCGGATGCTTCCCTAAAATAAGCTTGGAAAGAAGATTAAGAACCTGATTATTAAGAACCTGAAATCGTGCTTATAGCTGACAAAATTTTTGCATGTTATGGTAGAGCTTCAAAATAATGAACATTGATTTTGAATGTATTGTAAATGCAACAACATAAAAAACTTAATGAGTTTTCTGAATGATTGAGAAGAAAACTGTACATAACTTTGTTTTCCAGCTAGCTTAGGAATGAAAATAGTGGGTTTTGGAGTCTTTCAATGAACAAATGCAGTAGCTATCAGTGTGTTTTCTTTTGTATACTGGCAAATAGGATGTTGGGCAGTCCAACAATGAATGTCAGTGTGTAATGACATCAGATCTGTTTGAAAACCCATAGATGACCCTCTCTTAAGTCTTTAGGCCTCTTTATAAATTAGCTCTCATATAAATGACAGTTGTGCCCTTCAAATGTATAGAGGTACAATTATGACTTAGAGGGTAATTTGAGAAATTAGGATGGTTTAATTCTTCTAGTCATACTTGAAGGCTAATTTGATAATTTATATATGGTTCTGACCAGTATTGTATTATTCACAACGGCGAATGGTTGTATCTTATATATAGTATCTCTTTTGATAACTCAAGGCTAATTCTATGATTTACGCCACATTTGAATATAATATAGTTAACTATATTAAATTTTGGTATCTTATCCTTGATATATTTTCCTTGATAACTCAAAAATTATTTCAAACAATGTAACATTTGAAGACATTTCAAATTTATCAAAAACTAAATTTTATAATATAGTAAGGGTATCCACATAATATTCATATTTAAAATGATCATATGTTGCAGTAGTTAAAAAAATATTCGATAAAAATTAAATGAGAAAATATATTGGAATACATACTTTGTACTTGACTTCAGCAACATGTTCCAATTACTACTTAAATGAATACTTATAAGAACTACTTTTTTGATACTTTCATGATGTTCGAACCATATTGATTGACAAATCTAAATCTCAAAACATCTCTAGCTCGAAATGCATTGATCTTGCAGAATTTCGGTCAGTGCTTTCCAAATTTTGTAGTTTGTCGGTCTTCATTGTTCCATTTCAACACCTTACAATCAATCTCACAAACATTTGGTCCGTAAAGTGTAGCATATTATCATAGCCAGTTGTTCGAACATATTCTGCAAACTCATTATTCAGAGTCTTCAAGGAATAAGTTTGTGTGTCAATACAACTTCTATTAGCAATTTATGAAATAAGATTAACAATTGTAACTCATGAATATTAATACACTTACTAAATGATACTCTGTTGCTTCGTATTTAGTGAGTGTAACCTCAAAACATTCAGGTTCATCCAACAGAAACATAGAGGTGTGATAAGTTGGTAACAATATTGGATCAAAGGGTTGAGGTTGAACATCAATTACGAAATGAATATTTTTAATGTATGTCAATAAAATGAACCTATCTCCAACAAATCCATAAAAATCCCTAACTTCAACCCAGCCAGTAGTTATAAGTGGATGTTCAAGACTTTGATTGAATTTGACTGTGCATCGTCGATTGCTTCTATCCAACAAAGTGAAATCTTCTTGTAGCTCTGGAAAAAATTCTTGTACGAATTTTGGTTCCATTTCTCCGTATGGCTTATAATTTATAGTTCATAACAATATAGATTCAATTTAATAGGTATTATAAATTGACATAAAAAATATAGAGGAAAACACAAAAATAAGTTCAATTACCTCATCAGTTATATGAGCAGTAAGGAATCCTCCCCTGTTTCTTACTTTTAATTTATACTTTGATGAAGACATCTTAATGAGTTGAGTGATGTATGGTATTTATATGTTGGAATTAAAAAAAACTGAAATAGAATATAACAAAGAAGAAACATATGACCCTTTATTCATCAGGAAGAGTAAAATGAAGTGCATATCGATTGCGCAAAATCATTAAGAGGACAATGACAACGACATGTGCGATATCAACATAGCATAACTTTGGTCATGAGAAATGAGAAAGTATAAAAAGTGATCAACAACTAAGCATTCACTCATGGAGGTTTTGTTATTAAATAAGATCGCCAATAACAAATAAATCAAACTAACGGCTTGAACCTCAACATGGCATAACAAATAACATGGATTCTAGCATAACAAATGTTCATTACACAACATGAGAAGCTCAACTCAATCCACAATGAGATAGTGTAATACTCTTTCCACAATGAGGTTTTTTTATTAGCAATGTACAAATATAACATGTTAAAGTTCGTCATTGTTCTTACATAGCAATGAAATTAACGGCTTCACGCTCAACATAGCAAACAATATATGAAGCAGAAATATCACAGACCATAATTCAATTAACACTGAAACTTCATAGCTCAATTATGATTTTTTAGCAACCTAAATAAAAAAATCAACAAAAACATAACAAATAAAATCAAACACAGTGAGTTCACACTGAGTAGAAAGAAAACACGGTTTGATGACAAATAAAATCAAATACCTTGCATGCGAAATTCAATATGGTTTGATGAACCTCAAAAATAACAAATCATAGAAGCTTCATATACATCATAAAAGTAGAAAGAAAAACATTTAAGGAAATTGTCGAATTCCATACGTTGTAGAATAGATGGTTAGTGATAGTAAGACAAATTTCTCCTTCTTTGATATTCCAAAACTGAGAAAGAAAAGCTTATGCATGAGAAATAAAGCATATTCTAGTCGAAAGCAAACAAAATAAATCGAAAACCATGCAACAAAAATCAAATCGAAAGAGATGTTTCTCACTGTACTAAATTTTCGATTAATTACTAACCCATTTTCCTTCATATCCCAGTGAGAAATGAAGAACGAAAGACGAGTTCTTGTTGGCGGCAATTTATATAAAAAGACGAGGAACAATGGAAGAAGGAAAGGCGTAAGTTTAATGAGAGAATAGAAAGAGATTTTCAGTTGAGGAAGATGAATGAAAAAACCTGGTATTGGTTGTAGAGAGAGAGAGGAAAGGTGTATGCTTTAATTTGAATTAAAGTGGGCAATGTGAACCAAAAACTAGTATACTAATAACAAAGGATTGCTAAGCAACTGACATGTGTGCAATCAAATAAGAAAATTATAAAATTAACCTTGAATTAAATAGTGAGGACATTTGTTATAAGGGGCAGTTGCATAATTTTGGTAGTCATTTGGTTTTATAGATATATAATAGATATAATAGATAGATAATAGATTGAACTAAGATTTATGGACAACAATCTAATTCGCTAAATTCGTGAAATGACAAAATCAATTTAGTCCGAGTTGGACTTCATTGGTCGAATTACTACCACCAATTATTTTGAATACATCTACTAATAAAAGTTCAGAAAGTGATATTTTTCATAATAGAGATGAGACTAACATTACCTTATATTTTCAATTTAATGGATGATTTTGATATTTAGTAATAAATTTGAAAGACTAAATTGTCTAAACCTATATATTTTTAATGATGAAAACAAACATTCATTCATTTATTTCCATACTTTTTTTAATGTTTCTTTGTACTATTGTAGAATTAAACATTCGAAAGCTATATATTCAAATTGTGATTGGGGAATTTTATCGTCTGTACTTGGTATGTCAAGTACGCCTATCTAGTTCAATCTATATATGTAGCAGCCCCATAACAATGGTGGAGGTTCAATATTGTTGAAAGTTGAAACATATCATAAAAAAAAATTGTGGAGGTTCAATCTATGACATATGGATGTTTACATTTTGTGAAGATTAAATCGAATATAAAAATCACGAGGTTCAACATAGGTTTATATTGTTAGGTATGTCCAGTTTCTTCATCTTTTAAGAATTTTCATCATATTTACAATTACAAATCTTGTGTGAATCTTTTGCAAACTATGGTTATACACATGCTTCTTCTTAAAATGAGACAAGTTTGTGTGTCTAAGGAATGTTATCTTTTAACTTGGTCTTGTCGTCGTCACTTTTGTAGTTGTGATATGATTTATCCTTTAACTTGGTCTTGTCGTGGTCACTTTTGTAGTTGTGATACTATTTTTGAAAACTAAAGTACTTTAAAGTGTGTTTGAATGTATAAGTTAATTATAAATTCTAGAGAAATTAGCAGCAATTCAAATGTTTTAATTGAATTTTCTTCATTTATAATTTTTCTTTTGTTTTGAATGACTAATTAAAATTTGTCATTTTTAATTTTGTTGGGCATTTATATAAGTTTGAAAAGTTTTATGAATGAATATATAAATATACAATGAAAAGTGATTCAAAACAAGAATGATAAAAATATTGGTTCACTTATGAAATTTTATAAAAGTTCAGGGATCTATTTACAAATTTTAGATAAATATATAGCTCAATTTGCAGTTTTTGAAATATAATAGGATTAAATTGTGCAATTTGAAATTTTATAGGGACCAATATGTGAATTTTAAAATTTGTTAGGGATGAGTATGGAAAATTTTAAAAAATGGAGAACAAGTTGTAAAATTTGAAAAAAAAAAAAAAAAGAGAGAGAGACTAATGTGTAAACTTTGAATCATATAGGAGTCGATACGTGTAATTCTATAAATATATAACAACCAATTTGAAATTCACATTTTATAGGCTAACAAATGAATTTCAAATTTTTAGTTTATAACAAAATTATTTTTAGTAAAAAAATAAAATTATTTCATTCTCGGAATTCTCTAAATTTATTGTCCCAAACAATGTAGTTTACATTGAAGAATTTGAATTATTCTCTAAAGTTTCATTACATCATAAAATTCACTCATCCAAACATATTCCTAAGTTTACCATGTTTTTTTTTTCTGAACGGCGAAAATTTATTAATAATCAAGTTCATGTACAAGACGAATAGGGACTGGCAGGCAAAGACTATAAAGTAAAGGCGCCGTATATAGACAAAACACCCAAAAGAAACCCATAAAAACATCAACAAAAACACCACCTAACCAAGGGATAGCACCAACACCAATAATAAAAAGTAACCACCAAAAATCAAAGTAAACACCTAAATCAAATCCAAACCTCCACCCTTCCTCGCAAATGACCACATAAACAAAATCCAATCTCCTATTGTCCGTTGTTCACCATAACCCCTCCAAAAAACCTTGCAACAAATCAAAACCCCTGAAAATATAACTGCATCTTCTCATCACCACAATTGAATCCAATTAAACATCCGAAAAATACTTTGTCCAACACTTCTTCGGATTCCTCCACCACTCGACCTCTGGTCCGCCGGAGAAGATGCCATAACAAGCCCAAAAACTTGAATCAAGAAATTTACTCCCGATCTCGAATCAAAAGTGATCGGCCCATCAGACTCCAAAAATAAATCAGTAAAGCACCCCTCAACTCTCAGTCTATTGGAGAAGACACCATAACCAACCCAAAAAATTGGACCTAGACACTAACTCCCGATCACCCCACATACCATTTTCTGCCTTTCTATCACCAAACACCATGTCCTTTATACCTTTTCCCCGTACATCAAACACACGAAGTTGTCTGTACCTTCAATATCACTCACTTCCTTGAAAAACACATCAGCCTCCACGCTTACCCTCTGATCCTCACCAAAACCACCGCATACCCCAAATCAAAAAATTCTCCATATTGTTCCTTCTCGCACCTTTCTACCTTCATACAACCCCTGAATTAAAAACCACACTCTCAAACCCATTCTTCACCCTTTCCTAACCCAATACGAACACAGAAACCCTAACCAAGCTCGAGAAAGGGTCACTGACACAGATCCATCATTCCTTAATTCATTGTAGCGAATATCAACGACAACAAGTATCAACGGTTAACAAAAAAAACAAAAAAGCACTTATATCATAAGCCTACGATATTTCAATCAAACAATCGAAAAACGAATCTCAGTTGACGACATCGATGCACATCTGGAATAAGCCAAGCCACTAGCATCCACCATAAGGTGATGTTAACAACCAACCCACAAACTCATATCAATTTTTTCAAAGAGACAAAACACCTCGCCGGATCTTCAAAACACAGAATCAACAGTAACGAGGCAGTGCATCAAATCATGTCATACAGATGTGGCAATGCACATAGTTTATCATTATAGTTTAGCTAACCCACCATCACCGAACCATTCCAAATCATCACCAACCATCACCTAAACCTTGTAAGACCATCATTTCAAATCATCATTGTACCATAACTAAACCCGAATCCTCACCAAAATGACCCCATACCATCAAGGAACCAACACCCATCATATTTGACCAATCCATCACATCCAAACATAATTGAACCATAAATCCTATACATCATGACCACAACACCACCAGCCAGCCAAGAGGAATAAGTCTTGAACCTTGTATCCATCAAGAGATCCTAACCCATAACTGGATCCAGACCTAGAAAGGTTCCCAAACCACCAACAAGCTCGAAACAAAAAATCGACGGCGAAAGAGACGATAAAAGGATTCTAAAAACCTAAGTTTACCATGTAATTGGGGTTATAAACCACCATTTAAAACCATGCTTGATGTTGTTGGAAGATTTTCGGGGTGAAGTACAAATAATAGTTAATAAATAATTTTTTTTAAAGAAATAGTTAATAAATTTTAATTGATGATAATTTTTTTGTTACAATATTTCGTTAAATATTAGTATATTAGGAGCGACATAATAGATAGATTAAATTGTTAAATATCCAAATAGAAATTACTCTAATTGATTTATTAGCTCGCTGGTCTATTTAAAGTTAGATCAAATTGCTTATTCAAAGACGTTAATATGAAATATGTCTTTAAGAAGACAAACATGTCATATCATATACTTTTAAAAGTCGTACTCATACATAAAATAGGTCTATAACATATAATAGGCCAAACTTAGACTTGAATTATTTAAAAACATCTGGTTTAATCCTTGCAAAACTAGCTCGACCTAACCGAATTCACTACTATCAGTTGTGGCCATTAGCGGCGACCAATGGTGGTGGTTGGCGGTAAAGTTAGTTGCCCACAATAGTGATGATTGTCAACGACAACAACAGTGGTAGTCATTGGTAGTTGCCAGTAATATTTTATTTTAGAATAATTGTAATAACACACACACACACACACACACACACACAAGGGCTTGACCTCTCCAAACATATATATTTTCATACACATCAGTAAAAAAACCAAAATCTTGATCAAATAGTCAAATGATCCAAATATCTACCACGTGTGCCACATCATGCTGATAAAAATAAGGCTTAATTGCATGTTTAGTTCCTTACATTTATTTTAGGTTTCAAGTTGGTCCCTTATGTTCTAAACGTTTCAAGTTAGTCCAAAACGTTTATTTTAGGTTTCATGTTGGTCCCTTTTGTTTTAAATGTTTTCATTGGTCTCTTTTGTTTGCAACGTTAGCATAAGTTGGTCCCTTTCAAGTTGACTTTTTACACCTGAAAGTAGGAGTTTTTATTAAAATTTATGCTCCAATTATGTTCACATTCAGATTCAAATTGGAATTGCATGGAAAACGACGAGAATACCTCCTAGACACACTGCTTGGACCAACTTGAAACGTTTAAAACAAAAGGGACCAACTTGAAACCTAAAATAAACATAAGGGACCAAACATGCAATTAAGCCTAAAAATAATTAATTTTATATAAAAGTGAAGTACCCAATTGGATTTCATAAAAAAATGATCAATCAAATTTTTTCAAAAATTTAGATGGATTGTGAGTCATCCATATCATAAAATGGATCAATTTTACTCTATGGTGATCAATTAGATGAGATTATACTCAAAATGATGATGGATAATGGACTCAATCGCAATTCCTATATTATACTAGAAATTATACTTTGACATGATTTTTTGATTACAGATCCAATGTTATTTGTTTTTTTTTTAAGTATTTTTGAAATGTGTGTAAATTGTAGAAGATAAAGAATAAAAGAGATAGAAATAAACATGTATAATGTCATATAAGATATCTTAATTTTGAATTTTAAATAACATAACAACCAATCTTATAAACTATCACACTAAAGAAATTGTACTTGGCATAAGCAGCTTTGTGTTCATTGTAGCTATGTAATGATTTGATGAACCTATATGAATATAATCTAGTCCAATTTAATCAATGGTATCAAGTTCAGATCGAGCAACATTAAAACTCTCTGACAAAATTTATAACCATCTATATGATCTTGTTTGACCTGACTCCACTATTGCACTCAAATATATATAGTTTGAACAACAAAATGAAATTTCAACATTCACTCTTGCATGGTAATTCATCAGTCTCTAAATATATGATTATGTTAAAATATATTGATGATATATATTGGCTTAATTGCACTTTTGATCAACTTATTTTATCAAATTCATGAAAATAGTCTCATTGTTTTTAAAAATTAAACTTTTTTATCTTCTATTTTCACGTTTGTTGCATTTTTCTTAGAAAAGACTAAATTTATTGATAACAAGTCCATGTTCAAGATAAACAAAAGTTGCAAAGCAACATACGTCGTATATAGGTGGAACACCTAAAAAGAGGGACATAGATACATAAAGTCCATGTAAAAGCTCCCAAAATAAAAAAAGACAAACTGATCACTCCGTTAAGAGCGGCCAACGACACCCAAAAAATTTCATAAAACAACCAAGCAATACAAACTTTCAAGGACTCGAGCAATTGTCCAAACTCCAACACCAAACACCAAAAGAAGACCTTCCATCCAAACAAAAGATTAAAATCAGCCGACGCCCACAACCCACTACACCCACCAAAACTCCAAACATCTATCAAATAAAACCCAAAACAACAACAAGAATCCACTGAGCAATAGCAATGTCAGCCCTCCAACACAACCTTCCATCCAAAAACAAACCCTCAAATACAACAACACACAAACACTATCCACACAAAAACCACAATTAAAAAGACAACCCCAAAACCAAACAAAACTCTTAGTACCATACAATAACAACCCTCACCCATGGACAAATCCATCTCTAGGCTTGTTCAAAATAAATTTTTCCCAAATTAAATTTACATATGAAGGATGTCTATAAAAATGAAATGTTAGAGAAAGCTAACAACTCATTTGTTCAAATTAACAATTGTTAGAGTTACAAATAGAATTGGACTAATAAAACTAGCCCAAATAAAACTACTAAAATTGTTATTTTGGGTGAAATAGTATAGTCATTAATTTCATTAGAATTTTTTTTTGACAGTATTATTTTAGCCACACCAAAAAATTAGTCCTAGATCCGCCCATGCCCTCATCCTTGTCAAAATAGAGAGGCAACAACCACAACCACTTACAACATTTGCACCATGTCCGGCACAATCCGGTACAAAACAAACTTTGAGATTCCAACTCCAATCATAAAATAAATAATCGTCCTACTCAATTATCCCCCTACACGAAAAAAAAATTCATACCCTCCAATACAACTACGTCGTGAATATTATACCTCCTCACAACAACCACCACCAAAACGACAGTCCTAAAGTCTAACAAAAGCCACTGCATTATACACCAACACTCCCTACCACTGCCAAAGTAGAGAAATAACAACCACGTACAACAAATGCACCTTGTCCAAAAACATGAGTTATGATCTAAATTGCAACAAATATAAAAATAAAGTACCAAAAAGATTGATTTAAAAAAAGGACTATTTTCGTGAGTTTAATAAAATAGAGTGATCAGAAGTGCAATTAAGCCTATATATTTTGACCGGTGTCCATGAAGTTAGCATGGTGTGATTGTTATTCCAGACATATATGTCATGTTCACAGCACATGATAAATGCAATAAAGGCCGGTCCTCAAATTTTCGGTGTCGTTGACCAACTAAAATAATGGTGCCTCAACCCTCTCTTAATACTAATATTAGAGTTTTTCGTTTGCGCACAATCATAGAGCTTGAACAAAAATTTGGGTGACATGCAAAAGTGAAGATAAAAAAATTAAAGTTGCAAATTTACAAAAATAAAAAAGGAGACAAATTCATTAATGTATAGCATTAATACGTCTACATGTACAACTAGTCAAAATAAAGAAAAAAAATCCCAGTGTTTAGCATACAAATAAATCTAAGAAACATCGCAACAAACAACACTAGATAACACACCAACTATTTTTCTCAAAATTGACAAAGTCTTAGTCCCAATAAAAATTAAATTTATTATTTTTATTGGTATTAAATGACCTAAAAATTAAACAACTTAAATCCTTATAAGAAAATAAACATTAAATCATTTAATGTTGTTTTGAATTTTTTTAATTAATATTATGAACTGATAACTTGCTTGAATAAGTTTTTAAAGAGTTATTTTAGAAACCTACCTATCCTTGGTGAATGCATGCTTTGTTAATTAAATAAATAATAAAAATATAATTAATAGATAATTAACTTTAAATAAAAAAATTTAATTTTAAATGGTATATATATCACACATAATTGATTTTCTCTCATTCTCATGACCTAAACATGACTTTGGAGAAATGCATTTCAATCAAAAACGACACCACAAACTACATGCACAAACCGTCATTTTATCTTTCAAGGAATACATTTTGTTTTGTTTGAAAGAGAGAGAAATCTTTCAAAGAATACATATCTATCTCATTTCATGTTTTAGTAAAAAAAAAACTCATTCTTCATGTATTTAATATGACTCTTGGAGTCATGTATTGCAATCACAAAAAACACCATAAACTATATGCATAAACAATCAATATATCTTGAAAATAATAAATACTTTCCTTATTCTTCATGCATTAGAGAAATCTCTTTGAGTCATGCATGTCATGTGAGAAAAATATTATATATGTTAGAAACACAAAGTGATTGTAAAATTGAACCCTTATTATAATTATGGATAATGTATCTATATTCGTCAAATAACTGAATTTATTTTTTATAAATAATTGCATAAAATTTTGTAATGTTCTATTATTTTATAGACAAATTATAAAGTACAAAATTATTATTTATTTATTCTCTCATTTGTTTTCATCTATTCTTTTTTTATTTATTTATTTTCTTCCTTTTTTACAAATGCGTAAAAAAAAATAAACTTTTATGAACACACGAATAAAAAAAATGGTTACCTATAATTTTTTTTTAAACAAAAGTGATGCAAGAGCATCACAAATATTCATTAAAAGAAAAGTCAAAAGAGTACATGGAAGAAAAAGGGGGACTAGGTCAAAACCTTTTCAAAAAGTGACAAATCTAAAACTTGGCATTCCCAACTTATTCTTAATGTACTACGGTCTAACAGAGTCAGGAACATCAGTCCAAACTTATGTAGTAAAAAGAGACAAAGAAAGACCTAAGTTTGCTAAAATATCTGCAAAGAGGTAACAAGGAAATTCATAGAATGAGTTAAAGATAAACAGTTAATCCACCGATTCCTTAAGGACTAAGGCACCAAAGAGGTATTGGAGAAAGCAAGCTCAACAAGTTTAGAATCAATTTCCAACCATAAGTAGTGCCAACCTTTGGAATGAGCCATTTCTAAAGCAAACATTGCTGCTAAAAGCTCAGCCATAAGCGCAGAACCAGAACCCAAATTTTGAGCGAAGCAAGCAATATTAACTCCCTCACTACTAGAAAACTGCTATTTAGTGACCTTATCAGAGACCAAAATAAATCGGTCACTCTAGAGACTGATTTAGAGACTGAACCCGGGAGATAATGAGTAAAGGATTTGTTGGTCTCTAAATCAGTCGCAAAATTATTTAAGTGGTTTAATATTAATTTTTTTTTCCTCCTCTCATTTAGTTTTCCTTCCACGTTTCACACACTTTCTCAAATTAGGTTTTGTCTCAAACAGCTTCTCAAGCCAGATCCGCCTCCACTCTTCTTTCACCACCGTCTCAAACACAGAGCCGCCTCCACTCTTCTTAATTTCACCACCGTCTAACAGCTTCTCAAGCCAGATCCGGCCACAATGCGACGAGATCGGACAAAAGGAGACACTTTCTGGACTCTCCATTCTTCTGCGCCGTTCCAAAGCACAACACATAGTCGTTCGCCGTAAAACGCCCAACTTCTCTCTTCCTCTACCAGACCCAAACGCGTCGTTCGCCGTAAAACGCCGTCATTCACTCGTGTTACGCCGTCGTTCAACCGTGTTTGATTCTCGTCGTCTTTCACTCGTGTTTGATTCTCGCCGTCGTTCACTCGTGTTTGATTCTCGCCGTCGTTTGCTTCTTCTTCCTCAGGTTGGTAACTTCTGTTCCATAGCTTTTGGTTTGTGTTTGCTCTGTTCTGTAAATCTTCCTCTACCAGACCCATGCTATTCTGTTTTCTTTGTTTGTACAAACAATCCCCTGTTTCTGTTTTCAATGATAATGTGTTCTTTGTTTGTTACATTCACATTTCATAGGTTAAGGGTTCAATGACAGTTTCAACAACCAGAAAGACCAAGGATCCTTATATTATTGTTAAAGCTAGGGATCTTATCAGGCTTCTTTCTCGCAGTGTTCCTGCTCCCCAGGTTATTCTTATTATTCATTTGGTTGTAGTATGTTATAAGCTATAGGGTTAAGTATTATTTTAGGGTTTGTTTGGATTGACTTTTTTGAGGTCATCTACTAGCATACTGCTTGGCAGAGCTTATAAAAACAGCTTATGGCATATCCATTAGTTGTTTTCAGCTTATTTCAATAAACACTGTAGGATAACATAACTTATGAACATAACTTATAGCTTATATGAAAGTTATTCGACTTTAGTTTTTGTTATAGAAATAGTTTATACGTCAGCCTTATATGATAAGAACTTATGTTATAAGCGCTTAATCAAACTATTTATTCAAAAATGTTTTTTTTCGGGAACCAAACAGCAGTGCCTACAAAATATCATCTTATCATCTTATCCAGTTTAGACTCTAATCCGTTGACATCATGATTAAATGTAGACCCTAAATTGTTGACTTCAAGACTAAAATTGATGAAAAAAAGTTTGGAAGGGCTATGCTTGATAAGAGATTATTTTATAGAAGTTAAAAACTTATTGGAACCATATCCAAGTATTTATATGTGTGGCTTAATTTTGTGTTAATTTTTTATTTATGATATATGAAACAGTTGGCTGATTTAGGTGCTTGTATGTTTATTGTATTTCTCAGGCAATAAAAATACTTGACGATGAAATGCAATGCGACATCATGAAAATTAGTGGGTTGGTTCGCAACAAGGTAACCTCAATGAGCTGCCTCTCTTATTTTAGTTAAACTTTACTTACTAGAATTTTGGACTTTGTAATGCAAATATTTTTACTACTTTGCATATTGGTTCTTAGTTCTTACTGTTGTGATGTTCTCTTGTCCTCCCTTCTTCCTTCGTGGTTTTCTTTGTTTTGTTTTAATCTCAGTAATATCAAAGCCTCTGTCAGATTCTTACTTGGTTTCCTTCTTAGTCCTCTGTGTTATGTTTGCTGTTCAGTTACCTAACTGGATTGGACTGAGCATATGTGTATTAAGGGTCAAATTCAAAACAGGTTAGGTTATGTGTCTATATGAACTAGGGTTGTCCAAAAGAACTGCCTAACTGAACTGAACCACCTTTAAATGAAGCGAACTATTTCTTTGATTTAAACAGTTCATTAACTGCAACCGACCGCAATAACCAAATCAAACATTTCAAGAACCGAACCATACAACACTAAGTCAGAATCAATGCGAAATCAGAGGGAAAACATCGTTGTCTGGTGCTTGTTAATTCCCAGTTGCAACACAGGGCGAACTTTGTGACGAAATCAAAACTTTCCCCCACAACACATAGTCAAACTTAAAATACGTATCAGCTCAAACTTAGATTCAGTTCGCACCAGTACTTAAATCGAAACAAAAAACACAAACAGAGAAGGAACAAGTACACAGTAGAACAGCTTTTCCAATCGACTAAGCACTCGTCTGGGATTTCCTCTGTACGGCTTGAGACTCTGTTGATGTTAATTGTAGAAATCTCCGTCACTGTAATTGAATCAGTTTGTGTGGAAAATATCACATCGGTTTAGGTACGGTGAGGGCACAGAGGTAAACAGTGACTCTCCCATTGAATTGAACAAAAATAATAATACGTTTGAGGTGTTGGCACTAGATCTGTTTTCATTGAAATGGAATTTAATTTTATGAAGATTAAAAGATGAGAAGCTTATGAAATGAAACGATGGAGTTGCGATTCTCCTTTCTCTGGAAATAGGTAAGAAACAATTCTGTTGAAAATAGGAAAGAAATGGTTCGGTTCAGTTTGAAAATAAAGAACCTGTTCACCGAATCATAACACCGGTTTGGTTCGGCCCAAACTATAAACAGTTCAGTTCAGTTTTTCCAAACTGTAGACATGGTTCAGTTTTCTTCTTGAACCGAAACATGAACAGCCTTGATAGTTGATATGAATAATCATATGTTTACCCCTGTTCGCAATTGCAGCTGTGATTTGCTGCAATGGCAGTTGCAATGAAGGAAATCATGTAGTTGTCACCTGCTGCCGTACAACAATGCTACAGTGCTTCTGTTTATGATTGACTACCATGAAAACAATAGGATTTACACATATAAGATAGAATTTATAGCTAGTTGATTCAATTCATTTTTTTTAACTGCAGTGAAATTCACTAAACACTTACAAGACAACTTCCAGTGAAATTTTGTGATGAAGTACTAAAGTCCCTAAAATTTTGAGTAGAGATCCTCTTCATTTTATAAAATAAATGGACATCTCTATGAGTATAGTTTTGTGTGTAAATGTTCAATTAGTGTCACCAATTCTAAAAATGTGTGCATTTATTCTCTTCATTTATTTCAAAACTAAAGTAATGGACACCTCCATTTCTTTTTTGGGAAATGGAGAGGATCCCAACTCCAAAATTATATAACAAAAAGAACCATAAAACCGAGGAGGTTTTTCCTTCCATGCTCCAATAAGCTCTTTGGACTTCCTATTCTGCATCCTTTCTCATATAGGCTTCGAAAAAGAAAGAAATCAGTCTGATGGTAGGAAGCTTCCATTGATATTTGACTGCAGGAGCGATTCGTAAAAAGAAGGCAACATCTTGTGGGTCCCAATTCTTCCACCTTGAAGGTATGTTTCGTATATATTTATTTTTTAGCACTGGGGATTGACTTGGTTGTATTTTTTTTTATTATTATTATTATTATGATTATTATTATTATTATCATTATTATTTGTTACTGCATACCTTGCATACCTCATTTTAAGCTTTGTAACTCACTTTTCTCTGACTACAATGATGCAGGCTCTTGAAATACTTGCAGGCTGTTACATTCTCGTCCAGGTAATATTAATTGTTGCCTCAGATTCTAAAGGCTGGACATTTACTAAAGATTAATTTTGGTCGGTGTTGTTAAATAGCAGCTATAGCGGTGCTATACCGCTATAGCGAAGCAGGATTTAGACAACACACTATTTAATACAAAATGTTAACAAATAGCTTCTATAGTAGCGCTATAACACAATTGCGTAGCGGAGTTTTAACAATCTGCTATTTTCTGCCATCCACGCTGACAACATTGCTTTTGGTGTCTATTTTATTTGGTTTAAGGTCTCAAAGCTTCCTAGATGTGCTATCTCTCACTGTATCAACTTTTAATTGAGTAGATTTGAACAAAGTAAGTAGTCAATCTTTTGTGCAAACAATTTTGAAACACTTCGCAACTAATAATTTATGCGAGATAACAGGTGGGTTTCTGGTGCTGTCAGCCGAGTGTGTGCAAGCGAGTGTATTTTTTTTTGCTGCTGGTGTGGGCTGGGGCTGGGGCTGGCATTGGTCTGTGATTGCTGCTGCTGTTGTGAGTGTTCTGGCTGAGTTTATTTGTGGCCTGTTCATTCCTTTAGGTTCGATTGTGTTTGTTTTATTTGGGACTGTTTTGGGTTCTGGTTAGGTGCCTATAGATACATCTAGGGATGGGCAAAGTTTGGTTTATAACCAAAACTGTGTGTGAACCAAACTGAACCGTTTTTCAGTTTATTAGAACCGAACTGAACCTGTTAGAACCGAACCGAACCGAACTGAACCGTTTTCCAGAACAACTATTGTTTTCTTTCCGTATAAGTGTATATAATCACACTGGGGGTTTATGGTTTTAGACTTTTATCTATTACAATAGACATTTTCAGTTAAGATCACTGTTGCTTGTAGGAGTCATATTAAAAAATGAAAATCTTACAACGAACAATTTTGCTAGAAAGTTTAATACTTATGTGTTCTACAGTTTGATTTTATTACTTATGGTTGCTCTGCTCATGTATAGATAAAATTGAGATGGATTTTTTTGCTATGATTTTGACCATTATTTTGATTCATTTTTCTTTCTTTATTGACTTTCCAAGTTTAATACGAAGATCCTGTTGAAAATTAAAATTACCATTTATGCATTTACTCTATGGGATATGCCCTTTTCTTATCAACAATATACTCTTGTTATTTTGTAGGTTCGTAGGCTTAGAATCCAGCAAAGAATTAAAAATGTTGAGCTTGGAATTTTTAAAGAAGAGCAAGAGAATGAACTTCCTAATTTCCCATCATTCATTCCATTCTTGCCTCCTTTGGTAAGTTTCATGTGACTGATTCTGAATTATGAGTATAAAGAATTTGCTTTCAATTTGAAGTGCTTGGCAAATGGTAATCAACTACATGTGTTATCTGCAGACTTCAGCAAACCTCAGGCAGTATTATGCAACCTGTTTTTCTCTTATTAGTGGGATAAAAGCTGCAAATTATGTATCTAGAGGGATATTCTATTGGTGTCAGATCATCAATCTTGGAATGAATATCAGTTCATTCTATTTATTGTTCTGACTTTCCAATAATAATAACTAAATTATGTTTGAAATTGTAGTCAGGTTGATCCTATTGTGGCATCATTCTCTGGTGGAGCTGTTGGAGTAATCTCTGCATTAATGGTTGTTGAGATAAACAATGTAAAACAACAGGAACAGAAAAGATGCAAATACTGTCTTGGTACTGGTAAGACTTCAAAAACCACTTATGAGATCTACATTTTTGGATTCAAATTTCTGAATGGTGGAATTGAAGCATTTTGGTGGTTTTTTTGTCCCTTTCTTAATGGAAATTGTTACTGCTTTCAACTGTTAAGGAAGAGATGGCAAAGCAAAAACTGTCTGCTACTATTTGAAATATTGTGAAATACTTAAAGATTTTAAAACTTCATCTGTTGAATTTAACTACAAGAAAGTTGACATTCCTATTATACTTTTGCCATGTCAGAACTACAAGAAAGTTGACATTCCTATTATACTTTTTCCATGTCAGGATATCTTGCATGTGCTAGATGTTCAAGCACAGGAGCACTTGTCCTCATTGAACCGGTATCCTCCTTCAATGGTGGAGATCTGCCTCTATCACCACCCAAAACCGAGAGATGTTCAAATTGCTCCGGATCTGGCAAGGTTGGACATTTAGAATTATTGTTGCATTTCTTTCTAGTTTTGCGCTAATTATACTTAAACACTGCCATAATATACATAATTAATGCTTGATCTCACATTTTAATGACATTAACATGGCAAAATTGCACCTAAAGTCCTTTAAATTAATTTAAAGTTCAAACAAGTCATTTATTTTTTTTAGATAAAAAATATCCTTTATATTTCAAATCGAATATAACATTGAACTTTTAGTAGCTAGTAGAAATGAATAAAAGAATTATGGTTTACAATTTAATGAGATCAGAATTGTGGTTACAATTCTGAAGTGAAGATACAATGAAAATTGAATTTTAAAAAATGGCCATTTCTTTCAGTTTTGGATGAACAATCGCTTAAGGTTCAACCTTTGTCGTTTAGAATGATAAAGGAACTTGTTTGGCTAGAAAATGATAAATCACCCTTTTAAAACTTCAAATTAAGTAAAAGGAAGCCTGTTATAGATCTGGTATAATCGGGTAAATGACAAGCGATATATATTGAATGGAACTGGTATTATAATGAATAACCAAGTTGGTTACATGAAAACAGAGAGAAACTAACGCAACCTCTAAGAATTAGAGAGCGTAGTCTCTCCTAGTCCCAACCAAACATAAAAACAATCGAATGAAATCAGTTTCCTACCATTATTCTATTTAAAACACCCAATTAACGTAAACTGGGACCTGTCAGTTTGACATGTGCCTTATTAACACTCGGGTACAGTTTGGCCACGTCAGCATTGTTCCCTTGATGATGATAATAGTAACTCTAAAACTTTTTCATGTTGTCTAGACATAGACTAATTAGCTTGGCTACCTAGATTAATCGGCTATATGTTCGCTTACCTTCCGGGTTTGTAGCAATATATCGTAGTTGTTACTTATGCTTGAGTGTAATGTTGTAACTGTAATATTGAATTCTGATTGCAGGTCATGTGTCCAACATGTCTTTGCACTGGAATGGCTATGGCAAGCGAACATGATCCGCGAATTGATCCTTTTGATTAGATATTTAATATTGTGATAGATATTGTAAGTAGGCAATTTGAAATTGTATGATGGGTGTGGTATATGTTTCTGTTGTGGAATAATGGAATTTCTTTTGGTTAGTATTATGTATTTTGTTAAGACTACCAAGCAAAGGCTTTTGTGAATACACAAATCTCCTATGTTCCTTAGTATTATATTTTGACTAGTTTATGTATGTAGCATTAAATGGTTAATGTTATTTCTTTCATCATGTTACATTGAATTATTTTGATCTTCTGTATGAAATTTAATAAAAATGTCAGTTATAAAATTACAAAATTAAAAAAAATATTGTAATTCTTTTAGTCACAAAACAGTGACCAGTATATTATTCAGCAAACAATTAAAAAAAATCCAGTTAGCGACCGAAATGGCGACTATAATTTATAATACAATAAATAAATTCCTGTCACAAATTCGGTCTCTAAATTCGGTGGCTAATTAAGTGGCAAACCCAGTCACAAAATAAGTCACTAAATTAGCTGATTTCAACCAAGAAAAGGGTGTCTAAATCGGTGGCTAGATTCCGTCACTGGATCAGTCTCCAAAGACGTCTCTATATCAGTCTCTAATTCCGTCTCAAAATTCAGTGACAAAATCAGTCTCTATGTATAGTCACAAAAGCAGTCGCAAAAAATCAGTCGCTAGACCGGTCACAAAGGATTAGCGACCAGCGTTTTAGCCACTTTTATTTTTGGTCGCTATTTCGGTCACTAAATCTATCAGTGACCGATTTTGTTGATGTAGCGACTGAATATTCAGTCTCTAAAAGCCTGATTTCTTGTAGTGCCTCAGCATTTCTAAGGATTCCACCAGCCGAGGCAGAGCTTGAATTATTGATTGATGCTATTACCTTTGATCCATTGACTCTTAGGAGGAACCCAAATAACTTCCTTGATTACAGGTGCTTTAGGAGGATGGATATCGACCTTGAAAGACTTCAAAATAGTGAATTTTGTAATGTTAGCTGCAGAAGTAAGTCTAGTTTTGTTACCGGCAAGAGATACACTAGATATAATGTTGTTGATGGATGATCTCCAATGAATGTATTTATGATTGTATCTAGCTTGATTTCTTCTATGCCACATAGTTGCAAAAATGTTAATCAGACATGATGTAATAACTAACTTGCACTGGGGTGTCCATTTGTCACAAATGTGCCATATGTCATTAACAGAAGTAAATTGCAAAGGGGTATTGAGAATAGTAGCTAACCAAGACCAGATTTTGCATGCAAAAAGGGCATTTAAAAAATAGGTAAAAAGAGGATTTCGAGTTGCATAAATAGTTATTACAAACAGAAGGAAGGTTACAACCTCTTAGAGAGAGATTTTCATCAGTTGAGATCTTGTTGTGCATCAATCTCCAAACCAACAAGGCCAAATTAATTTGGCCCAAAAAGTACTCTGACATGATGAGACTTGTAGAAGAAAGCATTTTTAAAGAGAGATAAGCTTCCAAACCAATATATCTTTTCTCTGTTTGTCTTGTAGGGATAGTAATTTGGTGTTTAAATATAATATTATAAAATTTAGTGCACCGCTAAATATTTATACTATATGTATATATTATTAAAAAAATATCGTGTCCCTTTAGAGTGAACACTCATTCATAGGGACTCGAATAACTCACTAATTAACATAATTTTTTTTTTTATCATTAATGAGATATTTATTATTTGTAATATTTTGACATATTTTTAGTCAGCCGTTTTATAATATTGAATAAAAAATATTTCAATATGTTTTTATCAACATCTTTATCATTAAATTTTTCTTATTTCTCAATGAAAATAATATTGTAAATCCTCATTGACACACAATCCACGCTTCGACGCTCAACTTGAGTCTGTTGCTAGTTATAAAAAAACAAGAAACCATATTCGCGATCTCATTCAATAAGTGAAATCCAGTACCACTAAAAAAAATGAAGACCAAATACATTCTGGGGTTTTTAAGTTTCATATTTGGGGATGTCAATGCGGACCAACCTGACATATTTATGAACGACCCTTTATTAGCCCGTATGCCAACGTGAGGTGGTGGTCTTAAACACACCCCGCTCCGCCAATTCATGATTGACTATTATTTATCATGTTACGGACGAGAAACAACAAGATTCTGCTGATATTGATGGTTCTAAGAAATACTATAATGACAGTAGTGCTGGTAAGAAACCCGATCATTCTACTTCTAGATGTTCCAACACATTCAAGAAAAGAGAAAGAAATGGCAAAAGCTTTCTTAACGGTGTTGTCATATTGAAAATATGATGTCAACCTTCATGTTAAAAAGATAAAGAAAACTGATGTAATTCTGTTGCTTTATACACTTGATAAAAATAATGGATTTCATACTTTAACAAAAGAATGGGGAATAATACAGCGATACTAGTGTATCAAGATGCTTGGTGTATTATGATGCTGATAATTTTACAAATTTCAATAGGTGCAAGTATCATTCATTTATTCCTCTTGTTGTACTATCCTTTTATTTGACTTTTGGCGACTTTCAATTTTCCATTTTACTTTTATTTTGAATTCCAATCGTTTAAATTATTTTCCAATTTCAATACGGTGGATTTTGCTCCCCTCTCTCCCCCTCCCCTCTTAATAATTGAACCAAACACAAAAAAAAAAAAAATGCTTGCTCCCCTTCAAAACTCCCAAAGCAAACAAGTGTGGAATGATTCGTAAAAATAAGCATTTCCGTTAACAAAACACCTCCTTGAGTCATTTGATGAAAACTCTAGTGTGCAAAGAAATCCATTTAATATTTATGCATATGGGAAAAAATCACTATCAGGGGTCATGGATTTTATACCAAAGATGAAATGACAAGATCTCAAAAGAATCAATGATAAAAATTGCAAATTCATTCGATTGTAAGATCTTAAGTTCTATATTTAGGGACTTTACACCAAAGTAGCATAGATGAGTGATAACGAACAAGATCTTAATGACAAAAAATTGCAGATTCTTTCCATTGTAAAATCCAAAACCAACATATAGGGATTTGACACCACGAACGATTGTTGGTTGGCAGTTCACAAACAGGTTCTTCAATATTCAGCAAAAGAGTTTGGCAGTTCGGTTCTTAGGATTCAATTGTCATCCCTATATTATACTAGAAATGATACTGTGACATGATTTTTTTTATGATAAATACAATGTTATTAGATTTTTTATGTATTTTTGAAATGTGTGTAAATTGTAGAAGATACAAAATAAAAGATATAAATAAACAAGTGTGATATCATACCTGTTCATCTGAATTTCGATTTTTAAATGACACAAGAACTGGTCTTATAAATGATCATCCTAAAGGAAATAATAGTTGCCAGAAGCAGCTTTGTGTTCATTGTAGCTATATGCAGTGATTTAACGAACCAATAGCTACTCTGTCATGTATATGTTAGTGTTGGTGATAATAATGTAATTCAAAGTACTAATATAAAATTGAAGCAATGGATTGGAATCCCATAAAATTCAATCTCGAGTCTCAAGTTAAGTAAATAACTCAACTGATTTGAATTAAAATAAAAAAGTTGGATATCTTTAATTTAAAAACGAAAAAAATGAGTAAATCTTAATTTAAGAAAAACTAATTATTAATATTTATCATTAAAAAAATCACTCTTGTGAGACAGATTTTCTCAAGCTTATGATTTGTTATATCTGGCAGTGTAGTGAGTGTGAAATGAAATCCTTTATTTAAACGTCAACATTCATTTTAAAGGGTGTCTAAGATGTCAGAGCAACTATTACATTTAGTCAAGGGTTGCAATACCAATGTAGAGTGGAATGCTGCACCCAAATCAAATCAAGAAAAACTCAATATTGGTTCACATGAGTAAATAATACTCGCTTTTTAAGTCTCTCTTTCGAAGAAAATATTTGTTTTTATTTAACTGTCACTTTCAAAGTTTAATGTAATATTAAATGTTGTTTTACTAATATTACCCTTAGTTATTTATTGCGGAGAGAGAAATATATGAAATGAGATATTAAATGAAAAAGATTATTTTAGTACTAATAATATAACTTATTGTATCAAAAGTAGTAACATTTATTGATTGTCTTAATTTATGTAAAATGTCAAAAGGTGACAATTAAAAAGGAACGGAGACAATAAAAAAAATATTTGGTTCTTTTGTCCAATGATACTCACAACATGGCATGTGGTTTGGGGTAGAAGTTGGTTTGTGACATTGTTTCCATATATGTCTCTTAATCAATTATTCTATATCTCATCTAAATAATTATTTATAATCATTTATCCATCATTTTTTTTCATCTAAAATAAACTAATATCACGAATGTCACCAAAAAATTATGTCATCTAAGTGCTACCCGTGGTTTGGACACTGTGTTTTGTTTTTTTGTTAAGTACCTTGCCACCATGTGAAGCTTTTTCAGTACTATCCACCCACTTTGTGTTTGTGTTGCTGGATTAAAACCTTTTTTAAGCTTTTGGAAGCCATTGATGTGTTTTACTCTCAAGCACGCTTTGTTCCTTGATCCGGTCATAATTGCATATAGCATTTGGCCCAAGTGGTCACATGATATGTAGGACAATTTCATCCATCAAGATTAACAAATTATCTAATGATATTTAAAAGTAAAAATCTTCTATCAAAGTATGAGCAACTACACCAGCTTCCTTCCAAACCAACTCTCCCAAGGAGTTGGGGAGAAAGGAAAATATCATACTCCTACAAACTGAAAAAACATCCCTAGCCACTACATTTTTTGAATTCAAATTTCTCAAAAATGAAAATGTAAAACAAAATGTATGTCTAACCATTAACACCACAAAATAAGATAAATAAAAACAAAAACCGCTCACAGTTTACTCAAACTAATTCAACAACTTTTAACAAATGATACTCAAAAGTCCTTGCAGACCTGGAAGACAAGACTTAAAGACCAAATTACTCAATAAGTATATGAATTGATAATTTGTTCTATTTATGATCTCTTATACATCATTTTGCTACCTTTTTTTTGTTGACAAAATTTGCTACATGTTAAGTATATTTATTTTTTCTTATCCCCTCTTCAAACTAGTACAAATTACAATGATAAAAATTGATATCTTAATATATATATATATATATAGAAGAATTCATTGTTTTAAGATGATTTTTTTATTTTATTTTTACCCTTCATTTAAAATATTGTATCTTTTAATAATATTATTTAAATTATTAATTGAAAAATTAGTAAAATTACATTGAATAGGAATTAGGAACAATGATCACTACATTTGAAATAATATTAAAAATAATAAATGAAGTTTATTTCGGTCTTGTTTATTAAAATTATTTGAGTGTGGTGTGTCTATATATATATATATATATATATATATATATATATATATATATATATATATATATATATATATATCAAAAAATTAATTTTACTAATTGAAAAATTAATACTAACATTACATTGAATAGGAATTAGGAACAATGATCACTACATTAGAAATAAAATTAAACATAATAAATGAAGTTTATTTCGGTCTTGTTTATTAAAATTATTTGAGTGTGTCTATATATATAATATATATATATATTCGGATCATATATAATATATATATATATATATATATATATATTAAATAAGTTTTTGGTCCCTATAAATATATCGAATTTTGTTTTTAGTCCTTATAAAAAAATGTGACATGTTTTGTTTCTATGAATTTTTAAGCACACACGTTTAATCCATGTTAAATTAAAATTTGTTTAATTATGCTTAAACTTATAAATTTTTAATGATTTTTTTGAAGACATGTTAAAAACATTATAAGACCATCCCCAATGGGGGTCTCAAACTTTTAAGACTTGGTACCTACTAGGTAGAAATTTTTTAGGGTCTTATAAGCCACAAAGTCTCACTTAAGACCTTAATCTTAAGTGGGACCCACACTTTTTAATATTAAAAAATTAAAATGTAATGATATAAAGTTATGAGAAATGTTATGTTAAGGATGTCAAAAGTGTAAATTATTTATTGAAAATTGTGTAATTTATTTCTCAAAAGGATGACAATTAATTTTTCTCATTAAATATTCTCTATTTGAGGAATTCTTAACATGCCTAAGGGCACATGTTAGCATGACCTTAAAATTATTGATAGTTGATTAGTGGACCCCATTTAAGAAATTTGTGTTAGATGTTGGTTGAAAGGATTGAATGCTTGTTAGTTATTACTACTATTAAAAAATTATAAATGTGTGATGTGTACATGTGATATTCATTTAAGTATCTAAAAATAGGTGTCTCCATTGCGGATGCTCTAAGAAACTTTTTTATAAAAAATTATATTTTTTTTAACATGTAAAGAATTAAATATAAATTTTTCTAAACGCAAAAATTTCAAGACTAAAGTAATGAAAATTTGGACCTAAAAATATAATTTTTTGTAGAGAAACTTTATATAATGTTCTAAATAAGTATGTGTAAAAAATCATTCAAAAATTTAAAAGTTTATGTATAATCAAACAAATTTTAATTTCACATAATTAAAAGTATGCGCTGAAATTTTTATAGGGACAATTTTTTTTTTAAAGATATAAGGACAAAAAAAAACTTATTTAACTATATATATATATACTCCCTCCGTCGCAAAATATAAGCAAAAATTGGTCAACAAAAGTTAATGTATTTGGTTCAAAATTTGTATCAAATACATCAACTTATGTTGACTCATTTTTGCTTATATTTTGGGACGGAATAGTATATATATATATATATATATATATATATATATATATATAATATACTAGTTAAACGAATTAAAAAAACAGAAACATATGATATGAGTGCAGTCCTAATTGATGTTGGTTGTGCTGCATGTGTCTGTTGGTAGAGAGGAGGGCAAGCAAATGTCAAGCCGTGCAATTAATGAGTAATGGGGATTGTAGCTTCAAAGCATCACACTCTCTTCAAGTCATTCTCTGTAGCAGATTTTACTTCACTCTGCCGTAAATTTAAAATTTTGATTTGCATTTCCTTTTCATTTTCTTGAATGCATACTCTCTGTCATTCTCTAACTCTAATTACAACAACAAAATTGTTCTTTTACCTTGGTAATCAAATTCAATGGATAATCCCATCTTTGTATTTACTGCATAGAGACCTCCCGTCTATTTTTTATTTTTTTATTTTATTAAATAGTTTAGATGAGTTGGTCTAAACCGCTCACCAATGTCAGAGGAGACTTGGTTCAGAAACGCTGTTAGAAAAGTGCCGCGACAAAAGGGTATTGGTAGTCGTCATTACCGTTTTTTTCCTGTTTTTACAAAGTGAAAAAAAAATGAAGAAACGCTGTTCATGACAAGAGAGAGAGAGAGAGAGAGAGAGAGAGAGAGAGAATCCCATTATTTTTCGATCGAGGATGGATGAAAATCACATAACTATATACATATTTGAACATAAATTACACAATGTTATTTTTCTCTAGTTTACAACTTCAAATCTATCTCTGATTTAAGTTATTATACATTATTTAGAGGTATGACATATGCAATGTTGTGATTAATTCATACCACAATAACTGCAATCCATAACACATAATTTAAAAGCTATGCAATGTTGTGATTAATTCATACCGCAATAACTCCAATCCATAACACATCATATGTGATAGCTGAAATCGTGAAATCCTATACGCGACTGTGACATTGACTACGATCGTTATTTAAAACCTGACAATGCATTTAATTTTTTTTCTTCAACAAGGTCTTCTCACTTCGACAATAGGAATTGAGCTCACAAGTCACACCTTTGTAAAGTGGAGTATGAGTTAACTCATTTTCAATTGAACCGGACATATTTCCAACGATCTCAATTATCTCTCATCATTAGTGACAAAAGAGTTCATCATTTGCTTTTTGATAAATAAAAAAGAAGAATTTATCATCAAAAGACATCATTTATTGTAACACTCATACTAAATTTGTCTAGAATATTTAGCATGTGTATTAATCTGATACTGGATACATTAAAATTTTCAATAATAATAATAATACAACTGAATGAATACAAACATGCTCGTTTATACAACCAATCAAGTACCATAACAATACACTTATACTATTGTCTGACAACCTCCTGAGCTGGTACAAGCCGAGTATCTGCACTCCATTCAGCGTCTCCCTGAAGAACTTCACCACGAACCTCTTGCTTACCTGTAAACCTGCACCAGAAGGATTGGGATGAGACATAATGTCTCAGTGAGCTCCACCCAACCTACTGTTGGCAACCTCGGGGAAACCTAGGGTCGCCATGCACTAACTCTTGGCAATCTTGAGGATACCTATGATCGCCGTCATTCTCTACATATTTCGCGATCAAGGGAAAAACTAGGATCGCTATATGTCTTTATCTTATGCTGAACATATTCGTAATCTCATAACTAGTGATCGGGGGATATCCTATGATCACTTTCTGATATCTGACGACTACTTTGTCATTTCTCTTTGTATAATATATACATATTCATCTTTCTTATAACATAAAGTTAGAAGTTAGCGTGTAACACACAACAATTATCTTGGTTCATTTTACGGAGTACATCCGGGTGGAGTAACCTCGAAGTACATCTCCCATCATACCGGTGAAAATTCCTATCATATCAGGCTAACACCGGACTCCTCTTATCGTTATGTGGACAACCCTCTCGGAGAAGTCTCATCCGGCATAATTCGGAGCCTGCTGGACATAACTTAACTTACATGTGGACAACACTCTCGGAGAAGTCCCATCCGGCATAATCCGGAGCCTGCTAGACATGTTTAATATTTAACATACGTGTGGACAACCCTCTCGGAGAAGTCCCATCCGGCATAATCCGGAGCCTGTTGGACACGTTAACATAGTCTTATAAACTTACGTGTGGATAGCCCTTTCGGAGAAATCCCATCCGGCATAATCCGGAGTCTGCTGAACACGTATAATCTTTATAATTAAATTCTTAACTTGTTATTCATATGTATATCTGATACATTACATATCCATATGCATATCTAATGCATTCATCACTAATCAAACGTGTGATACTTAACCTATAATATAAGGTTTTAAGCTTATCGTTCTCATAAGCCACTTACTTGGTCGTTGGAAATCCAACCCTTAAGCTTATCTGAAACTTTGAATGTTGAAACATCCCTTGTACTTTCGTACACTTAAATCTTGCATTCCTATCAAAGGATTTAGACATATCGTTATCATATGTCGTATATAGGGACTTACAATCCCACTTACTTAATTGTTGGGAACTAGGCCCCTTAGCTTACTTGAAGCCTATAGGTAATTTCTACCCATTGCCATAATCGACGTTGATTCTTGTTGAGATTAATCCTCATTGATGTTGAATATCTTTCCCCACTCTCGTGTTAATACAAAGCATATTATGACCTCTTTCTTCCATTACTATATGCTCAAAGACGCTCTGGCATTGTAAGGATGGTTTTCTGGCCTTAAAACAAGTTTTCAAAATAGGGTTACTCCCTGTGTTTGTCGTGGCACGCTAGCTACTTGTCGTGGCACGATGGATGTGCTGATCCATATGATCATGACACGATAGAATCTGTCGTGGCACGATAAAGTCAGTGCAACTAGGCCCTGTAGCTTTTCCAGAAAGTTCTAATACGAATTTTATCAAATTCACAACACCAGCAAGTCTTCATACATCAAAATAAAGTATTTTTAACTAGGAGGGTCATAACATGTCAAGTATTAACAAAGGGTAACTAACAAACAAGAAATCAACCTAATCAATTCAAGTTTTCTTATCTCATGAAACCTCAAAAACTACCCTCAAAAGGGTAAAAATCATAGGGAGCTCACCTAGCAATAGTTGTGATCCTGATCCTTTGCCAAGCTTGCCCAACCCTAGCTTCAATCTTTCTTTCCTTCCTTGATTCCTCCTTGGCTTCCTATTGTTCTAAGTCTACCAAAGCTTGCTTGCTTGTGACCCAAGAGTTTTTGGAAAGAAATTTGATGGATGGTGGCAAGGAGAGGATGGGGCGTGAGCTTAGAGAGAGGGAGGGAAAGTTTTCAGCCTTGGTAGAGAGAGAATGGAGAGGAGAAAATGACATAAAAATATCTTGAGATCCTATTTAAAGCCCCTTTAGCGCAAAATTATGTTTACGCCCTTACTTGCTCGAAACTTAACTGATACTGATTAAAGTTACGTCTAAGCGGGATATTACATTTATAGGGCAACATTTTTTTTATGAAAATGGGCCAAATAAATTCACAAGCATGGCAGCATTAGGAAAGATCGATGCAGCAATAATTGGTGCCCCTTCTCTTTCCCTTGTTAAACTAGGACATGTACTTGTTATTATAAGTTGTGGACTGGTTTTAACTGCTTCTGCAGCATGTGTACCTAATTTAATAAGTAATTCTTTTTCTTTTTCTTTTCTTTTTTTTTACAAAGAAGCTCAATTTATTTCAAAAGAGATAAGATCTGCAATACATGTTGAAATATGAATATTAAAAATAAAAAGACAAAATTAAACTCATAGTTTCTTAATTTAATTTTAGATAACGATAAAAAAAGTCACTTTAACAATAGAATGGGCTGTTACATTAACACACCTAAGTAATTTGGTTTGACTTGAAGAAGACAATGCCGTTCAGGATGAATGACTAATAATATTAAGAGATATAAACCATGCTTGTATGAATATCATGAACAATTGATTTAACATCTAGTTTAATGATAACAAGTTCCAAATTTAACTAAGTAGCACATTTAAGTAGCAAATTTAAGTAAGTTCCGAATTTGCATGTGTTTTGTTTTTTGTATTTTGCTCACGGTTTGCACCACGAATGTTTGTTGTATTGTTCGAGAAAGACTTGTTTTATTGATACTATATATTGAGTAAGGAGCTTCTAGCGGTTATCACTAGGGATGGGAATAGGCCAGGCCGGCCTACAGGGGCCTACGACCTAGCCTACGACAGGTCAGGTCAGACCAGTCTTTTTTCTTAAATAGAGAAGGCCTAGGCTTTTTTTAGAAGCCTATTTAGCTTAAAAGGCCAGGCCACAGGCCATTCAAAAAGTCTCTTAAGCCTATTAGGCCGGCCTATTTAAGTAAATATGATTAATATTATTTATTATTATAATATATTTTGTACTTTGAATTAAAATATAAATTTGTTAGTAATTTAAGTTTATTAATATACATTAATTTTCGCATATACAAATGTATTATTATAAACTAGAATTGAAATATGATGCAATATATAGTTAAATTCCCTAAAAACTCATGTTGATTACTAAAAGAGAGTTTAATCTAATTGATCTATTAGTTCGCTAGGTCTATTTAAACTTAGATCACATTGCTTACTTAAAGAAGTTCATATGATATAGGCTTTTAAACAGGCTAGCAGGCCTTATCAGGCTTTCAGAAGGCCAGGCACAGGCCTCAAAAGTAAGCCTATGACAGGTCGCAGGCCAGGCTTAGGCCTAAAAAAATATGGCAGGCCAGGCTTAGGCCTTGCAAAGCCTAGCTCGGCCTAGCCTATTCCCACCCCTAGTTATCACTAAGTTCAGTATCCTCTCAACCTCGTAAACATCTTGTTAATATGTGGTAGAATTGGTCATTTTAGATACCACTTATAATCGAATTGAGCGAACATCTGCAAATATCTTTTTCCGAAGTTGAATAAAATTAAAGACTATAGATCTCGAATTAAAATGTTGTTTGGATATTTTGTGTCAAAATTGATTTTGGTTGTGTAAATGACCAAGATGAGTTTTTTTTTATATGTGTGCATTTAAAATGAACATTGTTTACATATAAAAAAATAAGGACATAATAGACAACCTGAAATATTATATAATATAATTGTTCAACAAAAGTGTAGAATTGATTTGGTTCACCGCAAAAGCTTCAAATAATAGAGTTAGGTAAACGTGAGTTTTGCATCCTAAAGCAATTTACTTTTTTTAAAGCCAAACATAAATTTTGTGAAAAAATTACGTTTTGTTGCCGTAAACGTGGGTTTTGGAGCACCCACCGTGCAACCAAACAGGGGCTTAAATGTTTTGTATTCCTTCCATTTGTTTTTGTAGGAGTAGTTTAAAAAAATCACAGGTATTGATAAGTGCAGATTTAGACCATGTTTGAGTAATTTTTGTTCCCTGCAGCAAAAAAATGTTAAAAAATATCATGATTCATTTCTTTATTGACATGTGTGAATTTGTGAATTTCTTACGAATGAGGTGTTTTCATTGAAATTTTTATTCATTCTCTATTGGACGGATTGCATAGGAAAAGAAAGCTTTAAAGGGAGAAAAGGATCAGGAAGAGATCAAAAATTCATCCTGAAATTTTTGGAAAGAAATGGAGAAACTCAACAAATGCTGCTCAAAACCAATGCCGAAAGCAATTCTTTCAGGTTTTCCAAAATTATCTGCAGCAGAGGCTGTGGAGGAATAGCGAGATGAATGAAAAATGAATGGGCTATTGGGTTTAAATACTTCACGCTGTGAAGATTTCATATTGAAAAGTATTGAAAAACGGCTGCCATTCAACTCCTCTCACTCTTTTCTCTCCTTTTCTACTACGCTTATTTAATGTAATTTGACTTTTGAGCATGAGAAAAGGAAAGATGTCGCAAAATCTGGATGAGTAGCAATCCTGTAATATTAAATTTTGTTTAAATATTGCATTGTCTGAATAAAGAATTCCACAATTTTAGGAGTTTACAGCAAAATTTGCTTTGCATTCCACTTTTTATGGCTTTTTTAGTTTAGTAATTAACCCTCGGCCTGTACAATAGAAACATGTCTGCAGACAAAAAGGAAAAGCAGATGGTTAATAAAGACTTGCATAAATAAAGAGTTGCATACGTGGCATGGCTGAATGCCTCTCAAACTATCCTCCTTTGTAAAATTTATAGATGGACCAAAAGGTAGTAAAATTCAATGTGATGTCTTTAAAGACAAACAGGGATAGAAAGAAGAGAACCAAGTTTGGAAAATATTGGCAAAATTTTGTACGTATCAATGAATTTCTCGAGACAACACTCTAAGGATGAATTTTGTAGACAAATCAAACTCAAATGTCATCAACGTTGTTAAACTTTAGCTCTGGATCATTATGTTTTCCAACTTTAAGTTTGCAGTGCTATATTGTAAAAAGGCTTACCATCTTCGGCCATTTATTAATTAACCAATTTCGTTAATCTGTTTAATTTTTAATTTTTAATTGTATGTGTCACCATTTATTAATTGACCAATTTCTTTATTGTAAAAATATCTACCTTCAAGATTACCATAATGTCCTTCAGTTACAATTGAAAATGTGAAACCCTTTTATTTCCTCTTCTCCTTTCTAAAGCGTGATCCTGTTTTCCCATAGCACTTCAAACGTTCTCCAACATTGCCTCCTCCATCCTTCAATCTCCAACAGCGCGACAATTATAAGGTATCTTCGACTCTTTCGTTCTAATAGCCGCAATCTGATTTGCTTTCCTTCTATATGTTCATGATTAGGGTTTTCCATTTCCTTTCATTTCAATTCTTACAAATTATAAACTTCGATTCATGTCGAAATTTCAATTTCATGTCATTTGCTTCTAATTAGATTCTGATTTGATTTCAATGTTACGCTGTGTTCATTATGAAAATCTTAAGTTCTCCTCCCATTCATGTTATTTTTATTGGTTCTTTCATGAATTTAAAAAATATACATATGGATGAACCATTGTCTAATTTTTCAGATTTCATGTTTACAAATTTTCAATATAAGTTTGAATTTATTCAAAGTTATCAATTTCTAACTCTTATAACTTTGTCAATTCTGAAGGGCATAGGGGACATATCTTAAACATCTGCGTATCTACACAATTACTTTGTCAATGCTCTAATAACTGATATTAGTGTCCACAATTATATTGGTTTTATGGAGACCTAAACTGATCTAATTTGTATAAAATAGTTCGAAAATGAGTGTTATCTCAATTGTAAAGGTCAAAAAATAAAAACAGTTATCTTTTAGTTGCTTGGAGGAGTATTACTCAAAAATAACAAATGGTTTTTACTTACATTTACTTGCTTTTAGTTTAATGATTATGTTAATATTTAACACAAATAATGTTCATTGCAAAAACAGGCTATCAGCCAATCATAACCAATGGCTGCACTTAATAACTTCCTTGGACAAAAAATTAGGGGCGGGTTCTTAACCACGCACATTTTGAATGAGGTCAACCTTTCTTTAACCTTCAAATACTTATTTTCTGATTTACATACGTAGCCATATTTCTGTATTTGCTATGCCTTCTAATGTTTTTTCTACATCGGCTTTTCTTTCAGTTTTATGTAGTCGTTCCGAAATTTTAGCGTATAACAAAACTACTAAATTTTATCTGACTTCTAACATTATTTACATATAAACTTAACATTACAGCCATATGGGGAGATACCAGTGTCATTTGTTGATGAGTTCTACCATGAACTGGGAGACCGATTTATACTAATTGATGGACGCAATAACCATATTATAGTTAGGTTTAACCAAAAGTTAGTGCATACATTGATGACTGACCGCTGGCTCCAATTGAGAGAAGATTTTGGTATATCTGGAAATAGGTTGATGTTGTTTACTTATCTTGGAAACAATGTTTTCTTCGTCAACGTGTACTACGACAATGCTATGGGGTTGAATAGGCTACCGTCTGAACACACTCCGTCAGGTCATCGAACAACCTGGGTGTTTTGAAGTCACTCTTACTAACTCTGCTACAACTGGAGAATTTTTGGTAATTAACTAAGATATTTTCTTTATGTTTTTTGGATTAAACATTACACTATAGCATTATTTATTACATTTTTATGTGCATAGGAGCTCAGCCCAGAATTTGGTGGTTATATTCGATGGATAAACTACAGTGCCGTGAGACTGTATGGACCTGAGGGCAGTGAGGTTCCGTGTCTTATTTACAAAAAGACCGTCTATGACAAAATGAGTACAAAATTTGGAGCGGATTGGAGTGAATTTGTTCGCATTAATGGATTCCAAGAGAATGACACTCTTCGAATGAATTTTATAAACAAGGAAAGGTCAAATGTTATGAAGGTTGTGAAATTATAGGTCAAATATTGTAATCTAACTACTTTGTTTTCACTTTACTCATGTGTTTTAGTATGGCTATATTGTGTAACTCCCGTACAATTTATACTATTTCTATTGTCATTTCAATGTTATGTACTGGATTATCTAATTCTATACAATTTATATTATTCCTGTTATCATTTCATTGTTATTTATTTCACATCGTTTTGATTTAACGTTATTATTACTCATTTGATCTTCCAATCAAGTTTAAGTTACAATATATTTGGTGTTTTAATTTTTTTTCATTCAATGTTGTAGTTCTAAATTCTTAATATATTGTGCTCATTATTAACCCATGAGATAACCCATGGTAGTGATCAACTATGGTGTTTCAAATTTATGCTTTTGATTGTTTGGTTTGTGTATAATGACGGAATGTGACAATTAAAGGGGAATAGAGGTGATAATTAACAATTACTTGAATGTTTTGTATTCCTTCCATTTGTTTTTGTAGGAGTAGTTTAGAAAAATCACAGGTATTAATAAGAGTTGTTGGAGTGATAGAGTTGTTTCAAATGTGTGTGATGATTACTAAAATACTCTAATTAAGTATATATTTGATGTTAATATTTCGTATGCTAAGAGTAGTGTGCAGGTGAACTAAGAGCTTGATTCTTAACAAGGGGTATGTTTGGGAAAATAATGATGAATGGATCCAGAGATTTGTTTATTGTCTTGTATCTATGAACAATTTTTTTGTGATTTACTCCGATAAAAAGTGGCGGAGGGAGTAATAATTTTTTTGTTACGTCTGTTGATTAACCATGGTGTTTACTTTATGGATTTAATAGCAGATGATAGCGATCAACTATGGTGTTTACTGTATGGTTTTAGGTGGATTGAATTGCAAATATTGTTATATTTTTTAGTGCGGATAAGAATTCTTTGCATTCTACATTGTAGGTGTATTATTGAGTATTCATGTTAATGTATAGTATCGGTTTTGGAAATAAGCATCGAAAATATGCTAAGCTCCTGACCAATTATTCACAACATGCATGTGAGCAAATAGTACACAGCCTTTGGGATGAATCAATTATTTGATGCATTGTTGTTCCCTGTATAAGTTCATTGTTTGCTGCTATTACTAAGGCATGTTGGTCTTATTTGTTCAGCCACGTCTTTGCAAGCCTGTCAAATAGCCATGTGGCCAATTTTAGCAACACTTGGTGAGGTTTTTAGAGGAAAGACCATGAAGGAAAATTTCAGAACTGTGTATATCAGAGATGTTGTAAGTGATTTTTTTTCCAAACATTATGTTTGTGAATTATGGTTATGATGTCTAATGATTATACACTAACGATTTTGTTACTTTGTTAATTATTTGGTGGGTTTATAGCCATGTGGTGAGATAGATCCACTATTTGTTTATAGTTTTGGTCAGGAACTTTTTCTTAATTGGAGGGTTTACACTGGAACCCATGAACATGTTTTAACTTGGAATGGATCTATGGATAAACCACTTATAGTGGATGGTTGGAGTGAGATTCAAGAGTTTTGCAATCTACAATATAAACATCATCAAGTTAAGTTCAAATATTATGGGGATGGCATGTTTATTTTGAAGGTCGAAGTTGATTGTTAAATGGATAGGAGATTGTTTCCAGATTATCATAGTGTTTCTGTTCCGGATCATGATCCGCTCACATTTCGTGTTGCTGTGTCCGGTCTTTCTACTGGAAGTTCTCAATTGACATTGGTAGATGACCTATGTTATTTATCTATTACGTTTGAAATTGTTATAATTTTGATATTAATTTGGGTTTACCTTTGTTTTATATTTAGAAAATTCAGCCGTGGTACGGGGAATTTATTACCAAATATGAGACCGAGTTTTTGGTGCTGATTGGACCAAGCGATGAACCGTATAGATTACCTGTAAGACAATCTGAATCTTGTAGGGGAGGCATTGAGTTGACACAGCGTTGGAGAAAATTTTGTATTGATAATAGATTTGTTGATGGAGATGTTCTTGAATTCACGTTTAGGAACATTAAGAACAGTGGTTGGGTTGATGTGAAGAAGATTAGCTAATTGAAATTTACTATTTTGGACTTTGTGTTTGTTGTTTGTTGTTGGGGGTTTTTATCTGTATTTGTTCTTATAATTTGATTCCATTTTAAATTTCCTTGCTTATGTATTATCCATGTTGTAATATATGTGATGAATGTCAGGGTTATTGGTTCTCAAATCAATGTATATATGTTTTCAATATATTCATTTTCAATTTGAATTTATGTTCATGTATTTTGAAATCTTGGTCGTTGCAAAAAAAATTAATCTTTGTTTGTGTTCAAATATAGAAACAAATAGAAATTAGAAATTAATATTCTTGATTTATATTTGTTTATATGCATTTTGACTCTTTATTTTAACTGCATTTGTAGTGGATTGAATGCAAGCTTTGTGAATGTTATCACATTAGATCTGGATCAGTCTCATGGACGGATAAGATAGACCATAAATAATTTGGTTGTACTCTTATATGACGGTGTGGTTTATAGATTAGTTTCACTAATTGATGTTGTTGCGTTGACGTCATGTAGTCCGTGGCCGGCAATGACTACACCCGTGCGTCACGTATATTAATGTAAAACTCTTTTTTAACTAATTTGAACATTTTTTTTAGGTTTTGGATTTTGTTTTTTGGATTGAAGGTGAAACTGATTTTTTCGTATCTATTTTCATCTTCTTTGGTTTGTTAGATTCGTTGTCAATGTTTGTTACGCCCGTGCAACGGCACGGGTCACACCCTAGTTATTAACAACCTTTGGTCATATGTGGAAGATTTTAGTCTAGCTGATACAATATGTATTTTGGTTTGGTAGCGCTCTATTGTCTTTTGAAAGTTCTATATGTATCTCTGAAGAGTGTTTAACTATCTCTATCACTAATACTGATATCAAAATATGGATGAGGAATGTTTCAATGCATGATCCTTTAGGTTGTAGTGTTACTATTCTAGCATTTGTTTGAATGCAGTTTCCTTTCCTGTTAAAAAAAAAAAAAAGGAGTAGTCATGAATCAATATAACTAGAGCTGCTCCTTTAACCCCAAGCATAGCTATGCCTTGTTGGGGAGTTCGGGGAGCGGCAATGAGCTAAACGTTCAGGACTACTAAGAGACTTAGACACCACATCTCCAGCCAAAACCTTAAGGCATTAGGTATATGGGTCCCCTCTCTTATATATCCAACGTTTCCTCCATTTCTAGTTGATGTAAGACATAATCACTCACACTTGATTTTCAACAATCTTCCCCTCAAGTGTGAGTCACCCACATCACTAGCCTGATCCACACTAGGATCTCACTCCCGCTCCACCATCGAGCCTAATCAGGGCTCTGATACCACTTGTTGGGGAGTCTAAGGAGCGCCGAGAGCGACAATGAGCTAAACGTCCAAGACCACTAAGAGACTTAGACGTCACATCTCCACCAAAAACCTTAAGACTTTAGGTATATGGGTCCCCTCTCTTATAACGTTTCCTCTATTTCTAATCGATGTGAGACATAATCACTCACACTTGACTTTCAACATGCTTGACACAGTGAGACAGTCGATAGGAATTGGCATGCATCATCTCTGGGGTAAAAAACCAAATCTCGTGAGATTATCCTGCAGACAAATGAGCATCGACGTTCCATTCCATTTCACTAAACCAACATCAACATTCCTACCTTGTCTAATTAAAATTATAACCAAATTGTGATTAAATAATTTATTTTAAAATATAATTTTGTCCAACTCCGTAAATTTTAGTATGCACTTATTGGGTGCGAGTTCGCCACTTAGATTCTTTGAAGGGAAAAAATTGCTCATATGGATATACTCTAAAATTTTATTACAAAATAAATTATAAGATTATGAACAAATAATTAGTTCCATGAACCACACATGTCGTTATTAATTATCTTTTTCACAACAACACATGTTATTGTTTCTCTAAAAAAACACATGTCATTGTTTTTCAACTACGATTCAATATTTACTCCATATAATTATACAGAAAATTAATATTCTTTGCGTCTAATATTAAATGTATTTTTTTATAGTCATTAAATGTCTTTTAAGATAATGCAAGAAGCTTATGAAAATAATTAATTATCAGTCCATTCATAGTTACAAGTAAAAACGTGTCAATGAAACCATCTCCTCACCTTATTTAATCTATAAAAAAATTCAAAGCAAATTTGTATTTGATAAAAAATTAAAATAATGTATTAGATCTATGGTATCTTTTTATTTTTATTTATAATTGATCACCTTAACACTAGTAATTGTTTAAATGAACGACAGCATATGTAACCAAAAAAGTTAAATAAATAAGAGCATATCTAACGGGGAATCTAAGTGAATTTTATAGAATAACAAATTTTTTTTTTTCTTCTCATTTGAGGAACTATGATGTGGCAGCAGAGATGAACCCAAAATTTTTAAGTAGTGTAAATTACATATATAAATTTTGCAGAAGTAAAATATTTATATATTTAAATATCATGTAAAGTTTATTTTTTTAAAATCAATATACATTATTATTATTCTCTATAGTTTTTCTCACTCCAAAAACATCAAATGATTTCTTCATTTTCAAAGTCAATAGAAATCAACAAATTGAGAATGAAATCAAAACTACTGATTCTGTGTGTGACCGTGGGGATTTTGCTTATCTTTAGACTTGAGAAATTTGGGAGTTTTCATTTTTTTTTTTGGGGTTCTCATTCTACAATTTGTTGATTAGATAAAAATAAATTTTTTTTATAAATAGACGAAGTAACAATAACCATTTGAAAATACACACAAGTGGAGGATCTGGATATTCTAATTCAGATAGGGTATCCAACCAAGCAATTATTAGTTTCCCCCTATTTGGCTTAGATTCCCCCCTATTTGGCTTAAATGCAGTTTTACCCCCCTATTTTGACTCAAACTGGATTTTACCCCCTATTTTAAAACTCGGATTTTTAGCCCCCTATTTTATATTTTTCAGGATTTTACCCCCAACCACATTTTAACACATATTTGATGATGTGGCAGTGATGATGTGGATTAAATAATATTATACAAGTATCCACCTAATTAAAATTATATAAATTAAATGTTCTTTTATTATTTATTTATATTGATGAAAAAATTGATTTTTTTTTTAAGAAATGGGAAAAAAACTGAAAAAAAATCTAGAAAATTGCAACAAAAAAAACAGAAAAAAATACTAGAAAAATGGAGAAAAAATAAATATAAAATCAGTAAAAAAACACAAAAAAAAATGTAGAAAAATACGAAAAAACAATAAAAATACCAGGAAAATCCCATTAAAATACATGAAAAAACATTATGCACCTGTAAATATCGAGATAATCATTAGCATAGTTATATCCCAAAATACAAGGCCAAAAGTTGATCATAATCCTAACAGCCGAATAAAAAAAATGCCTAAAAGAACCATGGCAGAATACCAGTGCAATAATACACATAACAACTGAATGTTGCATGTCATACCCCATTTTTTGACCCATTTTCGTCTCGTTTTACTCATTTTTTGAAGCCGAGAATTTTCGTCGTTTCAGACGAAATTTCGGCAGGGAGGTATTTTAAAATACCTCATGTCAATTTTTTTGTCTCGTTTATTTATTTTATTTTTTATTACTTTTTATTTTTACTTTTTATTTTTACTTTTAATTTCAGTTTTTGTCCTTTATTGTCATTAATTTCATTTTTTGTATTTACCATTATTACTATTTATTTATTTCTTTTTTTATTATTATCATTATTATTATTTTACTATTATTATTATTATTATTATTTTTATTTTTTGCATTTTTTGGTCCAAAGTCAACAAAACACAGCACTGCAGGGGCGCCCCTTTCACCAGGTTTTTTTCATCATTTCATTTCATCCCAATCCTCAAAAATCATCACAAATCTGCAGAAAATCCCACAAGGTCACTTCCCATTAATGTTTGGCTAAAATCTTATCCCAAATCTGCAGAAAAACCCAGCTTTTCAAGATTTATCTTTTGAGTCAACAAGCAGCTCAAGCAGCTCAACACAAATTCTATATAACAGGGACAAAATCAACAGAAAAAAAAGAGGAGAAATTTTGAATCAAAAACAGATTTCTAGCAAACACAAAACAACACAAGCAGCAAAACATTTCCACCAACACACCCAAACTCCCACACGACCCACATCCAACAACACACCCAAAACACACCACAAACCCACACGTCCCAGCAAACAACCCAGCACAAACCTACACAGCACAATATCACACACCCAGCGCAGCCTAACACAACTCACGCACGCCCCTAACAAAACAACACAAACAGCACAAAAAACTACACAACAAACCCAACACACGCACACCACCACAACACAAATAACCTTCCACGGCCAACCCACACACCCCCACGCACCACACACACACGGCAAGCAGTACCACACACACACACGCACAGAAAATCCCAAAGCCAGCAAGAACCGAAACACAACAAAGAAAAAAGGTAGCTTTTTTGTGTTTTTTTTAAAACCTAGATCTAGAGTTTTTGAGAGATTTTTGGAGAAATCTAAGGCCGGATTTGGGATGAGAAGAAGAAAGGATATAGGAAAAAGTGTTTTTTTTTTAAGAAAAGAGAGTTTTTTACTCTCCGGCGCGGTGGCGCCGCCACCTAGGCCGGCGGCCACCACGCCGGATTTCCTTTCCGGCGGCCAAGGCTTAGAGAGAAGGGAGAGAGATGAGTGAGAGAGGCGGGTAGAAAGAGGAGAAGTGAGAGAAAGAAAAAACATGAATGAAAAAAATGTGAAGGGATGGGGTTTAAATACCCCTCCCTGATTCTGTGTGTGTGGGTGTACGCGTTAGCGTACACCCTCGCTCCTCAGACCACTTGATTTAGATCAGACGGCTTAGGCCTTTCCCCCTTGTGATCAGATCAGGGTCATCTGATTAATCAGACGGCCCAGATCAATTTACGCTGGCCCAATACAGTTTGGGCCTATTTCTTTAAATCTGAACTTTTTTTTTACTTCCAGCACCCCCCAGTTTTATTTTTACACCTCCCCATTTTATTTCTTTTATTTTCTTTGCAAATTTTTATTTTTTCCTTTTTATTATTATTTCCTTTTATTGTTTTTTGTTTCTTAACATCTCATTTATTTACCTATCATATTATCTCATGCATTTTTTTTGTTTTTATTTATTTATTTATTTCTATTTGTTCATTTTATTTTGCATTTTTTTTATGTCATTAGCATATACATTTAGGAACAAATATATATATAAATATGCATTGCATTATTTTTATTTTTTTTAGTTTAATTCGTAAATCCAAGAAAAAAATCTTTTCATTTTGATCCAACATCTTTTTTTAATTCACTCGCGTTTAGTTTATTTTATCGCACTTATTTTCTTTTTTAACTCCAAGTAAAAAATCAAAACAACAAAAAACATTTTCTTTCATTTTTTAAAATTGAACAACAAGCTTGTTCATTTTGGTTGCAACAACTAATTTGAACGTTTATAAACTTTTTTTATTTGAGTTCTAAAAACGAGCGTTTTTGACAGTTTTTACTTTTCCTTAAAATTCAAGCGAAACTTGAATGAAAAAGGGTGGTTTGACATATGTCTCTCCTTTCCCCGATCGGATAAACACTTGACGTATGTCTCGTTGCTTAGACGATCGTCATTCTTTTCTAGCTTCCCCAAAAAATATGTTTTTTTAAAATTCAAACAAAACATGAATGAAAAAGGGTGGTTTGACGTATGTCTCTCCTTTCCCCGATTGGATAAACACTTGACGTATGTCTCATTGCTTAGACAATCGTCATTCTATTTTCAAAGCGAAGCGTAAAACAAATCCAACTCACCAATTTTTTGGCCCTTGTGGTCAATCCGAACCTTTCGCGCCTTTGCGCGTTTATTTTAACCACTTTTACGCCTTGCGCGAATTTATCGCCTCCGTGCGTTTCTTTTATTTTTAACATTGTACGCCTCCGTGCGTTTGTCTTTATTTTCAAACTTTTTACGCCTCTGTGCGTCTGTCTTTTCCCTTAAAACATTCACGCCTTGCGCGAGTTCATCGCCTTAGCGTCCATCTTTCATCATGTTAAAACTTTGTACGTCTTCGTACGTTTTAAAACCTTTGTTCAAGTCCGAGTGCAAAATCCTTTTATCAAATCATTTACTTTTATGCATTGTCGTCAATGAACAGTTCGGCAACATCCCGAACAGTTGACATTTACTTTCATTACTTTCTCTTTTTTTCAAACTTTTTCGCTCGGATGCGAACAAATCTTTTTTAACTAAAACGAACCAGCATACAAACTTTTTTCAAAGAACTACGTACGCTTTGAATTCTCCGACTACCGGGAGATACGTAGGAGCAAGATCGACATCTTGTCAAGCCCATTAATAAAAAATCTTTCTTTTCTCTTTTCTCTTTCGTTTGTTTTTATCTCTTTCTTCACCTCACATTATATTTTCTTGTTCCTTTATATATATATGATTAAGCGTGCAAGCAAAACGTCAAAAGACATTTTAAGCCTAAGTTAACTAAGAGGTTCCCGTTGAGTACAATGGATGTGAGGGGTGCTAATACCTTCCCCTCGCATAATCGACTTTCGAACCTAAAATCTTTTCTCAAGGTAATTTCGAACTTTTTTCCTTTTTCCCCGAAAAATTAAAAGTTCAGTCGTGATTTAAAATTAGTGATTCAATGCTTCTCAATAGCTTGATATCCGAAATTCGACGCGACAAAAATGGCGACTTCACTGGGGAATGTACACTTAAACACTTTGTTTTTGTGTATGACAAGTCAAGCCTATCTTAGTTGGCTTTTAGGCTAAAATGTCTTTGTTTTGCTTGCACGCTGGTGCCTTATTATCATTATTTGTTTATCTTTTCTCGCTTTATATGTATATGTTTCATATTGCTTTATATTCATATTATATATTGTGGGGTTACTTGAGCGGTGTTACTCCACATTGTTTGGGTTAATGCCGGACGTGTGAGGCTCTATTCCCGAGCTTGAGAGAAAATTAAGATAGGATGGTGGTTGCGTAGCGGAAATCCTCTTGACGTATGTCTCGTAGGGAAGATGCGAAAACCCCGCCTAGAGTAGATTTCACTTGGAATATATTGAGGTCTTGCGAGCATTTGCAATTGACGACAATAGTTCCCTGTGAGGTCCGTGATCTCTAGGGACCTTTTTAGAAAATCTCATCTTTAGAGCCTACACGTGAGGATGGGGGAAATTTTGAACATACATATGCATACCATACATTTACATGCATGAAAATAATTTTCGCATATCACTTTGCTTTATAGGAAATTAATAGCACTTTTTAATTTCCTTGTAAAGCAAAACAAAAATTTTTTTCATGCATTTACATACATCATTCATTATCATGCATACGTCCATCTTCGAGTCCAAAACTCCTTTTCCTTTTTACCCTAAGGATTTCTTACAATCCGAATTGAGTCGTCAGTGTTCGCATTTTATTCGCAACACTACATCCCCGTCAAGAAAAAGTGGCTCGTCGTCCCAAAGCAAACCACACATATAACAAGGGGCAACTATTCCCCCGTTTGAACATGGGGCATGTCATTCGACTTTGGTGAGGAATTCATCCCCATTCCCACTACTCTTCAAGAGATTTCGGTACCTCAACCCGAGGTTACCTTCCCCCAGGCCACTGCGGCCTTTTCCCCAATTAACAAAAGTCCAATCATCATTGGCACAATCCACAATCAAAGCCCGACCTTGATCGGCAACCAATCACATCATATGGATTAATCCAATGATTCAACCACAAATGCATGGTAGTGATAAAAATTTGATTAATTTGCGCAAAGCTAAGATACATGTTTCCTGTTTTTTATCCATGATTAAACTTGAAAGGAGAATACGTACTTAGTACAAAAGTTATATCATGCAACTTGCGTTTTTAATATGTTTATTCGGTGAACCATTTAGAACCAGCCAAAATGTGAGGAATCCTCAAAATCATTATATATATGCAGGAGACCGACATTTTTTGTGTAAACTCGATTTTGTTATGTTAAATCTGAGCGTTGTTTTAGATTGTACGAAAGCATTGATAGGATCAAGGCATTTTTTTTGAAAATGAGTGAAAACACTTGACCACAAATAGCCCACCCTGTGAGAAGTGAGCATTTGTTAACCCCTTTTGAGCCTAACGAATTAGAATTGTTAACTATGAACTGCCAACTTTCATAAGCTCAATTGCTTAATGAAATTGCCGGAGTTTGTAAAAAAATTCAGTTCATAGTTAAATCATTATTGAATTCTGATATTTTCACTTTCATTTTTGAACCCTTAACCTTCATGATTATTGTCCTTTGCCGAAAGAGGAAGGAACATTCAATTAAGGTATCATCTTTGATTAAGTTGGAAAAAAGGAGGTTGTGAATGTCAAGAAATGGTGTTTTTTTTAAATTGATCTTGACAACAAGAACAAAAAAAAGAAAGAAAGAAAAAGAAAAGAGAGAAAAAGAGAAAATCTCTAAATCAAAAGGTTGTCGAGGATCAAAGAAAAATATTTGTAAATCACCAAGAGTTGTGATTGAATACAGGAGGAAGGGTGTAATTTAGAAAGAATGTTCCTCTTGCTTGGCCATTTGAATTCAATTTCCCCACATATGACATTTCTTTTGTAACCAAGCCAAATTACAACCCTCGAAGACCTTGTGATCAATGTTTTCGTGCTTTTAGAAACAATGATTAGATGGACACATAACTCGATCGGAATGTTAGCAAACTTGCCGGATGAGTGTTCAATACCCCCACAATTAATATTCAATTTGTTTAACTTAAATGAGTGATAGGTTGGTTCATTGATAAACATATTATTAACTTGAGTTGTACGATAAATTTTGTGTTTTGGTATTGTTTCAAATTTTTAGTGCAATCTGGGATTAATGGGAACATCAAAATTGCATGTGCAAATCTCATAGGAATCATGCATTCGGGAATTTCCGACCAATCCTCATTGCCAACAAAAGCCCAATTCTCATTGGCACCCACAATATCAAACCAAAGCCCAACCGTGCTTGGCGCCCAACCATTCACAAATCCCGACCATGCTCGGTACACAATCATCCAAAAAGCCCAACCATGCTTGGCACTCCCTCACAATTCACAAAAGGCCCAGTCGTCATTGACATTCCTCAATCTCCTACAAAAAGCCCAATCTCCATTGGCCCTTACAAACACAATCACAAGTGAAGCCCAATTTTCATTGGCATTCCCACTCACAAAACATAATCATAAAAGCCCGACCTTGCTCGGCATCCAACATAAAAGCCCGACCTCGCTCGGCAACCAATCATAAAAGCCCGACCTCGCTCGGCAACCAATCATAAAAGCCCGACCTTGCTCGGCATCCAACATAAAAGCCCGACCTCGCTCGGCAACCAATCATAAAAGCCCGACCTCGCTCGGCAACCAATCATAAAAGCCCGACCTCGCTCGGCAACCAAACATAAAAGCCCGACCTCGCTCGGCAACCAATCATAAAAGCCCGACCTCGCTCGGCAACCAATCATAAAAGCCCGACCTTGCTCGGCATCCAACATAAAAGCCCGACCTCGCTCGGCAACCAAACATAAAAGCCCGACCTCGCTCGGCAACCAATCATAAAAGCCCGACCTCGCTCGGCATCCAATCATGATCAAAGCCCGACCTCGCTCGGCAACTAATCAAAAAGCCCGACCTCGCTCGGCACCCACATTACAATAAAAGCCCGACCTCGCTCGGCACCCACATTACATAAAAGCCCGACCTCGCTCGGCATCCACATTACAATAAAAGCCCGACCTCGCTCGGCACCTACATTACAATAAAAGCCCGACCTTGCTCGGCACCCACATTACAAAAAGCCCGACCTCGCTCGGCACCCACATTACAATCAAAGCCCGGCCTCGCTCGGCACCCACATTACAATAAAAGCCCGACCTTGCTCGGCACCCACATTACAAAAAGCCCGACCTCGCTCGGCACCCACATTACAAAAAGCCCGACCTCGCTCGGCACCCACATTACAACCAAAGCCCGACCTTGCTCGGCACCCACATTACAAAAAGCCCGACCTCGCTCGGCACCCACATTACAAAAAGCCCGACCTCGCTCGGCAACCAATTACAATCAAAGTCCGGCCTTGCTCGGCATCCAATCATTATCCCCAGTGTTAAACATGACATATGTTTATCCCACATTGGACTTCTTTCAAGGGATTCCCCAGCGAAATCCTCAGTAAATCAAAAGGGAATATCCCCAGTGAATCGAAAGCCCGAAAGGACGATTCAGAAAAAAAAAAAAAAAAACGAAGAAGGTAGCATTCCCGGCGGAATCATCAGTTCTTCTCCCCGGCGGATTATCAATATCCCCGGTGGATTAACAAACTCCCCAGGAAGTCAACCTTTGTCCAAAACAATCAAAAGCCCAATTGTCATTGGCACCTACTCACAAAAGCCCAACCACCATTGGCATCTAAGGCTGGATATCGATCATGCTTCCAAAATGATCCTTATACCCCCAGCGAAGTCACAACCAAAGCCCAATTTTATTGGCATCCCCCAGTGGAGTCTCAACCCCAAAAGCCCAATCATCATTGGCACCACCCCAAAAGCCCAATCATCATTGGCACCACCCCAATCAAAGCCCGACCTCGCTCGGCACCCCAATCAAAGCCCGACCTCGCTCGGCACCCCAATCAAAGCCCGACCTCGCTCGGCACCCCAATCAAAGCCCGACCTCGCTCGGCATCCAAACCCAATCAAAGCCCGACCTCGCTCGGCACCCCAACCAAAGCCCGACCTCGCTCGGCATCCAACCAAAGCCCGACCTCGCTCGGCATCCAACCAAAGCCCGACTTTGCTCGGCATCCAACATAAAAGCCCGACCTCGCTCGGCACCCACATTCAAATCAAAGCCCGACCTTGCTCGGCATCCAATTCAAACCAAAGCCCGACCTCGCTCGGCATCCAAACACAACCAAAGCCCGACCTCGCTCGGCATCCAAACAAAACATAAGCATTCCCGGCGGAATCACCAGTTCTTTTCCCCAGCGGATTAACACGATTCCCCAGTGAAGTAACAATTTCCCCATGAGGTATGTGTTCCTCATCAATGGTTACGGCTTTACCCCGTCAACATTTTGGATGTGTTCTCTGTGACATCATCCCCGTCAAAGATCACCGAGTGTTTGCAATGCGACGTCGGTCCACTTTTCATTTTACCGGTCTAAATCTTGTTTCACCAAGTTGTCGGTCATGCAATAAATCAAAACATTTAGGGTATCCCCAGTGCAAGCCAATCTTTCACACAACATCCCCAGTGAGAGTCCTGCATTAGTACATTCATACATTCATGCATTCATGCATTTGCACATTTGTACAATCATACAAATCATATAATCACGCATTCATACATATACGCATTCATACATGCAGCATACCACAATATCATCTGTACATGGTTGCTTTAACCACCACGTTTCTTACCAATCAATCATAAACAATCTGCATTTTTCTTTTCCTCCAATGTCATCCTCCAGTGATGTTACAAAATAAAGCCCAATTTTATTGGCATTCCCCAGTGAGTCATCATTCACACTCACAAATACCAAATCATAACCAAAGCCCGACTTTGCTCGGCATCCCATCATAGTCACCAATAAATGTTCCCCAAGTGTCATCTCCGGTGTGTCTGGTCCCGAAGTGTCACCTTTTATGCCAAGTGACAGTTCAAACGAACCGCTTGTGCATATTCCCCAGTGTTGTGCCAAGTGGCAAGTTCTTTAACGAACAGCTTGTGCATCCCTTCTCCCCAATTGAAGGGGCAATTCTGTAAGGAACGGCTTGTCAGCCGCATCCCCACTGTCGTCAATGAACAGTTCGGTAAACAACCCGGACAGTTGACATTCCTTTTATTCCTGTCGTCAATGAACGGTTCGGTAAACAACCCGAACAGTTGACATTTTTTTATTTCCTATTGTCAATGAACAGTTCGGTAAACAACCCGAACAATTGACATTTCTTTTTATTCACTGTCGTCAATGAACAGTTCGGTAAACAACCCGGACAGTTGACATTCTTTTATTTCATCTCGTCAATGAACAGTTCGGTAAACAACCCGAACAGTTGACATTTCTTTTGGTCGTCAATGAACGGTTCGGTAAACAGCCCGAACAGTTGACATTTTTTACTTCCTGTCGTCAATGAACAGTTCGGTAAACAACCCGGGCAGTTGACATTTCTTTTGGTCGTTAATGAACAGTTCGGTAACCAACCCGAACAGTTGACATTCCTTTTTGCCGTCAATGAACAGTTCGGTAAACAACCCGGACAGTTGACATTTCTTTTTGTTTTCTGTCGTCAATGAACAGTTCGGTAGACAACCCGAACAGTTGACATTTCTTTTTATTTCCTGTCCCCAGTGAACAATTCGGCAACGACCCGAACAGCTGACCTTTACATTCATTCCTTGTCATCAGTGGCAGTTCGGAATTTAACCCGAACAGCTGACATTTTACCCTTTATGGTTCCCGTGGTTAATTGCCCGCTCTCCCCAGTGAACAGTTCGGCAATCGCCCGAGCAACTAACCTTTTTCCCCAGTGGAACACTATCCCCAATAGAGTTGGATCCCGTTTCTTTAACGAACCCGGGTATCCCTTTGTCTCTTTTTACCCCCAATCAGGTCATCTTTGCCGTCTTGCATTCATACTTGCGTCGCAAGCATTCATAACATTGCATACATGGCATCGCATCAATAACATTTTGCTGTCAAAATTGGTCAAAAAATGGTGTACTCTGTATTTAAGTTTCTTCGACCCGTCGAATCAAAATTTCACTTTTAAATCTCCGTAGCGAAGAAACTTAAATAGGAGCATCTGTCATACCCCATTTTTTGACCCATTTTCGTCTCGTTTTACTCATTTTTTGAAGCCGAGAATTTTCGTCGTTTCAGACGAAATTTCGGCAGGGAGGTATTTTAAAATACCTCATGTCAATTTTTTTGTCTCGTTTATTTATTTTATTTTTTATTACTTTTTATTTTTACTTTTTATTTTTACTTTTTATTTTTACTTTTAATTTCAGTTTTTGTCCTTTATTGTCATTAATTTCATTTTTTGTATTTACCATTATTACTATTTATTTATTTCTTTTTTTATTATTATCATTATTATTATTTTACTATTATTATTATTATTATTTTTATTTTTTGCATTTTTTGGTCCAAAGTCAACAAAACACAGCACTGCAGGGGCGCCCCTTTCACCAGGTTTTTTTCATCATTTCATTTCATCCCAATCCTCAAAAATCATCACAAATCTGCAGAAAATCCCACAAGGTCACTTCCCATTAATGTTTGGCTAAAATCTTATCCCAAATCTGCAGAAAAACCCAGCTTTTCAAGATTTATCTTTTGAGTCAACAAGCAGCTTGGACCGTAGTTCTCACTATCTAGGAATTAAGACCCCAAAGCCAAGGGTGTGAACCCTTAAAATAGGGCTGGACGTCCTCCAAGAGGGCATAGGGCCCACTTGACAATCACACATAACCCTTTGGGGGCGCCCTCAGCAGCTTACGAGGGCGCCCAAGTCATGGTTTTGGCCCTTTTATGATTTAGGCCCAAAACCATGACCGGGTAGGCCCAAAAAAGGCTACAAATAGTAACCTCGGGACCATTCCCGAGGCATGACCAAAACACAGCACAGAAACCCTAGTTTCTAGAAGCATTGTACTCACTGCAAGTACAGTTGGCGCCCACCGTGGGGCTACGGTAAAACTGACCTAGCCACCGTCTCCCAGAGAAAAACGATCGATACACGGCCCCTGAGAGCAATCAGAGCGCCGTATATCCACCATATCTCCCTAGACCTACCCCTAACTCGAATCAAACGCCCCGTTTCTTGTTCAAAACGTCAATTAGTCCCTCCGAAATTCGCAGTCCCGACCGGAAGCCTTCAGTCGAAATTTTTTGAACTTTGATAACCGACCCGAAAACAACCACCGTCGCCATCGTTGTTCATGGACCCGGAGGCGGCGAAAGCAGTACGGCAACAGATCCAACAACTTCGCAGCCACAGCGAAACGTTGCAAGTTAACGTCATCGACTTGGATCCAAGGGAAGAATTCCAGAACGAACGTCTTGAACCCACGGAGGATCTGAAGGAAGTCACAATAGGCCCGGAGCCACATCAAACCACCAAGGTGGGGACCTCTTTGAATCCCGCCGAAGAGCAAAATCTAGTGGATCTCCTGAGAAAAAACTTAGACCTGTTCGCCTGGCAACCATCAGACATGCCCGGCATCGACCCTACCATCGTATGCCACCACCTCGCCCTACGCCCAGGAGTGAAGCCAGTGGCTCAGCGCAAAAGGAAATTAGGCGAAGAAAGGAGGAAAGCAGTAGATGAAGAGGTGGCCAAGTTAAGAGACGCCCGTTTCATAAGTGAAATCAAGTATCCTACATGGCTGGCGAACGTCGTCCTCGTAAAGAAAGCTAACGGAAAATGGCGCATGTGCGTCGACTACACCGACCTGAACACCGCTTGCCCAAAAGACCCATATCCCCTCCCAAACATTGACCACCTTATCGACAACGCGTCAGGGTACCAAACCCTGAGTTTCATGGACGCGTACTCCGGCTACAACCAAATAAAGATGGATCCTCTCGACGCCCCAAAAACGGCCTTCATGACTAATCACCACAACTACCACTACGAAGTTATGCCTTTTGGCCTAAAGAACGCCGGCGCCACCTTTCAAAGGTTAATGGACACCGCCTTTGCAGAACAAATCGGAAAGAATTTGGAGGTCTACATCGACGATCTGGTAGTAAAAACAAAACATGACAAAAGCCATGCAAAGGATCTGGAAGAGATTTTCGATCAAGTTCGCGCGTATAACATGCGTCTCAACCCGGCCAAATGCTCTTTTGGGGTTCACGCAGGGAAATTCCTAGGCTTCATGCTGACCCGGCGCGGTATCGAAGCAAACCCTGACAAGTGTCAGGCGATAATCAACATGAGAAGCCCCTCTAGCATCAAGGAGGTGCAGCAGTTGACGGGTAGGCTCGCAGCGATCTCCAGGTTTTTATCATGTGCCGGCGATAAAGCTTTCTCTTTCTTTGCCTCAATAAAGAAGAAGGAACTTTTCCAATGGACTGAAGAATGCGAAGAGGCGTTCACAAAGATAAAGACGTTTCTCTCCAGCCCGCCAGTTCTACATCGTCCAGATGCGGGCGCCGTGCTCTTCCTCTACCTGTCTATATCAGAGAACGCTATGAGTTCCGTCCTCGTGCAAGATTCTGACGAAGGTGAAAAACCAGTGTATTTTGTGAGCAAGGTATTCAAGGGAGCTGAGCTGAGATACCAGAAAATAGAGCGCCTGGCTCTAGCAGTGGTAGCAACAGCGAGGAAGCTGCGACCATATTTTCAAGGACATAGAGTTGTTGTCAAATCCAACTACCCCATCAAGCAAGTGTTGGGAAAACCAGACCTGGCGGGAAGAATGGTATCCTGGGCAGTGGAATTGTCCGAATATGACATTCAATATCTTCCTAGAGGCAGCATAAAGTCACAAGTCCTGGCTGACTTCCTAGTAGAATTCCCATCCCCGGTGGAAGAAGTCACCCCTTTCGTATGGTTGTTATCGGTCGACGGATCATCAAACCTCAAAGGTAGTGGAGCCGGCATAGTGTTGGAGGGTCCAGGGGGCCTAATCATAGAGCAGTCGCTGAGATTTGAGTTCAAGGCGAGCAACAACCAAGCAGAGTATGAAGCCCTAGTAGCGGGCATGAAGCTGGCACAAGAGATGGGAGCGGAAAACTTGAGGGCGAGGAGCGACTCCCAGTTGGTGACGAGCCAAATTACCGGGGAATACCAAGCGAAGGACAGTCAACTTACCAAATACTTAGCAAAGGTCAACAGTTTAGCCTCCACCTTCAAGTTCTTCGAAGCAATCTACGTTCCAAGAGAGCAGAATTCAAGAGCCGACCTTTTGTCTAAACTGGCCAGCACCAAACGCCCGGGGAACAACAGAACGGTCATCCAGGAGGTGCTGGCGGCCCCCAGCACAGAGATCATGGAAGTAGGCGCCGTGGAGAATGAGGAGGAGGGGTGGATGACGCCTCTCATCAAATACCTCACAGGAGCGTTTAATCCCAAAAGCGAGGAGGAAGAACTGCAGATACGAAAAAAGGCTTCGAAGTATTGCATGGTCGCTGGCAAGTTATACAAGAGAGGCAAGGCATCGCCTCTGCTCAGATGCTTAGGTGAAAACGAGACCCACCTCGTCCTCTTAGAAGTGCACGAAGGCGTATGCGGGAGCCACATCGGCGGACGATCCTTGGCCGCGAAGCTGTTGAGAGCAGGTTATTACTGGCCAACAATGATCCAAGAGAGCGCAGACTTTGTACGAAAGTGTGACAAGTGTCAAAGATTTTCTGATAAGAAGCACGCCCCTGCTTGCGAACTCACCTCGGTCTTTTCCCCATGGCCTTTTCATAAGTGGGCAGTGGATATTGTAGGCCCATTCCCATTGGCACCAGGACAACTGAAATTTCTCATAGTCGGAGTGGATTACTTCACGAAGTGGGTCGAGGCCGAAGCGGTCGCCAAAATCACGGCGGACAGAGTAATACGCTTCTACTGGAAGAAAATAATATGCAGGTTTGGGCTTCCCAAAGTTATAGTATCTGACAACGGGACCCAGTTCGCCAGTTCCAAGGTGGTAGAATTCTGCAATCAACTCGGAATCCAGACGAAGTTTGTTTCAGTCATCCATCCCCAAGCAAACGGGCAAGCCGAATCTGCGAACAAGGTGATCTTGAACGGCATAAAAAAGAAGCTTGACGACGCCAAAGGACTTTGGGCTGACCAATTGCATGAAGTGCTCTGGTCATATCACACGACGCCTCATTCCACAACCAAGGAAACCCCGTTCACCATGGTATACGGCGCCGACGCCATGCTGCCTGTAGAAATTGACACACCAACATGGCGCCGGGAGAACTTCTCAGAGGAGGCTAATGAGGCGAGCTTACTATGTGGGATAGACATGATTGACGAGGTACGGGAAGCCGCCCACATCCGGGAATTCGCCGCCAAACAAAGAGCAGCCCGCCGGTACAATTCAAAAGTAATACCAAGAGACATGAAAGAAGGAGATTTGGTCTTAAGACAGGTCGTCGCGCCCACCCGAATTGGAAAGTTACTTCCCAACTGGGAAGGACCATACCGAGTCAGGGAAAAGCTAGCACACGGAGCATACAAGTTGGAAGAGCTGAATGGAGACACGATACCACGAACCTGGAATGCCGCCAACCTACGCCATTACTACAGCTGAGTACTTCACCATTCCTACAAACAAGCCAAACAAGGTCGAACTGCTGTAAAGACTTGCTTGCATTTTCTTTTGAATTTTTTGTATTTTGATGTCAATTAACAAAGAGGAATAAGGGAGCACTCTTTTCCCCGCGAAAGCTGGGTTTTTAATGAGGCACCAATTTCCGTTTACGATTATCTCTGTTTGACTCCAGTATCACAGATATCGCCGAAACAAGCTAGGTAGCATCAACTCACAAAGGGCGCGCCTAACCCCAAAGGGGTTGCCACCTAATTCCTTAACCCTAAAAGACAGGGCTCTAAGACGTCGTGAGCTTAAAATAAGATTGCCACCTAATTCCTTAACCCTAAAAGACAGGGCTCTAAGACATCGTGAGCTTAAAATAAGATCGCCGCCTAATTCCTTAACCCCCAAGAGGGCTCTAAGACGTCGCGAGCCGAAAAACAAGATCGCCGCCTAATTCCTTAACCCCCAAGAGGGCTCTAAGACGTCGCGAGCCGAAAAACAAGATTGCCGCCTAATTCCTTAACCCCCAAGAGGGCTCTAAGACGTCGCGAGCCGAAAAACAAGATTGCCGCCTAATTCCTTAACCCCCAAGAGGGCTCTAAGACGTCGCGAGCCGAAAAACAAGATTGCCGCCTAATTCCTTAACCCCCAAGAGGGCTCTAAGACGTCGCGAGCCGAAAAACAAGAGTGCCGCCTAATTCCTTAACCCCCAAGAGGGCTCTAAGACGTCGCGAGCCGAAAAACAAAATCGCCACTTAAGTCCTTAACCCTAAGGCGTCGCAAGAAGAAAACGAACACGTCGCGAAAATAAAGAATTCATACATAAGATACCTCAATAGAGCAATAACAGCGGAAAGCTCAACGGTTTGACAATCTTAAATGAATCGAGAAAACGTACAAGTAATAACTACCACCCAAGAAGCATTATCATCGCCCTCATTGAACAAGAAACCAACGAAATATAGTACAAAGCACGCATCAATACAAATTCAAGAAAGTTCAAAGTAAATTAAAGTTACAACAAAGACTATTGTTCGTCCACAAGGACGCCATCTACAATTATCTTGAAAGAATCCATAGACGAAAGATCAGCTTCAGGATGGAGGAAGGCGGCCTGCTCTTTCGCACGCTCAAACCCAGTCTCAAAAGACAGCGCCAGTTCTCCTTTGGCTTCCGCAACTTCAGCCTGCAACGCCGTCTCCCTATCAACCCCCGAGGCGACCTCTTTCCTCAAACGAATGATCACCGCGTCCTTCCCAGCTAAGTCAGCGTCATGACCAACCTTCAGGTCAATGATTTTTTCGTCGAACTCGGCCCTCAGCGCCTCCGCCGCCTCTCTGACCTCTTTCTCCTTGCCCTCTTGAACCTCTTGTAATTCCTTCTCCAGCAGCTTCACCCTTTCCAACAACGTTTCTCCATTACGAACTGACTCCGCATATTTGCAGTCAACGGACATCAAAAGCATGATAGACCGCAAACAGTTCACGCCGATATCCCTCGTCGCAAAAGGAACAGGGTTCTGCATCCCAGCTGTCACATCATCAGGATTGCAAACCATCTTTTCTTTCACGTAGGCTTCGAAATCAAAATCCTTGTCCCAGAAAGACCGAACATCCCGGCTGGGGCCAGTAAATTCAATGGCGGGATGAGAGTGCGCCCGCTTCGACCTCCTCTCTTTTATCACCCCCTCCTCCCGATCCGCCGCCTTCCTTTTCTTCTCCTCCTGAGTCTTCTCCTGCGCCGCGTCCACAGCACACTCAGGTTGAGCGTCAGGAACAACCTCGGCTTTCTTTTTGGACTTACGAAGGATGAGCCCAGAAGAGTCGCTAGTGTCAGCCACCCCGCCCGACCTCTTGGCCTTCAGCTCCGCCAAATACTGCTTCCTCTCTGCAGCTGTTAGTGGCGCCATTGATTCTGCAAGTCAAAAGACCAGCGCCATTACACAAATAATTAATAAAGAGAAAGGCAAAAAGTTAGACAAGCAAAGTTATGAAATCAACTCACGCAAATAGGTCTCTAAGCTATCGACATCTCCCTCTCTATTCAGCAATTCCCGGATATCCATGGGCAGCATTTTATCCAGGAAGGAAACGACACCTTGTTCATACGCACTCAACTGTTCGAAAGCAAACCCCGTAATGGAAGCTGGGGAACTCGTCCAGCAAATGGGAAATTTTAATTCATTGTGTACGCGCCCTCCTCCCCTCACCCTAAGGAATGTCCGTCTCCAGTTCTTGTAATGAGAGGCGTAAGGTGGAAACAACCGTTTCCCAGGGTGCGCGCCAACAGAGACCCAAGACGATTTGTCCACCCCCCGAGTACCATAGAAGCTAAAGAAACACCCGGCGGAAGGCTCAAAGCCTAATCCCTCGCAAGCTATCTCAAAGGCCCGGATGAACGCCCAACTGTTGGGCTGAAGCTGCGAGGGCGCCACATTCAACCACCTCAGGACAGTTTCGGAGAAGGGCGTGAATGGATACTTCACGCCCAAATCTTCAAAGACCGCCGCATACATATAGAAGAACTCGTGGGCCCTACTCCTTGGCATCCGTAAGTATACTTTCTCACCAGGACGGCAGGGCTCCAGAACCACATCATCTTCGCACCCTGTCGAAGAAACATTCACCTTGCTTCGGAACAGCCCCACTCGTTCAGGATCCATAAACACGGACTCCAAGCGCATCATTTCGCTAGTAGAACCCCCTAGCCCCAAATCACTAGCGGACGCCATACCGTGATTTTCTTTCGAGGGACCTGGACGAACAGAAAGAATAACACAATCAGATGAATTCTCGCTATCGTCTTTATCCTCGCTATCACTCGAGTCGCTCGAAAACTCCCCTAAAAGGGAATGGCCATAGTAGGCATTCTCAAAGGCAACTCAATCGGTGGTCCCGTCCGATCGTTTCGCAAGCCTAACCGCCTCTCTCAATAACGCATCCCTTTCCTCCGAGTTAGCCGGAGATAACACGTTTCCCTTCCCATCACACTCCCTGATAACTACCATGTCCTAGTTGAATTACAAAAACGAAGCGCTAACGATCAGAAGATGAATTCTAAAAAAGGGATTACCTGTTTCGAATGAAGAAAGCCGGACGAGGAAAGGGACTGATTTGATTCTGGAGGAAAGCGTTAATTCTAAGAACTGTTTGCAAATGGCGAGGGACGTGCGTTCGGACAAAGAAAGGAGAAGGAAAGTGAAAAGACAAAGAAAGGAACTGATTAGATCCGCGTTCAGTTTAAAGTGAAAAGCCTGGGAAAACGCGCAGATGACGTCACTTAAGTTGGCACGATTTCCGAGAACCGCTAAGATTACGACACGTCAACGAGAGCGAACGGTCGCCTCACGCCAACCGTCGGATCCCAATAAGAAGCGTCCTCAACACGCGGTCCAAAGGGCGCGGCGAGCTACACACAGTTTAATCACTTCGCCTTGTACCAAGACTTGTGCTTGTTGGGCTAGCATAAATATTCCTGTTGGGCTGGCGCCCACACTCTCGTAGGGCTAGTGCCGCCCACTAAGGTACACAAAACAAAACATGGAGCTAATACCCACGTTGGGCTAGTATCCGTGTTGGGCTAGTACCCACGCAGGGTTTAAACACCCACGTTGGGCTGGTATTCATAAAATTTTTTCATGGCTTCGTGACTAGTAAGCCCCACTTGCCGGGCAAAGGATCATAGACAGACTCCCTGTAAACAATTTAATCACTTCGCCTTGTACCAAGACTCGTGCTTGTTGGGCTGTGGACCGTAGTTCTCACTATCTAGGAATTAAGACCCCAAAGCCAAGGGTGTGAACCCTTAAAATAGGGCTGGACGTCCTCCAAGAGGGCATAGGGCCCACTTGACAATCACACATAACCCTTTGGGGGCGCCCTCAGCAGCTTACGAGGGCGCCCAAGTCATGGTTTTGGCCCTTTTATGATTTAGGCCCAAAACCATGACCGGGTAGGCCCTAAAAAGGCTACAAATAGTAACCTCGGGACCATTCCCGAGGCATGACCAAAACACAGCACAGAAACCCTAGTTTCTAGAAGCATTGTACTCACTGCAAGTACACAACTCAACACAAATTCTATATAACAGGGACAAAATCAACAGATAAAAAAGAGGAGAAATTTTGAATCAAAAACAGATTTCTAGCAAACACAAAACAACACAAGCAGCAAAACATTTCCACCAACACACCCAAACTCCCACACGACCCACATCCAACAACACACCCAAAACACACCACAAACCCACACGTCCCAGCAAACAACCCAGCACAAACCTACACAGCACAACATCACACACCCAGCGCAGCCTAACACAACTCACGCACGCCCCTAACAAAACAACACAAACAGCACAAAAAACTACACAACAAACCCAACACACGTACACCACCACAACACAAATAACCTTCCACGGCCAACCCACACACCCCCACGCACCACACACACACGGCAAGCAGTACCACACACACACACACACGCACAGAAAATCCCAAAGCCAGCAAGAACCGAAACACAACAAAGAAAAAAGGTAGCTTTTTTGTGTTTTTTTTAAAACCTAGATCTAGAGTTTTTGAGAGATTTTTGGAGAAATCTAAGGCCGGATTTGGGATGAGAAGAAGAAAGGATATAGGAAAAAGTGTTTTTTTTTTAAGAAAAGAGAGTTTTTTACTCTCCGGCGCGGTGGCGCCGCCACCTAGGCCGGCGGCCACCACGCCGGATTTCCTTTCCGGCGGCCAAGGCTTAGAGAGAAGGGAGAGAGATGAGTGAGAGAGGCGGGTAGAAAGAGGAGAAGTGAGAGAAAGAAAAAACATGAATGAAAAAAATGTGAAGGGATGGGGTTTAAATACCCCTCCCTGATTCTGTGTGTGTGGGTGTACGCGCTCGCTCCTCAGACCACTTGATTTAGATCAGATGGCTTAGGCCTTTCCCCCTTGTGATCAGATCAGGGTCATCTGATTAATCAGACGGCCCAGATCAATTTACGCTGGCCCAATACAGTTTGGGCCTATTTCTTTAAATCTGAACTTTTTTTTTACTTCCAGCACCCCCCAGTTTTATTTTTACACCTCCCCATTTTATTTCTTTTATTTTCTTTGCAAATTTTTATTTTTTCCTTTTTATTATTATTTCCTTTTATTGTTTTTTGTTTCTTAACATCTCATTTATTTACCTATCATATTATCTCATGCATTTTTTTTGTTTTTATTTATTTATTTATTTATTTATTTCTATTTGTTCATTTTATTTTGCATTTTTTTTATGTCATTAGCATATACATTTAGGAACAAATATAAACATAAATATGCATTGCATTATTTTTATTTTTTTTAGTTTAATTCGTAAATCCAAGAAAAAAATCTTTTCATTTTGATCCAACATCTTTTTTTAATTCACTCGCGTTTAGTTTATTTTATCGCACTTATTTTCTTTTTTATCTCCAAGTAAAAAATCAAAACAACAAAAAACATTTTCTTTCATTTTTTAAAATTGAACAACAAGCTTGTTCATTTTGGTTGCAACAACTAATTTGAACGTTTATAAACTTTTTTTATTTGAGTTCTAAAAACGAGCGTTTTTGACAGTTTTTACTTTTCCTTAAAATTCAAGCGAAACTTGAATGAAAAAGGGTGGTTTGACGTATGTCTCTCCTTTCCCCGATCGGATAAACACTTGATGTATGTCTCGTTGCTTAGACGATCGTCATTCTTTTCTAGCTTCCCCAAAAAATATGTTTTTTTAAAATTCAAACAAAACATGAATGAAAAAGGGTGGTTTGACGTATGTCTCTCCTTTCCCCGTTTGGATAAACACTTGACGTATGTCTCGTTGCTTAGACAATCGTCATTCTATTTTCAAAGCGAAGCGTAAAACAAATCCAACTCACCAATTTTTTGGCCCTTGTGGTCAATCCGAACCTTTCGCGCCTTTGCGCGTTTATTTTAACCACTTTTACGCCTTGCGCGAATTTATCGCCTCCGTGCGTTTGTCTTTTATTTTTAACATTGTACGCCTCCGTGCGTTTGTCTTTATTTTCAAACTTTTTACGTCTCTGTGCGTCTGTCTTTTCCCTTAAAACATTCACGCCTTGCGCGAGTTCATCGCCTTAGCGTCCATCTTTCATCATGTTAAAACTTTGTACGTCTTCGTACGTTTTAAAACCTTTGTTCAAGTCCGAGTGCAAAATCCTTTTATCAAATCATTTACTTTTATGCATTGTCGTCAATGAACAGTTCGGCAACATCCCGAACAGTTGACATTTACTTTCATTACTTTCTCTTTTTTTCAAACTTTTTCGCTCGGATGCGAACAAATCTTTTTTAACTAAAACGAACCAGCATACAAACTTTTTTCAAAGAACTACGTACGCTTTGAATTCTCCGACTACCGGGAGATACGTAGGAGCAAGATCGACATCTTGTCAAGCCCATTAATAAAAAATCTTTCTTTTCTCTTTTCTCTTTCGTTTGTTTTTATCTCTTTCTTCACCTCACATTATATTTTCTTGTTCCTTTATATATATATGATTAAGCGTGCAAGCAAAACGTCAAAAGACATTTTAAGCCTAAGTTAACTAAGAGGTTCCCGTTGAGTACAACGGATGTGAGGGGTGCTAATACCTTCCCCTCGCATAATCGACTTTCGAACCTAAAATCTTTTCTCAAGGTACTTTCGAACTTTTTTCCTTTTTCCCCGAAAAATTAAAAGTTCAGTCGTGATTTAAAATTAGTGATTCAATGCTTCTCAATAGCTTGATATCCGAAATTCGACGCGACATTGCACTTAAATGTCTAACAACTGAATCAAAACACAAGCTTAATTAATAAATTGTTATTCTTGAGAATCTTGAGTTGGAGGAGGATGTTGTGACCCTTGAGTTAAAATAGTTGCAACCTCATCACCTCCTTGTGCACCAGAACCACCAGCTCGTGACCCACTAACACCATCCGCTTCTTGTGTTCTAGACTTTTTTCCCTTCTTTTGGTTCTATCAAAAAATGGAATTACAAAACAAATATTCATAACAAAAATACAAGATAAACACAGAAACACAAGGGAAAAATAATAAATACAAAGGCTGCCTTACATGCCTCTAGACACACATAAATTCTCTGAAAAACAAGACCCACATTGGCCGTATCACCCTTAATAATAACAGTGCTATTGGGATTTGACCTTTTCAACTCCTCCGCATAGCTCCTTAGATGAAAGAATTGGTCACGACCAGCTCCTTGGATAATTTCTAATGCCCTTAACTTTGCTCTATATGCTTGATCATGTGACAACTTCACACCCCATTTCTCTGCGGCCAATGCCTTCAACTTCATTTCAGGAGTATGCCGGAGTGTATTCACAAAATTTTTAGCAAGTAAATTTGTTTTGGCTTGTCTATTTCTGGGTGTCTTACGACATGTATGATCATCAATGAAGCTTACGACTTGCGATAACTCATTTGCACTCCTCTTACTAATCCTCAAATGAAAAGGGCAACCAGCCATACACTTTATAACCAAGAATTCTTTTTCATTTTTCTTGATGTGTAAACTTTTCTTAGTCTCCAATGCATACTCTTTGATTGCATCCTTTGCTTGCTCTTTGTTGTTGAACTTCAAACCCTTTTGAAACTTAACACTAGTATTCCCATCACCCATCTTAAAAATTGGATAGTTGTTACCAAGCTCTTCACCGTCACTCTCTGGTGGAGTATGTAATTCATCAGAATCTTCATGTACCTCATCTCAAAAATCAGCTGCAGTTGTGGGAGTACATATTGCTTGATCACCTACATTAGTATTAACCAAGCAAAATGTTTCAGGTGGAAAAACAAGACTCCAATCAACACACTCATCATCTCCTCTATCATCAACGTAAATTTCATCATCGTCGTCATCATCTTCCTCGTCACTTGCAATATAATCACCATCTTCATTCTCCATGTCTTCTTTGTCCAACTCATCATCATTTTGCCTACCTTCACAAGCCCTAAAAGACAATAAATATTGCCATGGCCCACAAACATAAGTAAAATAATTAGAAATTTTTTCTTGGGACCACAACAAGCAATAAAAAATCCCTAATTTGGACCACAACAAGCAATAAAAAATCACTATAAAAGCACTACTTCCAAAAAAATTATATTCTATTAGGAAAACAACCCTAAATAGAAACATAAACAACAATAGGCAAAACACAACCCAACATAACAAAACACACACATAACAGAACAATAGGCAAATCACTATAAAAGCTACACAAACAGAACAAAACATACACAACACAACCCAATCACAATAGGCAAAAATACACAACACCACTATCTAACCCTCTCCACCACAATTTTTCCTGTTATAAGAGAAGTGACTTGAACGTTACAAAAACAACCCTAATTAGAAACATAAACCCAAAAGGTGACCCGAAAGTAACAAAAACATAAACCCAAACGACCAAGGAACGACATATCGGAGAAATACTTACCTGAAATTTGTTATTGAACTTGAATCAAGAACTAAGACCTTGTGGTTCTCCATAACAGATGAGATGGCGGCGACGAGAAGTGTGAGAATGGCGGCGACGGGAAGAGTGAGAACGGCGGCGACAGGGAAGAGTGAAGTGGAAACGCGATGGAGTGGAAACGGCCATGGATGGGAAACGACGTAAACACCACATGAAGTGAGAACTGGGTTGTGGTTCACGTTCTGTTCATGCTTCAAAGCCAAAGTAATTATTTGATTTTTGTTTTTTCCATTCAGTTTTGGATTAAATAGGTTTATTGACTTCTTTTTTTCCTTTTTTTTTGTGGTACAAGATAATTATATTTATAATTTATTGACTTTTTTATTTACAACATTTAATTTACTTTAATTAATTAAATAGGTGGATATTTATAGAATATTTTTAATCCACATCAACACTGCAACATCAGCAAAAATGTATTTAAATGTGGTTCGGGGGTAAAATCCTGAAAAATATAAAATAGGGGGGCTAAAGACCCGAGTTTTAAAATAGGGGGTAAAATCCAGTTTGAGTCAAAATAGGGGGGGGGGGGGGGGGGTAAAACTGCATTTAAGCCTATTTCTTTTATAATCTATAGTATGAGCCTTATAGTAGAGAGGGTTTATGGTTTCGGGTTTTGGCCTCTCGATATGGTGAAGAGAGGGGGCAGCTTTTAGAAGGGGGAGGAAGGGTTCGACTTGGTGGATGGAGATTGTGAAAATTCGTGAGGGGGTCGGGGTGGTAGGTGGGAAGTGGTTCGAAGAGAGCATCCAGAAGAACATAGGGAATGGTTGTGATACTTATTTTTGGACGGATGTTTGGGTGGGGTCGGTCTCGCTCAGGGAGCAGTTCGAAAGGTTATTTGACTTATCTATTCACCAGGATTTGTCGGTTGGCGAGATGCATTCCTTAGGTTGGGGGGGTTGGTGGGGGAGCGTGGGAGTGACGTCGTGGTCTGTTTGCGTGGGAGGAGGATTTATTGGGGGAATGTAGGTCTCTGCTTTCTAACGTCGTCTTGCAGGATTTAAAGTCAGACATTTTGCAGTGGCGCCCCTCTGTGGGTGATGGTTACACGGTTCGTGGTGTGTATCAAATGCTTTTGCGGCAGGAGGTGCACAGTTACGATGCGGTTTCGACGGCAGTTTGGCATAAATGTGTTCCCTTGAAGGTTTCAATTTGTGTGTGGCGTCTTCTCCGCAATAGATGGCCAACAAAGGACAACTTGGCGCGACACGACATTATTCTGTCTAACTCTCTCTTGTGTGTGTCTGGATTTGGTCACACTGAAACAGCAGCTCATCTACTGATTCATTATCCCATTTTTGGTTCTCTTTGGCAGCTGGTTAAGACTTGGCTTGGTGTGTATTCAGTGGATCCTCAACATCTGACGGATCATTTTACACAGTTTATTTTCTCTTCAGGAGGGTACAAACCTAGGCGATGCTTCTTACATCTTATTTGGCTCTGCACGGTTTGGATTTTATGGAATGAACGAAATCGTAGGCTATTCGATCTTAATCCTACATCTCTTACGCAACTTCTGGAGAAAGTTAAAATTATTTCCTTAGGGTGGCTTAAAGCTAAAAATGTCTGTTTTCCTTTTGGTTTTTATATGTGGTGGCAGCAACCCCTCGATTGTTTGGGGATTGGCTGATGTTGTTCATCTTTTTTGGTTTCAATCGAAAACTCTGTTGTAATTTAGTTTTTGCTCCCTTTGACACACCTTATGCTAGGGAGTAAAATCTCTCTTTGTGGTAATATATCTCATTTTGGCTTATTAAAAAAAAAACTTCGTTGTCATTACCTCGTATTGTTCCATAATGCATACAAGTATTAATTTTTTAAGTAGTGGGGCCGCCCTTGTGTGGCAGTGTAGATAGCAATGAAGTAATTGAAGTAGATTAAATAAGTTACTGTATCAACAAATTAAAAGTTTAATGCAAATAAAAAAAATCATTTTTTTAACAAAATAATAATAATAATAATAATTAAAAGAATGAGTTTTATAAAAGTTGTTTAATTTTTTTTTATTGAAGCAAAATATGCTTGAGTCATACAAGCATAATGTGAATTGATAGAGTCACATAATAGTGGTTATGAAACCAAATTAAATTTTCTTATAAACTTGTCTTTAAAGATGCTTTATCGATAACATTAACAAGTGATCCTTCAAAAAAAAAACATTAAAAAGTGATAAATGTCTCGTTGGATTTCTAAAGCAAAGAACAGTGGATATAAACACTTAAAATTTCACCAAATTAAAATTTTTATCATTTATAATGAGTGGTTCATTTGTAAAAAAAAATTGTCTTAATGATCAACTCTTTTAATTTTCAATTCAGCTATAAATTGATGTATTCAATGCATATACTTAAGTTTAAATTTTGGAATCATTATTTATCTACATTAAAGAGTAAATTTCTAACAATACTCCTTTTAGTCTCTATTATAAATTAAAGTTTAGTTTTTAGATTTATAAAATAACTAATGTATTTAGTCTATATCACAAACTAAATACATTACCTATTAAATAAATTTAAAAAATAAAAATTTGTTTATAATAATCACGGGAGTAGGAAGTATAATCTAAAAAAAAGAGAGTATTTTAGGCAAACAAAGATTATATCTAATCTCTAATCTCTCATTATTCATGCTTTCACCATCCCAAACCTCTAACATTAGCAAAGATAAAAGCAACCCCTCAACAACCTTAACCACCCCCACAATTACTCTCTTCACTTCAAGTTTTCAACATCTCCACACACCATTTCATCTTTCCCTCCCTTCCCCATTCTCACTCTCTCTCTCATAAACAACACATTTATTATCAAACAAAAAAAATGCAAAATCACCCACTTCTGCATCTCACTCCTCACTCACCAAAATCCAAACTTTAAACAATCAAATTCCACTCTTTACCCAATACAACCAAACAAAACAAAACCCAATATCAAAATACAAACTTTGTTCCTTCAATGTGGCCACCATGGAAAAAATCAACTTCATCTCCTTTCTCTTGTTCCTCCTTCAAAGACATTCAAACCCTCTTCTCTGAAGAACCCACCAAACCTAAAAAACCCTCCATCTTCCACCGAGTCACACTCGCTAACTCACTCCTCCGAGCTTGGTCAAATCAACCCAAACTCGCTTACACCTCTTCACCACTCTCACCCAACGATCCACGCGCCTCCCAACCTCATTCTCCTTCATTAATCCCCTCTTCACAGCAGCGCGTGGTAATCTACTTCACATCCCTGCGCGTGGTTCGAACAACCTACGAAGATTGCAAAACGGTGCGTTCCATCTTGCGCGGTTTCAAAATCCATTTAGACGAACGTGACGTGTCAATGGACTCGGGTTTTCTCTCGGAGCTTCGTTTAGTAACGGGTCATAAAACCGGGTTGAAACTGCCACGTGTTTTTATCAACGGAAGATACATAGGTGGGGCCCAAGAAGTGACGTGGCTGCACGAGAATGGTGAGCTGAAGAAGCTTCTCGAAGGATTGCCCGTAGCGGATTCGCGAGTATGCCACGTGTGCGGTGATCATAGGTTTGTGCTTTGTGGGGAGTGTTCCGGTGCGCGTAAGGTGTATGGGGAGAAAGGTGGGTTTAAGACTTGTACGGCTTGTAATGAGAGTGGTTTAATCAGGTGCATTTCTTGTTCTTGTTGACCATGTGAACCTACACGTTCATTTTTGTTTTTTTGTTATGGTGTGAATGTGTAGGGGATAAGTAATAATTGAAATAAAAAAGGACAAAAAATGTAGGGAAGTGAAAATTATTATGTCACGAGAGAAATGAAAATATCTTAATTTTGTTGATTTAGTTTGTTGGGTTGTATTATGCTTTGTAATTTTGTGGCTATGTAGGAAAAGATCATGTTAACTAGTTTAGTCTTTTTGCTTAATCACTTTCTTTTACTTAATTTTTTGTTTCCTTTTATTATTATTGACTGCAATCTTATGCGTATGAAATGATAAAAATGTAGGTTAAAATTACTAACTTTCGTTTTTAGTCCGATTTCTGAATTATTTTCCGTCAACACTTTTGGTCCCTAAATTCTATTTCGGACCAATAAAAATGTAGTCCGATTTGTGAACTATTTTCTGTCAATACTTTTGGTCCCTAAATTCTATTTCGGACTGATATCATGTCATCAATGGCAAGACCATCATATACATTTTTAAGGCCTTGATTTAAGAGGTGTTCTCATTAGAACCACATTCAATTGATTTGAGAAATTGGTCGATTTATTGATATTGTACATCAAATTATTTTTTACGAGTACATTAGCAAGTCATCACTAAAAAAATGGTTAAATTCACCCAAAGGTGTAGCTTGCTAATGTACATATTCTGAAAAATAAGTGGGTGTATAAAATAACAACTGTCACATGACTAATGTGTTGAAAACTATCAATATCTTCATTTTGAGTAAAACCCTTAGTTATAAGACGAGCTTTATACCTCTATATTGTGCTATTATTTTTATATTTGATCTTCTAAACCCATTTACAACCAAGAAGTTTCTTCTCCGGATGAATATTGAAAATTATCCAAGCTTGATTCTGATGGAGACCTGCAAATTTATAATTCATTGCTTGGATCATAGAGTCTTGTTTTTATTGATTGCTAATAAGTGGATGGCTCACGAGTAGAAATAAAAAACATAAAGCTCTTGTGTGCATCAGAGATTTTTATACGATAGAACTTCAGATAAGTGGTATATAGATTTTGAAATAGAACTGTCATGGTTGATTAAAGCATTGTAATGGAATTCATGTAAGAATTTAGGTGGATGTCCAAGTCTATCAGAACATTTTAGATCCCGTGCATGATTAGCAGAAACACAAGAATCATTAGAATGCACAGGAGAAGATGGTGAAGAATAGCTGTAGTAAAAATTGGAAAATGTATAGGTGCATCATAATCAAACAAAAAATTGGATTTAACAGAAGACATATGATTAGGAATAACAAGAAGGTCCACAATAGAATAGAAGTTAAGGAAAGGTGGATTCAGAAATAAACAGCCATTCCTTGAAAAACAAAAAAGTAGCCCTAAACACACAGATGACAATCCTTAGTGCCATATTGATATCCTAGAAAAATACATTTTCATGCTCGAGGATCAAGTTTGCTCCTATTTTGAATTATAGTAGCACAAGAAAAACAATTAGAAATGACTATATTAGGAGAGTGTTATGGTAGCACCTATAGTAGAAAAGATGGTAGAAAACATGTTTAGGTAGTTTGGACATGTAGAGAGAAGATCTATAGATTTTGTAGTAAGGAGGGTAAAAGATAGTCAGATCACTAAGAAAAATAAAGATCTAAAAAGAGAAACTATTATGAAAGACTTGAAAATTAATGAGTTGGATCAAAATATGATCTATGATATAATACTATGACGTAATTTGATATATGTTCCCTAGGCGGTGCAACGGGGTGCCATGACCTCCCCAAAGTTTAAAAAAAATTCATTTTTAATAGGTATATATATATACATATTTTTAACTAAATATTATGTTATACTATATTAACGTTTGCATTACAAATCATGTCTTTACACTCTAGCAAAGTGGTTAAGCGCTTCCTTTCAGTGTTAGGTCCTTTGTTCAATTTTAGCTTTGACTTGTATTTTTTAAATAAAAAATGCAATGAAAACATTGTAAAATGTAAGTATCGAACCATGGTTAGGGTTAGGGGAGCAACATAAAAACAAACGAACCCAAAAAAAGATATGGCCCCTCCACCTACGACTTTAATTGTAATTATTTTTGTCACAATATATATTTATATTAAAGATATGGCCCCTCCAAAAAAATTTTTTTGGCTCCGCCACTGTATGTAGCCGACCCCATTTAGTGAGAAAAAAAACTTGGTTGTTGTTGACAAGCAATCAAAGACCTTTAAATCTGAAAACTTAGGAGGTTGATTATATAAAAGTATAAAATGTGTTTTATTATTAAGGTTAGGGGTAGGCATTAGACAATCTGTTGTTCAATAATACAACATGACTAAAAAAACATTTAAAAGGTGCATAAGCTTTCTTTAAATAATAGTAGAATTTTGTTGAGAAGTTTCAACACAGGAAGTTGGATGGATGATACCTAAAAATGAGTGATAAGAAGGCATTAGAAATTCGAGATCTAGTCGCTTTTAATAACCTTAATTTTTTTTTTATAGAAAATTGGGTATCAACCTTTCAAACAATTTTTTTTAATATCCTAAGTATGTCTAGAAAAATGTTGTTTTCGAGTTTAGAAAAAGTACCTTTTAAAAAAAATCAGAATTCACCATTAAAGATATTATCGGGTTGAGTCACGACCAGGTCGCTCTCTTTAAGACGTTTCGCGGCACTACTCGAGTTTGTGCAAGGTAGACTAACAACCGCGCCGCCTCCAGGATAAAACAACTCAGTTCACCTGTTCGATTACGTACTGCACCGTAAGTAATCGTTCGAGAATTTACACCCTCAATATGGTATTAAACCACTCTGTATGGTACGAAGACAACTCGAAACCAAAGGGACAGAAAAGAGTAGAAAAAGAAGGATTCGTCAACACAAGTCGAAGGAGGGAGAAGAGAGGAAAAACACAGGAAACATCAACTGTGAATTTCAGTTGATAAAAAATATATTCATTTTTGACCTGGACCCGGATGGACGGCGTCAGCGTCGTCGCGCGTGTGATATATATATTTTTCGTAGGTGCTCACCCGTTCGCAAAAGTTGGTACCCCAAGGGCACACCCTTGGAGGTCACATCCTATCCAATGTGGGACATTTTTCAATTCATACCAACACTAGTTCTTTCCTAAGGGACATGTGTTTATTCTTTCCAACTTCCACTCAAATTCACTGGTGTTCCAACAATCCCCCACTTGAATTTAAAAATGGTTTTGAGAAATAACGCCAAAGACGTCTCCGTAAGGTTGCTAGTAAACAAATGTGTCGCCTACAACTTGAACCTTTGCATAGCGGAAACTATTCCGATTTAACAAGAGTTGCCTGCAGCATTGAACTCTATCTCAGACATATAACCCACATACAAACCTTTTCATAAGGTGTAATCTAAAGCCCGTGCGTTTATGGCCCTGCACGTCTATCCCGGTTTTAACGAACGCTCTAGGAATTCTGCCTCGAAATTCCATAGGAACCGGCCTCAGTTCCACATCCGTATAGGTGAGTCTATCAAGAGTACTCCTGTAGCTATGTACCCCACTCATTATAGAGTATAGATCTCATTAAGAGTTTCTATTATCTCATCATTCTTTCACTGCAGGATCATGCTTCCTTAATCTTATCATAGCATGTTCTACCACTTCATGACTTGTTATTGCCCATTGAACCTAAGTCTTGGGATCTCCAGTCATGTAGGTCGGGTTACCATCATTTAGTGAGCTATAGGCATTAGTCCCATCCTACTGGATGTACTTTGAACTTTCTCTCTAGTTAGTCCTTTCGTCAAAGGATCAGCTAAGTTTTCAGTCGTACGTACAAAATCAACTCTAACCGCTCCATTAGAGAGAAATTCTCTAATCGTGCTGTGTTTTCGCCTTATCTGTCGTTTCTTACCATTGTAATAACGATTCTTAATCTTAGCGATAGCCGCGGTACTATCACTAAGAATTAACACAGTTGGTAACGATTTTTCCCATAAAGGGATCTCAGCTAGCAAGCATCTTAGCCAACTTGCTTCTTCACTACCAGTAGCTAGTGCTATATGTCGCGGTGATTTTCGGAGATCAAGCTATTGATTAGCGTTGACTCACTAATTTTAATTCACGACTGAACTTTTAATTTTTTTTAAAAAGAAAAGTGGAAAAAAGTTCTAAATTACCACATTTTAAAAAATTTAGGGTTCGGGGGTTAGTTACGTTTAGGGAAGGTGTTAGCACCCTAAACGTTCGTAGTACTCTACGAGAACCTCTTGATTTTATTTATTTATTTTGGCTATAACTTGCTTATTTATTTTAAGAGAAAGAATTAAAGTAGTGAAAAAAGAAAAATGTTTTTTTGTATTTTTTATGATTTGGAAGGACAGAGTCCTCTGCCTACGTACCCGTGAGGGATCAAAACCTCGTAGTTCGGGGTAGAAATGACGTTTGATTTGTTTGGTGTTTTTTATTAGTTTTAAAAAAAAGTTTTAAAAATAAAAGCCAAGTGGCAAAATGGAATTGGTTTGTGTTTTTTATTTTGAAAAGGATTAAAGTGTAGTTAAAGTGGATTAATGATTTTTTAAAGAAAATAAAAGAAAAAAACGGACACTTGATTGAAAATCAAGGTTTATTAAGAAAAGATTTTTTTGATTTTTGATTATTTGAATGTTTTTGTTTTTTTTTGTTTTTAACTAACTAAGACCAAACGTAATAAAAGTTAAAGGCGAGGAATTTTTGTGGCGACGTTGGATCACCACGAAGTCCCTTTGAAACTAACCTAATATTTTTGTATTTTTTTTTAAAAGCGAAATAAAAAAAATAAAAATAAAAGACATAAAGCGGAATAAATAAAGTGTGGTGTCCGTGCAGATTCTCATTTATATTTACATGGGTCCTAAATACATTCTAATAAAATAAAAATAAAAATGACAAAATGATAAACAAGAAAAAAAAACGAAATTGCAAATGCATTAAAATAAATATGCTAATAGTAAAACTAAAATGAAAATGCATGAAATAAAAGGAAAATAAAAAAAAAAAATAAAAGATGCATGATGTGCTAAAGATAAAGGTAATAAAATAAAATGCATGAACAAAAAAGTCTAAAAAAATAAAATGCAAGGAAAGTTAAAAAGAAAGAAAATAAAAGAAAGAAAATAGAGGAAAAAGGGGGGCAGTAGCAAAAAGGGGGTGCAGGAAGTGGTCTGAAATAGGGGAAGGAAAAAAGATTGGGCCGTACGGTTTTGGGCTGTAGCTAGGCTGAGGTGAAAAAAAAAACAGACCGGTTCGGTTCAAGAGAACCGAACCGGTTCAGTGCATATATACCAAAGGGACGGTTTTTTTCACATTTTATCAAAAATTTTCTCTTTCTTCTCCTCTCCTCTCCCTCTATTCTCTGAACTCCTTTTTTTCTTATGCAATCATTTTTTTTTTACCACAAAATCGAAAAAAAAACCTAGATCTAAAAAAGGGAAAACCTTTACCTCTGTTTTTTGGATTCGGACCTAGTTTGTATTGGTTGGTTTGGGTAATGGTGGTTGGAGGGGGTTATGCTTTGGCCGATTTGGTTAGGGTCGTGTGTTTTGGGCGGCTGTGGAGGGGGGAGGCTGAGTGTGCGTTTGGTTGGTGGAGGGAGAGGAAAGGCGCAGTTTATGGGTTATGGGGAAGGCGGCGCTGAGTTGTGTGGAGGTAGTGTGAGGAAGAGGTGTGAGTGGTGAGTGTATTGAGTGGCTGGGCGTGTGAACAGTATTGTTGTGGTAAGGATTTGTGGCTTTGTGTAATATGTAGGTGGTGTGAGCGTGAATGTTGTTGTGTTTGTGGTGAGGAAAAGGGTGGAGGGTTGGTGGCTGGTTGCGAATGGTACAGTGGCCGTACGAAGGAGGAGGGCGTGGGTGAGAGTAATGGTTGTGAGGAGGGTTGTGCGTGTGTGTTTGTTTTTGTGTGCGTCTGAGTTACTGATGATTGTTCCTGTGAAATTCCATTCTGATTGTGATTTTTTTTCGATCCCCTTTCTGATACTGTATTCCCTCTTTTATTATGGACCATTCTTTAACCAAATAATGCCATTAAATGGCAATGAAAACCTTTGATGGTAATAAACAAGATTAGTCAAATAAATCCCAAATGAGGCAACCATTAAAAGGGCATTAGTACTCATCAAAAACAAAAATCAGTCAACTCTTTTTGAAAACAAAATAATAAAAATAATAATAAATCCGAAAAATAAAAAAAGATAATAAAAAAGGAAAATAATAGAGCTAATGATAAAAGGAAATAATAAATAAAAATAACAAATAATAGGAATAAAAATAAATAGAAAACAAAAAGACGGACCCGGACGAAATTAAAAAAAAATGAGGTATTTTAAAATACCTCTCTGTCGAAATTTCGTCTGAGACGATGAAAAAATTCCGAACTAAAAAAGACGAGTAAAAAAAATAAATTTTAGGTCAAAAATTGGGGTATGACAGATGCCCCTATTTAAGTCTCTTCGTCCGGAGATCTGAAAAGAAAATCTTGGATTCGACGGGTCGAAGGGACTTAAATACAGAGTACGCCAATTTTGGACCTAAAAAGAAAAAATGTGAGATGCTCGTGATGCAAATGTAAATGCAAGACGGCGAAGCTGACCCGACTGGGGGTAAAACAAAACCAAAGGATACCCGAGTTTGTTAAAGCAAGGGATCCGACTCCACTGGGGGATAACATGGTTTCACTGGGGAAGGAGTTGTCTACTATCAACAAAGATGACAGCTTAAAGAAGACAGATGATATGTATTACCTACTATCGTGTATTGATAGCTTAATAGAGGTAATATAAAAGGAGACACCGTCTACTATCGTTGTATGGATAGCTTAAAGGAGGTGACATGTATTACCTACTATCGTGTATTGATAGCTTAAAAGAGGTAATATAAAAGGAGACACCGTCTACTATCGTTGTATGGATAGCTTAAAGGAGGTGACATGTATTACCTACTATCGTGTATTGATAGCTTAAGGAAGGTAATATAAAAGGAGACATCGTCTACTATCGTTGTATGGATAGCTTAAGACAGACAGATGACATGTATTACCTACTATCGTGTATTGATAGCTTAAGGAAGGTAATATAAAAGGAGACATCGTCTACTATCGTTGTATGGATAGCTTAAGACAGACAGATGACATGTATTACCTACTATCGTGTATTGATAGCTTAAGGAAGGTAATATAAAAGGAGACATCGTCTACTATCGTTGTATGGATAGCTTAAGACAGACAGATGACATGTATTACCTACTATCGTGTATTGATAGCTTAAGGAAGGTAATATAAAAGGAGACATCGTCTACTATCGTTGTATGGATAGCTTAAGACAGACAGATGACAAGATATTTTACCTACTACCATTGTGAAGGTAGCTTAAAGAAGGGACAATGTAAACGTCAGCTGTTCGGGATGTTGCCGAATTAGTCAACTGACGACAAAAGACTGGATAGAAAAATGCACAAGCTATTCGTTAAAGAACTGCCACTGACGACAAGGAATAAAGGATAAATGCCAATTGTCCGGGTTGTTGCCGAACTGCCATTGACGACAAGGAATAAAAGTAGATGCCAACTGTTCGGGTTGTTGCCGAACTGCCATTGACGACAAGGAATAAAGGTACGCACAAGCTGCTCGTTAAAGAACTGCCGCTTGGCATAAAGAGGATGACATCTCTGGACCAGACACACTGGGGATGACACATGGAGAAAAAGAGTTACCAATTATTCAGATTGATGGATATGAAAAGCAAGACTCAGGGTGGTCAATGCAATCATGTATGAATGATGTTATGTGCATATTGTGTATGCAAGAATGTGTATATGCATGAATGTATGAATGTATGTATGACAATACGACTTGTATGACTGTATGGAGGATTGACTGGTAAGATTGTATGGAAGACTGACTTGTATGATTGTATGAAAGACTGACTTGATGAGACAAGGTTGGACAGATAAGATGGAAAGTGACCCGACGACGCAGTACAAACACTCAGCAGTCTTCATTGGGGATGATGCCACTGGGGGCATATCAAGACATTGACGGGGTAAAGCCCGATGTATGCAACAACTGGTGGGGAGCAAACACTTCCTGGGGGAATCGTGCTAATCCAAAGACCTGGCAGAAGAACTGGTGTTTCTATGGTCATGCTTTTTGTTTTTTCTTTTTTGAGTCCCTAACTTTTGCCTGGACCGCCCTTTCGGGTTTTCAGTCCACCGGGAATATATTCTTTTTTGTGTGCCCCTAATTTTTGCCTGGACCGCCCTTTCAGGTTTTCGATCCACTGGGGCGCTCATTTTTGCCTAAGCCGCCCTTTCGGGTTTTCGACTTACCGAGCTCTTTTCTTTTTTCCTTTTTTCTTTTTTTTTTCAAGCAATTGACCATGTTTAACCTGCAGAGTTTGTCCGTTCTCAGGATAACTGTTGACGCACACTTCACTTATTCATGAGTTCAGAGAGAATGTGTTTGTTGTTTATGCTTTCCAAAAATAAAAAGATTAATGATTTTGAAAAAAAAGTTTTGCCTCAAGTACTACCATCAAAAATAGAAGGAGTTTTATAAACAGAATAAATGGGAGTTCCAAATAAAAGGCACAGACTCAAATTCATTTTAACAGAGTGGTGGCCCGCCAATGGCGTGGCTCCACGGATTTCACAAAGTTTGGAAAATGGTAAATATAAGGGGAAGATACATTGAACACAAAACCGCTATTCTCCCCAACAACTTTGAATTCCACAGTTTAGATGCCTTAGATTCAGAATCTCTTTGACCGCTAATGTGCCCCAAGTGAGTCATGGCCAACCTGATGCAGTTACTTTGTCTTTTGATCCTTAACTTTTGCGTAGACCGCCCTTTCGGGTTTTCGATCTATCAGGATGATTATCTTCTGTTTTATGTCTCTAATTTTTGGCTGGACCGCCCTTTCGGGTTTTCAGTCCACCGAGACGCTCATTTTTGCCTAAGCCGCCCTTACGGGTTTTCGACTTACCGAGCTGTTCTTTTTATTTTTTAGACAAAGTATTTCTTGACTGCGTCGGCGTTCACAGGACGGGGAAGCTCATCACCATCCATAGTCGTAAGAGTCATTGCACCACCGGAGAACGCTCTCTTGACGACATATGGGCCTTCATAATTAGGCGTCTACTTGCCCCTGGAGTCCGGTTGAAATGATAAAATCTTTTTGAGCACAAGACCTCCTTCTTGGAACACACGGGAACTGCCCGTGACACAAAGCATTCATGTGTTCTCTTCAATCAAGTTTGAACTGATCATATTTGTTTTGACATTATTCAACCTCTGATAACTTTGGGTTCCATTAAAACTCTCATTGATGGAATCTCAATCTCCACAGGGAGTACTGCTTCTATGCCATACACTAAAGAAGAGGGGGTTGCCCCTGTTGAGGTACACACTGAAGTACGATATCCATGTAAAGCATATGATAACATCCCATGCAAATCCTTGTAAGTGGTTACCATCTTCTGCACCATCTTTTTGATGTATTTTCTTTCTCTTTTTTTGCTTTTGTTCTTTTTTGATGTTTTTTTTTATTTTGATTTTTTTGTAGCCTCGATGGCACCACTCATCTGGGATTTGGACAGGGATACTGTGATGACAGTTCTTCGGAACCCAAGTTAATCATTTCGAGTGCTTCTTCCTGAGGCTGAATGATGTTTTTTTATATTCTAGTAACAAAGAGATCTTTTTTGGGAATCTGTTCATCCTCCTCCTCTTCAGCTTCGTGAACAGGGAACTCAAAGTCGGGAGAGAGCATAGGGTTACAGTGTTCAACGGGCTTATTGATGTTTGGTCTACATATGATTGATGATCGATTTTAGAAAATGAGTGAAAAATGCAGACCTTTCGAAATTGATAACATAAAATATTTTTGGTTTTTTGTGTTTACCATTTTCCAGAAAAAAACAAAGAATAAAAAGACAGAGTCGAGGACAAAACGACTTGTTTATTTTATGATGGAAATACATGAAGCAAAAAGCCCTACAAAAGTTCACTTTCGTATCGGGCGGAACGAAAGGATTTATATATTATTTTTTTTTAAAAAAAAACGAAAAGCAAAAACAACAAAATGTTATTTAGAACAATGAATAGCGGAAGGGACGTCAACAGCGACCCAATTGCGGCGGACTCTGCCATGTGTCACAAAGCTAGCTGCCACCTCATCCAGGTTGTTTTCAACTGGGTAAGCCTCTGAACAAACTTGCACCACATTAATAGATGCAGTCCCATGATCCGGTAGTGGATTAGCTTGCACATTGGGGTTCAAATCTTTGAAGGACAGGACACCAGCCTGGACCAACTTTTGGACTTCAGCTTTCAAGGGGAAACAATGCTCAATGTCGTGACCGGGTGCCCCTTGGTGGAAAGCACAAGAGAGATTAGGTCTATACCAACGTGGCAACCTTTCAGGTACCCGAGGGGGCGCCTTAGTCTGAACTAACTTTTTATCAAGCAAAGCCGGAAGCAACTCTGCATACGTCATGGGAATTGGATCAAACTGCGATATCAACTGGACCCGATTCTGTTGGGTAAACTGTTGGGGAGCCTGTTGTCGAGACTGTTGTTGATACTGTTGCTGAGGCTGCCCATGAGCCACCATACTTACCCGTTGCTCTCTCTTCCCTGAGAAACCATTCCCAAACTTCTTTGTACTGCTGGCAGCAAAGGCACTTTCCATAACTAAACGTCCCTCTCGGACTCCTTCCTCCAGACGCATTCCCATATTAACCATTTCAGTGAAATCACTAGGCGCACTTGCAATCATCCGCTCGTAATAGAATGAACCAAGAGTATTTAGGAAAATCTTGGTCATTTCTTTCTCCTCTAGTGGTGGGTTAATCTGAGCAGCAATCTCCCTCCATCTTTGGGCATACTCTTTGAAAGTCTCCTTATCCTTTTGAGACATGGCCCGGAGTTGGTCTCTGTCTGGGGCCATGTCCAGGTTGTACTTGTACTGGCGAATAAAGGCTTCTCCCAAGTCATTGAAAGTTTGGATCCTGGTGCTGTCCAAACTCATGTACCATTTTAAAGCGGCGCCAGTCAGACTGTCCTGGAAATAATGGATGAGTAGTTGATGATTATCCGTCTGGGTAGACATCTTCCTAGCATACATTATCAGGTGGCTTTGAGGACAAGTGTTCCCCTTGTACTTCTCAAATTCGGGGACCTTAAACTTGGGCGGGATCTTGACATTTGGCAACAAACAGAGGTCGTGGGCATTTTTCCCAAACAGATCTTTCCCGCGGAGGGCCTTGATTTCCCGTTGCATCTTGTCAAACTTTTCTTGGAAGTCATCCATCCGATCCTGAGCCCCTACACTTTCAGTGTGAAAGATAGGTTCATTGTCGTACTGGGTGGTATGAATCACTGGAGCTGAAAAAGCCATAGTAGCCTGAGGAAAAGTAATAGCGGGTTGAGGAGCAGAAGTTGCAGCAGGAATAGGGATGAATCCTTCACCGGAGCTAAAAGGCATGCCCCAGGGATATCCGTCGGGCATGGTGTATTGTGGAGCACTGGTGTGCGCCGTCGGAGCCGGAGTAGTAGCAGTTATCAACTGAGCTAGATGGCTAGGGGAAGGAGACGGTGGATGAACTTGTGCGGCTGCCAGCAGCTTTACCAACTCTGTCAATTCTTCGATCTTGGTCCGCATGGATGTCATTTCCTCCCGGAGTGTCTGATTCTCTTGTTCCAAATGTTCCATTCTTTTTCTCTGATATGCCCTAGTGTTGTAAGTTAGTTTCTGCTGAGGACGTCGGGCCACTTTCTTGGACTAGGCAGATAGGCCTTCGAAAAAACAAGACATGAGACTCGGTTTGGGAAACTATGAATGTGATATGATGCATGATTATGCTTATGCAAAAAAGATTTGTTATCGAAGGACTTTGTTGAAATAATTGTAAACATCATGGTTTGAACATTTCATTTGAGCATCAAGGCCTTACAAAATAGTTCTCTTTTTTAGAAACCAAGCCAGGGGACCAATTAAAAAGTCCCTTAGTGGAAGCTAGATTTTTTAAAAGAATCTAAAGATTCCTAGCTTTCTTAAGTTCAACAAATCAGGGCTCTTGAAGGTGTACTTCCTAGTGCTCCTCTATGATGTTTAAAAAACTTGTTTAAATCCTTCGATAATTGGATGAGAAAATAAGTTTATGCATGGATGCATGCATGCATGGTTATGCTAAAGAAATGGAGAAAACATGGTGAGGTTAAGTCCAAAATGTTGGAGTCAAGGGTAAACACGCCATTTGGTAAGGACTATGGTTTTAAATGTACCTGTATCACGGGTTCTACCAAGTTCCCAAAGTCCTCAACCCCTTCCAAATATCGTCGGGTTACGAGATTGACTCCCGATCCAATAATATTTGTAAGAAAGTCTCGTTTGAGTGTAGTATCGCGTATCAACTAATTCAAGATTACTCTTGGTTAGCCACCGCACTACGTCCTAAAAGGCCAAGATGGGTTAAAGGTAACTAAAGGTCCTCAACTTCATAGGTCACTTGAAAATATCAATGCCGGACACGACTTACTCATGCCAACATAATAATACCTCCAAGATTCCTCCATTGAGTGGGGTTATCACATGTGCCACATCCGAAATTTACCCTCGGAAAGACACTTTGATTATACCACCATCCTATCTTATGTTTCCCTCAAGTCCGGGTGTAGGACTTATCTCACCACTCACGTAAAAGGAAAAAAACACATAGGCACATATTTACAACCTCATTTTTATTTTAAGCAAGTTATAGCACAAAATAATTAAACAAAACCAAGTTAGGCTCAACCCTCTTAGGGAAGTCCCCAGTGAAGTCGCCATTTCTGTCGCGGTGATTTTCGGAGATCAAGCTATTGATTAGCGTTGACTCACTAATTTTATTTCACGACTGAACTTTTAATTTTACAAAAGAAAAGTGGAAAAAAGTTCTAAATTACCACATTTTTAAAAAGATTAGGGTTCGGGGGTTAGTTACATTTAGGGAAGGTGTTAGCACCCTAAATGTTCGTAGTACTCTACGAGAACCTCTTGATTTTATTTATTTATTTTGGCTATAACCTGCTTATTATTTTTAAAAGAAAGAAAAGAATGAATTAGAGTAGCGAGGAAAAATAAAAAAATGTTTTTTGTATTTTTTATGATTTGGGAGGACAGAGTCCTTTGCCTACGTACCCGTGAGGGATCAAAACCTCGTAGTTCGGGGTAGAAATAACGGTTGATTTGTTTGGTGTTTTTTATTAGTTTAAAAAAAGGTTTTAAAAATAAAAGCCAAGTGGCAAAATGGAATTGGTTTGTGTTTTTTATTTTGAAAAGGATTAAAGTGTAATTAAAGTGGATTAATGATTTTTTAAAGAAAATAAAAGAAAAAAAACGGACACTTGATTGAAAATCAAGGTTTATTAAGAAAAGATTTTTTGTGATTTTAGAATATTTGCATGTTTTTGTTTTTTTTTTTAATATGGACTAAGACTAAAAATATAAACGCGAGGAATTTTCGTGGTGACGTTGGATCACCACGAAATCCTTTGAAAATTAAACTAACCTAATATTTTTTGTATTTTTTTTTTATATGAAGCGAAATAAATAAAAATATATAAAGACATAAAGCAGAATAAATAAAGTGAGTGTCAGTGCGAATTCTCATTTATGATTTACATTGGGCCTAAATACATTCTAAGAAATGGCAAAATAATAAATAAAAATAAAAAATTGCAAACGCACTAAAAAAATAAATATGCTAATAAAATGAGAATGCATGAAAATAAAAGGAAAATAATAATAATAAAAATGCATGAAATACTATGAGGTAAATGCAATGGAATAATATGCATGAAAATAACCTAAATACATTCTAAGAAATGACAAAATAATAAAAATAAAAAAAAAATTGCAAATGCACTAAAAATTAAATAAATATGCTAAGAATAAAAATAAAGTGAAAATGCATGAAAATAAAAGGAAAATAATAATAAAAAAAAATGCATGAAATACTATAATGTAAATGCAATGGAACAATATGCATGAAAATACATAAGGAAAATAACAAAATAAAATGCAAGAAACGATAAGAGAAAAATAAAAAAAATAAAAAGAAACAGGGGGGTGCAGAAGAGGATCAGGGGGGTGGAAAAAGCAATCAGCAAGAGCTGATGAAAAGAAAGGTTTGGGCCGCAGGTTTGGGCCAGGCTTTTTGGCATATAAAACATAATTTTTTCTGTTTTTTTCTCATTTTTTCTCCTTTTCTTCTCTCTTCTTCTTCCTTCTTCTCTCTTTCTTCTCTCATGCTCTCCCTCCCTGAAAAAGAACACGGCCAGCAAGCAGCTTCCGGCGCGGCGGCCGGCCAGCCCAGGGGGCGGCGCCACCGCGCCGGAGCAGAAAAAGTCTCCTTTTTTTTTAAAAAAAAAAATGTTTTCAAAATCCTTTTCTCGCTCTCTTTTCGGATCCGCAAATGGTTTTCTCAAATTCTTTTTAAAAAAAAAAAAAAAGATCTAAGTTTTTTAAAATGAAAACTACCTCTTGAAACTCCTTTTGTATTCGGTTTGGTGGTTTGAGTAGGTTAAGTTTTGCTGGCTGTTTGAGGGCGTAGAGAGGGACGTGGGAGTGGTTGGTTTTTTTGGGAGGAGGTGGTGTTTTGTGTTCGTGTGTGTTGGTAGGAGGGGGATTGTGCCGTGAGTGGATGGTTTGGACTGTACGGGTTTGAGTTAGGGGTGAGGGGGAGGACGGTTTTGGGTTATGATGAGTTGTTGCTGTTGTTGTTGTGTTGGAAATGGGAAGGGAGGGGAGACCGAAAATGGAGGTGAGGTGGTGGCGTGGAGTGTGTGATTGGAGAGTGTGGGATTGTTTGGGGGGGCGTGTGTTTTTGGTGTTTGGAGGAGAGATGGCCGAATGGCTGTAGTATGTGGGAGGGTGAGAGGTTTGAGGGAGATGGAGGCGGTGGCTGTGGTGTTTGGAAGTGGGAGAAGGGGAGTGTTGGTTACTGAGTGAAATTTTTGAAGCAATGTTTCTGATCAATCTTTGCTTTTCTCTGCGTGTTCCTCCCCCCTCCTGTGTTTGACTAATTCTCTTTTTAAAATACCAATTACCAACACTAATGCTCATAAAAGATAGGTTGACAAAATAATGGCAATAAAAACTCAATAAAAGACAAATAAGTGACAACATAAAACCCATTAATTTTGTGACAAAAGTCTTCTCCACAAAAGATTAGATTCTAAAAATAAAAAAAAGGGTTACTAGTAAAAAAAAGAAAAAGATAAGTAATAAAGATGCTAGATAAAATAATACTAAAAATATTTAAAAAAAATAAAGATAAAAAAATAATAATAATAATAAAACAAAAACAAAAAGACGGACCCGAATGAAACAAAAAAATGAGGTATTTTAAAATACCTCTCTGTCGAAATTTCGCCTGAGACGACGAAAAATTTCGAACTAAAAAAGACGAGTAAAAAGAAATTTTAGGTCAAAAATTGGGGTATGACACTATAATATCAGATTCCAATGTGGACTGAGCCAGAATGGTTTGTTTCTTAGATTTCCAAGAAACAGCTCCTCCAGCTATGCTAAATATATAGCCATTGTTCGCTTTGGAATCATCTGATAAGGTGTTCCAATCTGCATCACTATACCCTTCAAGTACTGCAGGATATCTTTGGTAATGCAGTCCTAAAGTCATAGTCCTTTTTAGGTATCTCATGACTCTCTCAATCGCCTTAATGCTCATTGCATGGCCGGCTTATAAATCTGCATAAGAGTCCCACGACATAGGCTATGTCGGGTCTAGTACAATTAGTGGCATATCTGAGACTGCCAATGATGCTCGCATATTCAGTTTGTCTAACACCATCTCCAGTGTTCTTAAAGAGTTTTACACTTGTATCATAGGGTGTGCTTGCAGATTTACAGCCAAAGTAGTTATATTTTCTTAAGATCTTCTCAACGTAGTGAGACTGATCCAAGGAAATTCCTTTTTTCTGATCTTGTAATCTTAATGCCAAGAATTACATCAGCTTCTCCTAGGTCTTTCATATCAAAGTTTTTACTCAACAGTGATTTCACAGAATTTATGGCAGGAATGTTTGATCCAAATATGAGCAAGTCGTCTACATAGAGACATATGATTGTGCAAATGTTATTTTCATATTTGTAATAAATACATTTGTCACTTTCATTCACTTTGTACTCATTCGACGTCATTAAGTTGTCAAACTTTTCATGCCATTGCTTAGGGGCTTGTTTTAGACCATACATAGATTTGTCTAACTTACAGACCTTGTTTTCCTGTCCAGGGATTACAAAACCTTCAGGTTGTTCCATATAGATTTCTTCTTCCAGCTCACCATTTAAAAAAGCAGTTTTCACATCCATTTGGTGTACAATTAAGTTATAAATGGCAGCTAAAAATTAGTACCTTTATGGATGTGATTCGAGTAACTGGTGCGTAGGTATCGAAAAAATCTATATGTTCTCTTTGCTTGAAACCTTTGGCTACAAGGCGAGTCTTGTATTTATCAATAAATCCATCATGTTTCAGTTTCTTTTTCAAAACCCATTTACAACCTATTGTTTTGCAGCCTGGAGGCAGTTCAACCAAGTGTCAGGTTCCGTTAGACTGTAGAGAATCCATTTCATCATTTATGGCTTCTTGCCATAAGTTAGCATCCAAGGAAGACAAGGCTTCCTTTAGAGTCGATGGATCCTCTTCTAATGTATAGGCCACATATTCGGGTCCAAACTCTTTAGTAGTTCTTGCTCTCTTACTTTTTCGAAGTTCTATAACATCTGGTTGGATGTTTTCATCACTATCTCTGATTACTGGAGTGTGATCAGATGTAATGTTCATACTTGTGCCCCCACTATCTCTTGATTTGAAGGGGAATTTCGTTTCATAGAAGTCAGCATCATTCGATTCTATGATCACTTTAGCTTTTAGGTCATAAAACCTATATGCTTTACTGTTTAAGGCATAACCAATGAATGCACATTCATAGGCTCTACTGTAAGTTTAACTCTCTTGGGGTTAGGTATCCTAACATAGGCTAAACAACCCCAAGTTCGAAAATAAGACAAATTGGGTTGTCTTTTCTTCAAAATTTCATAGGGAGAAACTTTGTTCTTAGTTTTGGGTACTCTGTTTAGCACATAGCAAACAGTCAATAAAATTTCTCCCCACCAATGAGGCGCTGCATCGGAATTAAGCACGATCGCAACTACTAATTCGGTAAATGTTCTATTTTTTCTTTCAGCTTTACTGTTCATTTAAGGAGAATAAGGTGCAGTTGTTTCATGAATTATTCCGAGCTCTTTATAATACTCATTGAATGTGTGTGATAAATATTCAGTGCCTCTGTCACTACGAAAACGCTTGATTCTTTTATTGAATTGTGTTTCAATTTCTTTAACAAGTATTTTAAACATATCAAGCGCATCACTTTTATTTTTCATTAGATACACATAAGTGTAGTCGGAGCAGTCATCAATGAAGGTAATAAAATATCTTTGTCCGTTTCTAGTCATGTTACCATCAAGTTCGCATATATCAGAATGTATTAAATCAAATGGTTCAGTTTCTCTTGTTACAGATTTATGCGAGTCTTTTGTTATTTTTGCTTGACTACAAAACTGACATTTTTCAAAATCATTAGAAGATATTTTGGAATTAATCCTAAACCGCTCATATTAGATATAATTCGTTTGTTCACGTGACAAAGTCGTGCATGCCAAATATTAAAATCACACAACATATAAGCAGAAGAAGAAATTTTATTCATATCAATATTCAATTTAAACATGTCATCAGTGGCGTACCCTTTCCCAATAAAAACCCCATTTTTAGTAATGGTGTACATATCAACCCTATAATTTGTTCAAACCCAACCTTATTTAAAAGAAACCCAGAAACAATATTCTTCCTAATTTTTGGGGTGTGCATCACATCCTTCAATATCAGAGTCTTCCCGGAGGTAAACTTCAGCTCCACGTCTCTGATTCTAGCAACTTCAGTGGTGTGAGAATCTCCCAGCAACACATTCTGGTCTTCAGCAGTAGTGCATGTTTTGAACATAGCACGGTCAAAGCAGACATGGCGAGAGGCGCCAGTGTCCATCCACCATCCATCAGATCCACCAACCATATTGATTTCAGTTATCATAGCGGTGTACGGCTGCTCTTCAGTTGTCAAGTGAGCCTGAGCCAGTCTGTTAGATCTGTTCCTGCACTTGCGTGCCATATGACCTGGTTGTCCGCAATTGTAGCAATTGAACGGTTGAGCCGGGTCATTCTTTGGTGGTTGCTGATTTTGGGCCTTTGAGGGATTCCTATTCTTATTCCGATTGGAATTCTTATTTGCAGGGCGGTTCTAATTCTTAAATTGTTTGCCATTAGGCTTCAGAACAACACCTACAAATTTCTTTTTAGTGTTGTTGTTCGACACAACAAACACCTATTCTTTTAGGTCTTGGTTCCTCGCTTCTTCTTCAATCCGAAGGCGAGTAATCCGACTTTCAAGAGAAAACTCCTTAGTTTTATGCCTAAGAGTGTGTTTGGATGAGGTAATTAAGAAATTTTGAAGAATTTAGAATTCTAGGCAATTTAAATGATTCAATTAAATTGACTTCATTTCTAAATATTCTTGTTTGGATGGAGTAATCAAAAATTCATTGTCATATTTTTGGGCAACTTTTATAAATTTTATTTTTTTTAGGCTAAATTTGAAAATTGGAATTAGGGGTCAATTTGTAAATTTCAAAAATTTTGAGGGGTCAATTTATAATTTTGAATAAGTTGAGGGGTAAATTTGTAATTTCCAAAAAATATTAGGGGTCAAATTGCAATTTTTTGTAAATTTATTGGGATTAATTTGAAAATTTTGAAAAATTTGAGGACCAAAATGCAAAATTTGAAAATTATAAGAGTGAAGAAATTTGAAATTCTTAGCTTTTAGGTGTCATTTGAAATTCTCTAAATTTAACTTGAACAAAATACTTCATAAATTTCCATCATTTTGAAAATTCTTCAAATTATTATCCAAACAATGAAATTCACTTCAAAGTATTTGAATTACCTCAAAACATTACATTACCTCAAAACATTCCACCATCCAAACACACTCTAAGGGTATTCTTGAAGTCCTTCCAGGCAGGAGGCAGTTTATCAATAACAACAACAATTTAAAATTGTTCGGGTAACTTCATACCTTCAGCATAAATTTTGTGAGCTATCTTCTAAATTTCATGAGATTGAGCATACACGGATTTGTCATCAGTCATCTTGTAGTTCAGGTATCGGCTGACAACATACTTCTTTGATCCAGCCTCTTCAGTATCATATTTTTTCTGAAGCGCATCCCAAACCTGTTTAGCAGTATCGTAGAGCTTGTACAAATCATCTCCGAGTCCATTCAAAATATAATTCTTACATAGATAATCATTATCTTTCCAGAGGGCGATATCTATGTTGGCCTGTTTCACCATCTCAGCATGTTTGTCCTTCTCAGTAGGATCAGTTGTATCTGCGGGAGCAGACGTGCCTGTATCCATAAGACTCTTACCGTTATTATTCGATCCGCTTGGAATCGAACTCTCCGGTATCACAAGTATGTCCTCCTTCAAGACGTTGGCAACTTTTTTCGTGGTTAGAAAAATAACATCTTTTGTTGCCAGCGTTTGAAGTGTCTGCCATGAAACCGAAACGGCTTGTTAAAGTCAACAGCTGTTCCAGATGCGGTAATTTCTTCGGTAGTCATGGTGTTTTAGAAACGTCTTAAAATTGTTGTTTTCGAGTTTAGAAAAAGTACCTTTTAAAAAAATCAGAATTCACCACCGAAGATATTACCGGGTTGAGTTACGACCAGGTCGCTCTCTTTAAGACGTTTCATGGCACTACCCGAGTTTGTGCAAGGTAGACTAACAACCGTGCCGCCTCCAGGATAAAACAACCCAGTTCACCTGTTCGATTACATACTGCACCGTAAGTAATCGTTCGAGAATTTACACCCTCAATATGGTATTAAACCACTCTGTATGGTACGAAGACCACTCGAAACCGAAGGAACAGAAAGGAGTAGAAAAAGAAGAAGCGTGATTTTTGGGATTAAGTTAAGCGGATTAACTTAATCTTTAAGCACATTCGGATTGGATCAACGAGTGGATATATCTGGAAAGACTTTCGGATATTCTGTTGGATCGGATCGGAATGAAGTTTATCATCATCCGTAGAGCGCTTTCAAATAATTATTAAATTAACAAAAAATTAATTTAACAATTTCAGGTGATAAGCGCGTGTGTGATATATATATATTTTTCGTAGGCGCTCACCCGTTTGCAAAAGTGGGTACCCCAAGAGCACACCCTTGGAGGTCACCCCCCACTTATATAAACACTACTAGTGGGTATGTCCTATCCAATGTGGGACATTTTTCAATTCATACCAACACTAGTTCTTTCCTAAGGGACATGTGTTTATTATTTCCAACTTCCACTCAAATTCAATAGTGTTCCAACAAAAAACATTCACAATTCTCAGAAAATAAGAATGACCTCCTTGTTATTCCAAATCACATGTTTTCAGTTAATTCCAATTTTCTATAAAACTAAATAGATGAAACATCAATAGGACCCCAACCGTTCATATGTTTAATCAAATAAAAAGCATGAGAAGTATAAGTATCACCAACTTGAAAAAGTAATCTAACTTGTTTAACCAAATGACACATAATCAACTTTTTTATCAATGAATATATTTGGAAACTGATTACAAAGCTATTGCATGGCAGCAGTAGAAGGGTGTCCTAATCGAAAATGACGAACATCAAAAACATGTTTATTATCAGAAACATAAGTAGATACGATGTTATTGTGAGCAGAAAACAGGAACAATAGTAGTTCAAATAGAACTCTTTGGTACTTGGTTAAGAATTTAGAGGTTTTTGAGAAATTCAACATGCCTAATCATCGGTATGCAAATTCTGAATGGCACAAGAATCATGTGAGAAGACCAACTTGCAATGAAGACTATGGGTCGGTTTATATATTGAAATGAAACTGAGGGATGTACTATAAAACATCGTTCTATTATAACAAAGGACAAAATTAAATTGTTCATGAGAATATCCATAAATAACATGCTCATTGGGAAATTTAACATTAATAAGTGTGATTTGTTTAATGTTGGAAAAGCAATGGATGAAGGGGAGTCAGGCTTACCTGATTTTGAGTTGCTATATACTACTCTCTCCAGTCTTATTTATAAGAAACATCTGAGTCAATAAAAGTTTATGTATCTGGTTCAAATTCAAATGCCTAAAGGAGAATTAAGTTTACCTGATTTTGAGATAATATAAAAGAACTCTTTCCGAAAAAGACATTTGGGTCAATCAAAGTTGATGTATGAACTTTTGTTTATCGGATGAATCTCCTTAGATGCTTGTAAAAGAGTGATGAGATATTGATAACCATCCTTAGAAACGTTGGGAGAGAAACTTTTTGTTGGTTTGAAGGGTAAGGGGTTAAATTCTTTGATTCAGGATTGTTCTTATTAGGAGCAACAGAAGGATTGGAATTGGTAGGACTATTGGACATGTTCTTGGAATCTATGTTTAAAACAAGTATCAATAGTGCGTGCGATCAGTTATGGTGCAATTGGTGCAAATCATAGGTGTACGTGATCCATTGTTGCATGAGGATTCCAAAGTCCAAAAGGAATGTTCTGTCCTTTTTCTTTCAAATATTGGATTTTTTTGTCCTATTTGTTTGGAATGGAAATAGAAAGACACATTATCTGCATTTGCACTATAAAATGGTTGCAGCCATTGATGATAAAGGTTAAAAAAAAGGAAAGATGACGATGAAGAAAAGCAAGATGGTGGAAGCATGAAAAGGAGAATATCAATTTGATATCATATTACCATATAAATATTTGGAATAATGAAGGATTTACAAACAAGGTTTTGTCTAACGTGCATAAATAAAATGATATTGCACCATGCCTAAATGTGTTTTTCACCATTGTATCAATAAGTTTCATTATATTTCATTTTATTTAATGATGAGATTTATTGATCCAATAATAAAAACTCTACTGAAATATATTGGAAGGATAAAAATAGAACTAACTAGAGAAAAAAAATACAAAACAAAATGAGATTTATATGACTAACAAGTTCCATCATATCTCAAATTTCTTTTGTAAAAAAAAAAAAAAGATAGAACTAACTGAAATAATAGAATCCTAACTAACCCATAACAAACCTAAAACTGATTTGACAATATTCAGTTAACTAAATGTAAAACAAAATGTATCGTTTTAATCATTCTTAGGAATCAAATTGCCATTTTTTTTAGTTATTGTCAGGGATATTTTTTTATAATGTGGTTTAGGTAGAGATTAAGATGTAATTTATTTTAGGAACTAAAAATTGTTATTATGTTTTCTTAGGAACCAAACTGAGTCTAGCAATTTTTTTTTAAATAGTCTTCACTCCAATTTTAATTTTAAACTTCATATAAAAACATTTATGATTATACTTAGTTTAGGAACATTTCTTATGAGTCTTTTCTTACACCAATACCATTTTAGTTTCGAAGAGCTTAGCGAGAAAAATCACTACACTATTGTTGAGAACGGACAGAATTGCGGGTTATTATATATTCTAACAAGCTTTTACCATTTGAGTCGTACTTATGGGACTGAACGCAACTTGATACTAACTTATGCATTTTATTATCTATTTTTTGCCATAATACTTCCTAAACCATTCATTGATTAAATAAAATGAAAGAGTAGTAATCAAAAGCTAGGATTCCCAAGTCCAAAAGGAAATCTTCCTCCTTTTTCTATCAAATATTGGATTTTTTTATCCTTTTTATTTGGAGTGGGAATAGAAAGACACACTATCTGCATTGACAATTTAGTATTGTACCTGACAAGAAAAGTTCTGAAATGAAACTTACGAATCATTTGCACTAAACTCGTGAGGCATCTATCTATACATAAAATGACCTGAAAAATCTTCCAGCACAAAACTAAACCACTTGTTATTATTGAAATTGACAATAAAGTAAAAAAGAGAGCTATCCACATTTTGTATTGGTGAACATGGATTGTATTTGTGGTTTTTTTTTTCTTTATCTGTTATTTGGATTAATGCTTTCTTTATAAGTGTGCCAAAACGTATGACAGACCAAAAACTTGTGTTTGGGTTGTATCATCTTAAATAGATGTTTTCGATGTTTTATTTGAAGAAAACGTGTGTGTGCGTGTGTGTTTTATTTGAAAAAACCTTGTGTTTTTTTAGAATTATTGAAAAAAGTTGAAGCAACTTGCCCCCCTAAGCCGAGTGAGTATCTGGAGAACTCGAATTCGAATCTTAAGGAAATCATCAACATCATATGACTGGAGATCAAAAGATAAATTATGTTCAATCGACCGAACTTGAAATTAATCTTATAGTCGGTTCAAAGGGCCGAGCTATGGAGATAAAACACGTGTTTGCATGTGTTTATTTGAAAAAACAATTTGTTTTCTTAGAATTATTGATTGAAAAAAGTGAAAGCAACTTGTCCCATAAGTTGGAGTATCTACAAAAATCGAATTCGAATCTTAGTGGAGTCATCAACATCATATGACTGGATATCAAAAGATAAATTATGTTCAATCATTCGAACCTAAAATCAATCGTGTTGTCGGTTCAATGGGCCGAGCTATAGGGATACCCTGATGGCTCGTCGGGTCATGGTTGCCAAATGCTTTGTTGGTCCCAAAATAATTGTAATAGAATTATGAACCAAGTACTATATTTCTTTTAATAAATTGTCCCTCCAACTTTTGTCCTCTTTCAATAAATCGGATGGGATAAATGTCCGATTGTCCGCCATAGTTTTTTAGTGAGAAAAATTCCACATTCTCTTTAGGTTTTCTTTATCCTTCACTATAAATAAGTCATTTCTACATATATCAAATTTTTTCTTGTGTTTTTTTTTGTGATTTCGTCATCTGAGTGTGGCGTGGTCTTGTGCGATGTTGCTTGATTTCGCGTCTTATTGCGGTGTTCGTTTGGTTTCTATTGAAAGATCGACTTTAGTCAATTGCACATTCAATAAATGATTTGGGCGTCAACATTGCAGATTCGAAAGCATGAGTATTCCGATAACTTAGATTTTATCATATTATTTGTAGAAATTTTGCAGTTGTATGCTATTAACTTGGGTGTTGTGAGTGTGCTAGCAGATTCACCCTTTACTTTTTTAGCGAGGTTGAACATATTATTGTATATGATGTACTCTATCAATTTGAATAAATGAATATCGTATTTTTTTGTAAAAAGAAAAACTTTTGTCCTCTTTCAAAATTAAGAAAAATTTGAAAAGGAAACAAATGACTTACAATAGTGTGGAAATTAATTTGTGGCAAAGGCTAGTGTGCGCAAGCTTAACATGTCGCGTATGATACATTTACAACATTTTGACAGAGCTTACACTACATCCGATTGTATCAAATTCAATTCAACATTTCAAAAATAAAAAATAAAAAATCTCATTCAACACTTCACCATCATAGCTTCTCTCATCACTCCTGACCCACTACGTGACTGTCCTCCTCCTCCCCATTTTGACTGCTCTATTTGCCATGAGCTTATGCCTTCATCCCTCTTTTGATATATATTCCTTCATTTTTGAAACCCATATGTGGGTTGGGGAAAATGGTGTTGTGTTTGCAATTTGGAGTGGTGCAGGACATAATTTCTTATGGAAATCAAACCATTAAACACTTGATCTTTTTTTCCTTAATTTTTTTTCTGATCAAACATGACAACTTTATTCATGTGAAGTCATCATGATTCATCAAAGTGATATCATTCCAATTAAAACCAAAAAATCGAACCAGAAAAATAATGATTCATCAAAGTAATGTCATCCCAATTAAAATGAAAATGGAATCACAAAAAGGGTAGGTTCAAAATCATATTTTTTTTTTATATAGAAACTTTTTATTTATTGAATTTGTTTTACGAGCCATTGCAATGGTTATGATTTTTTAGAAGGATCGATTCCATGAGATTGCGATATTTAATCTTATTTAAGTCACAAACTAGAGAATTAGTAGTCCATAGATCAACTCTATTTGAAACCCATGTTTATGTGGGACCCATCATCATCTTCATCGGAAATATAATCACCGACGGCGGAGGAGAAGGCGAGAGGGGAAGCCATAGCGTCGGCGAATAGCTGAGAGGTGGTGGATCCAGCGGCGAAGAAGCTTGAAACTAGTGGTATGGGTCCTAGATTAGCTGTGTCGGCGAGGTGGGAGGTGATTGTTGGTCGTGTTGGTGGTGTGATGTCATGTCGGCGTCAGAGGGGCTAGTAGTGGACATGTGGTTTTTATTTTTGCGGTGGCTGATGATTAGTTTTTGTTGTTGTAACAATAAAGATTGATTCTTGTTTAGAGAAACTGGAAATGCAGGAAGAGAGAGAAACGAAGAGGAAGATAAGAAGAGAGAGAAACAAAGAGGAAGATAAAAATGTAAGGTGTTTGTGGTGCATGATAATATCACGTGGTCCTTCAATTATCTGTTCGTTCACTAATTCACACATCATAAGCAACATGAAATGCTTGCACACAGTAGAATGCGCCTTAATATGTCACATGTATAATGACAATTTATTAGTTGATTGCAAGTTGTGTGTCTTAATGTGTATAGCCAATACCGCAATTTCTTTTTACCCATAGCCACGAGGACAGTTTCACTTACCTCATGTTGTTAGTCACATACGGAAAGCTTGATTATAACTAGGAAACCATTCCCTAAAAAAAAAAAACTAAGAAACCACAATCTCTCTATATATTGACTAGCGAAAGTACCTTTGCTCCACCTCCACGAAACTATACAAAATAATTAAAAAATCAATAAACCCAATAACTGAACTGTTGTGATCAAAATGTTGATTTGATGTCAAGCAACAACCATTGAGATGCGAGTTGGGGTGTCTATAAATTACACTCTGATGCTTAAGTAACTAAGAGAACACCAATAAATGTATTAAAAGATCTATAGTGTTTATGATAAGTATATCAAATAAATTTGTAAATATGCATTTTGTATGTAATAATACGTATCTCTGTTAAAAAAAACCCGGTAATAATAGGTAGTTAGTAGTTTATGAGTATTTATTTTATACTACTCCGTCCCAAAATATAAGCAAAAATTGGTCAACAAAAATTAATGTCTTTGGTTCAAATTTTAAACCAAATACATTAACTTTTGTTGACCCATTTTTGTTTCTTGGATTCTCCCTGCATACATCATCATCAACGAACGACTAAAAAGAAGGCTTATACTTTTATCTCCTCTGAATCTGCAATGCTGTAATCTGCATCTCCCTTAGTCTTTTCACTTCCACCTAACCTAGAACCTAGGATAGTTAGGAATTTTCCTATGATTTTTTCAACTGATATTTCGATATAGAAAGATCTCCTTATTTCTTCACCGCGGATTCTCGCGTCATTTTCTTGAAAAGATATTAGATTATGTAATAGGAGGTTAATTGCTAAGGATAAGGAGGGAGTTAAAAAATGGTTGGTCAACGAAACTGCCTTATCCCCTTTTTTTAGGGAACCTTATCCCCTATTGTGACCTGTTATATATATGTTCAAGTATTATTTAATATGTGGGATGACGACTTCACCAATTCTACAGTACTCGGTCTACCCTGATAGCAGAGTCAGCTCACGGGGTTGCTAATAAAGTAAGGGTTTAACAGTATCTCAAATTTTTTAGGCCTCATATAGGCCCCATAATTTTTTTCACTTTAAATATATTTTTGTAAATCAATTTTTTTTAAGAGTTTCACATCTAGCTCATTTAAATGGAGAGTTGTAAACTTTTAGTTAATGTTGTAAGTTTGGTCATAAAAATGGTTACTTTATTGATTATACGTATTTTAAATTTTTTTCTTTTGATTTTTATGAATACGATGTTATTTGTTGAAAATATATCAAGACAGGTTATATGCAACCAAAATATGCAAAAGTAAAAAAATAATTTATATTTGTATTAGAATTCAATACTATACTTTGCTATTGCAAGGTTTAAAAATAGACAAATAAGGTCTATATTAAGTATTGTTTTTAACATATATTATTAATTAAACAAAAATTTTGTTTTTAAAAAGTTCTTGCACTAACTAGATTGAGTTTAACGGAAGGAGTTAGACTTTCACAACTTGATGAATCAATATTCAAATATTGACCGAGAACAATACCCATATTTTGTGTCTAACATGCCTATAAAATAAAGTTACACATTTAGAGTTCTTAATTTTTATGTTTCTCTATCAACTCGGTTAAAAATGTCTCAAATTTAAAATTTGCTTTAGACCAACAACTATATTGAGCCTCATTGACAAAGCTTTCAATGATTTCACTCGACGTAATATAACAATTATAGTGACCTTCCCGTTTGTTAGCTCATTTGGTTTCAGAGTTGGTTGTGTTTTTATTGCTAGATGAAGAGATGATACACCAAAGTTAAATCTCTTTTGTGAATTATTGCTATCAAATCACGACGTACAAAGATTGCGATTTGTGTGAGATAGGGACATATTTTGTCCTCAAAACAAAGATTTTGGTAAAAAAGATTCACTTCATCGATTTATCTTTGCCAAAACTGAATATATAAGAAATATAAATGAAATTTGCCTGTAATTTTTTTTTTTTTTTACGGTAAACAAGAGCTTAGCATTTCATTGAATAGAGAATGTTACAAACAACTAGTGTTAACATTGAAGGGACATTCCCCAACAATTTTGAAGAGCTAACGCAATAGAAAAAACCTACTAAATCTTGATTTTCAGGACACACAAACTTTGCAAACAAATATAAAAAATTAAACCAAATTTCATAACCAAACTGTCCATCTATCAATAGCTTCCATCTTCTAATGCTGACAAAGGAGGTGTGAGAATCCAAAGTCTTTTTTCCTATCCAGTTACAGATCATTTTTTTGGCTTCATCACATGCATTTCGACTAAACTTGGTCTCGGATTTGTTCACTTTGTCATGCTGAACAAAAATCAGTTGGTAAAAGACAAAGGTTGTGTAGATTCAACCTAATAAAGGACAACAAAACTTGTGTGATACTAACCATCAAAGTTCAGTTGAGGCAACGACTTACATCTATCTAAACTTAGAAACAGAACACAAACCACAATACAACATAAATAACGCACAAAAACAACAACAAACACACAATAGATAAGGCAGAACTCAAGCAATACTAGACATCCCAAACTGAGAATCACCCATGGAGGTTTCAGCGGCAGACGACCCAAATATGGATCTGGTTGAAGGACACTCTTCAAAGATGTGCAAGCTTTATTTGGAGGCTTCCGCGGAGGCCTTTTGAGGCGCGATCCAGATTGGATAGGTTCTACTCAGTTTTCTGCAAGGCGAGTGGCTGCAGTGGTGGCCACTCCGTCGAGGTAAAGGAGATGTGATTTCCATGAGGTGGTGGCTCCGGTGGAGGACGCTCCAATGAGAGAGAGAGAGAGAGAGATCGTGGTATTTTGGAGAGGCAGCTCAGAGGGCAGATCTGATTTGCTTAGTTGGATACCAAGGGCAAAAGAGAGGGCTTCCATGGATGTTGTTGGCGGAGGGAACTGGTAGGAATGCGTTGTTAGCAGGAAGGGGTGTGGCAGTGTTGATATGGCAGCAAAATCGAGATCTAGATGGTGATGGGAGTATGGTGGCAGCAAGTAACAAAAGGAAGAGCCTCTATTACAGAGAGGGACAAACCTCCATTGCGGAGGGGAAAACTCTCCAATAGAATGGAGGGGTTGGACATTGGCTGTGAGAAGTTTAGAGAGAAGGCAGAGCCTCTCTCTCTAACTTTTTGTTACAACCCTAATTTTGTCAAAGAATATTATTAAAATGATAGTAAAAACCGATTAATAACTACTCTAGCATTGCGTTCTTTAATACTATTCACTCTTTGAATGAATAAACTACTAAGTTGGTCTATAACTTAAAAAACGGTCTCCAACACGTAATCTATCATTATTTTAAAATAGTCTATAACTTTAGAGAAATGTTAGGAACACTCACTTTTTAGCACTCTTTCTAACATTCACTCTTCTATCGGGTGAAACTCATGTGAGTCTCACCATTTTATGTGGGATTCATTTTCAATGTGTGGTATCCACATGAATTTCACCTAACAAGAGAGTGAGTGTTAGAGAATGTTAAAAAGAGAGTGTCCATAACACTTCTCTAAACTTTATTTAGTTAAATCCCTTTATCAACACCCTAACTCTATCCAGCCCAAAACTGCTTGTCAATCTTTTGTTAATGAATTTATCTCTGCCCAGCCCAAAACTGCTTGTCAATCTCATAGGCAGGGCCAGCTCTCCTGGGAAGCTCCTCCGGAGAATTTCCTCAAGGTGAACATTGATGCAGGCTGCAGTCAAGATGGAAAGGTGTTTTGGGGTCTTGTTATTAGAAATCATAAAGTTGAGGTGTTGTTAGCGGCGTCTAAGAAATCTGATTTGGTGGTTGATCAGGTTGTTGCTGAAGTCTTGGGCTTTAGGTGGGGTCTCCAAGTGGCAGCGGAGCGTAATCTTAACCAAGTTATCTTTGAGCTGGATGCGCAGGTGGTGGTAAACTGCTTTAAAGGCCTATCCATCTTATCTAGTATATCCCCTTTTATTCGGGATTGTCAAGATTTGTTTTCCAATATGGCTGATGTTTATGTTGTTTTCATTAATCATGTTTGTAATGAGGCTGCGCATGAGCTTGCTCAAGCTGCCAAGACTTTGGGGTCTCGTACTTGGGAGGGAAATTCCCAAAATCCTATGGTATGGCCCTTGTTTGCTTCGTTTCTGTCTTCTTAATGAATGAAGTTGATTTTCAAAAAAAAAAAAACTCTATTAACATTTTACGCCAACACCGTTAACGACGTCACCAAACAAGTGTTGTCGGAGGAGGGTATTTACTAAATATAGATAAAGTTAAAGATATTTTTGAAAGCGTATCATAGAGTCAGAGATTAATTTTGTGTTTTACTCCACACTCTCATTTAACAATTTTTAATTGTAAAAATAGCAACACTTCCGGTTGATTGCATGGTTGGTGTGGAATTTTCTAATCTATTTTGCGAACATCACATTTGTACACCATCTTAATGTAAATGTAAATAATAAGAAAATCTATGTCTAACACTATAGTATATCACTTTATTTGAGATTGAAAAAGCATCACAATATATTTAAGATCAATCATCCACGCGTACTTCTGTAACAACGGTCCCAACTAAAAAAGAACTCTTAACAACGAGAGACACAGATGCATGATGCATCACGTGTAATTCGAGGAAAAACTTTTGCCACCCAATCATTTCCCGTCACGTTTATGTAGTATTGACTATTGTTTTTCTTTTTCTTTTTTCTTTTTTGAAGAAAACTATTGTTTTTCTATTACTATACCAAGTACTTCTGCCCAAGATTTTATGGGACAAGCTTAGTAGTTAATTGGCCTTATTAACACATTATGTGAGCATATATCATCGGTTGAGGCAAAAGAGTCCTAAGAAGAATTGAAGTTATATAGATTTCATATTTGTTTTTGATCAAGGTTGATCTAAGGATCAATAACACCAACCTAAAATTTTAGACCACAAAATTTGTGGCCGAATAAAAACATAAAACTAGATAAAAATGAAGCCATCATATCTAAATTATGAGCAACTCATTGGTTTATCTCTTAGTGAACTTAACATGAGAGTTTGCAAGTTTCATATCCCACTTGGGTTGATCTGGTGGTATTGGCTTGAGATCTGGGAGTGTGCTCCTCCTAAAGGTCTCAAGTTATATTATCCCAATACTAATTTAGGTGGACTAATTTAACTTCTTCAAAAAAAGAGTTTGCAAGTTCCATACTTAACAAGTGCTTACAATCATTAATAATTGCACCTAAGTCGGAGACGGTGTCTTTCTTGCCATAGATATCCACAACCGTCTTTGAGTCCACTTCGAAGTCCATACCAAGCAACTGTAAGTCCCTCACCCATTTCATAGCATTCAGAAGCCCAAGTGCTTCCCTTGTATCAACTTCTGGTATGAGAGAGAACCAGATAATATGATTAGTTGAAATAAGTTAATTAATACAAATTAAACTAAAAATATACTTTATTCGGTCACATTTATAAGCAAAAAACTACTTTTTAACTCTATCGAATACTTTTTAGCTTTATTGACCGGAGGGAGTATATACCCTAAAAGCTTGGATACATTTTTTGCTCCCCACTTTTATAGTTTTATTCAGAACAAAATGAAGTGCTTTTAATGGTATAATTGCAATTTTGGCCTTCAAGTATCATAAATTTACATTTTTGTCCCCTAATATTTTTTCTCCTTTGTAATTTGGTAGTTTCCACCAAATTTTCTCTAATTTATACTAAGGTGACCTCATTTTCTAATGTGGCACCAAAGTTCCAAAGCCAGCGTAGATTTTTTATAAAACTTAAAATGAACTTTTTTATAAATCTTGTAATATCTCATGTTCATTGGGATCAAGAAAATATGGAGTTGGGTTCTACACATCTGATTTTTGGTTTTCTTAATCAAAATTTTAAAGAAAACGTTGATTAATAAATGATAACAAATAAGTGTAAATTTGTGGGAGACTACCAAGTTATAGAGGGAAAACAAAATAGGTCAAAATTGTAGGGGTGCTCGTGGGTCGGTTTGGGTTGTATTTGGCCAAACCTAAAACCCAAATCATAAAGGATACTCCGGTTTGGATGAGGGAAAATATCGACATGTTACCTCATTGAGCCAATTTAGAAAATAACTACCTGTCACACCATTAGACTGATAGTGGGTTACCTAAATTAATATCTCTTTTTGTCCTTTAAGTTTGACAAAAATATCGGGTTAATTATTTATATTTTTGAAGCTTCAAATATGCCCTTTAAGTTGATAATTTAATGCATTGTTACCCTTTTAAAAACCTGTTTGAAACTTAAAAACTTAAAAAATTTTAAATAGGTGCATAAAATTAACAACTTAAAATACCTATTTGGAATTTAAAAAAACGTAAAGTATCTATTTGAAATTTAAAATACTTAAAGGACTAACCCGATATTTTCATCAAACTTAAAAGACCAAAAGAGGTATTTAACCTTTGTTAAAAAATTTATTCTACATATAAAATTGGTTTTTTAATTAAATTTTTTTGTTAATGTGCTTGTAGCACACGTTCTTAATAAACCAAATACAAATTAAATAATTTTTTTTATAATAATTTAAAAATATTCAATTTATTGATGCAAATTATGTTTAAATTAAATTAGATGTTAATTAGTTCTACCAAAAAAATAACAGAAATTATTATAAAATTTAATTAATTAAATATTTAGTGGATAGGATCTAGTTTGCTGAGATGATTTTGCCAAATAAAAAAATGCTTCTAAAAAATCGTTTTGCCAAATATATATATAGGTTAGACGCTGTGACAGAGACTCGAACTCCGACTCCTTTACTTGTGTGGGAGTTTTTTTAAGACTATTGTCAATTATATATATATATATATATATATATATATATATCACTTTTTTAATTGAAATAAATTATTATAGTTATTTTCTATACCTAGTCAAATCAAATTATTTAGTTATTAATTCTTAATTTTTTTTCGTGATACACAACAAAATGTAATTAGATTAATGTGTCAACAAATTTTATGCTAACAATATCTTTATAATATACAACTCCTCCCCCATTTTTTGACCTCCAATCCTAGGTGTCAAGCTCTCACACCATCCTTGCCACGTCACATTAAAATACTATTTTTATTTTTACCATTTTAAGCATTCACTCAATCAGAAACATTAAAATATCATATCTCTTATTTTCCCTCTTCAATTCAAAATTCAAAATTCAAATTTCAAATCTTTTTTCCCTCTTACTTTTTCTCATATCTTAATCAACACCACTTTCTATTTTTTTTTTTCTGTCTCATTAATTTCAAACCTCTTTTCCATTTTTTCCTCACTTTCTCTCTCATGCACAAACTTTCCACCACTTCCTCTCTTCCCCTCTCTCACGTAGCAACACAAGTCCTTTTCTTCTTCTTCTTCTTCTTCAAAAAACACAAATAAATCCCATCTTCTTCTAACTTCATTTCCGATCATTTTTTGGCCTTCTCTCACTAAAGTAAAAGCATCATCGTCTTCCTCTCTTCATCCTATACGAAACTCACTCACTTTCCACCACGCCGGAGTTGCACCACCACCGTTGACCACCGTGCCGGATTCGCTTTTCGCCGGAGTTGCTGGTAGCTTCTTTTAGTGGCAAAGGTTAATTGTTAATTTCTGCTTTTGTATTCCTCATTTCTAATACCGAATCATTCATTGTTATTCATTTTGATCTTTGTTTGGTTTTTTGTTTATTCATTTCCGGATAGAATCGCAAGGGCTTCGAATTTCATCGCCAAACTCCAACTCACTGCTCTTTGTTTTGGTACCATTTACATGTTACCTTCAATATCAGGTATGATTCTCAAATTTCTTCAATCTATTTTATGTTTTTAATTTGATTTTCGCATTGATTTTAATTTTGTATTCCTATTTAGTGATTTTTAATTGTTGATTTCAAGTTTTTGTTGATTTCATATTTTAGGTTTTATTTGTTTTGCAGGATCCATTGTTTTCATGTGCATGTCCAGGCTGAAATGAAATATGGGAGAGAATAATTGAGGTATCATTCTTTATTTTTTAGTCTATGTACTTTGATTCATATTTATATTTAATCTGATTCACCACTTTTCTGCCTATGAACTCTTATTTTAGAAATACATATTTTTTAATTTATAAGTGTGTTAACTCTTCTTTCAAAAATCAAAGAACTATGGTTGTTTTTCGTTATGATATTCTGGCAGTGAATATAGATTTTTTAAATGAAGGGTGTAAAAAATTAAAAAGGGTTCTATGAGATTGGAATTTAATGATTGACATTTTCTTTGTTGTTAAAAAAACAGAGGTGTATAATATTATTTTGTAGGGTCATAGGTTCATATTTTAGGGAAATGATTGGTAGTATTTCTCATGAAGATCAAAACCATCCTCATACTTTCAAGGTTAACATATTTTAGTTCATTCTTTTCACCAGTTCAATTTTTTGGTTTTCTCCATTGGGTCGATTTATAGGTTATTTGACTTTTTGGATGCATGAAGTTGGAGAAATCTTGGTTCTATTAATTTATCTTTGGTTTCTAATGATTCTGTTTTGTGCATGTTGGAAAAACCTTCACCGATCCATCAAAATAACTTTTCAGAAGCTTATTCGGACGGGTACAAGGTATTATTGCTAGAAACTCTTTTATGATTGTTCTCTTTCATATTCAAGGGTATAATGCTAACAACAATTCTGTTTTAATTAAGGTGAAGATTTTAGACAAAAACACAATCTTGATTCAATTAGATATGCATGGGTATAATCACTACTTGGGGGTGTATAGATTTACTAATAATGTTGCTTGAGAACCCTTTGCATAAGTTATATGTTTATGGCAGTTTTGCCGCTGCACTTACTAGATCACAGTTACAATACCAAGTAATTGGAGATTGCTCTTTATATCAATTTAATGTTAGGAAATCACTTAGCCCTTCAATTGAACTATTGTGAACCAGAAACAGGTGGACATGTTGAAAAGGGTATGACATAGACTAAGTAATTTCAAAAACACACAAACCATTCTTCCTCTACCTTTATTTTCGATCAATTTCATCCTCCTCCCACTAAAGTAAAACCATCACCGTCTTCCTCTCTTCATCCTCTACAAAACCAACTCACTTTCCACCACGCCGGAGTTGCACCACCGTTGTTGACCACCGCGTCGGAAATAGCTTTTTGCCGCGCCGGAGTTGCTGTCAGAAGCTTCTTTTATTTTCAAAGGTTAATTTCTTAATTTCAGCTTTTGTAGTCCTCTTTTATAATACTGAATAATTGTTATTCACTTTGATCTTTGGTTTTTTTGTTTATTCATTTACGGATAGAATCGCAAGTGCTTCGGATTTCCTCGCCGAATTCCAAATCACTGCTCCAAAATTGTTCACATAACCTTCAACTTCAGGTATGATTCTCAAATTTCTTCAATCTGTTTTATGTTTTTAATTTTATTTTCGTGTTGATTTGAATTTTGTATTCCTAAAACTATTACCCTCTGATTCATGTTCTCTCTTTTTGTGCCTGAACAATTTTAGAGGAAATGTGGTTCTACAGAATTTGTTTGTTTTTGTTAGAGTTGAATTTGGTTTGTAGTAATTTGGGTAGAAATATATGGCCCTTTTGTTTGAGTTGTTTTGTTCTAATTATTATTATTATTGAGGTTCTGATGACTCTATGTTTGAATTATGTTTCTAATTCATAGATCTTGCTTTGCAGCTACTCAATGGACAAATGGAAATCAAATGGAGGGTGCTTTCACTATTAAGAGCATGTAAGTAATAGCTTATGATTATTGAAAGCTTTTGTTGATTCAAGTTTGTGCTTTTGTTTGGATTTTCCTGAATATTTTGTTTGAGTTGAATTTGTTTTTTTTTTTTGACATGACTTATTTAAAATTAAACATCTATTACATCCATATTCAGATCATGTAATAAACAAACATTCATATTCAATTTTAAAAATCTTTGTCCTTTTTTTTGTTCTACTTCTAAATCTTGAACAAGAAAAAAGTTGTGGTGGTTTGTTAATTCGTAACTAGATGTGGAGTTTTGAGGATATAAGTTGTCTGTTAATTTGAAGAAAAAAAATCTGGGTGGTTTTTTCAACTTTTGCTTTAGTACGTTTTTAGTATTTGATTGATTGAACTTTGTGTTTTTTGGTTTCTTAGGAGACAAAGGATGAGGAAGATGGTTCTGACAATCAAGATCTGAGTCAATGATGAAATAAGGTAGATTGTTCTCTATTTTATTTTATAGGTGTCATGAAATTAGATTTATTGATGATCATATGAATTAGATTGTTGTTGTTGTTGTTGTTGTGCTATATTTTTCCCTGTTTTTTGCAATCTTTATTTTCCCATGTTTCATTTGTTGATCTGTATATTATAGTTTTCATTTAGTATAGTCAAAGTCAATATTAGGATTCTAAAAATTTAGAGAAATTGAGTGATAAGTGCTTTGAAAGCTTACTGAAAAATGAATACGGAACTTAACCAACTATCAAAATAATTAACTAAGTAACTAATCTCTTTAAATTACTAACAACGTTTCATTCTACTATTTATATTGTGCTTCATTTCTTGATGTCTTTCCTTTATATGTTGGGTTGAAAACATACTTTTGTGGGAGATAACTGTAATAAAAAGATCTGCTTTGTGTCCCTCATTTTATTAGAACAAGGTGTTGCAGGACTAAAACACGGTTCTTATAACACCTTTCAATGTCATCTGCTCCCAAAGTGGAAACAAGTCTTTGTGACTTTGTCATTATGTTTTTTCGTAGGTTAATTATGTTTTTAGTCATATGGACTAAAACAATTGATATAATTTTTATAGGGAATGAATTCAACATATGGATTTTTACATATTGATAACTACCAAATATGTTTCTTTTCAAAGATGAAAACCATACTCTTGGCATGATTTTCTTTAAACTATCTTCGAAGTACTTGATTCGGTGTTGATTTTCTTTTCTAAAAGGTGATAAATTGAAGAGTTTATTGTTTTGGGTGAGTAAACTCATAAAAGCAATTAGAGGGATATGCTACTGCCATTAACTTGGTGGCATTTGGCATATGTTGGATTTGATCAAATAGATTTAACAACACATGTTATGCACATGTTTGATTAGTGTAACAGTTCTTTTTTTCTTTCTCATTTAGTGTAACTTAAAAATCTTTTCCTGTTCATTGTGCATGTATTTTAGACTTTTTTATATTGAATATATGCAAGTGGTTTGTTTATATGAAGTCAGAATATATATTATAAGTAATTCTTACTACTAACATATATTCAAATTTCAAATTTACCTTCCACTGTCATTTTGAAATTCAAACTTATATCCACTAAAAGATATGCTGACACACAAATGCTTGCATCATACATACCACACAAAAAGCAAAAGGGGTGATAATGGGTCAAACTAAACCATGTCTTTTCCAATACTTTCACATTCCTATGTTTGTCTATTTGCAGTATGTATTTGATGTCACTCATTATTTAAGAACTTGAATTTTAAATTTCTCATTTTTAAGAATATTGTTAATATCATTATAACTTGAATTAACTTTCCTGCTGCGTCTATTTTGAATACTGACTTTTGGAATTTGATATCGGTATCTCTTGATTTTAGATCATGTCGTTTTGGTCATTGTTATATATATGTTTATTTTCAGATTGCATGAACTCTAAGCTTCAACAACTTATTTGAATTATTTGCTGAGATCTTATTTAGTATTTTCTCTTTTCGTGCATATACACTCATCCTTAGCGAAAAATGTGTTTGAACCCTGATTTTATGTCAAAAGTATCACACATCTATTCAACAATATTGTTTGTTTGTTCTAATTATTTTAAGTCTTGAAGTGAGAGGCAATTTATGTTGTTATTAATTTAAACTTTTATTAATTAATTCTTAAATTTCTTTTTCTGTTTCAGATTTTCATGATTATGGAATATATGTTCACACAAGGTTTGGTAATATTTGTCCATATTAGGTTGTCTAAAGAATCTTACCAATATGTGCTTTAGCTGAATGAAGTTTTCAAAAGAAACTTCTGAGTATGCGCTTGAGCTGAATGATAACAACGAAAACAAAACAAGTGCAACACATGTGATGTTTCTTTTGAAGATGCTAAGTTGTACATGGAACACCACAAGAGTGACTATAATTGGCCTCTTTATGAATTTACCAATCACGTTTGTAAATAATTAGGTGTTTCTACAAATTATTGGTTGAACAATATGTTTTTCATTAATGAAAACTGAAGTTGGTTTCTAAACAAAAGTCATAGGATTTTGCTCAGAAAGGCAATAGAGTTGTGGAACAATTATTTGGTATATGTGAAAACAGTATTGGTATCAATTTATGTATGTATCAATTTTATGTACCTTTTGTGTTAGTTGCTATAAATATTTGTTTACTTATTCTTTATGATATTTTCTCATTCTAACCCCCAAAGACATGGGAGGCTATAAGGTGACCATGAGTATAAATACAAGATGGTATTTTAATTTTGATTTATAATTACTCTAACTCTAAATATGACTATTGTAAATGACTATTAATTTTCTGTTACACAAATTGTATCCCATTTGTTGAGTTTTGAATTGAATAAATGAAGCCATATTCATATTAGAAGAGGAATGAAATTCAAAACTTATGGATCAAACATGGTTTTTAAAAGGTGAAATTCCATTCAATAATGAAAATGAACTCATTGTAATTCTATTAGAAGAAGCTAGCTTTTTATTGCTCAAAAAAAGAAGAAGAAGCTAGCTTTTGTTGTTATCTAGCATGATTTAAAATGATATGATCATTTTTTTTGATAGTGAAATAAATATAGTTTTTTTGAATGCACATGAGACATATTGCATCCCTCTAAATCATGTGAAATTAAACCTTTTAAAGTGAGTCAACCAACACACTCCAAACCAAAACAACATGTTTAAAGGCATCACTCTAAATCATTGTTATGTTGATTACAGAGTTTAAAGGCAGCCCGTGCGTAGCATGGAAAATTCTATTTGTTTTTATCCATCATTATATACAACATAGGCTGACTACTCCTTTAAAAGTCATGCAATTTGGTTTTAGATGAGCGAGGGAGGAAACTGGAAGCTAGGGAAATTATATGGCTTTTTTCCATCAATGCTAATATTAGATGGTCACTATTAGTTACTTAATTCCTTACTTCTACAACTTACTAATTCCTCTACTAACATGAGTCTATTGTCATATCTTACGTTATTGTATATAGTTAACTGACTAAATATTTTGCCACTTTTTACTGATCAATTCATACAACACGGGAGGCTATAAGTATTTGATTTAAATTTATATTAAAAGTCCAAAGTTTCATATTCCTTAAAAACATCGGAGTTACATGTATTTGAATTAAGTTTCTATTTAATTAAGTCTAAAGTTTCATATTCCTCAAAAAACATGGGAGGCTATAAGTATTTGATTTAAGTTTCTATTTCCTCAAAAAACATGGGAGGCTATAATATTAGATGATCATTATTAGTTAGTTAATTCCTTACTTCTATAATTTACTAATTCATCTACTAACATGAGTCTATTGTCATATCTTACGTTATTGTATATAGTTAACTGACTAAATATTTTGTCACTTTTTACTGATCAATTCATACAACACGGGAGGCTATAAGTATTTGATTTAAATTTCTATTAAAAGTCCAAAGATTCATATTCCTTAAAAACATTGGAGTTACATGTATTTGAATTAAGTTTCTATTTAATTAAGTCTAAAGTTTCATATTCCTCAAAAAACATGGGAGGCTATAAGTATTTGATTTAAGTTTCTATTTAATTAAGTCTAATTTTCATATTCCCCCAAAATAGGGGGTCGTATTTGATTTAAGTTTCTATTTAATTAAGTCTAATTTTCACATTCCCCCAAAATAGGGGGTCGTATTTATTTTAAGTTTCTATTTAATTAAGTAATTTTTTTAGTTTGTGATTGGCTCAGGTTATGTGTAATGCAATTAATTTAGAGTACAAAGAATGTTACTGCGTTAACAACTTTGGTAAGGTAATTAATATTTCAATTTAATATCATATATCCACATAAAAAAAACTACATTCTTAATACTTTAAATTTAAATTAATTTGCGTGTTATTAAACAACAAATTTTATTAAAAGGAATTGCAAATGCTTGCTTTTAAAGTTTTCTGTGCGTCTGTTATTTTCTTAAGGGTTACATAACTTTTGTTTTGAAGTGCTAATAGGATCTACTAGGAAGGCTCTATGTTGAATGTTGGGTAAAAAGACTTGGTATATTAGTTAATGTACAAGTGGAGTTAGGTGCATGTAGGAAGTTTATTATGAAGAACCAAATTCAATGTGCGTTATTGTTTGAGAATCAATTTATGCTGCTATCTTAATTTAGATTTACATATGTAGTGTCTCTACATTGGTGATGTAAATATAACACTCTTGCACTTATTATACTACATGATCTTTAGAATAAACAAGACTGCATTGAGATTACACAATTGTAATGTATCTTGAGATATTTAACAATGAATCAACTCGATTGATTGTGATGAGATTTCCCTTTTTAAATGAAAAAAATTCCAAAACACGGGGGCTATAAATATTTGATTTAAGTTTCTATTTAGTAAAGTCTAAACTTTCATATTCTTAAAAAACATATATTCTTAATACTTTAAATTAATGTGTGTCATTAAAAAAATATTTTATTACAGAGTTTGAAGGCAGCCAGTGCATTGCACGGGTACTAATACTAGTATATACACAAACACACACCTCCTAAAAGAACAAATATATCTATAACAATATATAAAGAGAATAAATAATTTTTTAGGCTGACTTTATCATTATTTCAATTATACCTTTAAACAAATTTGTTTTTAAGAATGTTATATTGTTGATATTATTGAAAAAGATAAGAATTTTTATTATATTTGTTATATTATTGGTAAAAGGTAAGCATAGTTCAATAATATTTAAAAGTCACAAACATCTATACATATAATTTTAATCAAAATCAAAATTTCATAAAATATATTGGTTATAATTTACACGCGTTAGCGCAGTAAAAAAACGGATACCGTGTTCGTCTGAACGCCCGTATAAATAATATTTATTGTTTTTTGTCTAATAACCTAGTGACTAAAAATTTACCCCTCAAAATGAATAAATGAAAAATCTTGAGTTTAAACCCCAATTTTTACATATATAACACGATAATCTTACCGACGTCCATGAGGAAAAAAAAATACTATTTCTTATTAGTTGGTAATATTAAACTAGGAGTGGAGAAAAAGAGAAAGGAACCACGTGTGTGGACTCACTATAAAACAGAGGTAAAGTGTAATTGTCTAGTAAGCAGTCACGGATTACAAGACGCACTCATCTTCTGGAGTATATACATGGCTGCTGAGCAAGGTGATCGATGTTCCTCCATTGAAGTACCACTTTTGGATGATCAAAAAGTGTACCAAGTGAATGATTCAAATGGGGTGGTGTCAAAAAATAAGGATCAATACCACATGGTTCATGTGGGTAACGCTTCTTCATTCAAGACATGCTTCCATCTAGTTAATGCTATCTCAGGTTTCTTTCTTGCCCTCTCTTCATCAAGAATCACACTTATCATCTCCATATTATTATCTTGTGCCCTTAATTTGTTCTTCTTGATTCTTGTCTTCTTGTGTCTTTTATTTTTTGGTCTCCATTCTCAATGTGGGTTTTAAGGTGTGCCATATGTGATACTTAAAAATTATTTGAAACTCTAAAAATAATTGACGATTTCATGAATAAACTGACAATCTTCCTCGTCCTTGTGATTGATATGATGGTTTGATTAACATCACTTTGATAAAAAAGTAGGAAAAATGAATATTAACCGTATATTCGTTTTACCTTATTTTTGTTGAATTGATATCAATCAAGCTACTAACTCAACTATGAAGACGGAAATTGTGAACTATTTTCAAATGTTGAAGAAAGACATCATTGCAGTTTTGAACCATTTTAAAGTCATCGCCTATGATGGACCTCCTATCAAAAGTAGGTAATAGTAGAAATTTATAATTTTTTGAAATTTACAAAGCATCAAATGATATCTAAATTAAAAATTCTCAATCAAACAATGCTTTACAATTTCATAAACTAAATCGATGATTTACTCTAAGCAAATGACGAATTATGCCCCAACACATGTGTTACATGCATTTTGAGTTTGTTATTTCAATCGGTCAAACCTTATTGTTTTTATTGTGGCAGTCAAACCTCATAAGTATATGTCTTATTTTGGTTTATTTTCTTAATCAATCTTATTTCACAACTCTAATAAGATATGTCAAGACAAGACTATTTTATTTTATTCCCTTTGGTTACATTTATAATAAAAAAATAATTTTTTAGGTTCATTGAATAACCAATATATCTGCTCTGACCAAATATATTGGTTATTCAATAAACTTAAAAAGTTATTTTTTACTTAAAAAGTATTTTTTTTAGGGAATATGCCAAGACTTATGTGAGTATCTAGATCTTCCCGTAATACGTGTAATTTTGTGATTTTTCAAAAAAATTTATTTCAACTTTTTCTACATTTGTCTTTTAGGACTAAATTAAACTCATGGGACCCGCGATTATTTCAACTTTTTCCACATTCGTCTTTTATGACAAAATTAAACTCATGGGATCTGCAAGCGAAGTTGTAATTACGAATAGATTAAATCAACATTTTAACCTTCAACATTTTTTTAGGGGATTTTAATCATCAAGATTGTAAGTGGTCTAAATAAATCAGTTGTTTTAACAATGGTATTATTGTTGAATGGAGGAGGTTTAACTAGTATTTTACATGGATAGATTGTACAATTTCCACGACTTAAGGGTATTAGAGTATTTGTGTTCAACCTAATGAAGTTTGGCAAGAAAAAGCATATTAAGTTATTGTTATCTATGTAGTTGGTAGAGCAATCAAATTTTTTCGATCCATCGAGTTGACTCGATGGACCTATATTTTATACTAGTCTAACCTCCTTAATTATAGCTCTGAAAACAATTGTATCAGATTAGCCCAACCATTCATAACCCTGTGTGTTTAATATTGGATTTGGTCACTTAAATTTGTAGCCTAATGGAATTATGGGTTGGTCCGACATGGCCAACTTTTTAAGTTGTCAGTTGAACTAGGACGAGGTGGATTGAACTAGTCAATTTGACATTGGCTTAATTTTTTAAAGGGAAATTCTTGTTTACCCATCAATAAAAGGTGGGTAATACTACCTATGTTGAGCTGGACCAATCAAAACAATGTATTTATATAACATTAAAAATAATAAAAAAAAACAAATAACTTTGATTGGTGCCAACTCAACATGGGTTGTGTTACCCACCTGTTATTGATGGGTACACAAGTTGTCACCTTTTTTTAAAGTGGAGGTCATTCTATTCTTGTCATTGGTCTTAGACAGAATTAATATAATAAGAGGCTTACTAAAGAATACATGTGAATCTCTTATTAGAAAAAAAAAAAGAAACGTATGAATCTCGTTAAAAAATGGGCATTCTACACTATACATGAATGTATAGGTAGCAATTTTATTATCTATACTCTTAATTTGTGGTTATTTATAATAAAATGTGTGGCGTACACAACATGTTCTTATCTTTATTGATAAGTTTTTTTTTGATCAAGTAGCCTAATTGTTGGAGTTTACACATTTTAATTGTGGAGAAGTGGGGTATCTGGGGTTCGAATCCCAACCCTCACATATATTATGTATTTGTTCTTATCAACTGAACTAAGCTCACGGTTCTATTCTTAATTGATAAGTTAATATACTACTAATAAGCATGCTGTCTAAAATTTTACCCAGAAAAGTGCTGTATAAAAACATTCAAAAAAAGATATATTAATATCAACTATTAAAAATCAACAAAACATATAACATTGATTAATCTTTAAAAAAAAATGACATTGATTAAATGTGCAAGATATGAATCAGTTTAAATATATGAGAACTTTTCGAATATTAAAGAGTGAAAACAGTTGCACTACTTTATTTCCAATTTAATCTTCTGCAAACTAGTATATATTTATTTTACTCTATTAGATTCCTACACTGATATTCACTTTGTCTGCATTCATTTGCAACTATTTGTGCATAATATTCCATTGTATCCAAAGGATGACTGAGATAATGCTTTCAAGGCTGTAGAGATAGCGATATGTGAATACAACATTTTGTTTGACATAATATTTTATTGTCAATACATATGGGCACTGTTTTTCTCCATCCTAGTGACTATATATAATAACTAACTTCCAATTCAAATAATTTGAAAGATGAAAAGTTGAATTTAATCGTTATCAATTATTAAAGTGCACATTTTTTTGACCTCATTCAATCATGATCCAATGGGTGCCCAATTTGTTAGTTTGATGTTTTTCAACTTTAAAAAAACATAGTTCTCCACAGAAAAACTCACATTTTTAATTAAAATAATAATTAGTTAAATATAGTTAAATATAATTTTGGTCACATTATTTTCACTTGCTCATAAAATTGGTCCCCTTTTTTAAAATCTAATTTTTGATCTCTCTTTCAATTTTTTTAATCCAAAAATGGTTACGTGGCAATTTTTTTTTTTATCGATGTAGCATAAAACCCGTACATTATAAATCCACCTTGATGATTCCACATCAACCAGTTTTATGCCATTTAAATTACTTGCTGGGCATGTCACCACTTTTGAATCGAAAAACCTAAGTGACAGTCCAAAAAACTGAATTTAAAAAGGGAAGACCAATTTCGTGAGCTAGTGAAACTTGTAGACCAAACTACAGTCAAACATTTTGTTTTGTCAAATAGTTTAGTCGATAGACTCACAACATGTGAAGAAGTGGAGAATCCCAGGTTCGAACTCAGACCTCTGCATATTAACGTCGCTGCATTACCAATTGAAGAACAAAATAAAACTAAAAATTAAATGTTGAAAGACATTAATTAGCATGTTACTGAGTTTGATTCTTCTATAATTTCAGGAGTTGGTATAGTCTCAATACCTTATGCACTAGCATCTGGAGGATGGTTAAGCATTTTGCTACTATTTACAATAGCCATAGCATGTTGTTACACAGGCACATTGGTCAAAAAATGCATGGACATGGACCTTAATATCAGAACCTTTCCTGACATAGGTCAACATGCATTTGGATCAAAAGGGAGATTAATGGTATCAATCATCATGAATTCTGAGCTCTATCTTGCTGTAACAGGTTTTCTTATTTTAGAAGGAGACAACCTTAACAAACTAGTACCGAACGTGCAAATTCACCTAGCAGGATTAACAATTGGTGGCACAACAATGTTTACTATGGTTACTGCTCTTGTTATTTTGCCTACTGTTTTGTTAGAGGACATGAGTTTGTTGTCTTATGTTTCTGCTGGCGGTGCTTTAGCTTCTTCAATCTTCATCTTTTCTTTGTTGTGGAATGGTGCAATTGATGGAACAGGGTTTCATGGAAAAGGAAGGGTTTTTAGATGGAGTGGAATACCTTCTGCTGTTAGTTTGTATGCCTTTTGTTATAGTGCTCATCCAATTCTTCCTACTCTCTACAATTCGATGAGGGACAAAAGCCGGTTTTACAGTGTAAGTACCAAGCTGTTTTAGTAATTTCGTTTGTTATAATGAGCTTAATATATTTGAAAGAGCTTATGACATGTTGATAAGCTGTTTTCATCTTATTTTCATAGACTCTCTAGGATAGCTTATGATACCAACTTATTTCTAACACTTTGACTTTATTTTATCTTTTTGTTATAGAAATAACTTATACACAAGCACTTGTATGATAAGCTCTTATGCTATAGACGTGTAACTAAGCCGTTTCTTTCCCATGATTTCAATTGTAATAAACATACTAAACATTGGTCTAAACTCCTTTGTTTTGGTAGGTCCTATCTGTAAGCTTTTTAGCATGCACTTTTGGTTATGCTGCAGCAGCAATTCTAGGGTACTTAATGTTTGGAGAACAAGTTGAATCACAGGTAACATTAAACCTCCAAACAGGAAAGTTGAGTTCAAGAGTGGCAATATATACTACCTTAGTCAATCCAATAGCAAAATATGCATTAATGCTTACTCCAGTCATAAATGCCATAAAAATGAAGGTTTCATGCAATTATAACAACAAAAGGGTCACACATGTGATTATTAGTACATCTTTACTAGTAACTTCTCTTACTATAGCTGTGACCATTCCCTTATTTGGATACCTTATGTCACTTGTTGGAGCATTGTTAAGTGTCTCAGCTTCAATTTTAGTGCCATCAATTTGTTACTTGAAGATTTCAGGATCATACAAGAGATTTGGGTGTGAAATGGTTATTAACTATTCAATAATTGTAATGGGGGTTGCTATTGCTGTTTTTGGTACTTATAGATCTCTTGTAGATATAATTCAGAATTTGTAAGTTTCTTTGGATAGAAACATTTTCCTCCTATAGAGAGAATGGTGTAATCGGAACTAATTTGGCTTGCAAATTACTTTATTTCTTGGTTATATAAAATACTTTTATATCTGGACGGCTTACATTACATCTTATAAGGTAGATGTTAATTAGAGGTCTTGTTATGGTTTGATCATGTTTAGGAGATTGTGTTGTGAGAAAAAAAAGAAAGGTTTGTTGAGTATGCTAGGGTTGAAATGAGTCGAGTCGAACTCGCATACTTGACAACTTAAAATTCAGCTTGATATAAATCTTTTCTTAACTCGATATGTATTACCCTATTGTTCCTCTGCTTGTTTCTTGGTTTGATTCTCTTCCAAATTTGTATCATGTACCTATACCAAAACCTGCTCATAATCTGTTTCAGCAGTGATACTTGGTAATGCCACTTCCTCATGAATGTTTTCAACGTGTGGATCATTATTAATTTGAGGTCTAGATGATTGTGGTTGAGTATTCTATATCACCCGCCACAGTCTTTGGTAGGGAAGAAAAACTTGTCTTGAAGATACTAGTCAGAATATTATTGCTAAAACTTGTGTGGATCATTATATATAATTTTCTGAGGGGTATGTTTAGCAATAATATTCTGCCTAGTATCTTTCAGACAAATTTTTATTCCCTACAATTATGTCGATGATAATTGTCCAATGAACGACCAATTATTTTGAAGATATTTTTCGCATTGTTTTCGATTGTTCATTGTCCAGTTGCTCGTTAGTGACATGGAGCGAGATCTAAAGTGTTTAATTTTATTCGATCATTGGTCAATCTTTCAGTTTGTTCAGCTGAAGTTTGTCCCTTGGTTGAGGTTTAGTTTTCTTCTATATTGGAGTTCTCTCTCTATTGCTCAAGCTTTGCTGTGGTTTGTCTAGGAGGAATTAATTTGATAGTATTAGTACTCTACAATCCTTTATTCTTTTTAGAGTTTTCTAGTTTCTTTGTTGTTGTTTGAGGTGTTTTCAGGGGGCTTTTGATGAATTTTAATTTAATAAAAGCTTCTTTTTTTTTTTTCTCTTAAAAAAAAAAGAAAAAATACGTAATTCTATTCTTATTCAACAACAAATGAGCCAACTTGACACCTTATACCAAATTGTGAATGCAAATTCGCACCCAAAAAAAGATGTAATTATGATTCCTAAACTCTCAAAGAGCGTGCATAATGAGTCACACTTACATATATAATGGCTATTCTTTGATTTATGTTTAGTCTAGTAAATATCCTTCTCAAAAGCAGCTGCCAAGAGAAGACTATTGTCCTAGATAGAGTTTGAGTTCTTCCATTATTGACCTAAAGCAGACAAAGAAGCATACACATTCTTCTCCGCACTAGTGATCAACATCATATGATATAGAAAATACACTTAATAATCATTGTAATTCCTTAAAGATATAGATATAGTCTCTTCCGAAACAAAACAAGGTACCTACTAGATGTTTTTGAGAGTAAAGAAAAAAACTTTTTTTTTATTTAGTTAAAAAAGTTGCTTTTAAATTAGCTATTCCACGCTCTTAAATACATATTGCAATTTTCTTTTTGAAATAAAAATACATATCACAATTGATCACTTCACATTTGTCAATGTACAACTTTTACAATCAATATATTTAATTATTTATAATAAAAAATTATAGAAAATTGATATTTTGAAAATATTCATTGAGACAAATCGAATAACATTTTATAAATTAACATATGTTTTTTTTTTTAATTTCTTGGTGTTAATATCGGAGTGCAAGTTTGACTTCTTAACCTTCTAAGAAAAAGTTTACTTCTTAAAAAAATTGTTTTTATATTAATAAAAAAATATAGTCAAAGGTAATGTGAATGTTTATAGTCAAACCGCGACATGTATTTAAGAACATAAGAAATAATAAGGAAAGCTAAATTACATACTTTTAAATGGTAATAAATTATTTTATTAAATTCATAAACAAAAATTCAAAATTCAATTGTTAATTAATTTATAAAAAATGTTTATTTTTAGGATATAAAATATGTGAGAAATGATACATGTAGAATCTCGACCGATTTTGATTGGTCCGTCAAAGCATTGACCCACATGTTTTTCCAATAAATTGGAAATATACGTTTTCTCTTATTTACAAATATACAACACATTAACATTTTCCTCTCAAAAAAAAAAAAACACATTAACATTTTACCTTTTAACAAAGGTTTACTTGGTGATGTAAATCATTACTGAAAATTTATATAGACCTTTTATAAATTTGATATTAATTAATAGGCTCTAATGAAAAAGTTTTTGAACTTTGGAGAGGTCATGACTTCCTTGAATTTACACATAACTTGTCATGTCAACATCTAATGAATCAAAATTAAATTCAACTAATGATGAGTAATCTAAACTAAATTCATCTTAGATTTCAATTTAATGTGATATCGAAGCATTGTTTATTTAAACAAAATGTGATATGCAAGCATAGAATGAACCTTATGATTTAGTGTCAAACTCGGAAAAGGTTGCACGCCGTTTTCTGCTAAAACAAAGTAGGTTGCTTTGTCCATTTGCTGATCCATGAAACCAACCTAGGCCCTATTTTTTAGGTCATGAGCATGACTCATTGACTCCTTTGTTTGAAAATAAACAACACTGCACCTAAAAAGATTTCAGAGCATGTTAGTGTATGAAAATGTAGCCCTCACTAAAGTGTATTTATATAAAAAAAAAAACTATTATTCTACCATGTGGACGGATGAATATTTTGATGGTTTCTCTAAATATTTTCCTTTTGACGGCATGTTAAACGACTTAGAATTTAATTTTTTTTTCATCCCTTGTATTGCATATCGATAGAGTAATGATATTTGTACAACCATTTAATGACGATTTTGGTGATAACTTTATTTTTTTTATTTTTATTGGTCAAAAACAATAAAGAGAGAAAAATGAAGAGAGATGATAATAATATCATGAGTATGAGAGAAAATTGTCTAAAAATTGTCACAAAATAATTGTACAAATATCATTTCTCTAATGATAATATACTCCAAACGACAACATTTACTCAAAGGTATTATAATAATAACATATATAAACGGTGGAGTATCAAATTCTTCATAATTCTAATGTTCATGTTGGCTATAAAATTGGTCTTCTAACATAATGTAACTTGGTAAATCATAGTTCGAATCTCAGGTTGAAATTTGTCAACATTTAGTGTTTCACAATGTTTGGGACAAGATTAACTCATATAAAAGTCTATGGTAAAAAGAAAAAGTGAGACGTTTAAACTCTAGGCCGCAAAGAGTACCCTTAGCTCCGGGCTCATAAGATATTGGATACTTGCAAATATGTTTAGAGAATTGCTTTATCCACTCCAACAAAAGCTAAGAAACACCAATATTTTACGTTTTTAACCTCATCGGTAGTTAACTACCAATGAGAAAATCCGGCGGCAGTTAACTGCCGATGGGAAGGAAACCAGCGGCAGTAAGCTGCCGTTGCCATGTTTTGCCTATATTTTCCAAAACTTCACATTTTTTGATCTTAATGTGAACAAAAACGATAAAATGACATGCAATTAAAGTGAAAAAGCTAAAAAAAAAGGCAGCTAATTTTTTTAAAAACAGATTTAATTTTAACAAAAACTAATTCTAACATAGTTTTAATTTAAAAAAAAAACTGATTTTAAAAAATCAGTTTTTATAAATTGTTTTAATTTAAAAACGGTTTTAATATTTACGACTAACACGAAGGCAACCATTGATAACTATCAATCCATAACTAACAACACATTCACAACCACATTGTGTAGTGGTAAATCTGATATTTTTTAAAAGTAAAGTTGTTTGTTAAATTAAATCTGTTTTTAAAAAATTATTATTTTTTAATTTAAAAAACTATTTTTTTAATAAAATTACCTCAAAAAATAATATACTAAAAAGCTTTATTGTTGGAAAACAGTTTTTTTTATAAAAAAAAATAAAGCTGTTTTTATTAATAAATTGAAAACTGTTTTTAAATTAGAACAATTTATAAAAACTGATTTTTTAAAATCAATTTTTTTTAAAAATGAAAACTGTTAGAAATTAGTTTTTGTTAAAATTAAATCTTTTTTTAAAAAAATTAGCTGTTTTTTTAAACTTTTTCACTTTAATCGCATGTTATTTTATCGTTTTTGTTCACATTAAGATAAAAAAAAGTGAAGTTTTGGAAAATATAGGCAAAACATGGCAACGACAGCTAACTGCCGCTGATTTTCTTCCCATCGGTAGTTAACTGCCGCCGGATTGCTTCCCATCGGCAGTCTGCCGATGAGGTTAAAAACGTAAAATACTGGTGTTTCTTCTCTTTTGTTGAAGTGTGAACAACAATTTTCATTTCATATGTTTAAGGGCATGAATTGATCAATGTATACACTTTTTTTAGTCTTGTGTACATGGTGCATATGCAGCCACCTTTCTGATAAACATATTAGATATGGTACCTAATGTGTCCAAAGTAATTGCAACCAAGAAAAGACAAACACATTGATAGGGTTATGGAGTTTAATTTAAGATGATATATGAACTATGAAATTCAATTTAATGATGCGCATTTAGTCATTATAAAATTTCTAGACTACATTAAATTAACACATTGCCAACTGAAACATGGTGCACATAGGAATTCTTTTAATTTGTGTCAAATGTCAATAACACCTTTTTATATTTGGGAGATAAATGTTATGAGAGGAATTATGATACGAATGATTATTGAATACTACTTATCATCATTAATTATCCCCGTCACATTCAGAGAAGGTTGGATCTCATTATCCCTCATCTTTTTTTCTTATTGCTAACATCATTTAAGTACTTCTGTGTCACGCCATAGCATTACCCTTTTAATTCCTATATGTTCCTTCACTGGATAGTAGAATTAGAAAGAACACAAACTTTCTTCAGCATAAAATTAACTAGCCAACTAATCCTGTTTTATTTAATTAAATAATCAAACTATATCTTCCACTGAAGTAAGATTTGGTCCACATGGCACTAGTAAAAGTCTGAGTATATTATAATATGTGGTATAAAAAATGATGATTGGTTGTTAATAAGGGCCAACAGCATCCATTATGTGAATTTAGGCATTATGCCTGTTTCATGGCTTATAGAGGAAGAAAACTTACATGGCTCTTACATATTCTATACTCCAATCAAATGATACAAAAGTGGTGTTGTGAACCTCTTCAATCCAGTTGGAAAAGTAGATATGTGAATGTTAGATTTAATTAGCATTTTTGGTAGAGTAAGAGTATGCTTGCAAAAATGTTTAAGAGCATGAATTGGTCCATGTGTATGAGTGATGTATAAGCAATAAAACGATATATAGCATTCCCCATTTCGTATATATGTGTCATTTGTTAAATTATATAGTTATATACACTAAAGATCTAGTTTAATCCCTCTCAATTTTAATTTTTTGGTTACAAAGCTAAAGGAAAAAAAAAAGGCAAAGCAAAAACGATGAACAACTACACTCTACGAAATCAGGTTCTATAGAAGTCCGAACGGAGGGGCTTGATGGACCACGGAACAATGCCGGAGGAAGTGTCCAACTTAGCTAGAAAATCACCAAGGTTTAGAGAGTGTGGACAATGTAAACATGTCAATCTTATTGAAGAAGATCTTTGACAATTTCATCCCTCTCAATTAAATGCAAACCAATTCGGTCGTGATAAAAATGAATATCCAAATTATTCTCTATTAATTTCATATGAGGGACAAATTAGTCCCTCTTCTAAATTTGACCATTTAGTTGTTGACTGTATAGTTCAGAAGTGATGACGCATCAATTAGAATGCCAACATGGAAATTTATTGTGTGTTGTGTAAATAATTTTGGATCAAATTAGTCTCACCATATTTATTTTATAAGTTTTGATTTTCTTTTTTTAAAAAACTAGTACTTCATTATTATATTGATAAGTTTATGGCAAGTTGTATATATATAGGTGCAATATAGCTATTAGATTTGCTAAAAACTAATAACACAAATATTGTGATAAAAATTCCATTCCAAAATGCATGGTTAGCACGTGCCTTAAGGAGGTAATACATTGCTTCTAACATATATAATAATAATAATACATATATAAAGAGACATGGGATTGAGTTGGTGACTTCCCTAAATAGATGACACAATTCAATTCAGTTCTATGTAACGGTGAATTAATGCAAACGTGCCGTTGATCGCCGCAAAAGCCAAACACAAACTCAATAATAAAAGTTCGTTTTAATTATATCTAAATTTTTTCTTACTTCATATCATATTCTATATACCATTAATTTCCTATTATGACATTATTTGGTCTTTCTCATGACTCATATTATGCTGTTTATATTATGATATTATTCATTGTTTCAGAAGTAACTCTTTGTTCTCACAATGAAAGAAGCGTGGAGATTCATAATATTCTGCTGCATGGTGGTAGTTGGAGTGACACATGGTCATAGTTTGTCTCTAACCAGCCAAGGTAAAGGTAGAAAATGAAGTGCAATCATTGATTCTTTCGTATTTTTATCCCTTGTTTTTTTTTTTCTCTTTTCTTTCTTGAGCTTATAATATTGATTCAAAGATTGTAAGATATATTGGAAGAATAAATTCAGATGTGTTGTGTGGTTGAATTGTGATGTGCAGGGTTGACACTTGAAAAGATGAAGGAATTATTGAACTGGAATGGTGAAGGAGTCATTGATCCATGCTTTTGGTTTGGAGTGGAATGTTCTCATGGAAATATTGTGGCCTTGTAAGTAACACCCTCTTCTTCTTTTTTTCCTTTTGATGTTAATTATAGTTCTCTTCTCATGTGGTTTTGCTTTTCTCTTTGATAAAAATATTGTTAAAGAAATTGAACATATTACTCGAACAATTTTACCTTAGTCAAATTTCACTTTGGTAATAAATTCTCACTTTAGTCTTTCAAGACAAATTGATATACATCAAGTGAACAAAATTCAAAATATTGAAATTGAATTTCTTTGACCACATGTTCTCTAGAACTATATTACCGACCAAAACGGGTAATATAATTCAGAAGTTTGATTTTAGAGATTAGAGTATTTTAAAATTGTAGCAGTAATAATTTAAAAGACTAAATTACTCGATTTCTACGATTTTAAGTACTAAATTTGTGATTATATATTTGATAGAATGTATTAGTCAGTTGGCATTTCCTAAGTGTTTACCATGATATAGGTTTGGTTAACAAATCCAATTAAAATAAAGAAGTATCTTTTTGAGTAAAAAATAAAGTAGTTTAAACAAGAGATCACGTACAAAATAGAAAATTGGATAATATAAAGGAAACAAGTTAAACTTAAAATTATTCAAGTATTAGCTGGTTGAAAGATCCAATTAATTTTTTTGGTCTAAATTCGAATAAACAAGAAAAAAAATAAATCTAACAACTAATTACTAACATTTATAATTTAAAAATAACACACATGACTCACTTATTTAACACCAACACAACATTTATATAATTACATTTAAAAATGTGTTCAATTCACGACCACAATTGAATTAATCACAATTTACGACTTGAATCAAATTAATTGTCCGAACTAACCATAAACTTGTGTAACAAGCCACTTTCTTTTCATCAACTTTGTGTTGGGGGGCACTTTCCTTTTGTCTTTTGAGGCTTGTATATGATTTTTAGCTTGTATTTTTCCATGTATACTTGTTTTTACTAAAACATGTCATATTTTTATTGATATATCATACTTTTTATATGATATATTCACAATTTTACATGCTTTTGTGACAGGCACTTTGGCCAACAAGGGGAAATACCATACAGTAGGAAACTTCTACAAACATCAAATTCTGCTAACTCACACAAAACCAAGAGTTTTGATCACAAAAAGACTCCTTCACCTTCATCATCACCAACATCTTCACTAGTTTCTCCATCAGAAAGTCCCTCAAATTCACCATCACCATCATTTTTTCTTCCATCACTTTTAACATCACCAGAACTTTCTCCTTCACCATCATCCTCACCTTCCCCTGTGATATCACCTTCCCCTACAGTTTCATCCACACCACCACATTCTAGTTGGATTTCAGCACCTTCCCCAGCTCCATCTTCAAACCAAATGAATTCACAAAGTTCAAACCAAAAGCATCATTCTGTTGTTATATGGTCAACAGTTGGAGGCTTTTCCTTCCTTGTTTTGGTGTCATTCACAGTTTTCATTTGCTTCAGAAGTAGTAAGGTTGTAACTGTCAAACCTTGGACCACAGGGTTGAGTGGCCAGCTTCGAAAAGCATTTGTTACTGGTAATTTCTGATACTTGATAGTTGATACCTCTTTTTAGTTTATTTTCATAAACACTTCATGATAGCTTATGAAAATAACTTATAACTTATATGAAAATAGTTTGACTTTATTTTATATTTGTTATAGAAATAGTTTATATAAAAAAGCATTTATATGTTAAACGCTTAGTTAAATTGTTTATGCAAACAAGGGCCGTCTCTTCCTCCTTTAAGTGTTTATTTGAAATACGCATACTCATTGCACTTGTATGTTGAGTAGGGTTTAGGGGTAATTGTTGTAATCTAGACCATAGTATTTAAATACAAGTTGTACACCGTAAACCCTAAGCTTGAAATAATAGAAAGGGAACTGCAATCGCTTTGCACTAGAAGATGTAGGCACAATTGTCCGAATTCCGTTATCAAACATCGTTTGTTTCTTTGTTTGCAGTTTCGTATCTTTATTCTTTTGAACTAGAGTCGTTGATCTAAAAATGCATGATTCAGGTATTCCAAGTCTTAAACGAGCTGAACTCGAAGTAGCTTGTGAAGATTTCAGCAACATTATTGGTTCTCTACAAGATGAAACTATCTATAAGGGAACTCTTTCAAGTGGAGTTGAGATAGCCGTTGTATCTTCTGCGGCTACTTCAGCGCAAGACTGGTCAAAAAATATGCAAGCTCAATTCCGAAAGAAGGTATGCAAAGGCAACAAATATAGCAAATGAATCACATTTTTTTTGATGTGGTTTTAATTCTTTCTATTGTTTTTACTTTTTGTCTTTCAGATTGAGATATTATCAAGGGTGAACCACAAGAATTTTGTGAATCTTATTGGTTATTGTGAAGAGAATAAGCCATTCACAAGGATGATGGTTTTTGAGTATGCTCCAAATGGAACGCTGTTTGAGCATCTACATAGTGAGCTCTATTTTGTTCAAAATTTAGTTGCAGTATTTACATTTGATTAGCATTTGTTTTCAAAATCATTGCAGCTTAACATCATAATGCACCTATTGTTTAATATAACTAATGACCAGGTAAGAAGTTATTAACATAGCATTGATCAAAAACTTATTGTGTCAGAAATCTGAGTGTGTGTCTGTGAAAAACTATCCTTAGCCCTCACTTCAAATCATTCACCAAAAGGTCTCTTAGTTCTATTCCATACAATGATCTCAAAGAGTGCTTGACCAAATAAAAAGGGTTTTTTCATGAAAAAAGTGTTATAGAGACATAATTGAAAAGGCTTAAATATGTATAAGATACTTGCCAATTTACTGCTTTTTGTTTTTAGTCCTTACATTTTTTTTTTCTTTTTTTAGTCCTGCCACCTTTTGATTTCGGCCCTCGTTTTGTTTTCGTCTCTTAAATATTTTTTAGAGTTAAAACTGATTCATGTAATATGTAGAATACACGACTAAGTCCCTCAAACATGAGTAATATATGAAGACCTAAATGAATATTACACATATTACAAAATTTCAACATGAAATTTTTTACGGGAACTAAAATAAAATAACAAGGACCAAAAGCAAAAAGTGATATATTTGCAAGGATTAAAAACAAGCAAAAAAATTTCACCAGAGTAACAACAAAAAGTGATATATTTTCAGGGAACAAAAACATATTTAATTCTAATTGAAAATGATTATGGAAATTTTACTAAGCTTTTAGATATTGTTTTGTGTTGACACCATTCATGTATGTGTTGCAGTTAGAGAAGCAGAACAGCTAGACTGGGGAATGAGAAAGAGGATAGCTATGGGAATAGGTTACTGTCTAGACCACATGCATCAGCTCACACCACCCATTTGCCACAGAAACCTGCTATCTTCTTCTATATACCTCACTGATGATTATGCTGCTAAAATATCAGACCTTAGTTTCTGCATTGAGAAAGTTGATACAAAGAAGGGTTTTGAAAAAACTTCAGCAGAAGAAATAAAGGACAATGTTTATAGTTTTGGTGTAATATTGTTTGAGTTGATAACAGGAAAAATTCCATATGCAGTGGAAAATGGCTCTCAAACAGATTGGGCTGCAGAATATATAAGAGGACAACCACTGAGAGAATTAGTTGATACAAGCTTGAACTCTTTGAAAGATGATGAAATTGAGAAATGGTCTGAAGTTATTAACAATTGTGTAGATCCTGATCAAGAAACAAGGCAATCAATGAATGAGATTACATCTAAGTTGAAGGAAATTACTGATATGGGGCCTGATAGAGCAACTCCAAAATCATCCCCTCTTTGGTGGGCTGAAATAGAAATTATGTCCTCAGACATATGTTGAGACATCAGTTTATGGATTTAATTTATGTACAATATCCGTGTTAAGACGAATCTAGGAATTTTAAGTAGTGTAGGCAACACGTGTGTGTATAACATTTTATTTTTAAAGCATAAATATGCATCATAATTATTCTCTTCGATATTTTATATTTTGAAAATATTGGAAAAGAGGGAAAAGATGTAAGTGTATGTCTTAGTATTCCAGTTGTTTTATATTGTGAGCCATGGTCAGACTTTACCCTTCCTCTTTGTGATATAACTAGTACGCGGCCCGTGCGACGCATGGGTAGGATTGACATTGAATTTTTATATTATGTAGTACAACTTCAACATGTTTATCAAATACGTACGCCCAATAATCAACAATAACACTATTATTTTACACAAATTTATATAAAAAATGTATGAAATAACAAACAACAACACATCATAACACACTACTTTTTACGATAAAATACATATGATCGTGACAACACACAAAGGCTACAACATATGTATATGAAAAAGTAAGGATACATATACATTGACATAAGGACAAACTTTGAACTTGATCAACAACACCACGGAGTTTCCACACGAAGTCCAAGTCTTAGTCTTAATCTTAATCTTAATCTTAATAATATACAATTATGAAACATGTTTTAGACCACCAATCCTAGGTGTCAAGCTCTAAAGCCCCTATTGCCACATCATCATCAAAAACTAATTTTATTTTTACCATTTTAAGCATTCACACAATACAAACAATAAAATATAATAATCTCACATTTTCCCTCTTCAATTCAAAATTCAAATTCTTTCAAACTCTTTTTTCCCTCCTACTTTTTCTCCCTTATTCCTAATAAACATTAATTTCCCTCAATCTATTTTTTACTTTCTCTCTCATCAAGACAAATTTCTTCTGATCTCTCTCTTTAAACTCAATCTCACTCCCATTTCTTTCTCTCCACCATTTTCGTTCTTTCTCTTTTGTCGATTTAAAGATTAAACTCTTTGAGGGGGGAAGGGACTATGGAAAAATCTGGAACAACAACAAAATAATTTCTTCCCCTTTATCAACTCATTCCTCGCACGATTTCACTCCACCGCTGCTCAATTTCACTTCGCATCGCTTCATCATTCAAGGTACTTTCTTCCTCAATTTCGATTCTTTTTTCTTCATCGCTTCACACCCATTATTCCATTTTCTTCTTTTCCCCTTTCCCATTTTTTTTTTCCATTTTTTTTTGCAATTTTTCTCCAAATTCGAAAATACCCACCTTTGGTATGAAATTTGCTTCCATTTGCTGTTATTTAGTTATAAATCATCTCTCTAAGCATTCATATTGTTTATTTTTGCAGTTTTCAATTCAGGATCTGTTAAATGAAGGGTGCAAAGAATCACAAAGGATTCTATGAGATTGTTAGGTGAAATTAGCTTCATATCATACTTTAATATTTCCCCCTTTCACTATATGATTCATTATATTTTCCCCTACCATTAAAAGTTGATTTTAAGGTTTGTTATCAGTTTTGAATCACACACCTGGCTTTATATTTCATTCTCAATTCTTTATCTATGCATTTTTCTGTCCTTTTTTTGGATGACTTATTAAATCTATTGTGGGTTTCATTTTTCTGATCTTGGTGGTGAACTAATACTTTTTATTGCATGTTATAAGATTGTCAGTAGATTTTGAAATTTCTGGCTTAGCAACTGGTAAGGAGGTTAAACTGGTTCTGATTAAAACTTGTTCTGAACCAACAGGTTCTGAACTAAAACTTATTGGGACAGGTTCTGACTTGGTACTGATCAGAACTTGAAACAGGGCACAACAATGTAAAACAGAGCACAGTTATAGCAAGTTCAGAAGCAGGAATAAAGTGCAGAAAATAAAAAGAACACACAAGGTTTGTTAACCCAGTTCGGAGTAAACACCTCCTACTCTGGGGGATACCAATCTAGGAAGGAAATCCACTATTGGAATTAATCCTTAAGACTCAGACACTGACCCCCAGTTCCTATCCCAAGCAATCAACTTCCACCTAGTCAGACTTCTACTTAACACTGAGTAATAGAATCCACTATCTTCCTATTCAAGTAACTAAACCCAGCTACTTGAACAACCCTTAACAATACCCTGTTTTGAACACAATTTCAATAACAAAACTTCATTCGTACCTAAAGGCTTAGAAGGAATTACAACTCTATAAAACTCTAAACCAACTCAAAGCATATGAGTGGTGCACAAATAACCCTAAGGTTTTAAACACAAAGACTCAATTCTCTGATCTTAAAACTCTATATTTCGTAAGTCTTGAATAGCAGCAGCAACTCTCCTTATATAGCCTTCAGCAAGTCTCTTAATTATGTAGCCAATCTTCTGAATTTGATTTGTTTCTGAATTATGAATAATCCAATCAGGAAACAAATACAACTGCATAATATCTTCAAAAAGATTCTTCAGCAAAATACGAATTTGCATAAATCCAAACCAAATCTTCATTAAATCTTCTTCAAATCAATCAACATTCTAGAAGCCATATGCGTGGATAAATCTTCAATAAATCTTGCAAAGAATCGCACAGAGATCACATGAAAATATGCAGCTTCTGATGAAGTCAACAAAAGTCAACGTGGGCATCAGAACCTGAATCAGCTTCTGAAGTGCTACAGTGCTTCTGATGAAGCATTCAGCTTCTGAAGTCATTTTGAGCTTCTGAACAGCTTCAAATGTAAAAACTTGTAACTGAAGAATTGTTCTAATCATGGAGATGCTACTATTCAACCCTTTGGTTTTGCCAAAATATGCAGCCAACACCAAAATACTCAACTATCTCCCCCTTTGGCAAATTTTTGGCTAAAACCATCCATGTTCTTCAATCTTCCATAAAATCAGCTCAGCAATGAAGAACTCCACAATGAAATAACATAACATAGAGCTAAGCAGCAGACAAACATAATCTGAGCTATGCTTAAACCAACAAAAACCAATCAGTTTCAGCTTCTGAACACTGATACACAAATAACAGCTTCTGAGCACATTCAACATCACTTCAGGACAACTGAAACCACATAAAACTCTCCCCCTGAAGCTTAACAAATACATAAACAAACACTCCAGCTTCACAACACTCCCCCTGCAACTCAGCTTCTCATACAAACTCCCCCTTACTACTGAACCACAGAGAAAAATGGTATCAGAGCACACTTCAGGAGCTGAGCACAATTGTTCTTCAGGACCACTACACTTCAGGACCACATCATCACTCAGGTATATAACCAACTTGAACTTCCCCTGAGACACACACTCCCCCTCAAACACATCAGCACATCTCATGTTGCATTGGTTATGAATTCTGAACAAAACATGCAACTTCTGAACAACTCTAGACAGCTTCTAACCCACTAAACATTCTGATAAAACACACTCTGAACAGCTCTTGCCTGATCTTAAGCATAAATTTTTCTCCCCCTTTTTAGCCACAAAATTATGACAAAACACAGGTTTCACATTGGGGACAGAAATTAAATAAGCAACTGCACAAAAATTGGCAAAAATAATCCCAGTTTCAGACCCAGGATCAGACACAGGTTCAGGAACACTCTCAGCCTTAGCAAAACTGGCAGGTACTCTTTCTTCCTCACATCCAGCTTGCTGTAATTGCTATAAGTCCTTGTACAGGCAAACATTTGAAGAATTCAAAACAGACTTATTCCTCTCATCAATCTTCTTCTGAAGTCTATCAATTCTCTTCTGCACAGAGAGTCTGATGGCAGCAAATTCTTCAGATTCACTATCATCCAGTTTCTTTGCTATTCCTGGTTCATCAACCTTGACTCTGGGTTGCACAGACTTGATATTCTTCAAAACTTTCATGTGTAAATGACCAAGCATTTGACATATCTTGTCCTCTTCCTCAGATTTCCATAGATAACAATTATCTTCTGATCTGTGGCCCTTCATCTGAACATTACCCTCTTGATCAGTTACCAAACATTCTTTCTTATTGAATTTCACCTCCAAGTCTTGATCACACAATTGACTGATACTGATCAGATTTGAAGTTAGCCCTTTAACTAGCAACACATCATTAAGCCTTGGTAAACCATCACCAATTAAATCACCTATTCCAATAATCTCTCCTTTTGCTCCTCACCAAATGTTACATATTTTCTGGGATAAGGCTTTAAGTTGCTTAACAGCTTCTTCACACCAGTCATGTGTCTGGAGCAGCCACTATCAAAATACCAGTCCTTCTTAGATAGAGCTTTCTGAGAGGTATGAGCTATTAGACCAACAGTCTCACCTTTAGGTCTCCAAACCTTCTGAACATTGACTCTTTTTGGAGCAGGTTCAACTCTTCTATGATTAAAGTGTTCAGGATAACCATAAAGCTTGAAACAAAATGGTTTGATATGCCCCTTCTTACCACAGTGATGACAAACCCAAGTATGATTTCTTCTTTTGTTTATGAAAAATTTCTGGGGTTGCTTCTGAGGCAGCATTTGAATTTGCTTCTGAGGCTGCTTCTGAGGTTGCATTTGAGCTTTCTTCTGAGCTTTCTTTTGTGATTGCATCTGAGGTCTCATCTTTGATGTCCCAATCATAGAATCATAAGATTCAGAAGCAGGTACAAATTGTTTAACATGATTTTTCTCCTTGAGATTCAGACTCTGATCAACAAAACCTAACCCAGTTTTTCCTTGCTTCTGAACATCCAGAATCTCCTCCAACTTATCAGTTGCAGAGTTCATCATCCTAACTTGCTTCTTCATCTGATCAAGTTGAGAATTCAAATGTGTTACTTCTTCATTAAGACTAGAAATCTGTCCTAAATGATCATTCTTCTCAGATTGCAGCTGACACACAGTTTCCTTCTCAGTCTCTAATAATTTGCACAGTTCTTGATTTCTGAGATACAATTCTTCATAAGAAACAGCTGGTTCCTCAAAAATCAATTCTTCATCACAGGCTTCAGATTCTGATGAAGTTTCAGTTTCTGAAGAAGTTTCAAACTCTGAATAGACTACAGGCACAGACCTTGAGCAAGCTTCTGAAACCATAAGAGCAGCAACATGTTTGGCTGACTTACTCTCAACCTCTCCTTCTGAGCTATCCTCATCAGACCAAGATACAGCTAGGCTTTTCTTTTGCTTCTTGAGAAAATTAGGACATTCAATTTTGACATGTCCATAGCCTTCACACTCATAGCACTGCACACCTCTTGCTTGTTTGCTATTCTCTTCAGATTGTTGCTTATTATTGTTGAGTCTGAGATTCTGACCTTTGGTTCTGGATTTTCTGTCCACCTGTTTCAGAATCTTTTTGAACTGTTTTCCTACTAACACAAGTGCTTCTGATAGATCATCTTCATCTTCATCAAGCTCTTGTTGATCATTAGCTTCAGAATTAACAGCAAAAGCTATTCCTTTCCCTTTCTTATCAGGCTGTTTGAAGAAAGCAGTCTCAAAATTAAGCAAGGACCCAATCAGCTCCTCAAGCTTCATAGTGGTAATATCATGAGCCTCCTCTATGGCTGTAACCTTCATATCAAATCTTCTGGGCAGGGACCTGAGGATTTTTCTCACCAACTTCTCATCTGACATCTTCTCCCCAAGAGAATCAAATGAATTTGCCATATCCAGCACATTCATGTAAAAATCCTGAATGGATTCATCTTCCATCATCTTCAAGTTTTCAAATTTTGTTGTGAGCAACTGAAGTCTGGATAGCTTAACCTTAGAGGTTCCTTCATGAGTAGTTTTCAGAATTTCCCAAGCATCCTTTGCTACAGTACATTGCTTGATGAGTCTGAACATGTTCATGTCAACACCATTGAAAATTGCATTCAAGGCCTTTGAGTTTCCATGTGACAGATCATCTTCAGCTTTGGTCCACTCCTCTTCAAGCTTCAGAATCTCAGTTTTGTTACCATCTTTGTCCAAAACCACAGGATGATCCCAACCTTTAATCACAGCTTTCCAAGTTCTGCTATCAATGGATTTCAGGAATGCACACATCCTTGATTTCCAGTACTCATAATTGGTGCCATCAAGTAGGGGTGGTCTGTTGACAGGGCCTCCTTCTCTCTCCATAAAGCCAGACATAAATACCTCTGGATCTCACCCAAATTACAGGCAGGGTGCCTGCTCTGATGCCAATTGAAATTTCTGGCTTAGCAACTGGTAAGGAGGTTAAACTGGTTCTGATTAAAACTTGTTCTGAACCAACAAGTTCTGAACTAATACTTATTGGGACAGGTTCTGACTTGGTACTGATCAGAACTTGAAACAGGGCACAACAATGTAAAACAGAGCACAGTTATAGCAGGTTCAGAAGCAGGAATAAAGTGCAGAAAATAAAAAGAACACACAAGGTTTGTTAACCCAGTTCGGAGTAAACACCTCCTACTCTGGGGGATACCAATCCAGGAAGGAAATCCACTATTGGAATTAATCCTTAAGACTCAGACACTGACCCCCAGTTCCTATCCCAAGCAATCAACTTCCACCTAGTCAGACTTCTACTTAACACTGAGTAATAGAATCCACTATCTTCTTATTCAAGTAACTAAACCCAACTACTTGAACAACCCTTAACAATACCCTGTTTTGAACACAATTTCAATAACAAAACTTCATTCGTACCTAAAGGCTTAGAATGAATTACAACTCTATAAAACTCTAAACCAACTCAAAGCATATGAGTGGTGCACAAATAATCCTAAGGTTTTAAACACAAAGACTCAATTCTCTGATCTTAAAACTCTATATTTCGTAAGTCTTGAATAGCAGCAGCAACTCTCCTTATATAGCCTTCAGCAAGTCTCTTAATTATGTAGCCAATCTTCTGAATTTGATTTGTTTCTGAATTATGAATAATCCAATCAGGAAACAAATACAACTGCATAATATCTTCAAAAAGATTCTTCAGCAAAATACGAATTTGCATAAATCCAAACCAAATCTTCATTAAATCTTCTTCAAATCAATCAACATTCTAGAAGCCATATGCGTGGATAAATCTTCAATAAATCTTGCAAAGATTCGCACAGAGATCACATGAAAATATGCAGCTTCTGATGAAGTCAACAAAAGTCAACGTGGGCATCAGAACCTGAATCAGCTTCTGAAGTGCTACAGTGCTTCTGATGAAGCATTCAGCTTCTGAAGTCATTTTGAGCTTCTGAACAACTTCAAATGTAAAAACTTGTAACTGAAGAATTGTTCTAATCATGGAGATGCTACTATTCAACCCTTTGGTTTTGCCAAAATATGCAGCCAATACCAAAATACTCAACAGATTTGATTTGATTTTCGCATTTTAAAATTTAGCACTCACAAGGTGTTTGACAATATGTGACCAACAATAAAATTTCTGATATTGTTAGTTTTGAATCTAATATGGTTTGGTTTAACACCCAAATTTAATGGATAAAATGTGACTAGCAATAAAATTGAATCTGATATTGTTAACTAATTCATATTTTAGACTCACTATTACTTTTAAGGAATCACTTCTAAAACACCTAAACACACTTCCCTCGCTTAGGTATATTGCTTCGGGACCCTAACTTTCACTTTAGGAACTCATTTAAAGAAGAAAAGTAGGTTTTTCCAAGTCTGGGAAGGGTGAATGACTGTGCCCTCAAAACAACAAAACATGAAAAGATTGGCAGAAAGTTGAGCACGAGTTGTGCTTCCTGAGGGCACGACCGTGCGTGGTCATCAGGATTGCAGAAATCGCAGTTTTTCTGCGATTTCACTACGGGGGACCTTTCCAAACTCCGTTTTCGACCTCAAACTCACCAAATTCGTCCCTAAACATCTCCCTAAGGTTACCCTATCATTCAAACACTAATTTTCACTCATTCATTCTAATTACATCGTTCATCACATGATTAAATTCTCTATGCAATTACTTAAACGATTATCTCACAATCTAAACTCCTCTTCACAATCTCAGCCAGGCCAAATTTTTCTCACCAGAATAATAAATCACCATTACACTCCATAATATCTATAATAACAACACTAATTCCTAGAATCATAACAACCCTAAATTTTGGAAATAAGAACACAACAACACAAGTGTTTTGGAACCCTATTCCCCCTTTTCACAATTAACAACCAAAGATGAAAGGATTCTTCCCCTTATCTGGAATTCACTAAAAGTGCAGCTCTTGGCTTGATGTTCCTTAGTTAGGGTTCATCTCCCTCCCTCTTATTCTTTCTCCTGGTTTTCACGTTCAACTCTCCTTTGCCTCCTCTCTCTAAAAAACCCTAGTTTTTCCTCTGCTCCTCTTGATTTCTTTCTTATGTTTTCTATAACCCTAATTCTCTCATATTCTTCTCTATATATAGCCACTACTTGGGCTTAGTCTTTCTCATAAATTCTTAGACGGACTTGGTGTCCGCACCCCTAGCCTGACAACTATTCTTTCTGCAACTATACAACTTTGATGTTTCACCCTCTGTCTAAACCACTAAACGCTACATAACTTACTACTTACACCCCTTTTTTTTACCCAGCTTTGCTAATGCACCTCCGTTTGCACTCAACCTTCTTATCCTTACTAATAACACTATATTCTTCATAAATTTGTTTTCTCCCATCATTTAACCGACTGGTTAACTCCTCTACTTCCTCATCATTCATAACATCTACAACCACGAATAATTTAATTTAATAATATCAATCAATCAATACTAATAATAACAATAATACTAATATTATCCAATAATAATATTAATATTATCTTATAATAATATTAACATGTTAATATTAAAAATCGGGGTGTTACAAAAGATGTGTTACAATATATTTGTATGACTCACTTGATAGCGATGATTATATAAAACTCTTTGAAGGATTTAATTTACGTGAGACATACTATCAAAACTATTGAAGAGATGGCATTATTTGTCCATTTTAAAGATTTGGAAATGAATTTGTTATAATCGACTCTATGATGATTGTATATATAAGAACTCATGAAGAGCTTCTAAAGTTTGTTGGTTATAGATAGGTTTTAAATGAAATATGTTGGATGCACAAAGTTTATTTGAATTTGCAAATTTATTATGTAAATGAGATTTTATGCATCCAAGAAACTTTTATAGAAATTGTATTACAATATTTGATATGGACAAATCTAGTTGATTGTGCACTAGAATGATTGTGAAGTTACTTGATGTTAGTATAGATCATGTACTCAAGAAAATGATGAAAAACTTGAATTGGACCTGAAGTACCATATCTTAGTTCAAACGAGGACATTAATGTATTTTGTTAATTATATGTATCGTGATATTTTGCTTTTGTCAATATTAGTAAATACATATATCAGAACAAAGTCACACACACATTTTGTATCTTAGAGAAACAACATAATTAAGGAAAATAAGAATGCTCTTTTATTAAGGATTATGAGTTTACACATACGAGAAATTTGTGGTTTTCTCATTCTATAAGGAGACTCTTTCAACAACTCAATCTGAAGATAATATCTCAAGCACTTCAAATTTGGAGAAGAGTATCAAGATAAACCAGATCTTTGTACAAAGTCATCGCCAATTAAAGCTTTTGTGTAACTAGTATAAAAGATTATTTGACATTCTTCGTCTCATATATAATTGTCATTATGAGGGGGAGAGATAAATGTGTCCTGCACTCTTTTTCCCTTAACCATGGTTTTATCCTATTGGGTTTTCCTTGTAAGGTTTTTAACGAGGCAGATTACCACACAAAATGATGTTGTACTTTTTTTCTTTTACTAGAATTTTTTCCCACTGAGTTTTGTGTAGTAAGGTTTTAATGAGGCATATCCTCGATGAACATCCAAGGGGGAGTGTTATGAATAATATAAGTGGATGTCCATATAGCAATTAGGTTAATGAGTCATACTATTAGCTCATACATACTATTGTGCTTGTTTCTCAAGTCATCGGTGTTTGTTTCCCAAGTCAATGTATTTGTCTATAAATATAGCTTACATGTAACCTAATTGTACATCACAAGAGAATAAAATAATACCTTCTTCTCTCTTCCTCTCCTTCTCTCTTCTTCTCATTCTCTCTATTCTTGTTCTTATTCTATGAGTTTCGTAACAATATGTGCATTACTAAAAAAAATAAAATATGTGTAGATGAGAGAAATATGGGAGAAATAAGTTCAGATGAGAGAAGTTGCAAATAGAGTTAGCTCCTATTTGGATTAGGCTTATTTTGAGCTTATGAAAAACAACTTATATAGATAAATAAACTTTTATGTATTATTCACAAGTTGCTAAAAAAATGTATAAATTAATCCAATTGAAGTGCTTGAGATATAAATAGTTTATAAATGGGTCATACAATATAATCTCTTTGTAAATATTGTTTATGAAAAAAAAACAGTTTATAAAGATACAATTTTTATTAGGGGATTTATAAATTAACATAAAAATTTATTTATTTACATAAACTATTTTGCATAAACTCAAAATAAACTTAATCTAAACGGTTACTTAGTATTTCTTGGGTTTGCTTAAGCTGAGAGATATGGGAGAAAGAACAAAATCGTGGGGAACCTTCAATCTTTGCCGAAGACAATGTGATAAAGCTTTTTCTTCTTTCTTTCGATTAGTATATGCAACATGATAAAGCTTTATAACATATGTTGAGTGGCAATGCACGTAGAAATATACAATATGTTCAGCGTGTAGAATGAGTAGCAAAAAATTTGCTAATGTTTTTTTCTTACCGAACAAAGTTAGTTATTTTTTTAAATTATATATGATCTTACCTGATCAGAAATGGACTACCGGTGCAGTTTTGAGTAGGAAGGTGATTAGTGTTTGTTGTTGATTGGAATGGCGGGGGGTGTGTACCTGCAGACACTCCGACGCTCAAGTCAGTATTGAGTTTGAAGAGGGGGGATTAGAGAATGAGAAGAGTCTAACCTTGGGGACTGCTGAGAGTCCCCTTTATATAGAGGTGGGTGTTGCAGGGCCGTTGTCTGGTACACGTGTGGCTCGACGGTTACGAGTTCAAAGGAATCGTAACCGCCGAGCGTGCGAGAGACATGAATAGAGACGTTACTGAACGTTTGAATAAGTCTCTGTTTGCTTGGAGCACCCTCCTCGCGGGGAGGAGGTGTGTTGCGAGTAATTTTCCAGAAGTTGGATCTGGGTCAGTTTGTATTGGGCCTAAGTAAATGGGCCTAGTGCATTTGCTCGCTCCAGAACAGAAGTTCCCCCAAGTAGTTGCTTTTGACAAAGAGTGATGACTTTGAAAGTGCAAAGGCCTTTTTCGAGAGGAGTCTTTTTGGAGGTGAAGACCTCTGTTGTTTGAAGAAGAAATATTCGCAAGGAATTAGTTCGCATGAGGGACAAAATGCTCGCAGAGGAGCGAACTGACCCGTTTTGGAATGGTGATGTTCACAAGAGAATGTGAGGCTCCTTCTTACTAAGGATATAAGAACATATTTCCATGGTCGCTTGAGGAGTTCAGATTGAGGAAGATTAAGAACGTTCAATTGAATCTTGAAATCGAGGAAAATCAAGAATGATCAATTGAATCTTGTTCAGAGATTTTTGCATGCTGGGATCGTTGAGAAGCTCGCTCTATCATGGTTGGAACGAGCTTGTTAGGTTGGGGGAAACCGTACTTGTTCACCAGCCTGCCCCTCGATCACTGCGTCGGTGAGGTCACAAGATTCCCTTGTCAGATAGTTTGTCGTCTGTCCATCTTCATTTAATGCCCATGTCTCGAGGACGTGAGTGAGGGGACAGAACGTTTGGGCTTTGGCTGCCACGTGTAAAGGCTAGTAAAGCACTTGATTACATAGACCTTTGTTGGAACAAAATGTGTTTAACAAGTCTCTTATAAAGTAAGGGGGAGAATGTTGAAACATTTATGTGTAAACATATCTCTCTTTATGGTTTTGATGATAACAAAGTATTAAAGAGAAAATTGGTTATTTGCTAATGCTTTGTTCAAGTGTTTCAGAACCACATGCTTAATAAGTATTGATTGATAATGGTTATGAAGAACAAGCTAAAGAGCAAGAAGGAAAGCCAAGAAGCATGGTTGCAAAGCTAAAAAGAAGTGCTCCTGAAGTAAGAGCTTCTGAAGAGGTCCTGAACAAGTGCTACTGAAGTGAAGCCTCTGAAGTACTCCTGAAGTGGTTCTCCTGAAGTGCAGCTTCTGAAGTCTGAAGGCAGCTTCTGAAGTCTGGGTGCCTCTGATGAAGTCAACACAACAGTCAACTCCTGAAGCCAGCTTCTGATCCGTACAACTGAAGCAGCTTCTGATCACTGTTCACTGAGAAGCTTCTGAAGCTGATGTGGCATGGATTTTTACCAGTACTGTGCGCATTTAATGCCTGGATGTGTCAGAACAACTCAATGGAACAGTTGTCTCCCTGACCCAAACATTCTCCAGTTTTTAAGGTGGGCCAATTCAAAAATGGCACCTGCCCTGTTCTGACAGATAAAGTGCAGCACACAATTGCAGCAACCTAGTCCAATTGCAACGGCTAATTTCCTGAATTCCAGCAAATCTTCAACAGCTCTATTTTTATTTATAAAAGGAGGAAGATTTGAAGAAGAAAAAGAGGAAGACTCTTTGAAACGCATTGCTGAAACCTTGCTCTGTTTTCTGTGTAAAAACTGTCAAAGTTCAAATCTCTTAGAAATTATTCAGTCTTTGTAACTTAGAATTTCTAAAGGTTAAGAGTCTTAACCTGTGTTGTATTAAGAGAACACCTCTGATATTTGATCAAGTGTTCATCCCAAACTCCTTTACTTGTAAACCAGTTTGGTCCCTAAAGTCTTAGCCTGTATACTAAGCATTTGTAACCTCATTCCTTTGTGGTCTGAGTCAGAAGTCTCTTGTCTTTGTGACTTGAGCATTGGGAAGTCTCTTGTCTTAGTGACTTGAGCATTGGAAGCCTCTTCCTTGGTGGTTGAGCATAGAAGTCTCTTTCTTAGTGATTGAGCAACTAGAAGTCTCTTCCTTAGTGGTTGAGCATTGTGTAATCTTCAGATTATAGTGAAACTCTCTTGTTGGATACAAGGGGACAGGACTACTTCTCACATTGAGAAGGAACCTGAATAATTTCTGTGTGCTTCTCTTTACCCTTCTCTTTTCATTACTGAATCCGCTGCATAACTTCTGATAACAGTTCAGAACTGATTCATATCAGCTTCTGAACTTAATCTTAAGTTTGAAAAGATAAGATAACAAGTTTTAGAGTCACACAATTCAACCCCCCCTTCTTGTGTGTGTTTTTCTCACCTTCAGTTGGTATCAGAGCTCTGGTTCTGATATTAACACTTAACAGTGTGTCAGTAGGATCCTGAGAAAAACATGGCCTCAACTAGTGATTCACATCCACCATCTCCCAGAAATCCACCATCTCCCAGAAATCAAAGAAATGTACAATATGACTATAGTACTGAAGAAAAGAAGTCTAGGTCACACAACAAACCTCCTATGTTTACTGGTGACCCAGAAAAATTCTCTTGGTGGAAGAGTAAAATGTATAGTCACATTATTGGGATTGATGATACTCTATGGGATATTATTGAAGATGGAATCTCAATACCTGTAGATGAAGAAGGTGTTGCTGTCAACAGAAGAACTCTGAGTGATGCAGAAAGAAAGATCTATAGGAAGCATCATCATGTGAGAGGAATCATTGTGGATTCATTACCTCATACTGAGTATCAGAAGCTGAGTGACAAGTCAACAACCAAAGCAATATTCACATCCCTCTGCTCTAACTATGAAGGTAATCAGAAGGTTAGAGAAGCTAAGGCAAACATACTTGTTTAGCAATATGAACTGTTCAAAATGAAAGAGGATGAAAATATTGAGACTATGTTCTCAAGATTTCAGACTCTGGTTTCTGGACTTCAGATTCTGAAGAAGAGTTATACCACAGCTGATCATGTGAATAAAATCCTTAGAAGTCTGCCATCCAAATGGAGACCTAAAGTGACTGCCATTGAGGAAGCTAAGGATCTGAACACCTTAAGTATTGAAGATCTTATAAGCTCTCTCAAAGTGCATGAACTGGGACTCAATGAGGATGAGTCTGTTAGAGAATCAAAAACATTGGCTCTGAAGTCTAAAAGAAAACCTGCTAAAGCTTTGAAAGCAATTGAATCTGAAGAAGAGTTTCTTGAGGGAAATTCTGATGAAGATTCAGATGCTGATGAGCTTGCAATGATTTCTAAAAGACTTCAGTATCTGATGAACAGAAAGAAAAAGTTCTCTAACAGAAGCAGTAACTTCAGAGGATCTGGTTCAAATTCAAAGAGGGATACCCAAAAAGAAAGCTGCTACAACTGCAAAAAGCCTGGCCACTTCATTGCTGACTGTCCTGATCTTCAGAAAGAAAAATCAAAGGAAAAAGCAAAGAAGTCCAGCTCAAAATCCAGCAGTTTCAGAAATAAGCTCAAGAAGAGTCTCATGGCTACATGGGATGATCTGGACAATGAGTCAGAATCTGATGAGGAAGAAGCAAACCTGGCCCTGATGGCAATTGCATCTTCTGATGCAGAATCATGTTCAGATTCTGATGAAGAAGATGAGGTATATTCTGAACTCTCTAGATCTGATTTAATTGAAACAGTTAATGATCTTATGAGTCATCTTAAAAGCAAGTTAAAAGAAATTAAGTCTTTGAAAAATCAAACAAACTTGCTGTCTGAGGAAAACCTTAAACTTCAGAATCAAATTTTTGAATATGATGAGGAAGTTGAGGAACTCAGAAAAGAGGCTCATAAGAAATCTGAAGAGGTTCCTAATGATCAGGAAATAGCTCTTCAGGATTTCATGTTAACTGGATTCAATAGAACTAAAATTGCCTCCATGATGTATAATATGATCAGAAACAAAGGTGAAGGCATTGGCTATGATGCATTTAAACCTTCAAATGAATTAAACACACCTTCATGTTCTGAAAATATTTTAAAAGGCAATGGTATATGCTTTGTGTCTGCTTCTGATAATTCTGAGAAATTGAAAGTATCAGAATCTGAGACTAAGCCAGAAGTTCTGAACAACTCAGACTCTGAAGCTTCTGAACCTAAGGGTAAGATGAAGGCAACTGTTAAAACCTTGCCTAAATCTAAGCCAAAAGGTCCTAAGCCTAAGAGTAAGAGGAAATCAGACTCTGAATCTGAAAAGGTTCAGAATCTGAAATGTTCAGAACCTGGAACCAGTAAGTCTCAGAATCTGAATAATTCTGATTCAATTTTTTCTAAGACTGGGTTTATTAAAGCTTCAAAATCTCAGAATGTTAGGCAAAGCAAGCCAAAGCAAACCAATCAGTTTTCTGCTTCAAACTGTTTTAAGAAAGGCAAAACTGAAGCTTGCCTTGTGCCTGAAGTAAACAAAGTCAGAATTCTGAAGAGACCAGAACCAAAGTACTCAAAAGGTCAGACTCTGAACAAATCAGAACCAAAGACTTTCAAGTCTCAGGTTCTGAAGAAGTCTGAGTCCAAACCTTTGAGAACTCAGGTTCTGAAGCACTCAGGTTCTGAAAGTCAAACTTATTCAAGATATAAGGATTCATATCCTAAGTATCAGAACAAGTCTGAATATCATAACTTCAGACACAAGAAGCCAAAACCTTTCAGGACTAACCCCAAAGGACCCATGAAAATCTGGGTACCTAAGTCTGAGATTATTTCAATTGCAGATATGCTTGTCATCCAAAGAAAAGGAAAGGTCCTGGTACCTGGACAGTGGATGCTCGCATCATATGACAGGGGACAAGTCTATGTTCCAAACCCTAAACTCTGAAAGAGGGAGGAACTGTGGGGTTTGGAGGAAGTCAGAAAGGAAAGATCATTGGTACTGGTAAGATAGGTAATTCTTCCCTGTACATTGATAATGTTTGGCTGGTAGATGGACTGAGACATAATTTACTTAGCATAAGTCAATTATGTGACAGTAATTATGAAGTCCTGTTCAATAAGAACACTTGCACTGTAATCAGTAGCAAAGATAAGTCTGTAGTGTTCAAAGGCAGCAGGAAAAACAATGTTTACAAAATTAATTTTTCTGAATTGGTTCAGCAGAAGGTAGTTTGCCTTCTGTCTGTGAGTGATGAGAAATGGGTCTGGCACAAAAGGCTGGGACATGCTAACTGGAGACTCATCTCCAAGCTTAGCAAGTTACAGCTGGTCAGAGGCTTGCCCCAAATTGATTATCACTCAGATGCACTGTGCAGTGCATGCCAAATTGGAAAGTTTTCTAAAACTTCTTTTAAACCAAAGAACATTGTTTCCACCTCAAAACCTCTAGAACTCCTTCACATTGATTTGTTTGGTCCTGTTGGAACTGCTTCAATCAATGGGAAGAAGTATGGACTTGTGATTGTTGATGATTATAGTAGGTGGACTTGGGTTAAATTCCTCATAACCAAAAATGAAACATATGATGTGTTTTTCAAATTCTGCAAACAAGTACAAACAGAAACTGATTTGAAAATTTTGAAAATCAGAAGTGATCATGGTGGTGAATTTGAAAATGAACCTTTTGAAAACTTTTGTGAAGACCATGGAATTTTCCATGAGTTCTCATCTCCTAGAACTCCACAACAAAATGGAGTTGTAGAGAGAAAGAACAGGTCTTTACAAGAGATGGCCAGAACCATGATCCATGAGTCAAAAATTGCTAAGTACTTTTGGGCAGAAGCTGTAAACACAGCATGTTATATTCAGAACAGGATCTATATCAGACCCATTCTGAATAAAACTTCATATGAATTATTTAAAGGAAGAAAACCAAGTATTTCTTATTTTCATCAGTTTGGTTGTACATGTTACATACTAAACAATAAGGTCTACCTAAAGAAATTTGATGCCAAGGCTCAAAAGGGTACCTTTTTAGGATACTCAGAGAGATCCAAGGCATACAGAGTGTATAATTCTGAAACACATGTTGTTGAAGAAGCTATACACATTAGGTTTGATGATAAGAAGCCTGGTAGTGAAAAACCAGAGCTGGTTGAGAGTTTTGCAGATGTCAGAATCTCAGAAGAGCCTTCAGAAGCTGAACCCAGTTCAGGTTCTGATGAAGGTTCAGAAGCTGAAAACAATGAAGACTCTGAGAAACTCTCCAGCAATGACACTACTCCTAATGCTAATCAAGACCGGCATGGTTCTGAACAAATCCCTGATGGCCCTTCAGAAGCTAATCCACCCAGAACCTCATTCAAGTACAAGTCTTCACATCCTGAGGAGTTGATCATTGGAAACAAGAACAGTCCAAGGAAGACAAGATCAGCATTCACTCAGAATGAGTCCACGCTTGGCCTGTTATCCATGATTGAACCTACAACTACTGATGAAGCACTTGCAGATGATGGTTGGATTGTAGCAATGCAAGAAGAGCTGAACCAGTTTCAAATGAATGATGTATGGGATCTTGTGGCAAGACCTGATCAGAAGAACATCATTGGAACAAAATGGGTGTTCAGGAACAAGCTCAATGAACAAGGAGAAGTGATCAGAAACAAGGCTAGATTAGTAGCTCAAGGGTACAGCCAGCAAGAAGGAATTGACTACACTGAGACATTTGCTCCAGTAGAAAGACTGGAAGCAATCAGGTTACTTCTTTCTTATGCTATTAATCATGATATCATCTTATATCAAATGGATGTTAAGAGTGCTTTCTTAAATGGTGTAATTTCTGAAGAAGTATATGTCAAACAACCTCCTGGTTTTGAAGATGTTAAATATCCAAATCATGTTTTTAAACTTAAGAAGTCATTGTATGGTCTGAAACAAGCTCCCAGAGCTTGGTATGAAAGGCTAAGCAACTTCTTGATTAAAAATGATTTTGTAAGAGGTCAAGTTGACAATACACTCTTTAGAAAAACTGTTAAGAAAGAAATCTTAATTGTGCAAATCTATGTTGATGATATCATATTTGGTTCTACTAATGCCTCCCTTTGCAAGGAATTTTCTAAGTTAATGCAGGATGAATTTGAAATGAGCATGATGGGTGAGCTGAAATTCTTCTTGGGAATTCAAATCAACCAATGCAAAGATGGTGTTTATGTGCATCAGTCAAAATACACCAAGGAGCTTCTGAAGAAGTTCCAGTTGGATGATTGCAAGCTGATGACAACACCAATGCATCCTACCTGTACATTAAGCAAAGAGGACAATGGCTCAAAAGTAGATCAGAAGCTGTACAGAGGTATGATAGGTTCTCTCTTATACTTAACTGCTTCTAGGCCAGATATTTTATTTAGTGTATGTATGTGTGCTAGATTCCAATCAGATCCTAGAGAATCTCATATGACTGCTGTCAAGAGAATCTTCAGGTATCTGAAAGGAACAACTAATTTGGGACTTCTGTATAAGAAATCTCTAAATTATAAGCTAGTTGGATTCTGTGATGCTGACTATGCTGGGGACAGGATTGAAAGAAAATCCACCAGTGGAAACTGTCAGTTTCTTGGTGAGAATCTGATATCCTGTGCCAGCAAGAGACAAGCAACCATTGCTTTGTCAACAGCAGAAGCAGAATACATCTCAGCTGCAAGTTGTAGCACACAACTGCTCTGGATGAAACATCAATTAGAGGATTATCAGATTCATGCAGATAATATCCCAATTTATTGTGATAATACTGCTGCTATATGTCTGTCTAAAAATCCAATTCTGCACTCTAGAGCCAAGCACATAGAAATAAAACATCATTTTATAAGAGATTATGTTCAGAAGGGTGTTCTAGATATTCAGTTCATTGATACTGATCATCAATGGGCTGACATATTCACAAAACCCCTAACAGAAGATAGATTCAATTTTATTAAAAAGAATCTGAACATGCATTTTGTCTCTTGAAAAATGTGCTTGAATCTGAATGTATTCCTTGATTCTGAGTTTATCATAAGCTAAGACTTATCAAACACTCATCTTCTGAGAGTTTGACTAAAGTTAAGCCTGAAGAACTTCAGAATCTGAAGGATCAGAACCTGGATTTTCTGACTTCTGAATCTGATAAAAATCTAATGTTGGTCAGAATCTGATAAGTATAGCCATGGGCAATGATGATTAAAGCTTTGAAAGTTTATACTAAAATCCTCCCACAGTCATCAAGTAAAAATGTGATTTTCTGCTCTGATATTCAATGTTCAAACTGCTTAACAAACAATTTTCAGTTGATATCAGTTTGTCTTTAAAAATATTTAGCACAGACACATTTTAAAAGCCCAAAGTGTATCAGACAATGTTCAGTCTTTAGAAATGTTTTCTTTGGTATCAGACTCTGTTTTTAAAACCTTTTAGCTGGTATCAGACTCTGAGATAAATCCTCAATTGGTATTAGATTCTGATATATTTCTTTAAAGCAAACTTAGAATTGCTCTGATACTGAACACTTCTTGAGAAGTTTTGCTCTGATACTGAACAAAACTGGTTGTTTTGCTCTGATGCTGAACCAGTTTGTACTGAACAAGTAATGTCTGAACACAGAATGACCTGATCAGAAGCTCCAAACTTTTTCTGCTTCTGAACAGCATTCTAATTTTTCTGCAAGTCATATACTCATTGAAAATCAAGTAGGCTCTGATGATTATCCTTGCTACTTGGTTATCCATATGATTGCACAAATATCTCACAATCTTGGTTAGTTCAACCCCCCCAAAATTCTGAATTCTTTTGAAATCTTTTCAAACTTGGTGTCAGAACTGCTTTCAAACTCTTTTAAAAAGGGGGAAACTGAACTGCTTTGATACATGCTTTCAAACTCTTTCAAAATTCTTTTCTACTCTGAAACAGATATTTTCAAACTCTCTTGACAAAGGGGGAGAAATTTTTCTGTCTTAAGGGGAGAAAGTACTACTTTTTGTTGATGACAAAAGAGGGAGAAAGTAAAACAAGTATTAAAGCACCTGAGCTCAAAAATAAGTTAAAATGTTAAAATTGTCAGAAGATAAGCTTATTGATAAGCCTATTAAAGCTCTGATACAATTTGTTAGGGTTAAGCTCTGATACAATTGTTAAGGTAGCTCTGATACTGATCAGTTAAGCTAAGTTAAACTCTGATACAATTCTAACTGAATTTAACTTATGAGAACTGCCTTTTAATTCTTAGCCTCTGAAGTGAAATTCTGGCTCTGATATATTCTGTGAGATATATATAACTCTTAGTGAGTTAAGATGAATTTAAAATAACTTGGATAAGACTCAGGGAGCTTACAAAACTCATCCTGTGGATTATCAGACTTAGGGGGAGAGCTTACAAACCTCAGAACCTGAAGTCAACAAGTCATTTTGAATTCTGAGTGTAAATTTCACCATATTGTGTTAAGTTAAGCCTAATTAACATGGATAAGAATCAAGTGGAGCTTACAAACCTAACCTTGAGGATTGTCAGACCTAGGGGGAGCTTACAAACCTCTCCTGAAGTCAGATTGTTAATTACACTTAACAACAAATCTGAAATTTTCACATTTGTGTTTTTAACTGAACTTAATTAACTTGGATCAGACTCAGGGGGAGCTTACAAACCTCACCCTGCAGTTAACTTCTTAATTAAGTTAACAACAATTTTCTGTTTTAATACTTATATTTGTCATCATCAAAAAGGGGGAGATTGTTGGAACAAAATGTGTTTAACAAGTCTCTTATAAAGTAAGGGGGAGAATGTTGAAACATTTATGTGTAAACATATCTCTCTTTATGGTTTTGATGATAACAAAGTATTAAAGAGAAAATTGGTTATTTGCTAATGCTTTGTTCAAGTGTTTCAGAACCACATGCTTAATAAGTATTGATTGATAATGGTTATGAAGAACAAGCTAAAGAGCAAGAAGGAAAGCCAAGAAGCATGGTTGCAAAGCTAAAAAGAAGTGCTCCTGAAGTAAGAGCTTCTGAAGAGGTCCTGAACAAGTGCTACTGAAGTGAAGCCTCTGAAGTACTCCTGAAGTGGTGCTCCTGAAGTGCAGCTTCTGAAGTCTGAAGGCAGCTTCTGAAGTCTGGGTGCCTCTGATGAAGTCAACACAACAGTCAACTCCTGAAGCCAGCTTCTGATCCGTACAACTGAAGCAGCTTCTGATCACTGTTCACTGAGAAGCTTCTGAAGCTGATGTGGCATGGATTTTTACCAGTACTGTGCGCATTTAATGCCTGGATGTGTCAGAACAACTCAATGGAACAGTTGTCTCCCTGACCCAAACATTCTCCAGTTTTTAAGGTGGGCCAATTCAAAAATGGCACCTGCCCTGTTCTGACAGATAAAGTGCAGCACACAATTGCAGCAACCTAGTCCAATTGCAACGACTAATTTCCTGAATTCCAGCAAATCTTCAACAGCTCTATTTTTATCTATAAAAGGAGGAAGATTTGAAGAAGAAAAAGAGGAAGACTCTTTGAAACGCATTGCTGAAACCTTGCTCTGTTTTCTGTGTAAAAACTGTCAAAGTTCAAATCTCTTAGAAATTCTTCAGTCTTTGTAACTTAGAATTTCTAAAGGTTAAGAGTCTTAACCGGTGTTGTATTAAGAGAACACCTCTGATATTTGATCAAGTGTTCATCCCAAACTCCTTTACTTGTAAACCAGTTTGGTCCCTAAAGTCTTAGTCTGTATACTAAGCATTTGTAACCTCATTCCTTTGTGGTCTGAGTCAGAAGTCTCTTGTCTTTGTGACTTGAGCATTGGGAAGTCTCTTGTCTTAGTGACTTGAGCATTGGAAGCCTCTTCCTTGGTGGTTGAGCATAGAAGTCTCTTTCTTAGTGATTGAGCAACTGGAAGTCTCTTCCTTAGTGGTTGAGCATTGTGTAATCTTCAGATTATAGTGAAACTCTCTTGTTGGATACAAGGGGACAAGACTACTTCTCACATTGAGAAGGAACCTGTATAATTTCTGTGTGCTTCTCTTTACCCTTCTCTTTTCATTACTGAATCCGCTGCATAACTTCTGATAACAGTTCAGAACTGATTCATATCAGCTTCTGAACTTAATCTTAAGTTTGAAAAGATAAGATAACAAGTTTTAGAGTCACACAATTCAACCCCCCCTTCTTGTGTGTGTTTTTCTCACCTTCAACCTTTGGGTGTAACACCCCGAAAATTATAATTAATAATTTAATGAGGATAAATAGAGTATTATTGATTTTTATGTTTATGATGATGCATGTGGCTCGTATATATATATATATATATATATATATATATATTCTGGTGACGATAATGACGAGTAAAATATATAAATTCTGGTGACGATAATGATGAGTAAGGTGTATAAATTCTGGTGACGATAATGACGAGTAAGATGTATAAAATCATGATGTTGTTGTTAATGAGTTTTATCCACGCATCATATCATTATTAAGATTCTGGTGACGAATGATGACATGTTGTATTCTCCAGCAACATAACTCTGGCATACAATTTTGGTGAGTAGAGACCGGTACCGACATGCATTTAGGTCTTAGGAATGAGTTGCATCTCCCAGCATACATGTGGATGTGTTAATGTTGATGTATTGTGAATGTTATGTGCATTTATTCAATGTTTTGAAATTGTTGAGTTATGATAATGATGATGTGTGAAAGATGTTATATAACCTGATGAAGAATTGTGAATATGTTGCAGATGATGACCAACGATGTTATGTCTATTTATGTACTATGCATGTATCCTAATATATGTCATGATGAATATTCTCACCCCTTTATTGTTGTTGTGTATTATGGTGTCTGTACTCTTGGGGTACATATACTTAGGACGAGGAGCTCTAGTTTGCGGGACGCTTAGTAGGGGGCGACGGAGATAGACTTTCGTAGCTTTTATCTAATTATTTATGTAGACGAATAATCACGTGCTCTGATCTGTAACACTAGGGTTGGGGTCAAGCGTTGAGTTTTATTTTATGAAGTTTAAGCATTTGAAATCTTTATGATATTTTCTACAATGACGGTTGAGAATCAAATTTGTTTATTTTATGAAATATTTTTTAAGTATTTTCCGCACTCTGAAATGTGACGTATTATTTATTATTTGAATGAATGATTGATGAGTATGTGTAATATCCTATTTGTTTAAAGTTATTCGCATTATTTATGAAATTGACGTTGTGAATTAAGGTGTTACATAGTTGGTATCAGAGCAGGTCGGTCCATCCGGCCTAGGATTTATAATATTGATGTGTCCTATTAGGCGACATGTGTGTGAACACTATAGATGCCTAACTCTTAAATAACTAACTGATTTCGGTGATGCAGATAAGAAATGGCTGAAAGAAACGACCAAGCAATCGCTAATGCTATGACAGCAATGGCGCAAACTAACGCTACTCTTCAAGGGTAACAAAATCAACAAGGAGGAGTTGATGAACTCCGACTCGATAGGTTCATGAGGAACAAACCGCCTACCTTCAAGAGGAGGTATGACCCCGAGGGCTCGCAAGTTTGGTTGCAAGGAATTGAGAGGATCTTTAGGGCGATGGCGAGCACTAACGAGCAGTTGGTCAGGCTAGCGACACATATGCTAGCGGAGGAAGCTGAGTACTGGTTGGAAAATACTCGTCAGAGGCTAGAGGCTACAGACGCTGCAATTACTTGGGAAGGCTTTAGAGAGTAGTTCTTAGGGAAGTATTTTCCTGCTGATGTTCGTAACAAGAAGGAAATTGAGTTCCTTGAGCTGAAGCAGGGAAATATGTCGGTGGCCGATTATGCGGCGAAGTTCGAGGAGCTGTTCAGGTTATATCCTCATTACAATGCAGTAGGGGCGGAAGTTTCCAAGTGTTTGAAGTTTGAGAATGGACTCCGCCCGGATTAAGCAGTTTATCGGCTTCCAGGAGATTCGTCAGTTTTCGTTAATGGTCACCAAGTGTCTGATCTATGAAGAGGATAGTAAGGCGAGGACTGCTCACTACAAGATGGCTACTGAAAGGAAGGGTAGGGATCAAAATCATGGTAAGCTGTATGATGTCCTAGCTGATAAGGGAAAGCAGAAACTCCAACAGGACGGTGCAACTGAGAAAGAAACAAGTGGGGGAAATACTCGTGCCCCTATGAGGTGTTTTAACTGTGGAACTGTAAGACATCGCGCGACTGAATGCAAAAGCAAGGAGTTGAAATGTTTCAGGTGTGGAGGACAAGGCCACCGTGCTACAGAGTGTAAGAGTGTTGTCGTTTGCTACAACTGTAGTGAACCGGGTCATATTAGTACGCAATGTTTGAAACCAAAGAAAGAGAAATCTGAGGGAAGGATGTTTGCCTTGAGTGGAGTGGATGTCTCAGGCTCATGTAAGTGATTCGAAGATGCACGTTTTACTGTTTGATGTTTTCTTGTCTGTTGTACTAGTTGAGTTTTGTTAAGGGTTGTCACCTCTGTTTTGAAGCGTAGGGTGAGAGTTCAATGTTAGACTTAAACCGTTGGGTTAAGTTCGTGGGATAGATAGATTAATTGAGGTTTATCTTCTGAGGCGTATGTGTTAAGGGGGGATGTTTGAACGGGTAGTTATTAGGTGTGCAAGCGAGGAATATAATAGGTAGCGATAACCTGTCGAAGGAGAGTATATCGTAGGTCTAGAAAGTTAGACGAGAGAATCTTGTACGAGGCTGTACCTTCAGGTAATTTTCGAGGACGAAAATTCTTTAAGTGGGAGAGTTGTAACACCCAAAAAATTATAATTAATGATTTAATGAGGATAAATAGAGTATTATTGATTTTTATGATGATATATATATATATATATATATTGTTATTTACAAGGAAATAGAGTTTTGATTGTTAATGATATACTAGGAGGATTGATGAGATAAAGAAGAGAATTAAATAAAAATAATATAGAGGCAAGAGGTGTAGAATAGAAATTTTAAATAAGTGGGGGAGGAGTGAAGTAAAAAGAATAGTAAGTAGGGGAGAAAAGAATTATAACGAGTGACTGGCCCATGTATAAATAGGAAGATTGGGAATCAACATGGTCACTTTTGCTGAAACGTAAAAACAAGAGAAGAGGAGAAAATAGAAGAAGAAAACCTTAGTTGCAAAGGAGAGAGCTAAAAGCCGTAAATTCCAAAGAATTCGAGGTAAGGGGGAGATTCCTTTCACTTTAGAGTATTTTATTTATGATAAGGGTTATCTTAAGACTTAATATGATGTTTAGTAAGAATGATTTGAGATCCGGATATCACCAGATAAGAATGAAGTCGGAGGATGTGCCTAAGACTGCGTTTCAAACGAGGTATGGACACTGAATATTTTGTGATGCCGTTTGGTGTGACTAATGCACCCGGTGTATTCATGGAATACATGAATAGAATTTTCCATCCTTATTTGGATTAGTTTGAGGTGGTGTTTATAGACAATATCTTGGTATATTCGAAGTCTGAAGAGGAGCATGCGGAGCATTTGAGGATCGTGTTGCAAACTTTGAGAGAGAAAAAGTTGTATGCCAAGTTGTCAAAGTGTGAGTTCTGGCTGCGGGAAGTGAGTTTTCTTGGTCATGTTATTTCTAGAGGTGGAATAGCAGTTGATCCGTCGAAGGTGGATGCGGTGTTGCAGTGGGAGACGCCGAAGTCTGATTTTGATATTAGAAGCTTTTAGGGTTAACCGGTTATTATCAGAGGTTTATTGAAGGATTTTCGAAGTTGGCTTTGCCGTTGACACAGTTGACTCGTAAGGGCCAAGCTTTTGTGTGGGACTCGAAGTGTGAAGAGGGTTTCCAAGAGTTGAAGAAGAGGATGATGACTTTGCCTGTTTTGGTCTTGCCGAGTGTGAAGGATCATTTTGTTATGTATTGTGATGCTTCGAAGATGGGTTTAGGCGGTGTGCTTATGCAGAATGGTCAAGTGGTGGCGTATGCATCGAGGAAGTTGAAAGTTCATGAGAGGAATTATCCGACCCATTATTTGGAGTTAGCGGCAGTGGTGATCGAGCTCAAGATTTGGAGGCATTATCTCTTTGGTTTGAAGTTCGAGGTGTTTAATGATCATAAGAGTTTGAAGTATTTGTTCAGTCAGAAGGAGTTGAATATGAGGCAGAGACACTGGATGGAATTCTTGAAGGATTATGATTTTGAGTTGAGTTACCATCCTAGTAAGGCGAATGTGGTAGCGGACGCTTTGAGTAGGAAGTCGTTACACATGTCGGCGCTTATGGTGAAAGAGTTGGAGTTGATTGAGCAGTTTCGAGATCTGAGTTTGGTGAGTGAGCTGACTCCGAATGGTGTGAAGTTAGGGATGTTGAAACTGATGAGCAACATTCTTGGAGAGATCAAGGAGGGTCAGAGAGTGAATTTGCAACTTGTGGATCGTTTGGTGTTGGTTAACCAAGGCAAGGAGGTAGCCTTTGGATTGGATGAGAGTGGAGTTCTGAGATTTCGTGGTCGAGTTTGTGTGCCGAATGTATCTGTGCTGAAGAGCAAGATTTTGGAAGAAGGTCATCGTAGTAATTTGAGTATTCATCCTGGAGCGATGAAGATGTATCAAGATCTGAAGAAGTTGTTTTGGTGGCCATGAATGAAGAAGGATATTGCTGAGTTTGTTTATGCTTGTTTGGTTTGTCAGAGTCTAAGGTGGAACATCAGAAGCCGTCTGGAGTGATGCAACCGTTGTTTGTGCCGGAGTGGAAGTGGGATAACATCTCTATGGATTTTTTGAGTGGTTTGCCGAAGACTGCGAAGGGTTGTGATTCGATTTGGGTGATCGTGGATCGATTGACGAAATTAGCACATTTTATTCCTGTCAAGGTTACTATGTCTTTGGATAAGTTGGCGGAGATCTACATTGAGCAGATTGTGAAGTTGCATGGAATTCCTTTTAGCATTATGTCGGATAGATATCCGAGATTCACATCTAAGTTTTGGCAGAGTTTGCAAGAAGCTTTGGGAACTAAGTTGAGGTTGAGTTCTGCTTATCATTCTCAAACTGATGGTCAGTCGGAGATGACTATTCAGTCTTTGGAAGATTTGTTGAGAGCTTGTGTTTTGGAGCAATGTGTAAGTTGGAGTGAATGTTTACCGTTGATTGAATTTACTTACAACAACAGTTTTCATTCGAGTATTGGTATGGAACCTTTTGAAGTGTTGTACGGTAGGAGATGTAGAACGCTGTTGTGTTGGTTTGAGTCAGGTGAGAGTGCTTTGATTGGACCCGAGGTAGTTGATAAGTGCCAAAAATGAGTTAAAAAGCATAGTTAATTTAAGCACTTAAGTAGCTTGTTTTGCAAGTTATCATGGGAAAAGCTCATAATCACTGATCAAATGCCCAATATTGCTTTTACTTCTTTCCCCATCCATTTGTGCAGGAAAATGCAAGCCAGGACATGATTTGAGCAAAGAAACATGAAGAAAAGAATCTGATAAACTCGCCCAGCGAGCTCAAGGCAAGCGAATGGCGAGCTCAGGCAGGGATTTTCAGGAGCAGAGGAGCTTGATTTCGCTCAACGAAATATTTTTCTTTAAACTTTTGTATAGTTGTCATGAAAATGAACAACTAACTCCCTTTGTTGGGATTGGAGGTACTTTATCTAGCTTAGATGTAATCTTTGATTATGCAAATATATGATTCTAGCAACTTTTGTGATATTGAGTTTATTCTTGCTTTCCATTATTATGTTTGATTTAAATGATATTGAAAAATACTTTTGAATCTTTGGTGAGAATAATCTTCTATCAAAATAAGAAATTCTTGACATGGAATTTGGTTTTGATAATCGCATAAAGTGTCGGAACGTAATGCTTTCGGATCGTTTGATAGATTGGGAAATCGTCTATTAAACGATACGATCGATCTCACGACGTCATTTGGACACGAATGACTTTGTCGAGTGATACATGATAATCTCGCTAAAATGCTAGAACGCATATGCATGATTATTAGATTATTTTCGATGCCCGATTGAGGAGCTCTAATCTCAACGCTTTTATTCCCTATTACTTTTTGTTTTATTACCGCTTTTAGGTTCCATTAGTTTATATGCAAACAAGTTACAAAACTCTTACTCAAAACGATAACGATTGTTGAACGGCTCGAGATAGCGCACCAATCCCTGTGGAGACGATAATATAAAAATACTTACTTTTGTTACGCAACTAACAAAATGGCGCTGTTACCGGAGATTAGTGTTTAGATATTTTGAGCATCGCAATAATTTGTATTGTTTTGAGCATTTGTATATATCTTGTTAATATTTTTCTTCTCTTTTGTACATTATAAAATTGTGTTTGCATTAACCCTCTTTGTTATACAAAGAAAAGTTTCTTGTTAGTTACACTCGTTTCAGATTCTCAACATAAAGGAAATCATGGCTGATCATCATGATTATTTCAACTTCTATACTCCATACGAGTATGAATCCTATCAACAATATCAACAATATCCGTCTGAAGATGAACAAATGTCAAGAACGGAAAATACTTTGAATTTGTTCATGCAACAATCCATGATCAACATGCAAAATACCAACCAAAGATTGAAAGCTTTATCAATCCAATTGGAACTTTTGCAAGTTCAATTAAATTTTTCATCAAGAATCTTGGATGTTCAGATCAACAATCAATCCACTTTGGAATTTGGAGAGATTGTTGAAGACGATGTTGATGAGAGTGAGGAAGAGACAATGTTTGAAGGATGTGGTATAAGGAAATTAGTGGAAGAATTAGAACCTCCTCAAGAAAGGTCAGAATCTAAAGAGGCCAGAATTGTTGATAGTGAAGAAGTGATGGATACTGAGAAAACGGAACAGTTTCTTAACAAGGAAGAAACTTGTGAAAAGAAGAGGATGAAGGTGAGCAAGACAGAACTTGAGCTTGTAAAAGATAATATTTGTTCCTTGTTCATCAAACTCTGGATAGGGAGGTTATGGACTCCACATCAGCTATACTTCAAGTTCATGGAATTCCTCCCAAAACAAAGGAATACAAAGGCTGATGTGCGTTCCGTCTCATTTTGGCCACCCTAACGAATCAGGCGTCGAGCTAACGACGTAAAACAAGCGCTTGTTGGGAGGCAACCCAATTTTGTAAGTTTTTATGCTTTATTAATGTTTTTTTAGTAACTATAGGTGAAGCTAAAATTGGCAAGTCTTGTGAAATGCTGCATTTTTGAAAATTCTGCAATCTGTCATTCTCGCTGAGCGAGTTATTACTTCACTGAGCGAGGCTTACTGATAAACATTGAGCAAAGTATCAGATGCATGATAATGATAATGATAGAAAATTGTTTGAAAGTACAAAGCCAAGGTATTTGTTTCTTGCTTTTCTAGGTGTGTACTTGAATTTGAAATGAGTACTTTGCACAAAAATTTATCTCATACAGTTTTACGCGATACCATGCTTAATATGTGAACCACTTAGAACTAGCCTAAATGTGAGGAATCCTCAAAATCAATCTATATATGCAGGAGACCGGCATTTTTGTCTAACTCGATTCATTTATGTTAAATCTGAAAGTTGTTTTAAATTGTATGAAAGCACTGAAATGATCAATGCATTTTTTTGAATTTGAGTAGAAACACTTGACCACAAAAAGCCTACCCTGTGAGAAGTGAGTATTTGATAACCCCTTTGAGCCTAATGAATCAGAATTGTTAACTATGAACTGTCAATATTCATAAGCATAATGCTTAGTGAATTTGCCCAAGTTTTTCAAAATCCAGTTCATAGTTAAATCACTATTGGATTCTGATATTTTTACTTTCATTTTGAACCCTTAACCATCATGTTTATTTGTCCCTTGCCTATTGATAAGGGAACATTCTATTAGGGTATCATTTTGTATAAGTTGGGGAGAGAAGGGAGGTTTTGTATGTCAAGTAAATGGTGAATTTTGAAAATTGATCTTGACAACAAGAAAAAAAGAAAGAAAAGGAACAAAGAAAAAGAAAAGAAAAAAAGAAATAAAAGCAAACCAAGAAAAAGAAAAGAGAAAAAGAAAAAAATTCAATAAATCAAAAAGTTGTCAAGATCAAAGTAATATTTGTAAATCACCAAGGGTTGATAATGAAATTTTGGAGGAAGTTGTGTAAATAGAAAGAATGTTCCTCTATGCTTGGCCATTTGAATTCAATTTTTCCCACATATGACATTTCTTTTGGGATTTTTCCCACATATTGTTGAAATCAAGCTCCTCTGCTCCTGAAAATCCCTGCCTGAGCTCGCCATTCGCTCGCTGGGCGAGTTTATCAGATTCTTTTCTTCATGTTTCTTTGCTCAAATCATGTCCTGGCTTGCATTTTCCTGCACAAATGGATGGGGAAAGAAGTAAAAGCAATATTGGGCATTTGATCAGTGATCATGAGCTTTTCCCATGATAACTTGCAAAACAAGCTACTTAAGTGCTTAAATTAACTATGCTTTTTAACTCATTTTTGGCACTTATCAGTAGTTCAGCAGACTACAGAGAAATTTAAGATGATTCAGGAGAAGATGAAAGCATCTCAAAGTAGGCAGAAGAGTTATCATGATAAGAGGGGGAAGGACATTGAGTTTCAAGCCGGAGATCATGTGTTTTTGAGAGTGAATCCGGTTACGGGTGAAGTCAAAGAAGTCCGCCTTTTGTTGGACCTTATCAGATTGTGGAGAGGGTTGGAGTTGTAGCGTATCGAATTGCGTTACCACCGTCGTTGTCGAATCTTCATGATGTGTTTCATGTGTCTCAGTTGAGGAAGTATGTGTATGATCCGTCTCATGTGATTCATGTGGATGATTTGGAAGTATGCCGTTGAATATTGAAGGACGAGAGGTTAAGCAGTTGGGTGGGAGAGAGATCGTTTTGGTGAAGGTGATTTGGGGAGGTCCTACGGGAGAAAGCATAACTTGGGAGTTGGAGAGTCAGATGAAGGAGTCGTACCCGGAGTTGTTTCCTTCTGGTAATTTTCAAGGACGGAAATTCTTTTAGGGGGTAAAGTTGTAACAGCCCGATTTTTTGTATTTTATTTATTTAATTGCTTATAGTTGCTTAATTGTTTATTTTGGTGATTTATTGAATTTTGGGAATTGAAGGGTATTTTAGTAATTTGGGGGCAAGTGGCATATTTGTAATATGTTAGAAATTCAGAATTTGAAAATAGTGGTGTATAAGTAATGAGGGGGGGGGGGGGGGGGGGGGGGTTAAGTGTAGTAATTGTGTAGAGAAAATAATTGTGAGTGAATTGTAACAAAGCTCATTAGTGGGAATAACCTAGAAACTTATTATAAATACATTAGTTAGTGCTAGTGATGAATTTAGGTCATTCATTATTCACAAACCTAGAGAGAGGTAGAGAGAGAAAGCAAGAGAAACTTGGTGAAGAGGAAAGCTTGAGAGAAGAGCAATTTCAAGTGGGTTAGCAAGAGAAGTGAAGAATCAAGGTAAGGGGGAAGATTATCTTCATTAATTGGTTTTAATAAGCTTGGAGTATATTTGGGAGCATTTAGCTTATAGCTTAATTTCATGAATTATGATTAACTGTGTTGATTTTTGTGCTCTTTGTTGATAACTGAATTAAGTATATGTTAAGTTGTTGTTTTCATGCTTTTACTTCATAAAAATTCATGGTTGATTATATGGTTTGTGAAATTTGGTGAATTTGGTGAGAAATGTGATAATTGGTGTTGATTATGCTTAATTGAGTTGATTATGAGTATGATTATGTGTTTGTATGATGAAATCATGAAGTTATGCTGTTTGGGTTAAGTTAGAATTATGGTTGTTGTTGTTTATGTGAAAATTGCTTAATTTGGTGAATTTGAGTGAATTTTTGATATAATTGGTTTTAAGTTGATTCATGTTGTTAATTAAGTAATTATGAACATGTTGATATGATTAAAAAGTTGGAATTGTTACTGTAAAGTTCTGTTTGGGATTTTAAGTTGTTTTGGGAGAAAACGAGTTTTTGAGACGAACTTTGATTTAATCCGATTAAGCTGAGTTTAAGTGATTAAGATTAAGTTGTTTTAACCCATGTTAAGTGGTAGGTGATAGGGTGTGTCTTGTTTAAGGTGTTGGGACGAATTTGGTGCGAATTGGATCGAAAACGATATTGAAAAATGGTATTTTCACGAAAACGGAACGAAAAATTTATCACCCCTGACCTGCACAGGTGGCACGACTGTGCGCCTACATGGCACAATCGTGCGTGATCTTGCTGCCTGGGAGGGCACGACCGTGCTGTTTTTGGCACGACCGTGCCATCATACCTGAGTTCCGAAACCCTATTTTTGTGACTTTTTGAGGTGTCCAATGACCCTAAATGGTTCTCAAACCTTTAAGCTTGATTAGTAAGAGTGTAATGAGGATGTTTATGATTGATTGACTTGGATGTAAGTATCAGAAGACTTAGAGGTTAATTAATTACAATTGGACTTGTGAAAACAACTAACGAGTTAGGGCTGATGTAATGAAGATGAATCAACATGAGAATTAAGATATTGATGATACTATTGATGATGATATTTATGATGCTATTGATGATGCTAATGATGATGATATTGATGATTCTAATGATGATGATATTGATGATGCAATGTTTGAATGCTTGACTTGTCGATGTGTGACCTATTTGATTTGACAATGCGATTGGTGATGAATTGGTTATGTATGTTATATGATGGAGTAAGTTGTATAACGATGATGAATTTGTTGGTGTTGCATTGTCGAGTATATATGTTGGTCCATGCATTCATAGTCAGTTAATGGTGCTCGGTTTAAGATCGAGAATAAACTTTGGTACTCTATTTAAGATCGAGAATAAACTTTGGTGCTTAATTTAAGATCAAGAATAAAATCATGGGTGATTGGTACCACATGCATTTAGAGTCGTTTAGGAACATCGCATAAGTATGAGTCTTATGTATTAATGTGTTGATGAGAATTTGTCCATCTAATTGGTAAATGTGCATTGAAGATGTGATATGAAGAATTGTCATAAATGACTTGGTAATTGTTTATCGATAAGGGTATGAATTGAATGATTGTAAATGATGACTTGATTTGATGGTGTGGTTAGACTTGTATGAGCATATGAATATGAGTTACATGTTCTTGAATTTCGGATAACTAAATTTGTTATGTTTGAATATTGTGATGATATGAATGTTGTCTGAACTACACTTGTTTATTAATCCTTATTAATAAATGTATATCTTACCCTCTAGTGAATGTTGTTGCCTCATCCCTTGTGGATGTAGATTTGTAGGATTACATACTTTGCTATCTGTGAGTCGTGATGGGTTGTGGCTTGACGCCTAGCTCATGTTTTTATGCTTTGCTTGGAGATGTCTAGAGTTAGGAGCTATGATTAGGACGTTTCGTGGGGATTTATTTTTGTACTCTGTTGGATTTATTTTGAGTGATCTGTTGGTTATTTGAAGGTTGGCTACATGTTTGGTAAAATCAAAGTGCTCAAGCAATGCGTCTCCAGAACCTTTTAAGTCTTCAGAAGCTGAAAATTGCATTTCAGGAGGTTCAGAAGCTGAAAACTGGTTTTACTGTTCATCAGAAGCAGAATTGGCCTTCAGACGCTGGTACTGTTCATCAGACGCAGAACTGGGCTTCAGACGCACTGTTCAGACGTTGACTGGCGTTGACCTTCAGAAGCTACCTTCAGACGTTGACTGGCGTTGACCTTCAGAAGCTGAACTTCAGAAGCTGGTTTTTTCTGCATTAATTCTGTGCGTATCTTTTGAAGATTTGCTGAAGAATTATCCAGGCATTTGTTTTCTAGAAGGCTGATTATTTTGGTGAAGATCTTGGTGAAGATTGGCTTCGTGTTTATGAATGAATATATTTCAAAGGGATCTTTGCATAATATGATTCAGAAATATATGTTTCCTTTTTGAGCTTCAAAGAATTTCAGAATTGTATTTTGAAGAAGATATGATTTAGTATTATGTGTGCCTGCTGAAGACTATATAAGAAGATGTGCTGCTATATTGAAGATTACGAATCAAAAACCAGAAATAAGAGTCTTAGAGTTTTTGAGTCTTTTAAGCTTTTGCTTTATTTTGTACACCACTCATCTGAGTTGGTTTAGTTTGTTTTGAGTTGTAATTCACTCTAAGCTTTTAAGTACGAGTGATGTCTTTGATGTATTGAAGAGTGTCTTCATAACTGGTTTGTTTTCAGAGTTGTTAGTAATTGGGTTGTAGTTATGTGATAAGGAAGTAAGTGGGGGTTCTTATACCTAGGGGTTACTAGGTAGAAATCTTGACTGGTGGAGATTAAGTCAGAAGACTAGGAACAGGGGCTGTGTCTTGAGTCTTAGGATTAATTCCTCATAGTGGATTTCCTTCCTGGATTAGTATCCTCCAGATGTAGGTGATGTTTGCACCGAACTGGGTTAACAAATACTGTGTGTTCTTTACTTTCTGCACTTTTATTTGCTGCTTCTGAACCAGTTTTATTGTGCTCTGTTTTACATTCATCGTGCTCTGTTTTTGTGTTCTAATTCATACCTGCCAGAATTTCAATTGGCATCAGAGCAGGCACCCTGCCTGTTATTGGGTGAGCTCCAGGGAAGACTTTTCTGGCAAGAATGGACAAGAAGACTTTTCTGGCAAGAATGGACAAGGAAGGAGGATATGTTAACAGACCACCTCTATTGGATGGCACAAACTATTAATATTGGAAGTCTCGTATGTGTGCCTTCCTGAAATCCATAGACAGCAGGACCTGGAAAGCTGTGCTAAAAGGTTGGGATTATCCAGTTGTGTTGGACAAAGATGGAAATAAGACTGAAGTGCTGAAACCAGAGGAAGAATGGACAAAGGCTGAAGATGATCTGGCTTTTGGAAACTCCAAAGCTTTGAATGCACTATTCAATGGAGTGGACAAGAACATGTTCAGACTGATCAAGCAGTGTACCATAGCCAAGGATACCTGGGAGATACTCAAGACTACTCATGAAGGAACTTCAAAGGTTAAGCTGTCCAGACTTCAATTACTGACAACAAAATTTGAGAATTTAAAGATGATGGAGGATGAGAACATTCAAGACTTCTATATAAATGTCCTGGATATGGCAAATTCTTTTGAGTCTCTTGGAGAGAAGATGTCAGATGAGAAGATTGTTAGAAAAATACTTAGGTCACTTCCTAAAAGATTTGACATGAAAGTGACAGCTATTGAGGAAGCTCATGACATCTCCACTATGAAGGTTGAGGAGTTAATTGGATCCTTGCTGAATTTTGAAATAGCTTTCTGTAAACAGACTGAGAAGAAAGGGAAAAGAGTAGCTTTTGCAGTCAATTCTGAAGCTGATGATCAACAAGAGTTTGATGAGGATGATGAAGGCTTATCAGAAGCACTTGTGTTGCTGGGGAGACAGTTCAACAAAATTCTGAAGCATGTTGACAGAAGATCCAAGTCAAAAGGTCAGAACTTCAAATTCAACAACAGTAAGCAACAAAGTGATGTGAAGAAGGCCAAGACTGATGAGAAAAGTAATCAATCAAAGGGTGTTCAGTGCTTTGAGTGTGAAGGTTATGGGCATATCAAGTCAGAATGTCCTACTTTTCTTAAGAAGCAGAAGAAGAGCTTGGCTGTATCATGGTCAGATGAAGACTCGGAAGAAGATGTAGAGAGTGAATCTGCTAAGTATGTTGTTGCCCTAACTGGAAGGTACAAGTCTGGTGTGAAGGTTAAGGCCTCAGAAGCTTGTTCTAAGTCTGAAGCATTTTTAGAGTCTGAGACATTTTCAGAGTCTGAAACACTCTCAGAGTCTGAAGTTTCATCAGAGTCTGAAGCCAGAGTTGAGAAATCATCATATGAAGAACTGGTTGACAGCTACAAAAATTTATACATTAGAAGTGTAGAAGTTTGCAAGCAACTTGTGGATGAGAAGAAGAGAATCAGTCAACTGGAGGCTGAGAAAGGTGAACTGTTAGTGCAAAATTCTGATCTCAAAGATGAAGTGAGCCAACTAAATTCCCAGCTTGAGAACATGAAAAAGCAGGTCAGAGTGATGAATACTGCTACTGATGTGCTGGAGGATATTTTGGAGAATCAGAAACAAGGGAAACAAGGTGGCTTAGGATTTGTTGATGAGACTTTGAACCTCAAACAGAAGAATCCTGCTAAAAGGTTTGTTCCTGCTACTGAAACTTATGATCCCATGGAAGGAACATCTAAGATGAAACCTTAGAAACAAGCTCAGAAGTCTAAAGGAAAGAGGAGAAATCATCCATGGGTTTGTCATCATTGTGGAAAGAAGGGGCATATTAAACCATTCTGTTTCAAGCTATATGGTTATCCTGAGCATTTTCAGTACAGAAAAGTGGAACCTGCTGCATCCAGAAACAATGTCAAGAAGGTTTGGAAACCCAAAGGTAATACTGTTGGCCTCATAGATCGTACATCTTTGAGAGCCACCTCTAAGGAAGATTGGTATTTTGATAGTGGTTATTCCAGACACATGACTGGTGTGAAGAAGCTTCTGAGTAATTTAAAGCCATATTCCAGCAGCTATGTAACATTCGATGATGGAGCTAAAGGAGAGATTCTTGGTATAGGTGACTTGATCAGTGATGGATTACCAAGATTAGATAATGTGCTACTTGTGAAAGGGCTAACTTCAAATCTGATCAGCATAAGCCAGCTGTGTGATCAAGACTTGAAAGTGAATTTCAACAAGGAACAATGTTTGGTAACTGGTAAAGAAGGTGAGGTTCTGATGAGGGGCTGCAGATCAAAAGACAACTGTTATTTGTGGGTGTCTGAAGAAGAAACAAACCTGTCGACCTGTCTCATAAGCTCAGAAGAAGAAGTCAGACTCTGGCACCAGAAACTGGGTCACTTGCATCTGAAAGGCATGAAGAAAATCTTGAATACTGAAGCTATCAGAGGTCTACCTAATCTGAAGATTAATGAGGACAATGTTTGTGGTGAATGTCAAATTGGTAAACAAACAAGAAAGTCTCATCCCAGATTAGAACACCAGGTAACAACTAAAGTTCTTGAACTGTTACATATGGATTTAATGGGACTTATGCAAGTTGAGAGCATTGGAGGAAAGAGGTATGCATTTGTGGTGGTTGATGATTTTTCAAGATTTACTTGGGTAAGCTTTGTAAGAGAAAAATCAGATACTTTTGAGGTATTTAGAGATTTGTGCACTCAGTACAAAGAGAAAAGGGCAGTGTGATCATCAGAATCAGAAGTGATCATGGGAAGGAGTTTGAGAACAAGAAGTTTTCTGAGTTCTGTGCATCTGAAGGGATCAAGCATGAGTTTTCAGCACCTATAACACCTCAGCAAAATGGTGTTGTTGAGAGAAAGAACAGAACCTTAGCAGAATCAGCTAGAGTTATGTTACATGCTAAGAATTTACCTTATATGTTCTGGGCAGAAGCAATGAATACAGCTTGCTATATTCACAATAGGGTGACTCTTGTAACAGCCCGATTTTTAGGATTTATTTATTTAATTGTTTGTGTGTTTAATTGTTTATTTTGGTGATTTATTGAATTTTGCGAGCTGAGGGGTATTTTAGTAATTTGAAAGTTAGTGACATATTTGAAATATGTTAGAAGTTCAAAATTTGAATATTTGAAAATAGTGGTGTAAGTAATAGGGGGGTTTAAGTGAAGTAAAAGTGTAGAAAAAAAATATTATGAGTTAATCGTAACAAACCTTATTTTATTTTAAAAGGTAACAAACTTTGTTTTAAAAGATATATTTGAAATCATAACAAAATTGTAACAAACCTAATTAGTGGGATAACAAACCCTAGAAACCTATTATAAATACATTAGTTAGTGGTGAGTGAATTAGATTATTCATTATTCACAAAACTTTTGAGAGGCAAGAGAGAGAGATAGAGAGAAGAGGCTTGGAGTAGAGGAAAGCTAGAGAATCAAAAGGGGAAGGAGAAGATTGCACTAAGAATAGGGAGGAAACTAAGGTAAGAGGGGAGATTATGATTAACATATGGGTTTAAGAAGCAATTGCGTGTTTGTGAGCTTTTAGATTATAGCTTAATTTTATGAATTATGATTAATTATGTTGATTTTCGTGCTCTTTGTTGATGATTGAATTGAATATGTGTTAAGTTGTTGATTTCATACTTTTACTTCGTCAAAACTCATGTTTGATTTTGTTATTTGTGAACTTTGTGAATTTGGTGAATTTGATGAATTTTAATGTGAAACATGATATTTGATGATGTTTATGTTTAATTGAATTGATTATGAGTATGATTATGTGTTTGGGTTAGGGAATTATGAAGTTATGTCGTTTAGGTTAAGTTAGAATTAGGGTTGTTGTTGTTTATGTGAAAATTGCTTAAATTGGTGAATTTGAATGAATTATTGACATAATTGATTTTAAGTTGATTTATGTTGTTAATTATGTGCTTATGAACATGTTGATGTGATTAGAAAGTTAGAATTGTTGTTGTACAAAACTGTTTGAGATTTTAAGTTGTTTTGGGAAAAAATAGGTTTTTGAGACGAACTTTGAAAATTAACCGAAAATATTGTGAAATTCATATCAATTAATGTTTTGTTGTGTAAAAATTGTTCAATTTGAGTGTATTGATCATGATTAATATCTGTAATTTGATTTTGGGTTGATGGGGATCAAAAATGTGATTTTTGGGCAAGTTTTAAGTGATTCCCGTAGCCGTATTAACTACTGACAGCAACAACGTTTTCTGTTACATCCCTTTTTTCACTAGTTTCTGTTCTGAACTGGGTTTCGGTGTAAACATGAAAGTTGTAGATATTGATGTTAGCTTTAAAATGCCGTTGGTTGGACTCCATTTAGATTTCTAGAACTTGAGTTATGATCAAAATACTACACATAGGTCATGACACATTTTTCGTGAAACTTCCGCATACTTTTTCAATGAATCTTGAAACATCCTTAAAATTAATGACGAGTCTAAGGAATCATTTAGAGTTAATAAATGAGTATGTAATTATGAAGTGGTGATCTTTAATGATGTTTGATGTAGTTTGTGTGATTAAATCATGAAACTTAAATAATGAGAATGTTGAAGATTGTAAATACTTGATGTTGTCATGGTTGATGTTTACACATGATTTGATAATGCTATTTATGATGCTATTGATGATGATATTTATGATGATATTGATGATGCTATTGATGATGTTATTGATGATGATATTTATGATGATATTGATGATGCTATTGATGATATTGAATGATGTGTGATAATGATACGTGTTGTGTTAAGTGACGATGTTTGAGTAAATGATGATGATGTTTAATTACTTGACTTGATGTGTGGCCTTAGTGATTTGATAATGCGTTAGGTGATGATTTGGTGATGATATGTTATATGACGGAGTGAATTGTATAACAAATGATGAGTGTATTTGGTGAGCATTGTCGAGTCTCTTTGTGGGTCCATGCATTCATAAGTCAGTCTGGTGCGGTGTGTGGTGATTTCATTGCGGGGTTTTAAGATCTCGGGGATTTCATTGGCGATTGTATGGTGAATTCATTGCGGGGTTTTAGATCTCGAGGAGTTCATCGGTGGCGGTACCGTAAAACATATAGAGTCGTGTTAGGCGCATTGCATTCATAGAAGTCGTGTTTGGTAATGTTTTGGCGTGAACTTGTGCATTTTATGTGGTAACTGCTTAATTGATAAGTTCTTGTGATTGTAATTGAATTGTAAATGAATTGATGATACTTGATGAATCTTGAGTGTTTGATATATGATTGAAAATTGTGATTGAGATTATAATTGAATATGAATGTGATATGAATGTTGAGTTATGTAACCATGTTTGCTTATTTAAATGTATATGTGATAATTGTTGATGTGGCTTATCTGACATACATGCGTTTATTATTCCCTTATGTTTAGCATATATCTTACCCTCCAGTGGCTTTATTGTCGCCTCATCCTTGGGTTAATCCCTCATGGATGTAGACTTGCAGGTTGAGGAATAGCTTATTTGTGAACATGACGAGGATGGCATTTGCCTACTCGAGTTTATCTGCTTTGGAGTCTAGCATAGGAGCTCTGATTAGGACTAGGGATTTATTTATTTTATACTGTGAGATCTTTGGATCGAACCTTGTTGAGATGATATGTTAATTTATATGTTATGACCGAGACATGACAATTGCTATGATGTTAATTATGTTTTATTCCGCTGCGATGTGATTTAATTGATGAAGTTTTTATCATAAATATTTGATATGAGACGTATGTTGAATTAGTAAAGTTCCAATGTAGGATAAATGCGTGATTTATCTTTATATTTATGTTCTCGGGGATTGGGGCTTTACAACTTGGTATCAGAGCCTGGTTGGTCTAGTCCGGGCCAACACTTGGTGATTATCCTGTTGTATGCGACATGTATGTGAATACTGTCGATACTTGTTATTTCTAGTTAGGTGGTTCTAGTGCGTTAAGTTTAAGAGTGGTCTTCGTCTTGTGAATTTTGGTGATGTGGATTTTAAGATGAATTTGGTTTGTTTGTCTTTGAAGCATATGGATGTAATTTTTGGAATGGATTGGTTGCTAACTTTTGGGGTTAACATTAACTGTTTAACCAAGAGTGTGACTTTTGCTAAGCCAGAGCGTGATGTAGGGAAGTTTTTGTCTGCAAGGCAAGTAGGAGCGTCGTTGGACGGAACAGCTCAAGTGTTTGTTATGTTTGCTTCGTTGAAGGTTGGAAGTGAAGTTCAAGTTAGCGATTTGCCGGTAGCGAATGAGGTTGCAGATGTTTTTCCAGATGACATTACCGACTTACCGCCGGAGAGAGAAGTAGAGTTTGTGATTGTTGTACTTGGAACTAGTCCTATATCGGCGCCGCCGTATCGGATGTCTGCTTCTGAGTTGGGTGAGCTGAAGAAATAGTTGGAGGAGTTGTTAGAGAAGAAGTTCATCAGGCCGAGTGTTTCACCGTGGGGAGCGCCAGTGTTGTTAGTCAAGAAGAAAGATGGTAGCATGAGGTTGTGTGTGGATTATCGGCAGTTGAACAAGGTGACCATTAAGAACAAATATCCTCTTCCAAGGATAGATGATCTGATGGATTAGTTGGTTGGTCCTCAGGTGTTTAGTAAGATTGATTTGAGATCCGGATATCACCAGATACGAGTAAAGTCGGAAGATGTGCCTAAGACTGCGTTTTGAACGAGGTATGGACACTATGAGTATGCTGTGATGCCATTTGGTGTGACTAATGCGCCCGGTGTCTTCATGGAATACATGAATAGAATTTTCCATCCTTATTTGGATCAGTTTGTGGTGGTGTTTATAGACGATATCTTGGTATATTCAAAGTCTGAAGAGGAGCATACAGAGCATTTGAGGACCGTGTTACATATTTTGAGAGAGAAGAAGTTGTATGCCAAGTTGTCGAAGTGTGAGTTTTGGCTGCGAGAAGTGATTTTTCTTTGTCATGTTATTTCTAGAGGTGGAATAGCAGTTGATCCGTCGAAGGTTGATGCGGTGTTGCAATGGGAGACTTCGAAGTCTATTTTTGATATTAGAAGCTTTTTGGGTTTGGCTGGTTATTATCGGAGGTTTATTAAAGAATTTTCGAAGTTGGCTTTGCCGTTGACGTAGTTAACTCGTAGGGGACAAGCTTTTGTGTGGGATTCGAAATGTGAAGAGAGTTTCCAAGAGTTGAAGAAGAGGTTGACGACTGCATCTGTTTTGATTTTGCCAAATGCGAAGGATTCTTTTGTGGTGTATTGTGACACATCGAAGATGGGTTTAGGTGATGTGCTTATGCAAAGTGGTCAAGTAGTGGCGTACGCATCGAGGCAGTTGAAAGTTCATGAGAGGCATTATCTCTTTGGTTCAAAGTTTGAGGTGTTAAGTGATCATAAGAGTTTGAAGTACCTGTTTGATCAGAAGGTGAACATGAGGCAGAGTCGTTGGATGGAATCCTTGAAGGATTATGATTTTGATTTGAGTTATCATCCCGGTAATGCGAATGTAGTAGTGGATGCTTTGAACAGGAAGTCGTTGCACATGTCGGCGCTCATGGTGAAAGAGTTGGAGTTGATTGAGCCGTTTCACGATCTGAGTTTGGTGAGTGAGCTGACTCCGAATGGTGTGAAGTTAGGAATGTTGAAGCTGACGAGTAACATTATCGAAGAGATCAAAGAGGGTCAGAAGGTGGATTTGCAACTTGTGTTAGGTGTTGGTTAACCAAGGCAAGGAAGTAGACTTTGGATTGGATGAGAGTGGAGTTCTGAGATTTCGTGGTCGAGTTTGTGTGCCGGATAGGGTCATCGGAGTAGTTTGGGTATTCATCCTGGAGCAACGAAGATGTATCAAGATCTGAAGAAGTTGTTTTGGTGGCCAGGAATGAAGAAGGATATTGCTGAGTTTGTCTATACTTGTTTGGTTTGTCAGAAGTCTAAGGTTGAACATCAGAAGCCGTCTAGAGTAATGCAACCATTGTTTGTGCCAGAGTAAAGTGGGATATCATTTCTATGGATTTTGTGAGTGGTTTGCCGAAGACTGCGAAGGGTTGCGATTCGATTTGGGTGATTGTCGATCGGTTGACGAAATGAGCGCATTTTATTCCGATCAAGGTTAGTATGTCTTTGGAGAAGTTGCATGGTATTTCGTCTAGCATTGTGTCAGATAGAGATCCGAGGTTCACGTCGAAGTTTTGGCAGAGTTTGCAAGAAGCTTTGGGGACTAAGTTGAGATTAAGTTCTGCTTATCATCCTCAAACTGATGGTCAATCGGAGAGGACTATTCAGTCTTTGGAAGATTTGTTGAGAGCTTGTGTTTTGGAGCAAGGTGTAAGTTGGAGTGAATGTTTACCATTGATTAATTTTACCTACAACAACAGTTTTCATTCGATTATTGGTATGACACCTTTTGAAGCGTTGTACGGTAGGAGATGTAGAACGCCGTTGTGTTGGTTTGAGCCAGGCGAGGGTGCTTCGATTGGACCGGAAGTAGTTCAGCAGACTACATAGAAGGTTAAGATGATTCAGGAGAAGATGATGGCACCTCAGAGTAGGCAGAAGAGTTATCATTATAAGAGGAGGAAGGATATTGACTTTCAAGCCGGAGGTCATGTGTTTTTGAGGGTGAATCCAGTTACGGGCGTCGGGAAGTCGAGGAAGTTGACGTCGCATTTTGTTGGACCTTATCAGATTCTGGAGAGAGTTGGAGTTGTAGCATATCGGATGCGTTACCACCATCGTTGTCGAATTTTCATGATGTATTTCATGTGTTTCAGTTGCGGAAGTATGTGTATGACCCGTCCCATGTGATCCAAATGGATGATTTGGAAGTAAGAGAGAATTTGACTGTTGAGACTATACTGAGTTTTGTCAAGATTTTTTGGCTAAAAAGGGGGAGAAAAACTTATGGTTAGTTTCAGAATGTAGCTGTTCAGAGTTTGTTAAGTTTCAGAATTCAGAGGTTATTGTTCAGAAATTGATAGTTTTATTCAGAGTTCATAACAATAAGAGCTGTGGAGATATGTTTGAGGGGGAGTTTCTGGCTCAGAGGGAGTGTATAAGTGTAGTGTACCTGAGTTGTGTGCTGTTTCAGTTTCAGAAGCATTAACTCAAAGGTTACTGCAGTTCAGAATTAAGGGGGAGAGTTGTTTGTGATGTGCTGAGTTGCAGGGGGAGTTTTCTGGGTGATTTCAGAAGCTGGTGTGTTTGTGCTTCAGAGGGAGTTGTTCATATGTGCTTCAGAAACTGTGAAGATCAGAAACTGTGAAGTTTGTTGACTTCAGAATATCAGAAGTTGTGATGTGTGTGCTTCAGGATGTGATGTGATTTTTCAGAAGATAAACCGAAGCTGTTTTGATTGGTTTAACATAGCTTTTATCCGCTGCTATCTCTGTTGCTATGGTTAATTATATGTGTAGTTCTTCATGGCTGAGTATATTTTGAAGAGTGAAGAACTTGTTCTTTGTGAAGCATTTGATTTTAGCCAAAAATTTGCCAAAGGGGGAGATTGTTGGTTATTTGAAGGTTGGCTACATGTTTGGTAAAATCAACGTGCTCAAGCAATGCGTCTCCAGAACCATTTAAGTCTTCAGAAGCTGAAAATTGCATTTCAGGAGGTTCAGAAGCTGAAAACTGGTTTGACTGTTCATCAGAAGCAGAATTGGCCTTCAGACGCTCGTACTGTTCATCAGACGCAGAACCGGGCTTCAGACGCACTGTTCAGACGTTGACTGGCGTTGGCCTTCAGAAGCTGCCTTCAGACGTTGACTGGCGTTGACCTTCAGAAGCTGAACTTCAGAAGCTGTTTTTCAGAAGCTGGTTTTTTCTGCATTAATTCTGTGTGTATCTTTTGAAGATTTGCTGAAGAATTATCCAGGCATTTGTTTTCTAGAAGGCTGATTATTTTGGTGAAGATCTTGGTGAAGATTGGCTTCGTGTTTATGAATGAATATATTTCAAAGGGATCTTTGCATAATATGATTCAGAAATATATGTTTCCTTTTTGAGCTTCAAAGAATTTCAGAATTGTATTTTGAAGAAGATATGATTTAGTATTATGTGTGCCTGCTGAAGACTATATAAGAAGACGTGCTGCTATATTGAAGATTGCGAATCAAAAACCAGAAATAAGAGTCTTAGAGTTTTTAGAGTTTTTGAGTCTTTTAAGCTTTTGCTTTATTTTGTACACCACTCATCTGAGTTGGTTTAGTTTGTTTTGAGTTGTAATTCACTCTAAGCTTTTAAGTACGAGTGATGTCTTTGATGTATTGAAGAGTGCCTTCATAACTGGTTTGTTTTCAGAGTTGTTAGTAACTGGGTTGTAGTTACGTGATAAGGAAGTAAGAGGGGGTTCTTATACCTAGGGGTTACTGGGTAGAAATCTTGACTGGTGGAGATTAAGTCAGAAGACTAGGAACAGGGGCTGTGTCTTGAGTCTTAGGATTAATTCCTCATAGTGGATTTCCTTCCTGGATTGATATCCTCCAGATGTAGGTGATGTTTGCACCGAACTGGGTTAATAAATACTGTGTGTTCTTTACTTTCTGTACTTTTATTTGCTGCTTCTGAACCAGTTTTATTGTGCTCTGTTTTACATTCATCGTGCTCTGTTTTTGTGTTCTGATTCATACCTGCTAGAATTTCATGATCTTTATGATCCAGATACTTATGTATTTATTTTGAGATGTTTTGAGATGACCCGAGATGATTATATGTATGTTGAGTTATTCTGCCGTGATCTGTTTATTTTTATTGACGAGATTTTAATATTATATGTTTAATATGAGTTTTATGAAGAAATGTAAGGTTCCGATTGCATGTTAGAAGTTTATTTATCGATGATTAGTAGTCTCGGGGATCGGGTCCTTGCAGATTTCACTTCGTACCTGTGAGCTAGAACCGTTGGTAGTCATGGTATATATGTGTATATATTTGATGAAAGCTTTGGTTTTTTGTTAGTTAAAAAACGGGGGAGCTTGTATTTCCCCACAGTCGGCGCCACTGATCTTACCTGATCAGAAATGGACTACCATTGCAGTTTTGAGTAGGAAGGTGATTTGTGTTTGTTGTTGACTGGAACGACGGGGGGGGGGGGGGGGGGGGTGTACCTGCAGACACTCCGACGCTTAAGTCAGTATTGAGTTTGAAGAGGGGGATCAGAGAATGAGAAGAGTCTAACCTTGGGGACTGCTGAGAGTCCTCTTTATATATAGGTGGTTGTTGCAGGGCCGTTGTCTTTCACACGTGTGGCTCGACGGTTACGAGTTCAAAGGAATCGTAACCGCCGAGCGAGTTTCGCGGGAGACATGAATAGAGACGTTACTAAACGTTTGAATAAGTCTCTCTTTGTTCTAAGCACCCTCCTCGCGGGGAGGTGTGTTGCGAGTAATTTTCCAGAAGTTGGATCTGGGTCAGTTTGTATTCGGCCTTAGTAAATGGGCCTAGTGCATTTGCTCGCTCTAGAACAATATAAAAAAACATAATTATTCGCTCAAAAAAATAAAAATCATAATTATATTAGTTCATTTAATTAATATTAAATTGAATAAAAATATGAATTAATTTAACTACTTAATTAAAATAAATTTGAATAAAAGATTAAATAACTTTTAATAGAATTTGTCGCGTCGAATTTCGGATGTCAAGCTATTGGGGAAGCTTTGAATCACTAATTCTAAATTACGACTGAACTTTTAATTTTTCGGGGAAAAAAGGAAAAAAGTTCTAAATTACCTTGAGAAAAGATTTTAGGTTCGAAAGTCGATTATGTGAGGGGAAGGTATTAGCACCCCTCACATCCGTTGTACTCAACGGGAACCTCTTAGTCGGCTTAGGCTTAAAATGGTTCGATGTTTTACTTACGTGTTTAAATATGTATAAAAGGGAATATATAAAAGACATAATGCGGGATAAAGAAAGAGATAAAAACAAACGAAAAGGGAAAAACAAGTTTTTTATTAATGGGCTTGACAAGATGTCGATCTTGCTCCTACGTATCTCCCGGTAGTCGGAGAATTCAAAGCGTACGTAGTTCTTTGGTAGAAAAACGTTTGTATGTTGATTCGTTTTAGTTAAAAAAAGGTTTGATCGCGTCCGAGCGAAAAAGTTTGAAAAAAGAAAAAGTGTAATGAAATTAAATGTCAACTGCTCGGGTTGTTGCCGAGCTGGCCATTGACGACAAGAAAGTAAAAGTCAGCTGCTCGGGTTGTTGCCGAGCTGGCCACTGACGACAATGCATGAAAATAAATGATTTGATGAAAAAGTTTTACGCTCGGACGTGAGCAAAGGTTTTAAAAACGTACGAAGACGTACAAAGTTTTAAAATGGTGAAAGATGGACGCTAGGCGATAAGCTCGCGCGAGGCGTGAATGTTTTTAAAATAAAGACAAACGCACTGAGGCGAAAAATTCGCGCAAGGCGTAAAAAGGTTAAAAATAAAAATAAAACGCACAAGGCGTGAAAGGTTCGGATTGACCACGAGGGCCAAGAAAAGGGTAGAAATGGCCACAAGGGGGCCAATGGAAAGTTTAGCGTACTAGACGCGTCAAGTGTGGAATGACGATTGCCCGAGCGACGAGACATACGTCACGCATTCGTGCAATCGAGGTTTGGGGAGACATACGTCAAGCCATTCCCGTTTCATTCAAGTTTGGTTTTGTCACTCGGAGGAATCTCAAAGGGAACCAAAGCTTTAAAAGGATACATGGAAAGGAAAAGAAAACACGAACAAATTTGTTGTTCGATTTTATTAAAAATCATGAACGTTACTTGTTGCTTAAGTTATTGAAACTCAAGAACAAGTTTGGTTCAAGTTTGAATGGCAAACACAATCATAAAACATGCAAAACGTTGGAAAGTTCACAAGTTCGGCCCAATTCGAGCTTGGTTAAAAAGAGTGAGCAAACTCGGCTTAAGTTCGCGTTTAGATTGAAAATCATGAACAACATGGTTGTTCAAGTTTGTTTTGAAATAGACGAACTTAGCTTGTTGCTCAAACTTGGTTTTGAAAATATTAAGAACATAACTTGTTTCACAAGTTATTCAAAATTTGTCGCACGAACTTGTGAAATCTTCAAAGTTGTGCATGATTATGAGTTGGGTTTGGACCAAAATGGTTTTAACCCTCTTTAGGTTCTGAATCAAGGGCTAGAATCCCAAAAATTTGACATTTGAATGCCTGATTCATGTTCTGAATTTCACATACTTCGCAGAGCAACCAGAACTTGGCTCTGCGAAGTCAGGTTTTGATGTGTTCGCAGTGCGAGCAAGGCTTGGCTCTGCGAAGTATGCGAATTTCTTAACTCAGAAGCTGTTTCTGAACCGAAGTTCAGAAACTGCTTCTAAGCAAGATTCAGAACCTAAAGGAGGTTAAGAAACTTGACAAAAAGGAAGAAAAAAGGGTAGAAAAACACAGTTTTAAAGCTTGGCCCCTTTGAGTTCCTTTTTGAGGCTCAAAGGAGGTTTTGGTTCACAAAGCGAAATTGGACAAAGCAAGATATGTAAACAGCATATACAATAGAAAAGAAAGGTTATAGGAGACTTACAGAACTCCTAGCAATGCTTGAACAAGACTGGAAGTGGCTTGCTTGCTTTGTGAAAGGTTATGAACAAGGTTCAAAGTGTTTGTGATGGACTGGTTTTGTGCTACAATGCAAGGGATTTTTGGTGTGAAATTCGTGTGTATTGGCTCTCTGAAATGGTATGTTTTTGACTGGTTTTTAATGTGTTCAATTGTGTGTGATCCTTATGCCTTGCCCTTCCTTTTATAGGCATAAATGCAAATCCTTGTAATGATGAACAATGATGAATAAAATCCTAAAACACTAGCTGATCATGAGCTAAACTCAGGCTAGATCACTTTGCATTTAATGCTAATGGATAGAACTTGCTTTGCCTTGTGCCAAGGGGCAAGGTCTTGACTGATCTCAGCCACAAATGCCATTGATTCTAGAAGGTAATGATGGTAAAAACTGTAAAACAGGGCAGCTGCAAAAGGGATGATTCTTGGGATCAATCCTTGCAATCTTGGGGGGTCAAACAATCAAAACGTGTACTGCCATGTACAGGGAGATTGGGGGAATCAAAATCAGCATGTGGGCTTATGTGTGAGGGAAGAAATTCAGCTCAAAACAGGGCATGTCACACAGCTTTTTTGCAACATAAACCACTTGGGATTGACTGCTTTTGGCAGGGAAAAAGGGAAGGAAATGGATCAAGCAGCTGGCTGGCATGTTTGGATTGGGTAAGGGGTCAATTTTGGGGGACAAAAACTGACCAAGGATAGCCAATTTGTTTGATCACATGAGAGGTTGGAAGAAAGTTCTTCTTTCCTTTTGCCTTTAATGTCACACATTAAATCTTGCCTTGCTGCACCAAATCAGTCACAAAATAGCAAGAATACAAGTAATAATGCTACTAATGATAATTGTTGTTGAAAGCAAAAAAGATAAACAACTATATAAAAATCTGCAGAATTTTCGCAGAGGTCGCAGTGCGAAGGTGAGTTCGCACTGCGAACTTCACTTTTTTTGATTTTTTTGTATAAAATAAAAGGTTAAAATGGGGAAATAAATAATAAAAAACAATAATAATAATAAATGATAAAAATGCAAATGGCAATAAAAATGAACAAAAATAGTAATGACAATAATAATGAAAATGATGATAATAAATAAAACTTAATAATATTAAAAGATAAAAACTAATAGTAATAAAATAATAATGATATTACTAAAGGAAAATAAAATAACATAACAATAATATTATTAAGGATAATGATGATGATATAAAATATTATAGCAATAATAAAAATAATAAAAGGTAAAAAATAAATAATGAGATAATAAAAATATAACACCCATAAAAATATATGTCAAAAAATGGGGTATGACAGATGCCCCTATTTAAGTTTCTTCGTCCCGGAGGTTGAAAATGTGATTTGAAATGGACGGGCCGAAGGGACTTAAATATAGAGTACGCCATTTTTTGACTAAATATTTTCCCGAGTTATAAATGCTATAAATGCATGCAATGCAAATGTTATGAATGCTTGTAATGTAACTATGGATGCAAAAGATAATAAAAAGGAAGACCACACTGGGGACAGGTGTCAGCTATTCGGGTGGTCACCGAACTGCCACTGACAACAAAGAATGAAAAGGTAAATGCCAGCTGTTCGGGTTGTTGCCGAACTGGCCACTGGCGACAAAAGAATGAAAAGAATGTCAACTGTTCGGATGTTGCAGAACTTGCCATTGACGACAGAAAAATAAAATGTCAACTGTTCGGATGTTGCCGAACTTGCCATTGACGACAGAAAAAAAGAAATGTCAACTGTTCGGATGTTGCCGAACTTGCCATTGACGACAGGAAAATAAAATGTCAACTGTTCGGATGTTGCCGAACTTGCCATTGACGACAGAAAAATAAAATGTCAACTGTTCGGATGTTGCCGAACTTGCCATTGACGACAGAAAAAAGAAATGTCAACTGTTCGGATGTTGCCGAACTTGCCATTGACGACAGGAAAATAAAATGTCAACTGTTCGGATGTTGCCGAACTTGCCATTGACGACAGAAAAAAGAAATGTCAACTGTTCGGATGTTGCCGAACTTGCCATTGACGACAGGAAAATAAAATGTCAGATGTCAGCTGTTCGGATGGTTACCGAACTTGCCACTGACGATACTGGGGATGCGGCTGACAAGCCGTTCCTTCCAAAAAATGCCCCTTCAATCGGGGAGAAAGAATGCACAAGCTGTTCATTGAAGAACTTGCCACTTGGCACAACACTGGGGAGTACGCGCAAGCTGTTCATTAAAGAACTGCCACTTGGCGTAAAGACTTGACAAAAAGACGCGCAAGCTGTTCGTTTGAACTGCCACTTAGCGCAAAAGGATGACATCTCTGAACCAGAAGGACTGGGGATGACACTGGGAAAGAATTCACGAATTGCTCGCGATTGTTTGGTGAGACTCATGATGGTTAGAAATAACCATGTATGACATGTTGTATGCATATGTATGAATGCATGAATGTACGACTGTCACTGAGGACGTCACGTGAGGGATGAATTTGTACTGGGGATACCCAACTTGTTTGTTAAGGAATTGCCCCTGGATGTGAAATGCATGCTAATGAATGATTATGATATGATGCATGAATTATGCTGACCTGGGGGATGACAGACGTCACGTGGGACACTGGGGGATTATGATTTGAATGCCGAGCAAAGTCGGGCTTGGATGAGATGCCGAGCGAGGCCGGGCTTTGGTTGGACGAGACTCCACTGGGGGGAATATGCCAATAAGATTGGGCTTTGCTTATGACTTCGCTGGGGATATAAGGATCATTTTAGGAGCATGATCGATATCCAGCCTTAGATGCCAATGGTAATTGGGCTTTTGTGAGTAGGTGCCAATGACAATTGGCCTTTTGTGATTGGACAAAGATTGACTTCCTGGGGAGTTTGTTTGACCGATGAACAAAGGTTGTTCAAAGAAAGAAAATGTTTTATTGATTTTTTTTTGTTTGGTTTGGAAGGACAAGGTCCTTTGCCTACATACCCGAATGGGATCAAAACCGATGTAGTTCGGGCCCTCGCCCGGGTACGACCGACAAACTTGGTGAGACAAGATTAGACTGGTAAAATGAAAAGTGGACCGACGTCACATTGCAAACACTCGGTAACCTTAATGGGGATGATGCCACATGGGATACATCCAACTACTGACGGGGTAAAGCCGTAACCACTGATGAGGAACACATACCTCCTGGGGAGATTGTTTTAATCCACTGGGGGATATGATTGGATGCCGAGCGAGGTCGGGCTTTGGTTGTTGGTTGCCGAGCGAGGTCGGGCTTTGGTTGTTGGTTGCCGAGCGAGGTCGGACTTTGTGATTGGATGTCGAGCGAGGTCGGGCTTTGGTTATGTTGGGATGCCGAGCGAGGTCGGGCTTTGTGATTTTAGTTGCCGAGCGAGGTCGGGCTTTGGTTATGTTGGGATGCCGAGCGAGGTCGGGCTTTTTGTGATTTTGTGAGTGGAGATGCCAATAAAAATTGGGCTTTATTTGTGATTGTGTTTGTAAAGGGCCAACAAAAATTTGGCTTTTGTTGGTAATGAGGTTTGTGAGTGCCAATGGAAATTGGGCTTTATGGTAATGTAGGTGCCAATGATGATTGGGCTTTGGATGGAAATTGTATTTGTGCGTGCCAATGAAAATTGGGCTTTTGGGGTGATCGGGTGCCAAGCATGGTTGGGCTTTGTGAATTGCTTTTGGGAGTGCCAATGACAATTGGGTTTTTTGTTGGAAATTGTGAGGAATGCCAATGACGATTGGGCTTAATGTGAAATTGTAGTTGTGATTGCCAATGACAATTGGGCTTTGCTTGTGATTAGGTGCCAAGCATGGTTGGGCTTAGGGTGTGCCAATAAAAATTGGGCTTTGGTTTTGCCAATGAATATTGGGCTTTGGGTTGTGATTAATATTGGGCTTTGGGTTGCCAATGAATATTGGGCCTTGGTTTGCCAATGAATATTGGGCTTTGGTTTGCCAATGAATATTGGGCTTTTTGATTGGTTGCCGAGCGAGGTCGGGCTTTGTTTTGGGTTGGCAATTTTAATGTTCCAAGGTTGCACTAAACACAAAGTTTATATCATACAGCTTAAGTTAAAAACATGTTTATCGATGAACCATGCCTATCACACATTTAAGTAAAAAAAAAAAAAACAAATTGAATATTAATTGTGAGGGTAATGAACACTCATCCGGCAAGTTTGCCAACATTCCGATCAAGTTATGTGTCCATCTAATCACCGTTTTTAAAAGCATAAAAGCATTGATCACAAGGTCTTTGAGGGTTGTAATTTGGCTTGGTTACAAAAGAAATGTCATATGTGGGGAAATTGAATTCAAAAGGCCAAGCAAAGGAACATTCTTTCTAATTACACGCCTCCTCCTTATTTCACACAACTTTTTGGTGATTTGCAAATACTTTTGTTTGATCTTGACAACCTTTTGATTTACTGATTTTTCTCTTTTTTCTTTCTCTTTTGAGATTTCTTGATTTGTTTTTCTTTCTTCTTTCTCCTTTTTTTTTGTTGTCAAGATCAAATAAGAAATTCACCAATTGCTTGATACACACAACCTCCCTTTTCCAACTTAATTCAAGATGATACCCTATTTGAATGTTCCTTCCTCCTTCGGCAAGGGACAATAATCATGAAGGCTAAGGGTTCAAAATGGAAGAAAAATATCAGAATTCCAAATGATTTAACTATGAGCTGAATTTTTTTACAAACTTCGGCAATTTCAATAAGCAATTGAGCTTATGAAAGTTGGCAGTTCATAGTTAATGATTCTGATTTATTAGGCTCAAAGGGGTTAGCAAATGCTCACTTCTCACAGGGTGGGCTATTTGTGGTCAAGTGTTTTTACTCATATAAAAAAAATGCCTTGATCCTATCAATGTTTTCATACAATCTAAAACAACGTTCAGATTTAACATAACAAAATCGAGTTAAACAAAAAAATGCCGGTCTCCTGCATATGTAAATGATTTTGAGGATTCCTCACATTTTTGGCTGGTCCTAAATGGTTCACAGAATAAACACATTAAAAACGCAAATTGTATTATATAACTTTTGTATTAATGCTTGTTAATGCGAACTGTATTGGATGCCGAGCAAGGTCGGGCTTTTGTTGTTTGTGCCAATGATGATTGGACTTTTGTTAAATGGGGAAAAGGCCGCAGTAGCCTGGGGGAAGGTAACCTCGGTTTGAGGTACCAGAATCTCTTGAAGAGTAGTGGGGATAGGGATGAATTCCTCACCAAAGTTGAACGGCATGCCCCATGTACAACCGGGGCCTATTGTTATATGTGAGGGTTGTTTTCGGACGACGATCCACTTTTTCTTGACGGGTCGACACATAGTGTTGCGAACGAAATGCAAACACTGAAGACTCAATGCGGATTGTAAGAAATCCTTGAGGTAAAAAGGGGAACGAGTTTTGGACTCGAAGACAAATATGTGCATGTCATGCATGATGTATGTATGCAATGTATATGACAAAAATATGCCCTCCTTTTTTTTTTGAAAATGCATATGCAAAAATCATTTTTATGAATGTAAATGTATGGCGTGTATATGGTATGGCATGTATGATCAAAATTTCCCCCATCCTCACGTGTAGGCTCTAAAAGGTAAGATTTCCTAAGAAGAGGTCCCTAGAGTCATCGATCTCATATGGAATTAAGGTTGTCTATGGACATACGTCGACATGACTTCAATTAATTCCATATGAAAATCTCGTCTAAGCGGGGTTGGGCATCCTACCTCACGGACATACGTCAACGCGGGCTTCCGCACACAACCTCCTTCTAACTTAGTTTTTTCTCGAGCTCGGGTAGAGAGCCTCACACGTCCGGCATTAACCCGAACAATGTGGAGTAACATCGCTCAAGTAACCCCCACAATTGATATATATATGAATATGAAGCACAATGATATACATATACATGCAAAGTATAAGAATAAACAAGACAAATAATGACAAGAAGACATAAATCACGTAAGTAAAATGAACCAAATTAGCCTAAAAGCCGACTGAGATAGGCTTGACTCGTTTATGCAAAAACAAAGTGTTTTATGCATCATCCCCAGTGAAGTCGCCATTTCTGTCGCGTCGAATTTCGGATGTCAAGCTATTGGGGAAGCTTTGAATCACTAATTCTAAATTACGACTGAACTTTTAATTTTTCGGGGAAAAAAGGAAAAAAGTTCTAAATTACCTTGAGAAAAGATTTTAGGTTCGAAAGTCGATTATGCGAGGGGAAGGTATTAGCACCCCTCACATCCGTTGTACTCAACGGGAACCTCTTAGTCGGCTTAGGCTTAAAATGGTTCGATGTTTTACTTACGTGTTTAAATATGTATAAAAGGGAATATATAAAAGACATAATGCGGGATAAAGAAAGAGATAAAAACAAACGAAAAGGGAAAAACAAGTTTTTTATTAATGGGCTTGACAAGATGTCGATCTTGCTCCTACGTATCTCCCGGTAGTCGGAGAATTCAAAGCGTACGTAGTTCTTTGGTAGAAAAACGTTTGTATGTTGATTCGTTTTAGTTAAAAAAAAGGTTTGATCGCGTCCGAGCGAAAAAGTTTGAAAAAAGAAAAAGTGTAATGAAATTAAATGTCAACTGCTCGGGTTGTTGCCGAGCTGGCCATTGACGACAAGAAAGTAAAAGTCAGCTGCTCGGGTTGTTGCCGAGCTGGCCACTGACGACAATGCATGAAAATAAATGATTTGATGAAAAAGTTTTACGCTCGGACGTGAGCAAAGGTTTTAAAAACGTACGAAGACGTACAAAGTTTTAAAATGGTGAAAGATGGACGCTAGGCGATAAGCTCGCGCGAGGCGTGAATGTTTTTAAAATAAAGACAAACGCACTGAGGCGAAAAATTCGCGCAAGGCGTAAAAAGGTTAAAAATAAAAATAAAACGCACAAGGCGTGAAAGGTTCGGATTGACCACGAGGGCCAAGAAAAGGGTAGAAATGGCCACAAGGGGGCCAATGGAAAGTTTAGCGTACTAGACGCGTCAAGGGTGGAATGACGATTGCCCGAGCGACGAGACATACGTCACGCATTCGTGCAATCGAGGTTTGGGGAGACATACGTCAAGCCATTCCCGTTTCATTCAAGTTTGGTTTTGTCACTCGGAGGAATCTCAAAGGGAACCAAAGCTTTAAAAGGATACATGTAAAGGAAAAGAAAACACGAACAAATTTGTTGTTCGATTTTATTAAAAATCATGAACGTTACTTGTTGCTTAAGTTATTGAAACTCAAGAACAAGTTTGGTTCAAGTTTGAATGGCAAACACAATCATAAAACATGCAAAACGTTGGAAAGTTCACAAGTTCGGCCCAATTCGAGCTTGGTTAAAAAGAGTGAGCAAACTCGGCTTAAGTTCGCGTTTAGATTGAAAATCATGAACAACATGGTTGTTCAAGTTTGTTTTGAAATAGACGAACTTTGCTTGTTGCTCAAACTTGGTTTTGAAAATATTAAGAACATAACTTGTTTCACAAGTTATTCAAAATTTGTCGCACGAACTTGTGAAATCTTCAAAGTTGTGCATGATTATGAGTTGGGTTTGGACCAAAATGGTTTTAACCCTCTTTAGGTTCTGAATCAAGGGCTAGAATCCCAAAAATTTGACATTTGAATGCCTGATTCATGTTCTGAATTTCACATACTTCGCAGAGCAACCAGAACTTGGCTCTGCGAAGTCAGGTTCTGATGTGTTCGCAGTGCGAGCAAGGCTTGGCTCTGCGAAGTATGCGAATTTCTTAACTCAGAAGCTGTTTCTGAACCGAAGTTCAGAAACTGCTTCTAAGCAAGATTCAGAACCTAAAGGAGGTTAAGAAACTTGACAAAAAGGAAGAAAAAAGGGTAGAAAAACACAGTTTTAAAGCTTGGCCCCTTTGAGGTCCTTTTTGAGGCTCAAAGGAGGTTTTGGTTCACAAAGCGAAATTGGACAAAGCAAGATATGTAAACAGCATATACAATAGAAAAGAAAGGTTATAGGAGACTTACAGAACTCCTAGCAATGCTTGAACAAGACTGGAAGTGGCTTGCTTGCTTTGTGAAAGGTTATGAACAAGGTTCAAAGTGTTTGTGATGGACTGGTTTTGTGCTGCAATGCAAGGGATTTTTGGTGTGAAATTCGTGTGTATTGGCTCTCTGAAATGGTATGTTTTTGACTGGTTTTTAATGTGTTCAATTGTGTGTGATCCTTATGCCTTGCCCTTCCTTTTATAGGCATAAATGCAAATCCTTGTAATGATGAACAATGATAAATAAAATCCTAAAACACTAGCTGATCATGAGCTAAACTCAGGCTAGATCACTTTGCATTTAATGCTAATGGATAGAACTTGCTTTGCCTTGTGCCAAGGGGCAAGGTCTTGACTGATCTCAGCCACAAATGCCATTGATTCTAGAAGGTAATGATGGTAAAAACTGTAAAACAGGGCAGCTGCAAAAGGGATGATTCTTGGGATCAATCCTTGCAATCTTGGGGGGTCAAACAATCAAAACGTGTACTGCCATGTACAGGGAGATTGGGGGAATCAAAATCAGCATGTGGGCTTATGTGTGGGGGAAGAAATTCAGCTCAAAACAGGGCATGTCACACAGCTTTTTTGCAACATAAACCACTTGGGATTGACTGCTTTTGGCAGGGAAAAAGGGAAGGAAATGGATCAAGCAGCTGGCTGGCATGTTTGGGTTGGGTAAGGGGTCAATTTTGGGGGACAAAAACTGACCAAGGATAGCCAATTTGTTTGATCACATGAGAGGTTGGAAGAAAGTTCTTCTTTCCTTTTGCCTTTAATGTCACACATTAAATCTTGCCTTGCTGCACCAAATCAGTCACAAAATAGCAAGAATACAAGTAATAATGCTACTAAGGATAATTGTTGTTGAAAGCAAAAAAGATAAACAACTATATAAAAATCTGCAGAATTTTCGCAGAGGTCGCAGTGCGAAGGTGAGTTCGCACTGCGAACTTCACTTTTTTTGATTTTTTTGTATAAAATAAAAGGTTAAAATGGGGAAATAAATAATAAAAAACAATAATAATAATAATAAATGATAAAAATGCAAATGGCAATAAAAATGAACAAAAATAGTAATGACAATAATAATGAAAATGATGATAATAAATAAAACTTAATAATATTAAAATATAAAAACTAATAGTAATAAAATAATAATGATATTACTAAAGGAAAATAAAATAACATAACAATAATATTATTAAGGATAATGATGATGATATAAAATATTATAGCAATAATAAAAATAATAAAAGGTAAAAAATAAATAATGAGATAATAAAAATATAACACCCATAAAAATATAAGTCAAAAAATGGGGTATGACATAATTTTTTTTATTGTAGTGGTAATATGGTACATATAAAAACAATTAACATCTCTCTCCGTCTCACTCACTTATTTCTCCTTTCTCAACTTTCTCTTGCAACCAAACGCACTCTAAGTATTTAAGGAGACGAGTGTGCTCATTTGTATTTATATAACAAAAAACGTCGATTTCATAGTCTCATATATCTTTAGAGAGGAGAATCATTGTGCCTGGTAAATTCATCAATATAGTGCACAATATTCAATCTGTCACTTGGTGAAATGAGGTCCTAAAGGTCTCAAAGATGATCGTGTCATAAACAAGTTAAGGCTCCTCTATTTTAGATTATGCTATTTTAAAAGGGTTTTGGCATATATTCCCCTTATTTTTTGTATCACTTTTATACAATAGTAATATTCCCAATTTTATACTTGAGGTGTTAACTCAACGGCAGAAGCTTAATATTACAATATTAAAAATACTAAAATTTATATTATCTGATAGATATGTTTTTAAGAGTGGTTTCCTCACTATTTCCTCTTGTGAAATAGACATATTGATGCTCCTCCAACTTCGTAATCAAGTATTGCATCTCCGTCTTGTCACCTCTTATCCCCTTTCTCCATCTACTTTGTGCATTGTACACTTGTTTGATATTCGTCAAACTTTGTTTTTTTTCCTTCAAATCCGTGAGAATATTCCTAGGCAACGCCAAGCTCTTTGTCATGTCGACAACTCTTTTCTTCTGCTCCTCTTTTATTCTACCCACAAGAAGGTGACCGCCTAACTTTGACTCCAACTCATGGTTGTGAATTCCACTAAGCATGACCAACCACCAATCATTTGTATTCTTCTCAAAGTAACCACACAACCTAAACGAACAATCACATTTCCTTGAGCCCGTGCCTTCAAGATTCAATTTCTTCCTCCTCTTCGCTGGTTTGTATACACCACTCCTTTCACATTGCAACATCACCATTGAATTTTTTTTATATACTAGATTTACCTATAGATATAGTAAATCCCGCCCTTACCGCTTGTCGATGAACCCAACCAAGCAAATCATCTCGCTCTCGCCATCTATCATTTGTTAAAACGGTGTTTACTTCATAATCGCGAAGCTTGGCAACACCTGTAGGTTTATGTTTTTCTTCAATGTGAGCTTGAAAGGGAATTTTGACATTAACCTTCACCTCAATGGTAGGTTTGACATTAACGGAAGCTTCGACGGAAGCTTCAATTATGGCCGATTTCGGCGTATCGCCATCATCCACCACATTTTGAACCATCACTGTCTATTGAATAAATTAATAACAAGAAAAAAATATAAATAACTTGTGCAACAAGCTAAGAAAGAAAAAAAAGGCGCAGAAATTCAAATCCTGGGCACAAATGTGACTTAACTCACGTTGCCCTAATACTTACGTGAGTTAACTCACGCCTAGGCATGCTTTCCAAACTGACGAACTAAGCTAAAAAACCAGCAAAATCAAAAGAGGTTATATGATACATTACCTGATTTTTGACGTTTGATGAGTGTAGAAACTTGCTTTTTAACGATTTACAATGATTTCAGCTCAAGATTTTGCTCCAAATTTTTGCACTTTTTGGGTTTTTGGAGGTGAAGAGGGAAAGAAAATGTGTGTTGAAGTGTGTAACTGATGAGTTTTGTCCAAAAATAGTACTGCATCGCAACGTGAGTTAACTCACGTTGGCTTTGTACGTGATTTAACTCACGTTGGTATATACCGAACATGACTTAAGTCACGTAGGGGTATTTTGGTCAGTTTGTATGAAAATGAACATTTTTGTTGGTAAAAAGAACAATTTTCTAATCTCACTCGATAGAATATAACAGTTATAGTGGGCTGCTCGTTTGTTTGTTGATTTTGTCAAAGAGTTGGTTGTGTTTATATATTGCTTGATAGGGAAAGAGATGCTACACTAAAATTAAATCTTTTTTGTGAATGAATTGCTATCAAAAGACAACGTACAAGGCACCATCTATTTGAGATATGGACATTCACTGTCCACAAAACAAAATACGTAAAGGACTCGTATACCGATATGTTTTTTTTTTTTGAGTTTATCGATTTTTTTAGTAGATAGACGAAATGACAAAACTATTATAAACTCACACATACAAATGGAGATGTGGGGATTCAAACCCTGATCATGATATCCGACCTAACAATTTTGACGTTTTGCCAGTTGAGCTAGGACATGTGGACTGAAATACAAATGAATTTCGTCATCTCTATCATTGTATAAAGTCAACTTTAATGTTAAATAACTTTTTACTATTTTTTGTTTGAACTCTTTTTTGAACAAATTTATCTTTAAGAACTCAATTCTTTTTCAAATTTAAATTCATATATACACTATAATTATAAAAAATTTGAAAACAAATTGTCTGTTTTAGTTAAACTTTTTTGTTACAATTTATTTCAAACTTAGCTATTATAAATATTATAAAATACAAAGCACAGAGATAGGCACCTTAATAATGTAAATAAAAAGAAAATCTATATCCTTTTATAGTACTCTAAACGTGTTAAAATCTGTAGTAGATTAGTAAGAAAAAATGTAGCAGGGTACTCCAATATTAATGACCAATCATCCACACGTACATCTCTAATAATGATTTCATCCTGTTTTTGACCCATCACCCATCTCGTATGGTTTGACCAAGTCAAGACGTCGCTAGCAAGTTTACAACGATCAGAAAGAACAACACGTCGACAATTACTTCATTCGATCAATGATGTTGACAAAGATTCATTTTTCAGATTTATTCAATAACCTATGAATCTAGACAATTTTATAAATCAGATATATAAATTATTCAATGATAAAAAATATTTATTTGTAATAATGATTGGATGAAGTATGTTTTGTACCACTCAAGTATGGACTTTTATACTTCTGATAATATCTTGTTGGCATGTCTTAGTTATTTTGAGTGTTGGAGCTTGGCGTTCTTATCCAAGTGGACTTTTATTGTCCCTTACTTTTCTTGTCCAAGCCTGATACAAGAGACACAAGGACAAAGTATCCTAGCATATTCCGATTTTTTATTACTCATATCCCAAAATAAAACAATATAATAAGAGGAAAAAATTCTCCTAACCGTTACACATAATTACAATTAAAAAAATAAGTGGGTGATAGCTTATAAATGTCTCTTAGCATTTGGACTATCAACTTCATAATTAATCACTTCACATTGACTCAAAACTCGTGCTTGAGGGTTGTGGACTATCAACTTCATAATTAATCGCTTCGTCTTGTCCCAAAACTCGTGTTTGTTGGACTGTGAACCATCAATCTCATAATTAAGGGCACAACGCCCTCCAGAAGGGCCGAAAGAGCCCTAGGCGAGCCCCTCTAAGGGCGCCGCCTCAAGGAGTTTCTAGAAGTACATAAAACGCACTAAACGTAACTTAGGACCCAAGTTTCTTGGGACCTAAGTCAAGGAAAATCAAACCCAAAAAATGCTATAAATAACCCCCTTGAGAGCATTCTCAAGGCATGACCTAAACAGCTCTAAACCCTAGTTTTAGATACTGCAAGTACAGTTGACGCCCACCGTGGGGCCTCGGTAAAACTACTAACCTAGGCCACACTCCAATCCATTCTGAGAAGGTGACTGTAACATCCCGCTTATTAGTATCAGTTATCAGTGTAAGAAGCAATTAATAAGCGTGGCAATTTAGTAATAAGTGGCAATGGCAAAGTTGTGATTATTTCAAAAAGGAGGAGTATAAGAAATAGAAAGGGGAAGATATTTTCATTTTACATGTTTTCTTCTCTTTCTTCCTCTCCAAACCAGCCATCCTCTCCCTCATTCCTCTCCCTCTCACGCCACTCCCTCTCCCTCCAATCCTTCAAGCTTCCACTCTAATCCTTTTTAGGTTGCTAGCAAGTGGATTTTTGAGGAGATTAGAACAATTAGAGAAGGAACAAGGAAGAAACAAGTAAAGGAGCAAGCTAGAGTTTGAATCAAGCATTACCAGCACCAACTAGGGTCCAAGGTGAGCTCATTTCAGATTCTAGAACACATCTAGAGATTTTTGTTAGTTTTTCTACAAGTTGTTAAAGATTAGAGTTTACCCTAATTCCTAGTTTGTTTGATCTTTGCTCATGAGTGTTTATAGTTGTTAATTTATGAAAGAAAATCCTTTTATCATGTCTAGGAAGCCTGGGTTCCATTGAATGAGCAAAAATGGTGAAAATCACATTTTTACACAGGTTTTTACTGATACGGTCGCTGCAGCGACGGACTGTCGCTTGTAGCGACCAGACTGGGTTTTTCCCTGCCTAGCCGCGCTTGTAGCGACCACACTGTCGCTTGTAGCGACCAGTGGCGCTTGTAGCGAGGAACTGGGCGCTTGTAGCGACCAGGTCCTGTCTACTGGCGCTTGTAGCGACCAGAAGGGCGCTGTAGCGACCAGCCCTGAACAGTCCAACCTAGTTGAGCTGTTCTGGGGGTCCTGGTGCGCGCGGGCATGGCTTCTTGGCAACTGATTTCTTATAATATATTTTAGAAACATAAACCACCATTTATGTTCATTCCGAAGGCTTCCAAAGATTGAGAAAATTACATGAGCAACGATTATACAAAGCTTGGAAATTCATGAATTAACGTAAAAAGCTTAAGTAAGCCTTAGGAATGGCTCATGAGAACGATGGGTCAAGAACCTTGAATAGGTTAACAGGAATAGAATTACATTCAGGTATGTTAAGGGTAGTTTATCAGGATTCCCTTAATCAGGCAGATTATAGGATACCTTAGTTAGTGGTATCTAGTTCCCTCAGTTCAGGCTTAGTTATATTTTTATATCACGACGTGCCTCAGTGTTCACGTCAGAGTGACACTGGGGGGGGTACACGTATCAGTTTTATCAGGATAAGTATATTTATATGACAGGAATAATAATTAATAATCAGGATAAACTTTGTGTCTTCTGTGCTCTCGACCAGTTAGAGAGGACAGGGGGTTTCAGCATTGCTGAAACGGGCAGGAACTTTCCGTGAGGATAACCACACAGAGTTATAGTGTGTCTTCTGTGTTCTCGCCAGTTAGAGCACAGAGGGTTCCGAATACAGCTGGAACGGGCAGGAATCTTCCGCGAGGATAACCACACACTCAGGCAAGAGGAGTCCGGTGATTAGCCTGATATGATAGGAATTTTCACCGGTTATCAGGGGAATGTGCTTCGGGGTTACTCCACCCGGGGGCATTCCGTAAAATGAACTCAGATAATAATGTTTGTTCAACGCTAACAGCTAACATAAAGACATTTATCAGTTAATTATATTATTATGTTATCAGGCAGAGAATAGTTATCAGGCAGGTATCAGATTCAGGTATCAGTTATCAGGCGGTGATTCCAGGATTCCCCTCGATCACCCAGTTATCAGGACATAGTCTAGATCTCAGGACTAATCAGTATTAGACTCAGATAGTGATCCTAGGTTTCCCCTTGATCACTAGTTTAGTAGGATGTAGTCCAGTTTATGACTACACAGTTTAGCAGGATCAGTCAGATAGCCCACTATGGGTAAGGTTAAGACTTGGCGATCATAGGCATCCCCAAGATTGCCGAGGTAGGCACGGCGACCCTAGGTTCCCCGAGGTTGCCAACAGTAGGTAGGGTAGGAGCTCACTGAGACATTATGTCTCATCCCTATCCTTCTGGTGCAGGTTTGCAGGTAAGCTAGTGATGTTCATGAAGATTTTCACCAGGAAAACGCTGGATGGAGTGCAGTTGCTCGTCGCGGAGGAGCTCAGAAGGTTATCAGGATATGTTTATGTATTTATAGATGATGTTTGGATAAATGTATTAAAGAGACAACTTGTACTCATTCAGATGTATTTATTATTATTATTGAAAATTTTAATGTACCCAGTATCAGATTAATACACATGCTAAATATTCTAGATAATTTAGTATGGGTGTTACAGTGACCGCCGTTGTTTGACGTGGCTGCTACTCCTCCGAGCATCTGTCTCATCAACGACATCGCTACTAAGAATCACGTTGATATGAGCCATATCAATGTCGTCTTCAAAAGGAATCAACGACCATACGCATCGTTATCAACGTACTACAGGTGCTATCGCTTAATTTATGTATTGCTCGATGTTAATGTGCATCGATATTAATTGGAACCACGCGCAGCGTTATCAACCACATGTGCTATCGTTTCAATATTTATCAATAGCCATTAAATTAATGTTTTCTTTTCTTAGTATAAGAATATGTAGGTATTAGCATGATTGAATTAAAAACAAAGTTTTCCTTAAGGGATTGATCAGCACACGATACCTTGAAAAGATTCCAAAAGATACTTAATTCAATTGGCTTTGATATTAAGTGATATCGTTTTCAATTCAATTGGCCCCATAATTTTGGCTTTGATATTGGTTTTAAATTTACATAGTGGAAAAAAATCTTTGACGCAATCTAATTAACTTGTTATTATTTTTCAATAACCCATAATTTTAGCAACAACACCTCTCAGTCAACCTGATGGGCGTAGACGGAGGGCCTCTTCATTTGTAGAAGAATGCAGAAGAGCATGAAGAGGAGTAAAATGTTAAGATAATAGGCGAGTTAGTCCCAAGTCAGTAGGAGAACAAAAAGGAGTAGAATTCAATAGAATGTTTATTCCCAAATTCGTAGGAGAATGAAGAAGAATATGAAGAAGTATAGGAAACATGGGTGAATTAATAGGAAAATGACAAGGAATAGTTGATTCAAATTTAATAAGAGATCGAATTTTGGCTCATTTATCTAGTGCATCTTGCCTATACTTGTGATAAAGGTTTCTTCCCTTATGAATTTGACGCAGTCGGAAGCGTAGGCTAGCAAGCGCTAAACCTAGGTTGAAAAGAAACAAGTTTGCAAGCGACAAATTTGTGAAAATAGGGTTCCGGAATCCACCAGAAATTGAGAAAAACTCTCTAAAATATTATTGATTGAATAAAAGTTGCCTTTTAGGCTATAACTGTTAAGCTTAAATAGGGAAATAACAAACCCCTAATGGGCATAAAAATAACAAACTGAAATAAAACAAAAAAAATAACAAATTGAAATAAAACAAACAAATAACAAACTGAATTATTAAAAATACTATGAAAACCCTCCTACATCAGTCTCCTCAACTTCTGAAGAACTCGACCCCGAGTTCTCATTCTAATAAAGAGCTTCTCATGCATGTTGACTCCTTCAATGAACAAGAGAACACCCTCCTGGATCCCATTGGGTGAAATGCAAAGAAGAAGGTAAAGTCTGGTTGTCATTAAATTCCAAAGTACCATGCTTAGGAGGTAAAGTCTTCCATTTGAGTTGAACATTTCCCCAGTCAATCATTTTCCTATGCATAATAGCCATAACAAAATATTTTTGACATTGAAACATAAGAACAAGATTGAAGTTTAGCTTCCATTTCAAGGAATGAAGCTCAAGATTCATAAACAAAATAACCTTCTCACTAGTAGCTTCTTGTAAAGGTGAATTACTGATTAACACCCTATCACCTATCTTGTTGCAAACAGGTGGTGCATCTATCAACTTTCCACCAGCCAAAGTAACTGCTGCCACTAATGTATGAGGCTCCAATTTACATGGCAGCAATGTTGTACGACAAGGTTCATGTACCTTTGTTTTTCCACACTCAACAGCCTTAGTAACAAAATAAAATTCTTTGTCAAATTTACTCAGAGCCGTGTAGTCCTGATTATACCAATCACCAATCATAATGAAAATTTCACCGTCCGGCTGTGCGAAAGGATTCGGTATAATCTCCCTATTGTTGATAACAAAAGGACCAAATCCACCAGACACCTTTTGGAAATTAGTGGAAGGGAAGTAAAAGAAACTCCCTATTTGATACCATTGAAATTGGTACGTCCAATTCCATTTTGAAGGAATTGGACAATTCGCACTAAGAACTCCATCCTGCCACGAGTTATGCCGCATTGGAACACCAAGCCATGTTATGAGAAGATCTTCATCCAGCTGATTAAACACACTCACTAATACATGGCTATTTGTTGTAACATTAATAACAGGTCTTGGAAATTTCCCATTGATAGCTATAACCTTGTCTGGTGGTTCCGGGGGTAGAATTATTGTCGGAATCCAACCTGAGAGAACACGATGAGTGTTGTGATGGCAGCTTAAGGTAAAAGTGGTGTTGTTAGGATGCTCTATCTTCGTTTTGATTTCTGAAATTCGATTTGCGGTCGAGTCGACTTCAACAAGTGCTTTCTCTGATACGTGGTCATCGGAAATCGACGGATTGAAGAGAAAAATAGTTGAATTAGTGACTGAATGTTCTTTGACTGGTTCCATGGACGCAACACTTTCGTCTAACGTCAGAAACGCTTCCGTCTTCTGGGTAACTTCGATCTCCTCAATTAACAACTTTATCCTTTCTGGAAGCTGTGAAGTTGAACTTTGATTTCCCAATGATGATGAATCGATGTCATCCAATACAAAGGCATCTGATAACTTATTACATTTCAATTTCAAGCGACCATCTACCTCACGTGCGAGAGACATACGATATTCTGTCATATCCACATATAACGGTGTTTGCTGATGCTGAGTTTGCCATAAATAAGCCGGTGTAATTCCAAGACAAGGATTGGGAACACAACAAACTCCAGGTTCCACTGGATCCATAGAAGCCAAAGAATAATTAACCCCACTAACAGAACTGCTTGAAGTGGTATAATTAGAAGAATTTATGCTTGAGTTGACCACGCCACTGGTGCTAGCACTGTCAAGGGAGCTTTGAGACGCTACACTTAGATTTTCAATTTCTTCATTGTGAACTTCTCCATCTTTGGAAATAAGAGGCAGTCTCAATCGTTGAGCCGCTTCAGCAACAATCATTTGATGTTCTAATGTCTGATAAACCTGAGGAGAGTTCCTTAGCCCAAACTGCGGATAGAGACTGCCAATATCTCTAATTCCACCACGTGGAACCCTAATTGGTCCACCTCTCCTATTCGGATTGTTTCTGTTGTTGTTGTTGGCGTTTCTAGTTGTTAAAACCGCCATCTGATTTGATAATGCCCTGACCGTCGCGGCTAAATCGTTGACTGTCGCAGCTAATCCGTCGAAGTCTGCTTTCGTAACAAATTGATCTCCCATGGTCAAATCACGTTCACGAAAGAACAGGGAAAACCTGCTCTGATGCCAACTGATGCAGTCGGAAGCGTAGGCTAGCAAGCGCTAAACCTAGGTTGAAAAGAAACAAGTTTGCAAGCGACAAACTTGTGAAAATAGGGTTCCGGAATCCACCAGAAATTGAGAAAAACTCTCTAAAATATTATTGATTGAATAAAAGTTGCCTTTTAGGCTACAACTGTTAAGCTTAAATAGGGAAATAACAAACCCCTAATGGGCCTAAAAATAACAAACTGAAATAAAACAAAAAAATAACAAATTGAAATAAAACAAACAAATAACAAACTGAATTATTAAAAATACTATGAAAACCCTCCTACATCAGAATTACACACGATGTAATTGCTTTCTTCCCTTATGAATTTTGTACACCATCATCACCATGACACCTAATCTGCTAAACATTTTCCGAGTATGGATTGGACACCAGAACAATCCCTCTCTCTCCGTCATTATCAAAACATTACTAACCGACCTCAATCTCCCAGATTCTTAAAGAACAAGTTATCTTCCAAAGGACTATTCAATAACAAGATTAGGAATTTTCATACTCCCATGTCCTTAGAGAAACCTCCTCAGAGGGAAAGTTACAACATAACAACTGAACATGATGTGAAATGATGACAACTTTGTCAAGTGCACCAAATTGTAATAGGTAATAAAGTAGTAAGTTTACGTCTCCACGCGGATTGTCGTCAACTTATCAATTCGCTTAACTTATTTAAATGAGAAAGCAATGAAGGGGTTGTATTTCTGAATCATGTGCTCAATTTAAGTAGCTGTTTGCGGAAAAGTTGAAGTGTTTGATTTAGAGGTTAGACGACGATTAAGATTCTTCTAATCCGCTATGTCTTCTTTGTCGCATGAAATATTTAATACAAATTATGACTAAGTACTAGGTAAACGATAGTTTGGATTATGAAACTGTGGTATATTTATAGAATTAATTATTGTAACTATGCTTAACTAGAACGGTACGAAGTAAATTCTTAAAGGATGGATTATAATCTAACATCATATTAAAAAAAAACCCTGAGATTAAGATGATTAAGCAACTTTTAATTTTAGTTCTTGTTTGGGTTAAAGAAAGATAAGTCCGTCTTATTCTCTAACATAGGATCATATAGGATAATCCTAGGACTTAATACACCTAGTGTCTATTAGATACATTTAAGGCTTATTTGTGCCTTGAGTCAAAAAGCATTATAACGATCATAATAATTGATAATTATATAAGACTTAAATCATAACTGAATAAAGAATTTGCATTAACTGATTCCAACAAATATAAAGAGGTTCATCATAGAGCCCTAATCAAAGAGAGTTTAGTTGCTCATGGCAACAGAAAACATAAACAAGAATAAATTACAAAACATACTTTACTAATTAGGGTGTGCCTAGTGGTGTTGGCTTGGGACATTAGATTGTGTTCCTCTCAAAGTCTCAAGTTCGATTCTCTCCGGTGCCAATTAGGGTGGTTGGTTTAACTTCTTAATGAAATTTCTGGCAGGTACTGGTTCTGAACTAAAAAACAGAGTTTGAAAACAATGGTTCAGAAGTAGAAAATTAAACAGACAGAAAGTAAAGAACACAGTTATTTGTTAACCCAGTTCGGTGCAAACTTCACCTACATCTGGAGGATACCAATCCAGGAAGGAAATCCACTAAGTAGTATTAATTCTAAGACTCAAGACACAGCCCCTGTTTTTCCAGCCTTATCACTTAATCATTACCCGTATAGACTTCTACCTAGGAACTCCTAGATATAAGAACCCACTTACTTCCCAATCAAGTAATCACAGCCCAGTGATTATCAGACACTTGAACAAACAAATACGAAGACATTCTTCAAAACATCAAAGACATCACTTGTGCTTAAAAGCTTTAAGTGATTTACAACTCAAAACAAACTAAACCAACTCTAACAGATGAGTGGTGTACAAAACAGAGCAACAGCTCACAGACTCAAAAACACTAAGACTCTTTTAATTCTTGAGATCAATTTCTGGTTTTTCAGTCCAGTCTTCAAAAGCAACGTCCTTCTTAAATAGCTTCAACAACACATATAATTTTGAACAATATAATCTTCAAAGATATAATTCTGAAATTCTTTCGAAGCTCATAGAAGCTCTTATTTATTCAGAAATATATTTTCCAAAGATTTCTTTGAAAACATATTCACGAATAACTGAAACAAATCTTCAGAACAAATCTTGCGCAAAAATACTTCCTTCTAGAAATGAAGCTTGGATAAATCTTCAATTAAATCTTCAAAAGATATTGTGAAAGATTTAACAGAATTCAGACGCAGAAAACATGCTTCTGAAAAACAGCTTCTGAAGGTCAACAGAAGTCAACGTCTGAGCAGTGCGTCTGATGGTCAACAAAAGTCAACGTCTGAACAGTGCGTCTGATGAACAGTACCAGCGTCTGAAGACCAGTTCAGCTTCTGATGAACAGTACCAGCTTCTGAAGACCAGTTCAGCTTTTGATGAACAGTACCAGCTTCTGAAACCCAGTTTCCAGCTTCTGAAGACACAAATTAGCTTCTGAAGACGCATTGCATGCACATTTTGATTTTACCAAACATGTAGCCAACATTCAAATATCCAACACTTAAAAAAAAGAATAAATTACAAAACATACCATAGAGAGGAGTTGGGGAAACCCTAGCTTCTCCTTGATGTTTGGCTTGCTCCTTGCCTTCACCTTGCATCACCAAGTTTCTGTATGAATAAAAGTGTTTGCAAGGGTCTCTATATATATGCAGGTTTAGAATTAGTTAACAGGTTTTTCCATTTGATCCAGCATGAAAGACAAGTCATAAAACAAAAATTCCCAGAGCCATGTGCCTGGGGTGCCTTCTGGGGCGTATAAGACAGAAACTTTGCGCGTTATGGGCACTACTATACGTCTGGGGTGCATGAGGCGCTCCCTAGGCCGCACGGGGAAGGAAACATGCCGGAAAATGTCGTTTCTTTGTTTTTTGAGTGATCTTCTTTCATGCTTTCATCTTGGGACTTGGGACATTATTTTCTCACGTTGTATTGGCTTCAAAACCTTCTTGAACCCTCGTGCTCTTCATTATCTTGCCTCCATAACTTCACGTGATGTTTTGATTTGCAATTTACATGATTTATTACCAAAATGACTCAAAACGCCTTTGGAATTGCCGGTTTCTAGAAGAATTATAATTCCATGGACTCAATTGAAAACAATACAAAATGTCACTTAAACTATAAACAACTCCTCTAAAACATCTCTAAAATGACCTCAAACACTACTAAAATGACTAAAAAACATAGCTAAAATAACGTCAAATATCTGTCATCATAACCTCAAACTTAATTGTTTTTTTAAGCAAAATAAAAATTCAATTAAAATAAAAAGGAAGTATAAGATTGGGGGGATGAACCTGACCAGAAAACCGCAAACTCAAACCCTAACGGGTGATACATCAAATCAGTACACAAGTGGTAAATAAAAAGCAACTCTAAACAACACTTCCAAGGACAATCCAGCGAACCCACATATGGATGTGAAACCGAATTGCAAAAAAAAAGTAGAGTGAGTGTTCAGAGTATCAAGTAGGCGTATGAATCGTCTGGCAACACAGAAACGATCCAAGATCCAGCAGCTCCCTAAAGAAATAGCAAGCCATAAACGTCCTTTCGGGCCAAACATCCAATCGTAGTCCAAAACGAGTGAACATACGTTGGAACATAGTCCACCGACGACGCACGAAACAACCACAACGGAGGATACATTTCTAAAGGTACGACAAAAGACAACTATCGTAACACGGAGTGTCGACGCACCTATCCCTTTCGAGCAACATCTGACGAAAGTTGAATCCAAAGCATCCAACAAAGCGCATACATATGAATTTTTTGAACCAAATCTTAACTCTGGAAAACCAGATTTAAGATTATCAACAAATAGATCATGAACAAACCACCACCATCTTCCACTTCCCGTAAACAAAACAAGAGGAACAGCAGCAATGGAGCAACGCAGAATCACCACCACCTCAACAAAACAACCAACAAAAACAAAGGAGCACAATAACGCAAAACATCAACAAAAAAACAGTCGCGAACACAAACCAAACTCTACAGCACCGCAATTGATAAAAGATAAGGAAGCGACGATCCATTTCCACAAAACAAAGGCAGAGACAACCCACGACGAATCGACTCACCAATCGCCGGAGAGAACAAAATTACGCCGGATCTGAGCCCCATCACCAAACCCATCGAAGCCCAAAACCGAAGATCGACCAACGACGGAGGAAACAGTGACTGAGCAAAAGAAATCTAAGATCTAAGTCACAAACAAAAAGCACTGAGAACATGTTTTTTGAATGGCCAAACAATATATAAAATTAAGTTTCCTTTTTTTGTAAATAGACAAAATGAAAATAACTACTAAAAACTCACATAAATGAAGAAGTTGGGGTTCGAATCTCAATCACAACGTCTAGCTTATCAATTTCGGCTTTATTTGGCACGTTGAACTAGAGCTTGGGACTTTAATATCTGTTTTTAGTTTCTAGTATTGTATACATTAAACTAGTGGTAGAAAAAAAAAAGGTGTTTGGATGAGTTGAGTTTCTCTCCATTTTCTAAAAGAAATAGAATTTTATTTAGAAAGAGATAACCATAAAAATTGATTTTGCATCCCACCACTTTTGTTTGAAGAAGTTAAACTAGTCTATCGAAATTGACATCGGAGAGAATCAAATCTGAGACAATGAGAGGAGCACACTCTAAAGTCTCAAGTCAACCCAAGTGGGTTTGAATCCTACCACTTAATGGGTTCCACATCAATAACATTTTGAAAAAAAAAATCATTTTTTTTTGTGTGTATCTCTCTTAATTACTTTTAAAAAATGTTGAAGATTTTAACCCTATTGTGAACTCATTATAAAGGAGAGAGGGAAAGTTCAAATGTCCAGCAAGCAGTCACAAATTACAAGACACGTTCATCTACTGGATTTGTAGTACATGGCTGAAGAGCAAGGTGATAGATGTTCCTCCATTGCATTACCACTTTTGGATGATGAAATAGTGTACCAAGTGAATGGTTCAAATGGGGTTGTGGTGGCAGAAACTGAGGATCAAGACCACATGGTTCATGTGGGTAACGCTTCTTCATTCAAGATTTGCTTCCATCTAGTTAGTGCTATTTCAGGTTCCTTTCTCGCCCTCTATCTTTTTGTTTTCATCACCAATAATCACTTTTATCTTCTCCATATTCTGATCTTATGCCCTTAATTTGTTGCTTCTTACTCCCCTTAATTAGTTTTTTAAGTATTAACTATTATTTTGCACTTCATATTTTTTTGAAATATATTCTTATTTAGAGATGTAAATAGATGGGTACAAAGATAATATGATATTCGTGTTCTCTTTGTTGAATAAATATGATATTTGTATTCTCCCAATATATACGTGGGTATCCACTAAATGGATAATCCACAAATTTTAAGATACCAACGGATATTTATGGATATCCATGGATAATATTTTTTAAAAATAATGGATTTTTTGTAGTTACTTAAAACTTAACGACATATATTTATCACGTTCATCTCATTCTCAATTTAACATCAAAATTTTGTCACATTCATTTCTTTCTTTTTACTATAGGATAAAAATATTTATACCTTTTTTTTTTGAAATAAAAAATGTTTAAGTTTTTAATTCATCACATTCAACAAAAAAACATAATATATTCAAGTTACGGTGAAGCAAATAGAGATGAGGTGAGAGGTTTGAAGAAGAAGAGCGTTAATATTATCTATGATTTTTATTGACTAAATTTAAAAGATAACTTATATATTTAGCTAAGAATATATCTATACTATATATAAAAAATAGCATGTTTCGGTTCTTTTGGGTTGACTTTTTCTCTTTCCAAAATTACCCTCAACTTTCATTACAAATAACACATATAACAAATAGATATGAGTAAATTCAAATATTAAAATAAAAGTGTAACAAACACGATATGAGTATATATATGTCCAGTTTTTTTTATCATTTAAAAAGTGTAACAAACTAGATGAGTATATCTATACTTACTTTTTCGTTATCCCAATTATACCTTTAAACAATTTTTTCTATAATAAAGATTGTTGTTGGTTTCATTAAAAAAAGAATTTAGATTATATATTTTTGGATATATTGTTGGTGTCATTGAAATAGATAACTATAGTTATTTGGTTTGTTATAACTTGAAAACAATAAACATTTATATTGTTAGTTTTAATCAAAATCAAAATTTAATAAAATATATCGTTCATAATTTTCAAACATTAACTCAATAAAAAGAGCGGAAAGACGGACACGTGAGTGTGTCTTTTCGCTAGTATATATAAATATATATATATATATATATATATATATATATATATATATATATATATATATATATATATATATATATAGACGCACACACACACTTAATTTATTAACGATACGGATATCGCAGACATGGGTATTTTTCATTCATGAATATTGTCGAGACTATAATACCTTAAAACAAAGATAAAAAATGAATTTTTATTTTTTAACTACTGCGGTTAATGTTTTAGGAAACAAATTAATGTTTTTTTTAGAAAATATAATACTCCTGGTTAGATAAGGAGAAAACATTATTTAATGTTTTAGAAAATAGGATTATAAATATTCCATCTATTTCTAAATACATGTGGCATTTGAACACTTCAGATATGACAATGCACAATTTTAACTGTTAATATATTTAATTATATATAATAAAAAATTATAAAAAGTTGATATTTTGAAAATATTCATTGAAAGAAACCCAACAACATCTTATATACTAACATTTGTCTTTATATCAGTAAAAAAAGGTCAATGTAGTTTATGTGAGTAGTACGTATGATCAAACTTCGACTTGCATTTAGAAATGGCATAATAGTCATTTTTGTACCTGAATGTGTAAGGAATAATCACAATAGTCCTTCAATGTATTGAAATTTCAAAATAGTCCATGATCGTGCATTCATTAGTCAAACTAGTCCTTGTCTTTAAAATAGTCTCTTATAAGGACTAATATGACAATAAGTAAGCACTTATAGAGACTGATTTTATAGTAAGTATATTGAGGGACTGATATGACGATATTAAAAGAACATTTTAACGCCATATACTATTTTGATTATCAGAGTACATAATCAGAGACTATCTTGAATTTTGATACAATGAAAGATTATTGCGATTACTCGTTACACATTCAGAGACAAAATGATTATTACCCCATTTAAAAATAGAGTGAGTATTTTATTGTAAGAATGATGCATTAATATTTGTTTGATAAACCTATACTAGATATTTGTTTGACAAAACCTATGGATGATTTGTAATTATCTTTGCAAATTAACACTATTTAAGTCTTGAATCCTATCATAACTTCAGTCACTTAAACCTTTTGTAACCAAGAAAAATTGTGTCAAGACAAAAAGGGGTTTTTCACTTTTTTATGTCCTATTCAATCATGCATTGTTACCACTTAAAATAAGTTATTTTTAAGTAGTTAATAATTACTCATTAAAAAAAGTAGTTAATTACTACTATTGTAAAAAAGAGTAGTTAATTGCTTTTACATAAAAAAGGAGTTAATTGTTAACAATTTATCATTGTCAAATTTATAAAACAAAACATAACTAAAGATTGTGTGGAAAAATATTTTACATTTAACAATGGTGCCAATTATCTTAGTGTGTTGTTTTTTTAAACCGTAAAAGAACAAAGTTATTTTACTCATAAAGAAAAAAATTGTTTTCATAAAAAAACTCACACATTTAATTAAAACAATTATTAGTTAAATATAATTTAATTAACTAATATTATTAGCGGATAACGAAATCTAGCAAGAGTCTTATTTATGTATTTATGAGGGCTAAAAGCCCTCAAAAAAGAAAACTACAAAGAAATTGAGTGAGGAACACAAGTCCGCATAACATCAACTACTAATAAACGACTAAATTGAGTCGGGCAAAACTTGTAGTAACAAATATCAACATCCATGGACTAACCAAAATTGGCTAAAACATTCACACACTCGTTATTTTTACGATAAGAGTGTCGCGCCACAACATCCCAATCAAGCGCTAAAAGAAGACGAATCGTTGAAACCAATGATCTACCCATAGCACTACCATTCAAATCAATAGTCTTTCAAATGTCCACTTCTTTGTGGAATTAGTCATCTGTCTTTTAAAGACAATTATTTTGACCCAAAAGTGGTGTTTGGTATAAGTGAGGTGAGTTAAGAAAGCGTCCGGGGGACCACCCACATCCAGAGAGAGCAACCACACAAGTGAGAGAGACACCACACTTTTTACCTAAACCTTAAGGCAATGTGTTTGAGTGCTCTCACTTACAAAGTGCGTCTGTTGTCGCTTCCCTCACAACGGAAACACCCTTGGTCAGGAAGACTTTCGACACAAGGAGCATGTAGAATACTTCGTCGAACCTCGGCTCTGATAGGATTGTTGGGCCACGAAGGGAGCTCAAGGGACCACCCACATCCCGGTAGAGCAACCAAACAAGTGAGAGACACCACACTTGTACAAAAAACCTTAAGACAATGAGTTTATGGGTCCTCTCACTTATAAAATGCTCAACCTCCACTTTTTTATTCGATGTGGGACATATAACACACTTGCACACAACAAAAAATAATTCTTCAAGGTTTTGGATTAAGATGTCGTGTCCAACTCATTTGTGTGGTTGCTCTTGGTCCAACGTGGATGATACTCCGAGCTTCCATCTAAACCCAACAGTAGTATCAGAACTGATGGTTCAACAAAGGGTTCGATCGGGTCCTTGTGTCGAAAATATTCTTGAAAATGGTAGCCAATCAAAGTGTCTCGTTGATGTGGCGGATGTCAATGGTGGTACAAGTACAAGTGTATGTGAGTGAAAAAGTTTTCGCTTAAGGGAGAGCATAATGAATAAAATGATTGACACATTAGGGGGATATTGTTGTGGCAAGTATGAGGTGAGTTAAGAAGTCTCACGTTGGATGGAAAAATAAAATATATAAGTGAGAGGACCCATAAACCTAATGCCTTAATGGTTTAATTTAAAATACATTATACAACTCTCTTGTATAGTTGCTCTTGGCCACGTGGATGACCCCTTAGGCTCCCTTACGACTCAAGAAGGGGGTGACATGACATGACATTATACGTAGCTTAAACTAATGAATGATTTGTTACTTCACTTGCAATATGAAAGAAATTAAAGATAAATAAGAAGGAAGATGAAGAAATTGGATAATTTTCTGGGTTTGAACAAAAATAACCAAACTTAAGAAAACCAAGGATACAAATTGATGATTGACTGAATGGGTATAATCGAGAAAGAGGGTTTTGAAAATGGGTTCAAAAAAATTGCTTCTTAAAGATAATAATTGGGCTGTGAAAATTGAAGTTAAAGATGATGGTTGAAGATGCTATGTTTTTTTTAGGATTGTTAGATTTTGAAATTGAAGATAAAAAGAAGATAAAAATAATGGAATTTGATGGGTTTTTAAACAGTAAGATGAAGATGGAAGGATGACCATGAATGAATTGCTGGGTTAGAATAAAAAATTAATTTTTAACGGCCAACTCAGATTGTAACCGAAAGTTAAATAAAGGGTAATGTTCCAAAGGGTTAATAGTTAAAGGATGACTATGGAAAAAAAAAATAACGTAAATGACCTATCTGTTACATACTCAAAACTTAATGGACCTCTAGTCAAATTTGACCTTTTCTTTTCACTTGTGCGTGCTCCACCGGAGAAGAGACCCACCCAACAACGTCAACGGTTTTATGCCACTTAAATAAATAACTTGACTCGTCACCATTTTTTGGTCCAAAAACATGAGCGAGATACCAAAAAACTTGATTTTGAAAATAGAAACGAATTCCGTGTGCAAGTGAAAATTTGGAGGCTAAAAATGCAATGAAACTTATTTTTTATTGAACTGAAAACCAAAAGAAAACTAAGCATTAATTGTTGAGACATTAACTTGTTACTAACTTTTTTATGCTGCTCTAATTTCAGGAGTTGGTATAGTCTCAATACCTTATGCACTAGCATCTGGAGGATGGTTAAGCATTTTGCTACTATTTACAATAGCCATAGCATGTTGTTACACAGGCACATTGGTAAAAAAATGCATGGACATGGACCCTAATATCAAAACATTTGCTGACATAGGTCAACATGCATTTGGATCCAAAGGGAGATTAATGGTATCAATCATCATGAATGTTGAACTTTATCTAGCTGTAACAGGTTTTCTTATATTAGAAGGAGACAATCTAAACAAACTAGTACCAAATTCAGAAATTCACATAGCAAATTTAACAATTGGTGGAACAACAATGTTTACTGTGGTTGCTGGTCTTGTTATTTTGCCTACTGTTTTGTTAGAGGATTTGAGTTTATTGTCTTATGTATCTGCTGGTGGTGCCTTAGCTGCTTTAATTTTTATCTTTTCATTGTTGTGGAATGGTGCAATTGATGGAACAGGGTTTCATGCAAAGGGAAGGGTTTTTGTTAATTGGAGTGGAATACCTTCTGCTGTTAGTTTATATGCCTTTTGTTATGGTGCTCATCCAATTTTGCCAACACTCTACAATTCTATGAGGAATAAAAGTCATTTCTCCACTGTAAGCACTTATGTGACTATTTCTATTACTACGTATGCTTTATTGTGCTTATCTACGAGTATAAATACTTATGTGACTATTTAAAAGAGTTTATGAAAATAATTTATGACATGTTTATAAGTTTTTTTTTTTTTGGTTACTTCATATGATTTATTCTGAATTCTATCTAGCTATATGTTGGTCTTTTTTTTTGTTTTTGAAAGAAGCTATATGTTGGTTGATAACCAGAAGGATTTGAATATAAATGTAATTATTATAGATACAAATAATACTTGTTTGAACAAGATTAATTGGAGGGAGTTATTGAAAGGAGACTACGTTTAGGGTTTGCGAGTCTAAAAGGATTCTTGGAGGGAGTCATTGAAAGGGGAGTACCAAAAATTAATTTTATCGTTTATCTGTATAAATATTTACTTATAGTATGTGATATTGTATCCGGTAAAAAAAATTGGATTTGTCCCTGACTTTAGAATCCATGAGAACCTAGAGATATTGGGTAAGAGAGCATCATGATTCGTACAAAACAAATACGGAATAAGTAAGAGGTTCATGCCTTTGTCTTGGAGGCATTGTTTAACATTTTCCTTATATTAATTAACAACTTCTAATAACTTTATTGTCAATCAATAAAACTCATTAATTAATTAATAATTAATCTACCATAACCTTCTAAAATTAAACTTGTTTTCTCGAAGGGACTAGTTTTCCAAAACTCTTAAGCACATATAGTTGTTATCGTTATTAGAAGGATTTGGATATTAATGGTTTATTATACTTGTTATTAGAAGGTTTTAAAAATTACATGATTTTTTTATTGGTCAAGTAGTTTAGTAGCTAAAAACTCATCTTTATGGTGAATAAGTGGTAGAATCTGGGGTTCGAATCCCGATCTTGCATACGGCAGTATCCCTATCAACCTATGAAACCCATATACGTAATACGAGTGCGGGTACGATACATATACATGATTTGTTTTTTTTTTTTGGAATTTAGGATACGACATTACTAAGATACGCTAATATTATTTTTAGTAAAACTTATATGCATGCAAAATACTTCAAAAAAATATGCATTGATTATTCTTCACTAATATATAATTATAAAGATCACACTTTACAACAAAATAATACTTGTAATTAGAATCACTTTTTTTTATAAAGAAATTACTTCATTAATATAATACTTATAAAGATAACTTTTTTTACCTTTCAAATTTTCTTGGATACGTATTTGTGAAATATCTTATAGTATCTATGTGTATCTACTATATGTGGAGTATCCTATAATTATTCGATCAAATATTTTTAAAAAATTGAAAAATTAATAATGATACTTTGTGGATACGTATTCACAAGTATTCGTGGATTGTCGGTATCCGATACGTATCAGATGCGGCTATGTCTCCATGTTTGGAGTATCTGAACTTCATACCTGTCAACTGAGCTATGTTCATAATGACAATTTCATAATTTGTTATTAAATATTTTTTATGAAAGGAGGGTCGGTACCGTGCATGTGTTAGGTTGAAAGTGAACTATGAGATAAATCTTTAAGTGAGCGAGAATCAAAAAATAAATTTGGCTTTTGGTCAAGCATGAATCAAAGTAGGGATGACAAAGTGGGTCGGCCGGTCCCGTTTAGGCTCGTCCCGCTTAAACCCGCTAAAAACAGGACGAGACGGGTTGAGTCAATTTAGGTGACCAAGTTCAAAATTCCACCCCGCCCCACTTAGTGGCGGGTTGAAGAGTTGGTGGGCCGGCCCGTCAAACAAAAAATATAATTGTAAATGCTATTTTTTTGACAATTTTGTTATAAAAAAAAATATGTTGATGCTATTTTAAAAAATAATATTGGCAACAAAGGATTTTGTGGTAAAAACATGCTTATGAGACAAATTTGAGTTATGATGGATAATTAGGTCACTCACTTTAAATTCGAGCTAAACGAGACAAACCAACTAGAAGGGAAGATTTCAAAACTTTGATTAAGGCCGTCAAAAATAGCAAACGAAACAGATCAGATCGACGGGTGAGGTCTGTTTTGCCACCCCTAAATCAAACGTCATTCTAAAAGAAAAAAGTTTGTGCTGATTACAGCTGCGCTATAATAATAAAAAATTAAAAACACTAATAATAAGTTTTTTTAGCTAGTGAATCTAAAATAAGAGTTGAGCCGTCTTATGTTTGTGCGGGTTGCAACGTTGTTAAATTTATAACGCCAACCCATTTAATGTGAAAAGGCTTTGGTGATTGTTGATATAATTAAGTTCTATAAGTTGTTTTTAGCGTATTTTCATAAACTCTTTAGCATAGCTTATGAAAATAATTTAACTTGTTTTATCTTTTGTTGTAGAAACAACTTATACATGTATATGATATATAATGCTTACGCTATAGGTACCTAATTAAGTTGTTCATCAAAACATGAATTAAAATCCTAAATGTTGTTTCTTTTCCACAATTTCAGTTGTAAACACACTAATATATGGTCTAGATTCCTCTGTTTCTGCAGGTCCTATCAATAAGCTTTTTAGCATGCACTTTTGGTTATGCAGCAACAGCAATTTTAGGCTACTTAATGTTTGGAGAACAACTTGAATCACAAGTAACATTGAACCTCCAATCAGAAAAATGGAGTTCAAGAGTGGCAATATATACTACCTTAGTCAATCCAATAGCAAAATATGCATTATTACTTACTCCAGTCATAAATGCCATAAAAATAAAGGTTGCATGGAATTATTACAACAAAAGAGTCACACATATGATTATTAGTACATCTTTATTAATAAGTTCTCTTATTATAGCAGTGGCTATTCCTTTATTTGCATACCTTATGTCACTTGTTGGAGCATTATTATGTATCTCGGCTTCAATTTTAGTGCCATCAATTTGTTACTTGAAGATTTCAGGATCATACAAGAGATTTGGGTGTGAAATGGTTATTAACTATTCAATAATTGTAATGGGGGTTGCTATTGCTGTTTTTGGTACCTATAGATCTCTTGTAGATATCATTCAAAACTTGTAAGTTACAATGGGGGTTGCTATTGTTGTTTTTTGTTATTATTAATTAATTCTTCAATAATTGTAATGGGGTAGCTGTTATTGTTGCTTTGGTTTGTTGTAAATTGATTTATTTCTTTGTTGTATAAATATGTGCTTTTCACTTAAAATAAGACATGATGGTTTGGAGCATTTTTTTTATTCTTAACATATAATTTTTTATTACCTATTTATACTTGAATTTTTTTTTTTTGTTTATGAATTTAATAAAATAGTTTTTTAGCATTTAAAAGTATGTGATTTTCCTTTCCTTGCTATCTCATTTTATAACAATTTTTATTTTTAACAAAACAAACAGTTTTCACACCATAGAGTTATTTGTTTTCTATACTCTCGAAACAATCTATTGTTATCTTGTTTTGTTTTTCTCTATCTTTTGATATTTTAATGATTTTTTAATTGCATTTTTAGTACAACCAATCAACCAAACCAAACCAAATCGAATATCATTGTTTAGTTTGCTCAGATCAACTTTTGAAATGTTGTAAACCAAACAGGTGTGGAACTAAATTATATTAAAAAATATATTGTCTCTAAAAGCACAAGAACATTAAGAGATAATATGTCATAGAAAAACTCTGACTTTTCCCAAATATTTACTATGTTTGTCAAAAAATTCTCTTGACGCTTCATCTCTTTCAACCAAATTTCAATGTTTTTTTTTTAATTTTCAATATTATCTTTATTCACATCCACGTAAAAAAAATATAGAATTCAAAATTGATTTCAATGTGAGAAAATTTTGCATCATATCTACGTTATAATGTAAAACAAAATTTAAATATAGATATATATATCTATGATTATCTTCTGATTGTATCTTTCGTTTATGTGACATGTTAAACATTGCCGTGAAGTGGCTTAGGCATGTATGCATGAACCTTGTGGTTCAAGGTCGATCCTTGCAAGCCACCTTTTATAATTAACTTTTTTAAATACGCGAACCCTCAGAATTGAACCAAGGATGCACACATGAACTAAGCCATGGCTCCCCCGATTTAGTATTAATACTATATTAGGCATAAACTATAACATGTTTTGTAAGTGTTGCAGTGGTAACCGAAGACTTTTTGCATCAAGAGGTCTTAAGTCTGGCATGACTCAAACCATGAAACATAAGGTAGTATTTAAGACTTGCAAAACAGTGCCCCACATAACATTGTGTCTATTTAGTGAAACAATGTATATATAATACATGGGACGTTATCCACTATAAACTTTAAAAAACAAAGAACCACTAAAATTACAATAAGAACCTTATTTTAGTTTTTCACACGTGTCCAAATTATTATTTTTTCAATTTTTTTTAAATTATTACAGATTTTAATTTTTTTCTAAAATGTGGCATTGGAAGGTACAATTCATACAAAGACAATTTGTTTATCGTTAATCAATTAAATTAAATTTTTATATGTTATAAATAAAAATATAATAATTGAAATATACTAATTATAATTTTTTGTAAAATTATACACGAGATAAATGTATGTAACTAAAAATTATTAAAAGATAGTGTTTTTTAATATATTCGACAAAAAAACAATTATAATACATCAGTATAATCTTTTTTCACTTCATATATAGTGACGTTGGGACATATAATACATAGATAGTCATATACGCGGGAAATAAGCTTGATTGAAATTGAAAAATGGTCAGAAGTGATGAACAATTGTGTAGATCATGATCAAGAAACAGGGCCATCAATGAAAGAGAGTACTGATATGGGGCCTGATGGAGCAACTCCAAAATCATCCTCTTTGGTGGGCTGAAATAGAAATTATGTCCTTAGCCATATGCTGAGAAATTAAGTCATAGATTTAATTCTTATACAATATTGTTGTTAAAAGATTTACATTTTCAATTAATCGTAATCGTTATTATGATTAGTTGTGAATCGTGATTTATTGAAAATGTAAACTTTTTTTTATTACCGACAATGTATCAAAATTAAACTCTTCATTCATGCCATTTCATTTCCTTCTTATTTTATAATAATTAATTTTAGCTTTTTCTTTTGAAGATAAAAATAAATGAAGTAAGGTGTTATGTATAGAAGAGATAGCTTTTGTCACAGTAAAGTGAAGGTTTTTTGCAAGTATTTGAGGAATGAAGAGTACTAACTATATATGATTATCTTCTTTGGTGTGGAAACTGCTATTTATTTATTTATTTTTTATCATTTTAAGAGATAGTCAAGACATCAATGAAATGTTATTTAATCCTAGATTCCTAAAACACTTGCCATGGAAAATAAGTATCAATCTTATTTTTTCATTGGCATTTTTTGAGTGTTTTCATTGGCATTTTTTGAGTGTACCTTATGTAGCAACTGTTGTAGAGCAAGAACAAACAACATATATATTTATTGATGGTCATTAAATGGAATCTCCAAGGCACATGTTGTATATAATTCTTAAAACAAACATGTGAGTTTCTAGTTCCATATGGTAGTTTCAAATAAGGAAATCTGAGAACAAATTATTTGTTCTTTCTTCCATTTTTGAAAAAAAGCAAAACACAAGAAAAATAACCAGTAATAATGCTATATAGCACCGCTTTTTTCCGACAAGTTACACCAATGCTGACTTGTCTTCCTTTCCGAGAAACAAAAAACGTTATCTAGATGATTTGGTAGAAATCACACGGTATGACATGTCAAACAGTCGAAGAAAATGTTTTATCAGTACTCGTGAGTTACAGGGTCGTAACATAAAGCATTCGCGAAAATAAATTATGAATTTTTGGAAACCAGAGGTATGAATCTCTTTATAATCATGTAATGTAACTGTACAAGAGGATGTGTAAAGAGTGCAAGACTAATGCTGTGAATATGGCTCACAACTCACAAGATTCCACATCATATATACCAATGTATATACATACTATTGTGAAAATCTTCTGTTTTACACATGAATCATCCTCCATATTTGATACTATAAACACAAGTAAATCTCTATTATCCATCTTTTCTTTGATTCATCCAAAGTATAGCTTCTTGAGTTTTGCTTTCAAAATTCATATACTCCATGCATCCCATTCTAGTTTTGTTCTTTGATTGTAGTTGTGAGACATCTAAGATAAAACTTAGTCACTTAGGAATAGCCAACAATTCTCTAACCAAGTTCTTCACATTTGTTTTAAGATCAAAAGTTCAGCTTTTTTATCCTTTGATATAAATCAAGTGTGGCTGCATGGGTTGGATCTAAACAAAGAGCAGCCTGACAATCTTTAAGAGCAGAAGATAGGTCTCCCATTGACTCATAAAACGCGGCTCGTAGATGAAGCATTTGAAGATCTGGCTTGAATTTTATAGCCTTAGTGAGTTCTTCTACTGCTTCTGTTTCTTTTTGCTCATCCATCAGCACTAGTCATGTATAAGACTTCATGTCAGTATAATAATCGCTTATTTCAAAGGTAGCGTATGACTTAAAGAAATCACATCATTATCTGAGGGACTATTTGGATTGGATTAATTGAGCTTATCTACTGTCACTAGCAGTTGCAAGACTTTTTGGGAGAGGTTATAGAAGCCACTCACGACATGTTCATATGCTGTTTTCAGCTTATTTCCATAAACCATCTAAGTAGCATATATTAAAACAACCTATACCTTATATATGATAAGAGTTTAACCTTCTTTTATCTTTTTTTCTAGAAATAACAATACATAAGAAGTTTTATGATAAACACTTATGTTATAAGCCTTTAATTAAGCTGTTTGTCTAAACAGAGCCAGAATATACTATGAAGCACGGATACTCCTCGGATTAGGCGTGTCCCGGTGTCGGACACCGACATGACACCGACACATATAATTAAACTTAATTATGTGATTTTCTCAAATTATTAGCTGTGTCGGTGTCCGTGTTATGTCCGGTGTTCGTGTCCGTGTCCGTATCCGTGCTTCATAGAGAATATATGTCTCCAACTAACAAGTCAAAAGCAGATAGGAGAGTAACTATTAAATGAAGTACCTGCTGCCCTGTATCTATAAGGGTATGTCCTTAAAGGATCAAGGTGTGTTGCAACATCAAGATCAGCCTTCGCCATCTCACGATCACAGTATTCTGACCGTTTCTCATATGCCGAGGCATTACTCTCAGCTTTCTCAATTAGCATTGTCATCTCATCGTATGCAGCCTTTCGTTGATTTTTCTGATGATAAACACGCGCCAGACCTTGATGAGCTCTTGTGTGCCTAATTGCAAGTGCATTGTTGTAGCATTCCTTTGCAAGTTCTATTTTACCACAATCCACATAAATACTGCCCATGTTATTCAATGCCTGCAAAATATTGCACAAGACAATAAAAAACAACAACGACTACATTTCAATGCAATAGTGTTAGTTTGAGATATATTACTAACTTGTCCTTTGCGAAGTCCGTCTGAAGGACATTTAAGTGCGTCTTTCAAAAGCTGAATAACATAAGAAGAAGATTCAGGATCAAGATTTGTATCTGCTAAAACATATGCTTTTAGGAAAAAGGCTTCAAATGATTTCTGAATTTCAATGGATCTGTCAGCCCTTGTAACAGCCTCGTCGCGATAGCCAGTATCGTATAGAATCCATCCTTCATAAATTAGCCTTTCCTGCATTGAGGTGGAATGGTTTCTTGCCAGCCGCAAACTGCGCATTGCAGCCTTTTGACAGTTTAATCTGTGCAGCATAAGAGCATGTTTAGTAAATAAATCAAATTTGAATCAATCTGTATTTACTAACATGCGCAACGTGTGAGTTTGCATCTAGTCAAAATATACGAATAATTGAGACAGACGCCAGACATTATACTCACACATAGACAGTTGTAATAGTTTAAGAAAATAAAAGTGGTTGAATTAACCACATGTGTCAAAATCATGTCGATGTCAAACACTAAACACGCATTCAATCTGAAGTATCAGTGCTACATATATAGGTCAAAATTGAAAAATTAGGAAAAAGAGATACTTTTGAGTTAGTTCTGAAGATGCTTACCTCAAGAGTAGTAGCGACAGACGAAACTCTAGCAGGCTCTTTCCAGGCTCATTCTCTAGCATCTGATGTATAATAGCCAAAGAACCAACATCATCAACTGAAGACCATTGTTGGTATAATTGCATCCAACAATCAGCCTGATTCTTCTTCTGAATCCTACTTTTAAGAATTTGAACCAAGCATTCACCTTTAATCCTCCCATGTAATGTTATGTAATTAGCCTCTATGGTTAACAAAGCTCTCATATCTCTTATAGCACTATCATAATCATCTAATGCAATATACAACCAAGCCCTCAACTCTAAACAATCAGGTGAAAGCTTAAATCCTAGAAACTTATCTAACTCCATAATCCCTTCCTTTATTTGCTTCTCCTCAACTTTTTCCAATGCTCTATGTTTATACGGAAATGAAAGTGAAGGATCAAGTTGAGTTGCAAAATCCAAATCAAAACCTTTTTCTCTTCCCATATTGTACAATGCTCTCTCTTGATACATCCAACCAACTGGTTTATACTCAAACATGAGTGAACTAATTAACTTATAAGCTGAATATGGTTGACCTTGTTTATGCTTTGTTCTAGCCACACCTGCTATAGAATAAACATGGCCTAATTCAACTGCTGCATCAAAACAGTGTTGAGCTTCTTTATACTCTCTTCTCTCAAGAAACACACACCCTAATTGATGCAATGCTAGACCCTTCTGCCATTTCTCTGCAGCACACTCTTTCATTCTCTCCAACAACATCACTGTTGTTTTCGATACCATGCTTTCTTCCATTGCCACCTGGCTAAGAAAATAGTACAACAAGAAAGTAGCACACCCTAAATTTTCCAACTTTTCCTTTGACTCAAAACTACATAAAAAATTTATCACCTTTGAATTATGAAGTGAATTTGGAAGCTCCCTAAGAAAAATTTGCAAGCAAGAAACTACAAGAAGTTTTGCTCTTTCTTCCAATCCATACTCAATAAGTATCAATGCATCTTCAACATTTCCAACAATTGAAGCCAAATTACAATCACAAGAAGATTTCATCTCCTCACAACAAAACCTATTGGCAAATGACAGAAGCTCTAAAACAGTATTGGGACAAAAAAGATCCAATCTTTTGGTTCTGCTGTAAAATTCAACTGCTTTCATTCCTTCTGAACATAACCCATTTCCTGAAAAATCAATTTTCCACATTTTGGATTCTAGAAATCCACCACAAAGCATTGCATTCAATGGTTCTGAAAGTGAAGCAATTCTCCACCTAACACACTTGATTTCTTCATTCCCAACACAAAACAAAACATCACTTTCCTCATCAGACAAACAAACACACTCATCATTATTATTAGTTTCATGCTTTTTCTCTTCTTGACACTTGCAGTGATCATTAATTGAAAAAGGACTAAACCCATTTTCCAAATTCTTCTTTGGACATTCAAAAACATTATAACCACCACAATCCATTGAACAAACACCAACAAGTTCATCATCCCTTCTTTCAAATCTTAACCATGCAGACAACACAACCTTTGACATCACATCTTCGGCGTTCTGTCGCGCATTTCTAAGACATCTTCTGAGTAGCTTCTGGTCTCCAAGACCATACAAAACAGAGAAAAGTTCAACAAAAAGTGTCACTTTCTCAGTTTGTGTGGAGCAAAACTCTATCCGTTGATAGAGTTCTGCTAAAGTCTCTACAAGGTTGATTGGTTTAAGGTAAGGTTCTATAGATGGTTCAATAGTGTCAGTAGAAGGTAACTGAAGAGAAACAAGATTTGCAAATTCTGAGGTTGTGTTATTGTTGTTGAATTTGGATTTTGACCAAGACAATATTGTTCTGTGTCTGTTAAGGTTGTGAGGTTTGGTTTTGCTGTCACCATTAGTTTCAGATGAAGAACTAAGAGCATGAACTTGAATGCTCTTGAAACGTTCAACAATCTTCAAACTACGCATTTTCTGACGAATTTAACCGCTTTTCTAACAACCCTTTAAGCTAAATTGTTTAACTTTGAATGAAAATAAACTTGGGGTGTGAAATATGAAACTTTGAGAAAAGGGTTTTCATTTTGACATTTAGTAACAGTTTCAAGCTTGTTACTGAAAAACATACTTTTTTTCTCTCTTTCTAGCAACAATAGTGCTTTTACAGGAATAATGATGAATGATCTGAACTTGGCATCTTCTTTTTTAGCTAAAAAAGTGAAGAATATTTCAAGCTTTAAGATAATGTGTGTTTTTGGAATCAAAGAATGATATGAAAAATGGGTGAATCTAAGAAGCATATAAATCAAGTAGCAATTATGAAGCTAGTAGTGTTTGTAACTTGTTGTAAGTGATCAGGTGAACCTGCTATGCTCAGAAAGTGCCACTAACAAATCCATTAGAGAGAGAGAGAGAGAGAGAGATTGTTCAAAAAGAACCACTCCAATTTAGGACATGAGCATGCTAATTTGGTCAACTACTAGTTTCATTTTTATTTTATTTTTTTGATGTATTGAAAGGAGGGCTAAGAGATTAATTAATTGTTTTGGCATCAAATCAAATCAAAGTAAGAGGGGCCTTAATTAAGAATGAATTAATCTTTACAAATAGCTAGGCAACTTTACCTTAATTAATTAGAAAGATTCAGTTAACTTGCAATGCATTTGGAGTGAGGTGGAATTGTGAAGCAAAGGTGCACTAAGGTGGAGTGAGTTGTGTAACCAAACCAATTATTATTTTTTTGTTAAGCAGTCTTATCAACACCTAACAGAACATTTTAATTTCTGTTAAAAAAAAAAACAGAACATTTTAATTTAATTAATATTTCCCCTTCTCCCTCTCCACTCTCCAAAATAATCTATAATGTATATAAAGGGAATAGGAGGTTTTAGAAAAATTTTGGGCTGACTTTTTGTTATTTCAATTATAACTTTAAACAAATTTTTTTTATAATAATGTTATATTGTTAGTGTTATTAAAAAGATAAGAATTTTTTATTCAAAAAAATGAATAAGAATTTTTATTATATTTGTTATATTATTGTTGCAATTGAAATAGATAAATATGGTTCGTTAAATTTGATACATTTTTTTAAAGAAGAGTTTGTTACATTTGAAAGTTACAAATATATATACTTATAATTTTAATCTATATAAATTTTTTATATAAAATATCGTTTGTAATTTACATGTAGAATTTCTATAAAATATAGTTGATAATTTACATGCGTTAGCGCAATAAAAAAAACAAAAAGATGGGCATGTGAGTGCCCATCTTTCCGCCAGTAGTAGTAGTAGTAATAATAATAATAATAATAATAATAATAATAATAATAATAATAATAATAATAATAATAATAAGAATAATAATAATCTATACTATATATAAAGAAAATAACATGTTTTGACTCTTTTGGGCTGACTTTTTCTCTTTTCAAAATTACTCGAAACTTTCAATACAAATAACACATATAACAAATAAATAAGAGTAAATTCAAATATTAAAATAAAAGTGTAACAAACACGATATATATATGTCCTCTTTTTTTTCTTTATCCTTTAAAAAATGTAACAAACTAGATGAGTATATCTATACTTACTTTTTTTATTATCCCAACTATACCCTTAAACAACTTTTTCAATAATAAAGATCGTTGTCATTGAAAAAATAAGAATTTAGATTATATTTTTTTATTATATTGTTGGTATCATTTAAATAGATAATCATGGTTAGTTTGATTTGTTATAATTTGAAAGAAAAAATTATTTATATTTTTACTTTTAATCAAAATCAAAATTTCATAAAAAAATACCGTTCATAATTTTCAAACATTAACGCAATAAAAGAGCGGAAAGACGAGCACATGAGTGTCCGTCTTTTCGCTAGTACTTATAATTTTAAAATATATAAAAAAATATATATAAAATATCGTTTGTAATTTATACTCAAATTTCTATAAAATATTGTTGATAATCTACACGCATTATCGCAATAAAAAGAGTGGAGAGAGAGACACGTGAGTGTCCGTCTTTTCGCTAGTATCTATACTTACTTTATATAATGAAAATATGAGATTTTGGGTTGACTTTTTTATTATCCCAATTATACTTTTAAACAACTTTTTCTATAATAATGATTATTGTCGGTGTCATTAAAAAGATAAGAATTTATATTATATTTTTTTGTTATATTGTTGTTGTCATTAAAATAGATAAACATAGTTAGTTTGGTTTATTATAATTTGAAAGCAACAAGCATTTACATTTTTACTTCTAATCAAAATTAAAATTCATAAAAAAAACATCGTTCATAATTTATGAATCATTTTACAAAATTATCATTCATTAATAGTATTTAAAAAGTAACTTAAATAATTGAAATAAGAAAGAATAATAAATAGTTAAGAGTATAATATGAAAATGATCATTAACGTTTGATTGGTATTATAAAACAATTTTAGAAGATTGTTTTTCTCTGAAACAACTTATTACAATTTTTTTTTACTTTAATGGATTTTTTTAATAAAAAATATTAGTAATTACTTAGTTAAACTAATATTTTCTCCTTCATCCAAATTTAAAATCAGGACCTCTAACTCTTTCCTTTACCTCAAACATTTAAGTTGCCCAACCCATCTGACTTGAATGGATTGTGATGGCAATCCCTTACAAATCACCTCCGTTAATGTAGGACAAATCAATTTTAAGCATTCGATTATTGTGAATATGTTCAAGATCACATTAATTTTTTTACTTGAGTGAAATTCATTTATGAAAATTTCACTACTGTTTACCCTGTTTTCCCAACAAATTCAATTAAGAAATGGTCCAATGGTAATCATCACCACTTTCACCATAAATTATTTGGTCCATATTGGTTGAATGTCCAAGTCATACGTGGCTCTTTCTTTTTCTTGAGGTAGAAAAGGTGTAGTGTATGGTGTTTTATGAATGCTTTTCATTCTATAGTCTCAGTGAACTATTATCTAGTCTATTATGCATCATATATGATCCAAATACATATAATATTTTGAGTTTGATTGGTATGCAATATAAAAAAGTAGTTGAGATATTTTGCAAATTATTAATACAACAAATTAGTTATACAAACATTTTTACACTAACAAGACATTTTTTTAAGCCATACAATAACAAGACATATCGAATAAAGTTGTACTAATAGTCCTTTTATAATACTATTAATTAAAGTTGTACTGCTAAGTTGGCACATTATGAACAATCATTGATATAAATTAACTTCTAACATTATTCGAATTAAAAACGGCACTAAGTGTCAAACGCACATGAACTAGAGGGGATATGCATGAACAAATAGTCTTAATCAAGTAGTAAAAAACACAAAATCTGAACAAATAAGCCAGGTCAGACACCTAATTATTGATGGGTTAGGACAGTAGATCTAGCTACACCTTTGTATAATTTATAAATAAATTATAATAACTCAAAACATCACGAACCATCTACAGTGGCTCTTTATGCATAGAGATTCCATCAATTATTGGATATGTGTGTGTATGATGCATGTACACAACAACAACAACAATAATAATAATAATAATAATAATAATAATAATAATAAGTTTTTTGTGGTGGTCGAACCCACTTGTTTGTCTGGATATCGACTAAGTTTTTTGTGGTTTTCCTTTTGTGTGGTTGTTTGTTTTGAGTTCTCTTCTGGCACGCCTTGTGCTAGAAGGGACTTTGTGGTTACCTTAATATATTTCATTTTGGCTTGTTCAATAATAATAATAATAATAATAATAATAATAATAATAATAATAATAATAATAATAATAATATATGTGCATAAACACAAGTTGGAGTTCATGTTAGAGGAATATATACCGGCCAGGTCTAAGGTGAGGGTGCCAATAGGCCCCTCACCGGTGAGGGTAAATATATAACTTTTTTTTTAACCTTTAGATTAAATCAATGGATTGTAGAGTCTCCACCTCATCAAGAGAACACATATACCTCTCCACACTCAATCCAAAATCAAAACTCCTCAAAAAAAAAACTCATCACAAAATCATCTTCCCATCTCTACTCCGATCCAAAACCTCATCGTCCTTACTCACCATCGCCGACCACCATTAACGGCGGGGATGCGAAAAAAACGACGACGACACAACCACGACCATATCACAAAGCTCCATCGCCGCCGACCTTTTAGCCACCGGAGTCGATCTACACCATCGGAGAAGAAACAACGATCTACGCCACCGGAGAAGACCTTAAGGTACTCTTATAATTGCAATTTTGGATTCAGACTTACCGGAGAAGACCTTAAGGTACTCTTCTCATTTACATAAGAAATTTACATATTGATTAATTAGGTTTTCATATTCAGTTAACAATTTAATGTGGAGCTTTGAAGATGGAGGAAGGCAGAATGAAATTAATCATCATAAAACCACATAATAAGATGCAATGATTAAAAAATGATCTGTAGAGGCAACGTATTGGGGAAAAAGAATGGGAAGAGGCAGAGTCAAGAAGAAGAGGAAAAATTCAATTAATGTGTATTGTAATTGAAAAAACACAGTTCATTATGATTTTAGGTGGGAAGTTGGGATTAAATTCAGTCATAACTGCTTAGGAAGTTTTAATTGCTTAGGAATTTGAAAGGCTTGACAAATTATTATATATATGAGGTTGGTTCAAAGAGGGTATCAGAGTTAGTAGTTACTATACCAGAAGAAAGAATGTCAGAAATAACAGTTAATTCATATCCAATGGTAGTTGACGAAAATGTCCGTAAGGTATCTGAGATAATTGAGCACTTAAGAGAAATTATCACTCAGCCATTTGAGGTGATATATTCTGATCCAAACATTAGAAACAAATTCTCTGAACTTTTAACCCAAGTCCATCCCCTAAGAGTCCATCTCAACGATGCTCAGTCGGGATTAGTATGTGCATGTCTCGTCTTGAAAAACATGTTTGGATCTGAGATACCTAGCATCGATTATGATACTTTAAGGGCAAACATGGCAAGACAACAATCTGTTGTATTTGAAGAAGAATGGATGTCGATGAATGATGAACGTTTTGCTGTTGACAAAACATTATTTGAACTATCATTGGCAAAAAGTGCCTCCGAAAATCGTATTGATGTTTTAGAGAAGGAACTTGCAGCAGAGAAGGAGAAAGGGAGAAAGATTGACTCAGAACTTGAGGCATTAAGGATTCGTGACGGGGTATTGCTGGGAAGAATTACCAGTGGACATGAAACACGCACAAGGCTGCAACATGAGTTGGTAGAGACGGAGGAGAAGTATAAACATGTCTTGCGAATGAAAGAACAAATGGTTGATGGCTGGAAAAAAATTAATGCTTTCTTTGCTTGAACAATGTAATATTAGTAAATTTGTTTTATTAGTAATTCTAATTCTGTTTTATTAGTAAATCTGTTTTGTGATTGGTGTTTTAAGTTGTTTCATGAAAAACATTCCTTGCAATGGGTAGTAATATGATATTTATAACAATTCATCATGTTTTTGGTCTTAATCTCATGTTGTCTTTTGCAACTTAAGTTGCATTACAAAAAATCATGCACACAATATTATGTTGTCTTATGCAACTTAAGTTGCATTACAAAAAATCAATTACACAAAATGGGTCATTCATAATGCTTAGATCCCCAACTGTCTTCTGACTTGGCCTTCAAGTTTCCGGCTAACTCATTATGTTCCCACATGATTAGGTCAATGGTTACCCTCAATCTGATAACATCCTCGTGAACCTGAAAGACAACCATGTTATGTGTATCTAATTTTAAAATCATAAATATTTTTGAAAACAAATCACCCACCAAGCCAGTACTGTTAGGTTGGAACATGTCCTCCATTCCCATCCATCCCAGAACCCAAACTCCAGAGTGTTGGCTGAGTAAACAATTCATAAAATGTCAATAGGTTATCAAAACAGTCATATTTCTGTTTGCAACAATGCTATATATTGTGGACTCACCAGTAGTCATTAGTTACGATTCCAATTGGATCAGATATATCCCATTCACAATTAATGTATTGGGTTTGCAAAAAACCCGGTGGATAGTGGTCAGATTGCATGATTTATACAAGGGCTTCCCACTGCAATGAGTATTGGTAATGGTTAGAGGGGAGGGTCAAAATAGATTTGAAAATATAAATTCTCTATTCTGTCAATGTGGTTTTTAATAATACCAGTTTCTTTATCACCCTGAGCCTAGGTGGGATGCCATTTGCTGCAACACATGGGTCCATGTGGTAAACAATTTGCTCCTGAATTGATGCTACCATTAGAAACCAATTACTGCAGGAGTCCTTGATGGGAACATAAACCTACGTAAATGAAACAAAAATATGTATTTAGATAACTGAGGCACGGTCGTGTATTAAAAAGCACGGACCGTGCTTTTTTTTTCTCTCTAGATTTTAATAACAAACCGTGCATTAAAAGCACGGGCCGTGCAAAAAAGCACGGACTGAGCAAAAAAGCACGGACCGTGCTTTTTTTGTTGTTTTGTAAACGCACGGTCCGTGCTTTTTTGCACAGTCCGTGCTTTTAATGCACGGTTTTTATTAAAATCTAGAAAGAAAGAAAGAAAAAAAGCACGGTCCGTGCTTTTTAATACACGACCGTGCTTTTAAAAATAAAAATTTGGTCTTGCACCGTACGTGATCAATGAAGGTCGCGCACGAGAAGTAGGGCCAATAACTTACATATTTCAAGTTATCAAATGGCGGCATCCAGGTTTCCGCATACTCATCAATTAGTTCTTGAATTGAGGCAGAATTAATCACATCATTCTAGTGGACAATTACATTTACAATATTGATTAGAATGAATATATATGTATATATATATATATATATATAATTATCATTCATGTATCTAAATGAACAAAAACTGCTTTACCGCAAATGATGGAGGGAGTGTCCAGACTGTTTGGGTAGGGATGTTCCTCTGAACCCATGTAGTCTTCATAGCCATGATATACAAAATCTAACATTATGATTACAAAATATTAGGTGTGGAAAAACTGAATAAATGTGGCAATTGGATTTTATTTGTAAATCACCTCTACTGCCACAGTATTTCCGGGAGATAGAGTTTGGAATATCATCCTAGTTGTGGTATAGTCTGATGCCTTGAACAAACACTCCCTTCATACAAATTGCAACACTCAGATTCAATAGACAGTCTATAATGTATGGTCATGTATGTAAAGCCAATAATTGTGAATAGAAGTGAAATACCCCAAGTCTTTATCTGGATGAAACACGTAAGTAGCCAAGCGCTGGGCTTCATCAGATAACTCGATTCTCACACCTGTTTTGAAGTTTGACTTCATCTGTAAATGTACAGAGCAAGTATGAGATAGTGTGTCTATAATTATGATGTTACAACATGTAATAATTTGAGTACCTTTAGGTTGGTCTGGCCACAAGGATAAAGGGGATTCGCTTTGGGAGTGCTTTGCGTGGCCACTTCTTTCCCCTTGAATGTGGACTTTGACTTGGGAGTGCATGGTACCGAACGTTGTCTCTTCAGGGGGTTTTCCATAGTCTGTTCCATCCTCTTTTGAACTGGTGGTGTTTTATTTCGAGGGTACATGCCAAAGTTTGGCAATTTTGGTGTCATAGGGTATTGTGACTTGTTTCTAAAGCATGGTATTATTGGTATATAGTGGGTAGGTGAGAAGCCAGATTTTTGCAACATTTGTGTTTTATTGGCAGGTGAATGACCTGGGGTTGAGGAGGGTGATCTCCTAGGTTTCTGTTTGCCAAATGTTGGCATGGTTTTTGGTGGGATGGGAGGAGAGTTACCGAATCGTAATACCCTACCTACAGTGGCAGGGTTGTTGTTGGATTTTTGTTGGCTTGATGGGGTTAAATTTAGGTTCAGTTCAGAGGTACCATCATCTGTGGCATCCTCTCCATCTGAATCAAGGTCCAATATTACATCACTCACACCAGGTCCTTCAAAACTACTGTTCTTAACACATTTTTTCTTACTTGCCACTCGGTTTGGTAATTTTTTTTCAGGTGGTTGCAGAAAAGACAGGTCATCTTCCTTGATGTTTGGACTGGGTTTAGTATCTGTTGTGCATGGAGGATCTATTGTGAATGGAGCAGGATCAATAGAGGTTTCAATTCTTTCTAGCCTGTTTTCCATTCTATCTAGTTTATTGTAGATTAGGTTAAAGCTGTTGTTTAGCAAATCTAACCTATCAGCGCATTCCTGTAAATATATTATGCACAATCAATAAATAAGCAATATGTTAGGGAATGTTAATGAAGTTCTCATTGTCAACTGTCAACAAACAGGTTGGAGAGAATTAACTTCAAGGTATTTTGTGTTTGTCAGTAATATATATACCTTTTGGAAACGCATATACTCTTTGAGTAATGCAACAGAAGTGTCATTGGTTTGACTTCCCAACTGCATTGAAAGTATGATTGGTGAGTTAATTTTGTGCCATTATGCAATGTTCATGGAACTTGAATTAAAAACCATAAAATACCATGTTTGAATCAACAGATGTACCATCCACGTGTATTTCCTCGCCAAAAGAACAATTTTTTTCATCTCTGCAAAAAAAAATAGTTAGTAAATGCATATCAACCACCATTCTTAATAGTAGTAAATGCTTGCTTTCAGCATACCCTTTCATTTTGGTTTGCATGTCTTCAGTGTTCATCATTATCTCTATCAACCACCACTAAGTTGAGTTGCAACTATTTGAGTTGAATAAATTAAACGCAATCTGTCAATTGATTTAAGAGGCATAGGTATATTGACTTTCAAAATTGACATTACATGTAGAGCAGAGTAATGGTTTTCAAAGCATTCCATATTTGATCTTAATTTAGCCTTTGAGATAGTTTGCAGGATAGGTAAACCATTAGTTTCCATTATCATGCATCTCTCATTTAATGAAAAGCAGACCACTGTGTTATTTTTTAATTTTTAATTGATAAATGCTGCAGGTATGTGTAAAAGGCGCCGCGCCCAACTAATTTGAAGCCTGAAGGACACATGCTTGCCTGAGATGGGCCCCGGGACATACTTCTAGGTTCTTGAAGGGCATACGCGTGTTCTACTTTTCTGTTGTAGTCTGAAAACATTCCATTTGTATGAATCTTTAATTGTGTAATAGTCCAAAATGCATTGAATGCATTGCTTGTGCTTCAAAATTTTCTGGGGTGTTGACTGTTGAATGTGTTAGATTAAAATTAAAATTGTTGGTTATTGCTACTGAGATTTTAAAAAAATATACAATAGTTATGGCTAATTGTCACTTATTAGCAAAAATTGTCAATTAATTTTTTGATGTTTTTTTTTTTACAAAAAGAAGGATAATATCTTAATAATGTTCACTTTTTCGGCAGCAACACTGGAGTAGTAAATTCCCCAAAATGAGATTTTTTACAAAATAAAATAACTAGCAAGACCAAATTAATATCTCTAATTTTATGCTTAAAAGCAATTAACTTAATAAGAGGTCTCCCTTAGAGTAGTTAGAAAATACACTTAATGTCAAATAACTGGTTAATCTATATAGTTACCTCCTAAACATAATTAACTAAAAACACAAAACAAAATACTACATAGTTAACTCTTAAACCATTAACTGGTTCATCCTATTACAGGAGCATGAGCCGCTTCCATAGTCAATTGGTTTTGTTAAACAAAATCCCAATTAAAACCAAAATGAGAACAAACACCATCTTTCTAACATCTTTTTTCCTCTGTTTATCAAACTCTTCCCTCAATTTAGAAAGTTCATTCTCAGAAGCATTTTCAACATGTGTCTTCAAAGAGGAAATTTGGGTCAAAAATTGATTTTCCAGAACACCCAACTTATCATCAAACACACTTTTCACCTCACCAATCGCATGCTGAATCTCAGCTCTAATCTCCTCGTTCTCTGCATCCTGTGCCACAACCGATAAGTTCAGGTCTTGTACGAGCTTAGAAATCTCATGTTCAATATCTACTTGAGTAGATTTTTGTGGATGTTGGAAGGGATCTTTTGTGAAATCTAGAATGGGTTCACACCAACATGTCCATTTACAAGCATTCTTTTTACAGGTATAAAAGAGTCTATACTGGTTTTCCTTACTCATTGAAATTTGGATCTCTGCAATTGCTCCACAACCGCAAAATTTGTTCGCATACCGGATCCATGAGGGTCGGTTTGAGCTGTTGGTAGAAGACGCCATTTGTGAGTGATGTGGGATAAAATCTGAAAGAGAGAAGATGAGAAGATGAGAAGATTAGTAAAAGAATTGTTTGATATGAAAATAGAAAAAATTAAATGGGTAAAATAAGATTCGATTATATAACTAGCCTTTGAAGACGAAGACGAAGGTTTATCTCAATGAACAAATATGCAACAAAACATTGTTAATGATGTAGGTTGAAGTGGCTTATATAGCATTATAGCCATTATATTCCTAAACAAAATCGAAATGTTGTGAAAGTGGAGGGAAATATTGGAGCCACGTGAAAATGGGGAAATTGAGGGAGAGTTAAATAATTTGTGCAATTTCCTTGTTCATACATCCGTTCCATTTTAATTGTCACTTTTTGACATTTTACACAAAAAAAACAATCAATAAATGTTACGACTTTTGATACAATAATTTATACTTTTACTATAATGACCTTATTTATTTAATATCTCATTTCATATATTTTTCTCTATGCAATAAATAACTAAGGGTAATATTGGTAAAACATCATTTAATGTTGCATTGAACTTTGAAAGTGACAGTTTATGTTGCATTGAACTTTGAAAGTGACAGTTAAATAGGAACAAAAAATTTCTCCAACGGTCTTTGAAAGTGACAGTTTAATGTTGCATTTAATGTTGCATATTCCGACGGAGAGGCGCGTCTCCGACAATCCGATCTGAGAAATTCCAGTTCCTGATTCCTTCCTACTCTATGTGGGCCATATCCAACGGTCTGATCGGATGTACTTGTTTCGGTTTGGTACCTGGCTCCGTTTAGGTCCTCGGATCAGTGGTGGTCCACGTTGACTAGGTTTCTGTGTGCATATTCCGACGGAGAGGCGCGTCTCCGAGAATCCGATCTGAGAAATTCCAGTTCCTGATTCCTTCCTACTCTATGTGGGCCATATCCAACGGTCTGATCGGATGTACTTGTTTCGGTTTGGTACCTGGCTCCGTTTAGGTCCTCGGATCAGTGGTGGGAGACCTTGACTAGGTTTCTGTGTGAATATTCCGATGGAGAGGCGCGTCTCCGAGAATCCGATCTGAGAAATTCCAGTTCCTGATTCCTTCCTACTCTATGTGGGCCATATCCAACGGTCTGATCGGATGTACTTGTTTCGGTTTGGTACCTGGCTCCGTTTAGGTCGTCGGATCAGTGGTGGGAGACCTTGACTAGGTTTCTGTGTGCATATTCCGACGGAGAGGCGCGTCTCCGAGAATCCGATCTGAGAAATTCCAGTTCCTGCTTCCTTCCTACTCTATGTGGGCCATATCCAACGGTCTGATCGGATGTACTTGTTTCGGTTTGGTACCTGGCTCCGTTTAGGTCCTCGGATCAGTGGTGGTCCACGTTGACTAGGTTTCTGTGTGAATATTCCGACGGAGAGGCGCGTCTCCGAGAATCCGATCTGAGAAATTCCAGTTCCTGATTCCTTCCTACTCTATGTGGGCCATATCCAACGGTCTGATCGAATGTACTTGTTTCGGTTTGGTACCTGGCTCCGTTTAGGTCCTCGGATCAGTGGTGGTCCACGTTGACTAGGTTTCTGTGTGAATATTTCGACGGAGAGGCGCGTCTCCGAGAATCCGATCTGAGAAATTCCAGTTCCTGATTCCTTCCTACGCTATATGGGCCATATCCAACGGTCTGATCGGATGTACTTGTTTCGGTTTGGTACCTGGCTCCGTTTAGGTCCTCGGATCAGTGGTGGTCCACATTGACTAGGTTTCTGTGTGAATATTCCGACGGAGAGGCGCGTCTCCGAGAATCCGATCTGAGAAATTCCAGTTCCTGATTCCTTCCTACTCTATGTGGGCCATATCCAACGGTCTGATCGGATGTACTTGTTTCGATTTGGTACCTGGCTCCGTTTAGGTCCTCAGATCAGTGGTGGTCCACGTTGACTAGGTTTCTGTGTGAATATTCCGACGGAGAGGCGCGTCTCCGAGAATCCGATCTGAGAAATTCCAGTTCCTGATTCCTTCCTACTTTATGTGGGCCATATCCAACGGTCTGATCGGATGTACTTGTTTCGATTTGGTACCTGGCTCCGTTTAGGTCCTCGGATCAGTGGTGGTCCACGTTGACTAGGTTTCTGTGTGAATATTCCGACGGAGAGGCGCGTCTCCGAGAATCCGATCTGAGAAATTCCAGTTCCTAATTCCTTCCTACTCTATGTGGGCCATATCCAACGGTCTGATCGGATGTACTTGTTTCGGTTTGGTACCTGGCTCCGTTTAGGTCCTCGGATCAGTGGTGGGAGACCTTGACTAGGTTTCTGTGTGAATATTCCGACGGAGAGGCGCGTCTCCGAGAATCTGATCTGAGAAATTCCAGTTCCTGATTCCTTCCTACTCTATGTGGGCCATATCCAACGGTCTGATCGGATGTACTTGTTTCGGTTTGGTACCTGGCTCCGTTTAGGTCCTTGGATCAGTGGTGGGAGACCTTGACTAGGTTTCTGTGTGAATATTCCGACGGAGAGGCGCGTCTCCGAGAATCCGATCTGAGAAATTCCAGTTCCTGATTCCTTCCTACTTTATGTGGGCCATATCCAACGTCTGATCGGATGTACTTGTTTCGGTTTGGTACCTGGCTCCGTTTAGGTCCTCGGATCAGTGGTGGTCCACGTTGACTAGGTTTCTGTGTGAATATTCCGACGGAGAGGCGTGTCTCCGAGAATCCGATCTGAGAAATTCCAGTTCCTAATTCCTTCCTACTCTATGTGGGCCATATCCAACGGTCTGATCGGATGTACTTGTTTCGGTTTGGTACCTGGCTCCGTTTAGGTCCTCGGATCAGTGGTGGGAGACCTTGACTAGGTTTCTGTGTGAATATTCCGACGGAGAGGCGCGTCTCCGAGAATCCGATCTGAGAAATTCCAGTTCCTGATTCCTTCCTACTCTATGTGGGCCATATCCAACGGTCTGATCGGATGTACTTGTTTCGGTTTGGTACCTGGCTTCGTTTAGGTCCTCGGATCAGTGGTGGGAGACCTTGACTAGGTTTCTGTGTGCATATTCCGACGGAGAGGCACGTCTCTGTTTTTTTTTACTATTATTAAGTGAAAGACTTTAATTTTGTGAAGTGTGTTAATTTTTTTTAAAAAAATAACGTAATATCTGAAAGGAAAAAAAGGTAGAAAATTGGGACCGTGAATGACGGGCTGCCCGTCACCATCTTTGACGATCGTCATCCGTGCTTTTCCTCAGACTCTTCTTGACCGCAAAAACGCACGGACGTGCTATAAAAACGCACGGTCCGTGCTTTTCCTCAGACTCTGCTTGACCACAAAAACGCACGGACGTGCTATATAAACGCACGGTCCGTGCTTTTCCTCAGACTCTGCTTGACCTCAAAAACGCACGGACGTGCTATAAAAACGCACGGTCAGAATCTGTGACGACCGTCACCAAATTTTTCAAAAGAAAAAACGGGGACCGTCATTACATCATGTTCATAATAACATTAGACACTGATTTCAGCATTTCATTACATCATTACATCATGTTCATAATAACATTAATGTTCTAAAAGGCTAAAAAAAGAAAACTTGAGCAGCAAGGCAAACACAACTACCTGAACATATTTAAAACATAAAACAATTTTTCATATTACAACATAAAAGGGGCTTTATACCAAGACAGACCAACACATAATATTCTCCCCCTTTTTGTCTTCATCAAAAAGAAACTGGAGCATGGCTAGGGAGCAGGAGACGGAGTTGCATCAAAGGAGGGAGGAGGAATTCCAAAATGGGGACAGAAAACGTTTTTCAACCAGTCAAATAGATTAGTGTGCATTTGATAAATGATTTCCAATCTATCAGTTGAGGTAGGAAGAGGAGTGTCGATTGTGTTTGTTAAAACGGGAGGTGGAGCTTGAACAAAGGTTCCTGTTGATTTGAAGCTTTTAAAGGAACTGAATGCAGACGGAATTTTTGGTAAGCCAAATGTGTTAAAGGATTGCGAGGGAGTTCTGAGGAGATTGTTCAGACAATCTGTTCCAAAGATTGATGAATTATCAACGCTGTGAACAGGGATGGGAGATATGATTGAGGTTGCGACAGAGGAAATTTTTGCCACAGATTGTTTGGAGGATGAAGAATGGTTTTTCTGGGCACTGGAGTGTGAAGCACGGTGATCATCAATGAGGATGGCATTTACTAGATTTCGAAGAGGATTTTCATCTTCCTCAGGAGAGTGTTCTGCGGCGACAGGGAGGTCATTCAAGCTTAGTGCACCTGGGAAATTACTCTGCCTTATGTGGGATACATTTTTGCATGAAAAGGTTAAAGTGTTTCTTCGAAATTCTTCATTGTCGAAAGGAATGTTGAATTCCTTAAAGATTTTGGTGAGGACCATTGAGTAAGGGAGACCCCCGCTACTTTTGTTAGCTTGAATGGCATTGATCATGTGTTGAAGAATAAGGTAGGGCAAGTTAACCCGTTTTCCTTGAGATATGTGGTAGATCACCATTACATCAGTGTCAGTTACCTTATTTTCCCCCACTTCTAGGAAGAAGGCTATGAACACAAAGGTTAAAGAGGATTTTATATTCATTTTTCAGACTTATGGAGGGTAAATCTCTATTTGGACTGAAAGTGATAAAGATTTGATCAAGTATGGCATTACGGTCTAGCCCAGCAAGTTCGTACCAGTTTCGGCCATAATATCTTACACCATTATTTGGAATGTTGAGTATTTTGGAAAGAATGTCAGGGGTAAGGATGATCTCTGTTTGTCCAAGGTTAGCGATGAGTACACTTTTGTCATAAATTTTTGCGGTGAAGTAGAAACTTTTCACTAGGTTAGGGTAGATGGTTTCCTCTATCTGGAGAAATTCTTCCCAACCTAGAGGTTGAAGAATTTCAGTAAGCTTGATCTCCTTCTTTTCCAAATCTTTAAAGTCGAAAGTCTTGCTTTCTGAAAGAGGTCTTTTTGACCATTTGGTTAGGAACATGGGAGTAAGGGATGGGTCAAACAACATTTGTTTAGTGTTGAAGGTTGTTGGGACATTTGTTTGAGGAATTTCATTCAACCGTTTTTCCTTTTTGGCCAAGCTTCGATCATAAGTGATGAATGCCATATTTGGGTTTGAGGATGAGGGTCGAGGGATGGAGTGTCTTTTTGATAGAAACTTACTGTTTTGACCTTGCATGCAAGTTTCAGGTTCATCATCTAAGTTGATGTAGGAGAATCTTTGACTTTGAGTTTTAGAAGAAAGACGTACATATTTTCTTATTTCATGGGAGAAAGTTTGTTTAGGTTTGTAGAACTGATCGAATGTTTCAGCTTTTGTAGGAACTGAGGAGGTAAAGCTTTTTGGTGGTGAATAAGACAATGGGTCAGTTGACGAGACGATGGTGGTGTTGAGTGTGGATAAGGTGGTTGTTGGTGAATACGTGAATGGTGAAGGATGTGGTGGTGAAGGGCTTTGTTTGATTGGCTGAAGAGAAAATTTTTCTGGTGGGTTTTTATTTGATTTCACCATTTTTGTGTTTCTTGGAGATTACTTTCGGTTAAGAAAGGAAGATAGTTGACCAAGGAGAATGGAGAAGATGAAGGGAAGATTTTGAAGAAGATACTGAATTGATTGATGATCAGAGAAGTTTTTACGTGTGATGGGAAAGAAAACTGATTGCTTGAGGGTTTGTTGATCTCAAAAGGAAGATTAAGAGATGGATGGTTGAGATGTGCAACACGTGTGTGTGCGGAAGCTGATGTGTTTAGGGAAGAGGAATGGGTGGCGCGCGTGAGAGAGAAAGGAGCAGACAATTGTGCAGTACTTAATGATGTCTATATTAATTACAGATACACGGACCGTGCGTTTTTATAGCACGTCCGTGCGTTTTTGCGGTCAAGCAGAGTCTGAGGAAAAGCACGGACCGTGCGTTTATATAGCACGTCCGTGCGTTCTGCCAGGCCGTGCGTTTCCTCTTCATCGAAATAACTCTTTCCAACCCTCAATTGAAAAAAAACCCCAAATTTTTGGAAAACCCATTTTTATCAACAACTCCACTAATACGAAAATGGCTTCCAAAAAGAGAAACACCGACGAAGCTGGAACTTCCGGTGGAAATGCAAACAAGAAAGGAAAGGCAAAGGCACAGGGAGCTAATGTGCATGGAATTGACTGGGGGGCATGTTACCCGTGAGAGTCTTACGTTAGAGTTTCTTAATTCGTTAACAATTACTGAAGAAGAGGGTCTGATTGATAGTGTAGAATTTCGAATACTGAATAAAAAATATCGAATTCCATTTGGTGACTTGTGTGCGAAACTTGGTTTTGAAAATGTCGGGTTTATTCATAATTCGAAAAAACAAAATCTTAGGACACCTGAATTTGATGCTCATGCATTCTGGACGCAAATCACTGGTGAAACTCATTTTGAGGCCAGGAGTGCTAAAGCAAGCCAAATTCATAACCCTGTTTTTCGATACATTCATCGGATCATGGCTTGTACTTTGTTTGGCAGAGGGGAATCAGGAACTGTAAGAGTGGGAGAGCTTTTCATGCTCTGGGCAATGGTAAAAAATCAGAGGGTCAACACCTGCCATTACTTGTTAAATCATTTGTTTCATGTTGGAAATGGTAAGACAGGACCAATTGCAGTGGGAGGGTTGATAAGTTACATTGCTACTAAGATTGGGCTGGGTAAAGCATTATTGCATTTACCAGTTGTAGGTGGTGTTAAAGAGATTGATATGAACATGTGTGTTCAAATATTGTTGGTTAGCCATGTGGATCAGAGTAAGCAAACATTTACTCTATTGATTAACAAAGTAAAGTCTATCACACTGCCTAACACTGCAAGAACAAACATCTTCGATCAACAAAATTGGCTCTATACAAATGTTGATGTGCCACACCAAAACCCTGAACAAGGTGAACATGTGGAGGAAGAGCATGTGGAGGGAAACCAAGTCCACGGAGTGCCGGCAAAAAATGATTGGTATGCTAGGATTGAAGCCGAACAACAAAGGCAAGGCACTGAGATCTTTAGGCAAGGACAAATGCTGGATTTAATGATGCAGCACTTCCACATCCAGTACCCTCCACCTGGACCTCAGTAATTGTAAGCTATCTTTAAAGTTATTTGGTTTTCCATTCATTGAGAACAAAGTTTGTTTCAAGCATGTGGTGAATAAATGATGTTTATATTTTTAGTGTTATTTAGTTGATTGTTTTTGTTAATCCCAATTGAATAAATTGCAGGACTTTTGAAGTTTCGGCGAGAAACACGCAACAAAAAACATGAAGTTTGAAGGAAAAGCTATTGAATTGAATTGGACAAGTCAGTAACTTACGCACGGACCGTGCGTTTTTATGCACGACATCTATGCATTTGTTTTGCATTTTATTGTTATCAAAAATAGTATTCACTTCCTAATTAATGATATTGTAATTCAGCTACACTCCTTTTGTTTTGTTCTAAGTACTTTTCTTTTGTTATAAGTATCATATTTTTTTGTTATATTGAATAACCTATGCAGTCACCCAAATTCTAAACATTAATAAAATACAAAGTTGGATTAAACGGTCATGATGCATTACCTTCAACTTGTGTGACAAAAAATTACGTGGACAATTATGTGTGACAAAAAATATATATTTTTTTTTACTATTATTAAGTGAAAGACTTTAATTTTGTGAAGTGTGTTAATTTTTTTAAAAAAAATGACGTAATAGGTGACGACCGTCAGAGTCTGTGACGCCCGTCACCAAATTTTTCAAAAGAAAAAACGGTGACCGTCATGATAGGTGACGACCGTCACTAGGATGGGAAACGGTCATATTTTTTTAAAAAAAACAAAACTTTTTCTCTTCCCCCCATTTACAACACTACCATATTCTTCCCCAACCTTTTCACCTCCAAACCCACAAATGCACCATTTTTAAACAAAGAAAAACCTCTATTAACACCCATGAAATCCATCTTCCATTAACACCCATTACCAGAACCTCAATCCAAATATCACAAACCTTCCAAAAACCAATTTTATAACCCAAAATCATCTCAACATTCCCAAATCCGAAAATCACTACCCAACATCCAAAAATTCGAATTTCATCATAAACACCACACATTATCCGAATTTCTACACATACCCATCATCAAAATTCGAATTCTAAACAACACCAACACCAAATTCGAATATTAAAAAAACCTAACCCCCAAAAAAATACCTTATTCCGAAAATTCTACATACCCATCCCCAAAAATTCGATTTCAGACTTCAAACAACCAGCCCAAAACCTTTTTACTATTTCAAAAACAAAAATGCCTCCTAGAAATCAGCCGGTGGATTACATGGGTATCGAGTTCAAAGATGATGAGCAGAGGAAGCGCTTCGAAAAACTGGTCCGGCGACAAATTGTGCCTACTAGGTATGCTGACCCTGATTGTCTTAGAACATTAGGTTTGTTTGATAGTGTTTGCTGGATGTTTTCTCAAATCGGGTGGAGTTACTTTTTGACTCTACAGCACCCGACCTATGAGCGACTCACACTTGAGTTTCTCAGTTCCCTTCAATACGTTTATGCAAATAGAGTCCATCACGGATTTGGAGGGACTAGGTTTAGACTGTTTGGTAGGGATTTTTTGTTTAATCATGATGAAATAGGAAACCTCCTACAGTTCCAAACATCCATTAGGGCCATTGATGGGGTCCCCTCTGACGGACCCTGGACCCTTCATTTTGGCCAATTTTGGAAACGGTTGATAGGAGAATTAGCGACTGATATGGAAGGGAAGAAATCTTCCCACGTTCATAATCCTGCAATCCGTTACTTTCATAGGATCCTCGCTAACACTATCTTTGGCCGCGGTGACAGCACTGGTAATGTTAACATGAAAGAATTATTTATTATTCACTGCGTCTTTGAATCCAAAGAATTGCACACAGCGGCATTTATGCTTGCTCATATGCATAAAATGGCTAAAGCATCTAAGGGGGGTATTGCATTTGGAGGATTAGTGACCTCTATAGCCTATGCATTGGGGTTCGGTGAACAGATTGCGCAGCTGCCCGCACTCGAGGGTAGCATAAAAATTGATTTAAATACATGTCTGGCACAAAAATTGATTAAAATGCAGCGCCAGAATGAGTTTGTCTTAATGATTAGGAGTGCGCTGGTGCGTCATATAGTGTTACCTAACCCGACTTTAACTGAAGTCCGTAATCAGGGGAACTGGTTATATCCCCTGGATAATAACGCGGATGAGCAGGGTCAGGACACTGACACTGAGTTGGACCGACAAACTAGATTGTCTCCAACTCACGCTAATTTATCAAACGCACCACCACCTCATCCCACTTATGATCCACCCCCTCCCTCGTATATGCATTCTGATTTCCCTGCAGGTACCTTATATACTTCCCAAAGCAGCGTCGAGTATGAGCTTAATGCTCTCAGACACGAGGTTGCAGACCTGCGCGCGGCCCAACAGGAAAGAAATGATCGGGAGGCGGAACGAGATCATCATATGCGCATGAACAGAACAACACCTCATCCCACTTATGATCCACCCCCTCCCTCGTATATGCATTCTGATTTCCCTGGAGGTACCTCATATACTTCCCAAAGCAGCGTCGAGTATGAGCTTAATGCTCTCAGACACGAGGTTGCAGACCTGCGCGCGGCCCAACAGGAAAGAAATGATCGGGAGGCGGAACGAGATCATCATATGCGCATGAACAACACACCACCTCATCCCACTTATGATCAAAGCAGCGTCGAGTATGAGCTTAATGCTCTCAGACACGAGGTTGCAGACCTGCGCGCGGCCCAACAGGAAAGAAATGATCGGGAGGTGGAACGAGATCATCATATGCGCATGAACAGCCACATGATCCGGCAAATGTTCACTTGGATGACTCGGCACGGCATGCCTCCGTCATGATCCTGATGATATTTGATCCACTAGGTAGTATTTTTTTCCTTTTCTTTTATCTTTCTTTATTTCCATTGAGGTCAATGTCAATTTTAAGTGTGGGGGAGGAATTTCCCATCTTAAAAGCCTAGATTTATTTGTTGAGTCTATGAATAATTGAGTCTGTTAAATAATCGAGTTTTATGTGTTATTGAGTCATTTTTTTTGTGTGTTTTCGCTTTGTTATTGAATTCTCCTGTTGAACCAAAAAAAAATATATACAAATATTTATTTTTCTAATGATTTAGGATATGCAACTCAGTTAGAAAGTATGTAAGTTTCAAAGGTAGAAAGATTAAGGGTTGAGAATATTAGGGAAAATTTTGACAAAATTGGTATTGTTCCAACACCTAAAGCCTCCAGAATATGGATCCTAATTTAAATAACCATTGTGCCGTAGTCTCGAATTTTCCTGTTTCTTAGTAGTCCTCAAGTAGTTTATGTATCCAGTCGGACACCATCTATAGTCACACATTAAGTAGGTTAGTCGATGAATATAAGCGCGAATCATATAAAGGGACCAATAATGGTTAACATTGAATATACATGATGCAAAACAAGCATCTCTGCGCAAAATGTGCAATTCAAAAGAAAGATATGTTAATATCGATGCTAACCAGCTAGCCTACCATGTGTGTGACAATATTATAGATACTTAAGGGTCTTAATGTGACTGTCTTGAATAAAAGAGGAAGAACGAAATTGGGGGTAAAACACTAAGGTACAATAGCATGATTTAAATTAGTATGATAGGAGGGAGACTTTTGTCCGCAAAATGTGGTTTGTGTTGTTACAATGCCTTTGGTGTTAATGCTAGTACCTACGGAGTTAACCTTTGACCAATTCAACTTTGAAACCATGCATGATCAATTGTGATGCTACTTTCTTAAGTCTATATCTGTTAGTTGCTGCATTCTACTATTTTTCATATGCAAGCTAGTTGCTTGTCGACAAGCAATGGTTTAAGTGTAGGGGAGTTTGATAACACGTAAAATGCACGGATATTTTGACTCGATTTACACATGTTTTAACCTTGATGTTTTATTTGTGTTAGCAATGTTATGCTGGTATTGTTTGTCCATTTCAGGTATCGCATGGTTTAAAGTCCTTACAAGTCTAAATGATGAAAAAACAGTGAAAAAGGTAGAAAATTCAAATTCATCAGAAAATAAACTCTGCAAGGGTGCTGGTCAACAAAGCCATGACGAAAAAAGCATCAAAGTTTTTATAGAGAAATCCTGCAATTTAGAAATAGCTATATTTTAAGTTCTTATTTCTACTATAAGTTTTCAGCTTTACCTTTTTCTACTGTATAACTTTACTACCTTAAATCTAAGTTTTAAGTTCTTACAATTCCAATTCCATTACTGCAATTCCAATTCCAATGTCATTTATAATTTTTTTTTTAAAAGAGTATATAAATTTGTTTTATTATTACCGAAAAAGCAATTGTTGATAAATAAAAAAAATCCAAATAGTAAACCACAAAACAACTTTAGCTTTGATGGTAGTAGCAGTGTGTTTTAATGTCTGAAATGAGATTTCCAAGTTTTGGCACCTCCTATGATTCAACCCATATACTAAGTAAATGCCACCCCATATATAAGTACTAGTCTCCCCAAAGCAATTATCGCAGAAAGAAAAAACAACTTTTTATTGGATCGAAGTAACCATTGATATAAAAACTGACAATGTGAATAAAAAATAGATGGTGTCACCGTATTGGATCGAAGCAACTTTTTTTTTTTAAAAAAATTTCTTGACGGGCGTCACCATATATGACGGGCGTCATAAATGATGACGGGGTTCCCAACACTGACGGTCTGCATGCCCGTCTCCCTATTTCTTGGTGACGGGCGTCACACCCGGTGACGGGTAGCCCGTCAGTTAGTTTTAACCTATACCATTAATTCCTCACTACCTATAACATTAAAGACGCACGGTTTCCAGTAAAGACGCACGGTGCCTAGCCTTTCATATTCCCACTCCTTGATTAACCATGCGCCTAGCCTTTTCATTCTCCCACAACCGAACTGCAGCTTCTGATACGTATCCTCTCAGTTCGAAGCAAACAACCATGGCTGATCGTGGTGCTGAAGCTCTGCTTTCCTACCATTGTTTAACGGGTAAACTACTGCTTCACTCATACTTAAGAGTTGTTTTTTGTACGGTTTTTATGACATTCACTTCAGTATGTTTTAAAATGATAAGGTTGCAGTGTAGCAATTTTGTAGGCTTGTGGTACTGTGACTGAGTCTAGATAGTTGGTTGGGAATGTTATGGAAGATACAGTTCGTTATACAGTATTGTTAATTGTGATTTACATGCCAATTCATTGTTTGTTGCATTCCATACATCTGCTTTCTCTGTTTTTACGCTTACCTAATTTCTATGTGTTAACAACTAAGTGATTAGTCCCTACATAGAAGTTGAATGAGTTTGATAGAACTTTAAAATAGTGTTTGTAGAAATTATTAAATAATGTACTCAGTAAATATATCAGTCACAGTTTTGATATTGACCATTTGTAAGGATGAAATTGATCTTCTGCAGTCCATGGCCCTTTTTTTCAATCCTACTTTGTCACAACAAGGTTGCCAATTGAGATAAGAAAAATTTAGACAATTTGAGGCAAGCAATAGAGAGAGGGTCTAGGGAAGTTGAGAGTCTAGGGAAGTCGACTATGACCCATAAACCCACTATCTCAATTTATTTTATTTCATTGAACGATGAAATTAAACTGTTCACATTATATTTTGTATGATTTTTTTTTTGTTCCTTTTTTTTTTAAAGAAATGTTTAAGTTGTTTTTATCTATTGGTATTTTGTAAATTTTATGTTGTTTTGAATATGGATTTATGGTTTGCCAAAGGACACTTGTCGAGTAGGGATAAGAAATAGGACACTTGATTGTTAACATATGCTGGATGACACTAATCACGTATTTTCTTAATTTTGTTAACAGAACCTCTTCATCCTAATCCTGTTAATGACATTGACAAGATCGTTAATTCTCTGCGGCTGAAATACAGGACTTATATTGTCGAGTATGAGGTTGATTGTGTAAGTATAATTTCATCGTTTTCAATAAAACCTCTGTCTTTTTGTTTGTTTTGTTTGTGTGTGTCTTGAATTTATTTGAGAATTTATGATTGCCTGTTTTGCTTCAGGGTGCTGTTATGATGCCTACCTGTTTTGGTTCTGACTTTGGTGATCAAATAGACAACTATGCGACACTGATTGACCGTAATAACAATCAGTTTGAAATTAAGTTTGAGAGATTCAATGGTTTCATTTTTTTGACGAAAGGTTTTGCTGCTCTCCGTGATTTCTATGGCATAAGCCTTGGTGCGTGGCTTACTTTGGTTTACGAAGGATTTGGGAGATTTCGGCTCAAGAAAATCAAATCTAGAATTAAGAGGAAAATTGATTTCCCTCTGTTTGATCCTCCGATGAGGTTTGTTGTTGAAAAAAATTTTAACCCTGATCATTTCTTGCTTGGTTTTCCTGAGTCGATTCACCAGTTGTCATACCGTCATGATTTGAACAATTTCGCCGTTTCTTATGAGAAGTACCTTACTGCGTCGGATATCACTTCAGGATTTTTGGTAAGTTAACATATATTTGCAAAGTTAAACTTATACAGCGTTTCGTACTTATTTCTTTCCTGTTATTGCAGAAATTGACCAACATTGGATTTTGTGAGCTATCTTTGGACAAGGATAACACTGCTTTGGCGCTTATAGATGATAATGGTAACAAGTGGGACTGCATTCTTGTTATTGGAACTCTTACCCAAAGCACTTGGAGGATAGGAGGAGAGTGGAAGAGAATGGTTGATGCACGGAGGCTTCAGCGTGGTGCGTACATGATTATTGGTGCTCCAGTTGCTGGGAATAACATAACGGTTTACTTTAGTGTCAAACGTCTTTGAACCTTTAAAACCCTATGTCAAGTGAAATCAAGTTCCAAACTGTTTGCCTTATTTGAGTTTTGGTTTATGCCATCATGTTTTATGTCAGTTCCTTTCATTCTGTTTTTATTTTTATTCTCTTTTGCGTACCTGTTCAATTATCATCTTTCAGTTCAATTGTAAGCACTTCCATCTTAAGCAAAATGTAATGAAATCATCAGATTGTCGTTTTTAATTTTATCGGATGCAATATATTATGATCGTTAATTTCATTGTTTAGTGTAATGTTATTTAATTTTGAATCAAATGCCGTAGTTTCGATCAAAATGTCGTAATTTTGAAACAATTTATAGTTATTATCTTTTGTTTTTCTTTCTAGATTTTATTAGAAAAAAAGTTCATTAAAAGCACGGACTGAGCAAAAAAGCACAGACCGTGCAAAAATGCACAGTCTGGCCTCTAGTTCGCACGACCGTGCGTTAAGATCGTGCGTACTGCACATTTACAGTTACCTCTTCATTCTCCCACATTCAAAACGCACGGTCTGGCCAGTTGGGCGCACAGCCGTGCGTAAAGATCGTGCGTTCTTAGAGTTTTTGACAGAATCATTTACACAGAACTATGGCTACCTTTCATTCTACCACGTTCAAAACAAAAAAAAAAACAAGGGGGTTAAAAATATAGATAACGTAAATCATGTGGAATATTATAAATATGTTACACAGGGTCAATGTCTAAAACCGTGGAATTTTTAAAACCGGGTACACATCCAATACACAGTTTTTTCCCCTAAACCATTGTCCGTGATATGCAAACCTCCATATCACTCCAGCCAGCGGCAAGTCATTGCAATATTCTGCTACTGAAGACCCAATCAAATGAAATGATACTTCCCTTTGAGCCAGAAACCTTTCCTCCAGCTGTGATGAAAATAGAGACCAAACACACAACCAAACAACCACACGTCATCCAAACGCACTTCCATATTGTTTTTTACCAACAATAAAACTCCACTCCAAACAAGGTGCACTCCACCATCCGCCCCTTACTCCGAATGCCTCAATCTATGATAGCAAATAACATGGCGCACGATAAACAGAACAGTCACCATAAAACAAACTATACCAACTTAATAACACTTACAATAGAAGAGGGGCGAGATAGCTTACAATTACTGAGGTCCAGGTGGAGGGTACTGGATATGGAAGTGCTGCATCATTAAATTCAGCATTTGTCCTTGCCTAAAATCTCAGCGCCTTGCCTTTGTTGTTCGGCTTCAATCCTAGCATACCAATCATTATTTGCCGGCACTTCGTGGACTTGGTCTCCCTCCACATGCTCTTCCTCCACATGTTCACCTTGTTCCGGGTTTTGGTGTGGCACATCAACATTTGTATAGAGCCAATTCTGTTGATCGAAGATGTTTGTTCTTGCAGTGTTAGGCAGTGTGATGAATCTTTGTTTGTTAATCAATAGACTAAATGATTGTCTATTATTGTCCAGAGGCCTAACCAAGTGCATCTGAATGCACATGTTCAGATCAATCTCCTTATCGCCAACAATATATGGCAACTCCAATAATCTTTCTCTCAGCCCAAGCTTTATAGCAATGTATTCTATCAAACCTCCCACTACAATTGCTCCTGAATCACTCTCAGACACATGATAAAAATGAAGAAGCATGTAGTGGCAGGTGTTGACCACCTGGTTTTTGACCATTGCCTAGAGCATGAAAAGCTCTCCCACTCTTACAGTTCCCGATTCCCCTCTGCCAAACAAAGTATAGGCCATGATCCGATGAATGTATCGAAAAACAGGGTTATGAATTTGGCTTGCTTTAGCAGTCCTGGCCACAAAACGAGATTGACCAGTGATTTGGGACCAGAATGCATGAGAATCAAATTCATGTGTCCTAAGATCTAGTTTTGTAGCATTATGAATGAACCCGACATTTGCAAAACCAATAATAGCACAAAACTCATCCATGGTATACTCATATTGAGTATTAAACAGCCGAAATTGCACACTTTCAATCATACCGTTATCATCCATAAGAGTAAACGAACTAAGGAACTCTAAGGTAATCCTATCACGGGTGGCATGCATTGGGGTCAAAAAATTCATCCAGCCTTGCCTATTCAACAGTTCCATGACATTATCCTTAATCCCTAATTTTTCACAAGTAATAAAACATGGATACCTCGTGTTGGTCATAGGCCGTTTGGCGAGTATGTACCAGATATTCTCATGTTGTTTAGTCTTAAACACAATCCTGCGCGCATTAGCTCCCTTTGCAACCTTTACTTTCTTCTTTCCCTTTCCACCAGAAGTTCCAATTTCATCAGTGTTTCTCTTTTGGGAAGCCATTTTGATATTTGTGTGTTGCTTCACAAAAATGGGTTTTTTTTTGACAATTTAATGTTTTTTTTGAAGTTTGGTAAAGTTTGGTTCTTTCCTGTTTTGAACGTGATAGAATGAAAAGGAAACTGCACGATCTGTGTAAATGATTCTGTCTAAATCTCAAAAAACACACGGACTACAGGCACGGTCGTGCGCTATACTGGCCAGACAGTGCGTTTTGAATGTGGAGACTGAAAAGGAAACTACACGATCTAGACGCACGGTCGTGCGCCCTAGAGACCAGACCGTGCGTTTTGTCTTTGTTTTTTTTTATTACATAATTGATTTTAAAAACTTTTATAAAAAAAATTCTAAACTTCAGTAAATATTGCATAATTTCTTCCAAACACTCATATTATAAACATTCATAAAATACACAAGGCTATAACGCCTTTCCATTCCAGGAGTCCTCAACTAACTAAGAAACGGAGAATATTGATCACATAAACTCTAGTTTTGATACACATGACACAAAAAAAATAACAACTTAAAAAAAAAAAGTTACCAACCAACAATGACCAATCTTGCCACCACACCTGCATTGCATTGAATTGAATTTAAAGTAAAGAAAAATTAAACACGTAGTATTGTAATATAACAAAAAAACAACTAATTAAACGTGTAAAATCAACTAATAACATACCGTAGTCTTACACAAATTCCACTAACATATTTTCCAAATTCTGAATGAAGACCTTCACACCTTGATGTTGTCCTGAAACCCGCAAAAAAACTACCACGGATATGAGCTGTTGACCACATTCTTCGCTTTTCATACATCTCTAAAATCCAATTATTGTCTTCCAAACCAAATTCACCCACCATGGCCTCCCACTTACGATCAAACTCATCAATGTCAAAATCACCAAACAAGCATTGCTTGAACTTTGGTAAAAAATTCGGATCTTTTATGTTGCTGGTAGCATTTCTTATCAGATGCCATGCACACAATTTTTTATCAATTTTTTTCAACCTGTTCTGTTCTGTTAATCTCTAACTTCAACATACAGATATATTTTCTAATAACATCAACCACAAAATACAACATTAACTAAACTTAACACTATTATTATCACCACCAAGAACAACTACATGATATTTGAATAGAAAAAACAACATCCAGAAAATTAAAATCATAAATCTAATGCATACCTCTCACTTAGAAGCACAAATAAAACAACCGATTTTTATGAATCTAGATCTGGCCAACAAAGTATGATAAAAGATCTGGAAAAAATATTATGAACTTTCTAAGATAATTAATTTATTTAGATATAAGGAGAAATAGAGAGTTGATTTCAAGTGAAAGGAAGGGAAGAAGAAAATGTCATGGGAAAGAAGAAATATGAGAAGAAATATGGAGAATGAGAAGTAAGTAGAAGGGCAGAAGAAAAAAATTGGATTGAAGTTGAAATATGGGGTGTTAAAGGCCGTACATTTTTATTGATTAAAAATATCATTTCTTTGGTGATGGTCGTCACAACTGGTTATGGGCAACCCGTCACAACCGGTTAAAAACAAAGGGAACCGGGGATTGACAGTATATAATTTTTTTTTAAAAGAGTATATAAATTTGTTTTATTATTACCGAAAAAGCAATTGTTGATAAATAAAAAAAATCCAAACAGTTAACAACAAAACAACTTTAGCTTTATCTGCAAAAATTCCTTTATTAATTTTAAAAATTTGATGACGGGCGTCACAGAATCTGACGGGCGTCATATATGGTGACGGACGGTCTGCACGTCCGTCTCCCTAATTTTTTTGGTGACGGTCGTGCGCACGGTCTGGCCTCTAGTGCACACGACCGTGCGTAAAGATCGTGCGTTTTGCACATTTACAGTTTCCTTTTCATTCTCCCACATTCAAAACGCACGGTCTGGCCAGTAGGGCGCACGAACGTTTATCTACATACATTTAAATACATTCTCCCACATCCAGTAGGGCGCCGTGGATGTTACTTTTAAATGTATTGTCAAAATACATTTTCAATCCATATCTATTTAAAATCAAAATGTTTATCTAAATACATAATATTACATCACTTTATTAAATCTAACATTCAAACACGAATTCAACATCGGACATACCATGACACTTCACAACATTATTAGTAAAGCATAAGACACAATCACTACATAAACTGCATAAACTCCGCTGGCGCATGTTCCTGAAATACAACATTTTAACAAACTAAATTATAAATCATCACTCATAATATTATAATGAAGAAAACAAAAACATGAACAAAGTATCCTTACATATTCATCAACATTGTTGACATCTTGAGTAACTTGAGTACCAACCGTTCTTTGAGAACATGTTTTCTTATTATGACCAGGATCACCACATGTAGAACAATGGGTGACACGCCTATTGTTTGTTCCACTAGTGGAGCCAACACCACCACCTCTACCTTTGGTTCTAACAGAAGCAGGATTTTGCAAATTTTCTTCCACAAGGTCCTCTACATGGTTTGTCGTGCTAACACTTATGCCCTTCTTTTGTTCGGTTTTCAAAATAGCTGCAGCTGCCATGTCCATATGCTCCTTGTAGTCATTACCATTGTCAACGACTAATTTAGACAATCTCCCCCATCTAAACATCAATGCTCCGTATCTTGTTGCATGGTGCGAGTTCCAATATGTCGGACGACCATTTGATCTGCTACCTAAAACATCATTTGCATGTTTTGTCCATCTACTCATCACAAGGGATTGAGGCAACTCAGCATAATCAATAAAAACCAAAACTGCAATGATATGCTCACACGGAATTCCAAATGACTCCATCCTCTGACAAGAACACTTGAAAATATCTTCTGAAGGGTTAAATGATACACGCCACTCCCGTCCCGGCCTCCTGTACTTATTAATTGTAAAGATGTAGTACCCATATGTTTCTTTCGATCCAGTTACAACCATGGCAGAAGATCGGTTGATTATAATTTGATATTTACAAAATATCTCCTTTGTAAATACCTTTGCACCAGAGAGCTCAAGTTTAGGGAATCTTGTAACCAGAACTGGGTCACCATATTCAGTTTCAAAGTCTTCTTGTACCTCTTTGTACCGCATGAAGTTGAGACAACGGTGATAGTGTAGTAAAAAATCTGACAAGTTGTAACGAGAATGAACAAACTTCCCCATCTCTGAATGCAACCCCTCACATCGAGATGTAGTTCTGAACCCTGCAAAAAAGTGGCCACGTATATGTGCTGTTGCCCATAACTTTCTCTTCATATATATTTCATTGATCCAATTGTTGTCATGCAACCCAAATGAATCAACAGTTTCAGCCCACTTCTTGGTAAATTCTCCAAGGTCATAGTCACCCAACATGCATTTTCTAAATTCACCCACAAATGCAGGATCACCTATGTTGGACGATGAATTGCGAATCAAGTGCCACGCACACAGTCTATGATAAGCATTTGGAAACACTCGTTTTATGGCATTCTTCATTGCTAAGTCACCATCAGTGATTACAGCAGATGGCGAGTTTCCAGACATTGCTTCCAAAAACTGTGAAAGCACCCAGACATAAGTTTCTTCTTTTTCGTCAGCAACAATAGCTCCAGCAAAAATTATAGTAGAGTTATGATTATTTACACCAGCAAACACAACTAAAGGGCAATGGTATTTGTTCCTACCATATGTTGCATCAAATGCGACTACGTCGCCATAAACTTGGTAATCGAGACGACTTTTTCCGTCACACCAAAACAGGTGTTGTAGCCTACCTGTAGAATCAGTAGTGTGCTTAAAAAACATCATGGGATCATTTGAACCCAAGCCACGAAGATAATTTAATGCAGATTTTGCATCTGACTTTTGCAAACGTCGTTGTCTCGCTAATTGATTATACAGGTCTTTCCTACGGAAACCAATTTTATCATATCCACCTGATTGATTTGCAAATGAAGCATATATGCGACTAGGTAAAATACCACTTTTTAGCATATTGTTCATTTGCATTATGTCAGAATCCGTCATTGCGCAGTGTGAAGGTAGCAGTCCACAATGTACCTGAGGAACTAGGTCATGGTTGTGGTCATTTTTAAAAACTGTAGCTCGCCAACGTTTTGTTAAAATGTCTATGTGTACCCGAAACATAGCTTGACATCCACATCGAGTCTCAGGTTTTTCCGGACGCTTCATATTCTCCACACATAGTCCTTTGTCTTCCCTGTATCCTTGTCTATGGCAAACAAATGTGCGTTGAACTACTTCTCCAGTTTTGTTATAAACTAGCTTGGCTTTCCGAACTGAAAATCCATTCGCTCTTCCATAGGACTTATAGAACTCATATGCAATGTCTAGACTTCCAAATTCAATTTTCCTTACATATATAGGCCCTAAACCACTTAGGTCTAATGTCGCAATGTCCTCAACACTATCAGCTTGAAAATAATGGTCTACCCCTTCATCAATTCCATCTTCTTCCATGTCACCAGTGTCTACCCCTTCATCATCACATACATCTTCTTCCATGTCACCATTTTGAACTCCCTCATCGTCAATTCCATCTTCTTCCATGTCACCATTGTCTACCCCTTCATCATCACTTTCACCTTCTTCCATGTCCCAATTGTCTACCCTTTCATCATCACCTACATCTTCTTCAAAGTCACCAATGTCTCCTACTTCACCACTACCTCCATCTTCTTCAAACTCAACATTGTCTTCCCCTTCGTAACCACTTCCATCATATTCCATGTTTCCATCTTCTTCAGAGTCTCTAATGTCTACCCCTTCTTCATGACTTCCATCAACATTTTCAGGCCCAAGAAATTGAGCAACATCAAAACTTCTGCACTCCATTCCCCTTAAACATCAATTAAATAAATTAAATTGTTAATTCTCACCCGAATTGTCGTTCTATTTTCATACCCACTACAAATCAAATCAAATAACCTAATACATGAATTCAAACAAAAAATAACTGATTTTTACTCTCAACTAACATAATATTTCATGGATTCAACCAATTTCGAAGGAAAGAAAAAGAATCGAAATATTACCAGTTGTCGGTGATGGAGAATGACTAAGAAATGACGTTCGTAGATGGTCTTTGAGCTCGCCGTTACTTGTGGTGGTTATATTTGAGTGAGAGAGAGAGAGAGAGAGAGAGAGAGAGAGAGAGAGAGAGAGAGAGAGAGAGAGAGAGAGCGCGTAGATGGATGATGACTTGCCGGTGAGCAGTGCCGGAGAGGTCATCGGTGAGCAGTGCCGGAGAGGTCGCCGGCGATGATGAGTGGGGAGGAGAGGTCGCCGGCGATGATGTGTGGGGAGGAGAGAAGTTTGGATCTTAAAATATTTGAAAGTGGGACAATGAGTTGGGAGATGTTAGTATGTGGAGAGGTGTAAGTGTTCCTTATGTTTCATCTAGACCACAAACCTGATCCAATGGTGTTTTTTACACCCTCATGGGTGAGGTACCTATTGGCACCCTCATGTTAGACGCCACCATATATACCTATTACAAAATGAGGAGAAAAAGGATCACATATTTTAGATCACTGTGGCACTACTGAAGCATGTTCTTCTAAAATACTGTACCCACCAGGAACACATAAAAGCAACTTGTGCAAAAAGACTCAACTAAGCTTTAACAAAACTATTCCTCGAATCTATCCAAATCTTTATAGTTGGTGAATTCCTTATGTGATTTGATAAAAGGCATCATTTTTTGGAGATTTATTAGGGAAAAAAGAGAAAATAAAAGGAAAGAAATAGAAAACTAAAGAACAAAAATATGGGAGGATCCCTTTCTCTCTTGCGAGCCGTCATCAAAACCTTAGTTTCTTCTCTTTATCCACCAAAGAGGGGTGATTTATGGTCAATTTTTGACCCAAAATCACCCCTCTAACTCGTTTTTCTCTTCCCCTTTAATTGAAATAAGTGATTCTCACATATATTTTGTTTTTTATTTTGTGATTTCATCGTCTTAGTGCGACGTTGGTTTGTTCGTCGTCTTTGTGCGGCGTTGTTTGTCTTTCTTGTTTCGCTTAGGTATTTGTTCAGTTCAGATTATCAGATCAACTTCGATCCATTGCAGATTCAATCAATGACTTTGGCGTCGTCCACGTTGCAGATCTAGAGACATGGGTATTCCGGAGACTTGAATATAGTCATATGTGTAGGCTTTTGTACTTTGTCGTTTTATGTATTAACATGAATGTTATGAGTTTGTTCGCAGATTCATCTTTTTTGTTTTTAGCAAATTTACATTGTATTGATGTACTTTATCAATTTGAATGAATGAATATCATTTGTCAAAAAATATGGGAGGACAAAAACAAACAATAGTCGTACTAAAGGAATTTAAGACCACATTCAACTTGAGAGTAGCCTTTAAAGAAAGTTTCATGCGTTTTCTTAAGATTTGAGATAAAGTCAATATTTAAATCAACTTTATGCATACATTCCAAAAACTTGTGAGAATTATCATATCATGAACAACATTGAGATTTGAATTTGTAGCAACGAGAATTGAACCCATAGACAAATCTCCAAGTTTAGATGAATAATTAACTAGTATGATTTATTTTGTAGAATGTGGAATAAATGTTGTTCAACCGAGCATTGTTGTATTGTAGTGCTTCTGACAAACTCTGTAGGGCTCAGGGGATCCAAGATTACAAATTAACTAGCATCATTTTTTTTCTTTGGTAAAATGTCCGATCATAATAAATATCATAATGTGGGTTTTGGAAAGAGTATCAATATTCAATATCATAGTACATCATCACGTGATGATTACAAGTGGACAAGTGGAGATATGGGGAAGTATACAGGTGATCGAGGATCATTTATTAGTATTGAGAGAACTTTTAATTCATTAATTTCATCACATCAATTGTGTGTGCTCATGTTTGCTTATGAATTCTGTGGGGATGCAATTTAGTTTCCTTTGTAGCAATTGTAAATGGCCAGAATTGGTAAAAAAAAAAAAAAAACACGAATATATCGAAGAAATGTCAATTAAATTGGAATGGATTATCTCATGTAAAATATGTGGAGAAATGTAATTTCATGATGGGATGACGATCCTATTGTAAACCCTTTCAAGTGGGATCGAGCTCGGCTCCATAAGAAAGAGATAAAACAAAAGATAAACATATAGTCTCAATTATAAGTAAACGTTAGCTTTTTCGTTTCATTTAATAACTAATGTATTTGATCTTTAGATAAAATACATTAGTTATTGAATGAATCTAAAAAACTAACTTTTATTTATAATTGAGACCGAAGGGATTAATGAAATTGTTCTAATGTTTTTCATTATATAGTGTGGTTAGTTCATATGATAGTGATTTATTGTCAAGTGGTCAAAATCATTTACATTGTGTTAGCCCATATTTTTATGAGCTAAGAATATGCTCTAAATATGCATTAAATGCTGAAGGGAATCTTGCGAGATTCTGTCTAATCGAAGAACAAAAAGAATCTTGGAATTGTTCACAGGTTCGAAAAGATATTTACAAATACAAGGCTAAGGCAAAGAAGGAGGACTTCGAACCAGAAGGCAGATCGAACTAGCGTATGATCGAATCGAAGCAACAAAGTTCTGGACTTAGCACAATTCTGACAAACTTCGCAAAACTCAGTTCGACTTCGAGAGATGCAACCGTTCTAAGGAGCAGTTAAGTGCATGCAGGGTGTACGTGGCAGGACATTTGGCAGTAGTATAGTGTTCGACCGTTAGGGCAGTTTATTTTCGAAAGTCTATATATAGTAGTTTTTTAGTCAGAAAAAAGGTCGCAATTCATTTTATACAAAATCCTTGTAAACTCAAAGTACCCACGCTATCGAGAGAAACGAGTGAAATGGGATCCAAGTATGAATCTGTGAACCATTCTTTTATGTAAAGCATCTTTTACAATTCAATGCAATTTACCTTTTTATGCAAATGTATCTTTTAAGCACTTTAAGTTTCATGCAAAGTTTAAATGCTTTTCATTTAATTTCTATTCATTTCTGTTTCGATCGAAACAAAGTGTTCGTTCAATAAGAACTTGTCTTCCTTGTTATTTGAAATCCAAGTAACTTTTATGTTTAATTCTCCCCAAAACTACACTAAAATGTTTATGCGTAATAGACATTCATATAATTTAAAGAATTCAAACAAAGCACTATGCTCCTGAGATTCACTAGTTGGTCTCGCAAGCAATTAATTTAGACTAGCGGTTGTTTACCAAATTACGGTGTAAACAAATTGGCACACCCGGTGGGACCTGTGCTTTAATTGAATCTTTTCTATCAAAAAATATTTTTGTTTGGATTTGCAAATTTCTATTTGTGCATTCTTTCTGGAAATTGCGTTAGTGCATGTTCTTGAGGAGTGGGAAAATACTCCCTGAAATGGTTAGACCACCACCCAGAAATACAAACACAAATAATATGGAAAATGCAAATGTGAATGATAACAATGTGTCAGCGCCTTCGAGCGCATTGAACACTTCGAATGTGACTGGAGCGACCATTTCCGCTCCCAGTTCTTCGACATTGGGCGTTACTATGCCTATCATTGCATCAACAACGATGCCCTTTACCACTGCAGGCCCTGCAGTTTCGATACCCGAAAATATAGGGAGCCAGCCATCCCCAGCAAGAGGAGGAGGCACAATAGGCTCTACGTTTAGTATGCCTTTTTCACAATATACGAATCAAGGCAACAGTAGGAATGTACCATATGGTATGCCTACAACGCTGATGCAAGGGCTACAAACCAACCCTTCATTATATTCAGAAACTGTGCCCGGCGTTTACTCGCCTACAAATCAACGATTGGCCTCCAGTTCTGTTAATCGAAATGCAGTGCCATCATTAACTAATACATCCTTGATGTCTTTAAGGCAACAAATGGATGAAAGTAATCATGATATGGTTAACATGTTGACACAACAAATTGGTACAGTATTTAATCCTTTGATACAAAATACTAACCAGTCTTATCAATTGTTGGCCACCCAGATGGGTAGAATGACTGATTTCTTTGGGGCTCCACATGTCCCTAATCAACCAGTCCCTCAGATCCAGAATCTAGCACCCATACAAAACATCCAAGTACCAAATAATGCTATGGTGCCTATGCCCAATGACTTAGTGGTACAGCCTAATCAAGGACAGTTACAAATGGGTCCAATCGAACCATACGCTCAACCACAAGTACAACCACAAATCGAACCAAATCCAGGGATAGTCTTAGTAAATCGAAATCAAAATGCTGATGAAGTGGTTCGAAATGTCCAACAAAATAATTTAGGGGCACAAAACAACATAGCAAATTTGGTCGAAGCTATCTTAGTCCAAAATGGTTTGAATGTAGGTTTACATAGACCAAATTTTGTTTCTGCCTTGTCAGAGTATGTGCTTCAGACTGAACTACCAAGGGGTGTCAAAATCCCAAAATTCACTAAGTTCGCTGGTGACACTAGCGAATCAACCGTTGAGCACATTGCAAGATTTCTGACAGAAGCAGGAGACATAGCAAATAATGAAAATTTAAGGATGAAGTATTTCCCAAATTCTTTAACAAAAAATGCCTTTACATGGTTCACAACCCTCCCTCCACATTCCATACATAATTGGAATCAATTAGAGAGAGTTTTCCATGAACAATTTTACATGGGACAATCAAAAATAAGCCTTAAAGAATTAGCAAGTGTTCGACGTAAAGCGCCTGAGTCCATTGATGATTATCTCAATAGATTTAGACTTTTAAAGGCAAGGTGCTTCACCCAAGTCCCTGAACATGAATTAGTCGAAATGGCTGCTGGTGGCCTAGATTATTCGATTAGAAAGAAATTAGACACTCAGTATTTGAGGGACATGGCTCAGTTGGCTGATAGAGTTTGACAAGTCGAACGGCTGAAAGCTGAAAAGGCTAGGAATTCTAAATTTCATAAGAGGGAGAAGGTTGCATATGTCGAAGCAAACGACAGTGACCAAGAGTTCGATATCACTTATGAAGATATCGAAGACAATGAGGTTGATTTAGCAGAATTAAAACCTGGACCTCCTTATGTCTGTAAACTCCTTAAACCTTCGAATGGGAAAAATCCTGTTGAGCCTAAAAATGATAAATTTGTGTCTAAAACTTATACATTTGACATAACCAAATGTGATGAAATATTTGATTTATTAGTTACAGATGGCCAGATTATTGTTCCTAAGGACTTAAAAGTACCCCCAATCGAACAACAGAAGAAAAGGGGTTATTGTAAATTTCATAATTTCCTTGGCCATAAAACCTCACGTTGTATTCTTTTCAGGGATCTGGTCCAAAAGGCTCTCAATGAGGGGAGACTCAAATTTGGTGAGAAACCAAAGACAACTCAGACGAATGTTGAGGCACCAAAAGCTGTCGAAACTCTCTATGCGGAACCTCAAGGAGTAATGATGGTCGAAGCCATGGAGGTGTCTGAGGTGCAAGTTCAAGGCATATCTGAAGAAGACTACAGCGAGAAGATGAAGGTTGTGTATCCTCAGACTGAAGAGGATCTGATCGATTTTCTGAACAGATGCAAACTCGAAAACAAGAATGTAATGCTGTGTCCCCGCTGCAGTGCAGTGTGTGATAGAGAGGCTACTGAGGGCCTCAAGAAGTACCAAGTTGTCAACAAGGGGGCAACGCAAAACCAGCAATTCGATAAAGGCAAGAGGACTATGGTGCAGTCCAACAACAGCCAGAAATCTGGTCGAAAGACGACTTTTATTCCTCCTGGTTCGATTCCTGTCGAAAAATGGATGCACCAGGGGCTCATAAGGTTCAACAAAGGAACTATGGAGGTAGGTGGTTCCAGCGGAATGAAGCAAGTTGGCCCACAGGAGGCTAATAAGTATTCTTACCGAAACAATTACAAGGGTAAGAATCCCATGACAAGGACCCAATGGCGCAGGTTTCAGCGTCAAAAGAAATTGGCCGAACAAAATTTGCAGACTGGCCAATATAAGGATGTGTCCAGGAGGCCAGCAAAAGAAAGACTCTTTCCTCCAGTGGATGAGGACAAGATCGAAGACGAGGATCTACTGGACTCCGAACCTGATTTCGACGTCATCTGCGTGGTGTCCATCTTGCCGTCTGAGTATGATGTCGAATCTGAAGTTACTGAGATCGAAGGTGAATTCGATCATCTGGATATGGCTGACCCAAAGCCTGTATGTTACTATGTGATGAACAATGGCTGCATTGAGGAGCAACTAGCCTCTTTCGAAAGGCCAAGTCTTGGGATGAAAAGCCATCTCAAACCCCTTTTCATCAGAGCAAAGGTTGAGAACGTTGGGATCAACAAAGTGCTCATTGATGGGGGAGCAGCTGTCAACTTGATGCCTCAATCTACGTTCTACAGGATTGGGAAATATGACAGCGATCTATCTGCCCACAACATTGTGCTTTCTAATTATGAGGGCAAAACTGGCTATTCGATGGGAGCCATACAAGTTGATGTTGCTGTGGGCAGCATAGTTCGACCGACTCTTTTCCTGGTGGTTCAATCCAAGGCTAACTTTAACTTGCTGTTAGGAAGGGAATGGATCCATGGAGTTGGGGCAGTACCATCCACTCTCCACCAGAAACTCATTATTTGGAGGGAAGATGGGATTGTTGAAAACATAGAGGCAGATCAAAGCTTCTATAAGTCAGAGGTTGACATTGTCACCCCACAAACCTTTGACAAAAATTTGGCTAATATAGCACCTTGTGGTGACAAGGATTCTGCTTTCGTGCCAAGTGACAATGTCATTCATTCTGTCAAGCTCCACCCTGCCCATGGCTTTATATGGGAGAGAGAAGAAATTAATGTTGTTTCTTCTGAAGATGGAGTCATTCCACCAACTGGGTGGAATATATATGAAGACTACTATGACTGAGGCCACTGCATGGGCCAGGATTACGGCTTATATGGCCGAAAATAGATTAAATACGGCCCTTGAGGCTGTGTTTCAACAAAATATGGCAGTAGAAGCCAAGATTGAAGATCAGGAAGTCAAAGAAACAAAGGATCGAAGACTTGACTGCATCTATGACGATGAGCCGCTGGGGTTCGAGAAGGATCCTATGAGTGAGGCGCCAAAAATGCAAGCACAAGATCCTTTGGAGGAGATCGATATTGGAGATGGCTCGATTAAAAGGCCAACTTATATCGGCGCCAATATCACTTCAAGTCTAAAAGAAAAGCTGGTGCTGCTTCTTAAAGAGTTCAAAGACTGCTTTGCGTGGGATTACAACGAAATGCCTGGGTTAAGCAGAGAAATGGTCGAACTGAAGCTACCTATTAAAGAAGGAAAGAGGCCAGTAAAACAACTACCAAGAAGGTTCGCACCAGAAATTATGTCCAAGATCAAGGATGAGATCGAAAGGCTGCTGAGGTGTAAATTCATCAGAGCTGCCAGGTATGTCGAATGGTTAGCAAATATAGTCCCGGTTATTAAAAAGAATGGAACTCTTAGAGTATGCATAGACTTTAGGGATTTAAATAATGCTACACCTAAAGATGAATATGCTATGCCAGTAGCAGAAATGTTAGTAGATTCAGCAGCTGGCTTCGAATTTTTAAGCATGTTAGATGGTTATTCTGGTTATAACCAAATATTTATTGCTGAAAATGATGTGTCAAAAACAGCATTTCGATGCCCTGGTGCATTAGGCACTTACGAATGGGTTGTTATGCCTTTTGGCTTGAAAAATGCTGGGGCCACTTATCAAAGGGCCATGAATTCTATGTTCCATGATTTTATAGACACATTCATGCAAGTTTATATAGATGATATAATCATCAAATCTTCATCCGAAGATAGCCATTTGGATTACCTTAGGCAGTCTTTCGAACGGATGAGGAAACATGGATTAAAAATGAATCCATTAAAGTGTGCTTTTTGTGTACATGCAGGAGATTTCCTTGGTTTTGTGGTGCATAAAAAAGGCATCGAAATAAACCAGAACAAGACAAAGGCTATTCTTGAGACAAAGCCTCCTTCGACCAAGAAACAGCTTCAATCTTTGCTAGGGAAAATCAACTTCTTGAGAAGATTCATTTCGAATTTAAGTGGCAAAGCTCAAGCTTTTTCGCCATTGCTTCGACTCAAGAAAGATGAACCATTCAAATGGGATGAAGAGCATCAAAAGGCTTTCGATGAAATTAAAGAGTATTTGATTAAGCCTCCAGTACTAATGCCTCCTAGTCGAAGTAAAGATATGAAGTTGTACATTGCTGCGTCTGACAATACCATTGGGAGCATGTTGGCTCAGGAAGATGAAAATGGCGTGGAGCATGCAATTTATTATCTTAGTCGTGTATTAAATGATGCAGAAACTAGATATACTGCCATAGAAAAACTTTGTCTTTGTTTGTATTTCTCTTGTATTAAACTTAAGCAATATATAAAGCCTGTTGATGTCTATGTGTATTCTCATTATGATATTATTAAACACATGTTATCAAAGCCTATTTTACACAGCAGAATTGGAAAGTGGGCTTTAGCATTAACAGAATATTCTTTAACTTACAAGCCCTTGAAATCGGTTAAGGGTCAAATTGTGGCAGATTTTATCGTAGATCACTCAGTGATCGAAATGTCTCAGGACTATGTAGATACTGAACCTTGGGTTTTGTATTTCGATGGTTCTAAACATAAACATGGAACTGGGATTGGAATCTTAATAATATCCCCCACAAAAGTCCCAACTAAGTTTAAATATAAAATTAAAGGTCTTTGCTCAAATAATGAGGCTGAATATGAAGCTTTAATCACAGGCCTTGAAATTTTAATTAGCTTGGGGGCAAGAAATGTTAACATAAGGGGTGATTCAGAGTTAGTGTTGAGACAATTAACACAAGAATACAAATGTGTGAAAGAACACTTAGCAAAATATTTTGCTATAGCAAGTTCTCTTCTGAATCATTTCGATTATATTAACATTGAACATATACCTCGACTAGAAAACCAAGAAGCAAATGATTTAGCCCAAATAGCTTCAGGGTACAAGTTGTCGAAGGAAAAATTAACTCAGTTGATCGAAATAAAAGATAAACTGGTGTTACAAGAGCCGTTGAGCACTGCATTATCAATGCCAAAACTTGTGGGGGCAAGTACACCACAAGGTAGTGAAGATGAAAATGTAGACGATCTTCAGGAAAAAATCCAAATTTTGGCCATTGACAATATGTTGGATAATGATTGGAGAAAATCCATTGTTGAATATTTGGAAAATCCAACAGGTAACGTGGCTCGAAAGATCAAATATAGGGCTTTGAACTACGTGATTATGGGAAATGAATTATTTAAAAAGACTGCAGAAGGAATTTTATTAAAATGCCTAAGCGAATCAGAAGCATATTTAGCAGTTTCCCATGTTCACAGTGGTGCTTGTGGATCACATCAAGCAGGCCATAAAATGAAATGGCTTTTATTTCGACAAGGTTTATATTGGCCGTCTATGTTAAAGGATTGCATAGAATTCGCTAAAGGCTGTCAAGAATGTCAAAAGCATGCAGGGATACAGCATGTACCTGCTAGTGAGTTACACTCCATAATTAAACCTTGGCCTTTCAGAGGATGGGCTCTGGATTTAATTGGTGAGGTTAAACCTGCTTCGTCTAAAAACCAACGATATATTTTAGTTGGAATAGATTATTTTACTAAATGGATTGAAGCAGTCCCTTTACCAAATGTTGATCAGGAGGCAGTAATTAGTTTCATTCAAAACCATATTATTTACAGGTATGGTATCCCTGAAACAATTACCACTGATCAAGGTTCAGTCTTTACTGGACGAAAGATGCAAGAATTTGCTCAAGAAACTGGCTTTCGATTGTTAACCTCAACACCATATTACGCGCAAGCAAATGGTCAAGTCGAAGCAGCCAATAAAATTATCATTAACTTGATTAAAAAACATATTGCCCAAAAACCAAAAAATTGGAATAAAACGTTGGATCAAGTTTTATGGGCATGTAGAAATTCTCCTAAGGAATCAACTGGCACCACCCTATTTCGACTAACGTTTGGTCATGATGCTGTACTTCCAGTCGAAATACATTTGCAATCAGCCAGAATACAAAAACAAATGGACATACCAATTGATCATTATTGGGAAATGATGTCAGATGAGTTGGTTGATTTAGATGAGGAGAGATTAAGAGCATTAGAAGTCTTGACTAGGCAAAAGGAAAGAGTTGCAAAAGCTTATAACAAGAAAGTAAAGTCAAAAACTTTTAATGTTGGAGACTTGGTGTGGAAAGTCATCCTGCCCATGGATAGAAAAGATCGAACCCTGGGCAAGTGGTCCCCAAATTGGGAAGGACCATTTAAGATAGTTCAGATTTATTCGAATGGTGCTTATGAGTTAGAGGAATTAACTCCTGATCAACGTACCTTGAGCATAAATGGTAAGTATTTGAAAAGATATAAACCAGTGCTGCAAGAGGTTCGAATAAATCAAGAATAGTCCAAAAAAAAATAAACAACTAAAATGGCAACTAGCGAAGATGCCATTAAAATCAAACATTCGAATTAAAAATGGTGGGTTTCATCCCTCAGCATACAAAGATTTTATCTTGGATTTTTCTACCCATCATAACTAAGATTTTATTCGAATTACAAAAGGAAAAGTGGCATGTTAATCTTGAATGGGCCCTCATCTAAAAGAAAGACACGTTGATTTTGAAGGGGCTTTCATTTCGAATCCACTTCTGAGTCTGAGGAACGAAGGTACTCCTTGTTTTCATCATAAGTCGAAAGGAATTCTGCCCAATCAGGATCCGTACTATCAGACTCTGAGGAAGAAACCTCTGGTTGAGCCTTCGAAGGTGTTTTCCCTTCGGGGGGAGCCCTGCAGGTTCTTGAGCTTTCACCCTTGGAAGAAGGTTTCTTGGTTTTCTTTGAAGAATCAGCAGCCTTTTTGTTGTCCTTCTTTGTAGATGTTGCTTTCTTTTTATCGGTGTTCTTCGCAATTTGTTTGCCTTTACCCATGTTTCTCTTTCAAAATTGATGATACTGGCTATATTATTATGACTTGCAGAGTGGAGTAAGTAAAATGGATAGAGAATGACCATATATATAATGGTAGAATCATTAATGATTCTTCAACCGTTTCCTAATTTTTCTCAGAATTCACGCCAGTTCAGCAAGATTGCTTTGAAAACGGATGTTTGACTCGTTTTGAAATTAGAGCCAGTCAGAAATATGGCTTGATAGTTACGCGTTTTGTTATACGCACAATCTTATCCGTTACTAAAAAAAAAAAAGAGGTGTGTCACTGTGTATCATAAAAACTATGTAAATCTTCGATATCTGGCGTTTTTTAAAATGCTAAAATAATCAAAGTGATTCGAAGTAAAAATATGCGCAGAATAAAACTTCAAAAGAAATTTCGAAATGATGGTCATAGAAATACCACACACAGCTACGGGGCAAAGCCCTAAAAACTGTCTTCTTGTTCGCCAATCGACGATGAGTAACGGAAGTTGCCTTAAAGTTGAGTAAGTTTTGAGTACCAGTTGCTGCTACTTTTTTAGTAATGGTGATTAGTAAATCTTCTGAAAGTTTCTCCATGATAGAGAGAAGAAGAAAGTTGGTTTTTCTAAAGAGGTTTTTTCTGGAAAGGAAATGACAATGGGAGAAGTGAAAAGTAGATTTTTATACTCATTACTGAAGGGAAACTGAAAAGACTTGATTGAAAAAGTTGAAAAAATTCAACCACGTGGCGAGAGGAAAACTGAAGGATCTCTGAACCAAGCCGTCGGTTACTTCTTCTAGGAGCCAAAAAATCTCCGAAAATAGTGCTGTAATGATAACTGGTTTGGGAACTGCTCGAGGTAAATGACGTCATCGTTTAAGAAGACGTAAAGTTTCCGTCGAAAGTTACAGTTTTTTCAAAAATGTCAGTTTTCTCCTACATTATATTCCGTCGAAACTAACATTTTTTGGGGGCAATTTGTTAGCCCATATTTTTATGAGCTAAGAATATGCTCTAAATATGCATTAAATGCTGAAGGGAATCTTGCGAGATTCTGTCTAATCGAAGAACAAAAAGAATCTTGGAATTGTTCACAGGTTCGAAAAGATATTTACAAATACAAGGCTAAGGCAAAGAAGGAGGACTTCGAACCAGAAGGCAGATCGAACTAGCGTATGATCGAATCGAAGCAACAAAGTTCTGGACTTAGCACAATTCTGACAAACTTCGCAAAACTCAGTTCGACTTCGAGAGATGCAACCGTTCTAAGGAGCAGTTAAGTGCATGCAGGGTGTACGTGGCAGGACATTTGGCAGTAGTATAGTGTTCGACCGTTAGGGCAGTTTATTTTCGAAAGTCTATATATAGTAGTTTTTTAGTCAGAAAAAAGGTCGCAATTCATTTTATACAAAATCCTTGTAAACTCAAAGTACCCACGCTATCGAGAGAAACGAGTGAAATGGGATCCAAGTATGAATCTGTGAACCATCCTTTTATGTAAAGCATCTTTTACAATTCAATGCAATTTACCTTTTTATGCAAATGTATCTTTTAAGCACTTTAAGTTTCATGCAAAGTTTAAATGCTTTTCATTTAATTTCTATTCATTTCTGTTTCGATCGAAACAAAGTGTTCGTTCAATAAGAACTTGTCTTCCTTGTTATTTGAAATCCAAGTAACTTTTATGTTTAATTCTCCCCAAAACTACACTAAAATGTTTATGCGTAATAGACATTCATATAATTTAAAGAATTCAAACAAAGCACTATGCTCCTGAGATTCACTAGTTGGTCTCGCAAGCAATTAATTTAGACTAGCGGTTGTTTACCAAATTACGGTGTAAACACATTGCAATAACATAATTACAGATTGATTGTAACAGAAATCTGAAATCTCAACTTATGAATGCAAAATGTGATCTCTGGTTTATCTTCTAGACCTTAGGGTATTTTTCTTTAGACTTTTACTTTTCCCACCCTATCACCTACTCGCGCTCTATTTTTTTTTTTCGAAAATACTCTCTGTTCGGATTCTGAAATTTGAAACAGATTGTTAGGTATTTTCGGATTTTACAATCTGAAATTATACGAACTACATTTTGTGTTGTATTTGATGTCATAGGTCACTGCTGACCGCGGAAGAATCCCTACATAAACTGCAAATCAATTGCAGGGATTCTATGAACGGTCAGCAGTGACCATGACATCATAAATACTCCTAAAAAACTAAAAAAAATTAAGAAAAAGTAAGAAAGATGGAAAGTGAAGAATGAATGAAATTGTTGAAGCATGCAAGGATATTTATAGCCTTAAACCAATCTTAGACCATAACTACAGTCAAAGGAAACGTTTTACATGGTTCAACCGACCAAAAATGCATTAAACACACCACAAACTGTCCAAATCTTGGGTGAAACGCCACAGTCCACCTAATATGGGAGGTTTCAGATTTTACAATTTGAAACTCTCTTAATATTTTCGGATTATACAATCCGAATAGCACCAGATTGTGTTTAAGTTTGAATTTTGGTATGTTTTCATATGGCCAATGACATAGGAATTTTTTAAAAAAAGGTACAAAAATAATTAAACAGCTTAAAACAACACAATAACATACGTGATGAATCTTCTGAGAAGGTGTTCAAAGAGGTGCTTTTATACTTGATCTAGCTGGCATGCCAACTGACATATTTCGATCGGCATGTCAACTGGATCAAGTTCATAAGAACCTCTTCGGGATCAGATCTGCAACATAATGATGAAAGACAAGGTGTTTCAAGAGGATTGTTTTGAGTTAGATCATTCTGTCTTGCCAACTGACATATTTATATTGCCAAGGAAGCAAAATCTAGTAGCTCATAGAAACCTCTTGGTGTTCATATCGTTCGGAAGATTTTTCAGAGTTTTTTTGTTGTATTTTACAGCAAATGAACCGAGCACACTTATTTATAGAGGTTTTTGTGCATCGTGGACCACAAAAACTGTCAGTGCAATATGGACCACACAAAAAACCTGTGCTGAACTGGTTCAGAGTATATAATCTGAACCTGACTTGCACCCTAATATCTTCGTATATTTTCTATCTATGTGTTCATATCTTTTGAAAGAGATTTTTCAGAATTTAAATGAACATCTTTAGCGTAAAGTTCAACGAAGAGATTTTTCAGAGTTTAAATGAACATCTTTAGCATAAAGTTCAACAGAGAGATTTTTCAGAGTTTAAATGAACATCTTTAATGTAAAGTTCAGTGGAGAGATTTTTCAGAGTTTAAATGAACATCTTTAGTGTAAAGTTCAGCGGAAAGATTTTTGACAGCATGAAGAAGATCTTCTAGGAGAAGTGATGTTCATAAACTGACCATGGATATATTGATTTTAACAACATAATTCAATAACATAAAACATGTAATAAAATAAAACATAATAAATCACGGATCAACTAAACTAATGCATTCGTCTGGTACGTCCAGTAGAGCCCTGATCTCTTCGTAGTTACTGGGTCGGATCATACTTTTCTGAATTTGTTCAACAGATCTGACCAACGAAGTGTCTAACTCGATCAGTCCTTTAGTATTGTACTGAGCAAAGATAAAGAACATGGTTCTCACATCGTCTTCGTTCCTGAGCTTCATCCGGCTGAACCGCACGGTCCCGGCTGAGTTAATCGATGGACGTCGATACTCAACACCATCCACCCTCCTTGTGTCCCTGTAGTTGAGTTGACGGTTGATTTGATCCAGCTGATCCTTCAACCTGGAGATATTGATCAGTGCGAATCCTGAACAGATGGGGTGGTTTTCCCCCGTTGTAGTAAACTACAACTAGCTTGGTGTTTGAATCAATGACATAAATTTTCATGGTTTTTTTTTTGTGCGGTTTACTGCTTATGAAAACAGGCACACTTATTTATAGAAGTTTTTGGGCGTCGTGGACCACAGAAACTGTCGGTGCAATGTGGACCACAAAAAAAATCTTGTATGTAATAATTTCGAATTGTATAATCCGAAATATCCATCACCCTACAAAGTACGAAGTTTGACTCATTTTCACCCATTATTGAAGCATTTCGGATTATATAATTCGAAAAGCTTTGATAATTTTCAGATTATATAATCCAAAACAAGTCAGAGTTTTAGACGGCAAGAGTAACTCTTGGAACACGTTTTTTAAAGGGTTTTACCAGCTTTAATAGCTGATAAAACCCTTTGAACATGTTTTTTGACTCATAATTAAGAGTCGTTACACTCTTTGCAACCATTCTTCACAAATTTTCCCCTATAAATACCCTTCAATCCTTCACAATTTCTCAACCATCATCTCACACTCTCTCCTCCTCTTCCTTCTACAACAATGTGTTTTCATCGTTGGTCTTTCATAAAAAAGGATATTTTGGAAATTCAGGGATTGTATGAACGGTCAATAGGGATGGTGACATGTTTCAAAGAAGCGCGATCTGTCTGGGTGTGAGGTTGGTTTGTTTGGGTGCAATGTTGACCATCAAGGTCTCTTTCGCCCTAGAAAGGAAACAAACCTTACCGCAACCTCCTCTCCCCACCATCTTTTTCTCCTTCCCCCTCCCCTCCTGCTTCCCCCTCCATCAGCTTGCACCATAGGTTTATCTTTAGGTTTTTAATAGATTAGCATTATGTTTGAACATTTTATGTAATAAACTTTAAGCCTAAGCTTTATTTTATTGAAAATGTATTGATATATTAATAAAATGAGATTTTGTTTGTTTCATTTTGCCCTTTTAATTTTGTTTATATTTCCATTTATTTTATGTTTTTGTCATTTATATTTATGTCATCAAAATAATATAAACCACAGTCTCATTAAAAATATGGGCAAAACATATTTCGGATTATATAATCCGAAATCCCTAACAATTTGTTTTGGATTATATAATCCGAACAAAAAGTATTTGTGAAAGAAAAAAATAGGGCGCGTGAGAAACTGTTAGGGTGGAAAAAGTAATAGCCTTTTCCTTATGGGGCACATGCTTTGTTTTTTTGGGCTTAAGGGATTCAGCAGGCCCAACAACCCTATTAGTCTTGAGTGTTTCGATCAAGGAAAACTTATGTTTTTCAAGTAAGAATGAATATCTTTATTATTTGACATGTTTTGATGTTTTTGAGTATGTTTATTGTCTTCAAAGTAAATTCTAATTTAAAGTTAGAATTTGGAGTTTACGGCAATTAAAATTAAAATAAAGTAAGTTCCAAATTCTAATTTAAAGTTAGAATTTATGGCATGAGTTTTTTTTAAGTATATATTTTGCCTTCAAAGTAAATTCTAACTTTATAAGTTTAAATTATAATTTATGGCATAATATTTTTCTTTCACTTCTCATCATTCTCTCAATCAGTCTCCACTTTCATATTTCCAATATTTGTTTTAAATCAAGATTGCTACATGTTTTTTTTTTTGTATGAAGTAGGATATTTGCAATGGAAGAACTTCATATAATGTGGTGAGATGTTCATTGGGATCATGTAGTGCCCCTCTATCACACAGATTCTCCTTTATGCTGGTCAGGACATTATTTTTGATAACAAAAGTAGCTCAGTTTGCAGGTTGAAATCCATGTGTGGCATTCCCTATATTAGTTCTCCTTCCAAAGTCTGTCAAGTGCACCTTTATGGTGGTGGTGGGTGTTGTCTTCATCCATTTGAATTATATTTCCCCCTTTTTTTGGTTCTTCTGAAAATTCTTGAAATGGAGTAGATTGATTAGCCTCCTTTGCAAACTTAAGCTCAAGTAGTTCTAGGATCAAAGAGTCGTTCTTCGTCACCTTTCTTGCGGCAAATAAACAAAACGATACCTTATATAGCACCACACAAAATCAGTAGATAAAAAGTGGCAACCCTATGTGTATATTTTTTCTCTTCCAATTTTTTTTTCTTTCTCAAAAGATATATACTGAGTTATACAAAATGATTTAAATAACATAAAATGATTAAAACAAGAAGATAAGACGATAAGAATCAATAATAATCAAATAATAATGATAAAAAAATAAAATAGAAATATAAAATGAATAACAATATTAACAACCCTAATCCAAATTGTTATTTCTTTGTTGAAATTCATCAACAATCCCCAAAAATAGCATCAAAACTGTCATCAAGTAGTAAAATTTATAAATTTGTGTCCACAGGGATTTTGAAATTCCGACTAACTACTACAAGTGTGATTAGAATTATATCACTTGAGGGGTTGCACTTGGCAATGGTTGGTTTAACTAAACGAAAGAAAACATATAAAATGGTGATTAAGTCATGTTGGATTTCCCTATCTTTCATTGCTTGGTAATTGGGTCTAGTGTCTACGATTACATATTTGGCTCAACGACGTTTGAAAAAACTAGCTAGGCCAATGTCTTTGTGAGTAGTACTCTTCTCAGGTTACAACCCCCTAATATATTAGGTGAGTCTGTAAACTTTAAAGGTTTGAAATTGCGTCAAACTATTGTCACAAAGATGGTAATAGAATTTGTCTAAAACTATTATAGATTGAATGATTATAACTAGGTCAAGTGCCAAAGCTAGTGTTAGTATTCCATAACACCCTGATTTTTCAGAAGGCGAGGGGAAGTTTTTTTTTTTTTTAAAAAAAACCTCAAAACTAACATTAAAAGATTCACGATCATCGTAAATTTTAAAATTAGAATAAAAATTTTCTTTGAAAAACATTTCCCAAAAATAACGATCTGAATCAACTGCCACCTTTATATAAAACATTTTTAGGTAAAGAGTTCTCGAGTGACGCATATTATATACTTCATATATAAAGTATACAATAATGAGTAAATATTCATTTCTCATGGTAGTATCATTTGCAACGGGTCCAAAATAAAGTAGTGCAAATAACATAGGACTCTACAAACATAAATCTAAACTGATCCTTAATTCTATGCTAAGACGACAAGGTACAATAACCCAGTAGTGATGTCAAGCTCTATGACTTCCGATTTCCAACCATGTCACCTCCTCGATGCATCTTCATCGCCATGTAGATATCCATAACTAAGACAAAAGGAAAATCTGGGGCACACATGCCACAATTTCCACATGTAAAGTAGAGGGTCACTATCTAAAAACAACATAATTATGAAAATACGACATGCATAACATACATGCATGGTAAATGGCATCGGGGGTAAACATTCCTCATACAAAATGGAATGATGCACAATTAGCCTAGAAATGCAGGCTCTACATGAGTTTGACTATATGAGGCCATCATTATGACCCCTATCCGAGGTTGTCACATGCAAATGATTCTAGAATACAATCCACTCCGCAGAGAGTCGTAGGGCAATACCTACTAAAGATATGTTGTCCATTGCAGATGAAACATTGTGATCCCTATACGAGGCCATCAATAGTGATCCTTATTCGAGGCTATCACTGACTCAAAATTCCTATAGGAATAAGGTAGGTCCCTATTCGAGACCCTCACCCCGCGGCTCCTATTTGAGGCTGCTGCATAACTATGATATGCATGAGCATACGATTCTCAAACTATGCTAGTGCAACAACTTACATATCTCAATGGCATATGTAACATCAATGGTATGCTTGTTTATACATATAATCATAATCATCATGTATAACACACACAAAAACACACATACATACATATTTATCAGGCATTTCAATTCTATGAAAGCAAGCACATCAACAATACATAATCACATTGATAGCTCATAATTTCCAATTGGGCATGCATATTCACTTAGCATAAATAATTCATACAATAGAATATAACAACAAATAAACCAGCCATACATTTAGGTATAAGTATGGTATTTCTAGATAGTGCCCTTACCTTGGTGGCGCTTTAATACGCAAGGCAGCTTATCTACATGAGTATATCAAATTTTGAAGAACGTCCCAATGATATCCCTCGATTTCCTCGACAAATCTTACATCTCACGATCATAGGTCGTTCCTCACCTTTAATAAAGAAGAGACTAATTTAGATCTAATTAGTTTAATCTTTAACTTAAGTCCTAATTGATTTAATAATTTCTTCTTAGAACTCAATTTCATTAGATTATATAAATCTTAAATAAACATTAAGTCATGATGCAATTGTGATATAGTTTTCATAAATTTTTTGGTTTTCGAACGAAAACGTCTGAAATTTTGTCAAAGTTATTTTTAAAATTTTTTTGCCTAAGTTTCCTCTGTTTTTACAAGCATCCCAAAACAAGTCGTTAAAATCTGTTTGACCACTTTAAATTTTTCAACTCCAAATTTTTAGTTGTTCCTTAGTTCATAAACATAAGATTAATTCAACTTTCCGATCCCTTTCATCCTTTCATCTCTTCATTCACCCCATTAATTCAACTTTCCTCAAAAACGTCGTTATTTCGTAGAAGTTATAACTCGATGAGTTCGCATCCAAATACCACGAACGTTAAGTTCATTTCAAAGGTTTCGGCGAGATGAACTCATTGGCTTTCTCATATTTTTCATAAACAGTGCGTAAATTACGATTTTACCCTTGATTTAGGTCTGCCATTTCCAAAACTTCCTCAAAATAAATTATTTCAAAATCAATCTTTGATACATCAATAGATTTACTAACTATAAGTTCATTTAAGCCAAGAAAATAATTTTTCCCTAGTTTATTTAAAACTTAGATATTTCATCAAAATTTATTCTTGCTTCAAACCTAATTTTTCTTTCAGATCTACTAGCATTAGTCTTGGATCTATTCATTTGAACAAATAAAATTAAAAACTCACACACATAACATTTTAGGCCTCACGGCCACTTCATGACAAGGAAAAGGAAAATTGTTCTTGAGTAACAACTTGGGTTTCGATGAACACAAGAATTTAGGGAATTCAAAATACAAGATAAACTAAAACTCTCATCAAATTAAAATAAATTTTTGTGAACTATAAGAAAGTTTCATTTCACAAAAATTGTCAAAGATTGAATTTTTCTTGAGATCTAACCATCAATGAGATAGATTTATAACTTAGAATAAGAAAAGAAAAACTCAGCACCGCCTCTCCTTTTTCTCTTTCTCCTCCACATCCAAATCCTTCTTCCTTAATGTAGCGTTTGGCTATTGTAATATCCCGCCTAAGATTCGAATATTTATTAATATTGAGACGATGTATCAGAAATGTTGAGCAAAGGACAATTTGGTAAATTGTCAGTTAATGGGTTTATTTATATGGGAAGCGTGATATCCCGCTTATGAGTATCAGTTATCAGTGTTAGAAATTATTTATGAAGCAAGGCGTTTTTGTAAATAAGTGGAATGGCAATTTAGTAATTAAAAGGCATGGGAAGCATGTTTTTAAAAATAAGTAGTAAGATTTTCTTACCACTTTCTTCTACACTCTTCCACACTCTTCCAACCAGCCCTCTCCCTCCCTCTTCCCTTTACTCTCACGCCCTCCTCTTACCCTCTAACCATCCATCAACTCTTAATCCAAACTCTTGTAAGAAGGTATTGCAAGCAAGCTTGTATTTGGTAAGGTTAGAGCAAAAGAAAGATAAGAAGAAGGAGTTATGGGTAGAGATTTGGAGTTGAATTGGAGGAAGTTGGAGAAACCCGTATTTGGGACAGGGCTCTATTGAAGTGGTCAGAACTCTCTCCATGTAACTCCGATTTCAGTGGTTTTTGATGCTATGGAAAGCTAACAAAATTATCTACGTTTTGGTACCAATTTTGTGAAGTTTGGCTGAGTATTGAAGTCTGGGGACGAGTTTGAAGTCAGGGGTCCAAAACTGCAAATCTGCAGAAATTTGGAACAAGAAAGTTAAAGGAAAAGCAAGGGATAGAACAAGGGGTCAAGAGAAGTGGTGGTAATGAGCAAGGGCTTTGGAAATCAGAACTTGGCAAGAAGAAAGCTAGCTAAATCAAGGTGAATTCCACAGGGTTTTATAACCCGTTTGAGTAGGTTTAATTCATTTTTACAAGTTGAGTTTAAGTTTAGAAATTATGCTCTATATCCTATGGATGCTAATTCCTTGTTAAACTAAGTTATGATCTACCATTATGTCTTGGAATTCTTTCCTATAAGCTGTTTGGACGTTTGGTTAGGATTGGAATAGCCTAGGAAGCAAAATTAGGAATGCTGCTGAAGCCAAAATCGGACTACGATTTCTAGATATCGGGCTACGATTTTGTGCCCTGATTTTCATGAAAACTTACGGCAAAAATCGTGCTACGATATATGCAAATCGGACTACGATTTTGCCACTACCCAGATTCATGTTCTTAAGAAATGGTATGGAATTAAGGTAAGATGGGTAATGGGTACAACATTGGGAGATGAATACATAAACCCCTAAGACATATAAAGAAGCAAAGGAGTTAGTAATAGGTTTATTCCTCATTAAACATTTTCATACACACCTCTTGGTTTGTACAAGTTTAAGAATGAAGCTTTAGCTAAGTTTAGAACCTTTATAGGTTAAAGAGATTTAGAATGAGATTCATCATGTATTAAGCACAAGAATGGAACTATAGTCATAGTTAAGAACCTTTAATAGGTTAAGCATTTTAAGAATGCATTAGATATGCAATAGACATAAGTTATAAGATATATATATATATATATATATATATATATATATATATATATATATAGAAGAGTTATTAAGATATTAATCCGTGACCTTCGTCGTTCACGCTAATGGGACACGAATGGTTCATGCAAAGTAAAGACTGAGATTAATATTATTAAGTCGTGACTTTCATCGTTCACGCTAGTGGGACATGAAAGGTTCATGCATAAGTTTAAGAATATTAATTCGCGTCTTCCGTCGTTCACGCTAGTGGGACACGGGGGGTATACGCGTAAGTTAAGATTATTAAGTCGTGTCTTCTGTTGTTCACGCTAGTGGGACACAGGAGGTTCACGCTAGTGGGACGTGTTATTCCACAAGGATGACCGCACGACGACAAGAGGAGTCCGGTGTTAGCCTGATATGATAGGAATTTTCACCGGTTAGAAGGGAGATGTACTTCGGGGTTACTCCACCCGGATGCACTCCGTAAAATGAACCCAGATAATTATTGTTTGTTCAACGCTAACCTCTAACTTTAAGATATGAAAAGATGAATACGTTTATTTGTATAAGTATTGAGAAATAGGACAATTAGTTCCTAGTAATAAGAAGTGATCATAGTTATTTCCCCCTGATCACTAAGTATGAGATAAGTCAAGTTAGCCTATGTTGAGATAAGATTAAGATATGCAGCGATCCTAGTTCTCCCCTTTGATCGCGAAATAAGTAAAGATAAGACTTGGCGATCGTAGATATTCCCCAAGATTGCCGAGGTAGGCACGGCGACCCTAGGTTCCCTGTGGTTGCCAACAATAGGTAGGGTAGGAGCTCACTGAGACATTATGTCTCATCCCTATCCTTCTGGTGCAGGTTTTCAGGTAGCCAAGTGGTTTTCAGATGAAGATCTTCAAGAAGATGCTGGATGGAGTGCAGATGCTCGTCAAGGTCAAGCTCAGGAGGTTGACAGATTATCTATGTATATGAGAATGTAATTGTAAATGATATTTGGATATTTGTTTAAACGAGCTATTTGTACTCATTCAGTAGTTTTATATTGTTATTATTATTGAAAATTTTAATGTACCCAGTATCAGATTAATACACATGCTAAATATTCTAGATAATTTAGTATGGGTGTTACAATTGGTATCAGAGCAGGTCGATTCAGACCGTGCCTTGGGTCATTAAAGATTCAATAAAAGTAGTGGGACCATTGGGTTCCGGATATTATTCTAAAGGTCACATCTAGCTGAGCCTGATCAACTCAGTCTAGTATATGACAGTTAGGATAAATGTCCGAGAGCTGAATGTGACCAAGGAGGAATGAAGTTTGTGAAGGGCGAAGACTAAGGTGGTAGAATTGTTTGATGGAGTTGGTGAAGGACTAATTAACGCCAAATAGTGGTCATCGAACTGTAAAGTGACTAAGCTTGTCTATGGCAGAGTTTCAGGAATGCTAGAGATATTTAAGGATAAGGTGAAGAACCTCAATACAGTTGGACGCGTCATTGAGAGATGTCTCATGGGAAGAGACATGGACAGTAAGAAAATTATGAAACAATAATTGGAACCGTTGTTGAGAAGTGGCATGAGGATGGCAGTGGAGCACTCCTTAAGAGGAGAAGATGGTATGCAATCTAGGACCCGAAATGGATGAGTAAATTGAAATGATGATACCTGTTGCACATTGAAGCGTGTTTCAGGATATGTTCTGTTGACAAGCAGATTTGAAATAAGCTAAGTCCAATGAAAAGTTTTATACCAAGAGAAGAGAATCGGACTATTTTATTAGGATGAACCATCAAGATGTTTCGTACGAGAAACGCAAGCTCAGCAGTAAGTAAAGAGTTCTCTGAACAGGATATTGAATAATAAGTTGAAGTCCCTTTATTGGATGAAGAAGACGAGTATACGAGGACTCATGGTTGTAGTAGACCAGTTTTGAAAGATAATGATGAGGTTTTGAAGCTCAAGATCAATTAACCGGAGGGAATCGAAGGTAATTTAAGAGGTATGGTAAAACCATAGATACAATAGCTGTCTCGTAAAGATTATGGGTATGAAATCCTTATGGATAGATATAGAACGATTAGTAATGGGACTCAGATCCTCAGTGGATCCGGTGAATGAAAGACGTGAACCTTCCGAAACCATAAGTCATTTTAGAATTTGCCACAAGTGATTTAAGTTTGAAATTTAAACTACTCCAGGTGTACCTTGAGGTCGGTTTCTATAATGTTAAAACGATAATACAAGTTGGATGGACCATGAGATGGTCACAGGAATCAGGACATGGAGAATAAGTAAGAATCAGAGTATGAGCCGTTGATAGGAGCTTTGTTAGGCTCGTAACAGTTGCCGAAAACCGTTTACACGTTTTGGCGTATTATCGTGAAGGTAAGTATATGGTTTATGTCCAAAAGGAAACACAGTGTCAAATGACGACCAATCAGTAAGTTCAACAGGTGGTTTAAGCCATAAGAGAATCAGCGAATGTAAGATGATTTTGCTGTGATAACTATAAGTCATTAAAGAACAAGTTAGCCAGAGGATTTGATAAGGGTGTGTCATACCCCATTTTTGACCCGGTCTTAATTCGTTTCTCTCGTCTTTTAGGCCAGAAATTTTCGTCATTTCAGACGAAATTTTGACAGGGAGGTATTTTAAAATACCTCATTTTTGTTCCGAAGGCAACCGTTTTTTATTTTATTTTATTATTATTATTGGTTATTTTCATTTATTCTTTTTTAATTTCTTTTTTATTTTTAGTATTTTCTGGTTTTTATTTTCGTTTTTATTATTATTGTTTTTTTTGTACTGTTTTTATTTTTTATTTATTTTTAGGTCCTTTTGTCCAATTTTCAGTCCAATACTGTCAGAGGGGTAATTCTGTCCATTTTCATCTAACCCTAATTTCTTGTACTATAAATAGTACATTAAATGTACTATTCAGGGGTACCCAAAAAGAGTCAGAACCTGTCAGTGGCAGAACCACCGTCCACCACCAACACAGCCACCCTCAGACCACCACAACCACCCAAAATCCAGAATCAAAACCCTAATTTCTCATCTCTTTCCTTTTCTTTCAGAAATCCAACGTCACAAATCAAAAAAATAACAACAATCCACAAAACAGAACTCACGGCCAGGCTTAGTATAATCACAACAAATCACAAACGCGAACCAAAAATCAACACATACAATCCATAATCAAAATCAACTGAGCCACAAATCCGAAAGACAAACCAAAACCGTGAATCATACACAAATCAGAATCAAATCCACAACAAACCCATAACACAATCATAAATCGAATTCGAACAAACCCGAGCCATCCTTCATAAATCCTTAACCACACCGAACCCAAACAAGGCACAACTAGCATCAAACATCACAACCAAACCCAAATCAGCAGAACCCAAACGAAAAAAGGTTATTCTCTTCAAAGTTAAAACTTAGATCCTGCTATTTTGAAAAGATTTTCGAAAAAACCAAGTCCGGATTCGTGACGAGGAGGAAATTGGATTTTAAGAAACATAAATTTTTTTTAAAAAGGGAGCAAAAACTGCTCCGGCGCGGTGGCGCCGCCGGCCAACCACCGCGCCGGAGAGATCTCCGGTGACCATAAGCTAGAGAGAAGAGAGAGCTGTTTTTCTAGTGAGAGAAGTGAGAAGGAGAGGAGAGAGGAGAAGAGGAAAAAATGATGGTTTTTTTTCAGATTTGGGTTTTTATAGCAAAAGCAAAACCGGCCCAATCACATAAGGCCGCACGGCCCTCTTTCTCCTTCTTTTGATCTGCTTTCTTTCTTCTCCCTGCACTCTCCTTCTACCCTCTGCACCTCCCTCCTCTATTTTCTCCCATTCTTTTTCTTTTATTTCTTTTTGAGTTTTTTTTTTCTTTTATTATTCTGCTTCATGCATTTTTATTTTATTTTACTGCCTTTTATTTTCAGTACCCTCCATGCATTTTATTATTCTTGCTCTATTTTATTTTATTTCTTTTTATTTTACGCATTTTATTTTCCTTTATTTATTTACGCATCATATTTAATTTTTTGCCTTGCATTTTTTTATTTTTTTTATTTATTTTTCAGCACCATATTTAATTTTCAGTCAAGCATTTTTATTTTCCAGTACCATATTTACTTTATGTCTTGCATTTTTATTTTTTTATTTTATGCATCATATTTATTTTATTGTCTTGCATTTTTTTTTTATTTTTAGCATCATGTTTATTTTATGCCTTGCATCTTTATTTTCTTTTTATTTTATTTTCAGCATCATATTTATTTTATGTCTTGCATTTTTATTTTCTTTATTTATTTTATGCACCATATTTACTTATTGTTTTGCATTTCATGCATTATTTTTATTTCCTTTTTTAGTATATTTACTTTAATGCAATTTTATTATTTTTGTTATTTATTTTAGTGCTATTAGAATGTATCTAGGTCCAATGTAAATAAAAATATAAATGAGAATATGCACCGACACCACATTTATTTTTTTTTGCTTTATGTCGAGGACGATAATGTAATTTGGACCGTATCCGAGGAAAAGGACCCTCACTTGATCCAACGTCATTTTGAGGGATCCGACGCGTTTAGACTTTCTCAGCATAACTTAGTCTCTGGACCTTAGGACTTAATCAAAATTTTCACAAAAAAAGTCAAAAAGTCAAAATCCAAAAACATTTTATAATCAAAAATTTCAAAAAAATTAATCTTTGTCATTTCTTTTCTTAATCAAATTTCAATCAACCTTTAATCAATCAAAACTTTTTCTTCAATTTAAAATCAATCAAACTCACTTCTCTTTTTATTTTTCTATGCCTTTACGGCCTCCTATCTCTCTTAAACTTTTTTTTCAAACTTTAAAATCAACCAAAACCAATCACTCATCTTTTTACCCCGAACTACGTGATTTTGATCCCGCTCGGGTACGTAGGCAAAAGACTTTGTCTTTCCAAATCAATAAAATAACAAAAACATTTTTCTTCTTTCTTTTTCATCACTTTAACCCTTTCACACCTAAGCTTTCATTTTACAAACCAATAATTAATTTAGCATAAAGATAAAAATAAGCAAGAGGTTCCTATAGAGTACTATAGATGTTTAGGGTGCTAATACCTTCCCTTTGCGTAACCAACCCCCGGACCTTTGATCTCTAAAAAATAGGGTTTTTTCGAACTTTCTCCCTTTTCCTCGGAAAAATAAAAGATCGGTGGTGAAACTTAAAATTGCGAGTCAACGCTAATTAATAGCTTGATATCCAAAAATCACCGCGACAGAAAAATGGCGACTTCACTGGGGATCACATAATCCTAAGTGGGTTAAACCTATCTTGCTTTTCCTTATCTTTATGCTTTATTATTATTTGTAAATTATAAATACGTGCTTAAGTGTTTATCTTTTTATGTGAGTGGTGAGATAAGTCCTATACCCGGACTTGAGGGAAACATAAGATAGGATGGTGGTATAATCATAGTGGCTTTCCGAGAGTGAGTTTCGGATGTGGCACATGTGATAACCCCGCTCAATGGAGGAATCTTGGAAGTATTATTATGTTGACATGAGTAGTCGTGTTTGGCATTGATATTTTCAAGTGACCTATGAAGTTGAGAACCTTTAGTTACCTTTAACCCATCTTGGCCTTTTAGGACGTAGTGCGGTGGCTAATCAAGAGTAGTCTTGAATTGGTTGATACGCGATACTACACTCAAACGAGACTTTCCTACGGACGTTGTTGGACCGGGAGTCAGTCCCGTAATCCGACAATATTCGGAAGTGGTCAATGACTTTGGGAACTTGGTAGAACCCGTGATACAGGTACGTATGGAACCATAGTCCTCACCAAATGGCGTGTTTACCCTTGACTCCAACATTTTGGACCTAACCTCACCATGTTTTCTCCGTACTTTGGCATAATCATGCATACATGCATCCATGCATAAACTCTTTTCTTTTTCATCCAAAATTATCAAAGGACTTAAGCGAGCTTTTTGTAAACATTGTAGATATGGACATCCCACTGAGAAGCACTTGGAAGTACCTTTTCAGAAAAACAAACTTGTTGAGATTAAGGGAGCTAGCATCTTTAGTAAGTGATCCAGTTGATTTTCAAGCTCATCACGGGAAATTGCTCAGAATTCTTAGAGCAGATGTTGAGGAAGGATGCCTAGAGACCTTGGTTCAGTTCTATGACCCGCTCTACCATTGCTTTACCTTTCCAGACTACCAGCTTGTCCCCACACTTGAAGAGTACTCATACCTAGTTGGTTTACCCGTGCCAGACAAGATACCATTCCACGGTCTTGAGCCTACCCCTAAACCCTCTGACATCACAGCTGCTCTCCATCTTGAAACCTCCATCATCCAAGCAAACCTCACCTCTAAAGGAGGCCTCCAAGGTCTTCCCACCCACTTCCTCTACCAACAAGCCTCCATATTCGCTGAAGCAGCTAGCACACTTGCCTTCCATTCCATCCTAGCCCTCCTTATATATGGCCTTTTACTCTTCCCAAATATTGACAACTTCATCGATATAAATGCTATCAAAATATTCCTTACAAAGAACCCCGTACCCACTTTACTCGCCGATACCTACCACTCCATCCATGACCGTACCCAGGCTGGCCGTGGAACCATCTCTTGCTGTGCACCTTTGCTCTATCAGTGGTTTACCTTCCACCTACCTCAATCCCGTGCTTTCAAGACCAATGTTGACAAACTTTCTTGGCCTCACAGAATCATGACTCTCGACCCATCGGACATTGTTTGGTACCAAGCAGCTAGTGACGTTGGAGAGATTATTGTGAGTTGTGGTGAATACCCCAACGTACCTCTTTTGGGTATGCGTGGCGGAATTAGCTACAACCCGTTTCTCGCTCGACGACAATTTGGATACCCAATGAAGTCAAAACCAAGTAACCTTACCTTGACTAATGAATTTTATCTTAACCATGGGGATCATTCGAACAAAAGAGAAAGATTCGCACAAGCTTGGAGTGCTATCCGCAGACTCGACAGAGGTCAGTTAGGGAAGAAATCAGATTATGTGCATGAATCTTACACCCAGTGGGTTATTGATAGGACCAAGAGCTTTGGCCTACCCTACCACCTACCTAGATACTTATCCTCCACCATCCCACCATCATCCTTGCCTATCCCCTTTGACACTAAGGAAGAGTTTCATGAACAATTAACCAAAGAAAGGCAAGAAAAGGAAACTTGGAAGAGAAGATACCAGGAACTGGAGCTCAAGCATCAGACCTTGAAGGGAAAGCTAGCCCAGCAGAGCCGTGAGCTTTTCGTCCAGAACCAGAGGATAATTGAGAAGGATGTCTTGCTTCGTCGGAAGGACGCTTTGCTCCACCAGGATGCTAGGAGGAAGAGGAGGTTTATGGATTCGATTTCTAGTGCACATTCAGATTCCGAGGATCCATCTGCTCCGGGAGTTTGAGTTTGAAGTCTTAGGACCTTATGTTTAGATTTTAGCTTCCAAAATCTCTTGACTTGTAAACAAAAAAAAAAAAACTCTTTGTAATGTTTCAACGCTTTAGTGAAGTGTTCAGTTTATGATGTTTACAATTTCAAGTCCTTCGATAATAACTTGTTCTTTTTTGCATAAGCATAAGCATGCATCATGTGGCATTCATAGTTTCCCAAATTGAGTCTCACACTGTGTTCACTACTTCTAAGGTTAATCAAGTCGTCGTCCAAAGAAAGTGACCCGACGAATTCTCCGCAAACCAACTCGCATTTACAACATTATGGCTAATCGGAAAAGAATGGATCTGTTAGAGCAAGAAAACCAGAATCTCCGGGAAGAGGTGGCCAATCTCCGGGAAGGGATGGAGAAGTTGACCTCCATGATGAATGCTCTGTTGGCTTCCCAAGCCCAAACGTCAATTCCTCAGCCTGCTGTCACTACTCTTGAGCAGCCAATCTTATTTGCTTTACCAACTTCTACCATACTTGCTCCACCGCCCGGCACGTCTAGAGATTACCCATGGGGATGCCATTTCTATCAGACGAAGGTTTTTGTCCCACCTCTTTTGGAACCCCAACTCCGGCTATCCAGAAATCAGCTCCAGCCCCAACAAAGGCCTCAGCAACAGTATCGACAACAGCCTCGACAACAGAATCGGGTTCAGCGGACTTCCCATTTTGATCCAATCCCCATGGCATATGCAGAGTTGCTCCTTGTTTTGCTTGATAAAAATCTTGTTCAAACTAGGGCACCTCCTAAGGTACCTGAAAGGTTGCCACAATGGTATAAACCTGATCTCTCTTGTGCTTTCCATCAAGGGGCACCCGGTCATGATGTTGAGCATTGTTATGCCTTGAAAGCTGAAGTCCAGAAGTTGGTCCAGGCCAACATCTTATCCTTCAAAGGGTCGAGTCCCGACGTGCAAGCTAATCTACTACCTGACCACGGGACCCCATCTGTTAATTTGGTGCAAGATTGCTCAGAAGCTCACCCTGGTGAAGAAGGTGGCAGTGAATTTTGTAACACATGGCAGAGGTTACTGCAATTGGATTGTTGTTGACATTTCCTCAGCTACTCATAGGTCCAAGTAATGTGTTTTGTCGTCCTGTCTTTTCAAAAATCCTTTCGGTCCGCCCGAGACGAAAGTGAACTTGTTTAGGGCTTTTGTTTCATGCATTCCCATCATCAAATAAGAAGTCGTTTTGTTCCCGACTATGTTTTTATTATTTTTAGCTTTTTCTGGAAAATGGTAACACAAAAAACCCAAAAATATTTCATTTTTACTTTTATTTCCAATCAATTTCAAAAAAAATCTGCATTGTTCACTCATTTTCTCAAACTAATCATCAATCATATACAGACTAAGCACCAATAAACCCGTTGAACACTGTAACCCTATGCTCCCTCCCGACTTTGAGTTCCCTGTTTACGAAGCTGAAGAGGAGGAGGATGAAGGGATTCTCGAAAAGATCTCTCTGCTACAGAAATATGAAAAAGAACATCATTCAGCCTCATGAAGAAGCACTGAAAGTGATTAACTTGGATACTACGGTATTCCTGAGCAAATCCCAGATGAATGGTGCCATCGAAGCTACCAAAAAAAAAAACAAGAAGCAAAAATCAAACAAAAAATCAAAAGCAAAAAAAAAACAACAAAAGCAAAAAAACAAATGCAAAAAAAAAAACAAAAGCAAAAAAAAAAAACAAAAGAAAAATACATCAAAAAGATGGTGCAGAAGATGGTAACCACCTACAAGGACGTGCATGAGATGCTACTGTATGCTTTACATGGATATCGCACTTCGGTGCGTACCTCAACAGGGGCAACCCCCTTCTCTTTGGTGTATGGTATGGAAGCAGTACTCCCTGTGGAGGTTGAGATTCCATCAATGAGAATTCTAATGGAGGCCAGTTGTCAGAGGCTGAGTGATGTCAAAACAGATATGATCAGTTGAACTTACTTGAAAAGAAACGCATGAAGGCCTTGTGCCATGAGCAGTTATATCAAAAGAGGATGAAACAAGCTTTTGACAAGAAGCTTCGTCCCCGTGTGTTTCAGGAAGGAGATCTTGTGCTCAAGAGAGTCTAATCTTTTCAACCCGATTCCAGGGGCAAGTGGACGTCTAACTATGAAGGTCCATATGTCGTCAAGAGAGCTTTCTCCGATGGCGCATTAACTCTTACGACTATGGATGGTGATGAGCTCCCTCGTCCTGTGAACGCTGATGCAGTCAAGAAATACTTTGTCTAAAAAATAAAAGAACAGCTCGGTAAGTCGAAAACCCGAAAGGGCGGCTTAGGCAAAAAGGAGCGTCTCGGTGGATCGAAAACCCGAAAGGGCGGTCCAGGCAAAAATTAGAGACATCAAACAGAAAAATAATCATCCTGATAGGTCGAAAACCCGAAAGGGCGATCTATGCAAAAATTAAGGATCAAAAGACAAAGTAACTGCGTTGGTCTGATCTCTACTCACTTGAGGCACATTAAATGTCAAAGAGACTCTGAATCTGAAGCATCCAAACAGTGAAGTTCAAAGTTGTCAAGGAGAATAGCGGTTGTTGTGTTCAATGTACCTTCCCCTATATTTACCATTTTCCAAACTTTGTAAGATCCGTGGAGCCATGCCATTGGCGGGTCACCACTCTTTTAAATAAATTTGAGCCTATTGCCTTTTATTTGGAATTCCTATTTATTCAGTTTATAAAAAAAAAAAACTTCTTTTATTTTTGATGGTAGTACTTGAAACAAAATATTTTTCAAAATCATAAATATTTTTCATGTCTTTTGAAAAGCACAAACAACAAACACATTTTCTTTGAACTCATGAATGAGTGAAGGGTGCGTCAACAGCTATCCTGAGAACGGATAAACTTTGCAGGCTGAACATGGTCAATTGCTTAAAAAAAAAATATACAAAAAGAAATGAAAAAGAGAAAAGAAAAGAGCTCGGTAAGTCGAAAACCCGAAAGGGCGGCTTAGGCAAAAATGAGCGTCCCGGTGGATCGAAAACCCGAAAGGGCGGTCCAGGCAAAAATTAGGGGCATACAAAAGAATATATTCCCGGTGGACTGAAAACCTGAAAAGGCGGTCCAGGCAAAAATTAGGGATTCAAAAAAAAAGAGAGCAAAACAAAAATAAGCATGACCACAGAAGCACCAGTTCTTCTACCATGGTTTTTGGATTGGCACACTCTCCCCAGGAAGTGTCTACTCCCCATCCGTTGTTGCATATGTCGGGCTTTACCTCATCGTTGTTTTCATATGCCCCCAGTGGCATCATCCCCATTGAAGATTACCGAGTGTTTGCGATGCGACGTCGGGTCACTTTCCATCTTATCCGTCCAATTTTTGTCTCATCCAGTCAATCCTTCATACAACCATACCAATCAATCCTTCATATGATCATACCAATCAATCCTTCATATGATCATACCAGTCAATCCTTCATACAATCACAAGTTAATCAGTCATCCAGTCACATAATTCAATCCTCCATACAGTCATACAAGTCGTGTCGTCATTCATGCATTCATACATTCATGCATATACACATTCATGCATATATAATAAAGACAATATCATTCATACATGGCTGCATTAACCACCATGAGTCTTGCTTCAATTATCTTTTCATTTCAATCAATCATGAATAATTTGTAACCGTCTTCCCCAGGAAGTGTTTACTCCCTATCAATTGTTGTATATGGCGGGCTTTACCCCGTCAATGTTTTGATATATCTCCAATGGCATCATCCCCAATGAAGATTGCCGGGTGCTTGTACTGCGTCGTCGGTCCACTCCCCATCTTATTTGTCCAATCTTGTCTCATCAAATTCATCAATTACACTATCACACAAATTAATCCCTTGTATAGTCATACAGTCACATAAATCATACATGCATTCATACATTCATGCATATACAATAAGGACAGTATCATTCATACATGGTTGTGTTCACCACTCTGAGTCTTGTTTCGAATATCTTTCCATGCCGATCAATCATGAACAATTTGTAACACTCTTTCCCCAAGTGTCATCCCCAGTGTGTCTGGTCCAGAGATGTCACCCTCTTTATGCCAAGTGGCAGTTCTTTAATGAACAGCTTGTGCATCTTTCATTTATCATGTCTTTATGCCAAGTGGCAGTTCCTTAACGAGCAGCTTGTGCATTGTCTTATCCAGTCTTTTGTCGTCGGTGGCAGGTTCGGCAACAATCCGAACAGCTGACATTTATCTTTCATCCAGCTCTTAAATTTCATCCTGCTTTTAAATTTCATCCAGCTTTTACCTTTATTTCTTGTCGTCAATGGCAGTTCGGCAATAACCCGGACAGTTGACATTTACCTTTATTTCTTGTCGTCAATGGCAGTTCGGCAATAACCCGGACAGTTGACATTTACCTTTATTTCTTGTCGTCAATGACAGTTCGGCAATAACCCGGACAGTTGACATTTACCTTTATTTCTTGTCGTCAATGGCAGTTCGGCAATAACCCGGACAGTTGACATTTACCTTTATTTCTTGTCGTCAATGGCAGTTCGGCAATAACCCGGACAGTTGACATTTACCTTTATTTCTTGTCGTCAATGGCAGTTCGGCAATAACCCGGACAGTTGACATTTACCTTTATTTCTTGTCGTCAATGGCAGTTCGGCAATAACCCGGACAGTTGACATTTACCTTTATTTCTTGTCGTCAATGGCAGTTCGGCAATAACCCGGACAGTTGACATTTACCTTTATTTCTTGTCGTCAATGGCAGTTCGGCAATAACCCGGACAGTTGGCATTTACCTTTATTTCTTGTCGTCAATGGCAGTTCGGCAATAACCCGGACAGTTGGCATTTACCTTTACTTTCTTGTCGTCAATGGCAGTTCGGCAATAACCCGGACAGTTGGCATTTACCTTTATTTCTTGTCGTCAATGGCAGTTCGGCAATAACCCGAACATTTGACATTTATCTTTGTTCCTTTGTCGTCAGTGGCAGTTCGTCGTCAACCCGAACAGCTGACATTTATCCCCAGTAAAACCATGTGATCCCCCAGTGGAGTCAGACCCCGTTTCCTTTAACAGACTCGGGTATCCTTTTGTTTTGGTATCCCCAGTCGAGTCATCTTCGCCGTCTTGCATTCATACTTGCATCGCAAGCATTCGCGTAGCATTACATGCATAACGTCACATGCATAGCATTGCATTCATAGCATCTTGCAGTTGAAATTGGTCAAAAATGGTGTACTCTGTATTTAAGTCTCTTCGACCCGTCGATTTAAAAATTTCACTTTTAAATCTCCGTAACGAAGAAACTTAAATAGGGGCATCTGTCCTACCCCATTTTTGACCCGGTCTTAATTCGTTTCTCTCGTCTTTTAGGCCAGAAATTTTCGTCATTTCAGACGAAATTTCGACAGGGAGGTATTTTAAAATACCTCATTTTTGTTCCGAAGGCAACCGTTTTTTATTTTATTTTATTATTATTATTGGTTATTTTCATTTATTCTTTTTTAATTTCTTTTTTATTTTTAGTATTTTCTGGTTTTTATTTTCGTTTTTATTATTATTGTTTTTTTTGTACTGTTTTTATTTTTTATTTATTTTTAGGTCCTTTTGTCCAATTTTCAGTCCAATACTGTCAGAGGGGTAATTCTGTCCATTTTCATCTAACCCTAATTTCTTGTACTATAAATAGTACATTAAATGTACTATTCAGGGGTACCCAAAAAGAGTCAGAACCTGTCAGTGGCAGAACCACCGTCCACCACCAACACAGCCACCCTCAGACCACCACAACCACCCAAAATCCAGAATCAAAACCCTAATTTCTCATCTCTTTCCTTTTCTTTCAGAAATCCAACGTCACAAATCAAAAAATAACAACAATCCACAAAACAGAACTCACGGCCAGGCTTAGTATAATCACAACAAATCACAAACGCGAACCAAAAATCAACACATACAATCCATAATCAAAATCAACTGAGCCACAAATCCGAAAGACAAACCAAAACCGTGAATCATACACAAATCAGAATCAAATCCACAACAAACCCATAACACAATCATAAATCGAATTCGAACAAACCCGAGCCATCCTTCATAAATCCTTAACCACACCAAACCCAAACAAGGCACAACTAGCATCAAACATCAGAACCAAACCCAAATCAGCAGAACCCAAACGAAAAAAGGTTATTCTCTTCAAAGTTAAAACTTAGATCCTGCTATTTTGAAAAGATTTTCGAAAAAACCAAGTCCGAATTCGTGACGAGGAGGAAATTGGATTTTAAGAAACATAAATTTTTTTTAAAAAGGGAGCAAAAACTGCTCCGGCGCGGTGGCGCCGCCGGCCAACCACCGCGCCGGAGAGATCTCCGGTGACCATAAGCTAGAGAGAAGAGAGAGCTGTTTTTCTAGTGAGAGAAGTGAGAAGGAGAGGAGAAGAGGAAAAAATGATGGTTTTTTTTTCAGATTTGGGTTTTTATAGCAAAAGCAAAACCGGCCCAATCACATAAGCCCGCACGGCCCTCTTTCTCCTTCTTTTGATCTGCTTTCTTTCTTCTCCCTGCACTCTCCTTCTACCCTCTGCACCTCCCTCCTCTATTTTCTCCCATTCTTTTTCTTTTATTTCTTTTTGAGTTTTTTTTTCTTTTATTATTCTGCTTCATGCATTTTTATTTTATTTTACTGCCTTTTATTTTCAGTACCCTCCATGCATTTTATTATTCTTGCTCTATTTTATTTTATTTCTTTTTATTTTACGCATTTTATTTTCCTTTATTTATTTACGCATCATATTTAATTTTTTGCCTTGCATTTTTTTATTTTTTTTATTTATTTTTCAGCACCATATTTAATTTTCAGTCAAGCATTTTTATTTTCCAGTACCATATTTACTTTATGTCTTGCATTTTTATTTTTTTTATTTTATGCATCATATTTATTTTATTGTCTTGCATTTTTTTTTTATTTTTAGCATCATGTTTATTTTATGCCTTGCATCTTTATTTTCTTTTTATTTTATTTTCAGCATCATATTTATTTTATGTCTTGCATTTTTATTTTCTTTATTTATTTTATGCACCATATTTACTTATTGTTTTGCATTTCATGCATTATTTTTATTTCCTTTTTTAGTATATTTACTTTAATGCAATTTTATTATTTTTGTTATTTATTTTAGTGCTATTAGAATGTATCTAGGTCCAATGTAAATAAAAATATAAATGAGAATATGCACCGACACCACATTTATTTTTTTTTGCTATATGTCGAGGACGATAATGTAATTTGGACCGTATCCGAGGAAAAGGACCCTCACTTGATCCAACGTCATTTTGAGGGATCCGACGCGTTTAGACTTTCTCAGCATAACTTAGTCTCTGAACCTTAGGACTTAATCAAAATTTTCACAAAAAAAGTCAAAAAGTCAAAATCCAAAAACATTTTATAATCAAAAATTTCAAAAAAATTAATCTTTGTCATTTCTTTTCTTAATCAAATTTCAATCAACCTTTAATCAATCAAAACTTTTTCTTCAATTTAAAATCGATCAAACTCACTTCTCTTTTTATTCTTCTATGCCTTTACGGCCTCCTATCTCTCTTAAACTTTTTTTTCAAACTTTAAAATCAACCAAAACCAATCACTCATCTTTTTACCCCGAACTACGTGATTTTGATCCCGCTCGGGTACGTAGGCAAAAGACTTTGTCTTTCCAAATCAATAAAATAACAAAAACATTTTTCTTCTTTCTTTTTCATCACTTTAACCCTTTCACACCTAAGCTTTCATTTTACAAACCAATAATTAATTTAGCATAAAGATAAAAATAAGCAAGAGGTTCCTATAGAGTACTATAGACGTTTAGGGTGCTAATACCTTCCCTTTGCGTAACCAACCCCCGGACCTTTGATCTCTAAAAAATAGGGTTTTTTCGAACTTTCTCCCTTTTCCTCGGAAAAATAAAAGATCGGTGGTGAAACTTAAAATTGCGAGTCAACGCTAATTAATAGCTTGATATCCAAAAATCACTGCGACAGGGTGTATTATTCCTACTCCAAAGTGTTTTGCTTAGATCAGAGTTGCGCAGCGAAAGAGTAATTCAAGGATGCTTGTGTAGTCCTTTTCAGATGAACCACATAATATCAGTGAGCAGTGATGACTCGGACTTGTTATAAGTCCTAGGAGGAAATTTTAAAAGTTAAGCCGAGGGATATTTCAAACCTCGAAATACAAGAGAAACGGAAATCGAAGCAGTTCAGGATTCTGTGATAAGAATGAGAAGAATATGCTTTTAGCACAATGAGTCTAGAGCAAGGAAAGTCACCGCTAATACGGTAAATTAGCTAATTTAGCCCGGTAACTTTAGGTGGACTTGAAGAGTAATGTTTAATCAACAGGATCAAGTATAAAGTAATATCAGTAAAGGTTGTACTTGCAAGATGATACTTTGAAATTGAAGCGTTGATGAGAAACGTCAATGCAGTGACATATGAGTTTAAACCACGTTGTACCCCGCTATGTCAACATGTCACATGTATCAGGTTATGTTAGTATTATATATATTATTCAGACAGTACTTAAACTACTCAGATAGTAGTATAACAGATTTTCAGCTATGGGACGTGTTTTGGCATTAGTGGTACGCAATCAGGAATGTTTAAGTATGAAGGTTTTTACCGGAACAGAATTGTTGATATCACCATAGCTTAGCAGAAGAGTTCGGAAATGATTGTACTTAATGTTCACTAGTAAAGAAAGAAGGACTTTTATGAAGATTAAAAGTCACTCGTAGTCTACAGTAAAAGGCTACGTAAGTTCTAGTTGTGATTAAAGAATTAAAGATTAAGTGTGCTATTTTTGGTAGCAATCAAGTAGAGCCTTCTTTTGAAAATAAGGATCTTGGACCTGATGTTCAGAAATGAGAAATGAGTTCACTATATCGATAAGTGTAATCATGATCTATGTTAGGTGATAATGTATGTTAAGACTAAACATGAGTAACATTGGCGGGGCAAACCTGGCAAGCCAGTTGAAAGGCAAATCCCGGATGTTACAAGATGAGTTAAGAGGAAGAAAGGATTCCTAATTGATGTGGTAGTGCCTCAAATATGTTAAGATCAAGAATGATGTCCCGTTAGTCGGACAAAGATGAGGTGATGTTTAGTGTACCCGTCAGTAGTGTACACGTGCTCGCTTATATATGCAAACTATATGCTATGAATTATATTATGTGATAAATGTAAGACGACTTATACCATTCATCGCTTGGGCTAGACTCCTATGAGTCTTGGACTAACGAAGTTAGAATACTTCTTACATTTGTATGTGCGGGTATAATGTCAGATGTTTTCGGTATAAGGATGATTATATATATATATGGAATGGTGATATAAGTCTATAAGTAAGTTGTCGTCGTATGAGACGAAAGTTAAAGATAATAATTCATGGGAATTATATGCAGTGCAGTGAACCCCTTAAAAGTGAAAATATTTGAGGAGGATAAGATTATCCGGTAAAGTATTTGAGATTTAGTGACCTTAAGTTGGTTTGCAAGAAGTAGTTGAACCAGGATCAAAGTCAAGCGAGTTGGATATGATGGTTCAGATAACCTCACATCCTACTACGTAAGAATTATGCAAATTCGCCATGAGCATTTTTAGTTAAGGGAAAAGTTGTCGAGTATATTCGACGTATAGAGTTGGAAATCCAAGGGATTCCGATAAGTGAGACGAACTGGAGTTTCGGGCAAGTAGAGGAAGTAGTGTGAGAGATTCTTTCATGTATGATAGTGGATTCTAAATTTCGAGGACGAAATTTCTTTAAGGAGGGTAGATTGTAATATCCCGCCTAAGATTCGAATATTTATTAATATTGAGACGATGTATCAGAAATGTTGAGCAAAGGACAATTTGGTAAATTGTCAGTTAATGGGTTTATTTATATGGGAAGCGTGATATCCCGCTTATGAGTATCAGTTATCAGTGTTAGAAATTATTTATGAAGCAAGGCGTTTTTGTAAATAAGTGGAATGGCAATTTAGTAATTAAAAGGCATGGGAAGCATGTTTTTAAAAATAAGTAGTAAGATTTTCTTACCACTTTCTTCTACACTCTTCCACACTCTTCCAACCAGCCCTCTCCCTCCCTCTTCCCTTTACTCTCACGCCCTCCTCTTCCCCTCCAACCATCCATCAACTCTTAATCCAAACTCTTGTAAGAAGGTATTGCAAGCAAGCTTGTATTTGGTAAGGTTAGAGCAAAAGAAAGATAAGAAGAAGGAGTTATGGGTAGAGATTTGGAGTTGAATTGGAGGAAGTTGGAGAAACCCGTATTTGGGACAGGGCTCTATTGAAGTGGTCAGAACTCTCTCCATGTAACTCCGATTTCAGTGGTTTTTGATGCTATGGAAAGCTAACAAAATTATCTACGTTTTGGTACCAATTTTGTGAAGTTTGGCTGAGTATTGAAGTCTGGGGACGAGTTTGAAGTCAGGGGTCCAAAACTGCAAATCTGCAGAAATTTGGAACAAGAAAGTTAAAGGAAAAGCAAGGGATAGAACAAGGGGTCAAGAGAAGTGGTGGTAATGAGCAAGGGCTTTGGAAATCAGAACTTGGCAAGAAGAAAGCTAGCTAAATCAAGGTGAGTTCCACAGGGTTTTATAACCCGTTTGAGTAGGTTTAATTCATTTTTACAAGTTGAGTTTAAGTTTAGAAATTATGCTCTATATCCTATGGATGCTAATTCCTTGTTAAACTAAGTTATGATCTACCATTATGTCTTGGAATTCTTTCCTATAAGCTGTTTGGACGTTTGGTTAGGATTGGAATAGCCTAGGAAGCAAAATTAGGAATGCTGCTGAAGCCAAAATCGGACTACGATTTCTAGATATCGGGCTACGATTTTGTGCCCTGATTTTCATGAAAACTTACGGCAAAAATCGTGCTATGATATCTGCAAATCGGACTACGATTTTGCCACTACCCAGATTCATGTTCTTAAGAAATGGTATGGAATTAAGGTAAGATGGGTAATGGGTACAACATTGGGAGATGAATACATAAACCCCTAAGACATATAAAGAAGCAAAGGAGTTAGTAATAGGTTTATTCCTCATTAAACATTTTCATACACACCTCTTGGTTTGTACAAGTTTAAGAATGAAGCTTTAGCTAAGTTTAGAACCTTTATAGGTCAAAGAGATTTAGAATGAGATTCATCATGTATTAAGCACAAGAATGGAACTATAGTCATAGTTAAGAACCTTTAATAGGTTAAGCATTTTAAGAATGCATTAGATATGCAATAGACATAAGTTATAAGATATATATATATATAGAACAAGAGTTATTAAGATATTAATCCGTGACCTTCGTCGTTCACGCTAGTGGGACACGAATGGTTCATGCAAAGTAAAGACTGAGATTAATATTATTAAGTCGTGACTTTCATCGTTCACGCTAGCGGGACATGAAAGGTTCATGCATAAGTTTAAGAATATTAATTCGCGTCTTCCGTCGTTCACGCTAGTGGGACACGGGGGGTATACGCGTAAGTTAAGATTATTAAGTCGTGTCTTCTGTTGTTCACGCTAGTGGGACACAGGAGGTTCACGCTAGTGGGACGTGTTATTCCGCAAGGATGACCGCACGACGACAAGAGGAGTCCGGTGTTAGCCTGATATGATAGGAATTTTCACCGGTTAGAAGGGAGATGTACTTCGGGGTTACTCCACCCGGATGCACTCCGTAAAATGAACCCAGATAATTATTGTTTGTTCAACGCTAACCTCTAACTTTAAGATATGAAAAGATGAATACGTTTATTTGTATAAGTATTGAGAAATAGGACAATTAGTTCCTAGTAATAAGAAGTGATCATAGTTATTTCCCCCTGATCACTAAGTATGAGATAAGTCAAGTTAGCCTATGATGAGATAAGATTAAGATATGCAGCGATCCTAGTTCTCCCCTTTGATCGCGAAATAAGTAAAGATAAGACTTGGCGATCGTAGATATTCCCCAAGATTGCCGAGGTAGGCACGGCGACCCTAGTTCCCTGTGGTTGCCAACAGTAGGTAGGGTAGGAGCTCACTGAGACATTATGTCTCATCCCTATCCTTCTGGTGCAGGTTTTCAGGTAGCCAAGTGGTTTTCAGATGAAGATCTTCAGGAAGATGCTGGATGGAGTGCAGATGCTCGTCAAGGTCAAGCTCAGGAGGTTGACAGATTATCTATGTATATGAGAATGTAATTGTAAATGATATTTGGATATTTGTATAAACGAGCTATTTGTACTCATTCAGTAGTTTTATATTGTTATTATTATTGAAAATTTTAATGTACCCAGTATCAGATTAATACACATGCTAAATATTCTAGATAATTTAGTATGGGTGTTACAGCTATGGTGGTGCGTAGATGGCCCAGACATCCACATCTCCTCTTGTGCCGGATCTCTCGACATCAATTTGTTCTTGGTAGGGAACCGCGCCATCGTTGGTGGTTGCTGTTTTGGCCGCTGTTTTGTCGGCGGTCTTCTCTGGTTTGGCCGTTGTTGATCGGTGGCTCAAACCTCAGAAGCTTCCCTATCTTGTGCTGTTCGATCGAATCCGGATCTGGGTTTGTTTTTTTGTTGTTATGTTCGTTTGTTGTTGCTCGCGAGCTTGAAGGTTCAAGGTTGTGGGTTTTGTTTTGTTTGGAGGTCCCTTTTGTTGGTTTGTTGAAGCTGTGGTGTTTTCTTGCGGCCTTTGGCGAACTTGGTTGCGATCTCCACGTTTGTGTGTTTCTCTTCGGCCTACTTGGTTGCGTTCTCCTGCGGCTCTGTTGGTTTTGTGTTTTTATTTTTTCCTATGTTGTTGCTTTTGAGATTGGGTGTGGCTATGGATCTGTGACCTATTTTACTGTGGTTGCATTCAAAAACCCGAAAGGGTCGGTGTGTGATCGTAAACCCGAAAGGGTGTGATTCAAAAACCCGAAAGGGTCTGGTTAGTTTAAACCTGTTGTGTTTGGTTGTATGATTTTTCTTGATTCTCTGATATTCCAGATTTGTTGAGATCTGCAGGTTTCGAGGGGTCATCTACCTTCACTCTGATATTGCTCGAAAGAGCTTTATATGCTTGCTGTTGATCATGGAGTTGTGGGCACTTGGATTTTGTTACCGTGTTGGCGGTCGATCCATTCGCCATACTTAAACTCTAACTGTTCTCTGCATATGTTCACTTTTCATACTTTTTGCAACTTGGTTTCGTGCCCGTACGCGGGTTCGCTGAGTTGCGCATGTGATTAGTGAATTTTTGTTAGGATAGATTAGAGTTGTTCTTCTTGGACTGATTTATCATATTGTATTTCCGTTTGAGTTATTCCTGGGTCAGGTCTAATGTCCCCCAGTCTTTTATCTCTTTCTTTTTATTTAATATATTTTCTATTTTGCCTAAAAAAAAGAATAAGAAAATTTCCATTAATCTTTGTTTTTCTTTGTGACTAGATTCGGCCCCACACAATAATAGGGAAATAAAATTTATTGAATGAAAAATGCGATTTTGATGCATGTAACTTCAATGGGCCGTAATATTCAAGCTTCTTTAACATTTCTCATGAGGAAAAATCAAATCTAAGTTATAGAAATTTTCCATTTTTCAAAAGTTACCGAAAATCAAAATTTTCTATAGATCTATTATTACAAACTCTAGATATACGCCCTCCATCCTTATTTATAGGAATAATTTACAAAAAAGTTTTGTCTCTAAATATAAGACCATAAATAAATTCCTAGTTGCATTGATTACTCTTTTTCCAAATATACCCTTTATTAATACTATCAATTTGTCTTGGTATATGAAAAACTAACATTAAATATATAATTAATTAAGGGTAATCTAGTAATAGTCACACACATTTGAGACAACTTTATTACTCCAACAATTTTTCTTAATACACGTGATTTTTGTAAACTATTCATATAAAAAGGGACGGAGGGAGTATCACTTTTGTGAAGTAAAATTTTGAAAATCAAAACCGTAGACCAAAATATAGGCCACGACCAAGTAAAGGACACAAGGGGAGAAAATCATTTCTACCAATCACAATAAAAAATAGATGAGATAATAATTATATTTTTTGAATTAAAAAAAATACGTGGAATATAAAAAAACGTATATATACATTGCTTATTGGTTGAGATCATGTTCCACACCATGGTATAACGGTATTTTTTATGGCGGATTTCTCCGTGGTTAAGGCTGGGGAGTTATTTGACGGTGGGTTCCTTGACAATTGATTTGTTGTTGAACTTCAATGGGTTAAATACCTGTCAGTGAAATAAATGTATATTTTTTAAATCATCCGAAAAAACTTGTCATATTAAAAATTATTCAAACTGTATATTTATTTCCATTTAAAATTAATCCAAAAATTATTTCAGAATATTAAATGATATAAGTTTGAATAATTTAAATATTATTTCGGAATATTTTTAATATGGAATTATGTAATTTTTGGATAATTTTAAATGAAAATAAATATACGGTTTGAATAATTTTTAACATGACGGGTTTTTTCGGATGATTTAAGACATATATGTTTATTTCATTACAAGTTTTTTACTCGTTGAAATTTTTCCGTAGGTTGATATCTTTATTACATCATTGATTTATATGAAGGCCAAAGAAAGATCTTGAGCACAACGTTCCAGACAACTTTTGGGTTTGGACTTTTGTCAAGTAGTCAAATGCCGTCACCGACAATTGACAATGTAAAATTATATACAAAAACCAATCATCAAAAAGCTCGTCGTCAAATAACTCTTCATCCTCAACCACCGAGAAACCCGCCAAAAAATACCGCTAGACGGTGTGGAACATGATCTCAACCAATAAGAATTTTTTTTTATATTCCATGTATTTTTTTAACAGTAAAAATTATTATTTCATCTATTTTTTATTGTAATTTTTATTCAATTATAAAAACAATAAAAATATAAAGGGTACCCTACAAGGGGTTGAGGGGTATCCAAAAGGTAAAAAAATAAAAAATAATACCCCACAAAAGGGTGTTGAGGGGTACCAAAAAATAGGGTAGATTTGAAATTATTTTTAAGTAGTTTAGAAATGGTTTTTTTGTTTCAAAAGAGTGCAGATTTTTTTTTTGAAAGTTTGTCATGAATGATAGAGAGAGAAAGCCACGAAATTTTGTAAGAAAAAGCGGGAGGAATGTTTCTAGTTTCATGTAGTTACATCCGTGTTAGCCTAATTACCTTATGGTGTGAGTTTGCATAATAGTTCATGTTTATTAATTATATACATAATAGATGAACTACAATCACACAACTTGAAGTGGTTGAGTGGTAAAATTGAAAAATAATCCCCTCTATGTCCTAGGTTCAATAACTATCTTTATTTTTGATAACATTTTTTAAAATATTCAAACACAATCCAATTCACACAATAAACAACCAGTTTGGGTCAAATCGGTTCATCGGTTCGACCATAGATACCTTGGTGTCACACAAATTTCATTGGGTCATGTAACGTAAGTTGACCGATCCACCCACCCCACCGTTGATATCACGCATGCACTTATATTCGTTTTGATTTTTCAAAATTTCCTTTCGGATTCAAAATGATCTGAAAGATTATAACCATTTTTGGCATCAAAGCTCAATTGTTTCATAAACATCATATTTGACAATATATGTTTAAAACCTATTTTTTATAGCATAAACTTGTGTTAATACGTTTTTGGCATCTATAAATATTTAGCCAGTTTTGGTCTCCCAATAACTTTCTATTACGACCTTTGGACCATGATTTTAAGTAAACTCATCTCTATTCTTCTTATTTTTAATAAATTTTTACAAAGATGTGTTGAACATTATAATAATAACTCCCGTAAAAATTTAGAAGTTTTTAACAAAATATGAATTAAATACACATTTTTAAGCACTAAAAACTTAAAATTCATATTTAATTAATCCAATGTTAAAAAAAGTAAACTTTTGCAAGAGAGACTTTTATAATGTACTTAACATGAATACAAAAAATAATTCAAAAGTTCAAATGATACATATGAGTTTACCTAAAGCAGTGACCAACAGTCGTGACAGAAAACATTTTGGGGATCAAAACTTGCTGAAATTTTTTACAGTGATTAAAAATAAATTTTGAGATATTTATAGGAACGAAAAATTTGTTTTTTTGTTGGTCAAGACAAAAAATTTATTTAACCTTATTATAATTTGACAACGTGAAAACATTCTTCATGATATCATTTGATTGAAGTTACATAAATTATTTTGAATGTTATATTCAAGGGGAGTCTTGAAGGTGTTAAATATACAAGAAATCGGGGTTTTAAACTGTGTTTTACCACTGAAAACTTTATCTTTATAAAAATTGTACTCCCCTTTGATGGTTGACAATATTGTAAGAGAGCAAAGAAGAGAAGTATAAATACCACTAATGTGATGACTACCTTCATTCCCTTCATCCCGAAGGATTTTCCACTATTCCAAACCACTAGAGTATACTCCATATACTATTAATCTTCTTAAGAATCCAACTAATTTCATTAAGCTCTTGAGGCCTCGACACAGTCATTATCGTGTAGAGATCCTCTCCATTTTCTAAAACAAATGCTAGTGTCCACTACTATAGTTTTAGAGTAAATATATGATATAAATTCATATATTTCTAGAATTGGTCGGTGACATTAAGTAGACATTTACACCAAAACTATAATAATGGAGATGACAATTTCTTTTAAGAAATGGAGAGAATTATCTCTACTCGTGAATGCAACTATCTAGAAAAGTTACAAATCAGGAATGATGCCACTTTTAGGCAGGTTACCATTTCAAATTAACTCCTTTGACTAAGAAGATTTTGAATGAAATTTGAAATATAAAGTGATAAGCTTTCCTTAGAAAGTATCTAGAGGATGAAATTCACGTAAGAGTTTTCTTTTTGCACTTTTAGATTCAGCTTATAGTTCTTGTATTCTTACTCTCTTGTATATGTCTTTCATACACACATTTTTTTTTGTCAATAGGAGATTTTATAAAGTGGTATAAGATTTCCTTAGAAAGTTTAGTTAATTTTTTTTTTTCCGTAGAAAGTATTTAAGGGATGAAAAATTTATGTTTCTTAATGATCGTTGAAGATTCTGAACGTTGATAGGTTACAGATTTCTTGTTGAACTTGATATTGTTTTTCTCGTTTGATCGATATATCCTTAGTTGGTACTTTCTAGATCAGTTGGATCCAATTTGAATTTCTTCTTTTCGCATAGGTAATGATGAATATAGTAAATCGTTGAAGAAGCTTTGTTCAATGAGAGCATTGTTAGAAATGCATTCTACAAGTTATTTATTGAATATCATCTTTAATTGAGAGTTTCAAACTTGTATTAGTATCCAAGCATTCACATTACCTTATCTCTTGGAAAGTATTTTTTATAAGAATTGTTCCTATTTGTAAACTCTCCCATGTTGAGAGTTGTGAGGTGTTGTAGTTGAACAAAATAAAATATTCCTAATAGTGAGTCTAGAGCAAACCATACACAGAGCTTGCAGAGAATACATGGATCCTGATTTGATTAGGCTTTGAAAGAATACATGGATCCTTAGCCAGATTTAATTATAGTGGATTAAACCCTTTGTGAGCAAAGGTGAAATTTCTCATACGTGAGGATACTAGAAGTAGCTTCCACGTTGTGAAGTTTGTTCATTAAAAATAATTGTATTATATAATATCTCTTCTCTTTTTACTTTAATTGGTCTTCATATTTGTATTAAAGTTGTCTTTATCAAATAATATTCTAAAGCAAAAAGGAAAGTTTTTAAGCATTTGAAAGAAAATTGAAAGATTGAAAGATTAAACATCAAGTAATAAAACTTTGAACTATTGTAGTGTGAATTAAAAAATTAGTATGCGGGGGTCCCACATAAAATAGAACACACACATTAGTAGTGTTTAAAGTTAAACTGTGGTATTTAATTTTAAATACCTTATAATGATAAAAATAATAGTAATTATTATTTTTTATTCATGAATATTACTTCTTATAATTTTAGCTTATGTTGGTTCTGATAAGATAGAGAATCCAAGTGAGTTTCCTATCTTTCCTTCATTCATATCCAATTAGTTTTTTTTTTCTTTTTGAGCTTATCAGATTAGTTTGTTACTTGAGCTGATCTGTGGGTTGCTAATTTTTAAGTTTACTTAATTCTTAAGTTTCTCCAGATTAATTACAAACTTTCCCTATAAAAGGAGAGCTCACCTAATTCAAAAATTACACCAAAGAGTTCTATTGAGTTGTGGAAAACTCTTTCTCTCTTCTCCCTCCAACTTATGTTAACGAGTTATTCTTCTCTCGTCTCCTTTTTCTGTCCCTTCGGAATTAAGAGTGTTCTTAAGATCTTATTCTTTATTCGGTATAATGTCCCTTCAGAATTAAGAACATAATCCCTTCGATAATATATGTCCATTCGGAATAAATAGTACTTTTAAGATTATAGTCCATTTTTGAAATAATAATGTCTCGTCGGAATTAAAAATAATCCTAATGGTATATAAATATTCTTTCGATATTTTTCTGCTCTTGGAGAAGTTAAAAGGTCAGAATGGTGGTATCACCATATTTGAGTGGTCGTAGTACAATATTGAATTTTTGGAGAATTTAATCATAAAGATTCCTAATTTTTTAAACTAAGGGTTCATAAAATTAAGAATTTAATCAAGAAAACGGTCGTCAACATATTTGGATTCATTCGAAAGGCAAAGAGAACTCTAAAACTCAAACATAAACAATTTTCTATCATAAATCCAAATATATCCCAACAAATCAAACACATAAATTTAGCAACATAAAAGAACATAAATTTAACATGAATTCATTAAAAGATCATGAAAACAATAAAAAAACAAAACCCTACGATGAAATCTCTCTCCAGGTTCGCCTCACTATGTCTCCTTGTCTCTTCTCTCCGCAACTCTAGTTTCCTTTGATCTCTGATAAGTGCCTAAAAGTTGTTATCTTTTGATACATTTTAGGGCACTTATGATTACTTGTTTTACAAGTTACCTTAGGATTAGAGCATATTTGTGTTAAAAATGCAATATTTGTGATCCTAAGCTTACCCCATGTTATTATGCAGGAAATACATGCTTGGACCTGATTGATGCAAAGAAATGAAGTTTTTGTTGATGCCATCGCTACAAGCGCAGAAGCCATCGCTAGTAGCGAGGATAGGCAGGGATTTCCATGAAGCCATCGCTTGAAGCGCAGAATCCATCGCTAGAAGCGAGCCTAGGCAGGGATTTACAAGAGTTCATCGCTTCAAGCGATGAACTGGACGCTAGAAGCGAGCCTAGGCAGGGAATTTCAAAGATCCATCGCTTGTAGCGACAGACCTTGTCGCTACAGCGACCAGAGGGCGGTTTAATGCTTGGTGATGACGTGGAGCTCTCCCATTTGCCAGTTGACTTCCTCGCTACAAGCGACAGGCTGGTCGCTTGTAGCGAGCGTGCAAATTCTCAGCATATAAATATGTTTGAAGCTCATTTTTTCACATAGATAGTTTTTTATCAGATTTTTCATCTTCCAGAGCTAAAAATATTTGTTTTCTAAGAGAGAGAATATGCATAGAAGGAGGTAAACTTCAAATAGCAAAAGGATTTGGATTGAAGAATACATTAAGAAGCTTTGAGAAATCAAGCCTTAACATATCTTCATCTTCCTTTCTTGTTTTGCAATAGTTATCATGACAATGATCAACTAATCTCCTTTGTTGGGATTAATAGGTAATCAATCACTCTATGTTGTAAACTTTTGATTATTAAATATATGATTCTAGCATTTTTATATACCATTGAATTTCTTCTTGCTTTTCACTCTTATATTTGATTTAAATGATATTGGAAAATACTTTTGAATCTAGGTTTAGAATGATGTTCTATCAAGATAAGAAATTCTAGAAATGGGATTTGGTTTTGATAATTACATTAAAGTATTGGATCGTAAAGCTTTCGAATCGTTTAATAGATTGAGAAATCATCGATTGAACGATATGATCGATCTCACGATGTCATTTGGGAAATCAATGACGTTGTTGAGCAATACGTAATAATGTCATATATAAGAAAAAGCTAGAATCCGTATTTACAATCAATCGAATATAAACGATGTTTGATTGATGAACGTTAATCCGAACACCTTTTATGTCCTATTACTCTACTATTTATTTATTATGTTTTTAAATATTGAGTAGTGTAGTAAAGAAAAAGGTTAAACCCTAACTTAAGACGATAATCGACGTTGAACGGTTTATGATATCACATTAATCCCTGTGGAACGATATAAAAATTATACTTGCATCTGCGCAGTTAACAATCTCTAATCTTCTTTGTTTGTTGTGAAACTATTTTTCTAATGTTCTCATCTATTTATAATCACCAGCTAAGTTTGTTACTTACTTAATCTTTGACAGACTTACTATCTGCACCCCCATATGTCAATATAATTAAAACTCTACTCAACTTACTTTTCACACCTCCTTTTTACCCAGCTTTACGAATGCACTCCTAATTGCACCATATTTTCTTATTCTCATTAAAACATTATTTTCTTCTTAATTCTTATTTTCTCTCGTCTTTTAACAAGTCAACCAACTTATCTATTTATCATTATCTTTTTCTAAATAAGTACAAACAATTAAATAAATAAAATCACACAAACCAAAAACTAATAATAGTAATAATAATAATTATAATAATAATAATAATAATAATAATAATAATAATAATAATAATATCTAATAATAATTACTAATAACTTAGATTAAAAATCGGGGTGTCACAGATAGTCAGCCTTGCACAATTTTGGGTAATGCCACGAAACGTCTTAAAGAGAGCGACCTGATCGTGACTCAGCCTAGTAACAACTTCGGTAGATATTCTCTATCAAAAACTGAATTTAAAAATTCAAATACAACAATTTGAAAATCCAAAAATCAACAGAAATAAGTAGTATCGCAGCTGCATCAAAGTTATATTTTTCGGTATATGATTTATCTTTCCTACTCTGGGTGCAATTGTATTAGAGGTTTTTTTTAATTTTTTTTGGAGAAAATAAAATTATAACTCATAACGATGACACTAGTAATATTTTCTAACCGACCATTATGAAATTTAAATTATCTTTTAAAATCATAAAATCATGGATTTACCATTGAATGAACACCTCATGGACCTAATATGTTTTGTACAATGCTAGTTTGAAATTTAAATTGCTTTACCTTTGAATATTATTTAAGGAACCGTATATTTTGTACTAATATAATATATTCATAATATTATATTTAGTTAATAAAAAAATTTAAATGATCTTGTCAAAAAAATAAAATAAATGATATTACATTTTTTAACTATAGGTTTAATGAACAATTTTATCAAAAAGTTGACTTTTCAAGGGCGGCTTTGAAATTCTCATTCATATATAAAGGAATTTGAGGCTAGTTTTTATTATTGTCTTCGGATAAAGAAAATAAATATTATTTATATAAAAAATAAACATAAAACATTAATTAGTTTATTTTAATATATTAATTAATAATTAGATTTTATATCCTTATAAAAAAATAATTGAATTTTATAATATTACTATAATTAATGAGTTTGAAATTTTTAATAAATATAATTATGAATTTTATGATGTTTGTTTTTATTTAATATGAAAAAATTGAATAGTTTATTTAATTATTCTCATTAAAATCTAGCTAGATAATGAACAATGTCTACATCGTTCAATGATCGATCCAATTTTAATCATCTTAAAATTCACCCTCACTCCTTTGAAAAATATCTAATTACACTATTCTTCTCTTTTTTTATTACAATGTATACACTTCTTCCTTAAAATATATATATGTTACTTCCTCCATTCGTTTTTAAGTGTCATTTTGCAATAGTAACACCAAATTAGAAAAGTGTATTTTGCACATTTTTTTCCTATTATACCCTTATTTTAATCCACCAATAAATTTCTATTTTTTGCACACACTTTCTCTTTCCAATAAATTTATTGTGTTGTATTTCTTTCATAACAAAGAATTGTTAGTTACTCTCTTTTTCTTCAACAAGTTCTTATTTTTATAACACACTTTATCTCTCTCATAACAAACAATTATCAATAATCTAAATATTATATTGTACACATATTATTTAATAAATGTAAAGAAAAATTTAACTTTCCTCCATGGCCTTTAATCAAAATTGGTTTCAACAAATACTAGATTCACACTGTGTAACATAGATTTGAATGTTGAAGACAACTAAAAATAAACTTTGTTTAAAAATAACAAACTTTAGTTTTCTAAATAGATAGCATTAATTAGTTTTGAAAAAGATAAAGTAATTGAGAAAGGGTATACGTGAGATATCATACCCTTAAAATATCAAAACGATAGTCAAATAGGAACACTAAATTTGCAGTCAAACAACACTTAAAAAAGAATGGAGGGAGTATACAATTTATGCTATATTAATATACTAAAAAAATTATACGTATTATTTGTATATTTTTTCTTCAAAATATTTGTAACATATTTTAAACAATAATATATATTATTGAAATAAAAGATAAAAATTAATGTCCCTGTGAGCTTAGTTTTTTTTTTGGTGAATACATACATTCAAGCCTGTGAGCTTAGTTTAATAGAACAAAAACAATTTAAAACTAATTTAAAACAAAATATATCTATTATTTTAGAAAAATTACTATTAAACCATTAAAAAACAATTTAAAACTGACTTTATGTTCTAAAATTTAAAAATGAATGTCCCTATGAGCTCATCATAATTTCGAACAATCTAAAATAATTAATGCCATTTGTGTTTTTATAAAATAATAACTATTAAATATAAAACTAAATTTTTAACTTTACCATATTTAAATTACAAAAAGATATTTATGAATATAATGACAACTTAGAAAAATACTTCAAGTATATGAAATAAGGAATTAATGATGTACAAAATAATATTTTTGAAAAATAGTGTTAAAATTTTTTTTGAAAAATAAATAAATGTCACTTTTAATAATTTTTAATGTATTTTATAAATCAATAGTATATGAATAAACATTTATTAATATATATCTACAATGTCTAGTAAAAATATTAAAATTTATAGTGAAATAAATTTAATATTTATAATACATTAAAATTTATATAAAGAATATAATGCGTATTTAATATTATATTTTTAAAACAGTATAATGTATCTCAAATTTGTCTATTTAAGCAAACAACTAGAGTAATAAGAAAAACATAACAAAAAGCATTTTCACAACTTCCATTTTGTCTTCTGATCCTCACTACCATGGCTAGAAATAAGGTGAAACTAGCTTACATAACAGGTGACTCGAAGAGGAGGATAACATTCAGAAAGAGGAAAAATGGTTAGATTTAGCCTCTCTTTAATTTCAATGAAGCATGGATTATCTTTGTATATCATGCATATAGCTTTTTTCCTAGAATCAACACACGTTAACAATTTTTTTATATTTTTTAAAATTATAATTTATAGTTGTGAAAATTCGTGATTTAGATTTCATTTAGTAAATTTGAAATTTTACCATCGATTACATATTGTTTATGGATATATTTTTTTTTAATAGGAATTATGAAGAAGATTGATGAAATTAGCACCCTATGTGGAGTAGAAGCATGTGCAATAATTTCTGAGCAAAACAACCCCCAAGTAGAGGTTTGGCCATCAGATTCAGGGGTTAGAAGTGTGATATCTAGGTTTAGGAGTTTGCCTGGATATGAACAAAGTAAAAAGATGGTGGATCAGGAGGTCTTCTTGAGGCAAAGCATTGGGAAAGTCTACGAGCAGTTGAAGAAGCAAAGGGAGGAAACCAGAAAGAAGGAAATGACCAATATCATTGATCATTATATTCATACCATAGAATTTAATGGAAATTCAATGAGCAAATATGATCTTAATGATTTTTCATCTTTTATTGATGAGAATTTGAAGGAGGTTGATCGGAAGATGAAAGAAATAATAATCAAAGATCAAGAGGAGGTTGGAAATGGGGTGGGATTATGAATAGGACTAAGGAGCATGAAAATGCTGGTTATAAATGATTGTTTTTCTCTTTTGTTGTATAATATGGAGTCTCTTCTCCATTATCATTTTGTTTTACTGTCTTTTCCTTTTTGTTTGAAAGTTTGTCTTTATGCATGTTTGTTTCAAATATGTAGACTTTGTTTTTTAAGTTATGTTTACTTTTAAACTATTGATGATAATCAATGGAATAAATAGAGACTTTGTTTTGTGATCTCCAAATGATTGGTATAAGAGTTCATTTATGCAAGCACATACACTTGACTCAAACCCACATGAAAATTTCTCCTCCGGCACACAGTGTTTCTTCACAGGCACCTCAAGTTGACCAAAATGGCTCCAACAACAATTAACTACCGTTCATTTCGAAACTGCATTTAATTTTCATTCCAGACTTGTCTTATACAGTAACACATAAACATAACTCATGGTAATTAATTACAATTTAACTCATTAAATTTGCTTACCATCTCTTATACAAAACATGTTTATAATTATGGCTTGATTCTTGTTAGAATCATGACCCATGCCCATAGCATACAAAACATGTTTTTACTTACAAACAAGAATATCACCCTTGACGACCATGATTATATCTTTTTTAATCACACACACACATTTGGAAAAATCTTCTAAAAGAGTACCGAAAAATAGAGATAATAAGTACAAGAAGAACTCTATTCAATCGATAACAAAACAAATGGACCCCCAATAGAAACAAGAGCGAAAATGAAAACAACACTAAAAATTCATCTTAACCTCCTATCAGGATCAGTCAACCTCAGCCGAAAGGGGGGAAGACTATGAATAGAACTCCAAAGACAACCATTCCATAGACAAATACTACACGTGACACTATCGGTGCCAACACATAATGGGACTTGTGATTACTCATGCCTCAATGGCATCACTCAAGATTAGAAGAGGCTAAGACTGTTTCGTCTTCTTTTAGCAGGAAGAGCCAAAACTTGATTACTAGCTCTTCCTAGCAATACTATTTAGACATGGGACGCGCTTGAAGAAAAAAATTCTTGGAGCGTTTGTTTGCAGTCACCAAATTCATGGAAAGTCGTGCTAAAATCACTCATTTTGAGCATGATGATGCAAAGTCTTTGCACGACACTTGAGAGAGTTTTCTACTGTTACTAAAATGGTGTCTTGGCCATGGTATAGATGAGCTTAACCAAATGAAAATCTCCACACAAAGGTGAAGGTGAGAAAAACACACAAGAAGGGCGGGGGGGGGGGGGGGGGGGGGGGGTTGAATTGTGTGGGCAGTTTTTCCTTTCTCTCAAAACTTATGTTAAGTTCAGAATCAGGTTCTGAACCTTTTTCAAAGAGTTTATGCAGCGGATTAAAAAGTAAAGAGATAGGGAAAGAAAGAGACACAAAGTTTTTATACTAGTTCCTTCCACAAGTTGGAAGTAGTCTAGTCCCCCTGTCACTTACAGGAGATTTAACTATAATCAAACTGATTACAATTGCTCAAAGCACAAAGCTAAGAGACTTTAATGCTCAAACACCTAGTAAGAGACTTCTAATGGTCAAGAGACTTCCAATGCTCAATACACAAAGTAAAGAGACTTCTCAGCTCAAAGCACAAACCTAAGAGACTTCTAATTGCTCAGAACACAAAGTAATGAGACTTCAGGATGCTCAGCACGCAGACTGAGACTTTGGTTCAAACTGATTTACAAAGAAAGAAGTTTGAGTTGAACACTTGATCAAATATCAGAGGTGTTCACTTAATACAACTCAGGTATAAGACTCTAACTTTAAGAAATTCTAAGATGAAAAACTTAGTAAGAATTTCTAAGTTTTTGTGACTTTCAAATATTGACAACAAAACAGAGCACGAATAATAGTCTTTTGTTTCAAGAGTCTTAGCGATTTTCTTCTTCAAATATTTACCCTTTTATAGAGGAAAAGATAGCTGTTGATAATTGCCAAAAATCCAGCAAAGAGCCGTTGCAAATTGTAGAAGCTAGGCAGCTGAAAATGTGTGCTGAACTGCAGAACAGAGCACGCATTTTTTGAATAAACTTTCCTTAAAAGCTGGGGAATGTTTTGGCCAAGGAGACAACTGTTCCATTGGAGTTGTTCTGACACTGCAGGCATTAAATGCTGACAGAGACAGTTGCTTTTCCTTCCAGGTCAGACTTCAGAAGCTTCTTCAGACACTGTTCATCAGAAGCAGGTCTTCAGACTCACCCTTCAGAAGCACTGTTCATTAGACGCTCCCTTCAGACGTTGACTTTTGTTGACCTTCAGACTCAGCCTTCAAACGTTGACTTCTGTTGACCTTCAGACTCAACCTTCAGACGTTGACTTCTGTTGACCTTCAGACTCAACCTTCAGAAGCACCCTTCAGACGCAGTCTTCAGACTCTGCCTTCAGAAGCACCCTTCAGATGCAGTCTTCAGGCTCAGCCTTCAGAAGCTGCTTCAGACTTGCAACAAAGGCTTCAATGCTTTCTTTCTTGCTCTTAGCTTGTTCTTCCATAACCATTATTAATTACCAACATTAAGAACATGGTTCTGCACACTTAGAACAAAGCATTAGCAATACCAATTTTCTTTTTAACACTTTGTTATCATCAAAACCCAAAAGAGAGTTGTTCATACACATTTTGTTCCAACAATCTCCCCCTTTTTGATGATGACAAACATAAGTATTAATAGAAAATTGTTGTTAATTTAATTAACAAGTTGACTGCAGGGTGTGAGGTTTGCAAGCTCCCCCTGAGTCTGATCCAGGTTAATTAAATTCAGATTAAATCAAAACAGATGAGAATTTCAGAATTGTTGTAAAGTTTAATTAACAAGCTGACTTCAGGATGAGGTTTGCAAGCTCCCCCGTAGTCTGATAATCCTCAAGGTGAGGTTTGCAAGCTCCCCTTGATTCTTATCCATGTTAATTAACTTTAACTTAAAACAATAAACTGAAATTTTCACTCAGAATTATAAATAACAAGCTGACTTTAGGTTATGAGGTTTGTAAGCTCTCCCCCTAAGTCTGATAATCAACAGGATGAGTTTTGTAAGCTCCCTGAGTCTTATCCAAGTTATTTAAATTCATTTCAAATCAATAAAGAGTAATTTATCTCACAAAAATTAATTCAGAGGCTAAGAGACTAAAAATAGTTCTCATAAGTTAATTTTAATAAGAAATCAACTTATGTTCTGAGCTCAGGAGCCTTAACACCTTTTACTCCTCTTCATAAGTTAATTAACTGACAGAAATTAACTTATATTTTTGAGCTCAGGAGCCTTAATACTTGTTTACATTTCTCCCCCTTTTGTCATCAACAAAAAGAAAATTTCAAAATTTTAAGAGAGTTTGAAAATGTAACGCCCCGGATTTACTTGGAATTATTTTCAGTTATTTTAATTGATGATTCGACGTATGTGTGATGTCTTGTTGTGTTTGTGATGTTCTTGGTGTTTTGGTGCCTTGTTAGAGGGTAGTGACCTTAGATTATAAGGAATATGAGTTTGAGCGAATTAGATCCTTAGAAGGCATAACCCAAATGTGAGAAATATTGATATTTATTAGTATATTGGTGGTTGGGTTTATTTAATTGAATAAAGAAAAATTATAGTATTTAATTAAATAATAGTGTTAATAATTTAATTGGATTATTAGTAAATTAAACTAATTAATTAGAATTATAAAATAAGAAAGGGCATTTGTGGCATTTAGGATTTAGGGGTATGTTATGATGAGAAGAGGAATAAAAACATAACAGATCGTGAAAACAAAATTGGGAGAAAACCAAAGAGCGAAGAACGAAGCTGAGGCAAGAGAGACCGGAAGGGATTCTACGGGAAGCGATCAATAGAGTTTAGAACCGGAAAACCTAAGGTAAGGGTGGGGTTCTTACATTCTAAGGGATTGCATAATGATGGGGTATGGTAGACTCTAGGTATATGTGATTGTATGGATTTTGATCCTTTTGTTCAATTCATGAGGTCTGTGATTTTGATGATGAAATTGGCATGATACATGCTGTTGTTGTGCATTATAATTGTGGTTTGTGATGTATGTTGATGTGTGTGATTCCATGAATTCGTATTCTGTGATAAATGGCTTTTGGGATGATTTGGGATGGGTTGAAATTGGGTATGAATTATGTTGAGTTGTTGTTGTTGATTGTGATGATTTTGAATGAATGAGAAGTTTGAATAATATAAGTTGCTTTTCCTGAGTTTTCTTATCTCTGCCCCGAATTTTGAAATAAAAACTGGTATTGATCGGTACAGAATTGGTCTTAGGTGTAAACACAAAAGTTGTAGGTATGGATGTTAGTTTTCTAATGCCGTTGGTCTGACGTCAAAACGATTTATAGAACTTGAGTTATGGTCAAATTACTGCACGTAGGTCACAGTGAATTTTTATGGACTTTCTGCACAACTTTTCCGAATTTGAAACGAAAACTGGTATTGATCGGTACAGAATTGACCTTGGGTGTAAACATGAAGGTTTTAGATAATTTTGTTAGCTTTCCAGTGGCTTTGGTTTGACGTGAAAATGACTTTTAGTTTTTGAGTTATTATGAAAATACTCCAAGGAGGTCTTAGTGAAATTGTACGGTGACAGCATTCTCTGTTTCATGTTTTTGCGTCTTTTTCACACGTCTCTGTTTTAAATTGGTCTTTGGTATAAACATGAAAGTTGTTGATAATTGTGAATTTGAATGACAGTGACAGTGATGTGGTTTATGTATGATGCTTGCATGTGTTTTGTTGTTTCATTTTAGAAGTCTCATTCATTGCATCTTGTAACGATGGCCTGAAATTATGGTAAAGCGACGTAGCCTTGTTTGGCAAAGTGACGTGGGGCTCCGGCCTGACATGCCCTATTTGGCATTATTTTGCGACGTTTGGTACCACATGCATATAGGTGAAGTCGGGTCTCATTGCATTATGTGTCGATGATAAATTGTTATAACCGTGACGTGTGGCGATGTTCATGATGTGCTTGATGTGATGATGTTTGAATATTGGTGATGATGATTGTTTATGAAAATGATGTATGAACATGAATAAGATGATTGGTGAGATAATGAAGTATGATCCTGTGCTTATGTTTTTACTTGCTCATTATTATGCTTTCGTTTAGATTGTTTGATATCTCACCCTTTTGTTTTTGTTGGTCCATTGTCTTTATATTGACAATGTGCAGATAACTCGAAGTAGCTTGCTGTGACGCTTAGACGAGGAGTACCTAGTGGTATATAGAATTGGGGTCGTGATGCTCTGATATTATGTAACACTGGGAATACGTTTGTCTTATGTTTTTGGGAGTTAACTTTATAAACTCCAATGCTGATTTTTATTAAAGTATTCACTTTATGTTGAGCTTTGAATTATGACGAATGTTTCGGCTTTTATGCCATAGTGCTGATTATGAGTTGATATTATAATTATTTTCCGCTGCTAATAAAGAGATTTTCAGACATGATGTTGTTATCTTGAGGAGCCTGTTTGTTAATAAGTATGTTTTATGTTTTCATGATTTTGTGACATCCCGTTATTTGTTAAATACTCTGATATATTATGTGCTTATTCGCGCGGGGAAATCGGGGTGTTACAATTGGTATCAGAGCAGGTCGGTCCATCCGGCCAGGTTGTCGAGTCTTTAGTTTAGTGACAGTTGAGTACTGTCCTTAGACATTGTTAATCAATTATTTGATGTTTTGTGAACACAGAAGATGGTTAGAGTTGTTGAAAGACTACGATTTTAGCTTGAATTACCATCCTGGTAAAGCTAATGTTGTAGCCGATGCTTTAAGTTGAAAAACTTTGCATATGTCAGCAATGATGGTTAAAGAGTTAGAGTTGATCGAGCAGTTCAGAGACATGAATTTGGTTTGCGAAGTAAAACCCCAGAGTGTGATGCTAGGGATGTTGACAATTAACAGTGATTTCTTGGATGATATCAAGGAAGCTCAGAAGATGGATGTGAAACTAGTAGATTTGATGGTTGGTGAAAATCAACCCGAAGGTAGTGATTTTAAGTTAGATATGCACGGTGTGTTGAGGTTCCGCGATCGAATTTGTATTCCTGATAATGCAGAGATGAAGAAGATGATTTTAGAAGAAGGTCACAGAAGCAATTTAAGTATTCATCCGGGAGCTACTAAAATGTATCAAGACTTAAAGAAGATATTTTGGTGGCCAAAAATGAAGCAAGATGTTGCGCGGTTTGTGTATGCATGCTTGACGTGCCAAAAGTCGAAAGTAGAACATCAGAGGCCAACAGGCTTGATGCAACCGTTAGATGTTCCGGAGTGGAAATGGGATAGTATATCTATGGATTTTGTGACAGGATTACCGAACACTCCGAGGGGGCATGATGCTATTTGGGTAATTATTGATAGACTGACGAAGTCGGCTCATTTTATTCCGATCAATATTAGTTTTCCTGTATCAAAGTTAGCAGAGATTTATATTCGCGAGATTGTGAAGTTGCACGGAGTCCCGTCGAGCATTGTTTCGGATAGAGATCCGAGGTTTACTTCAGATTTTTGGAAAAGTCTACAAGAGGCATTAGGTTCTAAGTTGAAGTTGAGTTCGGCATATCACCCACAAACTGATGGACAGACGGAGAGGACCATTCAGTCGTTGGAAGACTTGCTGAGGGCGTGTGTTCTCGAACAAAGCGGAACGTGGGACAGTTTTCTACCACTGATCGAGTTCACTTATAACAATAGTTTCCATGCTAGTATTGGTATGGCACCTTTCGAGGCATTGTATGGTCGGAGGTGCAGAACGCCGTTGTGTTGGCATGAATCTGGTGAAAGAGTTGTGTTGGGACCAGAGATTGTACGAGAAACTACTGAGAAGGTGAAATTAATTCGTGATAAGATGAAGGCTTCGCAGAGTAGGCAAAAGAGTTACCATGATAAGCGGAGGAGAGATCTTAAGTTTCAAGCAGGAGACCATGTATTCTTGAGAGTATCACCAGTGACAGGTGTAGGTCGTGCCTTGAAGTCGAAGAAGCTTACTTCTAAGTTTATTGGACCATACCAGATTTCTGAGAGGGTTGGGAATGCTGCGTATAGGGTGGCCTTACCACCGAACCTATCAAATTTGCATGATGTGTTTCACGTGTCGCAACTCCGGAAGTATGTTTCAGATCCATCTCATGTAATTCATATGGATGACGTGCAAGTGCGGGACAATCTAACCATTGAGACTGTGCCTGTACGAATTGAGGATCGGGAAATGAAGAAGTTAAGGGGCAAGGAGATTCCTTTAGTGAAAGTGGTTTGGGACGGAGCTGCCGGAGAAAGTGCAACATGGGAGTTAGAGAGCAAGATGCGAGATTCTTATCCGATGCTGTTTGAGTCAGGTAATTTTCGAGGACGAAAATATTCAAGTGGGGGAGAGTTGTAACGCCCCGGATTTACTTGGAATTATTTTCAGTTATTTTAATTGATGATTCGACGTATGTGTGATGTCTTGTTGTGTTTGTGATGTTCTTGGTGTTTTGGTGCCTTGTTAGAGGGTAGTGACCTTAGATTATAAGGAATATGAGTTTGAGCGAATTAGATCCTTAGAAGGCATAACCCAAATGTGAGAAATATTGATATTTATTAGTATATTGGTGGTTGGGTTTATTTAATTGAATAAAGAAAAATTATAGTATTTAATTAAATAATAATGTTAATAATTTAATTGGATTATTAGTAAATTAAACTAATTAATTAGAATTATAAAATAAGAAAGGGCATTTGTGGCATTTAGGATTTAGGGGTATGTTATGATGAGAAGAGGAATAAAAACATAACAGATCGTGAAAACAAAATTGGGAGAAAACCAAAGAGCGAAGAACGAAGCTGAGGCAAGAGAGACCGGAAGGGATTCTACGGGAAGCGATCAATAGAGTTTAGAACCGGAAAACCTAAGGTAAGGGTGGGGTTCTTACATTCTAAGGGATTGCATAATGATGGGGTATGGTAGACTCTAGGTATATGTGATTGTATGGATTTTGATCCTTTTGTTCAATTCATGAGGTCTGTGATTTTGATGATGAAATTGGCATGATACATGCTGTTGTTGTGCATTATAATTGTGGTTTGTGATGTATGTTGATGTGTGTGATTCCATGAATTCGTATTCTGTGATAAATGGCTTTTGGGATGATTTGGGATGGATTGAAATTGGGTATGAATTATGTTGAGTTGTTGTTGTTGATTGTGATGATTTTGAATGAATGAGAAGTTTGAATAATATAAGTTGCTTTTCCAGAGTTTTCTTATCTCTGCCCCGAATTTTGAAATAAAAACTGGTATTGATCGGTACAGAATTGGTCTTAGGTGTAAACACAAAAGTTGTAGGTATGGATGTTAGTTTTCTAATGCCGTTGGTCTGACGTCAAAACGATTTATAGAACTTGAGTTATGGTCAAATTACTGCACGTAGGTCACAGTGAATTTTTATGGACTTTCTGCACAACTTTTCCGAATTTGAAACGAAAACTGGTATTGATCGGTACAGAATTGACCTTGGGTGTAAACATGAAGGTTTTAGATAATTTTGTTAGCTTTCCAGTGGCTTTGGTTTGACGTGAAAATGACTTTTAGTTTTTGAGTTATGATGAAAATACTCCAAGGAGGTCTTAGTGAAATTGTACGGTGACAGCATTCTCTGTTTCATGTTTTTGCGTCTTTTTCACACGTCTCTGTTTTAAATTGGTCTTTGGTATAAACATGAAAGTTGTTGATAATTGTGAATTTGAATGACAGTGACAGTGATGTGGTTTATGTATGATGCTTGCATGTGTTTTGTTGTTTCATTTTAGAAGTCTCATTCATTGCATCTTGTAACGATGGCCTGAAATTATGGTAAAGCGACGTAGCCTTGTTTGGCAAAGTGACGTGGGGCTCCGGCCTGACATGCCCTATTTGGCATTATTTTGCGACGTTTGGTACCACATGCATATAGGTGAAGTCGGGTCTCATTGCATTATGTGTCGATGATAAATTGTTATAACCGTGACGTGTGGCGATGTTCATGATGTGCTTGATGTGATGATGTTTGAATATTGGTGATGATGATTGTTTATGAAAATGATGTATGAACATGAATAAGATGATTGGTGAGATAATGAAGTATGATCCTGTGCTTATGTTTTTACTTGCTCATTATTATGCTTTCGTTTAGATTGTTTGATATCTCACCCTTTTGTTTTTGTTGGTCCATTGTCTTTATATTGACAATGTGCAGATAACTCGAAGTAGCTTGCTGTGACGCTTAGACGAGGAGTACCTAGTGGTATATAGAATTGGGGTCGTGATGCTCTGATATTATGTAACACTGGAATACGTTTGTCTTATGTTTTTGGGAGTTAACTTTATAAACTCCAATGCTGATTTTTATTAAAGTATTCACTTTATGTTGAGCTTTGAATTATGACGAATGTTTCGGCTTTTATGCCATAGTGCTGATTATGAGTTGATATTATAATTATTTTCCGCTGCTAATAAAGAGATTTTCAGACATGATGTTGTTATCTTGAGGAGCCTGTTTGTTAATAAGTATGTTTTATGTTTTCATGATTTTGTGACATCCCGTTATTTGTTAAATACTCTGATATATTATGTGCTTATTCGCGCGGGGAAATCGGGGTGTTACAGAAAACTGTGAGATAAAAATGCAATCATATAGGTAATCAAGCAGCAAAGATAAGCATCAGAGCAAGCTTGATCATACATGAAGTATATAACATTGCATTTAAAAATCAGAGAATGCTGATCAGACACAAACTGTTCAGAATTGTTCAGTACCACTTAACTGGTTTTAGAAAACTGAAAACAAATCATTTTGTTCAGCGCATTTTTGTTCAGTACATTCTGTTTAGTATCACTGAACTATTTTAGACAAAATTTTTCAGATCATATACCAACTGAAGGTTTTAGCACAACTGAACGCTTTTTAGAAAAACTGAAAATCAGAGCATTTAGCTTAGTGCTTCTGAACTCTTTCAGACATAACTGTTCAGGGTTTTTAAATAAGGATCTGAAAAACTGAACATGTCTGATACCAAAGTGAGACTTGTATTTTCAAAAAGGCTTTGTTTAATAAACCAGTTTGTAAATTTTTTTTTTGTAAAAACTGAACAAGTTTGATATCAATTTGAGCATTTATGATGAAAAAAAATGTGTCTGTGTTTAAAACATTTCAGAACTGAAAAACAGAAAAACACATTTGCATATTGATGACTTTGGGAGGGACAAAGTATAACTTTCAAAGCTTAATTCATCATTGCCCATAGTTATAACTTACCAGATTCTGACCAAAAGTTAGATAACTAAGCAGATTTAGAAGTCAGAAATCCAGGTTCTGAAGCTCAGACTCTGAAGTTTTTCAGGGCTTAACTTTCTTCAGACTCTCAAAATGAGTGACTGATAAGTCTTAGCTTCTGATGAACTCAGAATCTCAGTTTTCATTCAGAGTCAAGCATATTTTTCAAGAGATAAAGTGCATGTTCAGATTCTTTTTGATAAAGTTAAATCTGTCTTCTGTGAGGGGTTTTGTAAATATGTCAGCCCATTGATGATCAGTATCAATGAACTGAATATCCAGAACTCCCTTCTGAACATAATCTCTTATAAAATGATGTTTAATTTCTATATGCTTGGCTCTAGAATGCAGAATTGGATTTTTAGACAGACAGATTGCAGCAATATTATCACAATAAATAGGAATGCTATCTGCATGAATCTGATAGTCCTCCAACTGATGTTTCATCCAGAGCAGTTGTGTGCTACAACTTGCAGCTGAGATGTATTCTGCTTCTGCTGTTGACAAAGCAATAGTTGCTTGTCTCTTGCTGGCCCAGGATATCAGATTCTCACCCAGAAATTGACAATTTCCACTGGTGAATTTTCTTTCAATCCTGTCCCCAGCATAGTCAGCATGACAGAATCCAACTAGCTTATAATCTAAGGATTTCTTATACAGAAGTCCCAGATTAGTTGTTCCTCTCAGATACCTGAAGATTCTCTTGACAGCAGTCATATGAGATTCTCTAGGATCTGACTGGAATCTAGCACACAGACATACACTAAATAAAATATCTGGCCTAGAAGCAGTTAAGTATAACAGAGAACCTATCATACCTCTATAGAGCTTCTGATCTACTTTTGAGCCATTGTCCTCTTTGCTTAAGGTGCAGGTAGGATGCATTGGTGTTGTCATCAGCTTACAATCATCAAGCTGGAACTTCTTCAGAAGCTCCTTTGTGTATTTGGACTGATGAACATACACACCATCTTTGCATTGGTTGATTTGAATTCCAAGAAAGAATTTCAATTCTCCCATCATGCTCATTTCAAGTTCATCCTGCATTAACTTTGAAAATTCTTTGCAAAGAGAGGCATTAGTAGAACCAAATATGATATCATCAACATAAATTTGTACAATTAAGATGTCTTTCTTAAGTGTTTTTCTAAAGAGTGTATTGTCAACTTGACCTCTTACAAAATCATTTTTAAGTAAGAAATTACTTAGTCTTTCATACCAAGCTCTAAATGCTTGTTTCATACCATATAAAGATTTCTTAAGTTTAAAAACAAAATCTGGATGTTTTACATCTTCAAAACCAGGAGGCTGTTTAACATAAACTTCTTCAGAAATAACTCCATTTAAAAAAAGCACTCTTAACATCCATTTGATATAAGATGATATCATGATTAACATCATAGGAAAGAAGTAACCTGATTGCTTCCAGTCTTGCAACTGGAGCAAATGTCTTAGTGTAGTCTATTCCTTCCTGCTGACTGTAGCCTTGAGCAACCAGTCTTGCCTTGTTTCTGATCACTTCTCCTTGTTCATTAAGCTTGTTTCTGAACACCCATTTTGTTCCAATAATGTTCTTATGATCAGGTTTTGCAACTAGATCCCAGACATCATTCCTTTGAAACTGGTTCAGTTCTTCCTGCATAGCTACAATCCATCCATCATCTGCAAGTTCTTCATCAGCTGTTGTGGGCTCAATCATTGATAAAAGTCCAATCATAGACTCATTCTGACAGAATGCTGATCTTGTTTTCCTTGGACTGTTCTTATTCCCAATGATCAGCTCCTCAGGATGTGAAGACTTGTACTTAAATGAGGTTCTGGGTGGATTAGCTTCTGAAGAATCACCAGGTGCTTGTTCAGAACCATTTTGACCTTGATTAGCCTCAGGAGGAGTGTCAACATCTGAGAGTTTCTCAGTTTCTTCAGGATTGTCAGCTTCTGAACTTTCTTCAGACTTTGAACTCTGTTCAGGTTCTAAAGGTTCTTCTGAGAGTCTGAAATCTACAAAACTCTCAACCAGCTCTGGTATTTCATTACTAGGCTTCTTATCATCAAATCTTATGTGTATTGTTTCTTCAACAACATGTGTTTCAGAATTATACACCCTGTATGCTTTAGATCTCTCTGAGTATCCTAAAAAGGTACCCTTTTGAGCCTTAGCATCAAATTTCTTTAGGTAGATCTTATTATTCAGAATGTAACAAGTACAACCAAACTGATGAAAATAAGAAATGCTTGGTTTTCTTCCTTTAAAAAGTTCATATGCTGTTTTATTCAGAATAGGTCTGATATAGATCCTGTTCTGAATATAACATGCTGTGTTAACAGCTTCTGCCCAAAAGTACTTTGCAATTTTGGATTCATGGATCATGGTTCTGGCCATTTCTTGCAAAGATCTGTTCTTTCTCTCTACAACCCCATTTTGTTGTGGAGTTCTAGGAGATGAGAACTCATGGAGAATTTCATGATCTTCACAAAAATTTTCAAAAGGTTCATTTTCAAATTCCCCACCATGATCACTTCTGACTTTTAAAATTTTCAAGTCAGTTTCATTTTGTACTTGTTTGCAGAATTCATTAAACACATCATATGTTTCATTTTTAGTTCTAAGGAATTTAACCCAAGTCCATCTACTGTAATCATCAACAATTACAAGCCCATACTTCTTCCCATTGATTGAAGCTGTTCCAACAGGACCAAACAAATCAATGTGAAGCAGTTCTAAAGGTCTTGAGGTGGAAACAATGTTCTTCGATTTAAAAGATGTTTTAGAAAATTTTCCTGTTTGGCATGCTCCACACAGAGCATCTGAGTGATAGTTAATGTTTGGCAGGCCTCTGACCAGTTGCAACTTGCTAAGCTTAGAGATGAGTCTCCAGTTAGCATGTCCCAACCTTTTGTGCCATACCCATTTCTCATCACTCACAGACAGAACGCAAACTACCTTTTGTTCAACCAATTCTGAAAAATTGATTTTATAAACATTGTTTTTTTGCTATTTCCTTTGAACACAACAGATTTATCCTTGTTGTTGATTACAGTACATATGTTCTTATTAAACAGGACTTCATAATTACTGTCACATAATTGACTTATGCTAAGTAAATTATGTCTAAGTCCATCTACCAACCAAACATCATCAATGGACAGAGAAGAATTACCTATCTTACCAGTACCAATGATCCTTCCTTTCTGATTTCCTCCAAACCCCACAGTTCCTCCTTCTTTCATGCTCAGGGTTTGGAACATAGACTTGTCTCCTGTCATATGACACGAGCATCCACTGTCCAGGTACCAAGACCTTTCCTTTTCTTTGGATGACAAGCATATCTGCAACAGAAATTATCTCAGACTTAGGTGCCCAGATTTTCATGGGTCCTTTATGGTTAGTCCTGAAAGGTTTAATCTTTTGTTGCACCTTATGTCTGGAGTTATAGAATTCAGACTTGTTCAGATATCTTGGATATGAATCCTTGAATTTTGAATAAGTCTTAGTTTCAGAAACTGAGTTCTTCAGAACCTGAGTTCTTAATGGTTTTGACTCAGATTTCTTCAGAACCTGAGACTTGAAAGTCTTTGGTTCTGAGTTGTTTAGAGTCTGAGCCATTGAGCACTTTGGTTCTGATATCTTCAGAACTCTAGTTTTGCTAGCTCATGACACAAGGCTAACTTCAGTTTGACCTTTCTTAAAACAACCAGAAACAAATGACAGTTTGGCTTTCTTTTGCTTGCTTTGCCTGACATTCTGAGATTGAAAATGTTTTGTATATACTGGTTTAGTAGTTTTTGAAGTTTTCATAAACCCAGTCTTAGTAAAATTTGAGTTTGAATTCTTCAGACTCTGAGACTTACTAGTTTCAAGTTCTGAACTCTTCAGACTCTGAACATTTTCAGGTTTAGAGTCTGATTTTCTCATACTCTTAGGCTTAGGACCTTTTGATTTAGACTTTGGCAAAGTTTTAACATCTGCCTTCATCTTTCCCTTAATTTCAGAAGCTTTAGAGTCTGAGCAGTTCAGAACTTCAGTTTCTGCAGTCTCAGTTTCTGCTAAATTCAGTTTCTCAGAACTGTCAGAAGCAGGCACAAAGCACACCTCAGTGCCTTTCAAAATATTTTTCAGAACAAGGTGATATTTTTGATTCATTTGAAATATTGAATGAATCACTTTTAAAACCAATACCTTCACCTTTGTTTCTGTAAATATTATAAATCATAGAAGCAACCTTACTTCTATTGATTCCAGTTAAAATAAAGTCCCGAAGAGCAATTTCATGTTCATTTGGAATTTCTTCAGGTTTCTTATGAGACACATCTCTGAGTTCTCTAACTTCTTCATCAATCTCAATGATTTGATTCTGAAGTTTGAGATTCTCTTCATTTAGCAAGTTATGTTTATTTTTCAAAGATTTTAGTTCACCTAACTTGCTTTTGAGATGGTTCATAAGATCTTTAACTGTTTCAATCAGTTCAGATCTTGTAAGTTCAGAGTATACCTCATCTTCATCATCAGAGTCTGAACATGATTCAGCATTAGAAAATGCTGTTGCCATTAAAGCTAGATTTGCTTCCTCTTCATCATCAGACTCAGAATCATTGTCCAGATCATCCCATGTTGCCATGAGACTCTTCTTAAGTTTGTTTCTGAAGTTGCTAGACTTAGAGCTGGTCTTCTTTGATTTTTCTTTTGACTTGTCCTTCTGAAGTTCAGGACAATCAGCAATAAAATGACCAGTCTTCTTGCAATTGTAGCAGCCCTTATGATCTTCCCTCTTTGAACCATATCCTTTAAAGTTGCTGCTTCTGTTAGAGAATTTCTTCTTTCTATTCATTAAGTACTGAATTCTTTTGGAAAGCATTGCAAGCTCTTCAGCATCTGAATCTTCTTCAGAATTTCCCTCAAGAAATTCTTCTTCAGATTCAATAGCTTTTAGAGCTTTAACAGACTTTCTTTTGGATTTCAGTGCTATTGATTTAGGCTCTCTAACAGAATCATCTTCACTAAGTCCCAGTTCATGCACCTTGAGGGAGCTTATAAGATCTTCAATACTTAGAGTATTTAGATCCTTAGCTTCCTCAATAGCAGTTACTTTGGGTCTCCATTTAGATGGCAGACTTCTTAGAATTTTGTTCACATGATCAGCAGTGGTATAACTTTTCTTCAGAATCTGAAGTCCAGAAACCAGAGTTTGAAATCTTGAGAACATAGTCTCAATATTTTCATCCTCTTTCATTCTGAACAGTTCATATTGCTGAACAAGAATATTAGCCTTTGCTTCTCTAACTTTTTTGTTACCTTCATAGTTAGAGCAGAGAGATTTGAAGATGGCTTTGGCTGTAGATTTATCACTCAGCTTGTGATACTCCATGTGAGGTAGAGAATCCACAATGATACCTCTGACATTGTGGTGCTTTCTATATATCTTCCTCTCAGCATCACTTAAGCCTCTTCTGTTGACAGCTACACCTTCTTCATCAACTGGAATAGAGATTCCATCTTCTATTATATCCCACAAAGAATCATCAATACCAATGATGTGGCTGTACATCTTGCTTTTCAACCATGAGAACTTTTCTGGATCACCAGTAAACATTGGGGGTTTATTGTGTGATCTAGATTTTCTTTCCTCAGTACCATAGTCATATGATACAGAAGTACCAGTACCTCTTTGATTTCTGGGAGTAGGTGGAGGTGAACTATCAGATGACATGTTTTTCTCAGGATCTCACTAACTCACTGTTAAGTGATTTAATATCAGAACCGGAGCTCTGATACCAACTGAAGGTGAGAAAAACACACAAGAAGGGGGGGGGGGGGGGTTGAATTGTGTGGCCAGTTTTTCCTTTCTCTCAAAACTTATGTTAAGTTCAGAATCAAGTTCTGAACCTTTTTCAAAGAGTTTATGCAGCGGATTAAAAAGTAAAGAGATAGGGAAAGAAAGAGACACAAAGTTTTTATACTAGTTCCTTCCACAAGTTGGAAGTAGTTTAGTCCCCCTGTCACTTACAGGAGATTTAACTATAATCAAACTGATTACAATTGCTCAAAGCACAAAGCTAAGAGACTTCAATGCTCAAACACCTAGTAAGAGACTTCTAATGCTCAAGACGCTAAGTCAAGAGACTTCCAATGCTTAATACACAAAGTAAAGAGACTTCCCTGCTCAAATCACAAAGCTAAGAGACTTCTAATTGCTCAGAACACAAAGTAATGAGACTTCAGGATGCTCAGCACGCAGACTGAGACTTTGGTTCAATCTGATTTACAAAGAAAGAAGTTTGAGTTGAACACTTGATCAAATATCAGAGGTGTTCACTTAATACAACTCAGGTATAAGACTCTAACCTTAAGAAATTCTAAGATGAAAAACTTAGTAAGAATTTCTAAGAGTTTTTGTGACTTTCAAATATTGACAGCAAAACAGAGCACGAATATTAGTCTTTTGTTTCAAGAGTCTTAGCGATTTTCTTCTTCAAATCTTCACCCTTTTATAGAGGAAAAGTTAGCTGTTGAGAATTGCCAGAAATCCAGCAAAGAGCCGTTGCAAATTGCAGAAGCTAGGCAGCTGAAAATGTGTGCTGAACTGCAGAACAGAGCACACATTTTTTGAATAAACTTTCCTTAAAAGCTGGGGAATGTTTTGGCCATGGAGACAACTGTTCCATTGGAGTTGTTCTGACACTGCAGGCATTAAATGCTGACAGAGACAATTGCTTTTCCTTCCAGGTCAGACTTCAGAAGCTTCTTCAGACACTGTTCATCAGAAGCAGGTCTTCAGACTCACCCTACAGAAGCACTGTTCATCAGACGCTCCCTTCAGACGTTGACTTTTGTTGACTTTCAGACTCAGCCTTCAGACGTTGACTTCTGTTGACCTTCAGACTCAACCTTCAGACGTTGACTTCTGCTGACCTTCAGACTCAACCTTCAGAAGCACCCTTCAGACACAGTCTTCAGACTCTGCCTTCAGAAGCACCCTTCAGACGCAGTCTTCAGACTCAGCCTTCAGAAGCTGCTTTAGACCGAGTTTTGCTTCAGACTTGCAACAAAGGCTTCAATACTTTCTTTCTTGCTCTTAGCTTGTTCTTCCATAACCATTATTAATAACCAACATTAAGAACATGGTTTTGCACACTTAGAACAAAGAATTAGCAATACCAATTTTCTTTTTAACACTTTGTTATCATTAAAACCCAAAAGAGATTTGTTCATACACATTTTGTTCCAACAAAAGGTTGAGAGCGCAAATAAGAATGTTTTTGGATGCTTAAGTTGAGAACACCATGAAGACAAAGTCAGATACCGAGGTTAGAGATTTAGAAGAAAATATGGTGCAAAACAAGGTTTATACCGTTATTTATAAGGGTGCAAAAACGAAGCGAGTTTTAGAGCTGGATGCCCATAGCTCTCTTATGGTTATCCACAACCTCATGTCTTCCCAATTCGTTGCTCTCGCCAAGAAGTCAGTAGCTTCTTGCTCCAAGTCCACACAAACAGAAGTATGGAAGTGTAATGATGGGAAAGAGAACAAGGAAGGCATTGTTGAAGATACAACTGAGGAAGCCAACTACATGGTGATTATCAAAGAGACAACCCATTTTCTAACACCTGCAATAATGCAAGAAAAAATCATTATAATATGAAGTGGAGCAACAACTTTCTTAATCAAACACAAGCACCTTCACCCAACTAGCAACAAAGGAAACCCTCTAACTACAAGAAGTTTAAGATTAAGTGGAAAAGAGTAATATACATTTACTACTTAAGGGTGAAATTTTATGAATAGAGGAGGTTGGAAATGGGGTAGGATTATGAATAGGAATAAGGAGCAGGAAAATGTTGGTTATGAATGATTTTTTTTTTCTCTTTTGTTGTATAATATGGAGCCTCTTCTCCATTATCATTTGGTTTTACTGTCTTTTCCTTTTTGTTTGAAACCAACAGAAGGACTCTAGTTAAACGATAACAAATGGAAAAGACCCCCAATAGAAACAATAGCGAAAACGAAAAAAACATTAAAAAATCATCTAACCTCCTTTCAAGATCACCCAACCTCAGCCGAAAGGGATTAAGACTATGAACACAACCCCCAAAGACAACAAACCTATAGACAAATACTACACATGCCACTATCATGGCCAACACATAATGGAACTTGCGATTAATCCTACCCCAATGGCATCACTCAAGATTAGAAGAGGCTAAGACTGTTTCTTCTTCCTTTAGCAGGAAGAGAAAAAATTGATTACTAGCTCTTCCTAGCAGTACTATCTAGACATGGGACGAGCTTGAGGAAAAATTCTTGGAGCGTTTGTTTGCAGTCACCAAGTTCATGGAAAATCGTATTAAATCACTAATTTTGAGCATGCTGATGCAGAGTCTTTGCATGACACATGAGAGAGTTTTTTATTGTTACTAAAATGGTGTCCTGACAATGGTATATATGAGCTCAACCAAATGCAAATCTCCACTCAAAAGTTGAGAGCCCAAATAAGAATGTTGTTGGATGCTTCAGCTGGGAACACTATGAAGACAAAGTAAGATACCGAGGTCAGATATTTAGAAGAAAATATGGTGCAAAACAAGGTTTATACAGCTATGATAAGTGATACGAATCCGCAAGCATACAGTTCTATCGAGTAGTAAAAGAATATCGTTCCATAGAGAGTTAAAGTAATTACCGATTTTGTTTTTAATAATGATTAGCTTAAAAGATTAAGTTTAAAAGTTCAATAATTTCTTGATTTTAAATTCAAATATTATAACGAAGCCTTAGGATTGTAGTTAGATCTTAATGATAAATACTAAACAATTCCATGTCTATATCTCTGTTTTATGTTAAATCCATTTCTAAAGACAAGATTCTCTTTTATATTTCATGTTTCCTTTCAGAATACATGAATGTATCTCAATGATAATCAAGCATAATATTGAGACCCTTTAAGTGAAAATCTCATTTTGTCTCAAGACTCACAAAACTATTCTCATGGTTTGTTCATATTGTCTAATCTCATTTGTTCTAATATCAATCTTCACCTTCCGGTACTTCGATTGATATTTGATATAAGGATTAAAAACTATGAGATTAGATTAGAAAATGAATTGTAATAAAACAGAGTCTAGACTTGGTTTGAATAGGATTAGATCATTAGACCATTCCAATAATCCATAGTATAGACAAGTCTACTCACACATGTTCATTGTAGACAAAAGATATATATATTTAAAAGAATAGAATATAAAGAGCAAGAAAGTAAAATTCAAGAATGTAAATTGCAGAAAATTAGAACAAGTGTAGAATTTTTTATTTTTCTCAAGTACAATTACATGCCTTCCAAGATGATTACAATATCTGTTAAGAGCCCTATTTATAGCCTAGAACCTCAAACAAGGCATTAAACTCCAATTACAAGGCAATAATGGGCAATTTGCAAGAGTTTCAAGCATTAAAAATTGACTGCATAACGCGCACGGTCATGCCAAAGGGGCGCACGACCGTGCCTAGCTTCCAAAACGTCAAAACTGGGCATCTGAAGGGGCTCAAGATCGTGCCACTAGGGCGCACGGTCGTGCGTGATTATTCTGCCTACCCTGGCACGATTTGGACTTTAAAGGCGCACGACCTATACAAAGTGTGGCAAGACCGTGCCACCTAAAAATGCTTTAGAACTTGATTTTTCTTCTCTTGCATGGCTTTTCACCCATGTTTTTGATCCAAGTTACTTGTCCTTCATTTTTTTGACCTTGAAAACAAAATAAACACTTTGAAGTAAAATAGTTCTAAAACGAGACTTAAAACACAATAATTTTTTTTTTTAAATTGGAAACTAAAAATGCTATAAACTACAACTTATCAAATTCCCCCATGCTTGAATCTTTGCTTGTCCTCAAGGAAAAGTCAAAGAACATCAGCAACACAATTTAGTAAAGACATATTCAAACAAAAATTTATGTCATTTTTATTTTATATTTCAAGGCTTTGTTCTCAGGGTACACTTATCACAACCTATCGCTTTTCATGAATCACATCAACCCAACAACTTTTTTAAGTGAGTGTATGTGTAGTCTAGCTTTTTATTGCTTCGGTGTAAAAGGCATTATGAGGAAAAGAGTTCTAACCTTAGTGGTAAACATATGAACAAAATTTCACATTCATTTCATATAACCTAGGTGTGAATTTTTCTTGGTCACTTGGTGTTAACTTTTTTATGGGAAACTGCAGAAGCACTTTTTATTAGAGAAAGACATTGTTCTCTTGACACAACGCCTTTCACTTTTATTTTTTTTAAATACTACTAAAACTTGTTGCTACAACGCCTTTCACTTGACACAAACATAGATTCAAACAAGAGGAATTAAAAACACAACATTAAAAACACTAAAAGACACTAGACACTAAAAGAACTAAGAACTATCCCCCCATGCTTAAACCAAGCATTGTCCCTAAGGATTCAAAAAGATAAAATAACACAAAAAGGGGAAGAAAGCTCACAAGATTACTGTGGACTGGGTGGAGGATATTAATTGGATGTGAAAGTGCTGCATCATAAGTGCGAGCATTTGTCCTTGCCTTTGTTGCTCGATACCTTGCCTTTGTTGTTCAGCACCTTGCCTTTGCACCTCAGCCTCTATCCTTGCATACCGATCTTGTCCAACTTGCATTCCTTGGATTGGTGGTTGTTCCTCCTGCTCATCACCAAATTTCTCATTCTGGACAGGCTGTTCTTGAGGCACCTGTGGAGCTATATCAGAGTAAAGCCAGTTTTCTGCAATTCTTGTGTTAGTTCTTGCTAGATTAGGCAACAAAATTGATTGCCGCTTGCCAACCAACAAAGGATAAATTTCCTTTCTGCCATCTGCAACCTTAATCATAAACATATGAACACAAGTATCAAGGTCAATTTCATGATTCCCTTGAATTGGTGGTAACTCCACACTATCCACTCCAAACCTCTTAGCAATGTAAGTTATCACACCCCCCACCACAATTTTACCACTAAGTTGCTCCGCTACAAAAGCCAGATGGCTTAGAAGGTAGTAGCCTGTGTTTACAAGGCATCCATTCACCATAGCCCACAACATGAAAAGTTCATCGGACCTCACCGTTCCCGTTTCACCCATAACAAAAATAGTGCAGGCCATAACTCTATGGATGTAGCGAAAAACAGGGTTTTGGATCATACTAGCCTTAGCAGTTCTAGCTTCATAATGCGCCCGCCCAGTTATTTGTGACCAAAATTGCTTGAGACTCAAATTTCTCAAGTGGCCCAACAAGTGGCCTCTTCCTCAAAATCCCCCGAAATTTTTCTGGGTCAGCCTGAAACCAACCCTAACGTCCAAATGAATGCTATCACCCTTAGGAATATTAGACAATTAGAGGAACCCTAGGTAAAAAGCACGACCAATGAGGGCGAGAAAGTGAGTAAGGAACAACAAAGTGAGGAAGCCGAGGTTGAAACCTAAAAACCTAAAGCACCGCCACCATATAAGCCAAAGATACCATTCCCCTAAAGATTTGCCAAGTCTAAGTTAGATAAAAAATTTAGGAAGTTTGTAGAAATGCTGAAAAAACTCTACCGTTCTCGGTTGCACTATCTCAAATGCCCTCATATGAAAAGTTTTTGAAGGAAATTTTATCAAATAAAAGAAAAATTGTAGAGGATCAAACATTGAATCTTACGGAAGAATGTAGTGCAATAATCCAAAACAAATTGTCACCCAAACTTAAAGATCCGGGAAGTTTTTCCATCCCTTGTGTAATAGGAGCCGAAACCATAGAGAAAGCTATGTGTGACATGGGAGCTAGTGTGAGTTTGATGTCATTGTCCCTATATGAAAGGTTAGGAATAGGATAGCTAAAGCTAGTCAAAATGACCTTGAAATTAGCGGACCGCTCCATTAAGTACCCAACCGTAATTATTGAGGATATCCCAGTCAAAGTGGGAGGGATTTATATCCCAGCTGATTTTGTTGTGATGGAATTGGAAGAAGACTTTCAAGTACCAATTCTTTTGGGAAGGCCTTTCCTTGCTACCTCAGGGGCCATAATTGATGTCAAACATGGTAAGTTTGCGTTTAATGTTGGTGAAGAAAAAGTTGAATTTGAGTTTGCTAATCTTATGAAGGGTCACTCCACTCAGGACTCTTGTTGCATGATAGATGTGATTAACCGTTGTGTGAAAGAGTGTTTTTTAGCATCACCTACACACGATGGTTTAGAAGTATGTTTGGTGAACAATGCAGGTACAATGTTGGTTGGAGATGCCCAAGACTATGCTAAATTATTGGATGAAAATCCTCCCATAAAAGACTTGGGTATTGAAGACTTGGCCGAGGAAAAATCTAATCCTCTTCCAAATGAAGCACCAAAGGTGGAATTGAAGCGCCTTCCACCAAATTTGAGGTATGAATTTCTGGGCTTAGACTCTACTTATCCTGTTATTGTCAATGCAAAATTGAATGAGGGTGAAACAGAAAAATTTCTTAATATTCTCAAGAAATATCCCAAAGCCATATGATACTACTTGAAGAGGACTATAAACCCTCCATTGAGCATCAAAGGAGATTGAATCCTAAGAAGAAAGAAGTTGTGAAAAAAGAGGTCTTAAAACTCCTAGATGTTGGGGTTATTTATTCAATTTCTGATAGTAAATGGGTTGGTCCGGTTCAAGTAGTACCTAAAAAGGGTGGTCTTACAGTTATTTAAAATGAGAAAAATGAATCCATTGCTACTAGAACTGTCACGGGTTGGAGAATGTGTATCGATTATAGGATGCTTAACAAGGCAACCCGTAAAGATAACTTCTCACTCCCTTTTATTGATCAAATGCTAGAAAGGTTGGTCAAGCATTTACATTTTTGCTAGTTGGATGGTTATTCTGGATTCTTCCAAATACCTATTCATCCTAATGACCAAGAAAAAACAACTTTTACTTGTTCTTTTGGCACTTATGCCTATAGAAGGATATCTTTTGGTCTTTGCAATGCTCCAGCTACTTTTCAAAGATGCATGATGTCAATTTTTTCTGATTTTGTTGAAAATATTATGGAAGTTTTTATGGATGATTTCTCTGTGCATGAATCAAGTTTTGATAACTGTTTGACTAACCTAGAAAAATTCCTAGAAAGGCGTGAGAAAGTGAACCTTGTTTTGAATTGGGAAAAATGTCACTTTATGGTGAGGGAATACTAGGACACTTAGTCTCTGAATGAGGTATTGAGGTTGATAAAGCAAAAATTGAAATCATTGAAAAAATGCTACCTCCTACCTCGGTCAAGGAAGTATGAAGTTTCCTAGGTCATGCGAGTTTTTACCATCGGTTTATAAAATTTTTTTTCATGATTACTAAGCCACTAACAAGCTTGCTCCTTAAGGATGCAGCTTTTGTTTTTGACGATTTGTGTGATGCACAAGTTGTGATTAAACTTTTCAAAAAAGTCATTTTTCCAAGGTTTCGGGTGCCAAGGGTTGTAATTAGTGATGGATGGTCTGATTTCATCTCTAAACATTTTGAAAAGCTCTTACAAAAGTTTGGAGTGAGACACAAAGTTGCAACACCTTACCACCCAAAACAAGTGGCCAAATTGAGGTTTCAAACAGAGAGATAAAATCAATCTTAAAAAAAACTGCTTCAACTTCTAGAAAAGATTGGTCAATTAAGCTTGATGAAAATCCCGGGGTAACACCACAATCCTATAAAGAAATAAAAAGTACTTGAGAGAAATCAAAAGTTCTACACTTGTTCTAAGCTTTTCTTGTTCTAATTTTTTGCAATTTACATTCTTGCATTTTACTTTCTTGCTCTTTATATTCTATGCTTTTAAATATATATCTTTTGTCTACAATGAACATGTGTGAGTAGACTTGTCTGGTCTTAGGATTGTTTGAATGGTCTAATGATCTAATCCTATTCAAACTAAGTCTAGACTCAATTTTTTTTTACAATTCGTTTTCTAATCTAATGTCATAGTTTTTAATTCTTATATCAAATATAAAACGCAGTCCAGTAAGCCCAAAGAGCACAAGGCTTATTGGGCAATAAAAACTCTCAACTTGGACATGAAATTGGTTGGGGAGAAAAGAAAACTTCAGTTGAGTGAGTTGGAGGAACTTAGGATGAACGCTTATGAGAATGACAGGATTTACAAAGAAAGAACTAAAAATTGGCATGACAAGCGTATCATCCGAAGGGATTTCATAAGTGGTGATCTTGTAATACTCTTCAACTCTAGATTGAAGTTTTTTCCTGGAATATTGAGGTCAAGATGGTTCGGTCCGTTTCAAGTCCGCAAGGTTTATCCTTTTGGGAAGATTGAAATTTGAGCTGAAAAGACCGGGCCATTCAAGGTGAATGGTCAAAGGTTAAAGGTCTATAATGCGGGTTAAAACATTGAAATGTGAGCCACTTTGGTTCTTAACAATCCCGCTTGAAGGAAAAGTTCCTCTTGATCGTCAAGCTAGTGATGTTAAAAGAGCGTTGCGTGGGAGGCAACCCACGAGTTTATGTCGTTTGTTTGTTTTGATTTTGTAGGATAGGGGAAGAATAAAATGTCCAAAATGTTCAAAAGACACATGTTTTGAGTATGGGGAAGTTTTGATTCATGACCACTTGCCAGGAAATTCCAGAAAGTGCCGGAAAAATGAAAAAAAATCAGCAACATGCCTGCCCAGAAAGCCACGCACGACCGTGCCAAGAAAGCGCACGACCGTGCGCATGAAAAACACAAAAAATGGCCTCCCTACTAGAAAGTTTGGCACGGCCGTGCCAACATCACGCACGACCGTGCGCATGTCCAGGCAAAATCACACCAGCAGCACAGCAACTTCATGCACAACCGCGCCAACCACACGCACGATTGTGCGTAGCCTTCAGCAAAAATCATAAAATCTGATTTTTTTTTCACCCTTTCCCCTCATTCTCATCTATTCAAACACAATCCTCTTCATCTTCTCAAAACCCAAACTTCCCAAACTACTCAAATCTCCATCAAAACTCCACAAATTAACACCAAACACAACCAAAATCATCCCATTACAACATCCTCTACACAATCCAACCATCAAAATACAAAATCACACATCTCCCACAAAAATTTCCCAAATTCGTATAAACCAAATCCCTAACCCCAAAACCTCAAAAAAAATATATTCACAAATCCACACCCATACACAAAAATTCATCCTAAACCTTAAATTTCATCATCAAAACAACCTTTCCCAACAAAAATCCATCCAAAAACCAAACTTTTTAACCAACCCTTTCTTTTTTGGTCAACAAAAAGTCAAACTTCAAAAATGGCTTATAAAAAGGGGGTGGTGATGTTGCTGGCACTTCTGGAGGCAAGAAGAAGAATGGCAAGACTAATGAGCTAGGAATTGTTTTAAAAAATACGGCACAAAGGGATAGGTACAATAAACTTGTCAATAGAGGAATTGTAGTGAGCAAGTATCCCGATAAAACTGGTGCTTTAAGGGTATAAGGAATAAGAGAAAATGAATACACACTGCTTGGTAATATAGGCTGGTTAGAATTGTTAGGACAGAAACACTACCTATGAAAGCCTCACCCTAGAATTACTAAGTTCTATGTGTTTTACTAAGGATAGAACCAATGTGAACAGCCCAAACCACACCATTTCGTTTAGTTTGATTAACGAAGAGTTTAACATGTCACTTGCTGAATTTTGTGACAATATGGGTTTCACAAGTGCGGGACTCATTCATGACTCTCGTAACCCGGAGACTAGGCCTGAGAATTTTGATCCCCGACAGCGGTGCCAAAAACTTGATACGAATCCGCAAGCGTATGGTTCTATCGAGTAGTAAAAGAATATTGTTCCACAGAGAGTTAAAGTAATTACTGATTTTGTTTTTAATGATAATTAGCTAAAAAGATTAAGTTTAAAAGTTCAATAGTTTCTTGATTTTAAATTCAGATATTATAAAGAAGCCTTAGGATTGTGGTTAGATCTTAATGATAAATACTAAAAAACTCCATCTATATCTTATGTTAAATCCATTTCTAAAGACAAGATTCTCTTTTATATTTCATGTTTCTTTTCAGAATACATGAATGTATCTCAATGATAATCAAGCCTATTCTCATGGTTGATTATTTTTGAGACCCTTTAAGTGCAAATCTCATTTTGTCTCAAGACTCACAAATCTATTCTCATGTTTTCTTCATCTTGTCTAATCTCATTTGTTCTAATATAAATATTCACCTTTCAGTGTTCGATTGATTTTTGATATTTGATATAAGGATTCAAAACTATGACATTAGATTAGAAAACGAATTGTAATAAAATAGAGTCAAGACTTGGTTTGAATAGGATTAGATCATTAGACCATTCCAACAATCCCAAGACTAGATAAGTGTATATATATAAGTATAGAATATAAAGAGCAAGAAAGTAAAATGCAAGAATGTAAATTGCAGAAAATTAGAACAAGAAAGGCTTAGAATAAGTGTATAACTTTTGATTTCTCTCAAGTACAATTACAAGCCTTCCAAGATGATTACAATCGTTATTAAGAGCCCTATTTATAGTCTAGAACCTCAAACAAGGCATTAAACTTAGATTACAAGGCAATAATGGGCAGTTTCCAAGAGTTTCAAGCATTAAAAATTGACTGCATAACGCGCATCGTCGCGCCAAAGGGGCGCAAAACCGTGTCTATCTTCCAAAACGTCAATACTGGGCATTTGAATGGGCGCACGACCGTGCCACTGGGGCACACGACCGTTCCACTGGGGCGCACGGTCGTGCGTGATTATTCTGCCTACGCTGGCACGATCTGGACTTTAAGGGCGCACGACCTAGTACAAAGTGTGGCACGACCGTGCCACCTAAAAATGCCTTAGAACTTGATCTTTCTTCTCTTGCTTGGCACTTCATCCACGCTTTTGATCAAGTTACTTGTCCTTCATTATTTTGACCTTGAAAACAAAACAAACACTTTGAAGTAAAATAGTTCTATAACGAGACTTAAAACACACTAATTTTTATTGAAATTGGAAACTAAAATTGCTATAAACTACAACTTATCAATAAGGGTGCAAAAACGAAGGGAGTTTTAGAGCTGGATACCCACAACGCTCTTATGGTCATCCATAACCCCAATTCATGGCACTCACAAAGAAGTCAACAACTTCTTGCTCCAAGTCACCACAAACAGAAGTATGGAATCTAATGATGGGAAAGAGAACAAGGAAGGCATTGTTAAAGATACAACTGAGCAAAGCCATCTACATGGGTGGTTACCAGAGATCAGCAACCCATTTTCTAACACCTACAACAATGCAAGGAAAAATCAATATAATATGAAGTGGAGCAGCAACTTTCTAAATCAAATACAAGCACCTTCACCCAACTAGCAACATAGAAAACCCTCTAACTACGAGAAGTTTAAGATCAAGTGGAAAAGAGTAATATATATTTACTACTTAAGGGTGAATTTTTATTTTAGAATAAAAGGGAAACTGTTTGTAATTTAAGTACATGTTAAACTTGAAGTCATATGAATACTTCACAATAACTTTGTACCGAATAATTATTTTTTAATAAAAAATATAAAATAATTAATGCCATTTGTGTTTTTATAGAATAATAACTATTAAATATAAAACTAAATTTTTAACTTTACCGTATTCAAATTATAAAAAAAAATATCTATGAGTGTAATGACAATTTACAAAAATACTTCAAGTATATAAAGTAAGTAATCAATGATATACAAAATAATTATTAAATAATCTTTTTTTTTAAAATAGTGTTAAATTTTTTATTGAAAAATAAATAAATGTCTCGTTTAATAATTTTTAATGTATTTTTATAAATCAATAGTATATGAATAAACATTTATTAATATATATCTACAATGTCTAGTCAAAATATTAAAATTTATAGTGAAATAAATTTAATATTTATAATATATTAAAATTTATATAAAGAGTATAATGCGTATTTAATATTATATTTTTAAAACAATATAATGTATCTCAATTTTGTCTATTTAAGCATACAACTAGAGTAATAAGAAAAACATAATAGAAAGCATTTTCACAATTTCCATTTTGTCTTTTGATCCTCACTACCATGGCTAGAAGTAAGGTGAAACTAGCATACATAACTGGTGACACGAAGAAGAGGATAACATTCAGAAAGAGGAAAAATTGTTAGATTTAGCATCTCCTTAATTTCAACTAAGCATGTATAGATTATCTTTGTATATCATACATATAGCTTTTTTCCTAGAATCAACGCATGTTATCATTTTTTATATATTATTTAAAATTATAATTTATAGTTGTTAAAATTCGTGATTTAGATTTCATTTCGTAAATTTCAAATTTTACCATCGATTATATATTGTTTATGGATATAGATTTTTTTAATAGGAATTATGAAGAAGATTAATGAAATTAGCACCATATGTGGAGTAGAAGCATGTGCAATAATTTCTGAGCAAAACAACCCTAAAGTAGTGGTTTGGCCATCAGATTCAGGGGTTAGAAGTGTGATATCTAGGTTTAGGAGTTTACCTTGATATGAACAAAGTAAAAAGATGGTGGATCATGAGGTCTTTTTGAGGCAAAGCATTGGGAAAGTCTACGAGCAGTTGAAGAAACAAAGGGAGGAAACCAGAAAGAAGGAAATGACCAATATCATTGATCATTATATTCATACCATAGAATTTAATGGAAATTCAATGAGCAAATATGATCTTAATGATTTTTCATCTTTTATGGATGAGAATTTGAAGGAGGTTGATCGGAAGATGAAAGAAATGATAATCAAAGATCAAGAGGAGGTTGGAAATGGGGTGGGATTATGAATAGGACTAAGCAGCTGGAAAATACTAGTTATGAACGATTTTTTTCTCTCTTTTGTTGTATAATATGGAGTCTCTTCTCCATTATCATTTGGTTTTACTGCCTTTTCCTTTTTGTTTGAAAGTTTGTCTTTGTGCATGTTTGTTTCAAACATGTAGACTTTATTTTAAGTTATGTTTACTTTTAAACTATTGATGATAATCAATGGAATCAATAGATACTTTGTTTTGTGATCTCCAAATGATCGGTATAAGAGTTAATTTACGCAAGCCCATACACTTGACTCAAATCCGCATGAAAATTTCTCTTTAGGCACATAGTGTTTTCTCACAGGCACCTCAAGTTGACCAAAATGCCCCCCAACAACAATTAACTAACGTTCGTTTCCAAACTGCATTTATTTTCGTTCCAAACCTGTCATATACAGTAACACATACACATAACTCATGGTAGTTAATTAAAATTTAACTCATTAAATTTGCTTACCATCTCTAACACATAACATGTTTTATAATTAGGGTTTGATTCTTGTTGGAAACAGGACTCATGGCCGTCGAATAAAAAACATGTTTTTACTTACAAACAAGAATCAAACCATTCACGACAATGATTATATTTTTTTAATGCCACACACACACACACACATATTGGAAAAATCTCTTATAATAGTACCAAAAAAAATAGAGATAATAAGTACAAGAAGAACTCTTGTTAAACGATAACAAAACAAAAGGACCCTTAATAGAAACAAGAGCGAAAATGAAAACAACACTAAAAAATCATCTAACCTCCTATCAGGATCACCCAACCTCAACCAAAAGGGAGTAAGACTATGAACATAACCTCACAGACAACCAACCCATAGACAAATAATACACGTGACACTATCACTGCCAACACATAATGGGACTTACGACTACTCCTGCCCCAATGGCATCACTCAAGATTAGAAGAGGCTAAGACTTTTTCTTCTTCCTTTAGCAGGAAGAGCGAAAAATTGATTACTAGCTCTTCCTGGCGGTACTATTCAGACATGGGACGAGGTTGAGGGAAATTTTTTTTGGAGCGTTTGTTGGTATAAGCCCTAGAGGCCAATAGTTTATGTTAAACTTTTATATGTATCATGACTTTTATTATTGAATAAAATATGGCGTTCTTTATTACACTTGTTATAAGATAAATAAAGTCCCTAGAATAGTTAGTTCATGTGATGGAATATTAAGTGTGACTTAATCATGAGATTACATCAAAGAAAGAACACTATTCTTAAATGTATCCGTAGTCAAGCTTTAATATGAATTGGGATAATATTAAAGCATGCAGACTATTATGTATGTAGACTGATGACCACATCTCATGGGTCATGAATATGAGATATTAAGTCTATACATAGGTATAAGTATTAGGAGTAATATTTATACTGGATTGACCCATCGTGAGAATACTACATAGTATGTTATGAAATCGTCATAAGTTATTCTCACAATGATAATAGTGTATATCACTCTTAGACCTGAAACCACTATGATCCCTAGATGTGGACTCAAGTGTTTTATTGCCATTCAAACGTTGTCTGTAACAAGATGACTATAACGTTGGTTAATGGGCACTTGACGAATCATGCTGAGGGACGTGAGTGTCCTAGATGGGATTTGTCCCTCCTCATAACAGGAGATATATCTTTAGGCCTCTTGATGGAATATGACTGGAAAAATGCATGGCCATGCCGAATTAAGTCAATATGAGATATTGGACTTATTCGTTGTTCAGTATATTTCGGGATCAAGAAATATAAATATTGAGCTAAACAAGGGTGACGTAATGTATGCCTTGTGTTCAATAAAGATATTAGGACAAAGGAGTAATCGTACACATAGATATTATCATGGAAAAGGTTTCGTCAGATCACTTGACATTCTTGTCACTTGTGTAGCAGTGATGTGTTGCTAGATACCGCTCACTGTTTATAATATTAAATATAGGATTTAATATTATTGCCAACGTTACAAGAACCTATAGGGTCACACACAAAAGAACGGTAAAAAGGAGAAATATAAGTAGTACTTATATGATGGGGTACGTTTAGCAATAGGCGCTAATTAGTTAGCGGAAGCTGATGGGCTAATGGGCTTTTGAAGCTCAAGCTGATTTTGTGCAGCAAGGAGTTCTATAAATAGAAGCTCTAGTGCTGAAATCAGCTAATGCTTTTTCGTGTAACCCTAAAGCAAAAACGTGTTCCCACTTCTCTCCCTAACCTCTGATCGCTTGGCTAGCACCGGGAACCAGAGGAAGCCGTTCGTGTGGACGAGTAGAGGCTTTGCTTACTTGCTCAGCTGTGATCAAAGAAACAGTTTCTGCACTAAGAGGTAACAATTCTATCACTGATTCATGTGATATTCGTAATGATCCAAGGAAAGGAAATCAAAATTTTTAAACTTCCGCTGCACTTTATATGTCGATTTCCCTTCAGTGGTATCAGAGCCAATTACGAAACCATGAATCAGATTGTTTTGTTTACTGCTTTATGTTTTAATTGGATTAAACATAATCGAATACAATTAAATAATAAAGATGAATTAAAATTGGCAAGGCATCACGTTTCCGTGCATGGCTTTTCGGTTTGTTTGAAGCTTCGGAACCGTATCAGGTGAAGCATCAATATATCGATTATCCATATCGACGGAGATGTGTTGCTCGATCACATACGCACATAATTGAATCGTATCACTTTTCTGTGCATGGCTTTTCGAATTGTTTGAAGCTTCGGAACCGTTTTCTGGTGAAGCATCAATATTTTCGATTATCCATATCGACAGAAATATGATTGATAAAATTCTGTGTAACAGAAGTATATGTGATATACTCAAGATGATCGTTCACTAATTGAGTCAGATGATATTTGTTCATATTGGATGATTGTAAACTGGAGCTTCGGAACCGTATCAGGTGAAGCATTCTAAGTTCGATCACCATATTGGATAAACAATCAGAGTACTTTGATTGGTGTGATCATACTGTTACAACGGGGTTCATAACGCCGCAAGTGTTGTGCCGTCATGATTAGGGTTACGAAAAGGCTGAAACCTGGTTCAGAATCGTGACACGATTAGAGAATCGTGACACGATTTTGTGCCCAGCAAATCGTTTGCTTCTGCCTATAAAATCGTGACACGATTCCAGAATCGTGACACGATTTTGTGCCCAGCAAATTGTTTGCTTCTGCCTATAAAATTGTGACACGATGCCAGAATCGTGACACGATTTTTACAGCACCAGAATTCAAAGTGAATCGTTCATAATGAATTAGCTTCCGGGGCGCTGGCCCGGAAGCCCCGCAAGGGGCGCTGCCCCCTTGACCCCTGTCCGCTGACCGGGCAGCGGAACCCCCGACTAATCTGCGTAGTGTGATCAATCGCCGAGTTTTAATTTAATTTATTTAATTATGAGGTGTTAATAATAATAAAAGGTGTTTTATTGTTGTTGTGTGAATGATTATGGCCTTAGTCTTATTATTTCTTTTATTTTGGATTTTTGAAATACGGCCTGCGTGTCGTGCCTCTCTCTTGAATTCTATATGTACATTCTCTTCTCATCCAATCCCTCGTATGTAAAACGAGTTTCTTTATATGTAATGTAATTAGAATACAAGGAGGTAATAGGACCATTGACGTTGGATTAGCCCTAGAAGTCCAGCTTGGAGAAGCAAGGTCGTTTCTAGGATTAGTTTAGATTCTTTCATTGGCTTGAGAGAATCATAGCGTTAGGAGGCCATAATCATGTCACTTCTATTTTGTATAATTGTTATGCATGCTTGAATGATTGGAGTGCGAATATATATGATATATAAGCCGTGGTGAGGTGAGATCAAACTAAATAAAATCCTTCAAAGTGATATATTAAGTTTAATGCTTTCCAAAAGAATAACACCCTTCAAGACTAATATCGAATGTGTGGGTTCTGCCTTAGCGAAGCACATGTTCTATGTTTGTAAGTCGCGGTGCGGTAATTTCATTTACCCGATTGTTATTCTATTGGGTCTAACTTAACTAAATTAATTTTAATATGATTAGAATAAATTTAGAAGCAAGAATTGGGAAATATCTATATGATAGATCAGAGTAAGAGTTACTCGCCCAATTGATTTGAAAGTTGTATGAGATACAATTGGAAATGTTCCTACCTAAATAGCTGAGTTTTGGGTGATCAGCCCTAGCTGACTCAAAACAAGGTGAAATAAGGATTTCAACCCGCTAGAAAATCTTCCAACGGGATTTTCTGAATTAAATGTTTTGAAGGTCATTTGATTTGAATAAAATAGTGGGAGCATATTTAATTAAAGGCCAAATTAAATATGTTATTTTCATGATACTTATTTTGTATATTTTAAATTGTAGATGGCAAATAACACTTCAAACAACATTTTGCGATCAATCCTTGAGAAGGATAAGCTGAATGAAACAAATTTTTTAGACTGGCACCGAAACTTGAGGATTGTCCTCACACATGAGAAAAAGCTGTATGTGCTTGATGAACCTGTTCCTGAAGAGGCACCAGCTGCAAATGCTCCCAGGGCTGAAAGAGATGCTTATAGTAGGCATGTCAATGATGCCGTGGAAGTCGCTTGCATCATGCTTGCAACCATGACCTCTGAGCTTCAGAAGCAACACGAGAACATGGCTGCGTTCGATATGATCGAACACCTTAAGACTCTTTATGAAGAGCAAGCTATGCATGAAAGGTATGATGTCTCTAAGGCCCTTTTTGGAACTAAGCTGTCAGAAGGAAGTCCTGTAGGACCTCATGTACTCAAGATGATTGGGTACGTTGAGAACCTCGCGCGATTGGGTTTACCCCTTGAGCAGGAACTTGCTATTGATCTTATCTTGCAATCGTTGCCAGAAAGCTTTAGCCACTTTGTCATGAATTTCCTCATGAATGACATGGACAAAACTCTTCCACAGCTTGCAGCAATGTTAAGAACTGCTGAAAAGAATATGAAGGGAAAGGGTAAGACCATCTTGATGGTTAACAATGGAAAGGTCAAAAAGCATAATAAGAAGCCTAAAAGGTCTAAGGGAAATGGCAAAGGCAAAGCAGTTGCTAAGCCATCAACCAAAGCCTTGAAGCCTACTGGAGGTGTGGCTAAGGAGGGCAAGTGCTTCTACTGCGGTAAGACCGGGCATTGGAAGCGCAACTGCCCAAAATATCTGGAAGACAAAAAGAATGGAACGGTTGCTTCCACTTCTTCAGGTATTTTTGTTATAGAAATTAACATGTCTACTTCTACATCATGGGTATTAGATACTGGATGTGGTTCTCATATTTGTACTGATGTGCAGGGGTTGAGAACGAGTAGAACATTGGCAAAAGGGGAGGTCGATCTACGAGTTGGCAATGGCGCAAAGGTTGCTGCTTTAGCTGTTGGAACTTATGAATTGACTTTACCTAGTGGTCTTTTAATACAGTTAGAGAACTGTTATTTTGTACCTGCAATTAGCAGGAATATTATTTCCGTTTCTTGTTTGGACAAGTCTGGTTTTTGTTTTACAATAAAAGACAAATGTTGTTCTATTTATTTGAATAATATTCACTATGCTAATGCCATTATGAGTAATGGACTTTATATTCTTGATCTTGATATGCCAATCTATAACATAAATACGAAAAAGATAAAACCTAATGAGTTGAATCCAACTTATCTTTGGCATTGTCGTTTAGGCCATATAAACGAAAATCGCATTTCCAAACTCCATAAAGATGGAATTTTGGACTCCTTTGATTTAGAATCATATGAGACATGTCGATCTTGTTTATTGGGAAAGATGACAAAGACCCCATTCACCGGAACAGGTGAAAGGTCTAGTGATCTTTTGGGACTCATACATACTGATGTATGTGGACCACTAAACACACCTGCTAGAGGAGGGTTTTATTACTTCATTACATTCACTGATGATTTTAGTAGATTTGGATATGTGTATCTAATGAAACATAAATCTGAATCATTTACTTTCTTCAAAGAATTTCAAAATGAAGTAGAAAACCAACTTGGCAAGAAAATCAAAATGCTTCGATCTGATCGAGGTGGCGAATATTTGAGCCAAGAGTTTGACGATCATCTAAAGGAGTGTGGGATCTTATCCCAGCTCACACCTCCTGGAACACCACAATGGAATGGTGTTTCCGAAAGGAGAAATCGAACCTTGTTAGACATGGTCCGATCTATGATGAGTCATGCTGATCTTCCAAACTCCTTTTGGGGACACGCCTTATTAACTGCAGCTTACACACTTAACCAAGTTCCATCCAAAGCGATAGAAAAGACACCATATGAGATATGGAGTGGTCGAAAACCCAATGTGAAACATTTAAAGATTTGGGGTTGTGAAGTTTATGTGAAACGACTAATGTCCACTAAACTTGAACAAAGATCTGACAAATGTTTCTTTGTGGGATATCCTAAAGAGACTAAAGGATACTACTTTTACAAACCATCTGAGGGCAAAGTGTTTGTCGCTAGAGATGGAGTATTCCTTGAGAAGGAATTTGTTTCCAAAGAAATTACAAGGAAAAAGGTAGATCTTGAAGAAATTCAAGACCCACAAAGTAGTACGCCAATGGAGGAACAAGAGCAGGATACACAAGCTGTTGTGACAGAAAATCCTACTCCAATAACACAAGAACCACGTAGGTCAAATAGGATACGTCAAGAACCTGAGAGATATGGGTATCTCATATCAGAAGAATGTGACGTATTGCTCATGGATCAAGATGAGCCTATGACTTATCAAGAGGCCATTACTGGTCCTGAATCTGAGAAGTGGCTTGAAGCCATGAAATCTGAAATGGATTCCATGTACACAAATCAAGTTTGGAACTTGGTTGAAGCACCTAAAGGAATTAATCCTATAGGATGCAAGTGGGTTTTCAAAAAGAAAACTGACATGGACGGAAAGGTTAACACCTACAAAGCGCGGTTGGTTGCTAAAGGCTTCAAACAAATTCATGGTGTAGACTATGATGAAACCTTTTCACCAGTGGCAATGATTAAATCCATTCGGATCTTACTTGCTATCGCTGCATACCATGATTATGAAATCTGGCAGATGGATGTCAAGACTGCTTTCCTTAATGGAAATCTCCTTGAGGATGTGTACATGACACAACCTGAAGGATTTGGCATTCCTAATAACATCCAAAAGGTACGCAAATTGCAGCGATCAATCTATGGATTGAAGCAAGCTTCCAGAAGTTGGAATCTTCGTTTTGATGAAACTGTACAACAGTATGGATTCATTAAAAATGAAGATGAACCTTGTGTTTACAAGAAGGTTAGTGGGAGCATAGTCTCATTTCTGGTATTATATGTGGATGACATATTGCTTATCGGAAATGACATCCCTACACTACAAGAAATTAAATCTTGGTTAGGGAAATGCTTTTCTATGAAAGACTTAGGTGAAGCTTCCTACATATTAGGAATCAGGATCTATAGAGATAGATCACAAAGATTGCTTGGCTTAAGTCAGGGTACATACATTGACAAAGTCTTGAGACGTTTCAATATGTATGAGTCCAAGAAAGGACTCGTACCTATGTCATCAGGTATAAGTTTGTCAAAAGCACAATCCCCTTCAACTGTTGAAGAAAGGGATCGAATGATCAATGTTCCATATGCATCCGCAATTGGATCTATCATGTATGCTATGTTATGTACTCGACCAGATGTCTCGTATGCTTTAAGTGCTACGAGCAGATACCAGTCTAATCCAGGTAACAGTCATTGGGTTGCTGTTAAGAACATCCTTAAGTACTTGAGAAGAACTAAGGATACTTTCTTGATCTATGGAGGTCAAGAAGAGCTCTCTGTAATTGGTTACACAGATGCTAGTTTTCAGACAGATCATGATGATTTCAAATCGCAATTTGGATACGTGTTTTGCTTAAATGGCGGTGCTGTTAGCTGGAAAAGTTCAAAGCAGGAAACAGTCGCTGATTCTACAACCGAGGCCGAGTATATTGCTGCATCTAATGCCGCAAAAGAGGCTGTTTGGATCAAGAAATTCATCTCTGATCTTGGTATAGTTCCAAGCATTGTGGATCCCATTGAATTGTTATGTCATAACAATGGAGCAATCGCACAAGCTAAAGAACCTAGATCTCACCAAAGATCCAAACACATACTTAGGCGCTATCATCTCATTCGAGAAATCATCGATAGAGGAGATGTGAAAATATGTAGAGTACCAACATCAGACAATGTTGCTGATCCACTTACTAAAGCTCTAACTCAGCAGAAGCATGATGGTCATACTAGATCTATGGGTATTAGGTCTATGCCTGATTGGCTCTAGTGCTAGTGGGAGATTGTTGGTATAAGCCCTAGAGGCCAATAGTTTATGTTAAACTTTTATATGTATCATGACTTTTATTATTGAATAAAATATGGCGTTCTTTATTACACTTGTTATAAGATAAATAAAGTCCCTAGAATAGTTAGTTCATGTGATGGAATATTAAGTGTGACTTAATCATGAGATTACATCAAAGAAAGAACATTATTCTTAAATGTATCCGTAGTCAAGCTTTAATATGAATTGGGATAATATTAAAGCATGCAGACTATTATGTATGTAGACTGATGACCACATCTCATGGGTCATGAATATGAGATATTAAGTCTATACATAGGTATAAGTATTAGGAGTAATATTTATACTGGATTGACCCATCGTGAGAATACTACATAGTATGTTATGAAATCGTCATAAGTTATTCTCACAATGATAATAGTGTATATCACTCTTAGACCTGAAACCACTATGATCCCTAGATGTGGACTCAAGTGTTTTATTGCCATTCAAACGTTGTCTGTAACAAGATGACTATAACGTTGGTTAATGGGCACTTGACGAATCATGCTGAGGGACGTGAGTGTCCTAGATGGGATTTGTCCCTCCTCATAACAGGAGATATATCTTTAGGCCTCTTGATGGAATATGACTGGAAAAATGCATGGCCATGCCAAATTAAGTCAATATGAGATATTGGACTTATTCGTTGTTCAGTATATTTCGGGATCAAGAAATATAAATATTGAGCTAAACAAGGGTGACGTAATGTATGCCTTGTGTTCAATAAAGATATTAGGACAAAGGAGTAATCGTACACATAGATATTATCATGGAAAAGGTTTCGTCAGATCACTTGACATTCTTGTCACTTGGGTAGCAGTGATGTGTTGCTAGATACCGCTCACTGTTTATAATATTAAATATAGGATTTAATATTATTGCCAACGTTACAAGAACCTATAGGGTCACACACAAAAGAACGGTAAAAAGGAGAAATATAAGTAGTACTTATATGATGGGGTACGTTTAGCAATAGGCGCTAATTAGTTAGCGGAAGCTGATGGGCTAATGGGCTTTTGAAGCTCAAGCTGATTTTGTGCAGCAAGGAGTTCTATAAATAGAAGCTCTAGTGCTGAAATCAGCTAATGCTTTTTCGTGTAACCCTAAAGCAAAAACGTGTTCCCACTTCTCTCCCTAACCTCTGATCGCTTGGCTAGCACCGGGAACCAGAGGAAGCCGTTCGTGTGGACGAGTAGAGGCTTTGCTTACTTGCTCAGCTGTGATCAAAGAAACAGTTTTTGCACTAAGAGGTAACAATTCTATCACTGATTCATGTGATATTCGTAATGATCCAAGGAAAGGAAATCAAAATTTTTAAACTTCCGCTGCACTTTATATGTCGATTTCCCTTCAGCGTTCGTTTGCAGTCACCAAGTTCATGGAAAATCGTGCTAAAATCACTCATTTTAAGCATGCTGATGCAGAGTCTTTGCATGACACATGAGAGCATTTTTTATTTTTACTAAAATGGTGTCCTGGCCGCGGTATAGATGAGCTCAACCAAATCCAAATCTCCACTCAAAGGTTGAGAGCCCAAATAAGAATGTTGTTGGATGCTTCAGTTGGGAACACCATGAAGACAAAGTCAGATACCGATGTTTGAGATTTAGAAGAAAATAAGGTGCAAAACAAGTTTTATACCGTTATTGATACGGGTGCAAAAACGTAGAGAGTTTTGGAACTGGATTCCTATAGCGATTTTATGGTCAACCACAACCCTATGGCTTCCTAATTCGTGGCTCTCACCAAGAAGTTAGGTGCTTCTTGCTCCAAGTCACCACAAACAGAAGTATGGAAGTGTAATGATGGGAAAGAGAACAAGGAAGGCATTGTTGAAGATACAAATGAGGAAGCCAACTACGTGGGTGATTACAAGAGAGGCAACCCATTTTCTAACACCTACAACAATGCAAGGAAATATCAATATAATATGAAGTGGGGCAACAACTTTCTAAATCAAATACAAGCACCTTCACCCAACTAGCAACATAGGAAACCATTTAACTACGAGAAGTTTAAGATCAAGTGGAAAAGAGTAATATATATTTAGTACTTAAGGTTGAATTTTTCATTTAATTTTTTCTTGTTTTTGAATCATTGAATTTATGGGTTCTAGATCTGAGCCTGAAGCTGATATCTCAATCTCTGGATCTATTCCAATTCCTTCAAATCCATTTGATTCAATCTCCGGGTTTCTTTCACCTTTCCCCCAATCTCTTAGCTCATGTCAACCCAAATTTCGGCCACTCCTAGTGAAGGTTTTGTGGATGTGATAATCCCAAGAATGAGAAGTGCAATATGGTGAACGTTGATGATGAAAGTACTGACATAATGATAGTTGATGGTGAAGAAGATGAAGGTGAGAAAAACACAATAAGGGGGGGTTGAATTGTGTTGGCCTTTTTCTTTCTCAAAAACTTAGGTTAGTTCAGAGTCTGATGTTGATCAGAGTCTGAAGCTAATTTCAGAGTTATGTTGCAGCGGATATAAAGTAAATGAGAGAGAGAGAGAGAGAGAAGGACACAAGCAATTATTCTGGTTCCTTCCACAACCCGGAAGTAGTCCAAATGCTCAAGCACACAAGCAAGAGACTTCCAAATGCTCAAACACACAGTAAGAGACTTCTAATTGCTCAAGCACACAAGCAAGAGACTTCCAAATGCTCAAACACATAGTAAGAGACTTCTAATTGCTTAAGCACACAAGCAAGAGACTTCTGATTGCTCAAGCACACAAGTAAGAGACTTCCAAATGCTCAAACACACAATAAGAGATTTCTAATTGCTCAAGCACACAAGCAAGAGACTTCTAATCAAATAGAGTTACAAATATAAATGTTTGAGTTGAACACTTGATATACTATCAGTGGTGTTCGCAAAATACAACACAGTTTTTCAGACTCTATACTTAAGAAATTCTAAGATGAGAAAGTTTGAAAGAATTTCTAAGTTATTGATGTGTAGTGAATTTGACAGAGTATTGGCACTTTCAAAATTGTAGAGTCTTGTATGTTCTTCTCCAAGTCTTCAGTCCTTTTATAGAGGGATAGAGATACGTTGAGAAGGTGTCAGATCATCAATAAAGTCGTTTGAACTGAAGCTTAATCCATCGTTGATTTCTTCCTTGATATGGACTGCGCACCAGAAGAATAACGTTTGAATTGTTTCCTTAAAAAGGATTGGATGTTCTGTCTAAGGAGACAAAGTTGCAGAGATCGTTCTGAGTCTGAGGATTTTTGCAGAGGTCTTGTCGTAATTTGTCCTTTTGATGGTGACAACAGTTGACTTTTGAGTTTCCTTCAGACTTCAGACTCCCAGTCTTCAGACTCTGATCTTCAGACACTGTTCTTCAGATGTTGTTCTTCAGACAATGTTCTTCAGACGTTGTTCTTCAGACACTGTTCTTCAGACGCTGCTCTTCAGACACTGTTCTTCAGAAGCTGTTCTTCAGACACTGTTCTTCAGATCCTGAATGTCTTCAGACTTGCAACACAAGCTTCAAAAAATTTCTTCGCTCTTAACTTGATCTTTCAGAACCACTGTTAGATACATAATTTTTAAGTATATGGTCCTACACACTAGAACATGTATTAGCGTATCCAATTTTCATTTTAACACTTTGTTATCATCAAAACTCACTTGTTCATACATTTTGTTCCAACAGAAGAAATAATCCAAAATGAAGACAACGTATGAAGACAACACATGAGGTCGTGATGATAATCAGCCATATAGTATTTTTAGCATAATTTAGGAGACATTTTAGAGTGTTTCTAGTAAGTTATAATTCGTTATAGTCAAATTTATGTAAATAATCCAATGGATGGGCATGCGATAGTAATTTAAAGCACAAGGTCTTGAACCAAAACAAATCACCTAAAACAGACAACCTTCTCTTCAAGATCAAGATTTTCAATAATGTACAAATCTCGGTCACCACCTACTACTTCATTACCCGCCGCCCGACATAGTGCATTATAGTCAACCATCCGCTAGATATATCTATCATGCCATTTTTCTACATCATCTCGACAATATTGACTCCATAGCAAGGAAATGGGAGGAATTAGACAACCATCCTTCAAATATATCATCATAAAATGGTTGTCATTCACATCTGCCAAACACATCAATCGGTCTCTATGTGACGGTTCACCGCATAGAGGGAAAAAGGTTTCCGATCGCCCTTTCTCAATGGATAGTAGAACAACCACATGTTTGTATCTTTGTGCAATGAGAAAGCCCATATCCGGCATGATCATCCACTTATCCGGTGGTGCAGGACCAATACCAGAAAAAGTTTAGAGCGCCTAAGACCTATTTATATCGCCTATCCGCCCCAATCAACCGTTGATATCGCTCATTTTCTTCACCGGTAAGCTCGTTTTGAAGTTGGTAACGGAATATCTAGTGATCATCAACAGTCAAGTTATGTAGGCCCGCAACTGCACGAAGCCCGCAATGACCATCACCGGCTACATCCACCACCTTTTCAATAAATTCATGCATGAAAGGTGGGATTTGGTCTTTGTGTGGTATGTTGACTTTAACCTGAATTGGCTTATGAATTGGCTTAAGAGGATTGGGAGACATGTTGCTTTTCCTTGCACTTTTTTTACTTGTCCCTGTTGTAACACCCTATTCCAGACAAGTATTTTGTATATAAAAATAAAATTTAAAAATATCATCGTTCAAAAATCACTTCAAACTAATTAAAAACATCGCAGCGGAAAAATAGGCTCAAAACAATCAACGCATTGTCTTAATAAAATAAACTGAGTTCAAATAATGAAATCCAAAACAAAGTATAATAAATGAAAATAAACCCCAATCCCTAGTGTTACATAATCAGAACTTGACCCAAAATAAAATAAAAGACTCCAAGCAGCGAAAGAAAATGACGAGAAAGGCTCTTCGTCGTCCTCCAACCACGGCTTCTACGGTTCTTCGTCCTGCAAATCTACACCACAAAGGTGTTGGCACCCAACCCGCCACTAGAGGGTGAGACTATATTCAAAATAAGAATTGTAACACCCCGTTTTCCCAACTTGAAAATTTCATTTAAAATAAATCAGAGTTTCAACCTTGACGGGATGTCGCACTTCGTTTACAATTTATAAATAGGATAATTTGCTATTTATTTCAAAACAGACTTTTCAATAACGTCAAAACCATCGCAGCGGAAATTCAACTTCATAATTAAATCTAAACATCATTAGGCACAAGGCCACATCAAAAACAACGTAGTTTAAAACTCCACTAAATGTGGTTCAACATCAGTTTGAAATTAAAATACATAGCACATGAATTCATCAAAAAGTTTCCCATCCCGTTACATATCAGAGCGACTCCTAATGACACGAGGAATCAACTCACTTCAGCGATTATTCCTGGTTATCTGCACGTTACCCACGTAGAGGCAACATTCAAACAGAAGGGGTGAGATTCACATTCAATAAACATAAGTACATAATTCATAAAGATGAATTTAACATTTCACATAAACATCATCAAACAACACCATCAGATCTTATACATACATCACACATACACATCATAATCTCACCTCTCAATGCAACATCAAATACAATAACATCGACCGACTCAACAATGCAACATCACTGACTCAAGTATGCAACATGCATGTGGTACCAATTCATCGCAAAATATGTCATAATAGGACATGTCGGGCATACACCCCCATCGTAAATGTCATATAGACATGTCGGGCATACACCCCCATCACTTAATGCATATGTACTGGACTCGACAATGCAACATTTACAACAAATACAACGTCAACAACAACTTCATTATCATATACATCATCATCGTTATCATCATCATCGTTTAACATCATCATCGTGTATTATCATCATCACAACAAAGCATCATCACAGCACATCGTTATCATCACACATCATTATCACAACACATCACAATTATAATGCACAACAACAGCATGTATCATGCCAATTTCATCATAACTCAAAAACTAAAAGTCATTTTCACGTCAAACCAAAGCCAATGGAAAGCTAACAAAATTATCTAAAACCTTCATGTTTACACCCAAGGCCAATTCTGTACCGATCAATACCAGTTTTCGTTTCAAATTCGGAAAAGTTGTGCAGAAAGTCCATAAAAATTCACTGTGACCTACGTGCAGTAATTTGACCATAACTCCAGTTCTATAGATCGTTTTGACGTCAGACCAACGGCATTAGAAAACTAACATCCATACCTACAACTTTTGTGTTTACACCTAAGACCAATTCTGTACCGATCAATACCAGTTTTTATTTCAAAATTCGGAAAAGTTGTGCAGAAAGTCCATAAAAATTCACTGTGACCTACGTGCAGTAATTTGACCATAACTCAAGTTCTATAAATCGTTTTGACGTCAGACTAACGGCATTAGAAAACTAACATCCATACCTACAACTTTTGTGTTTACACCTAAGACCAATTCTGTACCGATCAATACCAGTTTTTATTTCAAAATTCGGGGCAGAGATAAGAAAACTCAGGAAAAGCAACTTATATTATTCAAACTTCTCATTCATTCAAAATCATCACAATCAACAACAATCATCTGACACATGTTTATGAACATTCAAAACTTCATCAATTTATGCATAAGCATGGCACCAATCAGTAACAACACCATAGAATCACAACAAAATCAACATCTCAACATAGAAATCATCAATTTAACATTCCATCATTAGTTTATCATAATCAAACAACCCTAATTCCCAAATTCACCAACATCAACATGTTAAATCAAAATTTAGGGATTATGAAACTTAGATTTATAGAAGCTAGTCCCACCCTTACCTTGTTATGAAGAAATCGCCCCCTTCAGCTTTTCCTCTTCTCAAGTTCTTCACCTTCTTCCTTGGCTCTGCTTCTCCTCTTTTCTCTTCTCTGTTTCACGTGAAAACACAACAAATGAAACCTCTTCACGCGTATACCTCTTTTTCTATTCCACTTCCCTCTTTCTTAATTTCCCATAATGCCCTTAATGCCATTTTAATTCTATTTAATCTATTAAATTATATTAATTCATTATAATTCAATAAAATAATAAAATTAAATTCTAGGCGTTACAACTCTCCCCAACTTATAAAATTTTCGTCCTCGAAAATGTACCTCATGCAAATAACTCTGGATAAGACTCCAACATCTTGCTTTCCAGCTCCCACGTCAAGCTTTCACCAGTTGGTCCTCCCCAAACAACTTTCACGAGAGGAATCTCTTTGCCCCTCAACTTCTTCATCTCACGGCCTTCAATCCTCAGTGGTAATGTCTCCACCGTAAGATTGTCTCTAACCTGCACATCATCTCTCGGAATCACATGAGAGGGATCTGCAACATACTTCCGAAGTTGCGACACGTGAAACACATCATGCAAATTTGAAAGATGCGGTGGTAATCCCACTCTATAAGCAACTGTTCCTATCCTTTCTGATATCTGATAAGGACCAATGAACTTCGGAGTCAGCTTCTTCGATTTCAATGCACGTCCAACACCAGTCATCGGAGTGACTCTCAAAAACACATGATCACCTTCTTGGAACTCAAGGTCTTTTCTTCGCTTATCATGATAACTTTTCTGCCGACTCTGCGATGCTTTCATCTTCTCTTGTATCAATTTGACCTTCTCAGTAGTTTGCTGAATAATTTCTGGTCCCACAATTGCACTCTCACCAGCCTCGAACCAACACAAAGGAGTTCTGCACCTCCTACCATACAATGCCTCAAAAGGTGCCATTCCAATGCTAGAATGGTAACTGTTGTTATAAGTGAACTCTATCAACGGTAGATGACTATCCCAAGCTCCACCCTGCTCAAGAACACATATTCTCAACAAATCTTCGAGTGATTGAATCGTCCTTTCCGACTGACCATCTGTTTGCGGATGATAAGCCGAGCTCAACCTCAATTTAGAACCCAATGCTTCCTGCAAACTCTTCCAAAATCTAGAAGTAAATCTTGGATCTCTGTCTGACACAATACTCGACGGAACACCATGCAACTTCACAATCTCTCGAATGTAAATCTCTGCCAACTGCGACACAGGATAACTAATATTTATCGGAAGGAAATGCGCAGACTTCGTCAACCTATCCACAATCACCCAAATTGAATCATGTCCTCTCTGAGTATTCGGCAAACTCGTCACAAAATCCATGGATATACTATCCCACTTCCACTCTGGCACATCCAACGGTGTCAACAACCCAGCAGGTTTCTGGTGCTCAACCTTCGACTTCTGACAAGTCAAACATGAATACACAAATTGAGCCACATCTCGCTTCAAACCAGACCACCAAAACAGCTTCTTCAAATCATGATACATTTTTGTAGCTCCCGGATGAATACTCAAGCTACTTCTGTGACTTTCCTCAAGAATCATCTTCTTCATCTCATCGGGAAAAACTTCTGGAAATTCACACACCACAGGCAACTTATCAATCTTCTCTTGATTCTCAATGGACAAAAATGCCATCAAGGAGAACATCTGGACTTCATCACATGCCATCTGCTTCAGCTGCTTAGTAGACAAAAGCTCAACTCCACTATCTTCTTCAACAGAAGAAAAACGCACCGACTTATTAAAACAGTTAATATGAACACGGTTATACTCCAACCAGTTCATACCAAGGATGACATCCATTCCACTCAAAGGTAAACAAACCAAATCAACTTCAAAATCTCGACCAAACATAGACAATGGACATCTCAGACACACTAGCGAAGTAGTCACCGAACCCATAGATGGAGTTTCGACAACCATTTCCCCATTCATACTAGATAACACAAGACCCAACTTAGATGCACAATCAGCAGCAATAAAACAATGAGTAGCACCAGTATCAATAATAGCAATTAAAGGAGTACCATTAATGAAACAAGTACCTCTGATCAAACGGTCTTCATTAGTTGTCTGGGCACCAGCTAGAGCAAACACCTTTCCACTATTCTGAGGCTTCTTGGGTTTCTTGCACTGAGTACTAGTATGACCTTCCTCATTACAGTTGAAACAGACAACGTCATTAAACTTACAATCTGCAACTACATGCCCTTTCTTGCCACAACGGAAACATCTTTTCACTTTGCGACGTTAGCTCGCATATAAATCCTCTACTCTGAATCGTTCAATACTTCTCGACTCTTTCCTATCCACTCCCTTATTAATTCACACAAACACGATATAACATTATTCACTTCATGCACTATCAAGATAACAAGTCAAATCTACACCATCCAACACGATCTCGTCTACTATCAACAAGAGATTAAGGGTGATCAAGTCCTCAATTTGTCGAGATATCCGACAACCGTAATGGAGCATAAACTATCGTTACTAACTACAATAGAGTTCTTTTCCAACTTATACTCACGTCACCCAAAAGCACCATACTTCAACAATTCCCAAAATCATCTGAACATGCTAACACCGACGTCTTGCAGCTACATACTAATACACCTCTGACGATAACATCAGACATAATTTCTTTTAGGTCATTACCAACACTTCCTATCCTTGAAATCTCATTCTTCGCATTTCCAACAACTTCAGCAACTCATTATAATTACTCACTAATATTCCACAATGAAGTCTACCACAATCCGTCACTATAATCATTCTTATTCAACATAAATTGCATCTCCATGCATTTTCCGATACCTTCGCATTCTTACAAATACCAACGTTTCATTCCTTATCCATATCTTACACCCTTCTTCACCTTTTCAATTTTCAGCAAGAATCACCCAACTTCAAACACAATTATATCTTCCAATACAGACCTCCCAAGCACAAAATTATATTCCAAAATGAAGGGAATTTCGTGTAGATTCCAGAACTTCAAGAATCTCCCAAATCCGAGTTACGAGTAAAAAGTTATCATCCTTGCAATGGGACTGGTCCAGAATTCCCGTATGCAGAATTTTCCAAAAATCAGCATCAGACCCAAACATTAAAATGCACTTTTCTTCCTCTTCACAAACTTCCTGAAGACAAATCTTATATGCAAACTGTAGGGAATTTCTTGAGCTTTCCAAAAAGTCCAGAATCGCTTCCATCAGAAACACGAGTAAAAAGTTATTCCCCTTTTACTGACAGCTGCTCCATAATTGTAAAAATCAGAATTTGAGGTTGATGAACATAAGTTCCATCTCTCCCTCTCGCTTCCAAGATCTACCAACATCCTTTCTTTTCATCCAACTACGAAAATCACCCGAATTTAATCCAACTACACTCAAGACATACCATCTACCGAATTAATCCATCAACTATCACTTCCATTGGAATAATTCCTCAATCTCAATTAATTCACCATCCATAATCTACACACATCTCAAACTCGACTGATACGAATTCATGAGTCCATACTCTCGCCGGTTCCCAACAACATCGCTTCAATAACGTTTGCACTCTTACAATCAACATCACCTCGAACCAACTTCTACATACTATCAACACGTCCGGGAGGCAAGCTTCTCCCCCACTTATTCCAAACCAACTCCTGCAGACAACGACTATGAGCTAACAAACAAGTACCGACAGTGTTTCACACACATGTCGAGTACTAAGGGACAAACAACATTGGCCGGACAGACCGACCTGCTCTGATACCAATTGTAACACCCCGTTTTCCCAACTTGAAAATTTCATTTAAAATAAATCAGAGTTTCAACCTTGACGGGATGTCGCACTTCGTTTACAATTTATAAATAGGATAATTTGCTATTTATTTCAAAACAGACTTTTCAATAACGTCAAAACCATCGCAGCGGAAATTCAACTTCATAATTAAATCTAAACATCATTAGGCACAAGGCCACATCAAAAACAACGTAGTTTAAAACTCCACTAAATGTGGTTCAACATCAGTTTGAAATTAAAATACATAGCACATGAATTCATCAAAAAGTTTCCCATCCCGTTACATATCAGAGCGACTCCTAATGACACGAGGAATCAACTCACTTCAGCGATTATTCCTGGTTATCTGCACGTTACCCACGTAGAGGCAACATTCAAACAGAAGGGGTGAGATTCACATTCAATAAACATAAGTACATAATTCATAAAGATGAATTTAACATTTCACATAAACATCATCAAACAACACCATCAGATCTTATACATACATCACACATACACATCATAATCTCACCTCTCAATGCAACATCAAATACAATAACATCGACCGACTCAACAATGCAACATCACTGACTCAAGTATGCAACATGCATGTGGTACCAATTCATCGCAAAATATGTCATAATAGGACATGTCGGGCATACACCCCCATCGTAAATGTCATATAGACATGTCGGGCATACACCCCCATCACTTAATGCATATGTACTGGACTCGACAATGCAACATTTACAACAAATACAACGTCAACAACAACTTCATTATCATATACATCATCATCGTTATCATCATCATCGTTTAACATCATCATCGTGTATTATCATCATCACAACAAAGCATCATCACAGCACATCGTTATCATCACACATCATTATCACAACACATCACAATTATAATGCACAACAACAGCATGTATCATGCCAATTTCATCATAACTCAAAAACTAAAAGTCATTTTCACGTCAAACCAAAGCCAATGGAAAGCTAACAAAATTATCTAAAACCTTCATGTTTACACCCAAGGCCAATTCTGTACCGATCAATACCAGTTTTCGTTTCAAATTCGGAAAAGTTGTGCAGAAAGTCCATAAAAATTCACTGTGACCTACGTGCAGTAATTTGACCATAACTCCAGTTCTATAGATCGTTTTGACGTCAGACCAACGGCATTAGAAAACTAACATCCATACCTACAACTTTTGTGTTTACACCTAAGACCAATTCTGTACCGATCAATACCAGTTTTTATTTCAAAATTCGGAAAAGTTGTGCAGAAAGTCCATAAAAATTCACTGTGACCTACGTGCAGTAATTTGACCATAACTCAAGTTCTATAAATCGTTTTGACATCAGACTAACGGCATTAGAAAACTAACATCCATACCTACAACTTTTGTGTTTACACCTAAGACCAATTCTGTACCGATCAATACCAGTTTTTATTTCAAAATTCGGGGCAGAGATAAGAAAACTCAGGAAAAGCAACTTATATTATTCAAACTTCTCATTCATTCAAAATCATCACAATCAACAACAATCATCTGACACATGTTTATGAACATTCAAAACTTCATCAATTTATGCATAAGCATGGCACCAATCAGTAACAACACCATAGAATCACAACAAAATCAACATCTCAACATAGAAATCATCAATTTAACATTCCATCATTAGTTTATCATAATCAAACAACCCTAATTCCCAAATTCACCAACATCAACATGTTAAATCAAAATTTAGGGATTATGAAACTTAGATTTATAGAAGCTAGTCCCACCCTTACCTTGTTATGAAGAAATCGCCCCCTTCAGCTTTTCCTCTTCTCAAGTTCTTCACCTTCTTCCTTGGCTCTGCTTCTCCTCTTTTCTCTTCTCTGTTTCACGTGAAAACACAACAAATGAAACCTCTTCACGCGTATACCTCTTTTTCTATTCCACTTCCCTCTTTCTTAATTTCCCATAATGCCCTTAATGCCATTTTAATTCTATTTAATCTATTAAATTATATTAATTCATTATAATTCAATAAAATAATAAAATTAAATTCTAGGCGTTACAAATCGCATAATCATAATGAATAGAAACAAGGCATAAAACACATAAGCATCATCAATCATATATTCATATATAAATTATTCACATCGTTAGATAATCATATTTTCACATCATTAGATAATCAACATTCACATCATTTAATAAATCACAAGGAACAAGTATCACTTAAACAAAGTCAATCATCAATTATGGAATTAGCAACTCATCAACGGAACACAATAATGTATGCAATGCTCTTAGACTCGACCGTATATGCATGTGGTACCAAACTTATCACCATTTTCAAATATTTTGGACATCAGAGGTATGTTACTGATTTTGTCCATACCATCGTTAAATACAACATCGTTAAATAGACTCGACCATGAATGCATGAACGCCAAGTAATCACATCAACAATACACATCATTTAATGACTCAACAATACACATCTTTAAATAGCATCATCGTCAAATACAACATCATTAAATAGCACTTCAATTACACATCGTTAAATACTTATCTTTAAATAATGCATCGTCAAATATTTTATCATTTACACATCGTTAAATAACACATCAATTTCACATCGTCAAATAATCCATCTTTGTTCATCATTTAGTATCTCATCAATTCAATTCATCATCTAAAACATATTATCTCAAACACATTTAAAATTAGTAGAGATAATTCCACATAACTATCATATTTATAAAATCACTTTAATATAGAATATACTATATCAATAATCACTCATTATATACCAACAATTCATCACAAAAATGTGCCTATACATACTCTATATACAAATACAAGGAGGAACTTTTCATCCATATAACTTATAAATATGTATATATTCAATAAGATACAAGTGCAAGGAAACTTTAATTAAACAAGAACAGCCGCAACAATTTATTTGTACAGCAATTAGAATGGCACGGCAGTAGCAACATATATATATATATATATATATATATATATATATATATATATGTCTTCCTTTCTAGCCTTAGGACCAACTTCATACTCGAACCTCAACCTCTTCCAGTGAGTGTGGATTTCATCCAAACGTATGAAGGTGTTCTTTTTTATCTTCAATGCAATCATACATGCGCACGATAATCCGTACGTGATGCAAATTAAACAACCACACTTAGATTTGCCGTACCAATTGCAACTGCTCGATCAGCCTCGTTTGCGAGATAATGCAAAATGTGAAGGTGAGAAAAACACAAGAAGGGGGGGTTGAATTGTGTTGGCTTTTTCTTTCTCAAAAACTTAATGATAGTTCAGAGTCTAATTGGAGGTCAGAATCTGAAGCTCTGTTCAGAGTTATAATGCAGCGGATGGAAAGTAAATGAGAGAGAGAGAGAGAGAGAGAGAGAGAGAAGGACACAAGCAATTATACTGGTTCCTTCCACAACCCGGAAGTAGTCCAGTCCCCTTGTCACTTACAAGAGATTTTTCACTATAATCCAATGATTACAAATTGCTCAAGCACAAACCAAGAGACTTCCTATGCTCAAACACAAAGTAAGAGACTTCCAAATGATCACACACAAAGTAAGATATTTCCTATCCTCAAACACAAGGTAAGAGACTTCCAAATGCTCAAACACAAAGTAAGAGACTTTCTATGCTCAAACACAAAGTAAGAGACTGCCAAAAGCTCAAACACAAAGTAAGAGACTTCTGATTGCTCAAGCACACATGCAAGAGACTTCGAAACAAACAAAGTTACAAATAAAAATGTTTGAGTTGAACACTTGATATACTATCAGTGGTGTTCACAGAATACAACACAGTTTCAGACTCTATACTTAAGAAATTCTAAGATAAGAAAGTTTGTAAGAATTTCTAAGTTATTGATGAGTTTCGAATTTGACAGAGTATTGGCGCTTTCATAATTATAGAGTCTTGTTCGTTCTTCTTCAAATCTTTAGTCCTTTATAGAGGAATAAAGAGTCGTTGAGAAGGTGCCAGATCATCAATAGAGTCGTTTGAATTTGAAGCTTCATCCATCGTTGATTTCATCCTTGATATGAATTGAGTGTTTCGTCCAAGGAGACAAAGTTGAAGCGAGCGGTTCTGATTCTGAGATTTTTGCAGAGGTCTTGTCGTACTGTTGATAAGTGCCAGAAATTAGTTAAAATGAATATTTAATTTAAGCACTTTATGTTACTTGCTTCGCAAGTTATCATAGGAAAAGCTCATAATCACTGATCAAATGCCAAATTATTGCTTTTACTTCTTACCCCATCCATTTGTGCAGGAAAATGCAAGCCATGACATGATTTGAGCAAAGAAACATGAAGAATTGTAAAGGCTGGCTCGGTACAGCGGAGGATTGGTCGCTACAGGGCGCCTAGGCAAGGAGAAATCAAGTTTCCATCGCTGCAGCGATGGAACTGGTCGCTATAGCGACCAAAAGCGGTTTGAACCCTGTTATGCTGACGTGGAGCAAACGCAATGGCCAAGAAAGCTTCGATTGCTACAGCGACCAACTCATCGCTGTAGCGAGCCTTGAAAAATCCAGATTCTATAGCCTTTCAGCTCATTTTCAGCAGGATTATTGGAGATTATTGTTGTAATAGTTTTAGGTTATATTTTTAGACATAAAATAGGGCTAAAGGAGGTGATCTTCATGGAGCAAGAGTGATTGAAGTGTGGAATCAACTAAGACTCTTTGGGAAATCAAGAACTTTGCTTTGGATCTTCATCTTCCTTCCACTTTTGTATAGTTGTCATGACAATGAGCAACTAACCTTCCCTTGTTGGGATTGGAGGTACTCAATATAGCTTAGTTGTAATCTTTTATTTTGCAAATATATGATTCTAGTAACTTATGTGATAATTGAAGTTATTCTTGCTTTTCATTCATGAAATTCTGGCAGGTACTTGAACAACACGAAAAACAGAGCACAAAGTATGCAAAACAGAGCACAATCAAACAAGTCCAGAAGCAGCAATTAAAAGTGCAGAAAGTAAAGAACACACAGAATTTGTTAACCTAGTTCGGTGTAAACACCACCTACATTTGGAGGATACCAATCCAGGAAGGAAATCCACTATGAGGAATTAATCCTAAAACTCAAGACACAGCCCTCTGTTCCTAGTCTTCTGACTTAATCTCCACTAGTCTTGATTTCTACCCAGCACCACCTAGGTATAAGAACCCCCTCTTACTTCCTAATCAAGTAACAGCCCAGTTACTAACAACTTCTGAAAACAACCTAGTCTATGAAGACACCTTCAATACATCAATGACAACACTCGTACTTAAAAGCTTAGAGTGAATTACAACTCAAACAATCTAAACCAACTCAGAACATATGAGTGGTGTACAAATAAAGCAAAAGATTAACAAACTAAGACTCTAAACTCTGATTTCTGATTTTTTATTCGCCATCTTCAAAGCAGCACGTCCTCTCCTTATATAAGCGCTTCAGCTCTCATAATTCTGTATCAAATATTCTTCAATAGATATGATTCTGAAATATGCAAAGGCTCAAAAAGGAAACATATATTTTTGAATCAAATAATGCAAAGATCCCTTTGAAATATATTCATACATAAACACGAAGCCAATCTTCAAAAGATCTTCATATAAATTATCAGCCTTCTAGAAAACAAATGCCTGAATAAATCTTCAATATATATTCAAAAGATACGCACATAATCAATCACAAAGAGTGCAGAAACCAGCTTCTGAAATCAGCTTCTGAAGTTCAGCTTCTGAAGGTCAACGCTGGTCAACGTCTGAACAGTGCGTCTGAAGACCCATTCTGCGTCTGATGGTCCATTATGCGTCTGAAGACCAAATCTGCGTCTGAAGGCCATTTCAGCTTCTGAACCTCCTCAAATCCAATTTCTTGCTTCTGAAGGACCAAAATAACATCTGAGGATGCTTGCTTGCACACTTTGATTTTACCAAACATGCAGCCAACATATAAATAATCAACAATTCTTATGCTTGATTTAATTATTATTGACAAATACTTTTGAATCTAGGTTTAGAATAATCTTCTATCAAAATAAGAAATTCTAGACATGGAATTGGGTTTTGATAATCGCATAAAGTATTGGAACGTAAAGCTTTCGTATCATTTAATAGATTGGGAAATCGTCGATTAAACGATACGATCGATCTCACGACGCCATTTGGACACGAATGATGTTGTCGAGTGATACGTGATAATTTCGCTAAAAACCTAGAATTCATATGCATGATCATTAGAATATATTCGAGGCTAGATTGACGAACTTTGATCTCAACGCTTTTACGTCCTATTGCTTGTCGTCTTTATTTCTGCTTTTACATTCCAATAGTTTATAGCAAACAAAGTTATAAACCCCTTACTCAAAATGATAACGATTGTTGAAAGGCTTGAGATAGCTCACTAGTCCCTGTGGAGACGATATAAAAATACTTACTTTTGTTCTACCAACAAAATGGCGCCGTTGCCGGGGACTGGTGTTTAGATATTTTAAGCATCGTAACAATTTGTATTGTTTTGAGCATTTGTATATATCTTGTTAATATTCTTCTTTTCTTTTGTATATTATAACATTTTGTTTGCATTAACCCTCTTTGTTATACAAAGAAAATTTTCTTGTAAGTTACACTCGTTTCAGATTCTCAACATAAACGAAATCATGGCTGAGCATGATTATTTCAACTTCTATACTCCATTTGAGTATGAATCCTATCAACAGTATCAATAATATCCTTCTGAAGATGAACAAATGTCAACAATGGAAAATATTTTGAATATGTTCATACAACAATCCATGATCAACATGCAAAATATCAACCAAAGATTGAGAGCTTTATCAAGTCAATTGGAAATTTTGCCAGTTCAATTAAATTTTTCACCAAGAATCATGGATGTTCAGACCAACAATCGATCCACTTTTGAATTCGGAGAGATTGTTGATGAAGATGTTGATGAAAGTGAGGAAGAGATAATTTTTGAAGGATGTGGTATAAGGAAATTAGTGGAAGAAATAGAGATACCACACGAAGTAGAATTTCCTCAAGAGTGGTCAGATTCTGAAGAGGTCAAAACTGTTGATAATGAAGAAGTGATGGATATAGAGAAAAAGGAACAGTTTCTTAACAAGGAAGAAATTTATGAAAAGAAGGGGATGAAAGTGAGCAAGGCAGAAATTGATTTTGTAATAGACCACATATGTTCCTTGCTCAGCAAACTCTGGTTAGGGAGGATTTGGACTCCACATCACCTCTACTTCAAGTTCATGGAATTCCTCTGTTGAGTATTTTGAAGTTGGCTGCATGTTTTGGTAAATTCAATGTGTTCAAGCAAAGCATCTACATGTATATAAGAAGTCTTCAGTTGCAAGAAATCGTATTTGAAGTGGTTCAGAAGCTCTAAAATCCTTCAGACGCACTTTGGACCTTCAGACGCGGGAACAGTGCTTCAGACGCACTACAGTGCTTCAGACGCTGAAATGCCTTCAGACACGCTACAGTGCTTCAGACGCACTATTCATCCGTTGACCCGCGTTGACTTCTTCAGAAGCTGGGTTTTTAAGTGTTATTTCTGTGCGAATCTTTGAGAGATTTATTAAGGAATTATTTTGGCTGAAGGGTTCTAGAATGCTGATTGATTTGATGAAGATTTTATGAAGATTGGTCTCGTGCTTATGCTAAATGATATTTTCTGAAGCAATCTTTTAGAAGATACATTGCAGAATTATTTGAGCCATTCATATTTCAGAATCATATCATATTCAGAAGATTGAATTCAAATTTATGAGAATTGCTGAAGTCTATTTAAAGGAGATTGCTTCTGCTATTGAAGACTTACGAAATATAGAGTTTTATTCAGGGAATTGAGTCTTTGTGTTTTAAACTTAGAGTTTTATTTGTACACCACTCAAACTGAGTTGGTTTAGGTGTGTTTGAGTTGTAATTCACTCTAAGCCTTTAGGTACGAGTGTTATTCATTGATGTATTAAACTTGTCTTCAGAACTCGGTTAAGTTCAGAGTTGATTTGGAACTGGGTTAGTTACTTGGATAGGAAGTTAGTAATGTCTAATACTCAAGGTGTTGGGTAGAAATCTAACTAGGAGGAGATTGATTGCTTAGGCTGGGAACAGGGGGTTCTGTGTCTTGAGTCTTAAGGATTAATTCCTATAGTGGATTTCCTTCCTGGATTGGTATCCTCCAGACGTAGGTGGCATTTGCACCGAACTGGGTTAACAAATATCTGTGCCTTTTTATATTTCTGCACCTTTATATTTGCTTCTGAACTGTTATTAATTGTGCTCTGTTTTGCATATTTTGAACTCTGTTTTGAGTTCTGATCATTGTCCAGCCAGAATTTCAATTGGTATCAGAGCAGGCACCCTGCCTGTGATTGGGTGAGCTCCAGGGAAGTGTTTTCTGGCAAGCATGGACAGAGAGGGAGGTTATGTTAACAGACCACCATTACTGGATGGCACGAACTATGAATACTGGAAGTCCAGAATGTGTGCATTCCTGAAATCCATTGACAGCAGAACTTGGAAAGTTGTACTCAAAGGTTGGGATCATCCAGTTGTTCTAGACAAAGATGGGAACAAAACTGAGATTCTGAAACCAGAAGAAGAGTGGACAAAGGCTGAAGATGATCTGTCACTGGGAAACTCCAAAGCTTTGAATGCAATTTTCAATGGTGTTGATATGAACATGTTCAGACTCATCAAGCAGTGTACTGTTGCAAAGGATGCTTGGGAAATTCTGAAAACCACTCATGAAGGAACCTCTAAGGTCAAGATGTCCAGACTCCAGTTACTTACGACTAAGTTTGAGAACCTGAAGATGATGGAGGATGAAAGCATACAAGATTTCTACATGAATGTGCTGGATATGGCAAATTCCTTTGAGTCTCTTGGGGAGAAGATGTCAGATGAGAAGATAGTGAGAAAAACAGGTCTCTTCCCATAAGGTTTGACATGAAGGTAACAGCTATAGAAGAAGCTCATGACATCACCACTATGAAGGTTGAGGAGCTGATTGGGTCACTGTTGAACTTTGAGACTGCTTTTTGTAAACAGCCTGACAAGAAAGGGAAAGGAATAGCTTTTACTGTTAATTTTGAAGCTTATGATCAACAAGAGTCTGATGAGGAGGATATTGATTTATTAGAAGCTCTAGTGTTGTTGGGAAAACAATTCAACAAAATTCTGAAGAATGTTGACAGAAAATCCAAAACCAAAGGTCAGAACTTCAGATTCAACTACAAGAAGCAACAAACTGATGTTAAGAAGACCAAGTCTGAGGAGAAAAGTAATCAAGCTAAATGTGTGTAGTGCTTTGAGTGTGAGGGTTATGGACATATCAAGTCAGAATGTCCAACTTTTCTTAAGAAGCAGAAGAAGAAGAGCCTAGCTGTTTCATGGTCTGATGATGATTCTGAAGAAGATGCTGCAAGTGAATCAGCTAAGTGTGATACAAGTCTGATGGTAAAGTTAATATCTCAGAAGTCAGTAGCTAATTCAAAGACTGAAGCAGTTTTAGAGTCTGAGACTTTTTCAGAGTCTGACTCAGAGTCTGAAGCTTCATCTGTGTCTGAAGTTGCTAAAACCTCATATGATGAACTGGCTGACAACTACAGGAAGCTATACACCAGAAGTGCAGAAGTTTAGCAAGTTATGGATCAGAAGGAGACTATATGTCAACTGGAGGCTGAGAAAGGTGAACTTTTAGTGCAGAATTCAGAACTGAAAGAAGAAGTTAGCCAACTAAACTCCCAACTTGAGAATATGAAAAAGCAGGTTAGAATGATGAATACTGCTATTGATGTGCTGGATGAGATTCTGGAGAATCAGAAACAAGGAAAAACTGGTTTAGGTTTTGTTGATCAGACTCAGAACCCCAAACAGAAGATACCAGTTAAAATGTTTGTTCCTGCCACTAAAACTTATAATCCTATGATTGGGACATCTAAGATGAGACCTCAGAAGCAAGCCCAGATACAAGCTCAGATGCTACCTCAGAAGCAAGCTCAGATGCAAACTCAGAAGCAACCCCAGAAGTTTAACAGAAACAAAAGAAGAAATCATCCATGGATCTGTCATCATTGTGGAAAGAAGGGGCATATTAAACCTTTTTGCTTCAAACTATATGGCTATCCTGAACATTTTCAGTATAGAAGAGTGGAACCAGCTGCTACCAGAAATAATGTTCAGAAGGTGTGGAAGCCCAAAGTCAAGAATGTTGGCCTCATAGCTCATACATCATTAAGAGCCACATCTAAAGAAGACTGGTACTTTGATAGTGGTTGTTCAAGACATATGACTGGTGCGAAGAAGTTGTTGAGTAATGTAAAACCTTATTCCAGAAGCTATGTGACATTTGGTGATGGAGCAAAAGGTGAGATTTTGGGTATTGGTGATTTAATCAGCGAAGGTTTGCCTAGACGTAATGATGTGCTATTGGTGAAAGGATTAACTTCTAATCTGATCAGTATTAGCCAACTTTGTGATCAATACTTGAAGGTGAATTTCAACAAGGAAGAATGTGTGGTAACTGATCAAGAAAGTAAGGTTCTGATGAGAGGCTGCAGATCAAAAGATAACTGTTATTTATGGGTGTCTGAAGAAGAAAGAAGCCTGACTTCCTGTCTCATGAGTTCAGAAGAAGAAGTCAGACTCTGGCACCAGAAATTGGGTCATTTGCATCTGAAAGGCATGAAGAAAATCCTAAGTACTGAAGCTATCAGAGGTATACCTAATCTGAAGATCAATGAGGACAGTGTTGGTGGTGATTGTCAAAATGGAAAACAAACAAGAAAGTCTCATCCCAGATTAGTTTACCAGGTAACTACTAAAGTACTAGAACTGTTACATATGGATTTAATGGGGCCTATGCAAGTTGAGAGTATTGGAGGTAAAAGATATGCTTTTGTAATGGTTGATGACTACTCAAGATTCACATGGGTTAGCTTTGTTAGAGAGAAGTCAGATACTTTTGAAGTGTTTAAAGAGTTACGCATTCAGTTACAAAGAGAGAAGGACTGTGGTATTGTCAGAATCAGAAGTGATCATGGCAAGGAATTTGAAAACAAGAGATTTTCTGAGTTCTGTGCTTCTGAAGGAATAAAACATGAGTTTTCTTTACCTATAACACCTCAGCAAAATGGTGTAGTTGAGAGGAAGAATAGAACATTAGCAGAATGTGCAAGAGTTATGTTACATGCAAAGAAACTACCATACATGTTCTGGGCTGAAGCTATGAACACAGCATGTTACATACACAATAGAGTTACTTTGAAAAAGGGAACAACTTGATTTCATGGTTCAGCAAGAAACAAAATTGTGTGTCATTGTCTACAGCTGAAGCTGAATATATAGCAGCTGGGAGTAGTTGTTCACAATTTGTTTGGATGAAACAAATGCTGGAAGAATACAACATACAACAAGGTGTTATGACCCTATATTGTGACAATTTAAGTGCAATTAACATTTCTAAGAACCCCATACAGCACAACAAAACTAAACACATTGATATCAGACATCATTTTATCAGAAATCTTGTGGAAGAAAAGATTGTTCAGCTTGAACATGTGGATACTGAGAACCAAATTGCTGATATTTTCACAAAGGCCTTGGATGCTAAACAGTTTGAGAATCTGAGAAGCAAGTTGGGTATGTGTTTGTATGAAGAATTATAGCAATTACTGCAAACTGGATGTGAGGAAGATAGAGTACCTGCCAGTATTGCAAATGCTAAGTGTGATCCTGTTTCTTAGTCTGAGTCTGAGACTGCATTTAATGGAATTTTAGTTTTTATTCCCTATGTGAAGTATGAGGTTTGTCATAATTTTGTGGCTAAAAAGGGGAAGAAAAACCTATGTTTAAGTTCAGACTGGAACTGTTTAGAGTGTGTTTCCTCAGAATGTACAATGTTTCAGAAGCTGACTAGATTTGTTCAGAAGCTAATTGTTTTGCTCATAGTTCAGAACCAATGCAAGAAGTGCTGTGAAGATATGATTAAGGGGGAGTTTGTGACTCAGGGGGAGTACATGAATGTTTTGTTCCAGAAGTTTGTGAAGCCCATGTCTCAGATATTCACTGCAGACTGCAGTTCAGAGTTAAGGGGAAGTATGGTATGTATGCTGAGTTGCAGGGGCAGAGTAGTGTGTATGTTGCTGGTTGGTATGTGTTTGCGAAGCTTCAGGGGGAGTGTCATGTGATGATCAGAAGCTGAAAAACTATCAGAATTTGATCAATAGTTGTTTTGTGTGCTTCAGATTGTTCAGAAGCTGAAGCTGGTTTGTTTTTTATGTTAAACATAGCTGAATCCGCTGCTACAGACTCTGTGCTATGTTATATATGTTTGTCTTTGTGGAGTTCTTCATTGCTGAGATTACTTTTGTTGATTTGAAGAGCTCATGATTTGTGAAACATTGATTTTAGCCAAAAATTTGCCAAAGGGGGAGATTGTTGAGTATTTTGAAGTTGGCTGCATGTTTTGGTATATTCAATGTGTTCAAGCAAAGCATCTCCATGTATATAAGAAGTCTTCAGTTGCAAGAAATCGTATTTGAAGTGGTTCAGAAGCTGAAAAATCCTTCAGACGCACTTTGGACCTTCAGACGCAGGAACAGTGCTTCAGACGCACTACGGTGCTTTAGACGCTGAAATGCCTTCAGACGCGCTACAGTGCTTCAGATGCACTATTCATCCGTTGACCCGCGTTGACTTCTTCAGAAGCTGGGTTTTTAAGTGTTATTTCTGTTCGAATCTTTGAGAGATTTATTAAGGAATTATTTTGGCTGAAGGGTTCTAGAATGCTGATTGATTTGATGAAGATTTTATGAAGATTGGTCTCGTGCTTATGCTAAATGTATTTTCTGAAGCAATCTTTTAGAAGATACATTGCAGAATTATTTGAGCCATTCATATTTCAAAATCATATCATATTCAGAAGATTGAATTCAAATTTATGAGAATTGCTGAAGTCTATTTAAAGGAGATTGCTGCTGCAATTGAAGACTTATGAAATATAGAGTTTTATTCAGAGAATTGAGTCTTTGTGTTTTAAACTTATAGAGTTTTATTTGTACACCACTCAAACTGAGTTGGTTTAGGTGTGTTTGAGTTGTAATTCACTCTAAGCCTTTAGGTACGAGTGTTATTCATTGATGTATTGAACTTGTGTTCAGAACTGGGTTAACAAATATCTGTGCCTTTTTATATTTCTGCACCTTTATATTTGCTTCTGAACTGTTATTAATTGTGCTCTGTTTTGCATATTTTGAACTCTGTTTTGAGTTCTGATCATTGTCCAGCCAGAATTTCAATTGGTATCAGAGCAGGCACCCTGCCTGTGATTGGGTGAGCTCCAGAGAAGTGTTTTCTGGCAAGCATGGACAGAGAGGGAGGTTATGTTAACAGACCACCATTACTGGATGGCACGAACTATGAATACTGGAAGTCCAGAATGTGTGCATTCCTGAAATCCATTGACAGCAGAACTTGGAAAGCTGTACTCAAAGGTTGGGATCATCCAGTTGTTCTAGACAAAGATGGGAACAAAACTGAGATTCTGAAACCAGAAGAAGAGTGGGCAAAGGCTGAAGATGATCTGTCACTGGGAAACTCCAAAGCTTTGAATGCAATTTTCAATGGTGTTGATATGAACATGTTCAGACTCATCAAGCAGTGTACTGTTGCAAAGGATGCTTGGGAAATTCTGAAAACCACTCATGAAGGAACATCTAAGGTCAAGATGTCCAGACTCCAGTTACTTACCACTAAGTTTGAGAACCTGAAGATGATGGAGGATGAAAGCATACAGGATTTCTACATGAATGTGCTGGATATGGCAAATTCCTTTGAGTCTCTTGGGGCGAAGATGTCAGATGAGAAGATAGTGAGAAAAATTCTCAGGTCTCTTCCCATAAGGTTTGACATGAAGGTAACAACTATAGAAGAAGCTCATGACATCACCACTATGAAGGTTGAGGAGCTGATTGGGTCACTGTTGAACTTTGAGACTGCTTTTTGTAAACAGCCTGACAAGAAAGGGAAAGGAATAGCTTTTACTGTTAATTTTGAAGCTTATGATCAACAAGAGTCTGATGAGGAGGATATTGATTTATTAGAAGCTCTAGTGTTGTTGGGAAAACAATTCAACAAAATTCTGAAGAATGTTGACAGAAAATCCAAAACCAAAGGTCAGAACTTCAGATTCAACTACAAGAAGCAACAAACTGATGTTAAGAAGACCAAGTCTGAGGAGAAAAGTAATCAAGCTAAATGTGTGTAGTGCTTTGAGTGTGAGGGTTATGGACATATCAAGTCAGAATGTCCAACTTTTCTTAAGAAGCAGAAGAAGAAGAGCCTAGCTGTTTCATGGTCTGATGATGATTCTGAAGAAGATGCTGCAAGTGAATCAGCTAAGTGTGATACAAGTCTGATGGTAAAGTTAATATCTCAGAAGTCAGTAGCTAATTCAAAGACTGAAGCAGTTTTAGAGTCTGAGACTTTTTCAGAGTCTGACTCAGAGTCTGAAGCTTCATCTGTGTCTGAAGTTGCTAAAACCTCATATGATGAACTGGCTGACAACTACAGGAAGCTATACACCAGAAGTGCAGAAGTTTAGCGAGTTCTAGATCAGAAGGAGACTATATGTCAACTGGAGGCTGAGAAAGGTGAACTTTTAGTGGAGAATTCAGAACTGAAAGAAGAAGTTAGCCAACTAAACTCCCAACTTGAGAATATGAAAAAGCAGGTTAGAATGATGAATACTGCTATTGATGTGCTGGATGAGATTCTGGAGAATCAGAAACAAGGAAAAACTGGTTTAGGTTTTGTTGATCAGACTCAGAACCCCAAACAGAAGATACCAGTTAAAATGTTTGTTCCTGCCACTAAAACTTATAATCCTATGATTGGGACATCTAAGATGAGACCTCAGAAGCAAGCCCAGATACAAGCTCAGAAGCAAGCTCAGATGCTACCTCAGAAGCAAGCTCAGATGCAAACTCAGAAGCAACCCAAGAAGTTTAACAGAAACAAAAGAAGAAATCATCCATGGATCTGTCGTCATTGTGGAAAGAAGGGGCATATTAAACCTTTTTGCTTCAAACTATATGGCTATTGTAGTACCCCAATTTTGTCCTAAGCCTTTTAAAACAAAAAAAATCAAAAAAATCAAAGAGGGAGAAAAAGTCAAAGTCAACAAAAGTCAACAGAAAAGTCAACATTTCAAAAATGAGGACTTCGCACTGCGAAGCTCCCTTCGCACTGCGAAGTCTGCGATTTTTCTGCAGATTTTTGGTGTTTTTGATTTAATTCCAGATTTTGTTGCATATCATTTCCATATTTATTTTAATCAGCATTCATGGCTAATTGGGCCAAGCAAAACCTGAAATGAGAGACTTGCCATTAATGCCAAGGTTGGAAGCTTTTTCTTCCAACCTAGCATGTGACAAGCAAGTGGGCTTGCCCTTGGGCAGCTTTTGTCCCTCCCAAGTGACCTGTTAACCACCCCAAGGTTGCCAGCCACCTGCTTGATGACTTTCCTCCTGCTTGCTCCCCCCAAAACCAGTCAAACCAGCTGGATTTTTCACTTGAAAGCTTTTCACCCTCTCACACCAGCCAATTATAGCCTTTTGCATCCCCCAATCTCTGCACATCACAGTGCACGTTTTTATTGATCAACCATTGAGATTGCAAGGATTGATCCCCAAGCTTGGCCAATTGCAATTCAGCCATGTTTATCATCATTTCTATCCTAAAACCTTTGATTTTGTGGCTGAAATCAGTCAAAGACTTAACCCTTGGCACAAGGCAGGGTTGCCTCTATCCATTAGCATTAAATGCAAAGCCAAATAGCCTGAATTTAGCCCACAAATCAGCTAGGTTCTAGGATTTTTTCATCATTACTAGAGATTGCATTTTGGCCTATAAATAGAGATGCAAGGCAAGAGGAAATGCAGCATTACATAGCACAAGATAGAGCAGTTAATACAGCACAAAAAAGAGCAAAAGAAACACTACTCATTCCAGCCAAACAACCAGAAAAAACCAATCCAACACAAAGCTTTACCAACTTCAAAGCTCATCACCAATATCAAAAATCTTTGTGAGAACCTTTAACCAATTCAAATCCACTGCAGCTGGAGCTTTGCTAAGGATCTCTGTAAGTTTCTAAGCTTTTGTTTTGCATTTTCAATTGTGCTTACATCTTAATTTTGGTCCAAAACCTTTTGGTTCTAAAAACCCCTTTTGAATTTCAAAGAAATCCCAAGGTTTTCAAAACATCAAAACTGGTTTGTCCAGCCTTTTTTATCCCAAAAACTCAAAGCTTTTCACTCACCTAAAAGGTCCTGAGTGTGTTCAGAAGTTGTTTCTGAACAAAAGTTCAGAAACAGCTTCTGAACTCAAAAATTCGCATTGTTCGCACTGCGAAGTCATGGTCGCAGAGCGACCATGACAGAACTCAGAATCTGAGTTTAGGTGCCCAAATGGCCAATTTTTGAGGTTCTAGCCCAAGAGCTCAGAACCTAGGAGTTTTAAAACTCATGTTTTTCAAACCTGTTCAAGGATTTTGCATAATATTGGAAAATTCGCAAGTTCGGGTGACATTTTTTGGATAACTTGCAAAACAAGTTATGTTCCCAATCTTTCAAAACAACTAGAACAAACCAGCTATGTTCATCATTTTCAAATCCAAACTTGAACAATAAACATTGTTCATGATTTTCGAAACTCAAATGTGAACATACGCCGAATTTGTTCGCTTTTCAAAACAATTCGCAAAATGAGCCGAACTTGTGCGTTTTCTAACAATTTGCTAAAATCCCTTCATTTTGGGTTTCAAACCAAATGTTTTGATATAACTTTGGGATTTCTAAGAAATTCTACCCAAAAACATGAATGAAAAAGGGATGGTGTGACGTATGTCTCTCCAACCCCCGATTGTACGAATGCGTGACGTATGTCTCGTCGTTCGGACAATCGTCATTCCTTTTTTCAACGTATCAAACCATAACCAAACCAAATCTTGGCCCCTTGTGGTCAATCCGAACCTTTTGGTCCCCCGTGGCCACTAGATTCCATCCCTCGACTCGTTTGAGTCACTCGGTCAATGTTCGACTCGTCCGAGTCCATTGTACCCGTTCTTGATCCCAGTGGATCAATCGAACAATCCCCCGACTCGTTGGAGTCCCCTCGGTCAATGATCGACTCGTTTGAGTCCATTGCGCCTCTTTTGGTCCCATAGCGACCAATTCGAACCCTTTTTACCTAACGGACGTACCTTTTAACATTCTAGCGCGATTCGTAAACAAACGCTTAATAAGTCTCCCAAGCGCGAGCATACAAGCTATACGCTTAATAAGTCTCCTGAGCGCGAGCATACAAGCTACGTTGAATCGCAAGAATTCGGTTAAAACATCGTCCATTTAAAATTAACCAACATATGTACGTTTTTTCTACCAAAGAACTACGTACGCTTTGAATTCTCCGACTACCGGGAGATACGTAGGAGCAAGATCGACATCTTGTCAAGCGCAATAATAAAAACTTTTTTTCTTTCGTTTGTTTTCATCTCTTTTCCCCCCTTTTAGTATATTTTCTTTTGATATAGATAAGCATGCGCGCAAAACATTTAAAAACAATTTAAGCTTTAGCCAAATAGAAGGTTCCCGTTGAGTACAACGGACGTGAGGGGTGCTAATACCTTCCCCTTGCGTAACCGACTTCCGAACCCGACAATGGTTGCAATGACCGGTCCTTTTCCTCATCGTCAAAGGGTTTTATTATCGTTTCCCTTTAAACAAAAAAAAAACTTAAGGGTTTATCAACGTTCCCTTTACACAAAAACTTTGGTGGCGACTTCACAAAGGCCCTCCGAGCGTTCGAGGACGACCTCGGAGGATTTGCGCGTTTTTTAAACGAGGTGCGCACAGCTGGCGACTTCACTGGGGACTCAACATTTTCCCACTAGCGAGTCAAGCCTAACCTATTTGGCTTTTAAGCCAATTGTTTTTATTTTCTTTGCGCGCCATGCTTTTATTTTATTCATTTTTATGCCATATCTATGCTTTATGTTTATAATTGCTTTATTTTGCTTTATATTCATATCATATATATATCAAATGCGGGGGTTACTTGAGTGATGTTACTCCACATTGTTCGGGTTAATGCCGGACGTGTGAGGCTCTCTACCCGAGCTTGAGAAAAAAACTAAGTTAGAAGGAGGTTGTGTGCGGAAGCCCGCGTTGACGTATGTCCGTGAGGTAGGATGCCCAACCCCGCTTAGAGGAGATTTTCACGTGGAATTAATTGAAGTCATGTCGACGTATGTCCATAGACAACCCTAATTCCATGTAAGATCTATGACTCTAGGGACCTCTTCTTAGGAAATTTCACCTTTAGAGCCTACACGTGAGGATGGGGGGAAGTTTCGAACCTGCATATACCATACCCCTGCATGTTATAACATTTGCATTCATATAAATTTTTTTTTTGCATAAACCAAAAAAGAGGGGCATATTTTTGCATACTCATTGCATTCATACATTCACATGCATTTTCATGCATTTCAAAGAGGAACCCTCACATTTATTCCCTCGCAAAAAAAAAAGGAAGTACCCGACCCGGTGTACAGTAGCGTTTCGGATGAGATCCGAGCAACCGGAAGGCCATCGAAATTCAGGAAATCATTTCTTTGTCCAAGTAATTTATCTTGTTTTTCAAAAAAAACAATCATTTTGCTTTTCCCAAGGCAAATGATTAATTTTTATGGGACCCCCATATTTCAAATCATTTCCGTCATTAATAAATTTGCAGTTTATTTTCAAAAGAGTTCGTTTTTCTTTCGTTCTCAAATAAATTTTCGCAACCCTAAAAAAAAAAATCATCATACACCAAAAAAAAAGCACTGCTACGATCCCTCATGACTTCAATTTTCCAATTAACCAAACGGAAGATGATAATAAGGACAATTTTGAACCTCCTGAAGGATTGTCCAGACTTGGGGATCAAGAGGATAGGGTAATACAACCTCACCAAGAGAACCCTAAAAAAAATAGCACCACAGTTCTCCCTCTGCCGGGGCACACTCTATAAGAGAAATCATAGTCTCACTCAGACGTGTGGATAAACATGAAGCAGTCATGCTCACCAAAGAAATCCATGAGGAGTCCTTCCAAGCCCATGCCATTGGACATGCAAAAAATACATAAGTGAATACCCTAAGGGCGGGTTGTTATTGGCTAACTATGGAGACCGACTGCTTTCACCACGCCAAGACATGTCACGAGTGACAAAATTATGCCAACAAGGGGCACATACCACAAACACCTCTGAATGTCATCACCCTAACCTTTCTCTATGTGGGGCATAGACATGTTTGGAATGATTGAGCCAAAGGCTTCAAAAGGGCACCAGTTCATACTAGTTGCCATCGACTGTTTCACCAAATGGGTAGAAGCAGCTTCGTATGCAAACGTAACCAAACAAGTGGTCGCCCAATTCATCAAAAAAGGAAACCATTTGCCGTTACGGCACTCCCCACAATTTCCCACAAAAAGCCAAGTCGTCATTGTCGTTCCTCACATCTCCAACAAAAGACCAATTTCCATTGGCACACACAATTTCCAAACAAAAAGCCCAATTTCCATTGGCCCTCACAAACCCCATTTCCAATAAAAGCCCGACCTCGCTCGGCACCCCATCATAAAAAGTCCGACCTCGCTCGACATCCAAAAAAAAACAAAAGCCCGACCTTGCTCGGCATCTCATCAAAAAGCCCGACCTTGCTCGGCAACCAAACACAAAAAACCATGCTTGTCATCCAAACACCCAAACACAAACAAGGTTCGACCAACTGAACCTCATAAAAGAGAAACACCTCACAGCATTGTGGCATGGACAGCTCGACAAGAAAGTTCATTCTCGAGAATTTAGAGAAGGAGACTTAATGCTTGGAAAAAAGGTATTACCCATCCACAAGGATCCCCCTATCAATAAGCTCCGGCGCAGTCAAAAAAAATATATGCCAAAAAAAAAAGAGCTCGCTAAATCGAAAACCCGAAAAGAGGCGGTTTAGGCAATAGAGAGCATCCTGGTAGATCGAAAACCTGAAAAGGCGGTCTAGGCAAAAATTAAGGACATCAAAAAAGGAAATATACCCCAGTGGACTGAAAACTCGAAAGAGCGGTCCAGGTAAAAGTTAGGGGTTTCAAAAAAAAAAAAGAAGGCATAAGACTGCGGCACGTGAGGTCCAGACAGAATTCAAGAGGGAAAGAATCAACCTCATTATCATCTTTCAAAAAAAGGTTATTTCGAAGTCATAGGGAAAGTAGCACGTGAAACCCAAGCAAATACCCATTTGTCTTTTTTGTTTCTTCCCTTTTCTCTATCTCAGTAATCACCTCTTATAGGGATTACATTTTCACGAATAGTTACCCATACAAGGGACTAAGTTTCGTTGAATCAAAATCATTTTTAAAAGCTTTTTCATTGTTATGCGTCCTTACTTGCTCATAAAATGTGTTTTTATTCATGATAGATAATGCATTGAAATATGGGAATAACATAAAAAAAAAATGTGTTTTTTTACTTGGACGTTAAATGTCGAAAGAATTTCGTTGGTCTCCGGCATTGCATCAAAGGACTCAAGACTTGAAAACTTTCATCAGTCACTTCAAGATCTTACTCTTCATCAGAAACTAGTGCGTAGCTCACAGCGCGTAAAACGCAAAGATCCCGGGTGTCGGAGGAACAAATTTCCCCAAATAAAGCTCACCCTCATACATCTTTTTCATCCACTAAGGCCGGATATCGATCATGCTTCCAAAATGATCCTTATATCCCCAGTGAGATCACACCAACCAACAAAAAGCCCGACCTCGCTCGGCCACCAAAATCAAAAAGCCTGACCTCGCTCGGCAACCAAAAACAAAAAGCCCGACCTCGCTCGGCCACCAAAATCAAAAAGCCCGACCTCACTCGGCAACCAAAAACAAAAAGCCCGACCTCGCTCGGAAATCAAAACCAAAGCCCAATATTCATTGGCACCCAACAATAAAGGCCAATATTCATTTGCACTCACCAACAAAACCAAAGCCCAATCATCATTGGCGCCTACTCACAGATTTCCAACCGAAACAATTTTCATTGGCATTCCCTAGTGGAGTCTCACCCAAAGTCCAATCATCATTGGCAATCACCAATACAAATCCCCAGGACAAGCCCGAACTACACCAGTTTTGATCCCATTCGGGTATGTAGGCAAAGGACATTGTCCTTCCAAACCAACCAAAAAATCAAAGCCCGAACTACACCGGTTTTGATCCCATTCGGGTATGTAGGCAAAGGACATTGTCCTTCCAAACCAACCAAAAAATCAAAGCCCGAACTACACCGGTTTTGATCCCATTCGGGTATGTAGGCACATGACATTGTCCTTCCAAACCAACCAAAAAATCAAAGCCCGAACTACACCGGTTTTGATCCCATTCGGGTATGTAGGCAAAGGACATTGTCCTTCCAAACCAACCAAAAAATCAAAGCCCGAACTACACCGGTTTTGATCCCATTCGGTATGTAGGCAAAGGACATTGTCCTTCCAAACCAACCAAAAAATCAAAGCCCGAACTACACCGGTTTTGATCCCATTCGGGTATGTAGGCAAAGGACCTTGTCCTTCCAAACCAAACAAACAAAAAAAGCCCAATCATCATTGGCGCAACCAGCCCGAACTACACCGGTTTTGATCCCATTCGGGTATGTAGGCAAAGGACCTTGTCCTTCCAAACCAAACAAACAAAAAAAGCCCAATCATCATTGGCGCAGCCACAACCAAGACCGACCTTGCTCGGCACCCAATCAACATGCCTCCCACATATCATGCATAACATAATTCATGCATCATGTCAATTTCATTCATGCATGCATATACAAATCATTCATACACATGCATTTCATAATCATGCCATGCATCCTCAACGAAGATTCTCCAGTGAATATCACATATTCACCAGCATCCATCAACAGTTAAGCAAGTGTTCCCTAGTGAACCTCCTTCAAAAACTGTCCCCAATTCCCCAGCAGGAATCTTTGATTAAGTGTATCTCATATCATATTACATTGCATATCATACTGCATAACATGGAGCATAACATGCATCATATAATCATGTTTTCCGGCTCAAAGCTGGGCACCTGTTCAGGGTAAGACCATTCCAGTTCACCGTTAGGAATCAACCTTCAGTGTAAGCGGCTGAATAAGATTACCTATCTTAGGTATCGACCTCTAGTGTAAGCAGCTAGATAAGATCACCTTCCTCAGTGTTCGACCTTCAGTGTTAGCGGCTGAATAAGATCACTCCACCGTTAGGAATCGACCTTCAGTGTAAGCGGCTGAATAAGATTACCTATCTTAGGTATCGACCTCTAGTGTAAGCGGCTGGATAAGATCACTTTCCTCAGTGTTTCGACCTTCAGTGTTAGCGGCTGAATAAGATCACTCCACCGTTAGGAATCGACCTTCAGTGTAAGCGGCTGAATAAGATTACCTATCTTAGGTATCGACCTCTAGTGTAAGCGGCTAGATAAGATCACCATTCCTCAGTGTTTCGACCTTCAGTGTTAGCGGCTGAATAAGATCACTTCACCCTTAGATATCGACCTTCAGTGTAAGCGGCTGAATAATATCACCTTTCCTCAGTGTTTCGACCTTCAGTGTTAGCGGCTGAATAAGATCACTTCACCATTAGGTATCGACCTCTAGTGTAAGCGGCTAGATAAGATCACCTTTGCCTTTAGGAATCTACCTCCAGTGTAAGCGGCTGGATACGATTACCTTCATCCCCAGTGGATCTACCTCCAGTGTTAGCGGCTGGATACGATCAACCTTTTCAAATCATTGCATTTGCATATTTTACTTTCACTGCAATCTTTTCATTCCGCGAAGGACAAAATTCGGGTCCTTCTTTTACCTAATTGATCTTCGCAAAGAGTTCATGAGATGCCCTTAGCACTCACACACTCTATGCAAAGACACAATTAAGTAGGGGCAGCTGTAGTACCCCAATTTTGTCCTAAGCCTTTTAAAACAAAAAAAATCAAAAAAATCAAAGAGGGAGAAAAAGTCAAAGTCAACAGAAAAGTCAACATTTCAAAAATGAGGACTTCGCACTGCGAAGTCTGCGATTTTTCTGCAGATTTTTGGTGTTTTTGATTTAATTCCAGATTTTGTTGCATATCATTTCCATATTTATTTTAATCAGCATTCATGGCTAATTGGGCCAAGCAAAACCTGAAATGAGAGACTTGCCATTAATGCCAAGGTTGGAAGCTTTTTCTTCCAACCTAGCATGTGACAAGCAAGTGGGCTTGCCCTTGGGCAGCTTTTGTCCCTCCCAAGTGACCTGTTAACCACCCCAAGGTTGCCAGCCACCTGCTTGATGACTTTCCTCCTGCTTGCTCCCCCCAAAACCAGTCAAACCAGCTGGATTTTTCACTTGAAAAAGCCATGAGTGCCTACCCTGTTTTGCAACAGCTTTTCACCCTCTCACACCAGCCAATTATAGCCTTTTGCATCCCCCAATCTCTGCACATCACAGTGCATGTTTTTATTGATCAACCATTGAGATTGCAAGGATTGATCCCCAAGCTTGGCCAATTGCAATTCAGCCATGTTTATCATCATTTCTATCCTAAAACCTTTGATTTTGTGGCTGAAATCAGTCAAAGACTTAACCCTTGGCACAAGGCAGGGTTGCCTCTATCCATTAGCATTAAATGCAAAGCCAAATAGCCTGAATTTAGCCCACAAATCAGCTAGGTTCTAGGATTTTTTCATCATTACTAGAGATTGCATTTTGGCCTATAAATAGAGATGCAAGGCAAGAGGAAATGCAGCATTACATAGCACAAGATAGAGCAGTTAACACAGCACAAAAAAGAGCAAAAGAAACACTACTCATTCCAGCCAAACAACCAGAAAAAACCAATCCAACACAAAGCTTTACCAAGTTCAAAGTTCATCACCAATATCAAAAATCTTTGTGAGAACCTTTAACCAATTCAAATCCACTGCAGCTGGAGCTTCGCTAAGGATCTCTGTAAGTTTCTAAGCTTTTGTTTTGCATTTTCAATTGTGCTTACATCTTAATTTTGGTCCAAAACCTTTTGGTTCTAAAAACCCCTTTTGAATTTCAAAGAAATCCCAAGGTTTTCAAAACATCAAAACTGGTTTGTCCAGTCTTTTTTATCCCAAAAACTCAAAGCTTTTCACTCACCTAAAAGGTCCTGAGTGTGTTCAGAAGTTGTTTCTGAACAAAAGTTCAGAAACAGCTTCTGAACTCAAAAATTCGCATTGTTCGCACTGCGAAGTCATGGTCGCAGAGCGACCATGATAGAACTCAGAATCTGAGTTTAGGTGCCCAAATGGCCAATTTTTGAGGTTCTAGCCCAAGAGCTCAGAACCTAGGAGTTTTAAAACTCATGTTTTTCAAACCTGTTCAAGGATTTTGCATAATATTGGAAAATTCGCAAGTTCGGGTGACATTTTTTGGATAACTTGCAAAACAAGTTATGTTCCCAATCTTTCAAAACAACTAGAACAAACCAGCTATGTTCATCATTTTCAAATCCAAACTTGAACAATAAACATTGTTCATGATTTTCAAAACTCAAATGTGAACATACGCCGAATTTGTTCGCTTTTCAAAACAATTCGCAAAATGAGCCGAACTTGTGCGTTTTCTAACAATTTGCTAAAATCCCTTCATTTTGGGTTTCAAACTAAATGTTTTGATATAACTTTGGGATTTCTAAGAAATTCTACCCAAAAACTTGAATGAAAAAGGGATGGTGTGACGTATGTCTCTCCATTGCCCCGATTGTACGAATGCGTGACGTATGTCTCGTCGTTCGGACAATCGTCATTCCTTTTTTCAACGTATCAAACCATGACCAAACCAAATCTTGGCCCCTTGTGGTCAATCCGAACCTTTTGGTTCCCCGTGGCCACTAGATTCCATCCCTCGACTCGTTTGAGTCACTCGGTCAATGTTCGACTCGTCCAAGTCCATTGTACCCGTTCTTGATCCCAGTGGATCAATCGAACAATCCCCCGACTCGTTGGAGTCCCCTCGGTCAATGATCGACTCGTTTGAGTCCATTGCGCCTCTTTTGGTCCCATAGCGACCAATTCGAACCCTTTTTACCTAACGGACGTACCTTTTAACATTCTAGCGCGATTCGTAAACAAACGCTTAATAAGTCTCCCAAGCGCGAGCATACAAGCTATACACTTAATAAGTCTCCTGAGCGCGAGCATACAAGCTACGTTGAATCGCAAGAATTCGGTTAAAACATCGTCCATTTAAAATTAACCAACATATGTACGTTTTTTCTACCAAAGAACTACGTACGCTTTGAATTCTCCGACTACCGGGAGATACGTAGAAGCAAGATCGACATCTTGTCAAGCGCAATAATAAAAACTTTTTTTCTTTCGTTTGTTTTCATCTCTTTTCCCCCCTTTTAGTATATTTTCTTTTGATATAGATAAGCATGCGCGCAAAACATTTAAAAACAATTTAAGCTTTAGCCAAATAAAAGGTTCCCGTTGAGTACAACGGACGTGAGGGGTGCTAATACCTTCCCCTTGCGTAACCGACTTCCGAACCCGACAATGGTTGCAATGACCGGTCCTTTTCCTCATCGTCAAAGGGTTTTATTATCGTTTCCCTTTAAACAAAAAAAAACTTAAGGGTTTATCAACGTTCCCTTTACACAAAAACTTTGGTGGCGACTTCACAAAGGCCCTCCGAGCGTTCGAGGACGACCTCGGAGGATTTGCGCGTTTTTTAAACGAGGTGCGCACAGCTATCCTGAACATTTTCAGTATAGAAGAGTGGAACCAGCTGCTACCAGAAATAATGTTCAGAAGGTGTGGAAGCCCAAAGTCAAGAATGTTGGCCTCATAGCTCATACATCATTGAGAGCCACATCTAAAGAAGACTGGTACTTTGATAGTGGTTGTTCAAGACATATGACTGGTGCGAAGAAGTTGTTGAGTAATGTAAAAGCTTATTCCAGAAGCTATGTGACATTTGGTGATGGAGCAAAAGGTGAGATTCTGGGTATTGGTGATTTAATCAGTGAAGGTTTGCCTAGACTTAATGATGTGCTATTGGTGAAAGGATTAACTTCTAATCTGATCAGTATTAGCCAAATTTGTGATCAAGACTTGAAGGTGAATTTCAACAAGGAAGAATGTGTGGTAACTGATCAAGAAAGTAAGGTTCTGATGAGAGGCTGCAGATCAAAAGATAACTGTTATTTATGGGTGTCTGAAGAAGAAAGAAGCCTGACTTCCTGTCTCATGAGTTCAGAAGAAGAAGTCAGACTCTGGCACCAGAAATTGGGTCATTTGCATCTGAAAGGCATGAAGAAAATCCTAAGTACTGAAGCTATCAGAGGTATACCTAATCTGAAGATCAATGAGGATAGTGTTTGTGGTGATTGTCAAATTGGAAAACAAACAAGAAAGTCTCATCCCAGATTAGTTCACCAGGTAACTACTAAAGTACTAGAACTGTTACATATGGATTTAATGGGGCCTATGCAAGTTGAGAGTATTGGAGGTAAAAGATATGCTTTTGTAATGGTTGATGACTACTCAAGATTCACATGGGTTAGCTTTGTTAGAGAGAAGTCAGATACTTTTGAAGTGTTTAAAGAGTTATGCATTCAGTTACAAAGAGAGAAGGACTGTGGTATTGTCAGAATCAGAAGTGATCATGGCAAGGAATTTGAAAACAAGAGATTTTCTGAGTTCTGTGCTTCTGAAGGAATAAAACATGAGTTTTCTGCACCTATAACACCTCAGCAAAATGGTGTAGTTGAGAGGAAGAATAGAACATTAGCAGAATGTGCAAGAGTTATGTTACATGCAAAGAAACTATCATACATGTTCTGGGCTGAAGCTATGAACACAGCATGTTACATACACAATAGAGTTACTTTGAAAAAGGGAACAACTTGATTTCATGGTTCAGCAAGAAACAAAATTGTGTGTCATTGTCTACAGCTGAAGCTGAATATATAGCAGCTGGGAGTAGTTGTTCACAATTAGTTTGGATGAAACAAATGCTGGAAGAATACAACATACAACAAGGCGCTATGACCCTATATTGTGGCGATTTAAGTGCAATTAACATTTCTAAGAACCCCATACAGCACAGCAGAACTAAACACATTGATATCAGACATCATTTTATCAGAAATCTTGTGGAAGAAAAGATTATTCAGTTTGAACATGTGGATACTGAGAACCAAATTGCTGATATTTTCACAAAGGCCTTGGATGCTAAACAGTTTGAGAATCTGAGAAGCAAGTTGGGTGTGTGTCTGCATGAAGAATTATAGCAATTACTGCAAACTGGATGTGAGGAAGATAGAGTACCTGCCAGTATTGCAAATGCTAAGTGTGATCATGTTTCTGAGTCTGAGTCTGAGACTGCATTTAATGGAATTTTAGTTTTTATTCCCTATGTGAAGTATGAGGTTTGTCATAATTTTGTGGCTAAAAAGGGGGAGAAAAACCTATGTTTAAGTTCAGACTGGAACTGTTTAGAGTGTGTTTCCTCAGAATGTACTATGTTTCAGAAGCTGACTAGATTTGTTCAGAAGCTAATTGTTTTGCTCATAGTTCAGAACCAATGCAAGAAGTGCTGTGAAGATATGATTAAGGGGGAGTTTGTGACTCAGGGGGAGTACATGAATGTTTTCTTCCAGAAGTTTGTGAAGCCTATGTCTCAGATATTCACTGCAGACTGCAGTTCAGAGTTAAGGGGAAGTATGGTATGTATGCTGAGTTGCAGGGGGAGAGTAGTGTGTATGTTGCTGGTTGGTATGTGTTTGTGAAGCTTCAGGGGGAGTGTCATGTGATGATCAGAAGCTGAAGAACTATCAGAATTTGATCAGTAGTTGTTTTGTGTGCTTCAGATTGTTCAGAAGCTGAAGTTGGTTTGTTTTTTATGTTAAACATAGCTGAATCCGCTGCTACAAACTCTGTGCTATGTTATTTATGTTTGTCTTTGTGGAGTTCTTCATTGCTGAGATTACTTGTGTTGATTTGAAGAGCTCATGATTTGTGAAACATTGATTTTAGCCAAAAATTTGCCAAAGGGGGAGATTGTTGAGTATTTTGAAGTTGGCTGCATGTTTTGGTAAATTCAATGTGTTCAAGCAAAGCATCTCCATGTATATAAGAAGTCTTCAGTTGCAAGAAATCGTATTTGAAGTGGTTCAGAAGCTGAAAAATCCTTCAGACGCACTTTGGACCTTCAGACGCAGGAACAGTGCTTCAGACGCACTACCGTGCTTCACACGCTGAAATGCCTTCATACGCGCTACAGTGCTTCAGACGCACTATTCATCCGTTGACCCGCGTTGACTTCTTCAGAAGCTGGGTTTTTAAGTGTTATTTTTGTGCGAATCTTTGAGAGATTTATTAAGGAATTATTTTGGCTGAAGGGTTCTAGAATGCTGATTGATTTGATGAAGATTGGTCTCGTGCTTATGCTAAATGATATTTTCTGAAGAAATCTTTTAGAAGATACATTGCAGAATTATTTGAGCCATTCATATTTCAGAATCATATCATATTCAGAAGATTGAATTCAAATTTATGAGAATTGCTGAAGTCTATTTAAAGGAGATTGCTGCTGCTATTGAAGACTTACGAAATATAGAGTTTTATTCAGAGAATTGAGTCTTTGTGTTTTAAACTTAGAGTTTTATTTGTACACCACTCAAACTGAGTTGGTTTAGGTGTGTTTGAGTTGTAATTCACTCTAAGCCTTTAGGTACGAGTGTTATTCATTGATGTATTGAACTTGTGTTCAGAACTGGGTTAAGTTCAGAGTTGATTTGTAACTGGGTTAGTTACTTGGATAGGAAGTTAGTAGTGTCTAATACTCAAGGTGTTGGGTAGAAATCTAACTAGGAGGAGATTGATTGCTTAGGCTGGGAACAGGGGGTTCTGTGTCTTGAGTCTTAAGGATTAATTCCTATAGTGGATTTCCTTCCTGGATTGGTATCCTCCAGACGTAGGTGGAATTTGCACCGAACTGGGTTAACAAATATCTGTGCCTTTTTATATTTCTGCACCTTTATATTTGCTTCTGAACTGTTATTGATTGTGCTCTGTTTTGCGTATTTTGAACTCTGTTTTGAGTTCTGATCATTGTCCAGCCAGAATTTCATCCTCCCAAAGAAAAGGAATACAAAGGATGATGTGTTGTCCGTCTCATTTTGGCCACCCTAACGAATCAGGCGTCGAGCTAACGACGTAAAACAAGCGCTTGTTGGGAGGCAACCCAATTTTGTAAGTATTTATGCTTTTTTATAATCCTCGTAAAAGTTTTCACATGAAGGGAATGTGGTACATTTAAATTTTCAAAAAATTTTGTATTCTGTCATGGTCGCTATAGCGATCACTTTCGTCGCTGTAGCGACGAGTCAAAATTTCAGCGTCTGAAGCTTCAGACTCTGATTCAGAGTCTGAAGATCCTTCAGACTCTGCGCTTGCTATAGCGATGGGTGGTTCGCTGTAGCGATGGCAGAAAAACCTGTCAGTACAGATTTTGATCCCATTAACTTCTTGTGATAAACTTATGTTTAATTATGCACTATTATTTATGTTCAATAATGTTGAATGAGCCATAGATTTGTGAATCACCAACATATGCATGATAATGATAATGATAGAAATTGTTTGATTGCGCAAAGCTAAGGTACTTGTTTCTTGCTTTTCTAGGTGTGTACTTAAATTTAAAACGAGTACTTTGCATAAAATTTATCTCATTCAGTTCTCTGCGATAACATGCTTATTATGTGAACCACTTAGAACTAGCCTAAATGTGAGGAATCCTCAAGTGCTTTACATATATGCAGGAGACCGGCATTCATTGTTTCACTCGGTTGTTTTATGTTAAATCTGATAATTGTTTTGAACTGTATGAAAGCACAGAAATGATCAAGGCATTCTTTTGAAAATGAGAAGAAACACTTGACCACAAAAAGCCTACCCAGTGAGAGAGTGAGTATTTGATAACCCTATTTGAGCCTAATGAATCAGAATCCTTAACTTTGAACTGTCAATATTCATAAGCACAATGCTTAATGAATTTGCCCAAGTTTTCAAAATCCAGTTCATCGTTAAATCACTATTGGATTCTGATATTCTTACCTTCATTTGGAACCCTAAACCATCATGTTTATTTGTCCCTTGCCTGATGATAAGGGAACATTCAATTAGGGTATTATTTTGAATAAGTTGGGGAGAAAAGGGAGGTATTGTATGTCAAGTAATGGTGAACTTTGAAAAATTGATCTTGACAACAAGAAAAAGAGAAAGAAAAGAAAAAAGAAAGAAAAAGAAAAAGAAAAGTAAAAAGAAAGAAAAAGAAAAAGAAAAGAAAAATTTGTCAAGATCAAAGTACTACTTGTATATCACCAAGGGTTGATAATGAGAATTTGGAGGAAGTTGTGTAAATAGAAAGAATGTTCCTCTATGCTTGGCCATTTGAATTCAATTTTTCCCACATATGACATTTCTTTTGGAGACCAAGCCAAGTTACAACCCTCAAAGACCTTTTGATCTATGCTTTTGTGCTTTTTGAGATGATATTTGGATGGACACATAACTTAATCAAGATGTTAGCAGAATTGCCGGATGTGCGTTCAAAACCCTCACTTCATGATTTCAATTTGCTTATTTACTTTCGAAGAAGTGTGTTAGGTGTGGTTCATTGTTAATTATGTTATTGACTTGAATTGGGTGATATGAATTTTGTGTTTAGGACTTATGTCGCATTCACAGTATATATCTAGATTAATGAGAAACTTTATACTTGCCCGCGCAATCCACATTTGAATTATGCGATCAGAAAACTTTTCATTTCTTTGCTTGTATTGTACTTGAGTCCTAGGTTTGTAAGTATTTCCTCTTCTTTGAGTTCTTTGTTTGAGGACAAACAAAGATTTAAGTTGGGGAGAGTGATAAGTGCCAGAAATTAGTTAAAATGAATATTTAATTTAAGCACTTTATGTTACTTGCTTCGCAAGTTATCATAGGAAAAGCTCATAATCACTGATCAAATGCCAAATTATTGCTTTTACTTCTTACCCCATCCATTTGTGCAAGAAAATGCAATCCAGGACATGATTTGAGCAAAGAAACATGAAGAATTGTAAAGGCTGGCTCGCTACAGCGGAGGATTGGTCGCTACAGCGCCCCTAGGCAGGGAGAAATCAAGTTTCCATCGTTGCAGCGATGGAACTGGTCGCTATAACGACCAAAGGCGGTTTGAACCCCGTTTTGCTGACGTGGAGCAAACCCAATGGCCAAGAAAGCTTCGATCGCTACAGTGACCAACTCATGTTGTAGCGAGCCTTGAAAAATCCAGATTCTATTTATAGCCTGTCAGCTCATTTTCAGCAGGATTATTGGAGATTATTGTTGTATTAGTTTTAGGTTATATTTTTAGACATAAAATAGGGCTAAAGGAGCAAGAGTGATTGAAGTGTGGAATCAACTAAGACTCTTTGGGAAAACAAGAACTTAGCTTTGGATCTTCATCTTCCTTCCACTTTTGTATAGCTGTCATGACAATGACCAACTAACCTTCCCTTGTTGGGATTGGAGGTACTCAATATAGCTTAGTTGTAATATTTGATTTTGCAAATATATGATTCTAGTAACTTATGTGATAATTGAAGTTATTCTTGCTTTTCATTCTTATGCTTGATTTAATTGTTATTGACAAATACTTTTGAATCTAGGTTTAGAATAATCTTCTATCAAAATAAGAAATTCTAGACATGGAATTGGGTTTTGATAATCGTTTAATAGATTGGGAAATCGTTGATTAAACGATACGATTGATCTCACGACGCCATTTGGACACGAATGATGTTGTCGAGTGATACGTGATAATTTCGCTAAAAACCTAGAATTCATATGCATGATCATTAGAATATATTCGAGGCTAGATTGACGAACTCCGATCCCAACGCTTTTACGTCCTATTGCTTGTCGTCTTTATTTCCGCTTTTACATTCCAATGGTTTATAGCAAACAAAGTTATAAACCTCTTACTCAAAATGATAACGATTGTTGAAAGGCTTGAGATAGCGCACTAGTCCCTGTGGAGACGATATAAAAATACTTACTTTTGTTCTACCAACAACTGTACTTTTGACAGTGACAACAGTTAACTTCTGAGTTTCCTTCAGACTTCAGACTTCAGACGCTGTTCTTGAGATGTTGATCTTCAGACACTGTTTATCAGACCCTGATCTTCAGAAGTTGTTCTTTAGACGCTGATCTTCAGACGTTGTTCTTCAGACGCTGATCTTTAGATGTTGATCTTCAGATCCTGAATGTCTTCAGACTTGCAACATAAGCTTCAAAGTTTTTCTTCGCTCGTAACTTGATCTTTCAGAACCACTGTTAGATACATAATTTTTAAGTATATGGTCCTGCGCACTAGAACAAGTATTAGCGTATCCAATTTTCTTTTTAACACTTTGTTATCATCAAAACTCAAAAGGGACCTGTTCATACATTTTCTTCCAACAAAATGTTCCTTGATATTTTCTAATCACCATAGACCACAACATCGTTCGTTTGAACCTATGTTCAAGCATGATCATAGAGGTCTGGAAGGATGTGTGTATCTGAGTATGTTGTGACTCTAGCATATTGTGAACGGAGTTCCAATTTGTACTTAAATCACCATACTACCACTCAGATACTTTTTCAACCGGCTGTGTGCAGATTCAGCTCTGTTTGTTGTACTATTCCCCAATTGCATGACTTTATTGACCCACAACTTGACAATCTTCTCCTTCATCGGACCTAAAATTGTATTTTCAACATATTTCAAAAACTTAGGAAACTTGTCGCATACAACTCTGAACCGGTTGTAATTATCAATATATGTTTGCTCTGTATCAGAATTCACAATATCCTCCCATGCAAGCATCACCGTCTTCACCACTTCACTTGACTTTATCTCTTTCCCATCCTTGCCTTTGAGATCCTTAACTTTGCAATTTGTCTTACACTTTGCTCTAACATTTCTTTCAATTTGATACTCGCACAACAAAGCAGTAGCCTCTGGAAAAACAGTATCCACGTTATTCATCAAAGCATGGTCCCGATCAGTGACAACTACTTTGGGTGAAATATCTTTCGAATGCAATAGACCACGACACTTCTCAAGAGCCCAAGTAACGTTATCTTCCTTCTCAGACATCATATAGGCAAATGCAATAGAGAACGTATACACAGTAGAAGTGACACCAACAAACTCAAGCAATGGAAGACGGTACTTATTGGTCTTATAAGTGGAATCCAACACAAGCACCGTAGAGAACGTGTTAAACAACTTGATACCATTTGAATGCGCCCAGAAGATATCACTGACATCATCAGATTCAGGATACTTCCTACAATGATACACATACTCATTCTCAACCAATGATTTTAAGAGATGATGCATATATGTTCTCTTACCCCTAATGGACTACCCATACTTGTGACAAGCATTATAAACATGCTTGATAGTAGTTGAAGTGGTATTGTTCCTCTTCTTTAAGTTGGTAAGAATTTGCCTCGGATGAACGTTTGACTCTACCATCTCATGAAGGTGTATACGTTCATTTGGGTTTAGACGTCCAGCGGTTTTATGACCTTTCAACACCTCTGTCATGTCATGGTTGTGTCTACCGTCACCAACTTTGAGGCTCCAATCACCAGAAATCAACAAATAACCTCTCAGTAACAAATTCATTTCTCACATTGCCACCTTTATCTGATTTACCGATAACGGTTGAAAATCCAAGCTTCCTTGCTTCCTCTCGAACCCCACTCCAACAAATCGTTCAGTGTAGCAAACTTTTGTTTGGTGGTAAAATGTTCTCGATGATCAATAGAAACAAAAACATCTTGAGGTACAACAACCGGAGGAGCATCCTCTACTTTCGCATCGCCGGAAGGAATGTCAACTTTCAGTGGAGGATCCTCGGGTTTGGCATTTCCAGAATCATCTATAACCTCAAGTGCAACAACCGGTAACACGTTAGGTGGTTCAATCTCAGGTGGCAATTCATTGGAGGCATCAACAGGAACATCCATTACTGAAACAATGAGATAGCATGGTCAGAAAATGCAAGCAGTTTCTGTACTGGTGTTGTTCGGATTTTATAATACAAACCAGATTGTTGGGTTCTGGATTATAAATTCCGAACTATACCAGTACAGATTCATTAAAGTGATCAAAAGGAAAGCGCCTAGAAATCGAATGAGGGAGGTTTTATATAAACATTACCTTTGCATTCAGACGAAAATGATGTTGTAAACGCTCCTTGATGACCAGATTGCTACTTCAAATCACGTTTTCGCCCAAAATGGTATGTTTTTGGAGGTGCATGGAGTGTTTGGTGATAAAGGTGGTGAAGTTATGCTAGGTTCTGGGTGAACCTTATATATCGAAACATTTCGGAATTTACAATCCGAAACATTCCGATATTTTTCCCGCTTTTTTAAATGTGGATATTTCAGATTATATATCCCGAAACATGTAAATATTATTTCAATTCTATAATCCGAAAGTTGTTTCACCCATATTTTTGTCCAGGATGGCTCTCAGTCATGCTGGCCTTCAAGTTTCCCTCAGTTTTTTACATATTTCGGATTTTATAATCAAAACTGAGTTCGGGTTATAAAATCCAAACAAAGTAATTTTGAAAGAAAAAAATAGGACGCAAGAGAATGTTATAGGGTGGGAAAAGTAAAAGCCACATTTTTTTGCTTAAAAGGTGGACCAGATTCTAGGATTCGATGCTTGTGTGTTGCTCACCCCATGTGAAATTTTAAGCAATTTAAGGGGTCCGTGAGCATTTACCCTTAAGTCACTGATGGGAGACACCAGCACACAAAGCCCAGTAGGACAAAAATAAAGCTCTAACATCAAGTTGAAGCAAGTTTTTATTTTATGGCATAAAATTTTTTTATATTGACAAATTATGGCATAAGTTGAAGCAAAGAGTATATATAATATGATTACATCATCTATCTATCTTGTAATAAAATATTACATGAGAATGCCGTGGGGAAATAATCCGAATTATATATTATTATACACATACTCATTACAACAACCACTAGAATTGGTCCTTTTGACATTAAAACTATACAAATTTATACAAGTAAACAAGCACCAACAAAATCAGTGCTGTAGTTACAATACACAACTGTGCCTCTAAAACCAAAGGTCTGAAAAATTGGCAGGTTTTTTTCATGTACTTTTCTTAGATCATTTTCACAACCCAAAGCTTATATTTTCTAACATACAAATACACAAGACAAGGTCCTATAAGATTTGCTTCAGACAGTGACTTACAAAGCTTGACATAAAGATCTAAATTTCCATATTGCTGTATCCTTTTCTTTAAACCTTGCATAACAGCAACTCTATCCAAATACTCAGGATAGAATCCCAATTCAAGCATTTTCATTACAGTCTCTGCTGCTTCACTAAAATGACCACCTTTAATATAACCTCTTAACAACCATGACAAACTTTTCTTCTTCTGCGGTGGGCTCGCAACTTCCAACCGTGTCATCAACCTTGCCGTCGCTGCAGCTTCTTTCTGCGAAGCACAAATGGCTAGAACAATGTCATAGAGACCTCCATCAGCCTCTTTACCAACAAGCTTCATTTCCCACAATTGTTTCTCGGCCTCGATTCCCCGGCCGGTGCAAATGTACATAGCGAGGAGTCTCTCATGAATCACTCCATGAAGTGATGAAGGGCTGCCGTCATGAATCACCCATTTGGATAATCGCGTTCCATCCGCTAGAAGATCTGATTGGTACTTTTCTGTCAGCTCAACGTCTTCTAGGTCGAATTCAGTTATCAAACCGGCCCTTGCAAAACTTTTCATCTTTCGTAGAGCTTTGGCGAACTCATTGAGCTCCTTAACCACAGCAGTCATTGCAACAAGGTAACTGTAAATCTCGGGTTTCAGGCCAGCTTCTCTAAACCGAATTACCAATCTAACAGCCCCTCGGTAGTCACCCTCAGCCTGGGAAAAAAAAATCATCTGAGTCATCCTTCTAACAAATAACCGATGATCGGGAAAACTATGATATGCATCTAGTCATATTAATTTAGGATCTATTTTTCATCTTATCTACTAACAAGCACTTCTGAGACTAGGATAGCTTATGAAAATAACTTATAACATACATGAAAACATTTTGACTTTATCTTTTGACATAACCACTTAGATGATAAGTACTTATGCTATAAGTGTTTAAATTTAACAGTTTATCCAAACCTAGGTTAATTCCACAAATTGGATAAATACAGCTGATAATCAAAAAAATGAATTCCCTATTCTTATCTGGCCCCAATATTTTTTATTTTTATTTTGGCATAAAGTGCATATGGGACATCATAGGCCAAAGAGGCTAACAACAAAGCTAACTACATGAGTCACACAGTGCTCTTACCAGAAATATGATAAATCTATCTAGGCGAGCTTATCGGAAAAGACCTTTTCATAGAAGCTCTAATTTGAAATATTGCTTCTAGATAAGCTAATTATGTGTTTGGATGATACTTGCTAATAAGTCATAAGCTCTTCTGGGAGCCATACTAGAACTAAAAACGATTAAATTATCTAAACACCATTTATAAACTCCAAAAGGCTTATAAAGAAGCACTCGAGGCTTGTACCGAAACATAATTTTAAAATCAACGTAGGACATTTTACTAGTTTCTTTGCATCAAGTGTTTTAACTACTTTTGTGATTTTAGTAAATATATAGATATTTGGGAGCCATGAAGTTTGTCAAACGCTAACTACACACCAACTGAAAATGAACAAGCAAGCTATTCCACCATGTATGACAATGATCAAAAAGCTCCAATTCTATGTTTGGATGGATATAAGCAGGAAAAACAAAGGCAATAACAATGCAAAACAAGCAATTCAAAAACACCACGACTCCAATTAACAAAACATCTATGCCCGTGTTTGGTTCCACGGTTGCAATGAATTGATAAAGAACAGTTTTCTCATAAATTATTCATACATAAGTGACCGCAGAACCAATTATATTATAATCAACTCTGTCACCGCAGAACCAAACACATGCAAAGTCAAGGGAATCAAATGATCAACAATCAACACAATCAAAATGTTATTCAACACAAGACACAATCATTCAAATTTTCCATTCTCGAACCAATTAATAAAAACATAGACAACAACTATCAAATTCTTACCATCATCTTCCAAGCAAGATATCCAGTTGGTCCACCCTTATGTCCTTCAGGATCATCCTCACTACAAGCAATCCCACGCCTCAAAACTTCTTCCACAAACAAACAAGCACCATCTTTCTCCCCCATATCCCAATACAAAGAAATAACCTTCTCAATCATACTAAAATCAGGTCTCAAACCAACACAATCCATATCAACAAGAAGATCAACAACATCACCAACACCATGTTTTTCCATAATCAACTTCTTCACCCAACCACACATAATAGCAACCATTAACTCCATAGTTTCCTTATCAACCCTATTCTCTTTCCTTAACCAATCAAAAACCTCTAAAGCACACCATGAATCTCTTCCATCTTGAGAGAAATAAACCAACACAAGCTGAAGTTCTTTAGCCGAAAGACGGTCATTCATCTCTTCTAGAACATCAGATGGTTCTCTTGTCATCCTCTCAAGCTCTTCAATTGCTTCTAAGAATCCATCTCCCATTTCTTCTTCCTCCTTTTCGTCATCGCTCGTCAAGAATTGATCAAGTTCCACTGAATTTTTCCTCTTAATTGAAATTGGTTTTGCTACAAATAAAGGATTTTTGAATTTGAATGACTCATCATTGAATTTGAGTAAAAATCCACACTTTGATGAAGGATAAACCAAAGGGTATCTTTGTTTTGGTGAAATTTGAGATGAAAACACAAAACCCAGTTTCATTGTTGGAGCAAACCCATTTGCATAAGCCATCTCTCTCTCTCTCTCTCTCTCTCTCTCTCTCTCTCTCTCTCTCTCTCTCTCTCTTCAATTTAGTGTCATCATCCACTATGACCAAAGAAGAAAAAGGTTGAACTTTTGCATCTGGGTTGAATGAATTTAAAATTGAAACAAAACACAAGAAACTAAAAGAAAATGAAGAAAAAAAGAAGTGATTATTGCAGAGTTATTTTCTCATAATCCAAACGAGGTAGAGCTTAAAACTTAATCCATCCAAGTGTAAGAGGAAAGAAAGTGACTTTGAGGAAATAGATAAAATTGGAAGGAAATAATAATTGCCATGAAAATTGAATATGAAAGAAAATAACAAAGAAAAGAGTGAGAGAGAGAAAGCGAAAGTTGCAAATTGCAAAGGTTTTGTTAGAGAAGAATTTAAGGTGAGAGAGAATACGTGTACCAACCGCTACTTCACACTTCACACCGTAACACCACCGTTTGCTACGGACATGGATTCTCTCATGTGACAAAAATATCTATCGAAACCTCCACCATTCATCTCTAAGAAATAATAAAAAAAAAATTAATTCTTTCTGTCGAGTAGTTTATAGAAATTTAGTTTGGGTTAAACGTACTTTTGACCCTTTAAGTTTCAAAATGTAATGATTTTGGCCTCTTTTAAAAAAAATGGAAAAAGTCACTCATATGTTTAGTCCCATTTGCAAAACAACAATTTTGACGTGGTCAATCCAACATGTCACGCCACCTGTGTATTTTTTTTTTATTTTTATTTTTTTAATTGGAAATTCCACGCGTATTAAAAAAAAGAAAAAATGGATGAAAAGGATAAAGCGCAGGGGTGGGAATAGGCTAGGCCGAGCTAGGCTTTGTAAGGCCTAAGCCTGACCTGCCAAATTTTTTAAGGCCTAAGTCTGGTCTGCGGCCTGTCATATGCTTACTTTTGAGGTCTGAGTCTGACATTCTAAAAGTCTGACAAGGTCTGCTAGCCTGTTTAAAAACCTATATCATATGAACATCTTTAAGTAAACAATGTGATCTAAGTTTAAATAGACTAGCGAACTAATAGATCGATTAGATTAAACTCTCTTTTAGTAATCAACATGAATTTTTAGGGAATTTAACTATATATTGTATCATATTTCAATTCTAGTTTATAATAATACATTTGTATATGCGAAAAATTAATGTATACTAATAAGCTTAAATTACTAACGAATTTATATTTTAAGTCAAAGTACACAATATATTATAATAATAAATAATATTATTCATATTTACTTAAATAGGCCGGCCTATTGAGTTAATCCACCTATTTCTTAAGTTCCAAGGCACCACATAGTGGAATTTGAAAGCAAGAAGCACTAGTTTTGAGTTCGTTTCGAACCATAAGTTGTTCCAATCATTAGAGACAACTATCTCTATGGCCAACAAAGCAGCAATAATGTCGACAATAAAAGGAGAATCAGTAGTTATGTTTTTAGCAAAACATCCAAGACAAACACACGATTGGAGTCTCTAAAATTGTTCACACTATTTATTTTATTTTTTTTGAAATCAGCATATATTTAAACAAAGCCCTCTGCTAAAGCACAACAGAAACGGCCGAAAGAACGAAAAAGTACAAAGCCCAGTGCATACACATAGGCGCTCCACCGAGCTAAGACAAAACCAGCCCCGTATGGGACGAAACAACACCTAAAAAATCCTAATGACAGCAGCACCTAGCAGAGGCAGCATTGCATAGCAGATGCGCACAACACACCAACAGCTGCAACTTGTTAACACAGCCAGCACAGCTGCAACAACACCCAGACCAGTCCCGAAAACATTGCCAAAACCACACTACCGTAGAAGGCACTCCCTAGGATTCCAACACCACTCGTAAAAAAGGCACGGCGCAACCTTAAGCTTACTCAAAACCCAATGCCAAGATGTAACCTTAACGTCTTCCGCAATTTCGTCCACCCCTTTAGCATTGTTATTGAAAATCCTATCATTTCGTTCCCGCCAAATCACCCAAATCACGGCATGCCAAATCAACCAAAAACCACGGTGAATCTTCCAGGAGCTAGCCTCCTCCGTCCAGCAAGCCGAATGCACAAACATGTTCAACGGGGTAACAAAATTAAAATTAAAATCAAAATCAAGCCAACACATCACCATTTTCCACACCCCACTCTTTACCAAACAATGGAAAAAAGGTGATTAGCAGATTCCTCGGCAAATCTGTTTGTGCAAATCCCGAGGTAATTACGAGTAGGTCTTCGATTTGGAAAGGTAGAGGGAAACATGGGGCATTTTTGGGTTCACAAAGTGAGGGAGAGGTTTTGTTGGTCGGAAAAGGGGTGGCTATGTTCATGCCATTGACAAGATCACCACCTCATTTTTTTGTCACAAACTTCCCGGAGGATATGAAAACGGCGGAGCTGTGGAAACTGTTCGCAAACTTTGGAACGGTGGGGGAGGTTTTCATACCTAAGAAACTGAACAAATGGGGGCAAAGGTTTGGTTTTGTCAAATTTAAAGTCGTGGAGGACGTGGCAGATCTGGAGCGGCGTCTGGAGAAGGTTCGGTGGGGAGGATGCAAACTCCGCGTGAATATAGTTAGGTTCAGTAGAGATGAGCAGTATCAGGGCGAGAGGAGGGAGGTGGAGGTACGGGAGAAGGCGGTTTCGCAGGTGGTGGTGGCTGGTAAGTCTTACAAAATTGTGGTGGTTAATGAGGAGGGTAGGAATAGAAATGAGTTGAATGAGTGTAATTACGAGTAGGTCTTTGATTTGGAAAGTTACTCTTCCTGAAAATATTTGTCATTATGCTTTGATCAAAATGCATGAAAAGTTTCATATAAACCACATCCGACATATTCACCATATGATTTTTGATAATTCTTATTATAGATGTGGACTTTCTTCATAAACAATTTTACATATTTTAAGAGATTTTCTGAAGGCCATGCAAATTTGGCACAAGCTCAGGTTTGATTCTCATTCGTTCTTTCATGATATTGATCTTCTTTATGGTTAACATGCATGCAAATGGTGATCATAGTTCTCTCTTCTTCATTGGTTGTTCGTTTATCTGAAAGTCTAATTGGTTGTAGGTTTAATACTAATATTAATACTTAGTTACATGTTGTTTCTCATGGTCTGGGTGTTGCTTGGAATCAAGGGTGTACACAAGTTATATGTGAATCCAATTATCAAATAATGTTGACTGCATCAATGAGGGTGTTCTTCCTACTCATCCTTATGCTCCTCTAGTGGACAACATTTAGTCCATCCTCTTGAAGGATTGGAATAATTCTCTCACTTTTTTACGCTTTCTGAAGGAAACTCATGTGCAGATTAGCTTACCAAATTGGACGCCTCACTTTCGAATGGGCTATGGATCTTCAATACTTATCTTTCTTCCTTCAATAGTATTTGTTAGCTGATTCTATAGGACTAGGTTCTTCCAAGCTTAGTTTTCATTTTTCTTCTTCGTTTTAAGGGTGTGAATATAATAAACAAATAATTGAAAATATTTTCGTATAAAATATAGTGTTCTTTGTAACAATGCACCATCAATAACTAATTTTTTTTTTCTCTTTTCTTCTTCTTCTTCTTCTTCTTATCTCTCTCATCAATTTTTACAAAACCTGTTACAGAATCTCCAAATCTAAAGCAAACAACGAACGTAATTTACAAGGATAAAAAAAAACCGATCGAGTAAAAGAGGAATGCTAAAATAGAGGTAAACTATGAAAATATGTAAAACCTAGAGAAGTGGGTAGGATCGAGATCTATCGAATCTAGTCTTGAGAATAGAATATAAGATGCAGATCCTACTAACCCAGATAACAAGAGTTTCAAGCAATGAAGCATAGGTAGTAGGTGTTATGATTTTTTTAATGTAAAAGACGATCATTTTGAGTGAAATGAAGGGCACAGTTGCAAAATGACTAATATGACTAGCGCAGGTTTAACTTATGGGACTAAAACATAACATAAATTTGGAATCAAAAGAAGTTAAGAAATCAAATGCATTTTTTTAATAGAAATTTTTCATTAATTAATAACAACAATTTTTGTACTTTTAAAAAGTTGAATATACCACTTTTCACCACTTTCCAACACAACATTATATGGGTCTCATTTAAAAAATGTAGACCCATATTCATTAATAAGAGATAGTGTTGAAAAGAAAATATTGCTAACACCACTCCTTATATTAGTATTTTTCTCCCTTTGACATAATTCAAATCTGAATCTTAAACTTCTTTAATACCTTATTATAAGCAAGTGAGCTGTCAAAAAGTAAAAAAATAATGTAAAACTTATCCCATTTTATTGATCTACGTAGAGGTTGAGAACCACTAATCAATTTTGATACTAAATTACCATCGGGGATTTTTCCACTCTATAGTGCTACCACACAAGGAAGAAAAAACAAACATCAAACAAGCATTCTATAGAAATTAAGGGATTCATACATATTCAATCAAAATAAAATATTAATAAATCCTTAATACAAATACATAATGTAATTTTTAAACTGCACATTAAAGGATTCATACATATCATAGTTGCGAAATCCCATAAAATAGCTGGAAAACATTAAGAAGCATGCATTGTCCTAAGAAACAAAACACATATGAAACATAATATGATATATAATCCATCATCGGAATCCTCTTCACACTTAACACAGTTTTAAGGAAATGTGTTGTTAGAAGTAGGAGTCGAAAACATCTCCATCAATCCTATGTTGGCCCAATCAGTCACATTTGTTTCATGCTCATCTGACATAGTTGATGTCCACATTTGACTTCCATTTGGTCCTATAACTTCAAAAATAAACCAAGTAGTGAAGGGAAATACATATGTATAAATGATCCAAAAAAACATGTATACGATTTTCACTAGTATTAATTTAAGGTTTTTTTTTTATCATGTGCAAATTTGCACATGTTAAGATGTTTAAAATAGTAAATTTGTATTGAAACTTGTGCATTTTATATTAAATATATAACTTTTTAATAAATTATGATGAAGCTAGAATCGGTAGATAAAGCCGACATTGTTCGTAAGTTCAAATATGGGAATGCATGAAACTTAGAACAATGCTAATTTTATTATGTGGTATGAATTGCTCAGGTGACTTGAGTTATCATTATTATGCTCTGAGATCTATTTCTTCTATTCGAATTGTTTGATTTCCATGGTACACGACCAAGATAAAAGAAGAAATTGTTGATGTTTTGGCGCATTGTTCTTTGAAAAATTTAGGGAAAAGTTGATGAAAATGTGTTGTTCTTCAGTACAAATCAACTTTTGATTATGAAAATGTTATTTTACCATCCAAAACCAAAGACACAAAAATGGAAGAGGAAAGAATATAATTTGTTGAACTTTTTTTCAGTTCTTAAAAAGTTAAAACAAAAGAGTACAAAGATGGTAATATATTCTTAAATTTCGGAATAAGATTCTCAGCATTCACATTTTTCTTAATTTTTGCATTTACATCATCATCTATAGGGTGTTTTTAGTCTTTTTCTCAAGTAACACATTTCTCTCTATTTTGTCTTTTTGGCCATATTTGTACTAAATGCCGGGACCTGCAATTGATTTCGTGTGAATAGTAGGACCCACAAAAAATGTGATAAGAAGCCCTAGATGATCTTACTTTTCTTTGTTGTTTACATACCATGTATTAAACAAGAAAACAAAATATAAGTGATTGTTACCTTCTACAACACATCCTAGCTTGTTTTTATTGTCTTATTTGCTATTTAACAAGGATACTATTCACAATTTCCGACATACATATACACAATTTAGCAACTATATATCAATTAAGTATTGTTTTACTATGTTTAATAATGTGTATCTATGAACGAGTTATGCAACCATAAATTTAGATCAAGGAAGAACTTTTCATAATGGAACCAATAATTGTTTCTTAGAAGTTGTGGCAATAATAACAAACAATTCCTAAAATTAATTTCTTTTACAAAAATGGTAACTTGTTCTCACCTTGTTCATATGGAATTGAATTATAATTTGAAAATGGATCATAGGAGAGCTGCTCCACATTATAATCATTCCAGTTAAGCATTTGTGCTTGTTGCTCTTGTTGCATGGTATATATATCATTCCACACATTCAGCTCTTCTAACAGTTCTTCTGTTAAAGCTGATAAATTAAAGGAGATGCAAATTAATAAATATATTCTCTACCGTAGGTTTATAGCATGCACACAATGTCATTCAATGATGTGAAACCACGTCATTATATAAATATGACAAGTCATGTGTTTTCAACATATATTAACTGATGTGGCAATGACAACACAACAAAATATTATCACTTTTTGTTTCAAAAAAGTGATCAATACTCTTTCACAAAAAGCACATGCAGCACAATGATGGTTGAGATCCATCTATAATAATGTTAATTACCAGTTTTGTGAAGTAGTTCTTTCTCAAGAATGTTGATACGATGAATTATTGTCTCCTTTTCCAACAACAAAGAGGCTTTCTGATCTAGTTCTGATTCAATTTCTGGTCGAAGATTATAAACTATTTCATCCTGTATATAAAATATAAATTAATATAAACTATTGATCTTATAGAAGTAATAAAAAATACAAATATTGATCACCTCAATTTCTTTCACTTTAACTTCCAAACTGGCCATATACATATTTTTCCTCAGTCTTGATCTCTTAGACTCAATACGTCTCGACATGAGCCTACACAATATAAGATTATATATAAGTCAAACTTTATATTTTGTAGATTCAAGCCATTATATAGTGTGAAATGTAACATGCATGAAAAGATTTTTAAAAAAGTGTGAAACATAATATTTTTAATAATTTCTCCATGGTTGGAATTGAGATTGCATCAACAACATTTGATAACCGTAGGGATTATTTACAATATCAATAATTGCGATATGACTTAAACTGAAAACAAACCAAATTTTAAATTTCTGTGACTGCAAGTAATTGAGAATATTGCATTAGCAACATTTGAAATCACAATTATATACAATATCATCGATTGTGGTGGATATACAACCGAAATTGCAATTTAAAACAACATGAATATATATATAGACACACATATATGTATCAAAATAAATTATGTACCTCCGCATCTTCTTAGGATCCATGTTTTGGTCACAATTTAGACCAAATTTTGTTCTTGATGCAGCCCAAACTTTTGCTTGTTCAGCTATGAATGTATCAATCGTAGCATCCCAAGTTACACAAGGGACATTCGTTGTCATAACATGTTCTGCAAAGAGTGAATTAGAACTCGGAGAGAGATTAGGTGGACCCATATGTGTGTAAGGGATGTTGTTTCCTTGATCCATTTTTCTGCATAAAAAAGAAATGAGAAGAGGAAAAATGAATTCAACATATATAGATATGTATGAACAATAAACTTTACTTAAAAACCAATGAAGTAAAAAAGAGTTGAACTTGGATAGATCCTTGTTTATGAGAAAGAGAGAAATTCTACTTACTGAAACTACTAACTTCACGACCACCCTTACACCCTATTCTCATATTTAAAGAAGGTAAAGTGTTGTATTTTTCTGCTAAGTACATGTTTAATTTGATGATTACCAATTTATCCCTCTCCACTTAATTACACTTTTAAATTAAGGTAAAATTATTGGTTAATAATGTAACTAATTTATCACTTTCTTATAAGCAAAAGATATACTCCTTCTATCCCACAATGAGTGACTCTTTTGTTAAACCAAATTGTTCCAAAATGAACGACCTTTTTTTATTTTCAAGACAATATTAACTACTTGTTTTCCAACTCTACCTTGATATTAATACTAGTTTCATCTCAATATATTTCACCGTGTCTTTCCTGTATTATTGATTACACTAATAAATGATAAAGGACAATTTAGTAAAAATATCACCCTCTCATTCATTTATACATTTTTCTTAATTTGTGTGAAATTGTCAAATGAATCACTCATTTTAGGATGAATGTAAATAATATATAAAATTAGAGGCATGCTAACGAGTTCCCTTGAGACATTGGTTAAAGTAATAAAAGTAGTAAGTTTGTATTGAAAAGTTGTGTAATCATTGTATTGACTAAAACAACAACTTGTATTTCCAAGATAAAATTTCTTTTAATAGAATCCTTAAATAATGCTCTTAAGGCACTCGTTAGCAAAACCCATAAAATTATTATATCGCAAGGGTCCTTTTGATTCGCAAAATAGTAAGAGTTGGACAAACCAATATATAACACACTTTTGATGGACAATAAACAATACAAATAAGACAATATTAAATTTACTACAATACCCTTTATGATATATAGCGAGAAGAGAGGAGATAGAGAGAGAAAGGAAGGGAGATAAAGAGAGGAGAAATTGATGAGGTAGAGAGAGAGAGAGAGAGAGAGCGATGAAGTATACATATATACTCCCTTCGTCCTAAAATGTAATGAAAAATGGGTCAACATGAGTTGATGTATTAGGTACAAATTTTGAATCAAATAAATTAACTTTTTTTTGACCAATTTTTGCTTATATTTTGGAATGGAGGGAAAATATTGAGTATAAAAGAAAAGGCTTAAATGCATTTTTGACATCTTAACTTTTTAAAAGTTGCGATTTTGGCCCCCTAACAAAAAAAAAACAATTTTATCCAATATCATTAGGGAAACATATTCTTTTGCCCCTTTATCTTTAGGAAAATATGCTCTTTTGGCCCTTTATATTTAAAAAAACTTGTGCTTTTGGCCTCCTGTTTTAGGACACGTGGCATCTTCTCAGCCGTTTTGCAGCATTATGTAAAGTTAGGGGGTAATATTGTAATTTTTTTGTTAGTGGGACAAAACCGCAACTTTTAAAAGATAAGGAGTCAAAAATGCATTTAAGTCAAAATAAATGATATTTTGTTATTTTGGATAGCTTGTACATATTCTCATGGTTTAGTGAAAGACAAATTTCATTTTGTATTCAATCTCTTACCACTAAATTTTTTTGAGCCTCTTGATTAATTTTTAAATCAATTATTATACAAGTGAAGTTATATATATTGTCAATCATTAATTTTCTATAAATCAAAGATACATTCTAAGTACTCAAGAACATTTGGATGAGATGTTAAGAGATCTCTTCTAGTGTAATCAAAGATCTTTGGTTCAAATTCAACCATAAAAATGCAGGAATGTTAAATATTTTGAGTAAGAGTTTTGCCACTAAATACAGTCCTTTCTAACATAAGTGATTAGGCTCTGCAGTTTTGCGCGAGGATACTCTATTCACACACAAAAAAAAAACACACCCTAAGTATATTATTTATAGAACATAAAGAAGTCAAAATAATTTTATCATAATCATGATTATTTAATAATAATGATTAGTAGCTCCAATAATTTTTAGTCATATGATTGGGTAATTTGGTAAATTAAAATTTCTATAGTTTCGTTAACATTTATGTTGTATATATGTTATTTAGCACGCTACATTTTGTTTATGAGTAGTTGTTTTGTTTTGTCAGTACATATAAGTGAACATGGTTTATCATGATCATGATGAATCTGTATAAATTTCTGAACGGAAATTCATAAATGTAAAGCTAATTAGGCCAAAAAAGTTGTTTGTGTAAAAAACACTCCACTCCATAATTTGTAACTGAACTCATTCTAGCCTACTTGGTGACAAAAACATTAATCAATGATCCAACTAATTTATCAAATGTTACTTTAAAAAGTATTTTCTCTTGTACTCTTTTTTTTTTGACAAAGTTTTCCCTTGTACTTCTTTGTATTAAACCATGTTTGGGCCAAGAAGGGGAGTCTTAATGGATTGAGAAATAATATATGAACACACATATTAGACACAAATACAACACTTGAATACTGATTAAAGTATTTATACGATTGATGACATGTCATCTTACGTTATTCTTAGCATGTTTTTCAGTCATTTTTAGTAGGTTTTACATCCAGAATAGAGGAGTATTAGAATAATTGTTTATGATTTCGGGACATTTGTAATGTTTTTTATATTTGAGTTATGTAATTTTATTCTTCCCGAAACATAGCAATTCTAGGGTGTTTTCATATAATTCACGAAGAAATCATGCAAATCGGCAAAGCAAGACATCTGAAGACTTGTGAAGACTTTGGGAAGATCAAGAATGAAGATTCAAGAGGTCTCAAAAGACATTACAGAAGGAGAAATTATGCTCTCAGGTCCCAAGACATCTTATATGGAAGTAAACACTCAAAAGAACGAAGAAACGGAGATTTATGCACATGAATGCACTCTAATGCGCCCCGAGCATGGTACATGCACCCTGAGCATGGCCATGCGCCTTGAGCATGGGCTGGGCGCCCCGTGTCTCTAGGGTATGTTTTATTTCTTTTGTAATTTGTCTTTAGTTACCACGAGTAACTAAATTTTTTTAGGCTAGGGTTCTAAGATGAACCACTATTCTATTTGTTGGATATTTATTTAATTCAAAGTCTTTATTCACTTAATTCTCAAATGTTTTTCAATTTTACTGTAGTGCGTAAGATTTGTCTCCTCTAGAGCAGAACCCAGAGAGAAAGGTATTTAGGGAGGTGACATACGTAATATTGGTGCATACCTGCCAGAATCAAGAAGTAACTAATTAGTAATTAAGGAAACATGTGACTTCACGACTTATATCAGCCCAGGAACTTGATTCTCCTCGCACCTTGGTAAGGTAGACGTCTGGGGCTGCCCTTTTGTAGAACTACCGAGAGGGAGAGTGTGTTATGTACTTCTAAGATTCAATAGGCGAGGGAACCTTTAGGATACTATGAATTTAGGAACCCTATTATCCATCTTTGTTTCAAATACCTCTGAGAAAGTAAGAACATACATGTAAACCTCTGAGCGTAAGTGTACCTCTCTCTATAAGGACTAAAACTCCTAGACACTCCGGTGTAATGGTTGTAACTGGCAGCTGGAGGGATAGAACCCATATCTCTGAGAGAGTAAGACCCCACACGTATCGTTCTGTGTGATCAGCAAATGCAACTTGACAGCTGATAGGTAGTAAAGCCCAATGAACTCATCACTTGAATAGTCCCCCATGAAATACTGAAATAGACTTGACTGTTACTTAATTCCAACAAATAAATAGAGGGGAATTGAAAAATCCTAATCGCCGCTAACATTCTCCAATCAAAACAGGTAAACTTTGCTCTATTGCAAACAGACTAAATTGCAAAACTCTAAACCCTTATCTTTATTTATTTTTATTATTCCCAAATAAGTAACACGAATTGTTTGGTCGAAACGGCAATCCTTGTGGATATGATACTCTACTTATCACTTTATTACTTGGTAAACAAATTGATACAATTGCCTAAATCCTACAATCAAGTTTTTGGCGCTGTTGCCGAGGATTGTTGATATTTTCGATTAAGTAGTTTAAATTACTTATTTGTATCTTTTATTTATTTTTCTGCATTTTATTTTTTCTGTCATTTAAATTTTCGCAATTTATTTTTCTGTTTTAAAAATTCAAAAATACCAAAAAATTAAGTCATAGTTGAGTCATTATTAAGAGTCTAGTGTAATTATTATTAGTTAGTTTATTTTTCTTAGTTGTTACTAACCGTAATGTTTTTCTTTTGCATTTAATTTATTTTTGTCACGTTTGTTTTTTTTAGTACTTTCTAGTTTTCTTTTCTTTTCTCATTAGGAACTAACCTTTTCTTTTCTTTTTGTTTTCATTTTTTTAGAGTCGTAGTTTTTAGTTATTATAATATTCATTCATGCATTTTAAGAGTCGTAGTAATAATAACAGTTGTTATAATAACTACAATCATTAGGTTGAGTCTAGTTTAACATTAGGTCATTTACTTTAGGAGTCAGTTCATTTTTGCATCTAGGATTAGGATTAGCATCTAGTAATAATAACAATCGAGTCGTAGTTAGTACTTGTAGTCATAGGTGATAACAACAGTCAATTTAGATGGAGTCAGCATTGCATAATAGTAAGTAGGTCATAAGAGTCAATCGAGTCTAGTAATCACATTGGAATAACAGTTACCCTAAAAACTTCTCTAGGAAATTTTCTCAAACTTGCTTTTATTGTGTGAAATAGGTAAACCATGGAAACAACCAAAGAAGCACAAGTGATAACAATCGATAAGAAGAGTGAACAGCATAAATGGGAGCTCTTGATTAATTATTCAAGCAAGTGAAGGTGACTACTTCCTTTGTGGAAAAATTGGAAAATGAGCCTGGATATCTCTAATTTCAGCAGGAAGTGGCTCTCAGACAACAAGAGTCGCAGAAGTCAAAACCAGATGGAAAAGATGAACAGATCAATGTGATAGGAGTGGATGAAAACACCCGTCAGGCAGAAGTCGAGCAAGCAAAGAAAAAAGTCGCATAAGAATTCAAGGAGATGCATAAGATTCTCGAGAAATATAGAGTCAAAATGCCAATCAAAGAAATGGCGGAATAGAGTCCATGCTGCATCAAATTTCTTCAAGAACTTCTAAAAACTCATGATGCTTCATCTGAGGAAGACTTCATTTCACTTTCAAAAGAATGTCACGTCATGTTGAAGGTACCAGCATGAGTCAGGTTTGATGGTGAAGGGTGCTTTACACTTCTAGTGCTTATGGAGAAGCATTAGATCAGAGAAGGCTTGTGTGATTCAGGAGCAAATGCAAACCTTATGAGTCTAAAAGTTGCTGATGAACTAGGGAACTTGAAGATGTCTCCATACCACAAAACGATAAAGTATGCTAATGGCAAATGGGTAGTAGGGATAATATATGACATTCCAATAAATATAGGGGGAGTCGACATCAATTTAGACATCGTAATAGCCGACACTAGGGACAAGTATGATTTCCCAATGATCCTCAGAAGGTCGTTCTTTGCACTTGCTAATCTCATTTTGGATGGCGAACAGGGGCAAACTATCATCAGAACCCAAGCTGAATACCAGGTGTTCGCTGTGACTTATCCCGAAGTATATCAGGAAGACCTTTACTACACCATTTATCCTCTCTAGCAACAATTAAAAAATGTTGCCAGAACTATGAAAAACGTTGCCTAAAAGTATAGGGGACGTTTTCCAGGCGTCTCCTGTTCGAGCGTTGCCTATTGTCTATGGGGACGTTTTTTCATGCTCTTTGGGCACACTTTTTGAAAACGTTGCCTAAAATACTGGAAATGGGGACGCTTTGAAAACGTTGCCTAAAATACTGGAAAAGGGGACCCTTTGAAAACGTTGCCTAAAATACTGAAAAAAAGGGACAATTTTTTATGTCATTTTGGACAACGTTTTTTAACAGTTGCCATAGACTACTACGGTTATTAATTGTTGCCTTAGAGTGAAATAGTAAAAAAAGTGAAATTGCAGCTACAGCTTATAGGAGACATTTTTTTTAAAGTACTCAGAAAAGATTTTACAATAATAGTATAAATATATTCAATTATAAGTCGTATAAAATTGAATTTAACCACATTCACAAAGGTTGTGTTACAATAAACATGAGTTAAAATATTCATTCTTGATACATGAGTTAACACATAATAATAAAGAAAATGTTTAACATTATTTGATACCTAACAAAATACATGGTTTAGTCAATTTTAATGCTTTTAAGTGCAAGTCTAAATAAAAAATCATCCAATTCATTCAACTTTGTCTTGAAATTCACCCACATCTATGTCGTCATCTTGAAATACATCATTTATATTATCATCTTGAAATTCATCATCTACGTTGTCTTTTTCATCATCTTCATTGATACCTTGATGCAAAAAAGAGTAAAACAAAATTACATTAACCATAGATAGTGTCGATTCAATGGACAATTGGAAAGTCATCAAGAGGTATACATAACACAAATAAAAACCAAGACAGTTAGTAAAACACACCCAAAGTATTACCATAAACAAGAAAACCTCTTTAACAAGAGTAATTTCCTACAACATCAAAGTCATAAAATAGTCAGCATAACAACACTAGAATAATTCCACAATCTCTCAAATGAATCAACCATACACTAAATAAATTCTCTAATAAGTTTGCTAATATTCTACAACCTTTTAGTAACTACAAACAATGCCAAAGACAACATGCCTAAACAAAATATTTATCCCAATCCTATTTGATGTCAAGTATAGCAACATTACTCAACAACTAATTCATCAAATACTCAAACTATTCTTATCCTCACATAATAAAATCTCTAACACTAGTTTGGGATTCAAATCTTATTGATACTTGAGTCAAACTCATCAACACTAGTAACTTTTACAACTTGAAACCATGGAGTAGCCACCAATATTTACTACAAGAAAATTTACAAGTTGTCAAATAACTCGATATCAACTAAAACCTCTAATAACTTTGTTAATACTCTCAAACTTTTTCTCAACCATCAACAATTCCAAAGTACCCAACTTAAACACAAAATAGAAATCATTTAGTCTAAAGAAATACCTTGTAAAAATCAAATTTCAGAATTAAGAGAAAGAAGAAAAATTAGAGCTTAATAAAGTAAGAACAAGAATCAAATCAAAATCCTAGTAACCAAAATTTTACCAAACATGAGCCAAATTCGGATTTGAGGGAAAAGAATATTAGGATTTTAAAAAATTTGATATTTTAAGTTTTCAAAGCTTAAATTAAAAAAGTTATGAAAGGAGAACACTCACCTTGGAAAAATGAAGTTAATGGCAGCCTCAGGAACCTTAACACAGTGATAGGACACTTTTAGTATTCCTAGAATGAACTTACTTGTTAATGCAATTGATATCAATAAGTCCTGGTGTTATCGGTAGTCTTGCTTATTTGCTGCAATGTAGCATTGCTAAATAGAAACAACAACTTATCAGATGTTTTTAGTCTTCTCCTTGGATTTTTTTTATCGTAAAAAAGTACATACATAAACAAAGGTAGAGAACAAAACACCATCAAATAATTTCACTAAGACAAAATTAATATAAAATGCCGCACTTTCAACAATTTAATGCCCATATAATCTTATTGAAATGGATATGAATTTAGCAGGAACCAATATCTCTATTAAAAGAATTAGTGAAGAAGAAATACCTTAACTAAACAATGCAGAGAACCTAGAAAGCATCAACGCTCAAAACGCCGAAAGAACACACCAACTCATAGATGCAAAAATGACAAAAATGCCGCAAACATAGAGCATGTCAAAATCAGAGCTGCTACAGTTTGTTCAAACAAGCTAATAAAAAGTATAATCAAAAGTAAATTAAAAAGATATAAGATTTTGTGAATGTAACCTAGGCTCCTAAGTGTTTTAAAGACGTTCACCACATGATGTTCTCTATAGTTTTAGCAGGTGGTGCCATATACAACATTCCATTCCCTATAGAATATGTTTATCTTTCCTGGAGAGGTTCAATTAAGTAAAACAACCTACAATGAAAAAAGAAGGGAAAAAGGATACCTTGCAACAGAGAACCTCCAAGTTCGTGGGTTTCTGACATCAAATACTCCACAGACTCTGCAACAGAGAACATCTTCCTTAGAGCAATTGATATGTATTCTTCCACTTTACTTCAAAAGTCTAAGAACCAAAAATTAAAGCAAAACTAGAATGGCACAGATAGTAAAAATAGTGCCGATAGCAAGTACTGTCAAAACCCTCTTTTCGAAGTGATAATCAAGATCCTACGTAACTACCACAGACAAATTCTAGGAAAATAAGCATGATAGATCCAATATATTTAAAATATGCAGACAACTATAACTTACAAGTGAAGTACGTCCATAGGCTACAATGAATGGCCTAACCTGCATTTGCGAAAGTGATATAACCAATTCCACGATGCATCTTTGAGCCTTGATCCTGTTAGAAATAAATGAAAAATTATAGCACATGATTAATAATTCAAATAAATAAAAGAGTAACCTTTGGTGTAGCCACTTTGACTTCCAGCATACTATCACCAAGAACATGTTCACCCGACAATACTTCCTGCATCCAGAGAGACATCCAACTCGTGATATACATGTAGATGTGAGTATGACCAGCAGAATGTTTGTATATAGGTGAATGTTACCTTGGCATCATCCACTGAAGCAAATGTAACATATCCAAAACCACGAGATCGTCCAGTTGAACGCTCCTGAATCAAAATAAGTAGATTAGAATGCATAGTATAGGGGAAATCTAACTTACCTCTGTATATGACATGTATATTTCACATTCAGTCCGGAAGTGATAAAACACATTTGATATGTTCCCTTTTTTTTTGCACCTAGTCTAAGCATGTCATTTTTTCTTTTCAAATTTCAGATAAATAAGCATGGGAAATGGCCTGTGAAGATTATGCAGGGAATTTCCTTGACATTACAGATGATAGTAATTCTATCTATGTAGTTCTTTTTTACTATTTTTTACATATCTAATGCCAAGCCAAGTGATAGAAGGGGGTGGAGTTAGGTAGTTAACAACTATCACTTAGTGGCTCCTTAACCCAAAACAACTATCATTCGGCGGTTCCTTAACCTAAAACAAAACGCGTCAGCCGTATTGCCCTGAAGTGACTAGAAAACAAAAAAGCTGGCCGAAAAAACGCAAAGCTGGCTGGAAAACACAGGTAGACTTGGTCCTTGTAGGAAGGAAGACAACACAGGTTTTCCTTCTTCTCTTTCGGATTGTAGGAAGTGCGGGACCTGTAGCACACAAGGCTGTGAATGATTCCAACACGATTTGCGGCAGCAACAGCTGCCCCTACAAAACACGATGCACCAAATAATTCCGTCACTGCAAGCATCCTGCACCATGACTCTACCAATTGCGCACAATAGCAGCGCCATTGATAGCATAGCTTTGGAAGACCAAAATGGATTATTACTCCAAACGGATTCGCACATTACTCATGTATCAATATTTCAAGAACACGCCCTTGAATAATGGGCACACGCGCTTGTTTATACAAACACACATTTGTTATTATTAATAAGGTAGATAATCATACACAAGTTGAACATTTAATAAAAACGTATAAAACTGGGAAGTAAGACTTAACCTTCATGACAATGCAATCTTCTAAATCACCATATTTGCTCATATATTCTTTCAAACCCTCGGTATCAACATCCCACGGAATCCCCAAAACCTAATATCCAATTTCATAAACAAATCTAAACATATCAACATTTTGATTATTGCAATTAAAAACTAAAATCAACCCAAATGAATAAAAATAAACAAATTGAATATTCATAACTAACCACAAGCTTTCGCTGCTCCATTTGAAACTTGAACAAAGCACAATAAAAATGCCTATGAAGGGGAAATTAACAAGAAAAACAAAAATTCTATCCAACTCCACCTCGTTTTCTGGCACGGTTGCAGCAGTTTCCCGCGGTGGCCGCCGGTGAAAGTTCTCCGATCCCAAAATCCATATAGGGGTTTTGTTGTAGACATCATGGGGAAGAAGAAAATCATATTAGTTTTTCAAATGGAGATTTGTAGTGGCCGAAAAGTCAGAGAGAAGGTGGTGGTTGGGGTTTTTAAAATCTTACCAATCTAATAATAAGTTGGTGGCTTTTTGAAGAGGAAGATGAGAGTAGTTCAATGGTGGTGGCGGTGTGGTAAAACGACGTCGGACGGTGGAGTAATGGTGGCAGAAGTATTTTGATGGTGGTTCAAGAGGAAGAAGTTGATACGGGAGAAGAAGAATAGAGGAAATAGTTTTATTCTAATTGTTCATTCTTTCACTTAGATATAATAATAATAATAATAATAATAATAATAATAATAATAATAATAATAATAATAATAATAATAATAATAATAATAATAATTACCTCATTAGGTGTATTCTCAATGAATAGTTGACATCTCAATTTTTAAGATAAAATCAAACAAAATATTTTTGGATCAAAAAGACTAAAATATATATCATTAAAATACTCTAAAAGTATTTGTTGAGATACTCTACAAAAATTAAAAGCATGATCATATAAAAATATAATAAGATATTGAATCCAATTAAAATAAATTAGATATGGATATCAAAAGAAAATATTTTCATATCCTATAATTACATTTAACAAATTTATCACAAAACCACATTTATAAATAAAGCAATAATAATAAAATTCAAGATACAGAATATAAAATTCAATAATAATAATAATAATAAGGATATAAATATTAGGAAGTTACAGATACCGGATACAATACAACACCGATACGGGAAAATTTTAAAATTCAAGATACGATATGACCGGGATACTTTAATAAAAAAATTAAATTTAAACTACATATGAAAACTTAAACTACAAATTAAAACTTAAACTACAAATTAAAACTCAAAATACAAACTATATACTAAAATTCTAAACGAAAAAAATAGGCTCAAAACCTAGACCAAATAGACATGGACAACGATAAGACACAACAATGTAGCATTTTTATAGGCAAATTTGTTTAAAGATATATTGAAAGTGGAAAAGTCAGTTCAAAACCATGTATTTACTTTATATATACTAGCGGAAAGACGGGCACCTGTCTTTCCGCTTTTTTTATTACGCTAAAGTTTGAAAATTATGAACGGTGTTTTTCTATGAAATTTTGATTTTAATAAAAAGTATAAATAAAAATGATTGTTTCCTAAAAAAAATGTAAATAATTGTTGCTTTTAAATTATAACGAACCAAACTAACTTTGTTTATCTATTTCAATGACACCAATAATATAACAAAAAAAATATAATTAAATTCTTATCTTTTTAATGACCCCAACACTAATCATTATTTTAGAAAAAATTGTTTTAGAGTATTATTGGGATAATGAAACGTCAGCCTAATATATATATATATATATATATATATATATATATATATATATATATATACTCGATCTAGTTTGTTACACTTTTTAAAGCATAAAAGAAAAAAAAATATGGACATATATTAATCTTGTGTTTGTTACATTTTTTTAATTTTGAATTCACTCCTATCAATTATCTTTTTTAAAGAATAAAGGATTAGAAAAAAATTGATATATCGTGGACAATTAAGATTGAATTTGTTACATTTTTTTAATATTGAATTTACTTTTATCTATTTGTTATATGTGTTATTTGTATTTAAAGTTGAGGGTAATTTGAGAAAGAGAAAAAGTCAGCCCAAAAGAGCCGAAATGGACTAGAAGTAGCTAAGGGTACAATTAACAATTGTTGCCAAAGGGTTAACAGAGTAACACTCAAAAAACGTCCCCAGAGGTATTTTAGGGGACGTTTTCCAGGGGTTGCGAAAGAGTTAACAGAGCAACACTCCAAAAACGTCCCCAGAGGTATTTTAGGGGACGTTTTCCAGGGGTTGCGAAAGAGTTAACAGAGCAACACTCCAAAAACGTCCCCAGAGGTATTTTAGGGGACGTTTTCCAGGGGTTGCGAAAATATTTCTGGCAACAATCAGAAAACGTTGCCTTAGCGATTTTTAGGCAACAATTTTTACATGTTGCCTAAAGAAGTGTTGCCAGAGACAACAAATGGTGTAGTTTAAGTCAAAAACCAAAATGGCTTTTCCTCAAGGGAAATGTGGATCAAATTTCTAGAATGGGAGTCGAAGAAGAAAAAGCAAGAGGATATCTGCCAGATGAAGACTCTGATTCGGAGGATTGGGAGGAAGACAAGGAACCTAAAGGACAGGGGCTCTCAAGCGCAAGTTAGACATATCCTTCAGGCTCAAGACGTAAAACATGCACTGAATAGGAGGCAACCTATTTCGTCAAGCTAGTGACCAAAAAGAAGTGCTGAATGGGAGACAACCCATCATTTTATTTTCTACATTTTTCCTTTTCAATAAGCAAAGCTGAGATTTTCTTTCTGAACAATTTCCTTTCTTTTATTGTTGCTAATCCTCATTATTATTTTAAATTTTATTTCTTTGCATTACATATATAACATTTCCATTTATGCTTAATTTGTTTAAGTCTTAGAGAGTTATTTCAGGACATTTACCGCAGAGGCTAGTTTACCCTTACATTCAAGAGCACGATAACTTGTGGGGCTTGCCACTGAAGGTACTCATAGTAATCACCATCTCTTTTCTGAATAGCATAACCGGTGAGATTTTGAGCCAAATATTTCCATCCATTCTTCTACTATAACTCTTTCTATCATGAGTGTTCCATATAAATGCTATTTTTGCTCAGTCATGTTATACTACACACAAGACAATTTTTATTGGTACCTTGAGCCTTTCAAGCCACCCTTTATATTATTATTATCCTTTGTGAAACCACTTTGAGCCTCCAACAATAATTTCTGTTGTTACTAAGTGACGAATCATGTCACAATTCTGAACCTTAATGTCATCTATTTGATTTCTCTTGGAGTTAGATAGAATTTTTATAACTTGGTATGGTTTGAAACTAAGTTTGGGGTTGCTCTTTGAAATTAGCAACATCTTAAGTTTGGGGTGGGGTACTAGTAGAAATTATTTATCAAAAAGAAAAAAAAATGAAAAAATATAGATTACCATGGGTCTACAAAAAAAAAATAGAAAAAAGAAAAAAATCAAGAGCCAAAAACATCAAAAAATTTGGTCTCTTAAAAAAAAGTATATTTATGTTGAAAAAGAAAAAGATAAATATTTCTACTTAGTACCCATCTTGTTTGATTCAATGAAGGAAGGTTCATAGTACATCAATGTTTAGTAGGAATCCTTAGGTTGATAATCTAACTCCAAGTTCTTTTATTAGCCTACTTTCCCAAATATATCCCACCTTAATCTAAGCCGCGTTACAACCCTGGAAGACCTCAAAATGTGTATATAATCTGATCTTCACTATCTGTTTAGAATTGCCTCAAATTTACAGCAAGGTACATTCATGTGACGACTAGAGTGGGAAAATGCAGTGACCAGCCCTACTGGATTTAGGAGATACATACATGTACCCTGGAAAAGAGTGTGGTTGAGTATATGAGTTATCTACTACAAGCATGTCTCGCTTGAATGTAATGAGGTAAGTAAGTCCATTAAATAAATGGGACAAGATAACAATCTGAGCAACCTCTTTGGAAAAGTATGTATTTCCTAAAAAAATGCAAAGAATAAAATTTGTTTTTCTTTCGTTACTTGAGGACAAGCTACAATTTAAGTTTGGGGTTATGATGAAAGGTCAACTTACATTAATCTTAGCATGTTTTTCAGTCATTTTCAGTAGGTTTTACATCCAGAATGGAGGGGTATTAGAGCAATTGCTTATGATTTCGAGATATTTGTAATGTTTTCTATATTTGAGTCATGTAATTCTATTCTTCCCGAAACATACCAATTCTAGGGTGTTTTGATGTAATTGACGAAGACATCATGCAAATTGGCAAAGCAAGACATCTAAAGACTTGTAAAGACTTTAGGAAGATCAAGAATGAAGATTCAAGAGGCCTCAAAAGACATTACAATGGGAGAACTTTTGTTCCCAGGTCCCAAGACATCTTATATGGAAACAAACACCCAAAAGGACGAAGAAACAAATATTTATGCACCAGAACGCACACTCATGTGCCCCAGCATGGTCCATGCGCCCAGAGCATGGCTATGCGCCTTGAGCATAGGCTGGGCGCCCTGATGGCGCATCTTCTGCACTCTCATGTGCCTCGAGCATAGGTTGTGCGCCTTGAGAACGACTGAAAATGAGCCAGAACTGATTTTTGCTACTTTTAAGTGGAAAAAGCCCGGTTTTTGAGCTCATCTTCAGGTGGAAACTCTCCATATAAATAACAAGCCTTTCATTCATAATTTTTCATTCAGAAAGAAGCGGTTCAAGAGGAAGGCAAGCACTAGGAGCTTCCACGGAGGAGTTTCTCTCTCCTCACTCCAAGTCTCTAGGGTATGTGATACAAAATTCCCAAGTTTACTAATTAATATCGGAGTAATAAATAAAGTCGTTTCCGCAGGGACTATTGTGACTTCAATTTAGCAACGACGTTAATATTCAGGATGTGTAAATGGGGGGGAAGGGTGCAATTGGCAATTGGTTTGTTTGAACAACATAAACTGCTGCGAAAGTTAACAAAGATTTTTGTTTAGAAATTTATGAGAGAGATGGTTAAGCCTTTCGAATCCTCTAACGTTATTGTACGATAAATTACACCCCTTTCATATCACTGTCTACCAGTTTTACGATAGATTAACAAAATGGTTCTACCCAATCTCTTGGCCTAGAACCCTCTCCTAAAGTAACTATCCCTTAATCTCTTAAGTGAAGTAGAAAACGTTGGAGGTTTTACAAAGTTCGTTAATCTTTTAATCATAACCTAACAATTTTCTATCTCTAGCTTAATTGATTAGGTTAAACAACTTTCCTAGATAAAATTCAAAAGCCATGGCTAGTGGTCATTCAAGGTCCACAATCAATTTATATATTCAGGAAAGCTAGGGCTAATAGTCAGTCATAAACATACAAAGAGCATTAAGCATAAAGAAATATGAATAAAACTAGGTTTTCATTGATAATCTAGGGAGTTCATACAATTCATAAAGTTATAAAATTACATCAGATTCATCTAAGGCTCAACCACAATAGAATTAGTTACTCATAACTAAAGTACGAACAACAGATTCAAAAGAAAGATTCATTACATGGAATGGATGACTAACTATGAGTTTTGATGGTCTCCCACCTATCCTCCAGCTCTTTAGATCCAAATTATGCCTTTTTCTCTCCAAAAATTGTGCCCCGATTTTGAGAAATCGTGTCCCGAAATCAATGAAAGTTCAAATGAAGCTCAGACGTGCCATCAAAATCGGTGCCCGAAAATTTACGAACTGACATCCCTGAATTGTTCTTCTAATCGTGGCCCAATTTACTCTTTCTTGAAATGCCTTGGGGCTGCCCATTTATAGGTGACTTCACGACTTAAATCAACCTAGTAACTTCATTCTCCTCGAACCTTGGTAAGGTAGACGCCTGGGGCTGCCCATTTATAGAACTACCAAGAGGGAGAGTGTGTTATGTACTTATAAAATTCAATAGGTGAGGGAATCTTTAGGATACTTTGAATTTATGAACCCTATTATCCGTCTTTGTTTCAAATACCTCTAAGAAAGTAAGAATCTACACGTAAACCTCCGAGCGTAAGTGTACCTCTTTCTATAAGCTCTGAAGCTCCTAGGCACTCCGGTGTAAGGGTTGCAACTGACAGCTGGAGGGAAAGAACCTATATCTTTGAGTGAGTGAGACCCCACAAGTATCGTTCTGTGTGATCAACATGTGCAACTTGACACCTTATAGGTAGTAAAGCCCAACGAACTCATCACTTGAATAGTCCTTCGTTAAATACTGAAATAGACTTGTCTGTTACTTAATTCCAACTAATAAATAGAGGGGATTCGAAGAATCCTAACTGCCGTTATCATTTTGCAATCAAAACAGGTAAACTTTGCTCTGTTGCAAACAGATTAAATTGCAAAACTTTAAACTTTTATCTTTATTTATTTGTATTTTTCCCAAATAAGTAACGCGAATTGTTTTGTTGAAACGACAATCTATGTGGATACGATACTCTACTTATCACTTTATTACTTGATAAACGATTCGGTACACTTGCCTAAATCCGACCATCAACGATGAACAATATATAATGTTTTTTGGTAAGTTTTTTTTTATTATAGAGGATGATTTTTGTAAGACAAAAACTGAGTTGTCATAAACCAATTTCACAACTTAATTAACCATGAAAAAATACGATGTTAACCACTTTTGCAAACATAAATTTTTCGTTAACCAACTAAATGCAAGGCGTTAATCAATTATTTTACGTAGTTTTAAAATATGACAAATACATAGATTGCAAAGTTTACATATATATAAGTCTCCCCTTGATCCACACTCTTAATTCATAAAAAAAATTCCTTGAAAATGACAAACTAATTTGTTTTTAAATAAAAATATTAATTAATTATGAAAATAATATAACTAAAATACCTCAAATTGACAAAATATTGCAACATGGCCACCTTTTATATATATATATATATATATATATATATATATATATATATATATATATATATATATATATATATATATTCTCATTTGTCCATTAAGTGTTACCTCAATAGTACGAGTTAAGTCGTGTAAGTTTAATGGACAAAGTTTAAATTCTTTTAAACTCAGCCCCTGCATATATAATGCAATGTCCTTACGAACTGTATTATGTTCACGAGGACGTCATTAATGTCATTTTATATTTGTATTGATGTTTTAACATATCTAGATTTACAATTTTAATGATGATCATATTTTAATATTTTTGTTCTTAATTATATATTTAAAATATTGATAACTAGTTTGGAAGAAAAAAGTAATTGTTCCAACTTAATAGAGGGAGGGAGAGAAATTCCTTTTTAATTGAGTATGCATATATTACTCTTTCTTACTAAAGTTCGTATAAAACATATCACATTTTTTTTTAAAGATATAAAACATGTCAAGTTGATCACCCAAAAAAATAAAATATAGCACATTAGGAAATTTAACATAATACTTTAATTTTAAGTTGGATCGAACAAAGCTCTTGATATCATGTTAACAATATAGGGTTTCAATAAAAAATAATAAAGAGACGGCTAGGGTTCTAATATTATCAATAGCTTAACCACCGCATTAATATAGCATAGATTACAAACCAATATATAATAAAACCTAATTGACTATTAACTCACTGCTATAAAAGCTAAATTGCTTAAGCTCAGTACCTTTTTATCTAACATTATTTTCACTCATTTATCCATTGTCACTACTCTTGATGCTTTTAGTCAGTTTACATGGATAATTTTATTAAGATTTAAGTGTGAAGGTGAGAAAAACACAAGAGGGGGGGTTGAATTTTGTTGGCTTTTTCTTTTCTTTCTCAAAAACTTAATGATAGTTCAGAATCTGATTGGAGGTCAGATTTTGATGCTCTGTTTCAGAGTTATAATGCAGCGGATGGAAAGTAAATGAGAGAGAGAGGGACACAATCAATTATCCTGGTTCCTTTCACAACCCGGAAGTAGTCCAGTCCCCTTGTTACTAACAAGAGATTTTTCACTATAATCACAAAGATTACAATTACTCAAGCACAAAGCAAGAGACTTCCAATGCTCAAACACAAAGTAAGAGACTTCCTATGCTCAAACACAAAGTAAGAGACTTCCTTGCTCAAACACTAAGTAAGAGACTTCCTATGCTCAAACACAAAGTGAAATTTCTGACAGGACCTGATTCTGAACCGTAAAACAGAGTATGCAAAAGAGCAGTTCAGAAGCAAAATAAAAAACAGACAGAAAGTAAAAACACAGATGATTTGTTAACCCAGTTCGGTGACAAACACACCTACGTCTGGAGGCTACCAATCCAGGAAGGAAATCCACTATAATAGTATCAATTCGAAGTCCTATGTGAACAGCCCTTGTTTCACAGCCTTCTCACTTAATCACTACCCGTGGTATTTCTACCTAGGAACTCCTAGATATAAGACCCCTCTTACTTCCCTCAGTCAATCACTGCCCCAGTGATTATCAGACTCTTAACAAATCAAAGATGAAGACAATCTTCAAAACATAAACAGTCACTTTTGCTTAAAAGCTTCAAGTGATTACAACTCAATAAAAACAACCAACTCTAAACACTTGAGTGGTGTACAGAAAAACAGAGCACGAAGCTCACAGACTCAAAACCTAAGTATAACTCTCTCAAAGATAGCTTTTGTTTTTATTAAATTTCTTCAATAGCAGCGTCCTCTATTTATAGCTTCAGCAACAACATAATTCTTGAACCAAATCCTTCAAAGATATATTTCCAAAATACTTTAGAAACATATAGAAGTAATTTATTTTCCAGAAATATATTTTCCAAAGATTTCTTTGAAAATATATTCACAAATAATTAAATCCAATCTTCAGAAATTATCTTGCGAAATTCTTCTTTCTTCTAGAAACGCAACTTGGATAATTCTTCAATTAAATCTTCAACAAATCATATGAGAAAATAAACACTCTAAGGCGCAAAAAATAGAACGCAGAAAACCAGCTTCTGAAGGTACTTCTAAAGAAGTTCTGCGCCTGAACATTTCAGCTTCTGAAGGTTGCTTTTGAACACAGCTTCTGAATACAGCTTCTAAACATCAGCTTCTGAAGGTTCAGCTTATGAAGTACTGTTCAGCTTCTGAAGACCCAGCTTCTGAAGTACTGTTCAGCTTCTGAAGACGCACATTGCTTGTATATTTGATTTTAGCAAACATGAAGCCAACAACCAAATATCCAACACAAAGTATGAGATTTTTTATGCTCAAACACAAAGTAAGAGACTTCTGATTGCTCAAGCACACAGGCGAGAGACTTTGAATCAAACAGATTTACAAAAGAATATGTTTTAGTTGAACACTTGATATACTATCAGTGATGTTCACAAAATACAACACAGATTCAGACTCTATACTTAAGAAATTCTAAGATAAGAAGTTTATAAGAATTTCTAAGTTGATGACTTTCGAATTTGGCAGATTATGTGTTTCCAGAAAACAGAGTATTGTTTTTCAGAGTCTTGAGTCTTAATCTTCTTCTACAAATCTTCAATCCTTTATAGAGGAATAAAGAGTTGTTATGAAGATGCCATGTCATCCATTAGAGCCGTTGGAATAGAAGCTTCAGCCAGCAATAATTCCTTCTGTTATGGTGTGCGAACTCAGGAAAACAGAGGAACAAGTTTTGAATTGTTTCCTTAAAAACTGGCTGCGTGTTTCGTCCAAGGAGACACAGACTGAAGAGAGCGGTTCTGACTATATAGTACTTTACTGTTGACAAGGACAGCTGTTAACTTCTACGTTTCCTTCAGACTCAGATTTCCAGTCTGTTCTTCTGACGCAGTTCTTCAGAAGCTGGTCTTTCAGACACTGTTCATCAGAAGCTGGTCTTCAGACGCACTGTTCATCAGACGCTGTCTTCAGAAGCTGGTCATCAGACGCACTGTTCATCAGACGCTGTCTTCAGAAGCTGGTCATGAGACGCACTGTTCATCAGACGCTGTCTTCAGAAGCTGGTCTTCAGACTTGCAACACAAGCTTCAATATTTTCCTTCTGCTCTTAACTTGATCTTTCAGAACCACTATTAGATACAACAATTAAATATATGGTCCTGCACACTTAGAACAAGTATTAGCATATCCAATTTTCTTTTTAACACTTTGTTATCATCAAAACTCAAAAGGGACTTGTTCAACCATTTTGTTCCAACAATCTCCCCCTTTTTGATGATGACAAACAAAAGTATTAATAGAAAATTGTTGTTAATTTAATTAACAAGTTGACTTCAGGGACTGAGGTTTGTAAGCTCCCCCTAAGTCTGATAATTCACAAGGTGAGGTTTGTAAGCTCCCCCTGAGTCTTATCCAGGTTAATTAAATTCAATTTAAATAAAATAGGTGAAAAATCCAAATTGTTTCTGAGTGATTTTTCACAAAATTATCTCACAAAGAATTAATTAGAGGCTAAGAGATGAGAAGTTGTTCTCCTAAGTTAATTAATTATCAGAAATTAACTTATATTCTGTAAGCTCAGAGCCTGAAATACTTGTTACTTTTACTCCCCCTTTTGTCATCAACAAAAATAAAATTCAAGAATTTTTAAGACACAAGAGAGTTAAAACGTGAGATAAAAATGTTCAGATCATTTTGTTCAGTACCACTGAACTGTTTCAGACAGAACTGTTCCGAGCATATGCTTCAGTACTACTGAACTCTTTCAGACAGAATTGAAAGTTTTTTAAATGGGTCTGAAGACTGAACGTGTAAGATGAGAAAATGACAGTGTGAAAGTGTTTTGAGTGTTTTTGTTAAAATGTTTCAAAAACTGAAAACAGAAAAACATTAAACACAACTGCACATTAATGACTTTAGGAGGGACGCAAAGTACAACTTTCAAAACTAACTCATCACTGTCCAGCAGTTATAACTTATCATTCTGACCATGTGTCAGACTACTGTTCAGATTCACTCTCATTAGTGGGCCACGTGTAAAGTGTCCACTTATAATGAGTTTTATCAGAAGTCAAAAATTCAGATTCTGAAACTCAGACTCTGGTGTCTTCAGAGGCTGAACTTTCTTCAGACTCTCAAAGTGAGTGTCTGTTAAGTCTTAGCTTCTGATGAACTTCAGATTCTCAGTTTCTATTCAGAGTCAAGCAATTTTTTCAAAAGATGAAATGCATGTTCATATTTTTTTTAATAAAATTAAATCTATCTTCTGTGAGGGGTTTTGTAAATATATCAGCCCATTGATGATCAGTACCAATGAATTGAATATCCAAAACACCCTTCTGAACATAATCTCTAATAAAATGATGTTTAATTTCAATATGCTTGGCTCTTGAATGTAGAATTGGATTTTTAGACAAACAGATAGCAGCAGTATTATTACAAAGATGGGTATGCTGTTTTCATGAATCTGATAGTCTTTCACATTGGTGTAGAAGCTGTTAATTTTAACAAAGAACTAATCATACCTCTGTAGAGCTTCTGATCTACCTTTGAGCTTTTGACTACTTCTCCTTGTTCATATAGTTTGTTTCTGAACACCCATTTTGTTCCAATAATGTTCTTGTGCTTTGGTCTTGCAAATAAGTCCCAAACACCATTTCTTTGGAACTGGTTGAGTTCTTCTTGCATAGCCATAATCATTAAGACTTTGTTCAGAAACATCTTGCTCTTGATTGGCTTCAGGAGGAGTGTCAGCTACTGAGAGGTTTTAAGCATTTGGAGGATTTTCAGCTTCTGGAAGTTTTTCAGCTTCTGAACTTTCTTTAGACTCAGAAATCTGGTCAGGTTCTGAAGCTTCTTCTGAGAGCTAAATATCAGTACCAGTGATCTTGCCTTTTTGGTTTTCTCCAAATCCCACAGTTCCTCCCACTTTCATGGTCAGGGTTTGGAACATAGACTTTTCTCCTGTCATGTAATGCAAGCAACCACTGTCCAGGTACCATAACTTCCCCTTTTCTTTGCCTTTTAAGCATATCTGCAACATAAATAATTTCAGACTTAGGTACCCATATCTTTATGGGTCCTCTTGGGTTAGTTATGAAAGGTTTACTCTTTTGATGCACTTTATGTCTATAGTTATAAGACTCAGACTTGTTCAGATACCTTGGATATGAATCCTTTAATCTTGAATAAGTCTTAGTATGAGACACTGAGTTCTTCAGAACCTGAGCTTTCAATGGTCTTGACTAAGATTTCTTCAGAACCTTAGACTTGAAGGTCTTTGGTTCTAAGCTTTTTAGAGTCTGAACCTTTGAAGACTTTGGTTCTGTTTTCTTCAGAACTTTGGACTTAAGAGTCTTTGATTCTGATTTGTTCAGAATCTTGGATTCAGAAGTAGTAGGTTCTGATTTGTTAAGAACTTCAGTTTTTCCTGCTCCTGACACAAAGCAAACTTTCAGAACTTTCTTTATACAATCAAAATCAGATGACATATTGGCTTTCTTTTGTATCCTTTGTATGACATTCTAAGATTTAAAAGGTATTGTATAAACTGGTTTAGTATCTTTTGAAATTTAATAAACACAGCCTTTTGAAAATTTGAGTATGAATTTTTCAGATTCTGAGACTTGCTTGCCTTAGGTTCTGAACTATTCAGACTTTAAACCTTTTCAGATTTAAAGTCTGTTTTCCTCATAGTCTTAGACTTAGAACCTTTTGGTTTAGACTTTGGCAAAGTTTTAGATTCTGCCTTCATCTTTCCCTTAGGTTCAGAAGTTTTGGATTTTGAGTTGTTCAGAACCTTAGGTTCAGCAGTCTCAGTTTCTGATGAATTCAGTTTCTCAGAACTGTCAGATGCAGGTACAAAGCACATCTCAGTGCCTTTCATAATATCTCCAGAAAAAGGTAGAATTGTTTCTGTTGAATGATTGAATGGATCATTCTTGAAACCAATTCCTTTTCCTTTGTTTCTGTTAATATTGTAAATCATTGAAGCAACCTTACTTTTGTTGATTCCTGTTAAGATGAAATCCTGAAGAGCAATTTCTTGTCCACTTGGAACTTCATCAGGTTTCTTATAAACCATTTCTCTGAGTTCTCTAACTTCTTCATCAATCTCATTGATGTGATTCTGAAGTTGGAGATTCTCATCAGCCAACAAGTTATGTTTCTTTTTCAAAGATTTTAATTGAATCAACTTGCTTCTGAGGTGGTTCATAAGATCCTTAACTGTATCAACAAGCTCAGAACGAGTAAGTTCAGAATATACCTCATCTTCTTCTTCAGAGTCTGATCCTGACTCTTCATCAGAAGATGTTGTAGCAATCAGAGCTGGATTTGCTTCTTCTTCATCTTCATTCTCAAACTCAGATTCATTGTCAAGCTTTTCCCATGTAGCCATAAGACTTTTCTTGAATATGTCTTTGAAGTTGCTTGATTTTGAGTTGGTCTTTCTGGATTTCTCCTTTGATTTGTCCTTTTGAAGATCTGGACAATCAACTATCAAATGACCAGTTATCTTGCAGTTGTAGCAACCTTTCTGTTCTTCCTTCTTGGAACTAGATCCTTTGAAGTTGCTGATCCTGTTAGAGAACTTCTTTTGTCTTTTCATCAAGTACTGAATTCTTTTAGAAAGCCTTTCTAGCTCCTCAGCTTCTGAATCTTCTTCAGAACTTCCCTCAGGAGATTCTTCATCAGATTTTGAATCTTTTAGGGCTTTTGAAGACTTTCATTTGGATTTAAGTTCTATAGACTCAGATTTTCTAACAGGTTTATCTTCATTGAGTCCTAGTTCATGCACTTTGAGAGAGCTTATAAGATCTTCAATACTTAGAGTATTTAGATCTTTAGCTTCCTCAATAGCAATCACTTTAGGTCTCAATTTAGATGGCAGACTTCTGAGGATCTTGTTCACATGATCAGCAGTAGTATAGCTTTTCTTCAGAATCTGAAGTCCAGAAACTAGAGTCTGAAATCTTGAGAACATAGTCTCAATATTTTCATCCTCCTTTATTCTGACCAGCTCACACTGCTGAACCAGAAGATTTGCTTTTGCTTCTCTAACCTTCTTGTTTCCTTCATAATTAGAGCAGAGAGAGGTGAAGATGGCTTTTGCTGTTGATTTATCATTCAGCTTCAAGTATTCATTGTGGGGCAGAGAGTCCACAATAATACCTCTTACATTGTGATGCTTTCTGTAGATCTTTCTTTCAGCATCAGTAAGGCTTCTTCTATTAATAGCTACTCCTTCTTCATCAACTAGTATAGTTATACTATCTTCTATGATATCCCATAAGGAGTCATCAATTCCAATGATGTGACTGTACATCTTGCTTTTCCACCATGAAATTTTCTCAGGATCACCAGTAAACATAGGAGGTTCATGGTGTGAGTGAGATTTCCTTTCATCTGTACCATATTCACCTCCACCACTTCTGGATGTGGATTCACCAGAAGACATGTTTTTCTCAGGATCTTTACTGTCTCACTGTTAGGTGATTGAGTATCAGAACCGGAGCTCTAATACCAACTGAAGGTGAGAAAAACACAAGAAGGGGGGGTTGAATTGTGTTGGCTTTTTCTTTTCTTTCTCAAAAACTTAATGATAGTTCAGAATCTGATTGGAGGTCAGATTCTGATGCTCTTGTTCAGATTTATAATGCAGCGGATGGAAAGTAAATGAGAGAGATAGAGAGAGGGACATAATCAATTATCTTGGTTCCTTCCACATCCCCGGAAGTAGTCTAGTCCCCTTGTTACTAACAAGAGATTTTTCACTATAATCACAAAGATTACAATTGCTCAAGCACAAAGCAAGAGACTTCCAATGCTCAAACACAAAGTAAGAGACTTCCTATACTCAAACACAAAGTAAGAGACTTCCTTGCTCAAACACTAAGTAAGAGACTTCCTTGCTCAAACACAAAGTAAGAGACTTCCTATGCTCAAACATGAAGTAAGAGACTTTCTATTCTCAAACACAAAGTAAGAGACTTCTGATTGCTCAAGCACACAGGCGAGAGACTTTGAATCAAACAGATTTACAAAAGAATATGTTTGAGTTGAACACTTGATATACTATCAGTGGTGTTCACAAAATACAACACAGATTCAGACTCTATACTTAAGAAATTCTAAGATAAGAAGTTTGTAAGAATTTCTAAGTTGATGACTTTCGAATTTGGCATATTATGTGTTTCCAGAAAATAAAGTATTGTTTTTCAGAGTCTTGAGTCTTAATCTTCTTCTTCAAATCTTCAATCCTTTATAGAGGAATAAAGAGCTGTTGTGAAGATGCCATATCATCAATTAGAGCCGTTGGAATAGAAGCTTCAGCCAACATTAATTCCTTCTGTTATGGTGTGCGAACTCAGGAAAACATAGGAACACGTTTTGAATTGTTTCCTTAAAAACTGGCTGCGTGTTTCGTCCAAGGAGACACAGGTTGCAGAGAGCGGTTCTGACTGTACAATACTTTACTGTTGACAGTGACAACTGTTGACTTCTGCGTTTCCTTCAGACTCAGACTCCCAGTTTGTTCTTCAGACGCAGTTATTCAGAAGATGGTCTTTCAGACACTATTCATCAGAAGCTGGTCTTCAGACGCACTGTTCATCAGACGCACATCTTCAGAAGCTGGTCTTCATATGCACTGTTCATCAGACGCTATCTTCAGAAGCTGGTCATCAGACGCTGTCTTCAGACTCACTGTTCATCAGACGTTGTCTTCAGAAGCTGGTCATCAGACGCTGTCTTCAGACGCACTGTTCATCAGACGCTATCTTCAGAAGCTGGTCTTCAGACTTGCAACACAAGCTTCAATATTTTCCTTCTGCTCTTAACTTGATCTTTCAGAACCACTATTAGATACAACAATTAAATATATGGTCCTGCACACTTAGAACAAGTATTAGCATATCCAATTTTCTTTTTAACACTTTGTTATCATCAAAACTCAAAAGGGACTTGTTCATACATTTTGTTCCAACAAAATGTACTTTCGACTCCTTAACTTTTAAGAAGTTGCGATTTTGGCTTCCTAATAAAAAGACAATTTAGCCCCCCAACTTTACAAAACGTTGGAAGACTGCAGAGAAGACGTCATGTGTCTCAAAACAGGGGGCCAAAATTGCAATTTTGTTAAAGATAAGGGTTCAAAATTGTATATTGGTTTAAATATAGAGGACCAAAATTTCTATTTTTTCCCATTTTGCAACGTTTTGTAAAGTTAAGGCGCTAAATTGCTATTTTTTATTAGGGAACCAGAATCGTAACTTTTAAAAAGTTAAGGGGTCAAAAGTATACTTAACCCTTTTATTAAAAACTAAATCAGAAGTAACCAATTTGGTGCAAGAGTTTTTTGTCATAATTGAAAATCAATTTAACACCAAAGTCAAAACCATCCATGCAGATAACTACTCATAATTCCTTATGCCTCATTTTTATGCTTCTAAAGGAATTAAATGTAGGGAGGGCACTCTTGTTTCAGTCTAAACTGCCCAAACATTTTTGGTCCTATGTTGTCATGCATGCAATTTCTATCATCAATAGAGTACGTACCTAGCCCTCTTTTGAATAATAATAAATCACTATATTACCTTTTGGTTGATAAAGATCCTGACCTAAATGAACTAAAAGTGTTTGGTTCATTATGTTATGCTTCTACCTTACAAAATCATATGATCAAACTTAGAGCCTTTAGCAAAAAGTTGTATTTTCTTGGGATAAAAGGCATGAATGAAAGGGGTCATATTGCTTGATCTCAACAACAAAAAACATTTTTATCTCAAAATATGTTACTTATCACAACCATATATTACCTTATCAGGATACAAGTCCTTCATTCTATTGGACATATCATATCATACATATAAACTTTCAATCCATAATCAAAATGAACATAAAGTAAATATTGATTCTCCAACTCCTGGTAAAACCTTTACTTGAAGAAGAAGATACTATAACAAACTAAGTCATAGAAATTGACACTAACTTGCCCTAAAACACTACAACTATTGAACATAAACTTAGAAGACCTAGTAGACCATCCCATAAACCTTCTCACCTATCAGAATACCTGTGCAATCTCTCAATGAGTTCAAGGATACCATCTTCAAATATACTCTATTCTATCTCTCAATTCCATTCTTATTCTAATCTTTCTCCCTCACATAGTCAATATGCTATGTCCCTAACTGTTAATACTGGTCCAAAAAGTAACAAAGAGGCTAGTAATCACAAGTTTTGGGTTGAGGCCTTGAATTCATATCTGGCAGCATTGAAACAAAATAAGACATGGAAATAGTTGATCCCATTGCACATGTAAAACTTATTGGAAATAAATAGGTGCATAAGATCAAACATAAAGTTGATGATTTGCATTGAGATACAAATCTAGATTGGTAGCTAAGGGATACAATCATGTTGAAAGTTTGGATTTCTTCAATACTTTCTTCCCAAATGCAAAAATTACTACTATTAGAACCTTGCTTGAATTGGCTTCTATCAATTATTGGCATTTGAATCAGATGAATGTAAATGATGTCTTTCTGCACGGAGACTTGCAAGAATAAGTCTACATGATAGTTTCACAAGGAGTGAATAGTCATAAACCTAACCAATTATAAGCTAGCATAAAATGGTATGAAAAGGTTACGATACTTTCATTATTCACATTACAAAAGGACTCAGAATTCAAAACTATTTTATAAGTATATGTGGATGATGTGATTCTTGAAGGAAATTCTCTTAAAGAGTTTGATAGAATCAGAAGTGTCATGGACTCTGAATTCAAAATTAAAGAGTTATAAACCCTGGAGTAGTTTCTGGGAATTGTGGTAGCACATTCTAAGAACAAGCAACTAGTGTGTGAAGGATTTTAGATGTAAGAGTATGCTTATTGTGTTATGCATTAGTTTAGCTTAGCTTTCTTATAATCCATGCATTTTTGTTATGCTGAGTTAGTTAGTTAGAGTAGTTTGAAGTTAATTAGCTTTCTTTAGTGTTTAAATACACATCTCAGTAAATTCTTTAATTTCAATTAATATGTGAGAAGTTTTCTTCCAATTTTGTTTGAATTTGTTAAGCTTTTCTCTATATTGGTCTAGTGGCGTTCAACTGTAAGAAAAAGGTTAGAGTATACTCCCTTAGTAGAATATTTTAGTTTAAAGAAATTTTTTCTTTGAAACAACAAATTTTATTATAATGCTAAACCCTTCACACATAGTGAAAAGGCCAACCAGAGATCATACAACAAGAATTGACCAACAAACAGTCAAACCGCAGACGTTGCTGCAAAGATCAACAACAAAAGCAGCACGAAAACCCCTTCACATAGTCACATAATTCGCAATTCGCGTCGGTATGCGGTACGGATACGGGTTTGCGGTACGCGACATGAGAAGAATTTGGTACGTGTAGGGGTATAGAGCTTCGGTACGCTTTGGTTCGTAATATTAATATTATCTAATTAAATACAGTAAGTCATCAATAAATTTTTAAGAAAAATATTTATTTTTACTAGAATTTTTAAACAAAACTTAAATTTTAGTAGTAATCACTAAATATTTATAGAATAGTATCATCTCAATTTAAGTTTTTACGACTATCTCTGTTCCCATACTCTAAATTTTTTAATATTTAATTAAATTAATTAATTTTATAGTGAGTAACTATAACATAAAGTGAGTAATAAACAATATTTATAAATAATTTTAGAAGTATTTGTAGTTAAAAAATATTCAAAAAACAAAAACAGCGAACCCATGCTAACATTCAGAGTTTCTGATGTAAAAAACAATAAAAACTATTTTGGAGGTATTTATAGTTATGATACAAATAAAAGGTATTTTAGTTAAAAAAAATAGAGTTTACGTTTAAAAAAAATTCACAAAGCCATGCTTATTATATTGTTTTCTTCAGAGTAGCAATTCTCAATTTATTGGGCCAAATTTAGAAAAGCCCAATATAAATGAAGTTTCAGCAAGATAAAGAAGGTCCAGTCCAGAAAGAGAGCCCAGCCTACACACTAACCCTAATTTCATTATCTTCTTCCTCGTTCCTCCCGTTGAAACAGCAGCAGCCGCTACCAAACCCAGTTTCTTCAACCGACTTTCTTCACTCTTGCTCGCGTTCTTCTCACTCTCAAGCTACAACATCGTTCTTCAACTCACAGCTCTCCCCCTTACTCTCATGACGCTGGTTTCTACGGGTACTCTTGGTTCGATAGTTTTTGCTAATTTCTTCACGAATTTGCGCGAACCAGTATGCGAAAGCACCGCGAACCGGTTCGCGCGAAACAATTCTTGGTTCTCTAGTCAATCCAGCGAATTCTGTAACTACGCCCCTTCATAAAACATAAAGTAGAAAAATGACTAAACCAAAACAAACAACAAAACACCTCCACAACTACCGTTCTGCACCAAAACTCAGCGCCTGTTGTAGCCTCAAACTCTCCCCTACTTTTTTGTGGAACAATCACCCAAATATCAACACCACTCATAAAACAAACAATGATCCACCTTCAATATACTCGAACTCTAACGCCAAGAAAGGACCTTTATCTCATCCGCCATTCCATCTATATACTTGCTCTTATCTTTGAATATTTTCTCAATCCTCGATTTCCAAAGCATCCAAATCGTCGTATGCCACACAAGCAAAAAACCTTTTTTGGATTTATTATTCAAAGCTTCCCCACTCAAACACTTTAAATGCACAAAAGCCACACTCGGTAGGCTCCTATATGGAAATCACTTGCCGACGAGCTAAATTACTTCTAGTTGGAATTCTATATAGAAGTATTTTACTAGATAAGGCAACCATCTTTGACGGAGGCGAACTTTTCAACAAATAATCAAACACCTTTTCTTTCAAACCATTCCTATCATTCTCCATGACAAACACTTCCTCCAACAAAGAATATGCTAAATTTTAGATGAATTTCATTGTTTGGATAATAATATGGAGAATTCTCAAAATGATGGAAATCTATGAAGTATTTTGTTTAAGTTAAATTTAGAGAATTTCAAATGACACCTAAAAGTTAAGAATTTCAAATTTCTTCATTCTTATAATTTTCAAATTTTGCATTTTGGTCCTCAAATTTTCCAAATTTTTCAAATTGACCCCAATAAATTTACAAAAAATTGCAATTTGACCCCTAATATTTTTTGGAAATTACAAATTTACCCCTCAACTTATTCAAAATTATAAATTGACCCCTCAAATTTTTTGAAATTTACAAATTTACCCCTAATTTCAATTTTCAAATTTGGTCCAAAAAAATAAAATTTATAAAAGTTGCCCAAAAATTATGATAATGAAATTTTTGATTACTCAATTCAAACAAGAATATTTTAAAATGAAGTCAATTTAATTGAATCAATTAAATTGCCTAGAATTCTAAATTCTTCAAAATTTCTTAATTACCACATCCAAACACACTCTAAAGTTTTACCTTCTTAAAAAATTCTTCACTTCCATTTTGCCAAGATACTCCACTTAACCAATCTAATATCCCGCACACCAAAGACACACTTCCTTCTAAGATGACAAACTTTCCTTTACTTCACCCAACCAATTTTGTTACCTCCTCTCCCCCATTACAAAGAAATTCCCTTGTAATCTAACAATTTTCTTCCATGCCCACACCGGCATTTTCATATTAGAACGATAAAAAAATGGGAACCAAACTCAACTGCATTTATTAACACAATAAGGCTACCAAGATTCACATACCTATTCCCCCAATAGCTCAACCTTCTTGCAATTTTCTGTAAGAAAGGCTCCCAAATAGTTGATTTCTTGGGGTTTCCCCCACTGATAAACCCAGATATATAAAAGGTATTGCACCTTCCCTACAATTTAAAATATTACAAGCCATATCCATAAACTCTCGATTAACATTTACACAAATCAAACAACTCTTACAAAAATTAACCTTCAATCTGGAAGTCATCTCAAATCCTATAAGGATAACGTCTTTATAGTCCAAAGATTCTCCATCAAAGAAGCTCCTATACACAACGTATCATATGCATATTGAAGGTGAGAAATCATAAGATCGTCATTACCTACCTGCATTTCGATGAACAAAAGGAACAAAAATGGTGCTAGGGGATCACCTTGATTTAGCCCTCTTTTTATTCTAATATTCTTTGTGTGGTACCATTCACTATAATTGACATACTTCCACCAATAACACAAGCCTTCATCCACCAAATCAAGTTTGCATTAAAACTAAATACCCCAAGTATATACTCAAGAAACCCCTAATCCACGGAATCATAAGCCTTATCTAAATCCATCTTCAACACCAAACACTTTCTTCCCAATTTCTTTGCCAAACTTAAAGCCTCATTATTCACCACCATCACCCCATCAAGTAAATTACGACCTTTAAGAAAAGTCTATTGAGTTAAAGAGATTAATGAATTCATAACAATAGAGAGTGTTGCTCGGAGTTTATATAAGCAACCCACAAGTGAAATTGGCCAAAAATCTAATAAAGAGAAGGAAGATGATATCTTTGGAATCAAAGTTACAAAATAAGACAAAAAAAAAACTCTTTGGCCCAATTTTATTCTCATGAAATCGATCAAACATTATTATCTCTTCCTTTTTCAACAAATACCAATATTCCTTCACAAAACCATAGCTGAAACCACTCGGAAAGCGGACTTTTATCTTTATTACTCTCCTTCTCTATTTTTGCAAAGGAAAAAGGCATCCGTAGTTAGATTAGGGAAAGGCATCACATCCAACTTTCTACGCTCCCAAAACTCACTTGAAACATGTCGTTTACAATAATCCACCGCCGTTGCTCTAATTTCAATCAAATTTTGAATCCATTCCCTTTCCACTTTCAACGTCATAATCTCATATTTCTTGCATATTTCTTTGGGTGGTTGTCACTTGTTTATTTACTCCCCTTTAGAGTTGGGTGCTGTTGGATCTTCTAACTTTGAATGATTTTGGGCCTTGTATAAGGGGTGGTTATCCCTTTGGAGGGTTTGCTTTCTTGCATGTAGTTTTTGGCTTCTTTCTTTTGATCATTATTTTTGGCATTTTTTGTTTTGTTGTCATTTTATATTTTGTAGAGTACTTCTGGTATTCCTGGTACTCTTGCTTTTCGAATTCTCCTATTATAATTTATTTATCATTAAAAAGTAGACAATAGTATTTTGCTTAGAGACTATTTTAATTCAGTCAAATGAATCTCATAAATAAATATAATATAATTACTATTATAAAAATTATTTAAATGTAAAATGTCATTCGAAATAAAGCAGGAAGGGCAAATATGACAAAATAATTCTCATAATTTATAATTAAAAATTTCACCAGAAAAAAATTAATTGTAAAAGTAGATAATATAACAATTATTACAAGTATCTTAAAAAAAAACTAAAAATATGCTGATAGGTTTTTTTTCTTGTTTCTTGAGTGGAGGTTTTTTTTTTTCTTCAAAGTTTTCTTATAACTGATGTTTACTTGTTATTGAAAATTATTATTCTAGTAATAAATTAGTATTTTAAATAAAGTAATGTAAATATAATATTTATATTATAGTAAAAAAACTTATACTCTTTTTGGTGAATACACAATTAAGGTACTTCTTCATCAATTAAATTGATCCAAATAACTTTTATCTTGTCTTAAGTTTCAGGAAAAATATTCAGACATAAATCATGTTACAATAGCTGGTGTTGTTCTAAATAAACTAAATGACAAGATCAACGATAGAGATGATGAGAGTTTTTATATTATTCTATTTACATGTGTGTTGTTTATATTGTAATATAAGTTCTATTTATAGGACACAAATATGGTAAATTACAAGTAAGAGCCACAAGACTAAATGTCAATAACAATGCATATGGGCATTCACTCATAGGAGTTATGGGATATAGAAAGTCTAAGAAAAATGGACATCCACACTTATATTTACAATAATATGTGCTTCAACTTCACTAATTTAAGTGTAGTACACTTTAAAGGAAAATATGTGTAACTTTTTCACTACACTTATTTTATCCAAAATATGTCTCGTAATATAGAGATATTCAACATCTCCTTGATTTCTTATTTCAATATGATATCCATTTAAAAGGATATCCTTGAACCTTGATAAATTTCTATGAGACTTAGAGAAATCTAATACATTCTCAATTTGTAATTATATTCCTTCATATAACAATAAATTGGCTCTTTTGGAGCCTTCAATAATTTTAATTTGTAGTGTCAAGAATACTACGAACATTGTTTTTTTTTTGTATAACTAAGTATGTTTATTTATTTATTTTGTGTGTAGTTGCACAATTAACAAGACACATTTGGATAGTAAATTAACATTCACGGATAAAAGGACATTTGTCGAATAGTTGACGCATTCACATATTAAAATTTTTGTATGCACTAGATTTTAGAAATTGAAAACTCGATTTATCGATTCAAGGGATCAAATAGTATATTAAATTTAAATTAATATTGATCTATCAAATTTCATCGATACCAAATTCTCTTATGATATATCAGGTTTGCAGAATCAACATGAAAAGCTCAAAACACTCTATGACCTACGATGTGTTTTTTCTGCAAAAACTTAAATGTAACTTAGAGCAAAATAGAGAATTATATGTATGAACTCATGGATCAATTACATAAAACTAGGAAGTAAGAAATTACACTAATGTATAAAGTAATTAACCAAAAACTCATACGCAAAAAGACAACGCTATGACCATTAAAATATATACTTTTCTTTAAGAAAAACTTTCATAAGCTCTTTGAAAGTTATTATAGTATTTATGTCATCAACAAATATAACAAAATTATTTCCAAATATTTTCATGATATAAAAGGAACAAATTATGTGGAGCACAAATTATAAATATCGAATATGTAAAGAGGTGACATAGATGACAATACCTCTAATAAATAATAAACTTTTACCATCTTAACATGTATCATATCAATGATCAACTTGACTATATCAATTCTTGATATTATTTTCTCGATTTCGCTACTTCAGGAGCAGATTCGAGGGAATTTTTTTTTTCTTAAATTTTATTTCGTCCAACTTATACTAAGATCAAATAGATCTTATATATTTCAATTGTAAACAAAGATCTAGTTCTTTGAGAACTCAACCACAAACCATTATCGACAATGACAATGGAAAATCACAATATTTTTATTTTACAATCTTTCAAAATACTTGGTGTTAAATTATTTGTTCTTTTAGAACTATATCTCAAATCTTTATAAACAATGATAAAAAAAAATATTCTTTGAGAAATTCTTCAAGAACTATATCATAAAAGATCTTCATTGTTTAAGCAATCCTTCAAGAACGCTTCAATGTTAAATTTTAGTTCTTCTTTTGTTTACACATAGGAAATATACTCACATGTATGATGCAATGATCAGTACATCAAATGATATCAAACGATCTGATTATGCTCATAAAATAAAGAAACGGATACAAGTATAACACATGAACAATTACATATATTTTAATATGCTACTCACGATGATAATAGTAACAACTCCTAATGTGTAAAAATTCCAACATGAAAAAAAAATTATTCTTTAGATACAATTATCGATTATTAGAATAACATCTAATGTAATATTTTTTCTAAATTAGTTTCACAAGATAAAACACCACAATTTGGAAAGTACCAGTAATATCCATATGCAAGAAGACAAAATTTAAATTAATTCAGAATTGAAAAATAAACAATTGACGGTAAGGAGCCAAGAAAGCAATATTTCCATAAACTTAATTAAAACAAATAACAACAAGAGATGGTTGGTAGGGACTTCTGGTGACTATATCAGAAGGAAACATAAGTTTATAGCACGTACAACCAATAGTAAAATTTCATTGATAAGTTTGTCTATAGGTTATTGTTTTGCTTTTTTAACTTCTCCATCATTTTCATACACAATATATCTAATACAATCGAACAAAGTTAAAAACAAAAACAATGAGAAAGAACATGAAAATATGATCATGTTGATTGTGAACTAGATTAGTGAAAAAAATGATGAGAAGAATAAAATTTCTAGCAATATAATTTCCAAGGTAATTAAACCATCATTGTGATAGACAATCGTGTTGATAATGTGTTATAAATAAACTAAATAACAAAATCAACAATAGAGAAGATGAAAACTTTTATATTATTTTCTTCACAAGTGTGTTCTTTACATAGTAATATAAGTCCTATTTATAGGACACAAATATGATAAGTTACAAGTACATGAAGAGCTTTCCCTCAAAAAACAAAGTACGTACATGAAAAGCCACAAAACTAAATGCCAATAACAATGAATATGGGCATTCACTCATAAGAGTTAAGGGATATAGAAAGTCTAGGGAAAATGGACATCCACACTTATATTTAATATTATTCATAATCGGTGTAAACATTTTGCAAAGTATATTTTCTAATTGAAACCCATAGTTAATGGCACCAAAGTGTACCATAAATATTCTGCAAAAAAAAAAGGAAAAACAAGAACGAGAATACCCATACATAAATAAATAAATCAATCAAACCTATGTAAAAGTATTTCATAATCAAACTAAACATGAAAAATATTAAAAAAATCTTCACTCAAACTAAACCATTAATTTTGAACCCTTCAACAAACCCACAATGTTTATAAAGACGAAAACAAGGTGAATTCCAAGTCACATATTCAAGAAATATAAAATCTCAAAATAAAAACAAAAGAAAAAAAATGATAGCTGAAATGTTTTAGAGCATGCACATCACTTAATTGTCCAGAAACAAAATATAAATCAAACACATATAATATGAGACGATAGATCATCAAAATCTTCGGTTTCATAGAAATAGATCGTTAATATTAGGGTTCTGATCCATCCAATCCATGACCAATTCCATGCTGTTGGGTTCTGTTTCGTGCTCATCCCGCACATGTGGTGTCCACATTTGGCTTTGTAATGGTCCTATATCATTAAAAAAAAAATTAGCATAGTGATGATAAATTAACAACATTTTTGTTTTTGAAAAGGAAAAACATTAATGAGCTCAATATCTAGCACAACATAGAAACATTGTTCTTACCTTGATCATATGGATTTGAAACATAATTTGAGTCTAGATCATTGGACATTGGTTGAACATTAGTCTCATTCCCATTAATCAGCTGTGCTAGTTGCTCAGCTTGTTGATTGACGTAGAGTTCCCTCAATTTCTTCACTTGGATTTTCAGTTCCTCACTTTCAGCTGATAATTAATGGGATTGAAAATTAATGAAATTTTTTCTACTTTTTATTTCTCTCCTTATCAATATATTGAGCTATGCTCACATAAACATTTTCATTTAAAAATTCTATCAAAGCTACAAACAAACAAATAGTGAATACCATCTTTATGAAGTGCTTCTTTATGATGAATCGCCACTTGATCCATCAATGTCTCACGCTCCAACATCAAAGAGTGCTTTTGGTTTTGTTTTAATTCAACTTGTGAGCGAAGATCAGTTATTTGAGCCTGCATATATTTATGATGAGTGCGATAATTAAAATGTCAAATATTATGTTAGATATGTTTGATAAACACAAAATCACAAACATTAAATTTTATTATAAAAAATGAACGACATTAATCACCTCAATTTCTTTAAATTTTCTACTCAAATGGGTTAAATACCGATCTTCCTTCCGTCTTGATCTATGAGCTGAGTCCGAGGCTTGATTAAAGGTTTCTCTACAAAAAAAAAATCACATTAAGACATATTTAAACAATTTACGCATTCAGAGACGCCAGTGTCTATTGGATCTAAATCATATAATCTAAATTTCAAGGTATATTTAGATTTAAAAATAAAATTGAATTTTTAACTTAAAAGCTGAACCGTTTGATGTCGATCTACGACCATCGACTTTGGTGAATGCATGAGTGTGTAAATTGTTGATTATGTAAATGTAACATTAGTGAATATATCTTCATTGAATTTAAGACTAATCAATTTTATTTTTTAATTGAAATTGTGAGTAAATCAATAATATGTGACAACAATTATTTAAAATGTCAAATATCGCAAGGTGATTGCAGTTGTGATTTAAATCATCATGAGAATCAAACCAAATTACATGTATCTCCGTCTGATCTTCTTAGGACCCATGTTTTGGTTACTATTAAGACCCAAATTGGCACCTAAGTTTGCAGCAGAATGGTTAAAGGTAGCACCCCAAACTGAACCACTTGTTGGAGGATACAAAGGTGGTTTTGTTTGGAAAGGGACATGGTTGTAATTTCCCTCCATATCACCCATGATGTTCTCTAAATGTGCTGCTCCTGCATAAGGACATGGACATCCATACACAATAAAAATTATTCAATAAAACAAAAGACTTTTAATAAAAAAATAAAATAAAATAAAAGAGACTTGGATATTTGAATTGTATGTAAAAAAGAAAAATTCTACTCACCAACACTGCTTCACAATCAAACCTTACACTCTCTTCTCATATATTTATAAGGTGTACAAGATGTTGTATTTTTATATGCTAAGCAAAACACATTTTGTTACCCAATATATCCCTCATTTTTCCCTTTTAATTTTTGGAAAAAATATCAAGAATATACCATTAGAACAATTGCTGCTAATTATACGATCCTCTTTAAAATAATTATCCATAAATAACACATTTATTAATATTTTTAAATATATATTCTTAATACATTTTTTTAAAGAAAATATACTCCTTAATACATTGTACACCCGGGCAGTGTACTGAAATATTAATATGAGAACATTATTTTATATTTATTTGTTTTATATTTTTTTTGAAGAAGGTAAACTAACTCATCTAAATTGACACAAGGCAGAATTGAACATGAGACCTCGAAAAGTAACACACTCCAAGGTCCTAAGACAACACCACCAAGTGGATTAACATTATTTTATATTGAATAAGAATAGTTCTTACCTCATTATTTTAAAAGTAGAAGGATTAATTTAGAATCAACAAATATTAAATACGTTGACAAAAATAATGAACTTATGTAGATATAATAATAATTTTTACCACATTAAAAATTAATGACACAATAGTTTTATATTTGTATTAGAATAAAAGCAGATTATATAAAAATAAGTGTTCTCTTAAAAAAAAAAAAGTGTTAGAAATTCATTTTTCAATCTCCTCGGTCAAGTCAATTTTTTTTTTCAAGTAGTCTAGTGGTTAGAAGTTCATTTTTTTAAAGTGAATAAGTGGGGTGTCCGAGGTTTGAACCTCGTCCCCTGTATATATAATGCAATGTCCCTACCAACTGAGCTAGGCTCACGGGGACCAAGTCGATCTATTTTATCCACCATTTATTGTTTATTGATTTTTGTGAAGGAATTTATTGTTTGTTGATATAATGTACTCCCTCCGGTCCTATATATAAGAAAATTTTCAAAAAACTTTTTGGTCCTATTTATAAGAAAATGTCACAACTTTTAAGATGTAGTTATTGTTTAAAAGACTTTTCTATCCCTAATATAATGTTTGTATTTTTAATATTTGTGAATGTATTTAATGCTTCACAATTTTTTATGAGGGTATAGTTGTAAAAATATTAAAAAAGTTATATTAATTAATAATTGTATTGGTTTTGATCTTTTTTTGTTTTTCTTCTTATAATAAGGACCGGAGGGAGTATATACTAATACTTTCTTAAAAAAAAAGTATATACTAATATTTTCATATTTTCTTGAAAAATAATTTGTTTAATATTTGTGATAATAATTCCTTGAAACGTTTTATTTTTTAAATATTTGTAATAATAATTCACATTTTTTTACGATGTCTCTGATAAGAATTAAATTTTATGTTTTGAAATTATAATGTTAAGCTCTTACCACCAAGTTAACACCTCATGGACTTCTTTGTAATATGAATTTGGCCAACATTCTTGGTATGAATACATGAGACACATGAGTTGTATAGTCTAATTATCAGCTGAAAATTATTTATATTTTCTTAATATTAATTGTTTGTTTGAGCTAAATGTTTCTTAATTTTTGAAACTTGATAATAATATAATAATAATAGTAATTATAATAAAATTATTAAACTCTTAATTTTTTACACACTATTGAAAAATTAAATAAAACATTAATGATTTTATTGATTAAAAAAATTACGCATTTATTTATATTAATTTGCTTTTACAAATTATATTGATATTTTTTTACTCAACATAAACTAATGTTGATAAATAAAAAAGCTTAATAAAAAGGCTTAATTGAACCTTTGGTCTCCAACTTATTTGTTGTTTTCAATTTGGTCTCATAACTCTAAATTTTTCCAGTTTGGTCCCTCAAATATACCTCTGTTAGTCAATAAAGTTCATGTCTGTTAACTTTAACCACAAATGTTTATGGTGGACTAACATTATAGATGGTCCACCATAGAACTCATTAATTTTGTTAATTTTAACCCTTTGATTTTTTTCTAAAGTCCAACCATTAGATCATGCAAGTCTATTGTACCTTACAGTGAACCACCATCAACTAATTTTTTTTCAATTTTCTTCATCTTCTTCCCTCATTCCCTTCATCATCTTCATAGTCAATAAAGTCCTTCATCTTCAATTTTGATGAAGATGATATGAAGATGAAGAAAATTGGATAAAAAACTAGTTGGTGGTGGTTCACTGTAAGGTACAATAGACTTGCATGATCTAATGGTTGTATTTTCAAAATAAAAAAGATCAAAGGGTTAAAATTAACAAAATTAATGAGTTTTATGGTGGACCATCTGTAATGTTGGTCCACCATAGACATTTGGGATTAAAGTTAATATATATGGACTTTATTGACTAACAGATGTATATTTAGGGGACCATATGAGAAAAATTTAGAGTTATGGGACAAAATTGAAAACAACAAATAAGTTGGGGGACCAAAGGTTCAATTAAGCCTAATAAAAATCAATGCATAATCACTTGTTGTAGTTCAAATGTCCTAGAGGTGTCAACTCAGTGGTAAAAATGTAACTTTGTAACCTTTTTTACAATTGTTTCAAGTAAGATTTCAAATTTGTTTCTTGAGATTGCAAAATCAAACTTTTACCCCTAAAAAAAATCAAACTTTTATCACACCTTAAGCATACCAAAAAAATTATATATAAATCTCCCAAAATGGCTTGACCCAATAACAAACACACTTGGTGTATCTATACTATATATAAAGAAAATAACCCCTTTCAGCTCTTTTGGGCTGGTTTTTTCTCTTTCCAAAAATACCCTCAATTTTCAATACCAATAACACATGTAACAAATAGATAAAAATAAGTTTAAATATTATTGCTAAAAAAAAGTTTAAATATTAAAATAAAAGTGTAACAAACACAAATGTCCAATTTTTTCCTTTATCATTTAAAAAGTGTAACAAACTATATGAGTGTATCTATACTTACTTTTTCATTATCCCAATTATACCCTTAAACAACAATTTTTTTCTATAATAAAGATTGTTGTTGGTGTCATTACAAAAATAAGAATTTAGATTATATATTTTTTTTATATTGTTAGTTTCATTGAAATAGATAATCATGGTTAGTTTGATTTGTTATAATTTGAAAGCAAAAAACATTTATATTTTTACTTTTAATCAAAATTTAAATTTCATAAAAAAAAACAGCGTTCATAATTTTCAAACGTTAGCGCAATAAAAAGAGCAGAAAGACGGGCATGTAAGTGCTCATCTTTTCGCTAGTAAGCTATAATAATCTTTTTATTTTTAGGCTTATTTATCATTTGGGCCTATATTTATAACATATTTAAAAAAAAAACTATATTTATAACTATATTAAATAAAATTAATTATTTGATTCAATTGCAGTTTAACCGGTTGAACCTTGACAAGGTCTAACCGGTTCAACCTCCATTATAGTTTTTAAAACATTGCTCTCATACGAATATTGGTTAATCAAGTCACCTTGGTAATGTAGACCTCGTCTCTATAACTCTCACATGAACTCTGTCTAAACAAGTAATCTAATTTTTTTTTGAAAGAGTAATCTAAATGATGTATACGTAGGTTTAACATGTCTCATTTTTAAAGCAAATTGAAATCACGTTTTTTTTTTTTTTGAAATCACCTTGGTTAAGTGTACCTCGAATGTAAAACTCTCGTGCAACGAAAATAACTCAAAAGAAAAACGAAACATGAAACTAATTAGGAATCAGAGATATCAAAGTTCGAAGGAAGCAAACAAAAGAGACGAGGAAGATAAATGTAAAGAGCCACATAGGGAAAGACAACAAGTGTTGCTAATTGTCCTTACTGTAGTTAACTGTCCTTGCGTTTTGGTCTTAAACCATAATAACAACAACAACCTCCCTATTGTTCAAAACACAAATACACAAATCATTCTCCCTCCAAGCTCCAACAAATCAACCTCCATCCAATTTCTTTAAAGTTAAATAACTAATCAATGAAATAAAAAGTAAGTGTTCATAATCCATTACCATTCATATTATTAGTTTTATATGTTGCATTTTTTAGTTTAAATTGGTCATAGTGGTTAGGGTTTATGAAATTGTTGACTTTTTTTGGTAGTTAATGATCAAAAGCTTGCATGTTTGCACGGTGAACGTTGTTTAGACTAAGTCTTTAGTGCAATGTGGTGGTTTAAAAATTGAAATAACACAATGAATCAAAAATGTATATTTTACACTCCAAGTGTTTGATGAAATGTTTGAATGAATTGTTCATGGATTTTTATTCATGTTGGCTGGTTAAGTAGATATGGCCAGCAACCAGCAGAGGTGCAGGGTAAGAAGTGAAGATGAAGTTGTTTTTAGTTATAGGTCTGTGTTTTGATGATGTTTATTAGCTAGGTTTATTTGATGATGTTTTTTAGCTAGGTTTATTTGATGATGTTTTTATATTGATTAGTTTTAGCTTAGAAACATGTTAAAGCACCTAGTAATCTTTGCCTCATTGCGTCATGTGATCCCTAGTTGTCATGTGTGTTGTTGTGTATATAAATCCTCATCTCTAGTGGCCAAAACCTTGTTTCTAGATGTTTGATTTGATTCAAAATAGTTTGAATCGTATCATGGAATGTTTCTGCCTATGATTCGAATCATGATTCCTTGAATTGTATCAATCATTATTGGAGTCACAGTGTCTTGATTCGTATCATTCAATGTCTTTGGTCTTTTTTTTTGTCTCTTTGAATCATATCAAAATAGTTTGAATCGTATCATGGAATGTTTCTACCTATGATTTGAACCATGATTCCTTGAATCATATCAATCATGATTCGAATCACAATGTCTTGATTCGTATCATTCAATGTATTTGGTCTTGTTTTTTGTCTCAATGAATCGTATCAAATTTTCTTGATTCATATCAATCTTCATCTGGAAACATTTGATTCGTATCAAATATTTTTGATTCGTATCAAATTCTGGCAGCATCAGATTTTCCTTTTTCACATGTCTGAATCGAATCAGACTTTTACTGAATCGATTCACTACGTTACTTTTGCCAAAAATCTTGCACATATCACTCCTCCCTATATATCGCAACACCCATACTCCACCAAAATGAATTATTTGCATCTATTCTCTCCAGAGTCCTCATACCTCATTGTTCATGTGTTCTTGAGATTGCACACTTTTTCTAAGAATCATTGTGTTTCATTGAGTCATAGATTGCTAGAGTGCTATAGGGATTGTAAGTTGATTACTTTCAAGGATATTGGTTGGGAATCAAGGATCCGAAGTGAATTGAATAATCTCATTCTACCTCCAAGGGTATTGGGGGGTTCTTTCTAAAGTTCTTGTGTTCAAGGGGATCCATTCACCGGACGGAGCAACGAAAAGTTCGAGGGAAGAGCTTGAAGGATTGCACGGGTGTTTGAGGATTTGAATACAACAAGAAGCACCAATTTCAAAGGGTATTTGAAGATTGGGGTAAAGGTTGAATAAGGATTGAAAAGCTAGGGTAGTTTGAAGGAATTCTTGTAACATTTTGTATTCAACATTCATAATCATAGTGGAGGTCCTTGGTGGAGACGTTTTCCACCAAGAAGAGTAGATGTATCCCGAAGCGAGGACGAAAGGGGGAACTACTATAAAAATTTTGGTGTTTTCTCTCTTTCCCTTACTCTTTTAATTGTGTTAAATTCGTATATAAATTGTGTTAATTGAATATTTATTGAGTTGAATGTGATTGATTTTTTATCTTAAAGTTTTAGTTTGATTCATTGAATCAACCTCATTCAAAACATAATTGATCACATTGATTTTCAATTAAGTTTCAATTAACAAGTTTAAATTCTTGTGATTTCATTAGTTGTAGTTTGTTTAATTGTTGTTAGGTTTGGTTTGGTTTGTCTAGTCTTGCAACTTGTAGCTTGTATTAACATTAGATTGTATTGTGATTTATTATAATTGAATCTCTCAATTCAATTTGTAAATCTTTGTGCATAGTCTTAATATTTTTTGTCATTATCTTACACTTCAGGCAATTTCAAATAGTCAATTCTTTTTAATCGCTTTCTCTACGCTTTGGTCGGATTTTCAAAAACATTTTTAAAAGCGCTATTCACCCCCCCTCTAGCGAATACATCGTTGCCATATAGACCAACAAGAAGGGAGACCATGTTTGGTAATGCTCGTAGAGAGAGCGATGGTGAACCCTCCTCCTAAATGCGGACGGGGGGCGTAGGAACGCCGATGGGGAGGGGACCTCATAAAATGGTTGATGCAACCTGAACCACACAAAAAAACCATGGAACAACAGTTAACTACCGTTCCATGTAATGACAGTTAACTGTTGTCCCAGGAACGACAATTGACTATCAGTTATAGAGCCAGAACCTGCACAATTTTAGAAACTTAGTTTTATGTGTTTGTTTTGGTCACTTGATGATGCGAATTGGCAAGTGCACCAAATTGTAACAAGTAATAAAGTAGTAAGTTATCGTCTCCACAAGGATTGTTGTTCAACTTAACAATTAGCAGAATTTATTAGAAGTAAATAGAAATAGAAAATATGAAAGTGGTTGTCGGGTTTTAATTGTTCGGCCTGATGCAAGATTAAGTTGGTTTAATTCAGATGCGTAACAACGATTATGGAATACTTGAATCCCTCTTCCGTCTTTGTTGGAATTAACACGGTTAATCATTAGTTTATAACCTATCTTTTGATTTAAGAGAGTAGGATTAGAACCCCATGATATAACAGTGGAAGTTTTATTTTTATATCGCCACAATTCAACTAGTTACAATTGTGGTTTTACCTTAATATGACTCAAAACCCTAAATTCATACTTAGATTCGATTAAAAAATTTAATTGAGAAATTAAGCAATTTACTACTGTCAGGGTCGGGCGGAAGTAGGGTTGTCAATCCTATAATCCACCTAGAGATGAGTTTCATTGTTGGTTTATAAAAGCATTAGAGATCAGACGTATACAAATTAAATCTGACAATCGAATCATAAACTGAATGAAAAACTTTATTAATTGAATCCATTATATAAGAAGGGTTTCATCGTGGAACCCTAATACATAGATATTTATTTGCACATAGCAACCGACATCATTACAAAACAATAGAAGAAAGTACTAAGAGGCTTAAGATGATTGATGAAGAAAAGGCTTAGGCTTAATATATATAATCTTTGTAAGTATGGTCCTTGTCTTTTGATTTATCATTTTTAACACCTAGGTAACTTAGAATGCTCAGAAGTCATGTTTGAAGTCACCACAAATTTTCTAAGTTAAAATAAGTTGTTCATTTGAAGCAAGCTTTGAAACTAAAGAAAAACTGGATTTTATAAAGGGGTAATTGATTAGCATGAAGTTGTAATCGATTACCAAGTGCAAAAAAAAAACAATTCTTAACGTTGCAAGTGTGTAATCGATTACCACTTATGTGTAATCAATTACCAATAGCCAAAATTCAATTTTTCATGAATCAACATGTTTCAAACTCATTCCTTTTCATCTAAAACCTTTTTGGAAAGAATGCCTTGCTTCATGAACATTGTTTTCAGCCTCTATAAATTCAATTGAGAATCAAAACATTTCAATAACAACTTTCATATTCTCAATTGTCAATTTCAATATCACTTGCATTCAAATTCTCATTCTCTTGTCTTGGAAAACTTTGTCAATTATTTTACATTTATAAATAATGTTTTCTGAGCACTAAGTCCTTCGTGTTAAAGTCATATTGATCAAGATAAACAGCCATACAATTTATTGTTCATTTCTTTTGTAAAAACTTTCTTGCCATTGTCGTTGAGAATTGTTTGTAAAAGATAGTGGGGTGCTATATTGGTGTATAGAAACATTGTTGGGGGCCTTTGGATTAAAGGTTGCTAGTAACAAAGATTCATACATAGTGGAATTTTTTCACAGGGTGTGAAGGGAGCCGATGTACCCTTAGGTTAGAAGGGGAACCACTATAATTCTCATGTGTTCTTTCACTTTTCCTTACTCTCTTTATTTTTCCTCATTTTTGTTCATGCCTTCATAATAACTTTCTGGAAAAATATCAAGAACACTAAACTCGCATAAATTATCCTAAAAATCTGAAAGCTAAATCACCCCCCCTCCCCCTCTTAGGTTACAATCTGAACTTACATTTTTAAAGTGCTTTAATCTCATATCACATTTATATGATTATCCGTTCCTAGACTAACCATGTTTGATTGAACAATTAAATTAGATCCAAGTTAAAAGAGAGGGTCAGTAGTCATTCAATGTTTGAAATCAATTTAAATATGATTAGTACATAAAAAGCATTGCACAAAAATTTAGCTGAATAAAGACTAGAATTGCATTAGCATGGATAGAGTTTCACAACCTACATGATTCAAACAGATCCAAGAAGTTCCATCTCCAGACCTAACCACTAAGAACTTCGCTACTCATAATTGAAATTACAATAACTAAATTCAAAGAAAGTTACATTACATACATAAGGATCAACTATTAGTTTGATGATAATACTTCAACATATCGGGACAAAGCATGCATATTTCACATATCGGGACATTAATACTTCAACATACTTCTCATATTAATTTCATGATATAAAAATTTCATTAAATACTCTCATAGCACAGCGGAATAATATCATCAACGACTCATAAATGCCATGTCTCGGTCATAACATACAAATCAGAATAAAATCTCAACAAAGTTTGATCCTAAGATCATATGGCATAACATAAACAAAACCCTAAGTCCTAATCATAGCTCCTAAGCTAGACTCCCAAAGCAGATAAACTCGAGTAGGCAAAGCTGTCCTCAACATAGTCACGGAAAAAGCTACTCCTCAACCTGCACGTCTACATCCATGAGGGTTTCACCCAAGGATGAGGCAACAATAAAGCCACTGGAGGGTAAGATATATGCTTAACATAAAGGAATAATAAATGCATGTATGTCAGGAAAGCCACATCAACAATTATCACATATACATTTAAATAAGCAAGTATGGTTACATAACTCAACATTTATATCATATTCATATTCAATTATAATCTCATTCCCAATCTTCAATCGTATATCAAACACTCAAGATTCATCAAGTATCATCAATTCAAAAAGCCTGGTTATTTCTCATACATAATTCATAAATCATAGCATACCCTCATCATTGTATAATTACCAACTTAATTATACATCATCAACAATTAAATCATAATCTCAACTATAAATCATCAACGAATAATCATCAACTCATCTTTAATTCATCAACATATAAATATCCCTCATCTATAAGTCATCAACAGATAATATCAACTTGTCTATAAGTCATCAATAAATAATCAACTCAATTTTACATCGTTAAGCATAAAGCATTCACCATGTCATCAATATCATCAAGCATACATTTACTACATAAATGCACAAGTTCACACCAAAACAATTCCACATAGGACTCATCATGTTTATGCAATGTGCCTAACACGACACTAAATGCATATGGTACCAAGTTTGGATATCGGATCCCTCGGCATATTGGATTACTAGAACCCTCGGCATGTTGGATTATCAAAACCCTCGGCATGTTATCATCAATTCACAACTCGACTGACAATGTATGCATGGGCACCATGTATAGACTCGACAATGCACTCATCATGTTGTTATACCACTCACTCCATCATATAACGTATCTCCACATCGTCACTACTGCATTATCAAATCAATACATCCATACAATAGAAATCATATTATCATCACAAGATCATTTCATCATATTCATCATGCTTAATCATCATTTCATCATATTCATCATCATTATCATATATTTTCTCCTATGATTAAACATCGTCGCTTATTAACATCGTCACTTATCATATAAACTTTCATATGATTCGAACATCGCACTTAATACACAACATGTATCATCATCACTTAATCAAACATCTTCGCTTATTACATAACATGTATCATCATCACACATCATTCAATATCATCACTAGCATCATCAATAGCATCATAAATATCATCATCAATAGCATCATCAATATCTTCATTCACATGTTGATTCATCTTCATTTACATCAACCCTAACTCATTACTTGTTTACTAAATCAATGGTTTCATCATAACTCAATATCAAGACAATCCACAAGTCCAATTGTAATCAATTAACCTCTAAGTCTCCTTATACTTACATCCAAGTTAATCAATCATAAACATCTTCATTACACTCTTGCTAATCAAGTTTAAAGGTTTGGGAACCATTTAGGGTCATTGGATACCTCAAAAAGTTATAAAAATAGGGTTTCGAAACTCAGGTAGGATTGCACATTCGTGCCAAAAATAGCACGGTCGTGCCCTCCCAGGAAGCAAGATCACGCACGGCCGTGCCATGTAGGCGCACGGTCGTACCACCTGTGCAGGTCAGGGGTGACAGATTTTTCGTTCCGTTTTTCGTGAAAATACCGTTTTTCAAAATCGTTTTCGACCCAATTTGCACCAAATTCGTCCCAACACCTTAAACGAGACACAACCTATCACCTACCACTTATCATGGCTTAAAACAACTTAACCTTAATCAATTAAACTCAACTTAATCGGATTAAAATCAAAGTTCGTCTCAAAAACCCGTTTTCTCCCAAAACAACTTAAAATCCCAAACAGAACTTTACAACAATAATTCCAACTTTCTAATCATTTCAACATGTTCATAATCAATTAATTAACAAAATGAACCAACTTAAAACCAATTATATCAACAATTCACCAATTTAAGCAATTTTCACATAAACAACAACAACCACAATTCCAACTTAACCAAAACAGCATAACTTCATGATTCCATAACCCAAATACATAGCATAATCAACTCAATTAAACATAAACATCACCAATTATCATGTTTCTCATCAAAATTCATCAAATTCACCAAATTTCACAAAGTTCACAAATAGCATAATCAACCATGAGTTTTGATGAAGTAAAGGTATGAAATCAACAACTTAACATATACTCAATTCAGTCATCAACAAAGAGCACGAAAATCAACACAATTAATCATAATTCATAAAATTAAGCTATAAGCTAAAAGCTCCCAAACACCCAATTGCTTCTTAAACCCATATGATAATCATAATCTTCCCTCTTACCTTAGTTTCTTCACTTCTCTTGCTACTTCTTATGGAATCTTCCCCTCTCCTCTTGGTGCTTTAGCCTTTCCTCTCCTCCAAGCTTCTTCTCCCTTTCTCTCTCTCTAGCCTCTCTCAAAATGTTTTGTGAAATGTTAACCTAATTCACCACCACCACTAACTAATGTATTTATAATAAGTTTCTAGGTTATTCCCACTAATGGGCTTAGTCACAATTAACTCACAATTATTTTCTCTACACTTTTACTTCACTTAAACCCCCCATTTTAATTATACACCACTATTCTCTAAAATTCAAATTACTAGTCCTAGCATATTTAAATATGTCACTCTAGCACTAATAATTCCTCTAACCCACCAATCACACACAAATAATCAATTAACAAATATAATTAAAGAAAATAATTAACAAATATCGCGACACTAAAATAATTCTAATTCTAAAAATCGGGCTGTTACACAATTAGTCGTACCTTCTACCATGTAAGAGTTATGTAGTGTATTTCGTGCCTCATAGTTAAGGAAGTTATTATCGAATACTTTTCGGCCTATGAAATTGGTAGCTATGCATTTGGAATCAGTCTTAATCTATCAACCCAAGACATTTGGTATGAATGGCCATGTTGTCAGGTCCTGGTGTGGCAATGGAATCTCGTGACTCAAGTTGAATTGGAAGAATCAGTTAGTGGTGAAGGTATGTTGGCAATTAAAATTGGATTTGTAGCAAAACTATCCGCATTTTTCAAGTGAATTTCTAAATTTCGAAGATGAAATTTTCTTAAGGGGAGTAGAGTGTAATATCCCGCTTAATTTTTATCCGATGCAAAGTCCTTTTTAAGCGTGACAGAGAAATTCACTAAAGAAGGACAAGGTGGTAATTTCAAGTTAAGCCTATATAAAGGGTTCCATTCTCCTTTCCTTTCATTTCTCCACCATTTGTTTCTCTCTACAAAAAACAGATTTTCTCCACTCTTCTCTCCTCTCCCTCGTGTTCTCACTCTCCCTCACTCAATCCCCTAATTCTCTACTTCCAACCATGGAATCCCACATGCAATAATCTCATGTTAACCCTTACCAAGTCTAAACCCTAAAGTGCAGTTTTGAATCATCCTTCCTCCCTACAAATCGAACCTCTTCTCCCTTTTGATCAGTTTGGGAAAAATTGCCAGATAGCTTAAAGTGAGGCTCTGCATGTGATTCTAAGTGAAAGTTTGTGGTTCTTTGAATGATGGGAGCCAGGAATTTAAGGATTGGACCAGTAAGCTATTGGAGTATTTGGTTTGAAGAAGGAAGCTTGAAAAGAAATTAAAGAATGAGCATAAGCTGAAGCAAGAATTGAAGGGGATGAATAAGCTGACTGTGGGTTAAGCTTAAGCAGTTTAAGAAGTTTAAAGGTGAGTTATTTATTAAGTTTGACATTGATATTGGTAATGGTTGTATTGTTGGAATTTAGTGATGAATTGGACTGTTGCTGATGTATATTGGGCTAGAGTTATTGTTAAATTCGATATTTACTGTTACAAAAGTGATTAAGTGGAATAAGCTGTTTGGACAGATTGTATTGTTTGGATCGTACCTTTTCCTCTGTAGCTCAAAATTGAGTGGTTGTTGGGTTTGTGGATTCTACACTCAATTCCCTTCAGTTTAGATATAAATTTCGCAAGGTATAGATTGGGAACGAATACATAAAATGCGTTTGAAATTGGACAATCCTACTGAAAACTAGTTACGGGTTTCGGCGTAGATTTTGCGGAATAAGCTAAATTGCGAGTTTAAGTTGGTGGGATGGTTCCAGGACTTAATATATGTTCTTGATAGACTTGGTAAGAGTTTGGGTTGAAGTTTGGATAGAAACTGGAACCTGCAGAAGCTATAAGCTGCAAATAAGCTATTTGTGGAAAAGTGATTATGAGGCATGTCAGGAATGTTCAAGCTGTGGATAAGCGGGGAAGATATCCGAATTAAGTCAGGTGAGTTTCTTTAGATAGAACCCACCATGGGGTAAAGTAATTTCTTATTATGTGAGATAACATGATAAAATAGGTATGTTACTAAGTTAGTTGCCCCATTTGTAATGCATGATGAATTAGTCCATCCTTGGCTTACTTTTGTGATTTTTGCTAAGTAAAATATGTTCGTAAACTGTTGAAATGATTCTGGATGTTTGGCTATAGCTTATGTTAGCCAATATGTGTTTATGCACTTTTTCATGTATTGGTATGCTCGCTCAGCGAGCTGTGCATGTTTTAGCTACTGGTGGACTTCGTTGGGCGATGGGGAGGGCTTGCTAAGCAAGCTTCACAGTGCTGCCTTGGCTGCCAGCCGCTAAACGAGAAAATCCCCGCTGAGCGAAATATCATATGATAAGGACGGGGCTACTACGTCTTTAATACCCGATTAAGAACATTAATATAATGTACTTGATGTGCCTCTTACTGTTCACGCTAGTGCGACACTGAGGGTCACATTTAAGTTAAAAGGATTAATTTAAAATGTTAAGTCGTGTCTTCTAATGTTCCCGCTAGTTGGAACACAGGGGGTTCACGCTAGTTTGAACGGATTACTTTCCGCGAGGATGGCCTGCACGACGACAAGAGGAGTCCGGTGTTAGCCTGATAGGATATGAGTCTCACTGGTTAAGTATGGGGATGTATTCTGGGGTTACTCCAGTCTAATGCGTTTCGTAAAATGAACTCAGATAATAATTGTATGTTCAACGCTAACCTTCTAACTTAAGAATGGAAGTATGATGAATATGTATATTATAAGACTTATGATAGTAAACAGATAACGATCCTAGTTTTTCCCATGACCGCTTAGTTATGCAAAACAGAACAGTAAACCCTGTTTAGGGTCATGTTGAGACAGATGGGGATCGTAGGATCCCTGAGATTGCCTACAGCCTAGGATAGGTTGAACTCACTGAGACATCTTGTCTCACCTTAATCCTTTTATTTTATTTTAGATAAGCAGGTCGTTCGTGGCATGAGCAAGCAGAAAAAGAGATGGATGACTATGGATATACGTCTTTCATCAGACCATCAGTCGAATTATCTTGTGTATTGTGTACTCGTTAGTTAGCACACTAATACTCAGACAAGGATTTTACTTCATGTACTCGCTAGTTGGTGCAGTAGTATTCAGATACGACTTATGGATTATATTCATTAGTTAGTACTTTTATCAGATGTATAAGACTATATTGATTTAGTCCATTCAGATGAATTCTTTTAAGTTGTAAATTTTAATGTATCCAATACTAAGTTTAACACTTATGCTAAATATTCTAGACAATTTAGTATGGGTATTACAGGAATGAACGAGTACTCTGATTGAGTAAGACCCCACACATACAAACCCATGTGATCAGTAGGTGCAACTTGACAGTTGGTAGGGAGTAAAACCCCACGAACTCATCTCCTAGATAAAAGACGTAAAAACTGAATAATGTTTGACCATTAATTAATTCCAACAAACGAATAGAGGGGATTCTAAGAATCCTAACCGTCGCTAACATTCTACAATAAAAAACAGGTTAACTCTTAAACTCTTTCTCTGCTGCAAACAGACAAAATTGCAACCCCCTCCCCCGTATCTTTTATTTTAGGCTTAATTGAACATCCAGTTCCTTAACTTCATTTTTTTTTCAAATTAGTCTCATAACTATTAAAAGTTTCAATTTGGTCCTCTATGTTTGTTTCCTCAGTCAATTTGATCCAATTTCATTAATTTCAAATCCCTCAAAAAGAAGACCATTGAATAAAGAAGGTCTATCAGATCTAACAGTGTATCACCAACACCTAATTCATTTTACTCTTCTTCATCATCTTATCTATTCTTTATCTTTATTTAACCTTCACCGATCTTCATCATCTTCACAAAAAAAAAAATTCTTCAAAAAAATAATATCCAGAACATCATCAACATTCATACAAAACCCAAACAACAATCATCTCATCACCATCATCTTATCACTACACTTCCACCGCCATCAACAACAATAACACCTAATCTAATCACCAAAACTCATCAAATCATAAACATAATATCTAATTCCTTAAACCCATTAAAAATAAGATAATAGGAGGACCACCAGGACATAAAGCAAGCGCCTGCATCAGCGCAAGCGACTGCATCCCTTGATTAATGGAGAAATCAATGACATAAACACGAGATTTTCCCTGAAAAGCTTTGAGAATAGCTTGATTCGCGGTGAAGTGAGCGAATTTTAGGTTAGGACAAGTTTCATAGAAATGGATCTGAAGAAAATTTGAAGCGAATCAGAAATGAATCTGAAGGATAAAAATATGCATTTTTATTTTAATTTTCTGTTTTTTTGCAAATTGAGTTTTCAGTTGGAATCATGTTATGGTGTTGATAATGATTTATGGTTGTAGTTTTGATTCAGAGTTAGATTATGGTGGTGGTGTTAACTTTATATTTAAGGGTTTGATTATATGGTTTTTGTTGAAGTTGAATTGATGAATTTTTAAAAGAACAAAAATTGGGATTTTTTTTATGATGATAAAGGTTATATGAAGATGAAGATGAAGATGGAAGAAGAAGATAAAGAAAAGTAAAACTAATTAGGTGTTGATGATACGCTGTTAGATCTAATAGACCTCTTTTATCCAATGGTATCTTTTCTGAGGAAGTTAAATTAACGAAGTAGGACCAAAATGAGTGACCAAAGCAGATATAAAGGACCAAATTGAAAAAAAGAAATAAGTTAAAGAACCAGATGTTCAATCAAGCCTTATTTTATTTATTGTTTATTGTTCTCAAGTAAGTAACGTGAATTGCCTAGTTGGAACGACAATCTCTGTGGATACGATACTCTACTTACATTTTCTTACTTGGTAAACGATTTGATACCCTTGCCTAAATCCGACCACCACTAATATGAACGATATTTATATCAAATTGGGTGTTTTTAGAATAGATTTATTGCAAAACAAGTTTATAAATGCTATGGAAAATCACAGTAATTTAGTACTTATCAACTCTCCCCAACACAGAACTTTGTTTGTCCTCAAACAAAAGTCCTCAAAAATATAATTGATTGAATGCGAGAAATTATTCACAAGTTTTTCTAGTGAATCAATTAGTTTTGAATGAGTCGTTTGAAATGCATTATTCAAAAGTTGAATTGTACAGGAAAGTCATATGTTTACCACTAACTTGGAATTAGACCATGAATGTGAACTTTATTAAAAAAACACAGAATTCATTTCGTACATTCCAAGCCAATAACAAAATTAATAATGAATCACATCTAACACACTTCTTTGTTAGTAGATAATGAAATATAAAGATCATGTGTGAACTTGAACTCAAATCAAACAATCTTGCTAACATCTTGATCAAGTTGTGTTCATCCAAACATATCACTTTGAAAATATTAAAACATAGATCACCAAGGTCTTTTAAGGGTTGTAATGGGCCTGGGTACAAAATAATTAGGAAATTGCTTTTCCCACATTAAACAAAGCTGAAACACACCAGAAAATGTCATTTTTACCCCAGCGGCAGTTAACTGCTACTGGGATGGTGCCATCGGCAGTTAACTGCCGCTGCGTGCAATTATGCAGAACAAAACCTGCTATTTTTACCATTCAAGCCATTTTCGGCCGATTTATTACCTGTAATCCAAAACAACAATTCCAAAGGCAGTACAAATCATACATCAAATATAATCATTCATAAGCAAGAACATTACATAATCTTTCACAATTGACCAAAATAAAATCAATTCGACATTTCGTAAAAATTACACGAATGTTTGAAATTCACCAAAAACATAAATACTGTTTGACATTCAACAACACATTACATAATATTACATGAAATCTCTACCGACATTCGTTGCACATACAGTTGGAATGAACACAAAGATATAATACATTATTTTCAACCATATGCCTAAACATAAATCCAACGTCACTATTGTCACGAATAAGCCGAGGCCAATAGACCGTTTTCCACATGTCTTCATCTTTATCTGCCCCCAGGTCATAAATTGGCATCTGAGCAAATACATGACATGTATGATGATTTTCACCAACATGGAGAAAATAACTGTTAAGTTGTGCCTTCAACTCATCCATAGTGTCGGTCGGAGTTAGAAAAACCTTAATTGTCTTTTTGAAAGCAGAATACCGGACATGAGATTCAATTTGTGCAACCTCAGACATGTTTAACTTCACAAAAAATATCGACCACAAAAAATATGTCGGTGTAATATCGACCAAAAAAAAGGATGAACACCGACAAAAACAAAAAATCACTCAAATCGCATCAAATCAATTTGAACCATCTTCATCTTCCGCAATAACTTGAAATTCTTGCTTTGCTTTTTCAGGAGTGTCACACACAATTGGATTGGCTTGGTTTGACTTTTTTGGTGGGAGAGGATTCTCTCTTTTCTCAATGTTCATAAGGTCTAGGAACCTAGCTTGTTGATCCAAAAACTCAAATTCCGAAGCCGATGCCTCTTCACTTCTGTGTATGTTCCACTCCATAGATGATGGAGGTAGTGGACAACCATCTTTCAAAAAAACAAGAACAAAATGATTGGGAATTAATCCTAGGCACATGATGGGGTTTTTTTGCTTAAGCGGTGGCACCCCTCTAAGTGGGAAAAAGGATTCCGAATTTCCGATTTAGTGACTTGTCAACTCCACTACAAGTTTATTGTAATAAGTTGCAACGATGTGACCCATGTCGGGAAAAGTCAACCACTTATCTACAAGTGCAATACCACCACTATTTGAGGGAGGATGCAAGCCATTTAAGATGTAGTTAAAACGATCCTCACTCGCAAATACCCACACATAATCATTTCTATGATCTTTCAACTCTTGAATAAGATGTCTACAAACTATGACATGACTTTCTTCGGTGAAACCCAAGAACTCAGCTATAGCCCGAAAACCACAATTCCCATCGCCTTTAACATCTACAATTTTTTCAATAAATGGAACCATGAATTTTGGCATATAGTCAATAGGGCTCAAAACATCAAACACACCATGAACCGGAGTAGGCTTTGGAACCGGACTAAGCTTAGGAAACCGAGCAGGTGGTGGAAGTGGGGAACGTGATGATTTGCCAATACGAGCACCCTTTCTTTTAGGAAATGATGACATAGTTTGCGACGATTGACTATCCGGAAATTGGGAATCAACACACTCCCAATAAGAACGGATTCGACTTGTCGATGCCTCATTTGCTTTACACCTCACTTTTTTCGGCGCTCCCTTGGTTGGTACTTTTCTTGGAGGAGGAGAAACCATTGTGGATTCTGGAAATGCCAACTGACGCAACACCTCTTTGATTTCTAGTTTGATTTGATAAGGAACTTTCTTGAGACATTCCAGAATATCATTCCACTCATCCTCGACAGAAAAACCATTTTCATTACTTTCTTCACCCATACATAACCTTTGCCAATGACGGTGTATCTCATCCAATCGAATAGGCTTGTTGTCACAGATTTTCATAGCAATAGTGCATGCACAAGGTAGCCCATACGATGTCCTTATCACACAACCACAAATTTCTTTGTCCATGCACAAGGTTTCCTTGGAACGTCTTTCTTCATCAAAAATAAAGCTCAAAGCAGTCCTAGACACATAACCAGCCAACCCAGAGTACAAAATGATGTCTTTGTATCTATGTTCTAATACAGTACAACTCCTCCTAAATGATGTTTGTATCTCAGTTAACTGGATCACCAACATATCATGTATTTTCTCCCAACAAGTACCAAAATCACCTAAACTATTGCTCAAATATTTCTTTATTTTATTATGAGCCCCCTCAACTCGGTTGGTGGTTCTGCAACCAAGATGCAAGACACGGTCTGTCCATGCCCTCACTATTTTCTCCTTCACAACATCCAATACGGTGCTCTCGACATAAGTAAGAGACTTTGGAAAATCATTACAAACATTTTTGAATTCCATTAACGCACTTGCATATAATTCTTGCGTAGATGATTCAACAACAACATCTCAAGCTCTCATTACCTTGTTAACTTTGTCACTTCGCTTCACCTCTTTCCCATCCTTCGGTTTCACTCTATAGTCAGTGATGCACTTTGCTCTAACATTTTTACCAAGATGAAAATAACAAAGTATTGCACTAGTTTCAGGGAGAACAGTTGCTACCGCATTCATCAAAGCCGTATCTCTGTCAGTCACAACCACTGAAGGCATATTACTCTTTGAGTTAAGAAGTTTGACCAACATCTGTAAAACCCAAGTAAAATTAGCCTCTTTCTCAGATGTCAATAATTCAAAACCAACAGAATACGTCAAATCGGTCGAGGTGACCCCAACTATCTCAAACAATGGCATTCTGTACATGTTGGTTTTATAGGTGGAGTCCATAACCAAAACTGTTGGAAAATTGTTAAACAACTTAACAGATGTTGGATGAGCCCAAAATATGTCTTGAATAGTAGTACTCTCACTTTGTGTTCTGGTGAAATAGACATAGTTGTGCTCCTCCAACTTAGAGATTAGATACTGCATATCAGTCTTGTTACCTCTGTTTGACTTGAATATTTTTTGACGTTCATTGTAGACTTGCTTGATATTTGTCATGCAATCTTGTCTTTTTGTCTTCAAATTTATCAAAATATTTTTTGGTAGCACCAAACCCTTGGTCAAGTCACGTACAATCTTCTTGTCATCCTCCCTTAATCTACCCGCAAGCATGTGTCCTTCTAAACTTGGCTCCATCTCATGGTTGTGAACTCCGTTAAGAATGTTCAATCTCCAATCATTTGTTTCCCTACTAAGATATCTACGAACCATGAACTTACACCCACATTTTCTTGAACCCGTTACCTCATGCTTCAATCTTTTTTTCGGCACTTTGTGGTCGCCACTCCTTTCACAAATTAGTTGCAACATTGGATTGATCAAATTGGATCTACGTATAACAATTGTAAATCCCGCCTTATTTGCTTGACAACGTACCCAATTAAGCAAGTCATCTCTATCTTTCCATTAATTTCGCTTGAAAAAAAATGAGCCGTGTCAACTTTGTTGGCCTCATGAGGGACAACACCGGAGTCAACATATAATGAAGCTTCAACATGGATAGAAGCTTCAACCTTAGGCGGTATGACATTTCCGGAATTATCGAAAAAATAGGTTTTGTCTCGACCGGATCATCATCCACATTTTCATCCATAACTATAAATAAACAACAAATAACTTTGAATAAATAACTTACAATTGCAATAACATCAATATCACAATTAATTAAACCTAAAAAAAGTTTAAAAAAAACAAAAAAAAATCAAAAAAAAAATAGGTAGTAAGTTTGTTTTTTTGAAGTTTCCCATTAGCACCTAGCTGCCGCTGCATCGGCAGTTAGTTGCCAATGGCCCCATACAGCAGCACCTAACTGCCGCTAGCCCCATGTCAGGTTTTCACGAATATTTACAGAAAAATCAGCAAAAAAAATGGATTAAATGATGCATTACTTGTTTCTTCACGTCAAATGTGTGTTGAATCCTTCTAGTATTGCTGCTTCAATGATTTTGGACAAAATTTGGGTAGAAAATAATTGGATTTAGGTGTATAGATTGAAGAGGAAATAGGAAAGGATGAGTTATTGGAATAATATAGGAGTAGGTTGCTGTAATCAGCAAAATCAAGAACGCAACGACAGTTAACTGCCGATGGATTCAAATGCGGCGGTAGTTAACTGCCGATGGGATGATCCGGCAGCAGTTAACTGCCGCCGGGGTAAATAACACTACAGCATTTATCCTTTATAACAACAATTAAAAAATGTTGCCAGAACTATGAAAAACGTTGCCTAAAAGTATAGGGCACGTTTTCCAGGCGTCTCCTATGCCAGCGTTGCCTATTGTCTAAGGGGACGTTTTTTCATGATCTTTGGGCACACTTTTTCGAAACGTCCCCTAAACCATAGAAATAGGGGACGTTTTTCCTGGGGATTTTGAGGGGACGTTTTTAAATGTTGCCATAGGTGGCTACAATTAATAATCGTTGCCTTAAATGTGAATCAATAAGAAAACAAAAAAAACGTAGCCATAGCTTACAAGCAACATTTTTAAATGTTGCCTTAACTAATATAAAGAAAATAAAAATTATACCGCGTGTCATATGTTAAAACAGTGATAAAATTTTATCAAAATATTGGGTCATTCTCATTTCTTTAATTTATGCCTTACAAATACCAATTTAGAGATTTTTTATCGACAAATAAATTTGATTAATATTAATCCAAGCTCATGACAGACCAAAATTAGTACAAAAGTTACAAACCTACAACACATGCTAATTACAACAGAGAAACCATTAAATCACATACAAACTAAACTTCTAAAAAAAGAAAGACTAAAACTCCAAAAACAAAACCAAACACTTCTATAAACTAAAACTTCCAGGCTTGCAGAAAATAGATCAAAGAACAAGAACACAATAGCTGGACTTGGAGGTACTAGAGCAAAAGCAGAGCAACACCAGCAGCAAGAGCAAATTATACGGATACGCCAACCACGCATCAGCATCATAACAATTAAGCTACCAACCGAAACCAACAACTTTTTACAAGGAAAACCGTAGCTTCCATCAACAAGCAACACATACACGTCGACAAGTCTTCCCTTACTTCCTGCAAAACAAAGGAATCAGATACGGAAAAATCACTTACATAGGTTTAGTGGAATCAAATGAATCAAAACTTGGCGTATACTTATGTGACCCTTTCGGTATGGAACAAAACACCGTCAAATAATTTCATTAAGACAAAATTAATATAAAATCCCGCACTTTCAACAATTTAATGCCCAAATAATCTTATTGAAATGGATATGATTTTAGCAGGAACCAATATCTCTATTAAAAGAATTAGTGAAGAAGAAATATCTTAACGTAATCTCAGAGCACTCTGCTAATCGGTTAGCATAATCAACTACCAACAATTACCTCACAATTATTATTAAAATCTTTCCTACTCAATGCAATACATCGGAACCTTTAGCAACTAATGGCTAAATTCCCTTTATTTACGTTATTGAAAATGATTTTCAATTCATGTATAATTCATCTTCAGCATAATCAACAAGAACCATAATTAAAGATTCAACTTGTGATCACAATTCTTCATCAATATAGATTAGGATTTTTGTTAATTCACATAATTAGATGTATGTATTAACGAAAGGGGAATTTAATCTATCTAAATTATTTGAGATTAACTCACTCAACCCAAAGGGAAATTCTAAACTAAAAAGGAACTCACCAAGTGCTTCTGGCAACTTTAATAAGCTTAGCCTCAGTTTAATCTTCTGCCATCATTTCAGCCCTTGCATCAAGTCCAGTCTTAAAACCTTCTATGGGCAACTTCCAGCAGCTTGCTTAACTTCTGGCTCATCAACTCATACCTCAAAACTCTATTCTAATAACCAACAACCCATGAACAAAGTTAGGAACTCACATGTTTTCTATGGATACTTTAACCAACTTTGCTCCAAGTACATATACCCAAGCTTAACTTCTGATCCCTTCTTCAATTGCTTCTTGTATTTGTTCCTAATGAAATCTAGGACTTGTCCGTCCAATCCGATCACTGTACCTAATATTATAACATGAACATTACAACCACATTAGTGCAGATTTTTTTTATTCAACAACTGAAACTTCTAACTCAATTTTCTCAGTCATAGCATAACGAAATTAAGTTCTTCCAGAGCCTATTTCGTGTTAAATTTTGTCTATTTTCCAATGGTTTAATTCCCACTCAAAAACGATTCCAGCACAAGTATTTACGACTGTTTTTCTGCCAGTAGGTCTATACGAATTTTAACCAACATTTCTTAAAAATTCCACCATAACCAAACTAACAAATCTATTTCTTTCTAATCAAATTCAAGCTTAATAGAGTACCCACCTTAAATGTTGATGAATCCATAAGATTTGATGAACTTTGATGCCACTCTAAATCTTCTCAAACTCTTCAATCACTTGGTCTTGATCCAAAGTCTCCTTTCTACTCAAATTGATGAGATTACTAACCTTAGTGATCAGTCCATCGTCATCAACTGCACTACTAATCTTCTTAAATAGTTCGTATAACGCTTCAATCTCACTTACACTAACTGCATTGATAGTAAAACAAGTTACTTCTGTTCAAGCTTGAACTAAAAGATTAGTAATTGAAAATGGTAAAATCATAGAATGGTAAAATTATTTTATGGGCCAAAACCATACAACTATTTAAATCCTTTTCCAACATCTTCGAAAATACCATCAAAATTGTTAAGAATCAATTAGTCAACTAGTATCAAAATAGTAAAATAAGCAACTAGATTCAAAGCATAAGCAAGAAAGTCATGGTAATTGGAGCAAATTGAATATATGTTAATTCAGAACAGCTTAAAATTTTGTTTTTGTCTCTAATATTTTTCCTCTTCAAAATGGAATATGGTAAGTCCTCTTCAATTCAACAACTTTGTGCACTTGCAGAGTAATAAGAACACATCAAAGTAACTCAAAGTAACTTATCTGTAATAAAAGATGAATAGAACATTTGTAAAATCCAATTTCAATTATACGCATCAAACAAATGAGTAAAACATAAAAATGATAATTTAGCATCCATGAGAAACTCAGCTCACATTTTTCTTTGACCTCAGAACTTGATTATGAGTAAAGCACATTTAATATGTCCTGTTGTAATGCAATTGATTTGCCTTGTGATGTATGTACAATATATACTCTTCAATTTATCTCCTTCTAGAAGGGCAAAACAACATTGAAGCAAATACAACTGAGTTTCTACTTAAAAAATCCACCATATTGAAAACATCTAGCAATTGTCATGGAATGCTTTATCTAATGTCAGTGCAAATGAAAAGTTGACATGGAATTTTTTATCTAATGATTGTCAATCATGTCACACTAAAATAAGAAGAACCTTTAGATGAAGCAGCCTTTGTATCATTGCCTTTATTATACTGAATTTTGCCACTTTTGAAACATAAATCAGCAAACAATAAAGATATACTAAATGAAGTATGCCAGTTTTGAAACACAGACTTGTAACCTCACAAAACAGTGTCATTTTAACCCAATGCAAGCTGTGAATTTATTAAGTATCATGAGCATAAACTAAACACTTAAATACTTAATATAGGTTACTACCATTTCTTGTAAAATCTAAATCAAAAGAAAACAATAAGAAACACATATCATTGTTGCTTTTTCTATAAAGATATGTTGAGAATGAATGATTCAAACCCATAGCTCCTGCAATTTCAATTTCTGTCATGTGTTTATCACCACCAATTTCAGGTTTAGTAAATGCAGACATATGTTTATCAAATGCAATTATCACATACTCATCAAATAGTGGAGGAAACTAATTTCAGATTTAGAAATCTTAAACAGGTTTTAATAAGAATGCACTCTGATCAATAGATTTAGGGATGCAATGCAAATGGGGCAGTTAATGAATAAATGCAAGATTGAATTGTCCAATCACCTGTTAAAACATAATAACAAATTAGTAAGCTAATAAATACATGATGCAAGTGGATATTTATTTTGGATATTCACTGCTCATGATTCAAGTGTTAAAATTTTTACTTGAAAAATTATAACCAATAAACACTATCAGAAGTGTATTTCTTGTGTGTAAGTTATGTCAAGATAAACTAATTGGAAGCACAATTCCTATAAGTTCATGCCACTTATGATATTTACACTTGTTAATTTATTGCTCAAAATCAAAACTTTATGTTACTAAACATATATATCTATTGTAAATTTGAGAGAATGATTTCAGAATACTGGAGCCTAAAAATCCTAACATAAACAATCGTCGAATCTGATCGAGAATCATACCTGATATTGGAGGTTACGTGTACCACTTTGGAGCAGTGAGTTTGGAGTTTGGGGATGAAATTTAGAGCCCCTGTGATCCAATAAATATGAGATTAGAAGAGAGAACTCAATGAGATTTATTTCTTTTATTCCATTGCCTCAATTGTTAAAAAAATAAATTCAGAACCTTTCAAGATTGATGCAGATCTTGGTCGAAAATACTATTTCTTAGTTTCAAATTACACTGTCGTATTTGCTGCATAAGAAGTAAAACAAATTCACATTGCATAAGTAAAAAAATATGCCAAGTTCAAAGAGTCATTAAGCAACAATAAGATAAACAACTAATTATTCTGTGAATCATGGCTACCTCTCGTAATAGATATCCTCAAATATGCTCCAACACTGTCCAAAAACAAATAAAAATAAATCTGCAAAATAAAGAAGAATCGACAGAGGCAATAGAGCAAGTTAATATTCTAATTTTAATAATTAAACATCACCTAAAATCAGATGGAAATACTCATATCATTAGCTATCAAATGGAAATAGAAAGGACAAAATAAAACAAAAACAACAATTATTTTATTGTTCTTAACCTAATCATGTGTATCTAATGATTCAAAAAATTTACCACATTATTCCTTCTATACTATACTTATATTAATTAATTTCTATTGCAATAACTTCAATAGGAGAGACAATTATTAATAGAGTTAAACTCTTTACCTCATGTCCATGGCTTTCCAATTTCGTTAAATCAAACACCTTATATGCAAACATTTTTGTTGAATCTGCATCGATGAAAAAGAATGGTTACTGAAAAAATCAGCCATATGAGAAAAATGAAAGATTCATGATTCAAAAAATGGTGAGTTTTACCGTGGAAAGAGACAAAAGTAGGCGGCAACGAATTCCGATGTGGTGGTTGCCGGTGAAATTGCTCCGATCATGAAAAAATGGTGAGTTTTACAGTGGAACTCATGGTGAAGGAGATGGTGGGTATAATTTGTATAGTGGCGGTCCATGGTGGTCGGAAAACAACCGTGAATGTGATGGTCTCACATGTAAACGTGATAGATCTATATAAATGAATGAGTGAGTTTCGTAGAGAATGAAAAGAGGAAGACGACGGTGGTTTTATTTGTGTGAGGCGGCCGAATTTGATCTAAAAGTGAAGAAATAAGGTAGAGGAAAAGGGGTTTCATGGAGGAGGGTGAGTTTTGCGTTAGAGTGTGAGGAAGAGAGTGAGAGAGTGGTGCTGTGTCTGTGTGTGTGTGAGAGAGAGAGAGGAGTTAAATGAGATAATTTGAGAAATTTGGAATGAATGAGAGAAATAATGTAGAAGGTGATGGTTGTTGGTATAAGAGAAAAAGTAGGAGGAAAATGAGGATTTGAGAGAATTTGAATTTTGAATCGAAGAGGGAAAATGAGAGGAAATGATATTTTAATAATTATGATTGATTGAATGCTTAAAATGGTAAAAATAAAAATAGTATTTTAATGTGATGTGGCAAGGATGGTGTAAATGATTGACACCTAAGATTGGAGGTCAAAAAATGGGGGAGGGGTTGTATATTATAAAGATGTTATTTTATTGTTTGAATTGTATGAATGCTTAAAATGGCAAAAATAAAATTAATTTTTAATGATGAGGTGGCATTAGGGGGTTGGGAGCTTGACACCTAAGATTTGATGTCAAAAAATGGGGGAATGTGTGTATATTATAAAGATGTCACTGATAATTCTCAACTCTATCGCGCTGTCTTACTCTAACGCTGAACAAATAGTCTCTCCTGACTCAGTTGTCCTTGATAAATTCAACTTAATTTTAATTAATTCTAACTCCATCAGTTAAGTAGAATTGGGTTGTTACATTGTTTCCTAAAAAAAATATAAATGATTGTTGCTTTTAAATTATAACGAATCAAACTAACTTTGTTTATCTATTTCAATGACACCAACACTAATCATTATTATAGAAAAAATTGTTTTAGCTTATTATTGGGATAATGAAAACGTCAGCCTAAAATCTTATATATATATATATATATATATATATATATATATATATATATATATATATATATATATATACTCGATCTAGTTTGTTACACTTTTTAAAGCATAAAAAAAAATCTTGACATATATTAATATTGTGTTTGTTACATTTTTTTAATTTTGAATTCACTCTCATCAATTATCTTTTTTAAAGAATAAAAGATTAGAAAAAAATTTGATATATTGTGGACAACTAAGATTGAATTTGTTACACTTTTATAATATTTGAATTTACTCTTATCTATTTGTTATATGTGCTATTTGTATTTTAAGTTGAGGGTAATTTGAGAAAGAGAAAAAGTCAGACCAAAAAAGCCGAAATGGATAATTTTCTTTATATATAGTGATACATTAAAAACGTCCCCAAAAGTATCTAAGGGGACAATTAACAATCGTTGCCAAAGAGATAATAGAGTAACACTGCAAAAACGTCCCCAAAAGTATTTTAGGGGACATTTAACAATCGATGCCAAAGAGTTAACAAAGTAACACTGCAAAAACGTCCCCAGAGGTATTTTAGGGTACGTTTTCCAGGGGTTGCGAAAATATTTCTGGCAACAGTTAGAAAACGTTGCCTTAGCGACTTTTAGGCAACAATTTTTACATGTTGCCTAAAAAAGTGTTGCTAGAGACAACAAATGGTGTAGTCTGCATCTTCCCCATCTGTTTCCAATTCTCTTCAGCCTACCTCAAATCCATCTCCCTCCATAAACACTATTTCAGGCATATATTATGTTTCTTTTTCTTTTCCTTCTGACTTTTGGATTATTGATTCAGGTGCCAATGATCATATTTGCTCCTCTTTACAGCTCTTTAGCTCTTTCTATAAAATTAAGCCTATTAGAGTTAGCTTACCTAATGGTCAATTTGTTTCAGTTGAATATGCTGGAAATGTCATGTTTTCTTCCACCTTACATCTTTCTCATGTCTTGTATTCACCTCTGTTCAAACTCAATTTGATATTTGTTTCCAAATTATGTGCATCTCTTTCTTGTCATGTGCATTTTTCTGATTCTACTTGTGTTATTCAGGACATGAAATGTCATCAGATGATTGGTTTGGGTGAGTTGGTGAATGGGCTTTACAGACTGAAAGTACACTCCCCAGCTTCTCCTGCCATCAACTCTGTCTCTTCTTTGAATCTTGTTCCCATTTTTTGTAATAATGTAGTTTCTAATACTTACATTCCTATGTTAGCCTTGTGGCACTTCAGACTAGGTCATTTGTCCAATCACAGATTATCTTCTATGACCAATTTGTACCCTTTTATTTCGTGTGATAATAAATCAGTTTGTGATATTTGTCATTTTGCTAAGAAAAGAAAATTACCTTTTACTCCTAGCTTATCTCATGCATCTTCAAAATTTGAACTTATTCATTTTGACATATGGGGTCCTCTCTCTATATCATCTGTTCATGGCCATAAATATTTCTTACCATTGTTGATTATTTTAGCAGATTTGTTTGGATCATTTTGCTCAAAGCTAAGTCAGAAGTTTCCCAACATGTTCAAAATTTCATCACTATGATTGAAACTCAATTTCATATTACACTCAAAACTGTCATATCAGATAATGGTCCTGAGTTTTCACTTCCTTCCTTTTATGCTTCCAAAGGTATTTTGCATCATTTGTCTTGTGTTGAAACCCCAGAGCAAAATGGTAGAGTTGAAAGAAAGCACCAACATATTTTGAATGTTGGCAAAGCTCTTCTTTATCAGTCAAAATTACCTAAAACCTTTTGGTCATATGCTGTCAGTCATGCTGTTTTCCTTGTCAATAGAGTCACCACTCCTTTACTTCAACATAAATCTCCTTATCAATTTCTTTATGATACTATCCCTGATGTGTCTGTTTTCAAAGTGTTTGGATCTTTGTGCTATGCTTCTACTCTTCAAGCACATAGAACTAAGCTTGATTCCAAGGCTAGAAAGTCTCTTTTCTTGGGATACAAATCTGGTGTCAAAGGTTATGTTCTCTTTGATTTAACCTCCAAAGAGATTTTTGTTTCTAGAAATGTTTCTTTTCATGAACATATTCTACCTTATAAGAGTTCTTCTATGTCAATTACTTCTGATTGGGAGTATTTTCCATCAGACGCTGCACCTCAGACTCTAGGTTCAGAAGCAGAACCTCAGACTCTGGGTTCAAACGCAGAACCTCAAACTCTGGGTTCAGACGCAGAACCTCAGACTCTGGGTTCAGAAGCTGAACCTCAGACTCTGCTTCCAAACCAGAACCTTTCGTCGTCTGTGTCTCCTACTTCAACCTCATCGCCTTCTGTTCTTACTTCACCACTTCCTCCTAACCCTCCTTCTAGAAAATCTTTGCGAACCAAACGTTCCCCCTGCATACTTGACAAATTTTCTATGTGATTACGCTACTAATTGTTTACAGTCTTCTTCTTCCATTTTATACCCTGTTTCCAATTATTTGTCCTTTAACAATTTATCTCCCTCTCATTGTCGTTTTGCTTTGTCTCTTTCCACTCACATTGAGCCCAAAACTTATGCCGAGGCTAGCCAATTTGATTGTTGGAAACAAGCAATGCAGGTTGAGTTAACTGCTCTTGAGAAGACTGGAACTTGGCAGGTTGTTGATCTGCCACCAAATGTCACTCCTATTGGATGTAGGTGGGTTTATAAGATCAAATATCATGCTGATGGATCCATTGAAAGATTCAAAGCTAGACTGGTTGCCAAGGGCTACAATCAAGTGGAGGGTTTGGATTATTTTGACACATATTCTCCTGTGGCAAAATTAACAACAGTTAGACTAGTTTTAGCTCTTGCTTCTATCCATAATTGGTATTTACATCAATTAGATGTCAACAATGCTTTCCTTCATGGAGATTTAAAGGAGGATGTTTATATGATGTTACCTTCTGGCATCACTTCTGATAAGCCCAATCAGGTTTGCAAGCTTGTTAAATCCCTCTATGGGCTTAAACAAGCTAGCAGACAATGGTATGAAAAGCTGACTTCCCTTATCCTTCACCATGGTTATACACAGGCTTCCTCATATCATTCTCTGTTCACTAAATACTCTGCTTCTGACTTCACAGCCCTTTTGGTTTATGTTGATGATGTGATTCTAGCTGGTAGTTCTTTAACTGAATTTCAATCAATCAAGAATATTCTTCATGATTCATTTCAGATTAAAGATTTGGGCCAACTAAAATACTTTCTTGGACTTGAGATAACTCATTCAGACTCTGGTATTTCTGTCTGTCAAATGAAGTATTGTTTGGACCTACTCTCTGATTCTGGTCTACTGGATTCTAAACCTGTTTCTACCCCTTCTGATCCTTCTTCCAAGTTACATCAAGATACTAGTCCACCATTTGAGGATATTTCATCATATAGAAGATTAGTGGGAAGGCTGCTATATCTGAATACAACCAGACCAGATATCACATTCATCACTCAACAACTCAGTCAGTTTCTAACCAAACCTACTATTGCTCATCATTCTGCTGCTTTAAGAGTACTCAGATACCTTAAGAGTTGTCCTGGTCGTGGTTTATTTTTTCCTAGAGATTCTAAACTTCAAATCTTAGGGTTTTCTGATGCTGATTGGGCTGGATGCATAGACTCTAGGAGATCTGTTTCTGGACAATGTTTCTTTCTAGGAAAATCCTTGATATCATGGAGAACCAAGAAGCAATTGACTGTCTCCAGGTCCTCTTCAAAAGCTGAATACATAGCTCTTGCAGCAGCTACATGTGAATTACAATGGCTTTTATACTTGATGTAGGACTTCCAGATTACTTGTGACAAGCTGCCTGTTATCTATTGTGATAATCAAAGTGCACTTCACATAGCAGCCAATCCTGTGTTCCATGAGAGAACAAAACACTTAGAAATAGATTGTCACATTGTTAGAGAAAAATTGCAAGCTAAAGTGTTAAAACTCCTTCCAGTTTCTTCAAAGGAACAGTTAGCAGATTTCTTCACAAAGCCTCTTTTGCCTCAGCCATTTAATCTCTTATTATCCAAGTTGGGGTTAATCAACATCTATCAACCGCCAACTTGTGGGTGGATATTGCATCACAAAGACAAAGAAGGGAACAATAGCAATAATAGTAGTAGCTTGTATAGCAAGTAACTAAGATAGTTAGTTACTAGTTAGTTACTGAGCAGTGATCCTATGCATATAGGTTCATGTTAGTTAGCATATGGACAATTAGTTGTATATATACTTGTTGTACAAGCTAGTTTCATCAATGAGAATCACTTTTCTTTATTCTTTTCTCAATTCATAATACTTTGCGAATTAGATGACATTTATTATCGTGAGTTTTTTTTTACAAGATTAATTAAAGTGAGTTGTTAGGTGATAACCCACTTAGATAATGTAATTTTTCATAGAATGAAAATTAGTTGTTAAATAAGAATTGACCTAAACAAATATCACATCGTCAAGTGACTTGCCACATAAGCTTATCACGTACTACATTGGTTATCAGACATTTTGAAAATTGTAGGACCAATATTATGGATTTGAAATAAAATAAGAAACTAAAGTCGTAATTAATCAAAGTAGAGGAACTAAAAATGTAAATAAGTAAAAAAAAACCACATAGTATTCGATAGCGCCTTAAATAAGAGCACCCCAACATAAAAACCTATACAAAAATATTGTTCTAATAAAATTTCTTGAATTAAAAATCATAATAGCATACCAGTGGACTTATCAAGATTAAGCAGAATCTCAGAACCACCATTTAAGTATTTGATATGATCATAAGCCCAAGTAGGCACATAATTACGACCAAATGGAACATCAACAGGAGTCCTTGGATTTGCAGCAAAAGAAGCATATGCCAGTGATGACAACAAAATCAAACTAATCCACAAAGAAGAATTCATGATCTTGTGTGTTTTTCAACTTGTGTTTTTTTTTTTTTTTTTATGATTTTGTGAATAAAATAATACAAAGTATATATAGGCATAAGATCCTATTTGGACCACACTTTCAGATTAATGTGAAGCTGTAACGCGCTTAACTGCTTAAGCCTTCACTTGCTAGCTGGTCGTTGGTCATCAATCACATTCATGCTAGATTACATTTATGTTTATGTTTATATGATTTCAGTATAATTATGTATCTTTATTTAGCTTGAAGCAAAACTATTTTGACTCCAAACTCTTTATAGAAGAAATGATTATATTTTTTTTTGGGTTGGATTAAAAAATTGCAATCCAAACATATGGGATTAGGTCTAACATAAGGGGTTAATCTTCCGGCATGTGGCAAATTAATATTCAAATGTTAACGGGAGATGCTCATATTTAGGGTCAGACAATGAAAAACAAAAAAATTCAAACTAATTATAAATAAATAGAGTAGTGCTAACAATATCAATTCTAACACTTTTTTTTTTAAGATTCACTCACTTATATATTGCATAAAATTCATTGAGTTCTGATCACTTTATGTGAAACCATTTCTGAAATGGTGGGTTTCATAAATTTCATCTAATAGAATAATATTGAAAAAAAGATGATAGAGTGAATATTGTCACTCCTCAATTAAATTAACCAATTGAGTTACACATTTTCAAGTTTGTGGCTTGAATTTAAGTTTGATATTCATTTAGATAGGATCTGTCAATTTTGATCTAAATTTTTTATAACAAAAAATAAATAAATATATTGTATTATATTATATTAATTCAATTAAAAAAATACATTCATTAAATGCTCACTCAAACACATACTATCATGTGATCATATTTGAGTTGTATATAACCAAACAATTAAGTTTAAATGGTTAATGAGCTTCATCAAGTGTGGAATCTTTTGAGAGAATACGAGTTCGATTCTTAGGTGGAACTATTCTTGACTAGGCTATATGTACTCAACGACAGAAATCCCGATTGTCAGGACCCATTTTCCTTAAGAACGAGAGGATTAAAAAAATAGGCTAAAATGCACTTTTGGCCCCCCAAGTTTCACAAACTTGCGATTTTGGCCCCCCAAGTTTAAAAATAGCACTTTTACCCCCCTAAGTTTCACCCCCTTTGCAAAACCATGGTCCCCCTTGATTTTGACTCGGTCAAAGCTGATGTGGCACTTATTTTAAAAAAACCAATTGCCACATAAGCAGGGAATAGGGACACATAAGCAGGGAATAAATGTGGCAAAAAAAAAAAATGGCACGTGACCGTTGCATAACGGATATATTGAACCTTCTTATCTTCTTCTCCATTCCAAATCCAAATCTCCATTCCATTCCTATTTCTTCTCATAATCGTTTCTCCTCTTCCTTGCCTTTCCTCGTCTTGTTCGTCGTCGTCTTCCTCTTCCTTGCCTTTCCTCGTCTTGTTCGTCTTCGTCTTGTGGTAGCTTTGGTCCCAGTTTTGCTGCTTTCTTTGGTCCCAGTTTTGGTGCCAGATGAAGAACCAGGTTGCTTAATTTTTGTGTTATCCTATATAGTCAAATAATACATCAACACAGTCATTAACACAGTCATCAACACAGGATATGAACCAGGTTGACACAGTCAACTAAATCTTAGCATAGCTTTTGTTTGAAAACCATACATACTAGCTTAACCAAATATTAATGTAATTAAGTCATGTTACATTGTTATTGTCAAATTTGAAAAGAACTAAATACTGTTTTAATTATCAGGCCCTGTTTGAATAAACAGTTTAATCATAATGCTAGTAAAAACTTTTTCATATAACCTAGTAAACAGTTTAAAATACATTGCAGCCTATAGAATACATTGCAGCCTATATAAACTTTTTCATATAACTTTTTCATATAACCTATCAACTTTTTCAGCCATAATCTAACCTGAAAAGCTCATGCATTGCAGCCTCAGTGAGTTAATGCCACAAGTAAAGAAGCAATTCTTTTCTTTATACTCAATTGGGATGAATCTTTCATTCAGTAACATAACTGAACATCTTCATGTGTGATGTCGTATTAATGCTAGTAAAAAGATGTAACTTAATTACCTATAAATTTATTCAGACTACTATCTTTTCTAACTCATTTATTTACTATACTTCTTTATACTAAAAAATCATTAAAAAATATTTTCCTCAATATAACACAAGTATATTAACACAGTCATCACCCTACATCCTGATCATCACAGGATATCAACACAGTCATCAACACATGATATTAACACAGTCATTAGCATACCTTGTTCCCACCCTTTGGGATCATCCTATCAGCTGCAGACTTTCCCTTACAACTCCTTTGATTGTGACCCAATACGTGACACCTACTGCACCTCACAGTATCTTGGTCTCTTTTCATCCTTGTTGAATTTTTAGGTTCATCATTTGTCTTTCTTCTCAGTTTTTTAGGCCTACCAGGTGCCCTTCTGACATATGGTGGGTGAAGTGGTTCAGAATCCACAATGGGCCACAACTTAGGTCCATTGTTGGGCAGTATCAGATTGTTATAAGTGTCAAGAAATGTTGATTTCCTACAATGTTAATCAATGTGCAACATAATCAGAAATTACATGTTAATCAATGTGCATCATAATCATAAATTACAATGTTATCATATTACTAACCTGTACCAATGTGCAACATAATCATCAGGATTTTGGTTGTTAAACCACATACAAGCAATAGCATGACAGCATGGTATACCAGTGAGTTGCCACTTTCTACAAGCACATGATTTTTCTTTGAGGTTAACAACATAACTATCAGTACCATTAGATACTCCAAATATGGAGTAATCATTATCACCAGACTAGTTTGGAGACCAACTATCAGCATCTTTTTTAAAGACTTCCAATCTCTTGTGAATCATAGGACATACCTCACCTTCATATCTAACCATATAATCTCTAAGTTTCACAATCCTATTTGTCATGTAAAATTTCAATCCCTCAATTTGTGATATTATTGGTTTTTCCCTATACTCTAAAATAGCACTATTGAATGCCTCACACATGTTGTTCACTTGTAAGTCACAACATGTGTGAGTACTATAACCTGCTCTAGACCACATACCAGGTGGATACTGAGATAACTCCTCCCATCCAGGCTCACTCATTTTTTTCAGCTTATCCATTGCCTTAGTGAACTCAGTCATTGTAGTTGCTCTGGCTGCACCCCAAAATGCTTCCTTCAAATGATCACCTGGATACCTCTTTCTCCAGTTACCATATAAATGTTTGACACAAAACCTATGTTCAACATTGTCATACAGAGCAGCAATTGTTGGCACCAATCCCTACAACATTCACTCAACAATGTTACAAATCAAGATTATTCAACATTGTCATAAAGACCATCAATTGTTAGTTATTACCTTTTGTTGGTCTGATATGAAAGACCATCTCTTATATTGAATGCTATTTAAATCTTCCATTAAGTTATTAATGAACCAAGCCCATGAGTCTTTTGTCTCAGCTTCAACAACAGCAAATGCTATAGGCATCATCTGGTTATTGCCATCCTTTCCCACAGCTGCCAGTAGTTGCCCCCCATAAGTACCTTTGAAAAAGTCATATATATTAGAAACATAACATCAGTACTTTACATAAATTCAGCAAGCATTATAAGGTTCAAAACATAATTACCTTTCAAGAAGCACCCATCCAGGCCTATTAAAGGTCTGCAAGTAGAAGCAAAAGCTTTTTTACAGGCATAAAAGCACACATAGATCCTCTCAAAAACTGGTCCATCATCTCCAACTTGACTCTTGATAATCACTGAACTACCTGGGTTACTCCTCATCAATTCAGTTGCATAGCTCCTAAGGTGTTTATACTGCTCAGTTATAGCACCCTGTATCATTTCTAAAGCCTTCACTTTTGCCCTATAAACTTGAAACTTGCTTAACATAACACCCCACCTAGTTTTGCATTCCTCTTGCAAAGCCTTCACTTTCATATTAGGGGTATGCCTCAAAATAGTAACAAACTTTGATGCAAGCAACTTGGTTTTCAACTGTCTGTTTTTTGCACCTCTATGACATTTATGTGCAGCATTGTAACTAACAACTTGAAAGTAGTTATTCTGTGAAGTCTTACTAGCCCTAAGATGAAAAGGACATCCTTTCCTACACTTCACCACAATCCTTGTCTTTTCATTCTTCTGAAAGTACAAATTTTTTCTGTGTTGCAGAGCATATTCCTTAACAGCATCTTTAAATAACTCAGCACTGCTAAAAATTTGTGTTAACTGAAACTTAACACCATTATCATCTAACTTAAACTTTGGATATACCTTCTTACCAGCTTCATCTTCACTTGAAACTGGGCTATCAAGATATGAAGAATCACCATCTTCTTCTTCTTCTTCAAAGTCAGAAATTGTTGTGGGATTAGGATTCTTTGAACACTGAGGTGCCTTCACAGTTTCTTCAACAACACCAGTATTGTTATTTTCCTCAACAATAGGATTCACAGTTTCATCTGGCAAAACATTAGTCCATTCCCATGCCTCATCGTAGTCATTGTCATCAAGTGAAACATTATCACTGCTACCCTCATCTACTCCTCCAACATATCCTTCATCTACCCCTCCAATAGATCCTTCATCTACCCCTCCAATAGATCCTTCATTAGAGCATTCATAATCAGCATCAGAGGCATCTTCTTCATCTAATTCAACACCACCCTCATCATGCACTTCATAATCTTCAATAGGTATCTGAAAATCTGGTGATGTGTTCTCTATGTATATGTCAGCATATTCTAACCCATTGAATTCATTAATGAACCTAATGACATCCTTATCAGTTTTAAGCAACTTAAGACCACCCACCAACCCTTTCTCAGGATATGTATACCTAAGTTTATAGTCACTTGAGTACCCTAGTCTCTTTTGGACAAGTTTGTCAAAATCAATTAGAGTAATCTCATCTATGTCCCAACCACCTTCCAACTCATACACTTCACCACTTTTATAGTCAATTACAGGGTCACATGTGAAATAACCCTTGTAGTGGAATCTAATCTGTAGTATGTGGTCCACTACCCTAAAACAAATAGGACAAAGTAACAACTAATAAAGAAATGACCCTAAACCATAAATACATAATTTAACAATGTCAACAACTATATTTATTTCAAAACCTTAAAAAAACTTACTGTGAGACAAATTTGTCAGGCATCTTCACTGTCTTCACTGTACTCGTGTCTTCTCCTTGCTTCTGTCTTGTTCCATCAAACAAAGCTATGGCATTCCTTCCATCATTTTCCTTCATCGCATCACTCATCAGCTTCATGGAATCGCACTTCTCCGCATCTGTCTTCTCCGCATTTGTCTTCTTCGAATCTGTCTTCTTCAAACTCCTGCCTTTCGATTTCGTGTTTTGATTCGAAACTGAATCTTTGCCTTTCGATTTCGATTTCGATTTCGCTTTTGTTTTTGGAGATGGTTTCGTCATCTTCTTCTGTTTGATTGAGATGGTTTCGTGTTTGATTGAGATGAGAAAGAGACTTGTATGCAGAACCCAGAACCCAGAAAACCTAATTCCCAATTTGATTTGGAATTGGAATGGGCACGTGCTTTGGTTCCATTTTGGTTTTTACCTTTTATTTTTATTTCAAATAATCAGAGCTGGAAATGATTTGCATGAAAATAATATCCACCTCAACAAAAAACAATAAAAATAAGTGCCACATCAGCTTTGACCGAGTCAAAATCAAGGGGGACCATGGTTTTGCAAAGGGGGTGAAACTTAGGGGGGTAAAAGTGCTATTTTTAAACTTGGGGGGCCAAAATCGCAAGTTTGTGAAACTTGGGGGGCCAAAAGTGCATTTTAGCCAAAAAAATATTGAGTGATGTATCTTTATAGTATTTAGTTAGTATACAAATAACATTATATAATGCAATATAACATCATAATATCTTTCAATTAAGAAATTTAATGGTATAAGGAGACATTTGTTTTTAACAGTTGGAGACATTTGTGTAAAAGCGTATTTTTTCACAAATGATTGGTTTAACATAGACTGAAAACTAGAAGAATGTTTTCTACTTAGAAAGACAAATTTGTGAAAAGAAATTAAATTTTCCATGACATGAAATTTTGAAAATTTAAATTGAGAAACATTTTTTTGGGAAATCAATTACAATTTTGAAACAATGATAATATTGCAAGTGGTGAAAATTCAAGAAAAATATTTCAAGAGGTAGAGGGATATGTGTATCTAGTTTGTTGAAGAACTCTCATCATGAAGTGAATTAACTTTTTGATAATGTGAAATAATTGATACTCTCTATGCCACAATCATAAAAAATAAACTATTATCCTCTCTAAGAGTTTTGTAGAGAGTTGAAACATCTAATCCAAGAGCAAGATAAGAGTGACTCTCTTGTGAGCTGTGAGTGAATGAGTGTCTATCAATTATTATTTGCAACTCTTAAGTAGGTTAGTATTTTTTTTGTTGAGAGGAGTAGGTTACTACGGTTTGTAGAGTCTTATAAAATTTGAAGTGATTTACAATAGTTATAATAATCTTATTTGAGGTATTGAATACATTTCTGTATACATAATAAGAAGTAATTTCTTGTGTATTATCTTATTTTTCTTTATAATTATGTATATATGTTTCCATCTAAAATGTAATTATGTTAGTTTGGAATAGCAAGTTTGAGGAAGGTACAAACAAACCCACATGATTTGGTTAAGATAAGCCATGTTTAAATTTATTATCCAATGGGGGTTGAACAATAATTATGGGTATTATCAGTTGGTATAGAATTGTTGGACCAAATCTGATTTGTTTTGCTCATAATCTCTAGGTATAGAGATATGCATGAATCACATCCAAAATAAATGAAAGTTCGGATATGTTGTCAACTCATTTTGTTTTCCATAAATAACATACGTTTAGAGGTTCAAAATAATGAGTTTTTTTTATAAATAATTGTTCTTTTTTTATCAAATAATAATAATGATAATAATAATTTTTGAACAGTAATAATAATAATTGTTGTTTTTTAATAAAAAATTATTATTTTTAGTTGTTTTGATATGTGCAAGATTACATATGTTAGACAAACCCTTTAAAAAAAAACTCGTAAGATTGGTCGTAGTTAATTTCTAGAGTAAAATATGCATTTGATCCCTGAAAATATATCGAGTTTGGATTTAGGTTCATGTATTTTTTTTTTAAATATACCCCTCTAAAATATTTTGTTTTTAAAAAAAGTTCTTGGCTGATTTTTTAACTGATGTGGCCAACTTTTGCTGAAATGGCATTGCTAAATGTATCAACAACGGTGTCTGATTTTTTTTCTCTAATATTTATAAAAATCATTTCATTAATTCATTAAAACATATAATTGAATACTAAAGCAAAAATAAGCTATTGTTTACTAAATAAATAAGGCTAAAGAAACGCGCGTAGCCTTCTTTTTTTTATTAAACATCAGCTAATTGCCATGTGTAAGAGTTGTACAAAGTTAACACTTGCCACTTCAGCAAAAATTGGCCACATCAGCTAAAAAATTCAGCTTAAGGATTTTTTTAAAAAACAAATTATTTTGTGGCGGTATATTTCAAATTTTTATCGTGATCAAAATCCAAACTTGGAATGTTTGCGGGGACCAGATACATGTTTTAGCATAATTTCTAATTAGGTATGGCAATGAGGCCATGAGGGGTCTTTCTTTCCCCACCTGTGTACCGAACTCTTTGTAAAAAATCTGCACTTGTCAGTTTTTTCATATGGGTTAGAATTTGGGTTCTGATCTTGCTTTTGATGACGGTCGGATTTTCTCGCCTCACCCATACATATATAGAATAATAATTATTAAATAATACTAGATTAAAACTAAACAAAAATTATATTTTCTATTGCAAAAAAAGATTAAATATTAAATAAATTGAATAAGTATATGAGTATAAAAAAATAAAAATATTTTGATTTACTAAGGAGGTGAGTTCGGGTATCAATACGCCCATCTCTGCTCTCGATTTTGAAAATCGGGAAAAGCATAACCAACACCCAGTCAAAGCGAGGTTTCCCGTGAAAGTAAGAACAAATAATGTTTTTTAGATAATCAAGATGATATACAAGTGTAGAGTACAATAGATACGCTAAATCGTATATAAATTAAAGCTCAAACGCTTAATTAAAATGATTTAGTAAGACAACAAAAAGGATTCCGAAGCTTAATAAGAAAATCTATAAATACCTATTTTTTCTTGACTCGTTCAAGATAAATCATCTCCATAAGATTACGTTTACGTGTACAACCACATCCTTATCAACCTCCTCAGTTCCCTTAAAAGATGATTCCATTTTGATGGAGCCAAATTGACCATAGAGTGGTTGATCAAATCAAATAGTGAGTCTTTTTATACTTTTTACCTCTAAAAATATATCCAAATTGAACGAAATGATTTACCCCAAAACCATGATGTTCTCATTCAAACCTCATCCACATATAGGATATAAAGTTTGATACAACCTCCATGAAATTGTTTCCCAAGCTAAATGTTATATAATGTTTGACTTAGTCCTAACATAAGTTTGATACTGCAAATAATAATTTTATTCTCCCATAGATCTTGGATGATCCACAAATTGGAGCGAACAATAAACCATCTCTTTTCCCAATATCAATCCTCTAAGAAGACCAACTTTTACAGCTCTTCGCACCATATGTGTTAAGTCCTCTACCAAAGTAACAGAGAAATGGAGCCAATAAATCTCCTTGACGTAGTAGTCCTCTGTCAATAACAAATTCACCAGATGGGCTTCCATTTGACTAATAGTGAGGCTAAAATAGCACTAATGCATACCTTCATCCCACCCAGTCATTTGTGTTCGAAACCTCATGTATCTGATAACACAAAATAAGTAATACCAACTCACTATATCGTATGCCTTCTAAAAATCTACTTTAAATAGGCAACATTTGTTACATTTTCTCCTATCCAAATCCATAATTTCATTCACAGTAAGAACACCATCAAATATTTGACGGCCATGAATAAAGGTTGTTTGGTTGATGGAAATTACCTTGTGAAACACCTTCAAACAATTAGCCAATGGTTTGGCTTAAATGTTGCATAAGCTTCCAATAAGTAAAATAGGCATGCGCTCATTAAGTCTTTTTCCATTATTAGGAATTAGAGCAAGGAATAGTGCAGTTACTGAAGGTGAGAAAAATACAAGAAGGGGGGTTGAATTGTGTTGACTTTTTCCGGTTTTCTTTTACTGAGTGTTAAAAGCTGTTCAAAATCTGATGAGTACAGATTCTGATACAGAGTCTGAGTGCAGCGGAATACGAAACACAAAGATAATATATATATATATATATATATATATTGAAGGTGAGAAAAACACACAAGAAGGGGGGGGGGGGGGGTTGAATTGTGTGGACTCAAAAACTTAGGTTTCTTTTCTTCTCAAAACTTGGTTAAGTTCAGAATCTGATATAGATTAGTTCTGAACCTTTTTCAACGTTAATTAAGCAGCGGATTCAAATGTAAAGAGAGAAGGAAAGAGAGACACACAATAATTTTTATACTAGTTCCTTCCACAAGTTGGAAGTAGTCTAGTCCCCTTGTTACTAACAAGAGATTTGAACAATAATCAAACTGATTACAATTGCTCAACCACAAAGGAAAAGACTTCCAGTTGCTTAAACACCTAGTAAGAGACTTCTAATGCTCAGAACACACAGTAATGAGACTTCCCTGCTCAAGATACTAAGTCAAGAGACTTCCAATGCTCAGAACACAAAGTAATGAGACTTCCTTGCTCAGAACACAAAGTAATGAGACTTCCCTGCTCAGAACACAAAGTAATGAGACTCCAATTGCTCAGAACACTAAGTAATGAGACTTCTGGTTGCTTAGCACGCAGGCTAAGACTTTGGTTCAAACTGGTTTACAAAGAAAGAAGTTTGAATGGAACACTTGATCAAATATCAGAGGTGTTCACTTAATACTACTCAATTGAGACTCTAACACTTAAGAAATTCTAAGATAAACAATTGTAAGAATTCTTAAGTTAATTTGTGACAGAAAACGTAAAACTGAGCAAGTTTGCAGTTCAGGTTGCAGGTTGTTTTTCTATACAGAGTCTTGGCATTTTCTCTTCAAATCATCACCCTTTTATAGATAATAAAAGAGCTGTTGAGATTGCCCAGAAATTCAGCAAGAGAGCCATTGCAAAAGAAGCTAGGTCAGCTGAGTTTGTGTGCGAAAAAAACAGAGCACACAAAGTTTGAAACTTTCCCTTAAAAGGTGGAGAATGTTTCTGAGAAGGAGGCAACAATTCCAATTAGTTGTTCTGACATTGCAGGCATTAAATGCTGACTGTAACAGATGCTTTTCCTTAAAGAACTCAGACTTCAGAAGCTTCTTCAGGAACAGTACTTCAGAAGCTCACTTCAGAAGCAGGTCTCAGACTCAGACTTCAGAAGCACTGTTCATCAGACGCACTGTTCATCAGACGCACTTCTTCAGACGTTGACTTTTGTTGACCTTCAGAAGCACTGTTAATCAGACGCACTTCTTCAGACGTTGACTTTTGTTGACCTTCAGACTCAGCCTTCAGTCGTTGACCAACGTTGACCTTCAGACTCAACCTTCAGAAGCACCCTTCAGACTCTGCCTTCAGACGCACCCTTCAGACGCACCTTTTAGACTCTGCCTTCAGAAGCTGCTTCAGACCCTGTTTTGCTTCAGACTTGCAACAAAGGCTTCAATGCTTTTTTTCTTGCTCTAAGCTTGTTCTTCCATAACCATTATCACATACCAATCATTAAGGACATGGTTCTGCACACTAGAACAAGGCATTAGCAATACCAATTTTCTTTTTAACACATTGTTATCATCAAAACCTCAAAGAGAGTTGTTCATACATATTGTTCCAACAATCTCCCTCTATTCAAAAGAGAGTTGTTCACATTTTGTTCAAACAATCTCCCCCTTTTTGATGATGACAAAAATAAGTATTAAACAGAAAATTGTTGTTATTTTAATTAACAAGTTGACTACAAGGTATGAGGTTTGTAAGCTCCCCCTGAGTCTGATCCATGTTAATTAAATTCAGTTTAAATCACAAAGATGATAATTTCAGAATTGTTGTTAAGTTTAATTAACAAGCTGACTTCAAGAGAGGTTTGCAAGCTCCCCCTAGGTCTGATAATCCTCAAGGTTAGGTTTGCAAGCTCCTCTTGATTCTTATCCATGTTAATTAAATTTAACTTAAAGCAATAAACTGAAATTATCACTCAGAATTGTAAATAACAAGCTGACTTCAGGTTCTGAGGTTTGTAAGCTCTCCCCCTAAGTCTGATAATCCACAATATGAGTTTTGTAAGCTCCCTGAGTCTTATCCTTGTTATTTAAATTCATTTTAACTCACTAAGAGTAATGTATCTCACAGAAATTCAATTCAAAGGCTAGAGATTAAAAACAGTTCTCATAAGTTAAATTCAATCAGAACTTAACTTATGTTTTGAGCTCAGGCCTTAATACCTTTTACTCCCCTTTCATAAGTTAATTACTGACAGAATTTAACTTATGTTTAGAGCTCAGGAGCCTTAATACTTGTTTACCTCTACTCCCCCTTTTGTCATCAACAAAAAGAAAGTTTCATAAAAAAAATTTCAGAATTTTGAGAGAGTTTGAAAAACATGTGAGATAATCATGCAATCATATAAGTAATCAAGCAGCAAAGATGAGAATCAGAGCAGGCTTGATCATACATGAAGTATATGACATTGCATTTTTAAAAAATAGAATGATGTTCAGAAGCATAAAAGATTGGAGCTTCTGATCAGAGCATTCTTTGTTCAGACACAGTTGTTCAGTATATCTTGTGCAGTATCACTGAACTATTTTAGGCAAAATTGTTCAGATCATATACCAACTTGAAGGTTTTAGCACTATTGAACTTATTTCAGAAGCTGAAAAAGTATAGCTGCTGATACCAAGATATAACATTTGGTCAGTGCTGCTGAATTCTTTCAGACCAAACTGATACCAATTTTTTAAATAAGTTCTGAAGGACTGAACATGTCTGATACAAATTGAGCATTTGAAAAATGTGTCTATTTTAAAACATTTCAGAACTTGAAAACAGAAAAACACATTTTTATATTGATGACTTTGGGAGGGACAAAGTATAACTTTCAAAGCTTTAAATCATCATTGCCCTGTTGTTATTACTTATCAGATTCTGACCAAGAGTTAGATAACTAAGCAGATTCAGAAGTCAGAAATCCAGGTTCTGAAACTCAGAGTCTGATGTCTTCAGAAGCTGAACTTTCTGTAGACTTCTCAAAGATAGTGTCTGTTAAGATTTAGCTTCTGATGAACTCAGAATCTCAGTTTCCATTCAGATTCAAGCAAATTTTTCAGAGATGAAATGCATTGTTCAAATTCTTTTTAATAAGTTTAAATCTATATTCTGAACAAAATCTCTTAATATAATGATGTTTAAGTTCAAAATTGCTTGGTTCTTGAATGTAGAATTGGAATTTTTAGACAACATATTACAGCAATGTTATCACAAAGAAGATTATGTTGATTTCATGAATCTGATAGTTTCCCAATTCATGTAGAATCTATTAAGTATAACTGAGAACTAAACATACCTCAGTAGAGCTTCTGATCTACTTCTTTTTGTTCATTTGTTGCTGAACACCCATTTTTGTTCCAGCAATGTTCTTGATATGCTTTAGGAGAAGTATCAGCTTCTGAGAGGCTCTTTTCAGCTATTGGACTCACTTCAAACTCAGGTTCTGGTGCAGGTTCTGGTTCAGATTCTGAAGTGTCCTCTGAGAGCTGAATCTCAGTACCTGTGATCAAGTCTTTGTGGTTTCCTCCAGATTCCACATTTCCTCCCTCTTTCATGATCAGGGTTTGGAACATAGACTTGTTTTCTGTCATGCAATGCCAGCAGCCATTGTCCAGACACCAGGTCTTTACCTTTTCTTTTGCTGTTCAGCATATCTGCAACATAAATAATTTCTGACCTAGGTACCCATATCTTTATGGATCCTCTTGGGTTAGTCCTGAAAGGTTTAGCATTTTTCAACTTATGTCTTGAGCTATAGAACTCAGACTTGTTCAGATACTTTGGATGTGAATCCTTTAATCTTGAATAAGTCTTGGTTTTATAAACTGAGTTCTTCAGAACCTGAGTTTTCAATGGTCTTGACTCAGATTTCTTCAGAACCTGAGACTTAAGAGTCTTTGATTCTGATTTGTTCAGAATCTTGGATTCAGAAGTAGAAGGTTCTGAGTTGTTAAGAGCTGCAGTTTTGTTTGCTTCAGACACAAGGCAGACTTTCTGACCTTTCTTAACATAATCAGAATTGCATGACAGATTTGCTTTCTTTTGTTTGCTTTGCCTGGCATTCTGGTTTTGAAAAGGTTTTGAATAAACTGGTTTGTTAAACATAGCCTTTTGAAAGTTTGAATCTGAATTTCCCAGATTCTGAGACTTGCTTGTCTCAGGTTCTGAACTCTTCAGACTTTGAACCTTTTCAGGTTTAGAGTCTGATTTTCTCAAGGTCTTAGACTTAGGACCTTTTGGTTTAGATTTTGGCAAAGTTTTAACTTCAACCTTCATCTTTCCCTTAGGGTCAGAAGCTTCAGATTCTGAGCAGTTCAGAACTTCAGACTTAGCATTCTCAGTTTCTGCTAAATTCTGCTTCTCAAAGTTACCATATACAGGTACAAACAATACCTTAGTGCCTTTTATACTATCATCAGAACAAGATAGAAGGTTTGTTTCATTTGAAAAATTAAATGAATCATTTTTGAACCCAATTCCTTCTCCTTTGTTTCTGCTGATATTATAAATCATAGAAGCAATCTTGCTTCTGTTGATTCCAGTTATGATAAAATTCTGAAGTGCAATTTCATGATCATTTGGAATTTTATCAGGCTTCTTATGAATTATTCCTCTGAGTTCCTTAACTTCTTCATCAATCTCATTGATATGATTATGAAGTTTAAGATTCTCATCAGCCAGCAAGTTATTTTTCTTTTTCAAAGATTTAAATTGATTTAACTTGCTTCTGAGGTTGTTCATAAGTTCCTTAACTGTATCAATAAGATCAGATCTAGTGAGTTCAGAAAATACCTCATTTTCAGAGTCTGAACCTGATTCTTCATCAAAAGATACATTTGCAATCAGATTCAAATTGGATTCTGCTTCATTTTCCTTGTCAGATTCTGATCCAGATTCCTCATCAGATGATACTAATGCTACCAAACCCAGGTTAGCTTCTTCATCTTCATTTTCATCTTCAGAATCTGATTCTTGTTCAAGATTAATCCATGTAGCCATAAGGCTTTTTCTGAATCTGTCTTTGCCTGATCTTGAACTGTTCTTTCTGGATTTGTACTTCTGAAACTCAGGACATTCAGATTTGTGATGACCAGTTCTCTTGCAATTTGAGCAGTCCTTTTGTTCATCCTTCTTGGAACTAGATCCTTTGAAGTTGCTGCTCTTGTTAGAAGATTTCTTTTGTCTTTGCAGCAAGAACTTAAGTCTTTTGGAAAGCATTTCTAGCTCCTCAGCTTCTGAATCCTCTTCAGAACTTTCCTCAGAAAATTCTTCATCAGATTTTGAAGCTCTTAGAGCTATTGAAAGCTTCCCTTTGGATTTAAGTGCTACAAACTCAGACTGCCTAACATATTTATCTTCAATGAGTCCCAGTTCATGCACCTTGAGGGAGCTTATAAGATCTTCAATACTTAGAGTATTTAAATCTTTAGCTTCCTCAATAGCAGTCACCTTAGGTCTCCATTGAGATGGCAGGCTTCTGAGGATCTTGTTCACATGATCAGCAGTAGTGTAACTTTTCTTCAGAATCTGAAGTCCAGAAACTAGAGTCTGAAACCTTGAGAACATAGCCTCAATGTTTTCATCCTCCTGCATTCTGAACATTTCATACTGCTGAACCAGAATGTTGGCCTTTGCTTCTCTGACCTTCTTGTTCCCCTCACAATTGGAGCATAGAGAAGTGAAGATTACTTTTGTTGTAGATTTATCACTCAGTTTGAGATACTCATTGTGGGGTAAAGAGTCCACAATGATTCCTCTAACATTGTGATGTTTCCTGTAGATTTTCCTCTCAGCATCAGTCGACCCTCCTCTGTTGATAGCCACTCCTTCATCATCAACTGGAATAGAGATTCCATCTTCAATTATATCCCATAATGAATCATCAATTCTAATAATGTGGCTGTACATTTTGCTTTTCCACCAAGAGAATTTCTCAGCATCACCACTAAACATAGGGGGTTTATTGTGTGAGTGAGATTTCTTGTTTTCAGTTCCATAGCCACCACCACCACTTCCGGATGTAGATTCACCATAATTTCCAGATGCCATGTTTTTCTCAGGATCAAAACTGACTCACTGTTAAGTGATTGAATATCAGAACCGGAGCTCTGATACCAACTGAAGGTGAGAAAAACACACAAGAAGGGGGGGGGGGGGGGTTGAATTGTGTGGACTCAAAAACTTAGGTTTCTTTTCTTCTCAAAACTTGGTTAAGTTCAGAATCTGATATAGATCAGTTCTGAACCTTTTTCAGAGTTAATTAAGCAGCAGATTCAAATGTAAAGAGAGAAGGAAAGAGAGACACACAATAATTTTTATACTAGTTCCTTCCACAAGTTGGAAGTAGTCTAGTACCCTTGTTACTAACAAGAGATTTGAACTATAATCAAACTGATTACAATTGCTCAACCACAGAGGAAGAGACTTCCAGTTGCTCAAACACCTAGTAAGAGACTTCTTATGCTCAGAACACACAGTAATGAGACTTCCCTGCTCAAGACACTAAGTCAAGAGACTTCCAATGCTCAGAACACAAAGTAATGAGACTTCCTTGCTCAGAACACAAAGTAATGAGACTTCCCTGCTCAGAACACAAAGTAATGAGACTCCAATTGCTCAGAACACTAAGTAATGAGACTTCTGGTTGCTTAGCACGCAGGCTAAGACTTTGGTTCAAACTGGTTTACAAAGAAAGAAGTTTGAATGGAACACTTGATCAAATATCAGAGGTGTTCACTTAATACTACTCAATTGAGACTCTAACACTTAAGAAATTCTAAGATAAACAATTGTAAGAATTCTTAAGTTAATTTGTGACAGAAAACGTAAAACTGAGCAAGTTTGCAGTTCAGGTTGCAGGTTGTTTTTCTATACAGAGTCTTGGCATTTTCTCTTCAAATCATCACCCTTTTATAGATAATAAAAGAGCTGTTGAGATTGCCCAGAAATTCAGCAAGAGAGCCGTTGCAAAAGAAGCTAGGTCAGCTGAGTTTGTGTGCGAAAAAAACAGAGCACACAAAGTTTGAAACTTTCCCTTAAAAGCTGGAGAATGTTTCTAAGAAGGAGGCAACAATTCCAATTAGCTGTTCTGACATTGCAGGCATTAAATGCTAACTATGACAGATGCTTTTCCTTAAAGAACTCAGACTTCAGAAGCTTCTTCAGGAACAGTACTTCAGAAGCTCACTTCAGAAGCAGGTCTCAGACTCAGTGAAGGGATTTAAGAGGGGTTTTTCAAAAATTTAATCCTCTTAGCAGAACAAATCCCATTGAAACGGATCTTGATTAAATCATTAATCACAAATCAAACACATACTTAAACACTTTAAGGATTCATGTGTTTACCTCTTGAAGAGCAGAACCTTTGTGGCAGAATTGTTTCTAATCACGAGCAAAGCAACGTAGCGATGCCTCTATTCAGTCCACGCGAACAGACCTTCTCCGATGACCGGTGCTAGCCAATTTCAACGGAGATTCAGAGAGAATAGGGTTTACAGAGCGGCGGCTAGGGTTTCACAACTTTTGTGAATTAGGTTAAGCGTTTCAAAAAATCTGTAATGCTTCAACAGAAGGGTTCTATTTATAGAATCACTTGTGTGGTCAACAAGTCAAGCACTTAAATGCACCGTACCTTACGGTGGACCGCGTTTCTCTATTTTTCATAAATTAAATAATAAGTCATACTTAATTATTTAATTACTAATAAGTCTTACTTATTATTTTATAAATAAGTCTTGCTTATTTATTTCTCTCATCTATCTGTCCTTTGCGTGTGACCCCTATAGGTTCCCGTAACGTTGGCAATAATATTAAATCACCTATTTAATATTATAAACAGTGAGCGGTATCTAGCAACACATCACTGCTACCCAAGTGACGAGAATGTCATGTGATCTGACGAAACTTTTCCGTGATATTGATCATGTGTATAATTACCCTTTTGCCCTCATGTCTATATTGAACACAAGGCATAGACCGTGTCATCCTTGTCTAGTTCAATATTGGGCCCATAGACATTTCTCCTGTTATGTAGGAGGGGCAAATTCCATCTAGGTCACTCATGTCCCTCAGCATGATTCATGGAGTACCCATCAACCAACTTTACAGTCATCCTATTACAGACAACGTTTGAATGGTGATAAAGCACTCGATTCCTACATCTAGGGTACATAGTGGTTTCAGGTCAATGGGTGGAATACACCACTATCACTATGAGAATATCTTATGACACTTTTCATAACTTTTACTATGTAGTATTCTCATGGCGGGTCAATCTAGTATAAATATTACTCCTAATATTTATACCTATGTGAAGACTTGATAACTCTTTATCTATGATCCGTGAGATGTGATCATCAGTCTACCCACATAATAGTCTCTATGCTTTAATGTTATCCCATTTCACAATAAAGCTTGACTACAGATACTTTAAGAATAATGTCCTTTCGTTTAATGAGTCTCACGATTAAGTCACACTTAATGCTCCATTAAACAGACTAATTATTCTAGGGAATTTATTATTTTGAAACTAAACAAAAGAATAAATAAATGCCTTATATATATATATATATATATATATATATATATATATATATATATATAAAAGTCATGATACAAAGCCAAATCCAATCAAAATAGATTGGCTATTAGGGCTTACTCCAACAATCTCCCACTAGCACTAAAAGCCAATCAAATATTAACTCAATATCTATTGGTCAAATGTTAGCATCAAGCACACTATGGGCAAGATACTCTACTAGCAGATAAGGAACCTTTCCTATGTTGGTAGGTTGTACTTCTTTCAATTTCCACTTTTGATCTTCTATTAAAAGGAAATTGAAGTGTCAACATATACATTTGAATCATTGGTGAGATCTAGTTTTCATTGCTCTCAAGATTAAACCAATTTCACCTCAGACGGGATCATTGGAATTCGCAACGCAAGAAACACATGTTTTCGCTCAGCTATGAGCTAAACAATTCAAATCATATATTTGACATCTGTAATAGAAACAACAACTATCTGAAGCTTGTACTTTTACAAATTTCATAGTTGATATCCATGCATAACATTTATTCCAGATTGCGATCTGGATATACTGTACACTGATATGAAAGTTGTCATCATTGTAACTCTTTTACGATGTTCCTTTTCATCCGTGTTCAAGAAACAATCCTAAGTCCTTTAAGACATCCAAGGATATTCTTGAAAGTATTCTAGTGTCGAACATTAGAATAAATTTTGGTACAAATTAGAAATAATTTTCTAACCATGTCTCACATGTGTAGATAAATTGTTTTGGTGACTAGTATGTGATCCACATACTCCACCAAACTAATATCAATGCTCCCACTAATCTCCTTGTGTGCACAAGATTTAAATTTGTTCTTTTATTAATCTAAGTTTTCATAAAACTCTATTAATAAAATAAACAATTCAACTTCGAGAAGCTTGCTCCATTCCATACATGAATTTTGTAATATATGTACCTTTCTAGTATCCGATTAACGAAACCCTACATATATGTCAAATACATATATAAGGTCATTCCAATTAAGGAATGCAACCTCGTTATCCATCCTCCAGAATGTGTATTATAAAACAATGGCAAATGGAATCGTTAGATTTAAGAATTATCATGATGTAATGGTTTCATCACGATTTGCATCATGATTTTGCACGAAACCGTCTACAATCAATCATATCTTAAAGGTATTCATAATACCATCCATGTTAGTTTTATATATGAAAACCCACACTCATCTTATGAGTCGTACTCATTGGATGATATAACCAATATCCATATATGGTTTGTGTACATGGACTCTATATAAGATCCCATGGCATCTAGCCACTTCTTAGAATTCAGGCCATTTACGGCCTTCTAGTAAGTCAGGCGCCCATCTTCCATTAGCATCATATCACCTTGTTGAGCCATGACAAAATCATGTTTCTCATCCTAGTGATATGACATGTCAGACTCATCTAGATCTTGTGCTACTCGAACTGATGATTTAACAACAACCCTTTGTTGAATCAGTTCATGTTCCATTCTTAGAGAAACATGTATTTTGTGGTACTTGACTTAATTAAAGTTCTACATCCCTCCCACTGGCTCCTGCAGAGATATACTCCTTCAAGAGGAATACTCCAGTTCTAGCGACAGACAACTTTTGTCATGTGATGTAGAATTAGTATCCTTTAGCTTCTTAAGGATACCTCCACAAGTATACATTGATCTAGTTTGGAATTTTGTTTATCTAATAAACATCATAACCCCAAATTTTCATAAAGTCAAAATAGGTGTTTTTCCTCCATATCTAATATGGTGTCTTTATGATTACCTCGATTGGAACTTATTGTGGGTGAAGAATAACTGTAATTTAATCAATTTCAAGAGTCAAGGAGTTATAATCAAACTATTTTAGATCGAGTCATGTCAAACATGAAGCGATATAAATTATCAATTTACTCCTTAATTAAGTATTAACCATCATGACATACTCATATGATCTTTATACTTTTCAAAATTATTCCTTTACTCCATCGTTGAACTCTTTGAACCAATTCAAAGATTTCTAACTCGTGTCAAACACATATTTACATTTACTAATCTAATCAGTAATGTAAATGAAGTAAGAGAAATAAATATCTCTAGCAAATGTGTTTGGTGATCCATATACATCATATGTATATTGATTCGAATAAATCAGATGTTCTCTAACACTGAAATATTTTAAAGGCGGAACTCATATCCTTCAAATGATAAGATATCAAATGAGTCCAATAGTCCATATTCATGGAATCTGAAATTGTGAATCACACTTCTTTGCAACAATAATGCCGATGATATACAAAAGGTCCAAATCTCATTTGATCCTTTCCTCATATGTTATAGACCAGCTTATCAAGATCATGGAACTCAAATCCATTACTTGATTAGCACACTTGTATAGCAAACATTATTTGGATAATAGGACAACATTTGTCTTTTATTCAAGTACACAATCATTCTCTTGTCGATACAAGATATATGATTTAATGCTTCTATTTTATGGAATTTAATAACAATTATTTGGTTCCATATCAAGTTAAATTTAAGTCCAAACATTATCTTCTATGTCAATGAAACAATTTGTTCCATTCTAGACATAGGTGGACTTCACTTATAGTTAATGTCTTATTTCCTTAAAAACTCTATATTTCAACAATTATGAGATCAATCATCAAGTATCATATACTTATGATGCAGAAGTAGAAATTTAACCTTATATAACCATATGGGCAAAGAAGAAGTCTTAACTCTTTCTTATATTTTGACTCTTTTCAAAACATTAACAGTTTTTCTTGTACTTGAGAACAATTCTCAATTCTTGTACCAATTCAGAAATTCCTTTCTGAAGATTTTGTTCTTTATAAGAACATTTAACAGTATAATAAAAAGCATATGCCAAAGAAATTCTAAATACAGAAAATAAATAAAATAAATGTATCATGATTTAAAAACATATTTAATTAGGTCTTTAATTAAATATGCTCCCACTATTTTACTCAAAACAAATGACCTTCAACATTTGATTCGGAAAATCTCATTGGAAGATTTTCTAGTGGGTTGAAATCCATATTTCACTTCGTTTTGAGTCAGCGAGGGATGATCCCCCAAAACTTAGCTATTTACGTAGGAACTCCTTCCAATTGTATCTCATACAACTTTCAAACCATTTGGGCGAGTAACTCCTTACTCTAATCTATCATATAGATGTTCCCAAACATTGCTTCTAAATATATTTTAATCTTATTAAAATAATTTAGTTAAGTTAGACCCAAAGAATAACAGTCGGGTAAATGGAATTACCTCACCGCAACTTACTAGTATAGAAAGTGCACTTCGCTAGGGTGAACCCACACTACTCGAGACTAGTCTTGAAGGGTGCTATCCTTTGGAAAGCAATTAACTTAATATTCTATTTGAAGTTAATATATTTTTAATCTTATTAAAATAAATTAGTTAAGTTAGACCCAAAGAATAACAGTCGGGTAAATAGAATTACCGCACCTCAACTTACTAGTATAGAAAGTGCACTTCGCAGAGGCGAACCCACACATTTCGATATTAGTCTTGAAGGGTGTTATACTTTGGAAATCAATTAACTTCAATTCTATTTGAAGGATTTTTATTAAGTTTGATCTCATCGACATGTGTATCTCATACACAAGTCTCTTAAGATGCATGACATTCATGCTCATGGATAGCAAGTATATAAAAACATTTAAAACATACATGCTAACATTTATCTAAAACATGTTAAGCATATATCTCATACATGCGCTAACTAAACATACATTTCTTGCATCACATACATAAAATAAATTAGGTAGTATGGTTATGACCTCCTAACGCGTAAGAATTAAATAAACTACTTTATTATAATTCTTTGACCCACGAGCAAGCTTCAAAAGTTTCTCCATCAGAATCATCTTTTGGCGTCGTCTTCTCTTCAACTCTTGAAGCAATTACAATATTTAACTCTTAAATAAAATAATAAATGAAACGACACGCAGGTCGTATTTAAATAAAATAAATCACGACACACAGGCCGTATTTAAATAAAATAAATCACGACACGCAGGCCGTATTTAAATAAAATAAATCATGATACGCAGGTCATATTTTATCTAAATGAATAAACGCCAAAATAAACTAAGGTCATAACCATATACCTTAAACTTAATGATAAATAATAATAACTATTTATTATTATCATTAAACAGTTTTAGAGTCAACAAGATTTGGAAATAATATTTTGACCGAGATATATGCCATATAAAATTGATTCATATATATAAACATATACTTTGAAACTATTTTCAAAGTCAATCGGGTCATAAATAAAATTAAAATATGCAAATATTATGACCAAATCTAAAAGATCATATCCGATATTGAAACTCTTTCAATATCATGATTCTTTTAAATTAGAAACAAATTATGTTAACATTGTGCAAATCTTTTAAATAAATTCAAAATCATACATGACATTGAAACTATTTCAAATCATGACATTTTAAATTTACTATCAAATAATGATCGTTTAGTACCATTTCAAACAACTTTTGAAGAACAATCCAAAAAGGTAGAATTTTTATTTATTTAATTACAGTAATATTGACACTCAATAATTATTATAATTAAATCTGCTTTATTTAGGCAATCAATCTGTTTCCAAAACAAATTATGGTGCTAAAATTATGCAAATATTTTACTACCAAATTCAAAAGATCATATCTGATATTGAAACTTTTCAAAATCATGATCCTTTTAAATTGGAAATGAATTAAACTAAAGATATGAAAATCTTTAATTACCAAATTCAAAAGACCATACCTGATATTGAAACTCTTTCAAAATCATGATCTTTTAAATCTACCTTTCTCCAATTGAATTAATTAATTAAACATTATGATCGATCACACTATGCAGATCACACTACATCAATAGTTTCAAGGATTGTTTGTTTAGCATGAACAATCGGATCTTTGATGCTTCACCAGATTCGGATATCGAAGCTCAATCTCACGAATTGTTCAAATTCACAACAATCTTTCGAAAACAATCGACGAATGATACAACCATAATAATACAACTCTTGTATAGTTAGGTAACCTAATACGATGATCAAACATCAATAGTTTTAACAATTGTTTGTTCAGTATGGACAACCGGATCTTTGATGCTTCACCAGAATCGGATATCGAAGCTCAATCTCACGAATTGTCTACATATTCACAATCAATTATATAAAACCTATTGAACGAGTGATACAATCAATATATCACATATACTGATGTCGTATTAGAATCATATATCACATATATGATATCGATCAATCAATTTTAATTAATATTTAGTAAAATAATTTTACAAGATTAATTTCAAAATAAATATGAAAAATTTATTTATACATATCACATATATACAAAATATGTTCTGATTTTATTTCAAAATTAAATCAATAACCCTTATCGATTTTAATTAGTTTGACTCATGCGCTGGATTTAGTGATATCCAATATCACGTTTCGTTTCAAAACGAAACTATATGTTAATCAATTTCAATCATATTAAAACCGATAAAGCATCAAATCATGTTACGGAGCCAACATATTTGAATTCAATGATTTAATCAGAACCAGGCTCTGATACCACTGAAGGGATTTAAGAGGGGTTTTTCAAAAATATAATCCTCTTAGCGGAACAAATCCCATTGAAACGGATCTTGATTAAATCATTAATCACAAATCAAACACATACTTAAACACTTTAAGGATTCATGTGTTTACCTCTTGAAGAGCAGAACCTTTGTGGCAGAATTGTTTCTGATCACGAGCAAAGCAACGTAGCGATGCCTCTATTCAGTCCACGCGAACAGACCTTCTCCGATGACCGGTGCTAGCCAATTTCAACGGAGATTCAGAGAGAATAGGGTTTAGAGAGCGGCGGCTAGGGTTTCACAACTTTTGTGAATTAGGTTAAGCGTTTCAAAAAATCTGTAATGCTTCAACACAAGGGTTCTATTTATAGAATCACTTGTGTGGTCAACAAGTCAAGCACTTAAATGCACCGTACCTTATGGTGGACCGCGTTTCTCTATTTTTCATAGATTAAATAATAAGTCATACTTAATTATTTAATTACTAATAAGTCCTACTTATTATTTTATAAATAAGTCTTGCTTATTTATTTCTCTCATCTATCTTTCCTTTGCGTGTGACCCCTATAAGTTCCCGTAACGTTGGCAATAATATTAAATCACCTATTTAATATTATAAACAGTGAGCGGTATCTAGCAACACATCACTGCTACCCAAGTGACGAGAATGTCATGTGATCTGACGAAACCTTTCCGTGATTATGATCATGTGTATAATTACCCTTTTGCCCTCATGTCTATATTGAACACAAGGCATAGACCGTGTCATCCTTGTCTAGTTCAATATTGGGCCCATAGACATTTCTCCTGTTATGTAGGAGGGGCAAATTCCATCTAGGTCACTCATGTCCCTCAGCATGATTCATGGAGTACCCATCAACCAACTTTACAGTCATCATATTGCAGACAACGTTTGAATGGTGATAAAGCACTCGACTCCTACATCTAGGGTACATAGTGGTTTCAGGTCAAAGGGTGGAATACACCACTATGACTATGAGAATATCTTATGACACTTTTCATAACTTTTACTATGTAGTATTCTCATGGAGGGTCAATCCAGTATAAATATTACTCCTAATATTTATACCTATGTGAAGACTTGATAACTCTTTATCTATGATCCGTGAGATGTGATCATCAGTCTACCCACATAATAGTCTCTATGCTTTAATGTTATCCCATTTCACAATAAATCTTGACTACGAATACTTTAAGAATAATGTCCTTTCGTTTAATGAGTCTCACGATTAAGTCACACTTAATGCTCCATTAAACAGACTAATTATTCTAGGGAATTTATTATTTTGAAACTAAACAAAAGAATAAATAAATGCCTTATATATATATAAGTCATGATCCAAAGCCAAATCCAATCAAAATAGATTGGCTATTAGGGCTTACTCCAACACTCAGACTTCAGAAGCATTGTTCATCAGACGCACTTCTTCAGACGTTGACTTTTGTTGACCTTCAGAAGCACTGTTCATCAGACACACTTCTTCAGACGTTGACTTTTGTTGACCTTCAGACTCAGCCTTCAGTCGTTGACCAACGTTGACCTTCAGACTCAGCCTTCAGAAGCACCCTTCAGACTCTGCCTTCAGACGCACCCTTCAGACGCACCTTTTAGACTCTGCCTTCAGAAGCTGCTTCAGACCCTGTTTTACTTTAGACTTGCAACAAAGGCTTCAATGCTTTCTTTCTTGCTCAAAGCTTGTTCTTCCATAACCATTATCACATACCAATCATTAAGGACATGGTTCTGCACACTAGAACAAGGCATTAGCAATACCAATTTTCTTTTTAACACATTGTTATCATCAAAACCTCAAAGAGAGTTGTTCATACATATTGTTCCAACAATCTCCCTCTATTCAAAAGAGAGTTGTTCACATTTTGTTCCAACATATATATATATATATATATATATATATATAAAGAGAGAGAGAGAGAGAGAGAGAGAGAGAGAGATAGAGAGAGAGAGAAAGAAAGAGCAGACACAAACAATTTATACTGTTCCTCTCACAATACAGGAGTAGTCCAGTCCCCTTGCACTTCCAATGGATTTCACTATAATCACTACTGATTACAATTGCTCAAGGACTCTTCCAAAAGACTTCTCAATGCTCAGGCACCCTTGCAAGAGACTTCTTTGCTCAAGGTTACTACCAAGAGACTTCCAATGCTCAAGGACAACTCCAAGAGACTTCTGATGCTCAAGCATGCATGCAAGAGACTTTCAATGCTCAAAGGACAATCCTAAGAGACTTCTAATTGCTCAAGGTTTCACCAAGAGACTTGTATGCTCAAGCTTCACAAGCAAGAGACTTCTAGTTGTTTACAACAAATATAAACAACCTTGTTCTTACACCAGAAGTATATAAATGACTGGTGTAACTGAACAAATGAATAGACTCTTTACAACTCTAGGATTCCTAAGATACAAAGTTTGGTAAGAAAGATCCTAAGTGTTTTGCGATATTTGATTTGACATAGTAATGACACAGTAAAATAACAGAGTCTTGTTCATCTTCTTCATGGTCTTCAACTCCATATATAGGCAGAGATTTGAGAGACATTGGAGAAGAGTGTCAGTGCATAAAGAGTCATTGATAAGCTTCAAATCAAGGACGTTAGCTTCTGACCCAGAAGTCCTTGACAATGTTCCTTCCACAACCCGGAAGTAGTCGAGTCCCCTTGTTACTTACAAGAGACTTTTCACTATAATCCAAATAGTTACAAATGCTCAAGCACACAAGCAAGAGAATTCCAAATGCTCAAACACACAGTAAGAGACTTCTAATTGCTCAAGCACACAAGCAAGAGACTTCTAATTGCTAGAGCACACAAGCAAGAGACTTCTGATTGCTCAAGCACAAAAGCAAGAGACTTCTAATCAAACAGAATTATAGAGAAATATGTTTGAGTTGAACACTTGATATACTATCAGTGGTGTTCACAAAATACAACACAGTTTTTCAGACTATATAATTAAGAAATTCTAAGATGAGAAAGTTTGAAAGAATTTCTAAGTTATTGATGCGTAATGAATTTGACAGAGTATTGACACTTTCAGAATTGTAGAGTCTTGTATATTCTTCTTCAAGTCTTCAGTCCTTCTATAGAGGGATAGAGAGATGTTGAGAAGGTGCCAGATTATCAATGGAGTCGTTTGAATTGAAGTTTGATCCAACGTTGATTTCTTCCTTGATATGGACTGCGTACCATGAAGAATAACGTTTAAATCCTTTCCTTAAAATGGATTGGATGTTCTGTCTAAGGTGACAAAGTTGCAGAGATCGTTCTGACTCTGAGGATGTTGCAGAGGTCGTGGTCGTACTTTGTCCTTTTGATAGTGACATCAGTTGACTTTTGATTCTCCTTCAGACTTCAGACACTGTTCTTCAGACTCTGATCTTCAGATCCTAAATGTCTTCAGACTTGCAACACAAGCTTTAAAAATTTTCTTCGCTCTTAACTTGATCTTTCAGAACCACTGTTAGATACATAATTTTTAAGAATATGGTCTTGCACACTTAGAACAAGTATTAGCATATCCAATTTTCTTTTTAACACTTTGTTATCATCAAAACTCAAAAAGGGACTTGTTCATACATTTTGTTCCAACAATCTCCCCGTTTTTGATGATGACAAACACAAGTATTAACAGAAAATTGTTGTTAATTATTAACAAGTTGACTTCAGGGTCTGAGGTTTGTAAGCTCCCCCTGAGTCTGATAATCCACAAGGTGAGGTTTGTAAGCTCCCCCTGAGTCTTATCCAGGTTAATTAAATTCAATTTAAATCAATAAAGAGTAACACTCAGAATTTTCTCACAGAATTTTTAATCAGAGGCTAAGAGATGAAAAGATGTTCTCCTAAGTTAATTAATTTTCAAAAATAACTTATATTCTGACTTGGCTCAGAGCCTGAAATACTTGTTACTTACTCCCCCTTTTGTCATCAACAAAAAAATCAAGAAATTAAGACAAAGAGAGAGTTCAGATGTGAGATAAACATGCAATCAGATAAGCAATCAAGTAGGAAAGATAAGTAGCAGAGCAAACTATTTGAGCATACATAAATAGTATATAAACATTGCATTCAGAGACAGAGGAAGACGTTTAGAAGCAAGACTAATTAAACATTGATCAGAAACAAGTTAAAATTTAAAGACTAGGGTGTGCAATCTAAGGTTGTGGAGGTCTCTTCAGAAGCTCCAAAGTGGCACTGATCCCAGACTTCATTTCATCTTGACTAGTCAAAATATGATCTTGCTTTGCACTTAGTTCTTGAATCTTGCTTTCCAGAACATCCTGTCTAGCTCTTTGTGCTACCAGCTCCACTTGAACTTGTTCAAACATGTGCTTCATGATAGGCTCATCCAAGTCCTGCTTCAAGTTGTCAGGATCTAGTGGTTGCTGAACAAACTTTCCCAAGAATGAGTTCTGAAGACCATACTTGAGAACCTCATGAATTTCCAATAAATCAGCACTGTCAGCATTTACCACTCCTGAAGAAGTTCCACATTCAATCAATCTTGAAGAATTTCTTCTGATGTTGGTTATTTGAAGTGTTGGCTACATGTTTGGTAAAATCAAAGTGCTCAAGCAATGCGTCTCCAGATGTTAAAGAAGTCTTCAAAAGCAAGGAATTGGATTTAAGGGGGTTCAGAAGCTGAAAATTGCATCAGAAGATGAAAACCTGGTTTACTGTTCATCAGAAGCAGATTTGGCTTTCAGACGCAGGAACTGTTCATCAGACGCTGGGAGGGTTTTCAGACGCACTGTTTAGACGTTGACCAGCGTTGACCTTCAGAAGCTGAACTTCAGACGTTGACCAGCGTTGACCTTCAGAAGCTGAACTTCAGAAGCTGTTTTCAGAAGCTGGATTTTTGCTTTCTTTGTGATTAATTTTGTGCGTATCTTTGGAAGATTTATTGAAGATTTAGTCAGGCATTTGTTTTCTAAAAGGCTGATTAATTTGTTGAAGATCTTGGGGAAAGATTGGCTTCGTATTTATGATTGGATATATTTTCAAAGGATCCTTGCAAAATAGAATTCAGAAATATATGTTTCCTTTTTGAGCCTTTGCAGAATTTTAGAATTGTATTTTGAAGAAGATATGGTTCAGTTTTATGAGGCCTGCTGAAGACTATATAAAGAGACGTGCTGCTGCTATTGAAAACTACGAGTCAAAAATCAGAAATCAGAGATTAAGTGTCTTAGTGTTTTTGAGTTTTAAGCTTAGGCTTTATTTGTACACCACTCATATGTTCTGAGTTGGTTTAGATTGTTTTGAGTTGTAAATCATTCTAAGCTTTTAAGTACGAATAATGTCATTGATGTATTGAAGTGTGTCTTCAGAATTGGGTTGTTTGTTTGAGTGTTGCTGATCACTGGGTTGTGGTTAAGTAATTGGGAAGTAAGTAGTGTCTTATACTTAGGTGTTGCTCCTGAGTAGAAGTCCTAACTAGTGGAGATTGATTGCTAAGGCTGGGAACAGGGGGTCTGTGTCTGAGTCTTTGAGTTAATTCCTCATAATGGATTTCCTTCCTGGATTGGTATCCTCCAGACGTAGGTGTTGTTTATCACCGAACTAGGTTAACAAATACTTGTGCTCTTTACTTTCTGCACTTTATTTTAGCTGCTTCTGAACCTGTGCTATTGTGCTTTGTTTTGCACACATCGTGCTCTGTTTTTAAGTTCTGATCATTACCTGCCAGAATTTCATCTGAGTTCCACAGTCTCCATGCTCCTGACTACATCAGACAGCCATGTCTGAAGTGCCTCATGCTGTGACACTACAGAGACAAACTGTAGAGTGTCCAGGGTGTTGTTGACTAAGGTTCTCAACTTGTTCCATTTTTCCACATAGTTGACCTCATGAATGGGATGTTGTCCAGCAAGCACCAACTCTTCTAAGCTTTTAAAGATATTGCTGCAACCCTCTTTTAAGTTAAAATCTGATGAAGATGTTTGGGAAATATTTTGATAGCTAGGTGATGGAGTTGCAATTTGGGCACGATTAGATATTATGGTTGATTCTGATACATTCTGATCAGAGGTTTCAGTTTGAGGTTCTGAAACATCTATCAGGTTTGCATCAAAGGCAGGTTGAGGGTCAGATCATGGAAGGTCAGATGCTGATAAAGGTAAGTCAGATTCTAATGCTCCACATAGGAGAAGAACATCAGAACCTTCAGGTTTGGAAAACTGGATTTGTTGGGCAATAAGTGGTTCAGCTTCTGATACTGAGTCACCATCAGAAGAGGTAACAGGTTGTATGGTTTGGGGAGTTGTGTCTGATGGAATGGTTGAGGTTGATTCAGAGGGAAAGTCACCACCCAAATATTTTTCAAGTTCTTCTAAAGATGAAAAGGAACTATAACTGAAAGAAGGAACAATTAGGATGCAGGACTAAGGAATTTCACCAGCATCACTTAGAATTCTGTTCTGTATGATTCTGGTGACAAATGCCTCAGTCTGAGGTTGGTAAGTTCTCTCAAGGTTTGGTTTCTCACCAGGTAAACAGGTTTGAAGGGATGGAATGTCCAAAGGTTGAGGGGAAGAAGAGTTTAATGGTTGAGGTGAAGGTAGGGCTAAAGGTGAAGTATGTGGGGATGACTGATCAGCTGTCTCAACATGATCAGAAGCAGCTTCTTCTCTGTCAGGGTGTTCTCTTTCAGAAAGAATGCGTGCTCTTTTCTTGTTGAGAGCATCTAAAAAGTCACCTTATTGAGTTCACTCAGGAGGGAAGGTTTCAGAGGGTGAAGAAGGTTTAGATGGGGCTATTTGTAGTGAAGTGTTTAGGTCAGGAACATCATCAGATTCTAAATTAATTAAGGTTGCAACATTACCTTGACCAGAAGCAGATCCAGAGGCAGGTTCTGACTGTTGTTCCTGAGAGGTGCTTTCTCTCTTTATCTCCAGATGAGAAGAGAGAATTTCCCTTACTCCTGCAACTGTTGACTTCTCCAGTTCCTTGGCTAAACTAACAGCCTTCTCCAGATTTTCCTTCATTTTAACTGCTACTTGTGCTTCAGAAGCACTTATCACAGCCTTTCCCTTTCTTGTCCGAGGTTCTTCCTCAGCAGCTTCTGGAACAACAGGTAGAGTACCTTTCTTAATGGCACCTTGAGCCAGAAGCTCCTTGATCCTCATGTTACTAGTTCTCCAAGTTGCGTGTGTTTCCAGAAGGAAGATATTTTCGAAAGTTATATTTTTCAGATGGATATTTTTATTTATGCAAATATATTTTCAAAAGAGATTTTGGAAAATATATTTCTGAAAAATATTTGTTTCAATATATTTCTGAAATGAATATTTGATACTGAAGAATATTTATTTCAATATATTTCTGAAAAAGAATATTTGATACAAATATATGTTTAGCGTGAAGGAAGATTTAATTGTGCAAATTTATTTCTAGAAGGAATCTTGGAAATATATTTTTGAAGAATTATTTGTTTCAACATATTTCTGAGAAGAATATTTGATTCAAATATATGTTGCTGCTGAAGGCTATATAAAGAAGACACCACTATTGAAGAAATGAATTGAAGCCGTCATTGAAAGAAAATTTTAGGGTTTCGACTTTAGGTTGTATTTGTTGAGCCGTGTGCTCTATTCTGTATACCACACTATTGCTACTACTGAATATCAAAAGCTTAGAGTTGGTTTGTTTTAGTTGAGTTGTAATATTGTATACTACACCTAAGCTTTGAAGTACGGTGTTAGTTTGTGTCTGAGGGTGTCTTCTTCATACTGTTTATTGGAGTGTGTCTCCTCTTTGTTATTTGAGTCTAAGATCACTGGGGCAGTGATTGTTTGAGTGGATGTGAGATGGGATCTCAAGTCTAGAAGTTCCTAGGTTGAAGTCAGTACGGGTAGTAGCTAGGTGATAAGTTGTAAACTTGGAGTTTGCTGAGAACTTAGAACTAGGACTACACTAGTGGACTTCCCCCTGACTTTGTAGCCCCCAGAGTAGGTGTGTTTGTCACCGAACTGGGTTAACAAATAACCTTTGCCATTTACGTTTCTGTCTTTTATCTTTTCCTTGGTCTGTTTGTTTATCGTTAGCCTGACGTTGAAACATTAAACTCAACGTTCCACCTGGGTGTCAGTGTTGGTACATTTCATACAACATCAGGAAACATAGAGTGGCAGAATTTTGAAGGTGAGAAAAACACAAGAAGGGGGGGTTGAATTGTGTTGGCTTTTTCTTTTCTTTCTCAAAAACAATCTTTAGTTCAGAATCAGATGTTGATTAGATTTTGAAACTATTTTCAGAGTTGTTTGCAGCGGGTATAAAGTAAATGAGAGAGAGAGAGAGAGACACAACAGTTTATCCTGGTTCCTTCCACAATCCGGAAGTAGTCCAGTCCCCTTGTTACTAACAAGAGATTTTCCACTATAATCACAAAGATTACAATTGCTCAAGCACAAAGCAAGAGGCTTCCTATGCTCAAACACAAAGTAAGAGACTTCCAATTGCTCAAACACTAAGTAAGAGACTTCCTATGCTCAAACACAAAGTAAGAGACTATCTTGCTTAGACACATAGTCTAAGACTTTGAATCAAACAGATTTTACAAGATAAATAAGTTTGAGTTGAACACTTGATATACTATCAGTGGTGTTCACAAAATACAACACAGATTAAAGACTCTAAACTTAAGAAATTCTAAGATAGAAGTTTGTAAAAATTTCTAAGTTGTTTTGATGACTTTCATATTTGGCAGAACTTTGTTTCAGAAAACAGAGTGTTACGTTTTTAGTCAATGAGTCTTGTTCTTCTTCTTCATTCCTTCAATCCTTTATAGAGAATTAAAGAGCTGTTGAGAAGAGCCAAATATCATCAAAGAGCCGTTGCAACAGAAGTTATGTCCAGCATTTAATTCCTTCCTGACATTGTGTGCACAACACAGAAAATAAAGGAATGGAATTTGAATTGTTTCCTTAAAACAGGGAGAATGTTTTGGCCAAGGAGACAACTGTTGCATAGAGTTGTTCTGACCGTACATTAATTCACTGTTCACAGTTGCAATTGTTGACTTCTGCGTTTCAGACTTCAGAAGCTTCTCTTCAGAAACAGTTCTTCAGAAGCTGGCATCAGACACTGTTCATCAGAAGCACTTCTTCAGACCTGGTCTTCAGATGCACTATTCATCAGACGATGTCTTCAGAAGCTGGCCTTCAGACGCATTGTTCATCAGACTCTGTCTTCAGAAGCTGGCCTTCAGACGCACTGTTCTTCAGACGCAGTCTTCAGAAGAAGGTCTTCAGACGCTGCCTTCAGAAGCTCTTCTTCAGACGCTGATTTTCTTCAACCTTGCAACACAAGCTTCTATATTTTCCTTCTTGCTCTTAACTTGTTCTTTCATAACCATTGTTAGATACCAATCTTTAAGTATATGGTTCTGCACACTAGAATCAAGTATTAGCATATTCAATTTTCTTTTTAACACTTTTTTATCATCAAAACTCAAAAGAGAGTTGTTCATATATTTTGTTCCAACAATCTCCCCCTTTTTGATGATGACAAACATAAGCATTAATAGAAAATTGTTGTTAATTTAATTAACAAGTTGACTTCAGGGTCTGAGGTTTGTAAGCTCCCCCTGAGTCTGATAATCCACAAGGTGAGGTTTGTAAGCTTCCCATGAGTCTTATCCAAGTTAATTAAATTCCATTTAAATCAAACAGATGAAAAATCAAAGTGTAAATACTTTCAGAATTTAAATAACAAACTGACTTCAGGGTCTGAGGTTTGTAAGCTCCCCCTAAGTCTGATAATTCACAAGGTGAGGTTTGTAAGCCCCCCTTGAGTTTTATCCAAGTTATTTAAATTCAGTTTAATTCACAGAATCGAAAATTCAGTTTATCTCACAGAATTTAATTCAAAGGCTAAGAGATGAGAAAATGTTCTCCTAAGTTAATTACTTATCAGAAATTAACTTATGTTATGAGCTCAGAGCCAGAAATACTTGTTACCTTTTAGTCCCCCTTTTGTCATCAACAAAAAGAAAATTCAAGAATTTTTAAGACATAAGAGAGTGAAAAACGTGAGATAAAAATGTTTAGAAATTTTTTTTCAGAGCATTCTATTCAGTACCACTGAACTCTTTCAGAGCATATGGTTCAGTGCAACTGAACTCTTGAAAAAAACAGAGCATATGGTTTAGTGCTGCTGAACTATTTCAGACAGAAATGAGAGTTTAAAACTGGGTCTGAAAACTGAACATATAAGATGAGAAATTGAAAGTGTGACAATGTTTTGAGTGTTTTTGTTAAAACTTTTCAGAAACTGAAAACAGAAAAACATTTAACACATCTGCACATTAATGACTTTAGGAGGGGCAAAGTACAACTTTCAAAGCTTAATTTATCACAGCCCAGCTGTTATAATATATCAGATTTTGACCATGTGTTAGACAACTGTACATATTCACTCTCATTAGTGGGCCACGTGTAAAGTGTCCACTTATAATGAGTTTTATCAGAAGTCACAAAAATTGAGATTCTGAAACTAAGATTCTGATGTTTTCAGAAGCTGAACTATCTTCAGACTCTCAAAGTGAGTGTCTGTAAAGTCTTAGCTTCTGATGAACTTTAGATTCTCAGTTTCTTATTCAGAGTCAAGCAATTTTTCCAGAGATAAAATGCATGTTCAGATTATTTTTAATAAAATTAAACCTGTCTTCTGTGAGGGGTTTTGTAAATATATCAGCCCATTGATGATCAGTATCAATGAATTGAATATCCAAAACTCCCTTCTGAACATAATGTCTAATAAAATGATGCTTAATTTCAATATGCTTGGCTCTTGAATGAAGAATTGGATTTTTAGACAAACAGATTGCAACAATATTATCACAAAAGATAGGAATGTTGTTTTCATGAATCTGATAGTCTTCTAACAGATGTTTCATCCAGAACAGTTGTGTGCAACAACTTGCAGCTGAGATGTATTCTGCTTCTGCTATCGAAAATGCAACAATTGATTGTCTTTTGCTGGCCCAGGATATCAGATTCTCACCAAGGAATTGACAATTTCCACTGGTGGATTTTCTTTCAATCCTGTCCCCAGCATAATCAGCATCACAGAATCCAACCAGCTTATAATCTAAGGATTTCTTATACAGAAGTCCAAGATTAGCTGTTCCCTTCAGATACCTGAAGATTCTCTTGACAGCAGTCATATAAGATTCTCTAGGATCTGATTGGAATCTTGCAGACAAGCATACACTAAATAAAATATCTGGTCTAGAAGCTGTTAAGAATAACAGAGAACCAATCATACCTCTGTAGAGCTTCTGCTCTACCTTTGAGTCAGTGTCTTCTTTGCTTAAATTGCAGGTTGGATGCATTGGTGTTGTCATCAATTTACAATCTTCAAGTTGGAACTTCTTCAGAAGCTCCTTTGTATATTTAGATTGATGAACATACACTCCATCTTTGTATTGGTTGATTTGAATTCCAAGAAAGAACTTCAATTCTCCCATCATGCTCATTTCAAAAGTCCTGCATTAACTTAGAAAATTCTTTGCAAAGAATGGCATTAGTAGAACCAAATATAATATCATCAACATAGATTTGGACAATTAAGATGTCTTTCTGAAAAGTGTATTGTCAACTTGTCCTCTTACAAAATCATTTTTAAGTAAGAAATTACTTAGTCTCTCATACCAAGCTCCGGGAGCTTGTTTCAGACCATACCGTGATTTCTTAAGTTTAAAAACAAAATCTGGATTTTTTAAATCTTCAAAACCAGGAGGTTGTTTGACATATACTTCTTCAGAAATAACTCCATTTAAAAAAGCACTCTTAACATCCATTTGATATAAAATGATATTATGATTAACTGCATAGGAAAGAAGTAACCTGATTGCTTCCAGTCTTGCAACTGGAGCAAATGTCTCAGTGTAGTTTATTCCTTCCTGCTGACTGTAGCCTTGAGCAACCAGTCTAGCTTTGTTTCTTACTACTTCTCCTTGTTCATTTAGCTTGTTTCTGAACACCCATTTTGTTCCAATAATGTTCTTGTGATTTGGTTTTGCAACTAAATCCCAAACATCATTTCTTTGAAACTGATTGAGTTCTTCTTGCATAGTTACAATCTATCCATCATCTGCAAGTGCATCATCAGTTGTTGTACGTTCAATCATTGACAGTAGTCCAATTAAAGAATCATTCTGACAGAATGCTGATCTGGTCTTTCTTGGTCTGTCCTTGTTTCCAATGATTAACTATTCAGGATGTGAAGACTTGTACTTGAATGAGGTTTTAGGTGGATTTGCTTCTGAAGAATCATTAAGAGCTTGTTCAGAACCATTTTGATCTTGATTGGCTTTAGGAGGAGTGTCAGCATCTGAGAGTTTTTCAGCTTCTGCAGTATTTTCAGCTTCTGGACTTTCTTCAGACTCAGAATTCTGTTCATGTTCTGAAGTGTCCACTGAGAGCCGTATATCTGCAAAACTCTCAACTAGCTCTGATATTTTATTATCAGGCTTCTTGTCATCAAACCTAATGTGTATTGATTCTTCAACAACATGTGTTTCAGAATTGTACACTCTGTATGCTTTAGATCTTTCAGGGTATCCTAAAAAGATACCCTTGTGAGCCTTAGCATCAAATTTCTTTAGGTACTTTATTGTTTAGAATGTAAAATATACATCCAAACTGATGAAAATAGGAAATGCTTGGCTTTCTTCCTTTAAATAATTCATATGCTGTTTTATTCAGAATTGGTCTTATATAGATTCTGTTTTGAATATAACATCCTGTGTTAACAGCTTCTGCCCAGAAGTAATTTGCAATTTTAGATTCATGAATCATGGTTCTAGCCATTTCTTGCAAAGATATGTTCTTTCTCTCTACAACTCCATTTTGTTGTGGAGTTCTAGGAGAAGAGAACTCATGGAGAATTCCATGATCTTCACAAAAAAGTTTCAAATGGTTCATTTTCAAATTCACCACCATGATCACTTCTGACTTTTAAAATTTTCAAATCATTTTCTGTTTGTACTTGCTTGCAGAATTTGTTGAACACATCATATGTTTCATTTTTGGTTCTTAGGAATTTAACCCAAGTCCACCTACTGTAATCATCAACAATTACTAACCCATACTTCTTCCTATTGATTGATGCTGTTCCAACATGACCAAACAGATCAATGTGAAGTAGTTCTAAGGGTCTGAAGGTAGAAACAATGTTTTTGGATTTAAAAGAGGTTTTAGCAATTTTTCCTATCTGGCATGCTCCACAAAGAGCATCTGAGTGATGGTCAATGTTTTGTAAGCCTCTGACCAGTTGCAACTTGCTAAGCTTAGAGATGAGTCTCCAGTTAGCATGTCCCAACCTTTTGTGCCATACCCATTTCTCATCACTCACTGACAGAAGGCAAACTACCTTCTGATCAACCAGTTCTGAAAGATTAATTTTATAAACATTGTTCTTCCTTTTTCCTTTGAACACAATAGATTTATCTTTGTTGTTGATTACAGTGCAAGTGTTCTTATTAAACAGGACATCATACCCACTGTCACATAATTGACTTATGCTAAGTAGGTTATGTCTTAGTCCATCTACCAACCAGACATTATCAATGGAAAGGGAAGAATTACCTATCTTATCAGTACCAATGATCTTGCCTTCCTGATTTCCTCCAAAACCCACAGTTCCTCCCTCTTTCATGGTTAGGGTTAGGAACATAGACCTTTCTCCTGTCATGTGATGCGAGCAACCACTGTCCAGGTACCAAGACTTTTCCTTTCCTTTGGATGTTAAGCATATCTGCAACAGAAATTATTTCAGACTTAGGTACCCATATCTTTATGGGTCCTCTTGGGTTAGTTCTGAAAGGATAAGGCTTCTTTTGTACCTTTGGTCTAACATTTTGAGGTTTGAAAGGTTTGAAAGGTTTTGTCTAAATTGGTTTAGTATTCCTTGAAGGTTTTATAAACACAGTCTTTTGAAATTGTGAGTTTGAAGTTTTCAAACACTGAGACTTGCTTGTCTTAGGTTCTGAACTCTTCATACTTTGAACCTTTTCAGATTTAAAGTCTGTTTTCCTCATAGTCTTAGACTTAGAACCTTTTGGTTTAGACTTTGGCAAAGTTTCAGATTTCGCCTTCATCTTTCCCTTAGGTTCAGAAGTTTTGGATTCTGAGTTGTTCAGAACCTCAGGTTTAACAGTCTCATTTTCTGATGAATTCTGTTTCTCAGAAATCTTAGAAGCAGGTACAAAACACACCTTAGTACCTTTCATAATATTTCCAGAACATGATGGTATATTAGTTTCTTTTGAATGATTAAATGGATCATTTTTGAAACCAATATCTTCTCCTCTGTTTCTGCTAATATTATAAATCATAGAAGCAATCTTACTTCTGTTGATTCCAGTTAAGATAAAATCCTGAAATACAATTTCTTGATCACTAGGAATTTTATCAGGTTTCTTATGAGCCATTTCTCTGAGTTCTCTAACTTCTTCATTAATCTCATTGATGTGATTCTGAAGTTGGAGATTCTCATCAGTCAGCAAGTTATTTTTATTTTTCAAAGTTTTTACTTGACTCAACTTGCTTTGGAGATGGTTCATAAGATCCTTAACTATATCAATAAGTTCAGAACGAGTAAGTTCAGAATATACCTCATCTTCTTCTTCAAATTCTAAACCTGACTCTGCATCAGAAGATACAGTTGCCACTAGAGCTAGGTTTGCTTCTTCTTCATCTTCCTTCTCAGACTCAGATTCATTTTCAAGATCATCCCATGTTGCCATAAGATTTTTCTTTATCTTGTTTCTGAAGTTTCTTGATTTAGAGCTGGTCTTCTTGGATTTCTCCTTTGACTTGTCCTTCTGTAGTTCAGGACATTCAGCTATGTAATGACCAGTCTTCTTGCAGTTGTAGCAACCCTTCTGATCTTCCCTCTTAGAACCAGATCCTTTGAAGTTACTGCTCCTGTTACAGAACTTCTTTTGTCTATTCATTAAGTACTGAAATCTTTTAGAGATCATTGCAAGTTCCTCAGCATCTGAATCTTGTTCAGAATTTCCCTCAGGAAATTCTTCATCAGATTCAATAGCTTTTAGAGCTTTTGATGATTTTCTTTTGGATTTCAGTGCTATAGACTTAAACTTTCTAACAGAATCATCTTTATTGAGTCCCAGTTCATGCACTATGAGAGAGCTTATAAGATCTTCAATACTTAGAGTATTTAGATCTTTAGCTTCCTCAATAGCAGTTACTTTAGGTCTCCATTTAGATGGCAGACTTCTGAGGATCTTGTTCACATGATCAGCAGTAGTATATCTTTTCTTCAGAATCTGAAGTCCAGAAACCAGAGTCTGAAATCTTGAGAACATAGTCTCAATATTTTCATCCTCCTTCATTCTGAACAGCTCATACTGCTGAACCAGAATATTTGCTTTTGCTTCTTTAACCTTCTTGTTTCCTTCATAGTTAGAGCAGTGAGAGGTGAAGATGGCTTTAGCTGTTGATTTATCACTCAGCTTTTGATACTCACAGTGAGGTAGAGAATCCACAATGATACCTCTAACATTGTGATGCTTTCTATAGATCTTTCTTTCACCATCAGAAAGCTCTCTTCTGTTAGTAGCCACTCCTTCTTCATTAACTGGTATAGTTATACCATCTTCAATGATGTCCCATAGACTATCATCTATGCCAATGATATGACTATACATTTTGCTTTTCCACCATGAAAATTTCTCTGGATCACCAGTAAACATAGGAGGTTTATGGTGTGAACGAGATTGCTATTCACCTGTACCATAGTCATGTGATACAGAAGCATGATTTCTAGGAGAGGGTGGAGGGGAACTACTGGATGAAATGTTTTTCTCAGGATCTTTACTGACTCACTGTTAGGTGATTGAATATCAGAACCGGAGCTCTGATACCAACTGAAGGTGAGAAAAACACAAGAAGGGGGGGTTGAATTGTGTTGGCTTTTTCTTTTCTTTCTCAAAAACTATGTTTAGTTCAGAAGATGTTGATCAGATTCTGAAACTATTTTCAGAGTTGTTTGCAGCGGGTATAAAGTAAATAAGAGAGAGAGAGAGAGAGAGAGAGAGAGAGAGAGAGAGAGAGAGAGAGAGAGAGAGAGAGAGAGAGAGACATCAGTTTATCCTGGTTCCTTCCACAATCCGGAAGTAGTCCAGTCCCCTTGTTACTAACAAGAGATTTTCCACTATAATCACAAATATTACAATTGCTCAAGCACAAAGCAAGAGACTTCCTATGCTCAAACACAAAGTAAGAGACTTCTAATTGCTCAAACACTAAGTAAGAGACTTCCTATGCTCAAACACAAAGTAAGAGACTATCTTGCTTAGACACATAGTCTAAGACTTTGAATCAAACAGATTTTACAAGAGAAATAAGTTTTAGTTGAACACTTGATATACTATCAGTGGTGTTCACAAAATACAACACATATTAAAGACTCTAAACTTAAGAAATTCTAAGATAGAAGTTTGTAAGAATTTCTAAGTTGTTTTGATGACTTTCAGATTTAGCAGAACTTTGTTTCAGAAAACAGAGTGTTACGTTTTCAGTCAATGAGTCTTGTTCTTCTTCTTCAATCCTTCAATCCTTTATAGAGAATTAAAGAGCTGTTAAGAAGAGCCAAATATCAACAAAGAGCCGTTGGAATAGAAGCTATGTCCAACATTTAATTCCTTCCTGACATTGTGTGCGCAACATAGAAAACAGAGGAATGGAATTTGAATTGTTTCCTTAAAACAGGGAGAATGTTTTGGCCAAGGAGACAACTGTTGCATAGAGCTGTTCTGACCGTACAGTACTTCACTATTCATAGTTGCAATTGTTGACTTCTACGTTTCAGACTTCAAAAGCTTCTCTTCAGAAACAGTTCTTCAGAATCTGGCATCAAACACTGTTCATCAGAAGCACTTCTTCAGAACCTGGTCTTCAGACGCACTGTTCATCAGACGCTGTCTTCAGAAGCTGGCCTTCAGATGCACTATTCATCAGACATTGTCTTCAGAAGCTGGCCTTCAGATGCACTGTTCATCAGACGCAGTCTTCAGAAGCAGGTCTTCAGACGCTGCCTTCAGAAGCTCTTCTTAAGACGCTGCCTTCAGAAGCTCTTCTTCAAATTCTGATTTTCTTCAGCCTTGCAACAGAAGCTTCTATATTTTCCTTCTTGCTCTTAACTTGTTCTTTCATAACCATTGTTAGATAGCAATCTTTAAGTATATGGTTCTGCACACTAGAATCAAGTATTAACATATCCAATTTTCTTTTTAACACTTTGTTATCATCAAAACTCAAAAGAGAGTTGTTCATACATTTTGTTCCAACAAATTTCAATTGGCATCAGAGCAGGCACCCTGCCTGTTTTAGGGTGAGCTCCAAGGAAGTTATCTTCTGGCATAATGGATAGGGAATGAGCATTTGTGAACAGACCACCTTTGTTGGATGGTTCCAACTATGACTATTGGAAATCTCGCATGAGTGCTTTCCTTAAATCGATAGATAGTAAGACCTGGAAAGCAGTTTTGAAGGGTTGGGAACATCCTGTCGTGCTTGACAAAGATGGAAAGAAGACAACTGATCTGAAACTAGAAGAAGAGTGGTCCAAGGATGAAGATGAACTAGCGCTTGGAAACTCCAAGGCATTGAACACTTTATTCAATGGAGTGGACAAGAACTTGTCCAGACTGATCAAGCAATGCACTGTGGCTAAGGATGCTTGGGAGATCCTCAAAACTACACATGAAGGTACATCTAAAGTGAAAATGTCAAGGCTTCAACTTCTTACTACCAAGTTCGAAAATCTAAAAATGTTCGAGGATGAGAACATATAAGATTCTTACAAAGATTTATTCATCAGACGTGAAGAAGTTTGCAAGTTACTAGAGAATCAGAAAAGACTATCAATCAACTGCATGCTGAAAGAAGTGACCATTTAGCAAAAATTTCTGATCTCAATGATGAGGTAACTCAACTAAACTCCCAACTTGAACACTTAAAGAAGCAGGTTAGAATGATGAACACTGGTACTGATTTGCTGGAAGAAATATTAGAAGGTCAAAATCAAGGGAAACCAAAAGGCATAGGTTTCGATTATAGGGCATTAAACAAGAAACAACAAAATCAAGATAAGAATTTTGTCGCTGCTGTAGGAACATATGATCCCACGATGTGCAAACCAATGTTGCAACATCTGAAGGAACATCAGAGGTCTAAGAGCAAGGGGGTATCTTGCCCTTGGGTATGCCATTATTGTGGTAGAAAAGGGCATATAAAGTCGTTCTGTTTCAAGTTGTATGGGTATCCTAAGCGGTTCCAGCAAAGAAAATCTGAACCTGTTGTAATCAATGTCATGAAGGAATGGAGACCAAAATGTGAAAATGTTGGCTTAATAGCTCACACCTCTCTAAGAGCATCATCTATGGAAGACTGGTACTTTGATAGTGGATGCTCTAGACACATGACTGGAGTTAGTAAATTTCTTGAAAATATAAGACCTTACACCAGTAGCTATGTGACTTTTGGTGATGGAGCTAGAGGAGAAATTCTTGGAATTGGAGACTTGATCAGTAATGGACTACCAAGGTTAGACAATGTGTTGTTAGTAAAAGGGCTAACTGTAAATTTGATTAGCATAAGCCAGTTGTGTGATCAAGGGATGAAAGTAAACTTCAACAAGACTGAATGTGTGGTAACTAATGGGAAAAGTGAAGTGCTAATGAGAGGTAATAGATCTAAGGATGACTGCTACTTGTGGGTATCTCAAGAAGAAGCTCACTTAACCACATGTCTCGTGAGTAAAGAAGAAGAGGTTAAACTGGGGCACAAGAAACTTGGTCATTTAAACCTAAGAGGAATGAAGAAAGCCATTTCTGTGAAAGCTATCAAATGATTACCCAAACTTAAAATTGTTGAGGACAACATATGTGGGGAATGTCAGATTGGTGAACAAACTCGAATGTCGCATCCGAGGTTAGAACATCAGGTAACCTCCAAGGCACTTGAACTTCTACATATGGACTTGATGGGACCTATGCAAGTTGAGAGTATTGGTGGAAAGAGGTGTGTTTTGGTGGTTGTTGATGATTTTTCAAGGTTCACATGGGTAAGCTTTATTATAGAAAAATCAGAAACTTTTGATGTGTTCAAAGATTGTTGTCAACACCTCCAAGGAGAAAAAGAGAGTGTGATTGTGAAAATTAGAATTGATCATGGCAAGGAATTTGAAAAAGCCAAGTTCTCTGAATTTTACTCTTCTGAAGAAATATTTCTTGGTTACTCCATCAACAGTAAAGCCTACAATGTATTCAATTCCAGAACTAATACTATGATGGAATCCATAAATGTTGTTGTTGATGATTCAACAGTTGAAAAAGGGACTGATGTTGAAGACGATGTTAGAACATTATTTCAGCAAACTGATGCTTCAGATAATGTCCCAGACATTGAGTCCAAGATTGAATCAGATTCAAGTGAGGCTCAAGACAGCAAAGGTCCAAATATTAGAATCCAAAAATCATCATAAGGACCTGATCATGGGGAATCTGAATGAAGAAATTACCAACAGATCCAAAGATGTGAGTTTCAATTCTTGTTTTGATTCTATATTCAAACCAAAGAACATTAAAGAAGCCTTAACTGATGAGTTCTTGATAAATTCTATGCAAGAGGAGCTTGGTCAGTTCAAGAAGTATGAAGGTTGGAAATTTGTTTCTAGACCTGAAGGTGTGAATGTCATTGGTACTAAATGGATCTATAAGAATAAGTCTGTTGAAGGTGGTAATGTAACTAGGAACAAGGCCCTCTTAGTATCTCATGGGTACAACAAAGGTGAAATTGACAAGACCTTACTTGTGAAGAATGATCTCTTGGTAGCTTAAATTTATGTTGTTAACATCTTTTCTGGAAGAATGTCGAACCAGATGTTGGAACACTTTGTCCAACTAATACAATCTGAATTTAAGATGAGTCTTCTGGGTGAATTGACATATTTTCTTCAAGCAAGTAATTGTGATGAATTGAAGCTAATGGATGATGTTGTGTTTATTTCTCAAAGCAAGTGTGCCAAGAGTAATGTGAAGAATTTTGCTCTTATGAATGCAAGACATAAGAGAACATCTGATGCAGCACATGTGAAGATAATCAAAGATGATAATGGTGTTGATATTGATCAAGGGTGTTGTGATGCAGACTGGGCAGGTAGTGCTGATGATAGAAAAAGCAATTGTGGAGAATGTTTCTTCTTGGGAAACAATCTTATCTCTTGGTTCAGCAAGAAGCAAAATTGTATGTCCTTGTCTACAACTGAGGCTAAGTATATTGCAGCAGGAAGCAGTTACTCTCAATTGATTTGGATGAAACAAATGCTAATGGAGTACAATGTCAAGCAAGATGTCATGACATTATACTGCGACAATGTGAGTGCTATTAATATTTCTAAGAAACTCATTCAACATAGCAGAACCAAGCACATATTGTTCATCTTTTCATCAAGGAACTAGTTGAAGATAAAGTTGTGAACCTTGATCATATAGCAACTAAACAACAACTGGAAGATATTATCACTAAGGTTTCAAATTATGTGCAGTTTGAGAAGTTAAGGGGCTTTTTAAGTAGTTGCTTATATGAGAATCTATAGCAATTACATGTGTTGAAACGTGCAAACAAATTTTTTCTATTTACTATAACTAGAGTTGCACGAGAAATCAAGGAAATCATTGTCATTTTGAAGACTGCTGAAAATGTAAGTTCTCCTGTTGTTTCACCTATACCGGTTAATGTTTCCACAAGCCCTTTTGATTCTATGGATATAAATCCTGATGTTACTGAAGCTTTTATTGCTTTTGTGAATGCGTTGAAACCATCTGCAACTGCTTCTGATTTTCATGTTGAATCTAATGTCGAAACCTGTGTTGATCTAAATGTTGATGCTAATGTTTAAACATCTGTGGAACCTGTCTTTGAGTCTGTTAGCCAGGTTAATCCTATCTCTGATATGACCCTAGAAAATTCTAATGTTGTTAATGTTGTTGTTGATGATGTTGTTAGTGAACCACCCACTAAAGAAACCTGTCCTGAACCATCAACTGACTAAATGACTCCTCTCACTGATCTTGCCAAAGACTCTGTTGTTGAACCACATCATGTGCTTGTTGACTCTGTTCTAACATGTTAATCAAATTGAGTCTGATGCCATACCGGATGTTGAAACATCCCCATCCCATCTTGTTAATGTTGTTGAAATCAGTTCTGAGATCCCCCAAAATGATGCTGATATGGTTGAGCTTCCTGAGAATCCTCAACCTGATGTGATTGAAGATCAACCTGATGTGGGTTGAAGTTTTGAGGTTCAAATATGTTAATGCTCAGAGGTATTATGTTCAGATGTGGTTACTATTACTATGTGTGTCTTAGTGGTTTGGTATGAAGTGTTTGTTCTTCTGTGAAGACTTTGTGTGTGGGTACTATGTTTGTGTGATTCTAATGTGCACTGCTATATGTTGAGGAATTTTACTTGATGGGATCTCTTGGTTGTTTAAATCCGCTGCTGCTAATTTCTGAAATAGTGATACTGAGAAAGATGTTGAGGATGATGTCCTGGACATCATGTCCGCTGGCAGGAAGAAAGTTAGTGAAAAGAAGATGCCTGTTAATGTCTCTATTGTGATGTACTTGCTGTGATGTGCTGGTCTATATTGGATGCTTACAACCTCAGAATAGATGTTTTATGACTGTATTCCAGCTCTCGGTATCCTTTGTGGGCTATGTCATGCTCTGCTACTGTTGTTCTTGTTTTTCTGCTCCTGGTGATTGCATGGTTGTTTTGTCAAAATTATGGCTAAAAAAGGGGAGTAGTGTAACACCCTAACCCTTAACCGCCGATTATTAACTTTAATAAAGAAAACGTTAAGGCCATAGGAAGTTACAACATTAATAAGACTCAATTTCATAAACATCAACACATAATCAAAATATATTTGATTCTCAAACAGCAGCGGAAAAATAACAAACAATTGCTTATAACCAAGCACTGCATATATTACACAAAAATATATACATAAGATTTTCAAAAGAGGCAATTCAACAACAAAGACTATTGCCAAAACTATACACAAATGTTCAGATACCCCAAAATGGTGTTACAAATATCAGAGCCCTAGACTCTAACTAGGATACAACACCTAGTACCAAAAATGTAAGGATAGCTAAGCTATGCCCTCACCACTACAAAAGCTCCAAAACAGCAAAGGGCTATTCCTCAACGATAGCCTCGCCAACCTGATAATCTGGATCCCCAAAGATCCAGCAAATAACACATAACAGAGAGTGTTAGTATCACAAACAATAAACATGTATAAATAACACATTATTATACATAACCAAAACTCAACACGTAATTGACAACACACCAAACTCATCAAATACAAATGCCACTCACAACCATTATGCACACATAATATCACTTAACATACACACTAATGTCAATTAGGATGCATGCCTCAAAATGCATTCTCTAATGCATGTGGTACCAAATCATTTCGGATAAACTTATATCCTTATCAAGCTCTCTTGATAACCACGCTCTCATGGATTTCATATCCGCTCCGGATATCATCAAATAATGAAATGCATGATGTTTCACTTAGCAAATATATGATACTCTTATCACTATACTTACTAACACAACTAATTATCAGCTCTCTGATAATTATCACAACAACAACAAACATAAACAACACAACTAATTATCAGCTCTCTGATAATTATCACAACATCAACAACAACAACAAACACCACTACTAGGCTCTCATGGCCAAATCATAAGACACAACATGAATATACTCACCAAGTTCAACAATCTCAACTTTACTTGAACGATTATTCTTTAGGAAGCACTAAGAATAAGTTAAAATGGTGGGCAAGGTTTCCAAAACATATTTTAAGAATGCAATAGCAAAAAGCCATCCCCGCGCGCACCAGGACCCTCAAAACAGCTCAACGAAGTTGGCGAGTACAGGGCTGGTCGCTACAAGCGAGCCCCTGGTCGCTACAAGCGAGCCTGGTCGCTACAAGCGCCAGTGTGGTCGCTACAAGCGCAGATAGGCAGGGAATTATCCTGTCTGGTCGCTACAAGCGACCATCCGTCGCTACAGCGACCATATCAGTACACAGTCATGTAAAAATGTGATTTTTCCACCATTTTAACCCATTCAAGGTTACCCAACTTCCAGAACATGTTAAAAACAACTTTCCATCATAAAACATCCTTTAAAAACAATCACAAGCAAGGCTTGTATCTAGCAAAGAATTTAGGGTTTAAAACACTAAACTTTTCATAACTTTTCTTATGAATTCTCAACACAATAACTTCAACAAAAACATGCTAACAACAATCACTTAGCATTCCAGCAAGCAAAACATAATCATTAACAACTTTAAACCATAAAAACTTCTATCAAAAACCTAGACAAAGTGAGGAGAAGTTTGGGATGGAGAAATAGACATTCTCCCCTTCTCAATCACTTGTAATTCAAGTCATACTAACTCTCTTACCTTGAAATCAAAGTTCTCTAGCAATCCAAGCTCCTAATCACTTGCCCTAGCTTTTCTCTTTCTCTTCTCCTCCTCTTCTTTCACGTTTTCTTCCTCTCCAAAAGCAATGAATAGTGTTTCAAAAAGTTTTGTGATAAACTCTTATAATCCAAGCAAATCAATCTTGGCCATCCATCCTTACTAACTCTCAAGGACCAATCCTAGCCTTTCAATCCAATCCAAGCTCACTACTATCATAACCACTTGATCACTACTACTCATAAACTTAAAAGCCCAACACTATTCACCCTCTTGGCCCAAAACTCTAAAAACTCGATTACGAACTTATCTTCGCGCTAAATAATTATTCCTCGATTACTAGAAAATATTTAAATGCAAATCCATAAAATAAAATATATAAAAATATAATATACGAAAATAGGGTCGTTACAACTCTACCCCCCTAAAAGAATTTTCGCCCTCGAAAATACCTGAAAACAACTCTGGATAGGAATCCCTCATCTTGCTCTCGAGCTCCCACGTCGCATATTCACCGGCTGGGCCTCCCCAAACGACTTTCACCGATGAAATCTCTTTGTTCCTGAGCCTCTTCATCTCTTGTCCTTCAATCCTTAAGGGTACCGTTGCAACCGTCAAATTCTCTCTCACTTGTATCTCGTCCGACTCAATCACATGTGACGGATCCGATACGTATTTCCTTAATTGAGACACGTGAAAAACATCATGAAGATTCGACAACGACGGAGGTAACGCAATCCTATACGCCACCTTCCCAATCCTCTTCAAAATCTGATACGGACCAATGAATCTCGATGCTAACTTCTTCGATTTCAAAGCCCGTCCAATACCCGTAGTCGATGTAACTCTTAGAAACACATGATCTCCTTCTTGAAATTCTATATCCTTTCTTCTCTTGTCGGCATAGCTTTTCTGGCGACTCTGCGACGCTCTCATCTTTTCTTGGATCATCTTGATCTTTTCGGTCGTTTGTTGCACAATCTCAGGTCCAAGCACCACACTTTCTCCCGATTCAAACCAACACAAAGGTGTCCTACATCTTCTCCCATACAACGCTTCAAAAGGTGCCATACCAATGCTCGAATGAAAACTGTTGTTATACGTAAACTCAATCAATGGTAAGCAAGCTTCCCAACTCACTCCTTGTTCCAAAACGCACGATCTTAACAAATCCTCCAATGATTGAATCGTCCTCTCCGACTGACCATCCGTCTGCGGGTGATAAGCAGAACTCATCCGCAACTTAGTCCCCAACGCCTCTTGCAAACTCTCCCAAAACCTTGAAGTAAAACGGGGGTCTCGATCTGATACAATACTTGACGGAATCCCATGCAATCTCACGATTTGCTCAACATAAACCTCAGCCAACTTTGGTACTAGCATACCGGTCTTGATAGCTATGAAATGAGCAGACTTTGTTAACCTGTCGACAACTACCCAAATCATATTGTTACCTTTCGACGTCTTCGGCAAACCACTTACAAAATCCATCGCAATACTATCCCATTTCCACTCTGGAATAAACATAGGTTGCAATAGCCCCGACGGCTTCTGATGCTCCACCTTGGACTTCTGACAAGTCAAACACGCGAAACCAAACTCGGCGATCTCTTTCTTCATCCCTTGCCACCAAAACATTTTCCTCAGATCTTGATACATCTTAGTAACTCCAGGATGAATACTTAAGTTGCTTCTGTGACCTTCCTCCAAAATCATCCGCTTTAACTCAGGCACATCAGGTACACATAATCTTCCTTGACACCTCATCACACCTTTCTCATCGATCTCAACGTTTACCTGTTTCCCTTGTTCGATGAGCGTCTTAAACTTCATCAATCTCACATCAGACTTTTGCTTTTCCACAACCTCTTCAAGAAAATCATTCGTCAATCTCAACATTCCTAGCTTCACACTTCGGGTTGTCCTTTCACAAACCAAACTGAGGTCTCTAAACTCTTCAATCAATCTCAGTTCCTTCGCCATCAAAGAAGACATATGCAGTGACTTCCTACTCAACGCATCGGCTACCACATTAGCCTTACCCGGGTGATAACTCAACTCGAAATCATAATCCTTAAGAAACTCTAACCATCTTCTTTGCCTCATATTGAGCTCCTTCTGATCAAACAAGTACTTCAGACTTTTGTGATCGCTAAAAACCTCGAATCTTGACCCATACAAGTAGTGCCTCCAAATCTTAAGAACAAACACAACAGCAGCTAGCTCCAAATCATGCGTAGGATAGTTCCTCTCATGAATCTTCAGCTGTCTTGATGCATAAGCAACGACTTGTCCCCTCTGCATCAACACACCACCTAGACCCATCTTCGACGCATCACAATAAACCACGAACGGTTCCTTCGGATTTGGCAGAATTAACACAGGTGCAGATGTCAACCTCCTCTTCAGCTCTTGGAAACTCTGCTCACGCTTGTCATCCCAAATGAAAGCTTGACCCTTCCTAGTCAACTGCGTCAACGGCAACGCCAACTTTGAAAATCCTTCGATGAACCTCCGATAGTAACCGGCCAAACCAAGAAAACTTCGGATCTCAGTAACAGACTCCGGCGTTCCCCAATCTTGCACGGCTTCTACCTTAGCAGGATCCACTGCTATACCGCCACTTGAAATAACGTGACCCAAAAAGCTAACTTCATGCAACCAAAATTCACACTTAGAAAATTTTGCATAAAGCTTCTTCTCGCGCAACACTTCCAACACAATCCTCAAATGCTCGGCATGTTCCTCTTCCGTCTTCGAGTATACCAAAATATCGTCTATAAAGACCACCACGAATCGATCCAAAAAGGAATGAAATATACGATTCATATATTCCATAAACACTCCAGGTGCATTAGTAACTCCAAAAGGCATAACAGCGTACTCGTAATGACCATACCTTGTCCGGAAAGCAGTCTTCGGTATATCCTCCGCCTTAACTCTTATCTGATGATATCCCGATCTCAAATCAATCTTGCTGAACACACAGGCTCCCACTAACTGATCCATCAAATCATCTATCCTCGGAAGTGGATACTTGTTCTTGATAGTTGCTTTATTCAACTGACGATAATCGATGCACAGACGCATACTACCATCTTTCTTCTTTACCAACAGAACCGGCGCACCCCACGGCGATACACTCGGTCTTACAAACTTTTTCTCTAACAATTCCTCCAATTGTTCCTTCAACTTCTCTAGTTCAGCAGCTGACATACGATACGGTGCCATCGAAATTGGACTAGTACCAGGTACTATGTCAATTGCGAATTCAACCTCTCTCTCGGGTGGTAAATCCAAAATGTCATCTGGAAAAACATCTGTGAATTCACGCACCACCGGCAACGCATCAACCTCAATCTTCTCTTCCACTCTCAACGAAGCAAACATAGCAAACACGTCCTCTTGAGCCTTCACTGATCTTACCACTTCTCGACAACACATGAGCTTCGAACACAACTCTGGCTCCGGTCTTGGAAACTTAACCGTCCTCTTACCGCAGTTGATATGAACCCGATTAAATTCTAACCAGTTCATACCAAAGATAACATCTATTCCGCTCAACGGAATGCAAACTAAATCCATACCAAAGTGTCGACCATACATAGTGACTGAACAATCAACACAAACTAGCGTAGTAGATACCGAACCACTCGCAGGCGTTTCAATAACCATGCGTCCCATCATATTTTCTACTTTAAGACCCAACCTCTTAACACAATCCATAGAAATAAACGAATGGGTAGCACCCGTATCAATAATAGCAGACAAAGGAGTATTATTGATAAAGCATGTACCTCTGATCAAGTTGTCCGCCTTCGCATCACCACCATCTAAAGCAAACACTTTTCCTCCAGCCGCTCTAGGCTTCTTACACACGTTGCTCTTGTGACCCGCTTCCTTGCAGTTGAAGCAAACTAGACCTTTCTTGCATTGATCAGCCATGTGGCCAGGATCTCCACACTTGAAACATTTTCCATCACTTTTTGGGCACTCAAAGAAACGATGTCCCAGTTGTCCACACTTAAAACAATTCCTATTACCTCCAAACTTGTTACCACTACTCCCACCTTCATCTGGTTTCTTCCCACCTCTGCCATACGGTTTACCTCTAGCCAAGTCCTTTCCCCTCTTCTCATTCGCGGCTTTGTAGTAATTAGCCTTAGCTTTACCGTCCTTATCACATATTCGGCTCTTATTCACCAACATCGGAAAATTCCTGATCTCGCTAAACCCAATTAGTTGCTTGATATCCGGCCTCAGCCCATTTTCAAACTTTACACACTTGTCTTCCTCGGCTTCCACCGTGTTGTAGTGAGGAGCAAAACGACACAAATCTTCAAACTTAGCCGCATAATCAGAAACAGATAAACTCCCTTGCTTGAGCTCCATGAACTCAATCACCTTACGGTTCCTCTCGTCTGCCGGAAAATACTTGGTTAAAAACTCTCTCCGGAAACGAGCCCAAGTAACTAAAGCTCCACCAGCTCCCAACCTCTGACTAGCATTTCCCCACCAATGATCAGCCTCATCATGGAGAACATACGCTCCTAGCAATACCTTATGCGCATCCAGACAACGCATAGCCCCGAAAATTCTCTCAATCCCTTCCAACCAAGTCTGTGCTCCATCTGGATCGTATCCTCCCTTGAAGATAGGCGGTTTGTTGTTCATAAACCTCTCGAGTCTCAGCTCATCCTCTCCGCCTCCTCTAGCTTGTTGTGCGGCTCTATCCGCAGTCCTACTAGCAGCATCCTGAGCCATGGCATCAGCCATCCGCTCCATCGCATCCGCAAGTGCTCGTTGCGCCATAACTACACACTACCAAACATCACATAACACAAGTGAGAACAAAGTGTTTAAGAAAACACATGTTACACAAAGGGTATACTAAACTTAATTGATCCAATGGATCGACCTGCTCTGATACCAACTATTGTAACACCCTAACCCTTAACCGCCGATTATTAACTTTAATAAAGAAAACGTTAAGGCCATAGGAAGTTACAACATTAATAAGACTCAATTTCATAAACATCAACACATAATCAAAATATATTTGATTCTCAAACAGCAGCGTAAAAATAACAAACAATTGCTTATAACCAAGCACTGCATATATTACACAAAAATATATACATAAGATTTTCAAAAGAGGCAATTCAACAACAAAGACTATTGCCAAAACTATACACAAACGTTCAGATACCCCAAAATGGTGTTACAAATATCAGAGCCCTAGACTCTAACTAGGATACAACACCTAGTACCAAAAATGTAAGGATAGCTAAGCTATGCCCTCACCACTACAAAAGCTCCAAAACAGCAAAGGGCTATTCCTCAACGATAGCCTCGCCAACCTGATAATCTGGATCCCCAAAGATCCAGCAAATAACACATAACAGAGAGTGTTAGTATCACAAACAATAAACATGTATAAATAACACATTATTATACATAACCAAAACTCAACACGTAATTGACAACACACCAAACTCATCAAATACAAATGCCACTCACAACCATTATGCACACATAATATCACTTAACATACACACTAATGTCAATTAGGATGCATGCCTCAAAATGCATTCTCTAATGCATGTGGTACCAAATCATTTCGGATAAACTTATATCCTTATCAAGCTCTCTTGATAACCACGCTCTCATGGATTTCATATCCGCTCCGGATATCATCAAATAATGAAATGCATGATGTTTCACTTAGCAAATATATGATACTCTTATCACTATACTTACTAACACAACTAATTATCAGCTCTCTGATAATTATCACAACAACAACAAACATAAACAACACAACTAATTATCAGCTCTCTGATAATTATCACAACATCAACAACAACAACAAACACCACTACTAGGCTCTCATGGCCAAATCATAAGACACAACATGAATATACTCACCAAGTTCAACAATCTCAACTTTACTTGAACGATTATTCTTTAGGAAGCACTAAGAATAAGTTAAAATGGTGGGCAAGGTTTCCAAAACATATTTTAAGAATGCAATAGCAAAAAGCCATCCCCGCGCGCACCAGGACCCTCAAAACAGCTCAACGAAGTTGGCGAGTACAGGGCTGGTCGCTACAAGTGAGCCCCTGGTCGCTACAAGCGAGCCTGGTCGCTACAAGCGCCAGTGTGGTCGCTACAAGCGCAGATAGGCAGGGAATTATCCTGTCTGGTCGCTACAAGCGACCATCCGTCGCTACAGCGACCATATCAGTACACAGTCATGTAAAAATGTGATTTTTCCACCATTTTAACCCATTCAAGGTTACCCAACTTCCAGAACATGTTAAAAACAACTTTCCATCATAAAACATCCTTTAAAAACAATCACAAGCAAGGCTTGTATCTAGCAAAGAATTTAGGGTTTAAAACACTAAACTTTTCATAACTTTTCTTATGAATTCTCAACACAATAACTTCAACAAAAACATGCTAACAACAATCACTTAGCATTCCAGCAAGCAAAACATAATCATTAACAACTTTAAACCATAAAAACTTCTATCAAAAACCTAGACAAAGTGAGGAGAAGTTTGGGATGGAGAAATAGACATTCTCCCCTTCTCAATCACTTGTAATTCAAGTCATACTAACTCTCTTACCTTGAAATCAAAGTTCTCTAGCAATCCAAGCTCCTAATCACTTGCCCTAGCTTTTCTCTTTCTCTTCTCCTCCTCTTCTTTCACGTTTTCTTCCTCTCCAAAAGCAATGAATAGTGTTTCAAAAAGTTTTGTGATAAACTCTTATAATCCAAGCAAATCAATCTTGGCCATCCATCCTTACTAACTCTCAAGGACCAATCCTAGCCTTTCAATCCAATCCAAGCTCACTACTATCATAACCACTTGATCACTACTACTCATAAACTTAAAAGCCCAACACTATTCACCCTCTTGGCCCAAAACTCTAAAAACTCGATTACGAACTTATCTTCGCGCTAAATAATTATTCCTCGATTACTAGAAAATATTTAAATGCAAATCCATAAAATAAAATATATAAAAATATAATATACGAAAATAGGGTCGTTACAAGTAGTTTGGTAGATTTTATTATATGCCTTATTTGCCTATTAAGGGGGAGTAATATTGTGCTATGTGGTATGCATATATTCAGGGGAAGTGATATTGTGCTGTGTGATATACATATGCGTTTTTATGAGATATGTAGTATGGCATTGAAATTCTGGCTGGTAAGGATTCAGACCACACAACAGAGTACAAACACAATAAAACAGAGCACAATTAAAATCAGTTCAGCAGCAGGAGTAAAAGTGCAGGAAAGTAAAAAGGCACAGATATTTGTTAACCCAGTTCGGTGTAAACACCACCTACTCTGGGGGATACCAATCCAGGAAGGAAATACACTATAGGAATTAATTCATAAGACTCAAGACACAGAACTCCCTGTTCCCAGCCTAAGCAATCAATCTCCTCCTAGTCTGATTTCTACAAAACACTTTGAGTATTAATAGCTTTGACTGTAGGCTTCCTTCCTTTCCATAGTTCATATAAGGTAGATGTTGTTCCCTTCTTCAAAGTAACTCTGTTATGGATATAGCAGGCAGTATTCATATCTTCAGCCTAGAACATATATGGTAGCTTTTTTGCATGTAACATAACTCTTGCAGATTCTGCTAATGTCCTATTCTTCCTCTCAACTACACCATTTTGCTGAGGTGTTATAAGTGCAGAAAACTCATGTTTTATTCCTTCAGATGCACAGAACTCAGAAAATCTCTTGTTTTCAAATTCCTTGCCATGATCACTTCTGATTTTGACAATTCCACAGTCCTTCTCTCTTTGCAACTGAATACACAAGTCTCTAAATACTTCAAATGTATCTGATTTTTAAGTCTTGAAAAATCATCAACCATTACAAAAGCATATCTTTTTCCTCCAATACTCTCAACTTGCATTGGCCCCATTAAATCCATATGTAAAAGTTCTAGTACTTTAGTAGTTACCTGGTGTACTAATCTGGGATGAGACTTTCTTGTTTGTTTTCCAATTTGACAATCACCATAAACACTGTCCTCATTGATCTTCAGATTAGGTATACCTCGGATAGCTTCTGTACTTAGGATTTTCTTCATGCCTTTCAGATTCAGATGACCCAGTTTCTGGTGCCAGAGTCTGACTTCTTCTTCTGAACTCATGAGACAAGAAGTCAGGCATCTTTCTTCTTCAAACACCCATAAATAACAGTTATCTTTTGATCTGCAGCCTATCATCAGAACCTTACCTTCTTGATCAGTTACAAGACACTCTTGCTTGTTGAAATTCACTTTTAAATCTTGATTACATAGCTGGCTAATACTGATCAGATTGGAAGTCAATCCTTTCACCAACAACACATCATTAAGTCTAGGCAAACCTTCACTGATTACGTCACCAATACCCAAAATCTCTCCTTTTGCTCCATCACCAAATGTCACATAGCTTCTGGAATAAGGTTTCACATTACTCAGCAACTTCTTCACACTAGTCATGTGTCTTGAACAACCACTATCAAAGTACTAGTCTTCTTTAGAAGTGGCTCTCAATGATGTATGAGCTATGTGGCCAACATTCTTGACTTTGGGCTTCCACACCTTCTGAACATTATTTCTGGTTGCAGCTGGTTCCACTCGTCTATACTGAAAATGTTCAGGATAGCCATATAACTTAAAGCAAAAAGGTTTAATATGCCCCTTCTTTCCACAATGATGACAGATCCGTGGTTGATTTCTCCTCTTGTTTCTGTTAAACTTTTGAGGTTGCTTCTGAGGTAGCATCTGAGCTTGCTTTTGAGCTTGCTTCTGAGGTCTCATCTTGGATGTCCCAATCATAGGATTATAAGTTTGGGTAACAGGAACAAAATTTTTAGCAGGAATCTTCTGTTTGGGGTTCTGAGTCTGATCAACAAAGCCTAAACCAGTTTTTCCTTGTTTCTGATTCTCCAGAATCTCATCCAGCACATCAGTAGCAGTATTCATCATTCTAACCTGCTTTTTCATATTCTCAAGCAGGGAGTTTAGTTGGCTTACTTCTTCTTTTAGTTCTGAATTCTGCACTAAAAGTTCACCTTTCTCAGCCTCTAGTTGACATATTGTCTCCTTCTGATCCAGAACTTGCTTGCAAACTTCTGCACTTCTGGTGTATAGCTTTCTGTAATTGTCAGCCAGTTCATCATATGAGGATTTTGCAACTCTGGCTTCAGACACAGATGAAGCTTCAGACTCTGAGTCAGACTCAGAAAATGTCTCAGACTCTAAAACTGCTTCAGTCTTTGAATTAGCTACAGACTTCTGAGATATTAACTTCACCATCAGACTTATATCACACTTAGCTGATTCACTTGCAGCATCTTCTTCAGAATCATCATCAGACCATGAAACAGCTAGACTCTTCTTCTGCTTCTTAAGAAAAGTAGGACATTTTGACTTGATATGTCCATACCCCTCACACTCAAAGCACTGCACACCTTTAGCTTGATTACTCTTCTCCTCAGACTTGGTTTTCTTCACATCAGTTTGTTGCTTCTTGTTGTTGAATATGAAGTTCTGACCTTTGGTTTTAGATTTCCTGTCAACATGCTTCAGGATTTTATTGAACTGTCTTCCCAGCAACACTAGAGCTTCTAATAAATCACCATCATCCTCATCAGACTCTTCTTGATCATCAGCTTCAGAATTGACTGCAAATGCTACACCTTTCCCTTTCTTCTCAGGCTGTTTACAAAAAGCAGTCTCAAAATTCAGCAGAGACCCAATCAGCTCCTCAACCTTCATAGAGGTGATGTCATGAGCTTCTTCTATAGCTGTAACCATCATATCAAACCTTCTGGGAAGTGACCTGAGAATTTTTCTCACTATCTTCTCATCTGACATCTTCTCCCCAAGAGACTCAAAGGAATTTGCCATATCCAGCACATTCATGTAGAAATCCTGAATATTTTCATCCTCCATCATCTTCAAATTCTCAAACTTAGTGGTCAGCAATTAGAGTCTAGACATCTTCACCTTTGAGGTTCCTTAATGAGTGGTTTTTAATATTTCCCAGGCATCCTTTGCAACTGTACACTGCTTGATGAGTCTGAACATGTTCATATCCACACCATTGAATATTGCATTCAAGGCTTTGGAGTTTCCAAGAGACAGATCATCTTCAGCTTTTGTCCACTCTTCTTCTGGTTTCAACACCTCAGTCTTGTTCCCATCTTTGTCTAAAACTACAGGATGATCCCAGCCTTTTAGTACAGCTTTCCAAGTCCTGTTGTCAATAGATTTCAGAAAAGCACACATTCTGGACTTCCAGTATTCATAGTTTGTGCCATCCAACAATGGTGGTCTATTGACATATCCTCCTTCTCTGTCCATGCTTGCCAGAAAACACTTCCCTGGAGCTCACCCAATCACAGGCAGGGTGCCTGCTCTGATGCCAATTGAAATTCTGGCTGGTAAGGATTCAGACCACACAATAGAGTACAAACACAATAAAACAGAGCACAATTAAAATTAGGTCAGCAGCAGGAATAAAAGTGCAGGAAAGTAAAAAGGCACAGATATTTGTTAACCCAGTTCGGTGTAAACACCACCTACTCTGGGGGATACCAATCCAGGAAGGAAATCCACTATAGGAATTAATCCTTAAGACTCAAGACACAGAACTCCCTGTTCCCAGCCTAAGCAATCAATCTCCTCCTAGTCTGATTTCTACCCAACACTTTGACTATTAGAAAACTACTAACTTCCTATTCAAGTAACTAATCCCAGTTACAAAACAATTCAAACAAACTACCCAGTTTTATGAAGACACCTTCAAAAACAAAGACTACATTCGTACCTAAAGGCTTAGAGTGAATTACAACTCAAACACACCTAAACCAACTCAGATGAGTGGTGCACAAATAAAGCAAAAGCTTAAAACACAAAGACTCTATTTTCTGAATAAAACTCTATGATACGTGAGTCTTCAACAATAGCAGCATTCTCCTTTTATAGACTTCAGCAAGAACTTCTGAAACCAATCTTCTGCATTTGATATGATTCTGATTTATGAATGGCTCAAATAAGGAAACAAATATTCCTGGCTTCAATCTTGCAAAGATTGCTTCAGAAAATATAAACATTCATAAAACACGAGGCCAATCTTCAAAGATCTTCATCAAATTAATTCAGTCTTCTAGAACTCAAATCCTTGAATTAATCTTCAGCAAATCTCCAAAGATACGCACAAAAAGGACACTTAAAAACCTAGCTTCTGAAGAAGTCAATGCTGGTCAACTTTGGAATAGTGCGTCTGAAGCACTGTAGTGCGTTTGAAGGCACTTCAGCGTCTGAAGGATCAGAAGCACTGTTTTAGAGTCTGAAGAGCCAAAACAGCTTCTGAAGGTCCAAAGTGCGTCTGAAGCCCCTCAAAACCGATTTCTTGCAACTGAAGACTTCTTAATTACATGGAGATGCTTTTCTTGAACACATTGAATTTACCAAAACATGTAGCCAACTTCAAAATACTCAACAGGCATGATGTGTTACAAAATGTTGAAACATCCGGTGCTAGTTTCTTGTTGTGTGGGGATTTATTTTTCTCACTTTGGTAATACGTGTGTTCTATTCTGTTGTTGCATGCCTCTGATACTCTTTAGTGATACTCCACGATATTCTTATCTGCTAGGTTTCATTTGAGGAATTCTTTTGAAGTAGTTTTTGAAGATGTACTATCTTTCTTCATGGTTGTGTGCATATGATGAGTGAAGAAATGGTTGTGTGGTATCTCTCCAGATTGTCTGTATGATCTCAGATTATTTTAGCCAAAAATTTGCCAAAGGGGGAGATTGTTGGATATTTGGTTGTTGGCTTCATTTTTGCTAAATCAAATATACAAGCAAGATGTTGGACCCAATGTTCCAATATGTGGGTACAACTTCAGTGTGCCCTGATTTCACGCCTTGGACCTGTTTATTATCACACCTGATCTTTTGAAGATTTGATTGAATAATTCATTCATGTTACTTGTTCTCCAAGTTGCGTGTGTTTCTAGAAGGAAGATATTTTCGAGAGTTATATTTTTTAGATGAATATTTTATTTGTGCAAATATATTTTCAACAGAGATTTTAGAAAATATATTTCTGAAGAATATTTGTTTCGATATATTTCTGAAAAGAATATTTGATACTGAAGAATATTTGTTTCAATATATTTCTGAAAAGAATATTTGATACAAATATATGTTTAGCCTGGAGGAAGATTTAATTGTGCAAATATATTTCTAGAAGGAATCTTGGAAATATATTTCTGAAGAATTATTTGTTTCAACATATTTCTGAGAAGAATATTTGATTCAAATATATCTTGCTACTGAAATCTATATAAAGAAGACACCACTCTTGAAGAAATGAATTAAAGCCGTCATTGAAAGAATATTTAAGGGTTTCGAATTTAGGTTGTCTTTGTTGAGCCGTGTGCTCTATTCTGTATACCACTCTATTGCTACTACTAGATATCAAAAGCTTAGAGTTTGTTTGTTTTAGTTGAGTTGTAATATTGTATACTACACCTAAGCTTTGAAGTACGGTGTTAGTTTGTGTCTGAAGGTGTCTTCTTCATACTGTTTATTGGAGTGTGTCTCCTCTTTTGTTATTTGAGTCTAAGATCACTGGGACAGTGATTCTTTGAGTGGATGTGAGATGGGATCTCAATTCTAGGAGTTCCTAGGCTGAAGTCAGCACGGGTAGTAACTAGGTGATAAGTTGTAAACTTGGAGTTTGCTGAGAACTTAGAACTAGGACTACACAAGTGGACTTCCTCCAAGCTTGGTAGCCCCCATAGTAGGTGTAATTGTCACCGAACTGGGTTAACAAATAACCTGTGCCATTTATGTTTCTGTCTTTTATCTTTTCCTTGTTCTGTTTTTTTATCGTTAGCCTGACGTTGAAACATTAAACTCAACGTTCCACCTGGGTCTCAGTGTTGGAACATTACATACAACATCAGGAAACTAGCATGCCTGAATTTCATGATGTACTTCAGATTCTCAGTTTCTATTCAGAGTCAAGCAGATTTTTCAGAGATGAAATGCATGTTCAGATTCTTTTTAATAAAGTCAAATCTATCTTCTGCTAAGGGTTTTGTAAATATATAAGCCCACTGATTATCAGTATCAATGAATTGAATATCCAAAACACCCTTCTGAACATAATCTCTAATAAAATGATGTTTAATTTCAATGTGCTTGGCTCTTGAATGTAGAATAGGATTTTTAGACAGACAGATAGCAGCAGTATTATCACAAAAGATAGGTATGTTGTTTTCATGAATCTGATAGTCTTCCAACTGATGTTTCATCCAGAGTAGTTGTGTGCAACAACTTGCAGCTGACATGTATTCTACTTCTGATGTTGACAATGCAATAGTTGATTGTCTTTTACTGGCCCAGGATATCAGATTCTCACCAAGGAATTGACAATTTCCACTGGTTGATTTTCTTTCAATCCTATCACCAGCATAATCAGCATCACAAAATCCAACCAACTTATAATCTAAGGATTTCTTATACAGAAGTCCAAGATTAGTTGTACCTTTCCAATACCTGAAGATTCTCTTGACAGCAGTCATATGAGATTCTCTAGGATCTAATTGGAATCTTGCACATAAGCATACATTGAATTAAATATCTGGTCTTCTTTGCTTAAGTTGCAGGTTGGATGCATTGGTGTTGTCATCAATTTACAATCTTCAAGCTTGAACTTCTTCAGAAGCTCCTTTGTATATTTTGATTGATGAACATACACTCCATCTTTGCATTGGTTGATTTGAATTCCATGAAAGAACTTCAATTCTTCCATCATGCTCATTTCAAATTCATCCTGCATTAAATTAGAGAATTCCTTGCAAAGAGTGGCATTAGTAGAACCAAATATAATATCATCCACATAGATTTGAACAATTAAGATGTCTTTCTTAAGTGTCTTTCTAAACAGTGTAGTGTCAACTTGTCCTCTTACAAAATCATTTTTAAGTAAGAAATTACTCAGTCTCTCATACCAAGCTCTAGGAGCTTGTTTCAGACCATACAGTGATTTCTTAAGCTTAAAAACAAAGTCTGGATGTTTTAAATCTTCAAAACCAGGAGGTTGTTTAACATACACTTCTTCAGAAACTGATTGAGTTCTTCTTTCATAGCCACAATCTATCCATCATCAGAAAGTGCTTCATCAATTGTTGTAGGTTCAATCATTGACAGTAATCCAAGCAAAGAGTCGTTATGTCTAAATGTTGATCTGGTCTTTCTTGGACTATCCTTGTTTCCATTGATTAACTCTTCAGGATGTGAAAACTTGTACTTGAAGGTGTTTCTAGGTGGATTTGTTTCTTGAGATTCATTAAGACTTTATTCAGAAACATATTGATCTTGATTAGCTTGAGGTGGAGTGTCAGCTTCTGAGAGGTTTTCAGCTTCAGGAAGATTGTCAGCTTCTGAACTTTCTTCAGACTCAGAAATCTGATCAGGTTCTGAAGTATTTTCTGAAAGCTGAATATCTTCAAAACTCTCAACTAGCTCTGATATTTTATTATCAGGCTTCTTGTCATCAAATCTAATGTGCATTGATTCTTCAACAACATGTGTTTCAGAATTGTACACTCTGTATGCTTTAGATCTCTCAGAGTATCCTAAGAAGATACCCTTGTGAGCCTAGCATCAAATTTCTTTAGATAGACTTTATTGTTTAGAATGTAACATGTACATCCAAACTGATGAAAATAAGAAATACTTGGCTTTCTTCCTTTGAATAATTCATATGATGTTTTATTCATAATTGGTCTAATATAGATTCTGTTCTGAATAAAACATGATGTATTAACAGCTTCTACCCAGAAGTACTTTGCAATGTTAGATTCATGAATCATGGTTCTGGCCATTTCTTGCAAAGATCTGTTCTTTCTCTCTACAAATCCGTTTTGCTGTGGAGTTCTAGGAGAAGAGAACTCATGGAGAATTCCATGTTCTTCACAAAAAGTTTCAAAAGGTTCATTTTCAAATTCACCACCATGATCACTTCTAACTTTCAAAATTTTCAGTTTATTTTCAGTTTGTACTTGCTTGCAGAAGTTGTTGAACACATCATATGTTTCATTCTTGGTTCTGAGGAATTTAACCCAAGTCCACCTACTGTAATCATCAACAATTACCAACCCATACTTCTTCCCATTGATTGATGTTGTGCCAACAGGACCAAACAGATCAATGTGAAGTAGTTCTAAGGGTCTGGAGGTAGAAACAATATTTTTGGATTTAAAAGAAGTTATAGCAATTTTTCCTTTATGGCATGCTCCACAAAGAGCATTTGAGTGATAGTCAATGTCTGGTAAGCCTCTGACCAGCCAAGTAGGTTATGTCTTAGTCCATCTACCAGCCAAACATTATTAATGGAAATGGAAGAATTACCTATCTTACCAGTACCAATGATCTTGCCTTTTTGGTTTCCTCCAAATTCCACAGTTCCTCCCTCTTTCATGGTCAGGGTTTGGAACATAGACTTTTCTCCTGTCATGTGACGCGAGCAACCACTCTCCAGGTACCAAGACTTCTCCTTTTCTTTGGCTTTTAAGCATATCTGCAACATACATGATTTCAAACGTAGGTACCCCTATCTTTATGGGTCCTCTTTGGTTAGTGAAATTCTGGCTGGAACTTGAACAATACGAAAAACAGAGCACAATCACACAGTATCAGAAGCAACAATATAAAAGTGCAGAAAGTAAAAGCACATAGATATTTGTTAACCCAGTTCGGTGTAAATACCACCTACGTCTGGAGGATACCAATCCAGGAAGGAAATCCACTATTGGAATTAATCCTAAGACTCAAGACACAGACCCCCTGTTCCTAGTCTTCTGACTTAATCTCCTATAATTCTGATTTCTACCCAACACCTGAGTATAAGAAACCCCCTTCTTACTTCCTATTCAAGTAACAACCCAGTTACTAAACAGCTTCTGAATATCTACCCAGTTTATGAAGAAACACTTCAAAATAATAAAGACATCATTCGTACTTAAAAGCTTAGAATGATTTACAACTCAAAACTTCTAAACCAACTCAGATGAGTGGTGTACAAATAAAACCTAAGTTTAAAAACACAAAGACTCAAATTCTCTGATTTCTAATACTCTCTACGTTAACTTCAATAGCAGCAGCACATCTCCTTAAATAGGCTTCAGCAATCATATAATTCTGGAACAAATCTTCTCTGAAATACACTTCTAAAATACTGCAAGGCTTGAAAAGAAAACATTATAATTCTGACTTCTATCTTGCAAAGATTCTTCAGAAATATATGCAAACATAAACATTATAATTCAATTTCTTGCTTCTGAAGACTTCTTAAACACATGGAGATGCTTTGCTTGAACACTTTGATTTTACCAAAACATGCAGCCAACATCTAAATACTCAACAATCTCCCCCTTTGGCAAATTTTTGGCTAAAATCAAATGCAATCAAATGCAACACATAGAATAAGTTCTTCAATCAACACAAGATAATCAACCTTGAAGAACTCCACATAATTCAAACATAGCATAGAGATAAGCAGCGGACAAATGCTATGTTAAACATGGATAAACACAAACAGCTTCAGTTCCAATCAAAACAAACACAACCTGAAGCATATACAACTTCTGATATTCTCAACTTCTGAAGTACACATGAACACTCCCCCTGAAGCTTCACAAACAAACAATCACAAGAATACTCCAGCTTCAAAACAACTCTCCCCCTGCAACTCAGCACATCAACTACAGTCCCCCTTAATTCTGAACTGCAGTGAATTTCTAAGAAATACCTTCTGAAACTGAAACAGCAGTAATCACAACACTTCAGGAACACTAAACTGAAACACTTCTCAGCACATAACTCTTTAGGAACAGTCAAATCAAATACATCTGGAACAAATAGCTCACAACTCAGGAATTCAACACTAATGCACTCCCCCTCCCCCTCAAACAAAACTGCACAGCTCTTGTTGAAACTCTGAATCCTGAATAAAACTGTCATCTGAAAAATAACTTCTGAATTCAAACTCTGAACACATTCTGACCAGCTCCATTCTGAACTCAAACACAAGTTTTTCTCCCCCTTTTTAGCCACAAAATTTTGACAAAACTCAGACTTCATATAGGGAACAAAAACTAAACATGTAACACAGATCCTGAAAACTGAATGAATATCAGACTCTGACTCAGGATCACACTCAGCATGTGCAAATCTGGCAGGTACTCTATCTTCCTCACATCCAGTTTGCTGTAATTGCTATAACTCCTCATGCAGACAAACACCCAACTTGTTTCTCAAATTCTCAAACTGCTTGGCATCCAAAGGTTTTGTAAAAATGTCAGCAATTTGTTCTTCAGTATCCACATGTTCAAGCTGAACAACCTTTTCCTCCACAAGATTTCTGATGAAATGATGTCTGATATCAATGTGTTTAGTCCTGCTGTGCTGTATGGGGTTCTTAGAAATGTTTATAGCACTTAAATTGTCACAGAATAAAGTCATAGCTCCTTGTTCAATGTTGTATTCTTCCAGCATCTACTTCATCCATACCAACTGTGAACAACTACTCTCAGCTGCTATATATTCAGCTTCAGCTGTAGACAATGACAAACGGTTTTGTTTCTTACTGAACCAAGAAATTAAGTTATTCCCCAGAAAGAAACATCCACCAGAAGTACTCTTCCTGTCATCTGCACTTCCTGCCCAGTCAGCATCACAATACCCAATCAATTCAGAACTTGCACTGTGTGAGTACATGATTCCATAATCACTTGTACTGTTGACATACTTCAGGATCCTCTTTTCTTGTGTCAAATGACTCATCTTTGGATCTGCTTGATATCTTGCACACACTCCAACGACAAAGGTAATATCTGGTCTGCTTGCAGTAAGGTACAGTAAACTCCCAATCATACTTCTGTACTGACTTTGATCAACTGAAACTCCTTGTTCATCTTTAGTTAGCTTCAAGTGAGTAGCTGCAGGTGTTCTCTTATGGCTAGAAGTCTCCATTCCAAATTTCTTCACAATATTCTTGGCATATTTACTCTGAGAAATGAAAATAGTATCTTCCATTTGCTTGACTTGCACAACCTTGGTTCTGGAATTAAACAATCTATAAGCTCTGCTGTTGACTGAATAACCCAGAAAAATACCTTCATCAGACTTAGGATCCAACTTTCTTCTATTTTCCCTATCAGCCAAAATGTAACATTTGCTCCCAAAAACATGAAAATATTTGACTGTAGGCTTTCTTCCCTTCCACAATTCATACAAAGTAGAAGTAGTTCCCTTCTTTAAAGTTACCCTGTTGTGAATGTAACAAGATGTATTCATAGCTTCAGCCCAGAACATGTAAGGTAGCTTCTTAGCATGTAACATGACTCTTGCAGATTCTGCTAATGTCCTGTTCTTCCTCTCAACTACTCCATTTTGCTGAGGTGTTATAGGTGCAGAGAACTCATGCTTGATCCCTTCTGATGCACAGAACTCAGAAAATTTCTCGTTTTCAAACTCCTTCCCATGATCACTTCTGATTCTCATAATACCACAGTCCTTCTCTCTTTGTAGCTGAGTGCACAAATCTCTAAAAACTTCAAATGTATCTGATTTTTCTCTCACAAAGCTTGTTGGAACAAAATGTGTTAAACAACTCTCTTCTGAATTAAGGGGGAGATTGTTGGAACATTATGTATGAACATATCTCTCTTTGTTGTTTTGATGATAACAAGAGTGTTAAATAGAAAATTGGTTATTTGCTAATGCTTTGTTCAAGTGATTTCAGAACCATGTGCTTAATGATCAGTATTTGAAATTGACTATGGAAGAACAAGCTTAGAGCAAGAAAGGAAAGCTTAGAAGCAATGTTGCAAAGCTGGAAGAAAACCGGGTCTGAAGAGTGCTCCTGAAGTGGAAGTCTGAAACTTGCGTCTGAAGACAGCATCTGAAGTCTGAGTCTGAGGGTCAACGAAAGTCAACACCTGAAGAAGTGCGTCTGATGAACAGTGCGTCTGAAGAAGTGCTCCTGAAGTCTGAGTCTGAAGAAGAGCTTCTGAAGTACTGTTCACAAAGAAGCTTCTGAAGTCTGATGTGGCAAGAAAAGCAACTGTTACTGTGCGCATTTAATGCCTGGATATGTCAGAACAACTCCAATGGAACAGTTGTCTCCCTGACTCAAACATTCCCCAGCTTTTAAGGAAAGCAAATTCAAAAATGGCTGCTGTACTCTGTTCCTTCAGTTGGTCTGAAAGATTTCAGCAGCACTTGAACTTTTGAGTCCACACTGAACCAAATGCTATATCTTAGTATCAGCACTGAACCGTATTTTGGTATTAGGCTCTGATATAAGTTCAACAGTATTAAAACCTTCAGTTGATATCAGTAGATATATGATCTGAACCATTTCTATTTAAAATAGCTCAGACTTGCTCTGATACTGAACACCTTATACTGAACAACTATGTCTGAACACAGAATGCTCTGATCAGAAGCTCTGAACTTTTTCTGCTTCTGAACAACATTCTATTTTCAATGCAATGTCATATACTCACTGAAAATCAAGTATGCTCTGATGATCATCTTTGCTGCTTGGTTATTTGTATGATTGCATAATTATCTCACATGTTTTTCAAACTCCCTCAATTCTGAAGCTTTTTGAAATGTTTTCAAACTCTCTTAAAAGGGGAGAACTCTTTTAAAAAGGGGGAGAGATGTCATATACACATGTTTTCAAACTCTTTTAAAACTTTTTGTTGATGACAAAAGGGGGAGAGATGTAAAACAACTATTAAGGCTCCTGAGCTCAAAATATAAGTTAAATTCTGTCAGCAATTTGCTTATGAAAGGGGAGTAAAAGGCATTAAGACCTGAGGCTCTGAACATAAGTTAAGTTCTGAATGAAATTAACTTATGAGAACTGTTTTTAACTCTTAGCCTCTGAATTGAAATTCTGTGAGATACATAACTCTTAGTGAGTTAAAATGAATTCAAAATAACTTGGATAAGACTCAGGGAGCTTACAAAACTCATCCTGTGGATTATCAGACTTTGGGGGAGAGATTACAAACCTCAGAACCTGAAGTCAGCAAGTTATTTACAATTCTGAGTGTTAATTTCACTTGATTGTTTAAAGTTGAGTTTAATTAACTTAGATAAGAATCAAGGGGAGCTTACAAACCTAACCTTGAGGATTGTCAGACCTAGGGGGAGCTTACAAACCTCTCCTGAAGTCAGATTGTTAATTAAACTTAATAACAATTCTGAAATTTTCACATTTGTGATTTAAACTGAACTTAATTAACATAGATCAGACTCAGGGGGAGCTTACAAACCTCACACCCTGCAGTTAACTTGTTAATTAAGTTAACAACAATTTTCTGATTAATACTTATGTTTGTCATCATCAAAAAGGGGGAGATTGTTGGAACAAAATGTGTTAAACAACTCTCTTCTGAATTAAGGGGGAGATTGTTGGAACATTATGTATGAACATATCTCTCTTTGTGGTTTTGATGATAACAAGAGTGTTAAATAGAAAATTGGCTATTTGCTAATGCTTTGTTCAAGTGATTTCAGAACCATGTGCTTAATGATCAGTATTTGAAATTGACTATGGAAGAACAAGCTTAGAGCAAGAAAGGAAAGCTTAGAAGCAATGTTGCAAAGCTGGAAAAAAACCGGGTCTGAAGAGTGCTCCTGAAGTGGAAGTCTGAAACTTGCGTCTGAAGACAGCATCTGAAGTCTGAGTCTGAGGGTCAACGAAAGTCAACGTCTGAAGAAGTGCGTCTGATTAACAGTGCGTCTGAAGAAGTGCTCCTGAAGTCTGAGTCTGAAGAAGAGCTTCTGAAGTACTGTTTACACAGAAGCTTCTGAAGTCTGATGTGGCAAGAAAACCAACTGTTACTGTGCGCATTTAATGCCTGGATATGTCAGAACAACTCCAATGGAACAGTTGTCTCCCTGACTCAAACATAGTTTGTGCCATCCAGCAATGGTGGTCTATTGACATATCCTCCTTCTCTGTCCATGCTTGCCACAAAACACCTCCCTGGAGCTCACCCAATCACAGGCAGGGTGCCTGCTCTGATGCCAATTGAAATTCTGGCTGGACAAGATCAGAACTTAATACAATGTGCAATTTTGCAAAAAAATAGGCCACAATTAAAAACAGGTTAACAACAGCAAATTAAAAGTGCAGGAAAGATAAAAAGGCACACAGAATTTGTTAACCCAGTTCGGTGTAAACACCACCTACTCTGGGGGATACCAATCCAGGAAGGAAATCCACTATAGGATTTAATCCTTACGACTCAAGACACAGAACTCCCTGTTCCCAGCCTAAGCAATTAAACTCCTCCTAGTCTGATTTCTACCCAACACTTTGAGTATTAGAGAACTACTATCTTCCTACCCAAGTAACAGTCCAGTTACTAGACTACTTATGAAAAACCTAGTTTTATGAAAACACCTTCAAAAACAAAGACTGCACTCGTACCTACAGGCTTAGAGTGAATTACAACTCAAATAGACCTAAACCAACTCAGTTGAGTGGTGCACAAATAAAGCAAAAGCTTAAAAACACTAAGACTCAATTCTCTGATAAAAACTCTATTCTTCGTCACACTTCAATAGCAGTAGCACCTCTCCTTTTATAAGCTTCAGCAAGCAGCATTAATCTGAATTAAATCTTCTAAATTAGATATGTTTTTGAATTATGCAAGGCTCAATCAGGAAACAAATAGAACTGCAACATATCTCTCAAAGATTGCTTCAGTAAATATGAACATTCATAAACACGAGCCAAATCTTCATAAGATCTTCATTAATTAAATCAGCATTCTAGAACTCATATGCTTGAATTAATCCTTGACAAATCTCGCAATGATTCGCACAGAAAAACACTTGAAAACCCAGCTTCTGAAGAAGTCAACGCGGGTCAACGCAGGAATAGTGCGTCTGAAGGCCAACCTGTGTCTGAAGGATTTTAGCGTCTGAAGCACTTCGCAGTGCGCAGTGGCTTCGTAGAACAAAGTTATCAGCTTCTGAAGGTCCAAAGTTTGTCTGAACCAACTCAAATCCGTTTTCTTGCAACTGAAGACTTCTTTTAAACATGGAGATGCTTTGCTTGAACACATTGAATTTACCAAAACATGCAACCAACTTCAAAATACTCAACAAATTCCTTTCCCTTTCTTCTCAGGCTGTTTGCAGAAAGCAGTTTCAAAATTTAGCAGAGATCCAATCAGCTCCTCAACCTTCATAGTGGAGATGTCATGAGCTTCCTCTATTGTAGTCACCTTCATGTGAAACCTTTTGGGAAGTGATCTGAGAATTTTTCTGACTATCTTCTCATCTGACATCTTCTCTCCAAGAGACTCAAAAGAATTTGCCATATCCAGGACATTCATATAGAAATCTTGAATGTTTTCATCCTCCATCATCTTCAAATTCTCAAACTTAGTGGTAAGTAATTGGAGTCTGGACATCTTCACCTTTGAGGTTCCTTCATGAGTGGTCTTCAGTATTTCCCAGGCATCCTTGGCTATGGTACACTGCTTGATGAGTCTGAACATGTTTTTGTCCACTCCATTGAATAGTGCATTCAAAGATTTGGAGTTTCCAAGAGCCAGATCATCTTCAGCCTTTGTCCACTCTTCTTCTGGTTTCAGCACCTCAGTCTTGTTCCCATCTTTGTCTAAAACAACTGGATGATCCCAACCTTTTAGCACAGCTTTCCAAGTTCTGCTGTCAATGGATTTCAGAAAGGCACACATTCTAGACTTCCAATATTCGTAATTTGTGCCATCCAGCAATGGTGGTCTGTTGACATATCCTCCCTCCTTGTCCATGCTTGCCAGAAAACTCTTCCCTGGAACTCACCCAATCACAGGCAGGGTGCCTGCTCTGATGCCAATTGAAATTCTGGCTGGAACTTGAACAATACGAAAAACAGAGCACAATCACACACTATCAGAAGCAGCAATATAAAAGTGCAGAAAGTAAAAGCACACAGATATTTGTTAACCCAGTTCGGTGTAAATACCACCTACGTCTGGAGGATACCAATCCAGGAAGGAAATCCACTATTTGAATTAATCCTAAGTGTCAAGACAAAGACCCCCTGTTCCTAGTCTTCTGACCTAATCTCCTATAGTTCTGATTTCTACCCTGTTGGGTTTTTGTAGATTGGCTACATTTTGCAAAAACATCTACTAGCCAGATGCTGGGACAGATGTGGTAGCATATGGAACAGCATTACGTGAGTTGTGTTTTCGCGCCAGCTAGCGCTTTATATTTGTGTACGCAATCTTCCAAAGATTTGCTTGAAGATTTATTTTCCTCTAGCTTGCTGATCAAGGCGCGTGTATCTGATTGAAGATTTGTTTGAAGTTTTATTTGCCTTGCCATTTGTTCCACAAGATATTGTTCTATATTTGGAAGCTTTTTATTATTTCTAGAAGATCGTTTTCAGCTGGACCGGTCAATGTCCATGCTCTATTTTGAAGCCCAGACCCGTGGTATCTGAGTACTATATATTCATGAAGGCAAACCCTAGTTGGGTAACTAAAAACCGTGTGTGTTATCAAAGCGTGTGTTTTAAGGTTTTTAGGGTTTTGTTTGTTAATTGTGAGCCTTGCTTGTATCACCCTGATTCAAGCTAAGGACTGAGTTTGTTTTGAGTTGTAATTTGTAAGCTGCTCCTAAGCTTTTAAGTACGGAGTGAGTATGTGTTATTAGCGTGTGTTTCTCTTGGTTGTGTTTTATGTTTTGTGTGTTTGATAACAATACTGTGTGTGTTGTTCGTAGGAATTGAGACGGGGTCTCATATCTAGGAGTTCCTAGATAGAGTTGCCACTGGTAGGGTCTAGGTGCAAAGTCAAGTAGTGGGTCTGCGTTGGTCTTTTCACTAGAACTATAATAGTGGAATCATTCCTGGATTGGTATCCCCCAGAGTAGGAGAGTTGCTCCGAACTGGGTTAACAAACTCACTGTGTACTTTATATTTCCGCTGTGTTCCTTTTAATTTGTGCCTTGTTACGCTGTGTTTCTTTAATTGTAGTTCTGAGTAGACACGCGCTCGGACAGTTGTGCCAACATTGTGCACAGCATATTTCAGTCAGGTTGCCAGGAATTTCAATTGGCATCAGAGCAGGCACCCTGTTCTGTGTGGGTGAGCTCCAGGGAAAGAAGTTTCTGGCTCAATGGATAAAGAAGGAGGACTGGTGAACAGACCACCCTTGTTGGATGGGTCGAACTATGACATTTGGAAATCACGCATGACAGCATTCTTGAAATCTCTAGACAGCAGAGCTTGGAAGGCTGTGATCAAGGCATGGGTCCCTCCTAAAATAAAAGATGCGAATAATGTTGATACTGATGAGTTAAAACCAGAAGAGGAGTGGTCTACAGAAGAAGACACTGCAGCTATTGGAAACTCTAAAGCCCTGAATGCTTTGTTTAATGGTGTTGACAAGAACATGTTCAGGTTGATTAAACAATGTACTATTGCCAAGGAAGCTTGGGATATCCTAAGAACAGCTCATGAAGGTACTCAAAAGGTCAAGAAGTCAAGGCTACAACTGCTAACAACACAGTTTGAGAATTTGAGAATGAAAGAAGGAGAGAGTGTTCATGACTTTCACATGAATGTGCTAGAATATGCTAACACTTTTGAATCCTTGGGGGAAAAGATATCCGATGAAAAACTGGTAAGCAAAATTCTCAGGTCCCTGCCTAAGAAATTTGATATGAAAGTATGTGCTATCGAGGAGGCCCAAGATATTGGAGATATGAAAGTTGATGAGTTGATTGGATCTCTCCAAACTTTTGAATTAAAGGTTAATGAAAGATCTGAAAAGAAAGACAAGAACATTGCTTTCATCTCCAACACTGATGAAGATGATGTGGAGAGTAATTTAGATACTGATGAGAGCATCTCTGAAGATATTGTGTTGTTGGGCAAACAATTTAATAAAGTTGTGAAGAGGATGGACAGACGCCCTAGGACAAATGCTCCGGACAACAGTCGCAGCATCTATAAAAATGTCAACAATCAGAGGAAACCTAGAACTGATGACAAAATCAATCAAAGCAAAGGGGTGCAATGCCATGAATGCGAAGGTTTTGGTCACATCAGAACTGAGTGTGCAACGTATCTGAAGAAACAAAAGAAGGTGATGACTGATGAGGATGAATCAGAAGAAGAACCTGAAACTGCAAAACATGTGAATGCCTTGACTGGAGTGTGCACATCTGACAATGAATCTAGTGATGAAGAGCTAACATATGATGAACTGGCTGATTCTTACAAGGAGCTATATCTCAAAAGTGAGGAAGTTTGTAAAACTTTAGAAAAACAAAAAGGGACCATCGCTCTCCTGCAAGCTGAGAAAGACAAACTTCTGAAAATAAACTCAGACCTCAATGATGAGGTTATCTTACTTACTTCCAAGATTGGCAATATGAACAAGCAACTGCGGATGATGAACAAAGGTACTGATGCTTTAGACGAAATTCTGGAAATAGGACAGAAACCTGGAGATTCTAAAGGTATTGGGTTTGACTACAGTTCTATGCCTCAGCAGAAACTATTACCAGTGAGACAGTTTGTGGCACCTGTTAGTAATCATGATCATACTATGTCAAGACAGATGCCCCAGCATCAGGTGAGACAATAGGCATCAGGATATAGGACCAGATCTAAAGGAAGGAATTATGCTTGGGTATGTCATTACTGTGGAAGAAAAGGACATATCAGACCTTTCTGTTTTAAATTACATGGTTACCCAGACAGGACCTATTCACCAAGACCTGATCCCACAGTAAAGATCACCAAAAAGCAGTGGAAGCAGAAAAATGATAATTTCACAAGCAACACTATGGATCCTAGAAAAATAGAACCAGAAGCTGATGAGATTGCTCAAATTGCTCATACATCTCTGAGAGTGTCATCCAGAAATGATTGGTACTTTGACAGTGGATGTTCCAGACATATGACTGGTGATAAAAATTATTTGACTGATGTTAAGCCTTATGCTACAAGTTTTGTGACTTTTGGGGATGGAGCCAAAGGAGAAATAAAGGGTGTAGGAAATCTTGTGGAAGAGGGTCTACCCAAACTTGATAAGGTGCTTCTTGTGAAAGGATTAACTGCCAACTTAATAAGTATTAGTCAACTGTGCGATCAAGGAATGAAGGTCAACTTTACTAAGAGTGAATGCTTAGTTGCTAACAGTGAAGGGGACATCCTGATGAAAGGTGTTAGATCAAAGGACAATTGCTACTTGTGGGTCTCTCAAGATAAAGCAAAGTTATCTACTTGTCTAATAACCAAAGAAGATGAAGTTAAGCTATGGCACCAAAAGCTTGGACATCTGAATCTCAGAAGCATGAAGAAAGCTATTGCTGAAGGAGCCATCAGAGGTTTACCAAAGCTCCAAATTCAGGAGGGAAGTATATGTGGAGAATGCCAGATAGGAAAACAGACCAAGATGCCGCACCAGAAGCTGCAACATCTGTCCACATCCAGAGTTCTTGAGCTATTGCACATGGACTTAATGGGACCTATGCAAGTCGAAAGCTTAGGTGGTAAGAAGTATGCTTTTGTTGTTGTTGATGATTTTTCTAGATATACATGGATAAATTTCATTAAGGAGAAGTCAGACACCTTTGAAAAATTCAAGGATCTTTGCTTACAACTTCAGAGAGAAAAGGATTGTGGAATTGTTAGAATCAGAAGTGACCATGGGAAGGAGTTTGAGAATGGTAAGTTCTCTGATTTCTGTATTTCTGAAGGAATATTTCATGAGTTCTCTGCACCCATTACTCCTCAACAAAATGGGATAGTTGAGAGAAAGAACAGAACTCTGCAAGAATCTGCCAGGGTTATGCTACATGCAAAGAAGCTGCCATTTTTCTTTTGGGCTGAAGCCATGAACACAGCCTGCTATATTCATAATAGAGTGACTTTGAGAAAAGGTACATCTACAACCTTGTACGAGCTATGGAAGGACAGGAAGCCAACAGTGAAGCATTTCCATGTGTTTGGTAGTAAGTGCTATATTTTAGCTGACAGGGAACCAAGAAGAAAGATGGATGCTAAAAGTGAAGAGGGAATCTTTCTAGGCTATTCAACAAACAGCAGAGCCTATAGAGTATACAACTCCAGAACCAAGACAGTGATGGAATCTATAAATGTGGTTGTAGATGATGAAGGTAATAATGCTGTGACAGATGATGCGACATTTGACTTAGCATCTGACCTACAGGAGGAGAAGAAAGAAGATGAAGCAAGTAATAAGCAAGATTCTGAAGTAACAGGTCCAGAGAAGACTGCTCCCAACAAAGGACCATCTATCAGAGTTCAGAAAAATCATCCCATAGATCAAGTCATTGGCGATCCTAACCAAGGGATCACAACTAGAAGGAACCATGATGAGGTATCAAATTCTTGCTTTATATCTAAACTTGAACCAAAGAATGTTAAGGAAGCTCTAACTGATGAGTTCTGGATAAATGCTATGCAAGAAGAATTAACTCAGTTCAAGAGAAGTAATGTGTGGGACCTAGTTCCTAGACCAGATAATGTGAATGTTATAGGTACCAAGTGGGTTTATAAAAACAAGTCTGATGAAAATGGTACTATCACTAGAAACAAAGCCAGACTGGTTGCACAAGGATATTCTCAAATTGAAGGTGTAGACTTTGATGAGACTTTTGCTCCTGTAGCTAGGTTGGAATCAATTAGATTGTTACTTGGGATTGCATGCATACTAAAATTCAAGTTGTATCAGATGGATGTCAAGAGTGCCTTTCTCAATGGGTACTTAAATGAAGAGGTTTATGTGGAACAGCCTAAAGGCTTCATTGATCCTAGTTTTCCAAACCATGTGTACAAATTGAAGAAAGCTCTCTATGGCCTGAAGCAAGCTCCTAGAGCTTGGTATGAGAGACTTGCTGAGTTTCTAATCAACCATGGCTATAGGAAGGGAGGAAATGACAAGACCCTGTTTGTGAAAGATGAAAATGGACAACTGATGATTGCTCAAATATATGTAGATGACATAGTCTTTGGAGGAATGTCTGACCAGATGATAGAGCATTTTGTTCAGCAAATGCAATCTGAATTTGAGATGAGTCTTGTAGGTGAGCTAAAGTTCTTTCTTGGTCTTCAAGTGAAACAAATGGAAGATACTATATTTATCTCTCAAAGTAAGTATGCTAAAAATATAGTCAAGAAATTTGGGATGGAAAATGCTGCTCATAAAAGAACTCCTGCTCCCACACATGTAAAATTATCAAAGGATGAGAAAGGTGTGGATGTTGACCAAAGCATGTATAGGAGTATGATAGGAAGTCTTCTATATCTTACAGCAAGTAGGCCAGATATTACATTTGCAGTTGGAGTGTGTGCCAGGTACCAAGCTGAACCAAAAATAAGTCACCTGACTCAGGTAAAGAGAATTCTGAAGTATGTGAATGGTACTAGTGATTATGGTATGTTGTATTCTCATGGGGAAAGCACTGTGTTGTTTGGATATTGTGATGCTGACTGGGCTGGAAGTGCAGATGATAGAAAGAGTACCTCTGGTGGATGCTTCTTCCTAGGCAACAACCTTATATCCTGGTTCAGTAAGAAGCAAAATTGCATTTCTTTGTCTACAGCTGAAGCTGAGTACATAGCAGCTGGTAGTAGTTGTTCTCAATTGTTGTGGATGAGACAGATGCTGAGTGAGTACAATGTCAAGACAGATGCTATGACATTATATTGTGACAATCTGAGTGCAATTAATATCTCCAAAAATCCTATTCAACATAGCAGGACCAAACACATTGACATTAGACATCATTTTATAAGGGATCTTGTTGAAGACAAGATTGTTACTCTTGAACATGTTTCAACTGAAGAGCAATTAGCAGATATTTTTACAAAAGCTCTTGATGCTAATCAATTTGAAAAATTAAGACGGAAGTTAGGGATCTGTTTATTTGAGGAATTGTAGCAGTTAATTTATGGGAGGCGTGCAGCAGTTATTTTCTCCCTCCTCAACCGCTTGATGCACGCAATTCAAGGAAGCTATCTCCAACCTTCCTTATTCAAACCTCCCACACGCTACCATCATTATTCTTTTCTTAACTTCTCAGTTGCTTCTGGTTTGGCCAAATTGATTTATGATGTTGGTACCAAGTCACCTTTTGATTATGGGGCCTACATTTATTATCAGGTTTTGGAGCATGCTAAGTCCTTTGCTATCAAGTTTCCTATAGCTTTTCCCACTCTCCTGTGTGGTATTGTGCTTCAGCAACACCCAGATATTTTGATCAGTACTGATGAGCCCTGTAAGAGGTCTGGCCCTATGGCCTTGGATTGTAGTTTGCTGTCTGAGAAACATGCTGCTGACTTAGCTGGTACTTCTGTCCGGACGTCTGGTGTGCTCACTAGAAAACAAATAATTGCAGATCTAACTGAGACTAGTGTGGCTCTTGGAGCTAGGAAGATGAAAATTGACAGGATAATTGCAGCCTTGAAGGCTGAATCTGAAGCTGAGGGTGAGCAGGATGAAGAAGAAGGAGGGAATAATAATGCTTCTGCTGGTGATACTGAGGAGTTCTCCGCTGACTCTGATGAATTCTGATTCTGATGTTTTCCCTATTCTCAGTTGCTGTATTCTTTGTGTTTGTTTTGGTTGGTTGGCCAAGACCCTGGATTTCTTATGCACCTTGAGTGCTTCTGGTCTGTAATATGCACACTTTGTGGTTTCTATGCACTCTTTATGCTTCTATGCACTTTCTATGAGTATGCCCTATCTATTGCTTGTCAGAATTTTTGGCTAAAAAGGGGGAGTAGAATTTGATTTATTATCTGTTGCTTGTGTGCATGTTTTGAAGCTTATATTATGTATGGTTACATATGTTGAGGGGGAGTGTAGTATGTTGAGGGGGAGTTCTGGTACATGCATGTTTTGAGGGGGAGCTATCTTAAGTTTCTTTGTGTGTGGAAATTTATTTTTTCCCTTATCTATGTGATTCCACTATATAAGAGTTTATTTCTCTCTGGTTGTTCCTATGAGGCTAGATGTTTGTGTTATCTGGTGCATGCCTCTGATTCTACTTGCAAGCCATCTTTGACTATTTCTCGCTTTGAAGTAATCTCACTCTATGCTACGATCTTTTCTTTCCTTGTTGTGTGCCTATGTTGACGTGAAGGAATCTTATCTGTGTATTTCCCAAAGAACTGGCTCTAGAGTGTTTTAGCCAAAATTTGCCAAAGGGGGAGATTGTTGGGTTTTTGTAGATTGGCTACATTTTGCAAAAACATCTACTAGCCAGATGCTGGGACAGATGTGGTAGCATATGGAACAGCATTACGTGAGTTGTGTTTTCGCGCCAGCTAGCGCTTTATATTTGTGTACGCAATCTTCCAAAGATTTGCTTGAAGATTTATTTTCCTCTAGCTTGCTGATCAAGGCGCGTGTATCTGATTGAAGATTTGTTTGAAGTTTTATTTGCCTTGCCATTTGTTCCACAAGATATTGTTCTATATTTGGAAGCTTTTTATTATTTCTAGAAGATCGTTTTCAGCTGGACCGGTCAATGTCCATGCTCTATTTTGAAGCCCAGACCGTGGTATCTGAGTACTATATATTCATGAAGGCAAACCCTAGTTGGGTAACTAAAAACCGTGTGTGTTATCAAAGCGTGTGTTTTAAGGTTTTTAGGGTTTTGTTTGTTAATTGTGAGCCTTGCTTGTATCACCCTGATTCAAGCTAAGGACTGAGTTTGTTTTGAGTTGTAATTTGTAAGCTGCTCCTAAGCTTTTAAGTACGGAGTGAGTATGTGTTATTAGCGTGTGTTTCTCTTGGTTGTGTTTTATGTTTTGTGTGTTTGATAACAATACTGTGTGTGTTGTTCGTAGGAATTGAGACGGGGTCTCATATCTAGGAGTTCCTAGATAGAGTTGCCACTGGTAGGGTCTAGGTGCAAAGTCAAGTAGTGGGTCTGCGTTGGTCTTTTCACTAGAACTATAATAGTGGAATCATTCCTGGATTGGTATCCCCCAGAGTAGGAGAGTTGCTCCGAACTGGGTTAACAAACTCACTGTGTACTTTATATTTCCGCTGTGTTCCTTTTAATTTGTGCCTTGTTACGCTGTGTTTCTTTAATTGTAGTTCTGAGTAGACACGCGCTCGGACAGTTGTGCCAACATTGTGCACAGCATATTTCAGTCAGGTTGCTAGGAATTTCATACCCAACACCTGAGTATAAGAAACCCCCTTCTTACTTCCTATTCAAGTAACAACCCAGTTACTAAACAGCTTCTGAATATCTACCCAGTTTATGAAGAAACACTTCAAAATAACAAAGACATCATTTGTACTTAAAAGCTTAGAATGATTTACAACTCAAAACTTCTAAACCAACTCAGATGAGTGGTGTACAAATAAAACCTAAGTTTAAAAACACAAAGACTCAAATTCTCTGATTTCTAATACTCTCTACGTTAACTTCAATAGCAGCAGCACATCTCCTTAAATAGGCTTCAGCAATCATATAATTCTGGAACAAATCTTCTCTGAAATACACTTCAAAAATACTGCAAGGCTTGAAAAGAAAACAATATAATTCTGACTTCTATCTTGCAAAGATTCTTCACAAATATATGCAAACATAAAACACGAAACCAATCTTCTCAAGATCTTCAACAAATTAATCAGCCTTTCTAGAAAACTTCAGCCATAATATATCTTCAGCAAATCTCCATAAGATACGCACAGAATTAATGCAGAAAAACCCAGCTTCTGAAATCAGCTTCTGAAGTCCAGCTTTTGAAGGTCAACGCTTGTCAAAGTCTGAACAGTGCGTCTGAAGTACTGTTCAGCGTTTGAAGGCCATTTCTGCTTCTGAAGCACTGTTCAACGTCTGAAGGCCAAAACTGCGTCTGAAGGTCCAATCTGCTTCTAAAGGCCATTTCAGCTTCTGAACCTCCTCAAATTCAATTTCTTGCTTCTGAAGACTTCTTAAACACATGGAGATGCATTGCTTGAACACTTTGATTTTACCAAAACATGCAGCCAACATCTAAATACTCAACAGTTAGTTCTGAAAGGATATGGCTTCTTTTGTACCTTTGGTCTGACATTCTGAGATTTAAAAGGTTTTGTATAAACTGGTTTAGTATCCCTTTAAGGTTTTACAAACACAGTCTTTTGAAGATGTGAATCTGAATTCTTTAGAGTCTAAGACTTGCTTTTCTTGGGTTCTGATCTTTTCAGGTTTAGAGTCTGTTTTCCCCAACAACAGCACTCTTCTTAGCAACAGGAGTAGGCCTGCTGGCAGCAGCAACAACCTTTCCTTTCCTATTCTTCAGCCTCTTGCCAACACTTTCACATTGATTACAATAGATTCAGATTTTCTTTGCTGAAGGTGCTTGGGGTATCCATACAATTTGAAATAGAATGGCTTTATGTGCCCCTTTCTACCACAGTAATGACATATCCAAGGATGAGATGCCCTCCTGCTCTTAGATCCCTGAGGTTTGTTCTGATGTTCCAACTTAGGTTTGCTCATCAATAGATCATATGTTCCAACAGCTGCAATGAACCTTTTAGCTGGATTTTGTTGTTTATTGTTCAAGGTCCTATCATCAAATCCTATTCCTTTTGCTTTCCATTGGTTCTGATTCTCCAATATCTCTTCTAGTATATCAGTACCAGTGTTCATCATTCTGACCTGCTTCTTTCAGCATGCAGTTGACTGATAGTCTTCTTCTGATCTTCTAATAACTTGCAAACTTCTTCATTTCTGAGGTATAGTTATTTGTAAGAGGTAGCCAGTTCTTCACAAGACAATTCTCCATCACTTGACTCAGTATCAGATGGTGCTTCAGAACCTGATGGTGCTTCTAAAGCCTCAGAACCTGATGGTGCTTCTGAAGCCTTAACTTTATCATCAGACATACATCTACCAGTTAAAGCATTGACATACTTAGCAGACTCATTCTCCACTTCTCCTTCTGACTCATCTTCATCAGACCAAGACACACCCAAACATTTATTCTGTTTCTTGAGGTACGTTGCACATTTTGTCCTAATGTGGCCATATCCTTCATACTCATGACACTGAACACCTTTGGATTGATTGCTTTTCTCATCAGTTCTTGTCTTCTTCAAGTCATTTGGTTTGGATCTCCTGTCAGCCTACTTCAGAATCTTGTTAAACTGTCTACCAAGCATCACAAGAGCTTCTGATTTTCTTTCATCATCCTCATTATCAGCATTTGCTACAAAGGCAACACCTTTCCCCTTCTTATCAATCCTGTTGTTGAAAGCTATCTCAAAATTCTGCAAGGACCCTATCAATTCCTCAACCTTCATACTGGAGATGTCATGTGCTTCCTCAATGGCAGTCACCTTCATGTAAAATCTCTTAGGTAGAGACCTGAGTATTTTCCTCACAAGCTTCTCATCAGACATTCTTTCTCTAAGAGAATCAAATGAGTTGGCCATGTCCAGAACGTTCATATAGAAATCTTGTATGTTCTCATCCTCCAACATTTTGAGATTTTCAAACTTGGTGGTGAGAAGTTGAAGTCTGGACATTTTTAGCTTGGAAATGCCTTCATGAGTAGTTTTAAGAATCTCCCAAGCATCCTTAGCTATTGTGCACTGCTTGATCAGTCTGAACATATTCTTGTCCACTCCATTGAATATAGCATTCAAGGCCTTGGAATTTCCAAGTGCTAATTCATCTTCTTCCTTGGACCACTCTTCTTCTGGTTTCAGATCTGTTGTCTTCTTTCCATCTTTGTCAAGCACAACAGGATGTTCCCAACCCTTCATAACTGCTTTCTAGGTTTTACTGTTTATAGACTTAAGGAAAGCACTCATGCGTGATTTCCAATAGTCATAGTTGGAACCATCCAACAGAGGTGGTCTGTTCACAAATCCTCCTTCTTTGTCCATTCTGCTAGAAAATACCTTCCCTGGAGCTCACCCTAAAACAGGCAGGGTCCCTGCTCTGATACCAATTGAAATTCTGGCAAGTTCTAATGCTGAACGTAAAACAGAGTATAACACGAAACAATAACAAAGAAGGAAATAACAGACTGAAAGTAAAAGGCACAAGATGTTTGTTAACCCAGTTCGGTGACAAACACACCTACATCTGGAGGCTACCAAGCCAGGAAGGAAATCCACTAGCGTAGCCCTAGTTCTAAGTTCTCAGCAAACTCCCAGTTTACAACTTATCATTTAGCTACTACTTGTATTGACTTCAACCTAGGAACTCCTAGACCTGAGATCCCATCTCACTTCCCCTCAAATAATCACTGCCCCAGTGATCTTAAACTCTAATAGCAATCAACGAAGGAGACACACTCCAATACACAAAAGTCACTCTTGCTTAAAAGCTCATGACTGATACACAAATACAACTCAATAAAACACAGTCCTATGCTTGCATCAAGGTGACACAAGAAAGGCTCACAATTAACAGACTCAAAATCTAAGAATACTCTTTCAATAATAGCTTTGGTTGATATTATTTTCTTCAAAAGTGGCATCCTCTATTTATAGCTTCCAACAACAACATATTTGTGAATCAAATATTTTTTTCAGAAATATATTGACACAAATATTCTTCAGAAATATATTTTCCAAAGATCTCTTTGAAAATATATTCACACAAATAAAACAATCTGAAATTCCTGGCAGGACTGGTTCTGAACCGTAAAACAGAGTACGCAAAACAACAGTTCGGAAGCAGCAAAATAAAAGACAGAAAGTAAAGAACACAGGTGATTTGTTAACTCAGTTCGGTGACAAACACACCTATGTCTAGAGGCTACCAAGCCAGGAAGGAAATCCACTATAATAGTATCAATTCGAAGTCCTATGACAATAGCCCCTGTTTCACAGTCTTCTCACTTAATCACTACCGTGGTATTTCTACCTAGGAACTCCTAGATATAAGACCCCTCTTACTTCCCTCAGTCAATCACTGCCCTAGTGATTATCAGACTCTAACAAATCAAAGATGAAGACACTCTTCAAAACATAAACAGTCACTTTTGCTTAAAAGCTTCAAGTGATTACAACTCAATAAAACAAACCAACTCTAACAATTAAGTGGTGTACAGAAACAGAGCTCAAAGCTCACAATGAACAGACTCAAAACCTAAGACTCTTTCAATGATAGCTTTCGTTGAGTTTTTTTCTTCAATGACAGCGTCCTCTATTTATAGCTTCAGCAGCAACATAAACTTGAGCCAAATCCTTCAAAGATATATTTCCAAAATACTTTAGAAACATATAGAAGAAATTTATTTTCCAGAAATATATTTTCCAAAGATTTAATTGAAAATATATTCACAAATAATTGAATCCAATCTTCAGATAATATCTTGCCAAATTCTTCTTCCTTCTAGAAACGCAGCTTGGAGAATTCTTCAATTAAATCTTCAACAAATCACATGAGAAAATAAACACTCCAAGGCATAAACACAGAAACACAGAAAACCAGCTTCTGAAGGTACTTCTGAAGAAGTGCTTCTGAAGGTCTGCTTCTGAACATACAGCTTCTGAAGGTTGCTTCTGAAGTACTGTTCAGCGTCTGAACATCAGCTTCTGAAGGTTCAGCGTCTGAAGTACTGTTCTGTAATATCCCGCTCAAAAGCATCAGCTAAACGTGTTAGAAACTTCGTTTGCAAGCAATGGCAAGATTGTAATTAGAGAAGTGGCATTGTTGTAATTTATGAGGAAAAGCTTTTGGATAAATATGAAAAATTGTTAAGTTTCTACTCATTTTTCTTTCCCTCACAAATCAGAATTTTTCCTTCCCTTCTCCCCTCATTTTCGCCCCTTTCTCCTCACCATCTTCATCATCAAATCTTCAACCTTTAAGCTAGTAAACTCCTTCCTAAACATTTGTGAGATAAGCAAGCTTGTGTTGGAGAATTTTGGAGCAAGAAGAAAGAGTAAAGCCAAAGAGTGGAGGTGTTCTTGAGTGGAGCCTTTGGAGCTTGAAGCTAGGATTTGGATTCAAGACTTAGCAAGCAATCTTTGGGTTTGAGGTGAGCTCTTAGAGGGTTTTAGAACCCTACTTTGTTTAAGCTTTAAAGTCTTAGTTTTAAGAGTTATTTTGATGAATTTCATGCCTAAATCCCTTGATGGTTTGTGTATATATGTATTAGTATGTGATGAGTTGATTATATGTCATAGAAATCCATTCCCATAAGTTAATTGATGTTTGGGGATGTTTTGGTTAGCCTAGGAAGTGAAATTATGAGTGCTGCTGAAGCCAAAATCGTGCCCCGATTTATGGGCATCGTGCTACGATTTTATGTCCTGTTTTTCAATGAAGTTTCGCATAAAATCGTGCTCCGATATTTTCATATCGTGCCACGATATTGGCCTTGCTCAGCATTTTATTTCGTGAGTTTTGGCTTGGAAATAGGAAAGGATAAGGGATAGGCATGGCTTTAGGAGATGTATACTCATACTCCTAAGTTATATAGAGGTGTATAAGGCTTGGTTTTGGGATCATCTCTTTGGAGTGAAGTCCCTACAATTGCTTAAGTATGTGTAAGCTTAAGAGCATAAGAGTTAGAATAATTTATCAATCATAGTTATAGACAAGTTAATAGAGTTGGATCTCCAACAAATTATAGGAGGCTTATGAGAACGATAAGCCAAGGTTATAGATTATAGGTTATAGATTATAGGTTATAGATTACAGGTTATAGATTACAGGTTAAAGATTACGGGTTATGGATTACAGTATTGTTATAGAATCAAAGTGACAGATTATACGTTCCTACGTTAAAGTTAAAGAATTAAAGATCAAAGTTATTGGCGTGCTTGCACGTTTCACAGTCATAGGCATGTTCAGCAGACTCCGGGATACGCCGGATGGGATCTCTCCGAGAGGGTTATCCACATGCAATTTTCATAGGGAGTCCGGTGTTAGCCTGATTGTCAGGAGTTTCATCGGGTCATAGGGAGACGTATCTCGGGGTTGCTCCACCCGGGGTGCCCTCCGTAAAATGAACTCAGATAATTGTTTGTTCAACGCTAACAGCTAACATAAAACTGCTATCGAACTGTTTAGATGTTTTATGTTTTATAGTTATAGTTAAAGTTACAGTTACAGTCATAGTCACAGGAAACATACAGTTATAGTTATAGTCAGTTATCAGAAAGTGATCCTAGGTCCTCCCCTCGATCACTAAGTCATAGATACAGATATGATCAAAGTTATGGTTTTAGGCAATTATAGTTATAGTCATAGGCCGTTATGGCAATGGTTATAGACAGCTACATCAAAGGTCATAGGCAGTTTAAGTTTAAAGTCATAGGCAGGTCAAAGACTTGGCGATCCTAGAATTCCCCGAGATTGCCAAGGTAGGCATGGCGACCCTAGGTTCCCTGTGGTTGCCAACAGTAGGTTGGGTAGAGCTCACTGAGACATTATGTCTCATCCCATTCCTTCTGGTGCAGGGTTACAGGCATGTCAGAGGTTCGTGATGAAGTTCTGCATAGAGATGCTGGATGGAGTGCGTTTGCTCGTTGTGTACCAGTCAGAAGCTCAATGGATTTATGTAAAAGTATTGTAACGGATTTTGGATTATTGTACAAACGAGTAAACATGTATTTATTCTATTGTGATGTAATATTATTATTGAAATTTTTAAATGTATCCAGTATCAGTTTAACGCACATGCTAATATACTAGTTAAAATTAGTATGGGTGTTACAATTGGTATCAGAGCAGGTCGATTCAGACCGTGCCATGGGTCATTTAAGATTCAATAAAAGTAGTGGAATCATTGGGTTCCAGATGTTGTTCTAAATGTCATGTCTAGTTGAGCCTGATCAACTCAGTCTAGTATATGACAGTTAGGATAAATATCCGAGAGCTGAATGTGACCAAGGAGGAAAGAAGTGTACGAAGGGTAAAGGTTAAGACGTCAGATTCTAAGACGAAATTTGCAAAGTGCTTAAGGTCAAAGGATGGTTTCTAACAGTGAAGTAACTGAGCCAGTTAATGGCAAAGTCTCAGAATTGTAAGAGGTATTTAAGAGAAGGGTCTAGTGCCTTAACTAGTTGGACGCATCCTTGAGCGATGCTTTCTCCGGGGAGATGTGTAGAGTAAAGGATTATAGAATACTCCGAAGAATGATTTGGAATCCTAACGGGAACCGTAATTTGGAAAGTTAAAGTTAAGGGTTGATTAGAGTTTTAATTCCGGCTGCAGATGCAAAGGATTGCGATACCAAACCCAGCGACTTGGAATAAGGAATGTATAGTTAATTATTGAAAACTCTGGGCTTCCAGTAAGGTTATAGGGTGTAAGGATGGAAAGACTTGCGCACGTGGAACGGACGAGATCTTAACATCCGACAAGTAAGAGATTTATTTATGTATTAAGTGAAATATTGGATGGATGAAATAGGTTACTTTCCTTTATTGTGGGTCATCAAGATACTTGGTATGAGGAACGCGAGTTTAGCAACAAGTGAAGGAAACCCCGGTAAGGGTATGAACTAAAGGTTGAATTTTATGTTGTCGGATTATAGCAGACCGCTTTCGAGGATTTAACAGGAATTAGCTAAGAACTTTTGTGAGGCTCTGGCAACAGGAAGAACGTCACTTCTATATAAGTTACAGTTAAAGTATGGCTGAAGTTAAGGAGTTCTATATTCTCTTTCGATGGGCTCCTTGCATACGTATTCGGGTAAGCCGACAAAGATCACACTATGTTGGTATGTGTTAAGATGGTAGAAAATACCTACTTTGGATTGTTCGAAACCATGAAGAGGGCAACGGTCGAGAAGTCAGATGGACTATTATTCAGATAACAGGATTAGAATGGAATTGTGAATACAGTAATAAGTTACAGGAAGGATCCAATGGGAAATAATAAGAGTTGAAGCTTACAGATTTATTAATCGGGTACTCGAAGAGGCGTGACATGTGTTTGGGCTTACAGGAGAGCCGGTAAAAGGTGAGTCTTACCGAGACGGATTATTTTTGGAGAAACCCGAGGAGTAACCAAGAGTTATGTTGAAATTATGTGGACCTAAGTGTCTTGGAAAAAGATTATGTATGTAAGTTCCTTATGGATAATTATAGTATGGAAACTTGATTCAGATATGAAGAGTAAAGCTCGAACTAGTGAATGAGTTGTTTTAACAGGAGCATTGTTGGGCTCGTAATTATAGTTAAAGATGGTCTACAAGGTTCGGTGTATTTCGTGAAAGTAAGAATTTTGTTTATGTTCGAAAGGAAACGCTAAGTCAAGCGTCGAGAAATCAATAAGGTTAACAGGTGGATTAAACTACAAGAGAAATCATAAGGTAAGATGGTCATATATGGTAACTGCAAAGTCATAAAGTCAAAAGATTGGCCAAAGAGATTTTATATGGTAATAGTGGTGTATTACTTCTATCCCAAGGCTAATTGTTTAAATCAGAGTTGCGCAGCGGAGAAGTAATCCAATTATGAGTTAATAGACAAATCAAGCTGGAGTTTAGAAAAAAGGATGTTTATGAAGTCCTTGTCAGAGGAACTACAGGAAAGGTATTAAGAGATTAGATCTCAAGTTACAGAATATGTGTAAGTAACGAAGACTTGAACTTATCATCAGTTCTAACAGGGAATTTTAATAGATAAGTCGAGGAATGTATCAGACCCCGAAACTCAGGAAATAAGAGAATTGAAGCAGGTTGATAACTTTAAAGGATGTAATTATAGCACGCGAAGGAGGCCACATTTCATACGGTGATTTAGCTGTTTAGCTCAGCAACTTAAAGTTAACTTGAATAGTAAGTTTAATCAAAGAGGAATTATACTGTGGCATGCAGTTGTTCCGCATTGTATCCACGTTATGCTAGCATGTCGCATGTAACAGGCATGTTACAGGTTATGATTAGTATTATGTATACTGATCAGGCAGAGTTACGCTACTTAGATAGTAGTGTGACATAATTTATAGTTGTGTGACATGTATCGGTAACCGTGGTACGCAGTCGGTAATGTTTTAACAGGAAAGTCTTAAGCAGAACAGGTTTGTTGTTATTGAACAATTTCGGTAGAGGAGTTCAGAAATTCTTGAACGTAATGTTAACAGTTAAAGGAAGGAAATGTTTTATACAGATCAGAAGAGTACTCATAGTTTACAGTAAAAGACTACGTGAATTGGAGTTATGAATTAAAGGATTCAGAGTTTAAGAGTGCTATTTTGATAGCGAACAGAATAGAGTTTTCTTTTCGAAAACGGAGAATGTCCTTGGACAAAATAAGTTATAACGCCAACGGAATATAACCATAATTTATGTTATGGGATTGTGTATGTTCGAAGAATACAAGTATGAATCAAAAGTTAAGAGAGTGACCTTGGTTGACGTGGTTTTATTTCAAGTATAAGTTGATTAAGTATGATGTCCCATTAGTTGGGCAATGACGAGGCGGTGTACTGTGTATCCGATAGGAGGGTACACGTACTCGATCATGTATAGCAGCTATGTGCTATGGATAATATTATATGATGGTATGTGAGACGGCTTATGTTGCACGTCACTTGTACTAAACTTTTATAAGTTGAAATTATTGGTAAAGCAAGTATTAATTCCCATGAGTAAGGAATATCTTGATTAAAGTAAGATTGTCAGAATCATAGAAAGAAGAAGAAAGCTCCTAAGACCTTAACTACGTGTTAACGTTGATTATTTAAATCGGAACAATAGTGGCTCATATGATTTCTCGAGCCTTAAGGATTTCCTCAGTGGAAATGCTAACGATGCTTATGATAGTGTTGATAGCTATACCAGGATAATAAAAGAAAGGAACTTGTACCGTAAGTTCAGCCATCACCTTGTATTTGAATCGTGAAAGTACTTGCAATGAACTTTATTACCGTTTGAGAATGTTTGATATCAGATGCTTTACAGTGCAAGACTAGTCTATATGAAGAATGATACGAAGGTAACAGTAACAGGTCGTCTTGCGAGACGAAAGTTAAAGACAAAAGTTCTTTCGAATTAAAAGTAATGAAAGAGATCCCTCGGAAAGTTGGAATAATCGAGGAAAAACGGAATGACTCGACGACTTCAGGTTAATATGGATGTGTTGGTTCAGATAACTATACGCCTTAACAGATAATAGTTATGTAATATACGTTAGACTTTTCGGCAGGAAGGAGATTATCTTATGTCTTGATGTACAATGATGGGAATCATGGCTAAGGAACAAGTATCAACCAATATGGTTTAATCGAGACGCGTGACTAATCTATACGTCAGACATTAGAGTTGCCATGGAATCCCAATAAGCTTATAGAATTGGAAATTTTCATAGTAGAGAAAGAGGTAGAAAGAATTTATCTTACAGGATCTTGTAAGAATTATCTAAATTTCGAGGACGAAATTTCTTTTAAGGGGGGTAGAGTGTAATATCCCGCTCAAAAGCATCAGCTAAACGTGTTAGAAACTTCGTTTGCAAGCAATGGCAAGATTGTAATTAGAGAAGTGGCATTGTTGTAATTTATGAGGAAAAGCTTTTGGATAAATATGAAAAATTGTTAAGTTTCTACTCATTTTTCTTTCCCTCACAAATCAGAATTTTTCCTTCCCTTCTCCCCTCATTTTCGCCCCTTTCTCCTCACCATCTTCATCATCAAATCTTCAACCTTTAAGCTAGTAAACTCCTTCCTAAACATTTGTGAGATAAGCAAGCTTGTGTTGGAGAATTTTGGAGCAAGAAGAAAGAGTAAAGCCAAAGAGTGGAGGTGTTCTTGAGTGGAGCCTTTGGAGCTTGAAGCTAGGATTTGGATTCAAGACTTAGCAAGCAATCTTTGGGTTTGAGGTGAGCTCTTAGAGGGTTTTAGAACCCTACTTTGTTTAAGCTTTAAAGTCTTAGTTTTAAGAGTTATTTTGATGAATTTCATGCCTAAATCCCTTGATGGTTTGTGTATATATGTATTAGTATGTGATGAGTTGATTATATGTCATAGAAATCCATTCCCATAAGTTAATTGATGTTTGGGGATGTTTTGGTTAGCCTAGGAAGTGAAATTATGAGTGCTGCTGAAGCCAAAATCGTGCCCCGATTTATGGGCATCGTGCTACGATTTTATGTCCTGTTTTTCAATGAAGTTTCGCATAAAATCGTGCTCCGATATTTTCATATCGTGCCACGATATTGGCCTTGCTCAGCATTTTATTTCGTGAGTTTTGGCTTGGAAATAGGAAAGGATAAGGGATAGGCATGGCTTTAGGAGATGTATACTCATACTCCTAAGTTATATAGAGGTGTATAAGGCTTGGTTTTGGGATCATCTCTTTGGAGTGAAGTCCCTACAATTGCTTAAGTATGTGTAAGCTTAAGAGCATAAGAGTTAGAATAATTTATCAATCATAGTTATAGACAAGTTAATAGAGTTGGATCTCCAACAAATTATAGGAGGCTTATGAGAACGATAAGCCAAGGTTATAGATTATAGGTTATAGATTATAGGTTATAGATTACAGGTTATAGATTACAGGTTAAAGATTACGGGTTATGGATTACAGTATTGTTATAGAATCAAAGTGACAGATTATACGTTCCTACGTTAAAGTTAAAGAATTAAAGATCAAAGTTATTGGCGTGCTTGCACGTTTCACAGTCATAGGCATGTTCAGCAGACTCCGGGATACGCCGGATGGGATCTCTCCGAGAGGGTTATCCACATGCAATTTTCATAGGGAGTCCGGTGTTAGCCTGATTGTCAGGAGTTTCATCGGGTCATAGGGAGACGTATCTCGGGGTTGCTCCACCCGGGGTGCCCTCCGTAAAATGAACTCAGATAATTGTTTGTTCAACGCTAACAGCTAACATAAAACTGCTATCGAACTGTTTAGATGTTTTATGTTTTATAGTTATAGTTAAAGTTACAGTTACAGTCATAGTCACAGGAAACATACAGTTATAGTTATAGTCAGTTATCAGAAAGTGATCCTAGGTCCTCCCCTCGATCACTAAGTCATAGATACAGATATGATCAAAGTTATGGTTTTAGGCAATTATAGTTATAGTCATAGGCCGTTATGGCAATGGTTATAGACAGCTACATCAAAGGTCATAGGCAGTTTAAGTTTAAAGTCATAGGCAGGTCAAAGACTTGGCGATCCTAGAATTCCCCGAGATTGCCAAGGTAGGCATGGCGACCCTAGGTTCCCTGTGGTTGCCAACAGTAGGTTGGGTAGAGCTCACTGAGACATTATGTCTCATCCCATTCCTTCTGGTGCAGGGTTACAGGCATGTCAGAGGTTCGTGATGAAGTTCTGCATAGAGATGCTGGATGGAGTGCGTTTGCTCGTTGTGTACCAGTCAGAAGCTCAATGGATTTATGTAAAAGTATTGTAACGGATTTTGGATTATTGTACAAACGAGTAAACATGTATTTATTCTATTGTGATGTAATATTATTATTGAAATTTTTAAATGTATCCAGTATCAGTTTAACGCACATGCTAATATACTAGTTAAAATTAGTATGGGTGTTACATGTTCAGCTTCTGAAGACCCAGCTTCTGAAGTACTGTTCAGCTTCTGAACTACCCAGCTTCTGAAGTATTGTTCACAAATGAGGATCAGCTTCTGAAGACGCACATATTTGCTTGTATATTTGATTTTAGCAATCATGAAGCCAACAACCAAATATCCAACACAATCCAATCTTCAAAAATATATCTCACGCAAATATCTTCCTTCAAGAACCACACGCAGCATGAAAGAATTCTTCAAACAAATCTTCAACAGATCAGGTGAGAAAATAAACACTCCAAGGCGCGAAAACAAGAGAACAGTAAAAAGCTTCTGAAGGTACTTATGAAGAAGTGCTTCTGAAGGTCTGTGTCTGACGTTCTGCGTCTGAAGTTCTGCGTCTGACGTTCTGCATCTGACGTTCTGCGTCTGAAGTTCAGCTTCTGATGGTTCAGCGTCTGAAGGTACTGTTCAGCTCAAAGCTCACAATGAACAGACTCAAAACCTAAGACTCTTTCAATGATAGCTTTGGTTGAGTTTTTTTTTCTTCAATGACAGCGTCCTCTATTTATAGCTTCAGCAACAACATAAACTTGAGCCAAATCCTTCAAAGATATATTTCTAAAATACTTTAGAAACATATAGAAGCAATTTATTTTCCAGAAATATATTTTCCAAAGATTTCTTTGAAAATATATTCACAAATAATTGAATCCAATCTTTAGATAATATCTTGCGAAATTCTTCTTCCTTCTAGAAACGCAGCTTGGAGAATTCTTCAATTAAATCTTCAACAAATCACATGAGAAAATAAACACTCCAAGGCGTGAACACAGAAACACAGAAAATCAGCTTCTGAAGGTACTTCTGATGAAGTGCTTCTGAACATACAGCTTCTGAAGGTTGCTTCTGAAGGTCAGCTTCTGAAGTACTGTTCAGCGTCTGAACATCAGCTTCTGAAGGTTCAACGTCTAAAGTACTATTCAGCGTCTAAACATCAGCTTTTGAAGGTTCGGCGTCTGAAGTACTGTTCAGCTTCTGAACTACCAGCTTCTGAAGTATTGTTCACAAATGAGGATCAGCTTCTGAAGACGCACATATTTGCTTGTATATTTGATTTTAGCAAACATGAAGCCAACAACCAAATATCCAACAATCTCCCCCTTTGGCAAATTTTTGGCTAAAATCAATTTGAGCACAGAGAGATACACAAAACAAATTCTTCACACATTAAATTCTTCACACATCAAAATACGCAACCATGAGGAACATAACACAAACGTAGCAACAGAGTCAGCAGCGGCATAAACACTACGTTTCACACAAAGACTCCCCCTGAAAACATATCATCAGCAGCAGCTTTTGAAATAGATCAGCTTCTAGTTCTGAGCACATAAATTAGCATCTGATACATACACTACTTCCCCTGAAACTCAGCTTCTGACAAGAAACACACATACTCCCCAAAGACATTCAGGAACAAACAGACTCCTACTCCCCCTGAACAACTGAAACAAATACACAGGAACAACTATACTTTTCTCCCCCTTTTTAGCCAAACAATTTTGACAAAAACAATCATGCAATCACCAGGAGTAGAAAGAACAGAAAAACAGCAGAGGTTACAAACAACCATCACATTACCATACACATCAGTAACATCAGTGACACTTCTCAGACCAGCAAAATCACACAAACAATACCCACACACATGCTTCACAGAAGAACAAAAACAACTGCAGAGTATAGCACAACATGCAGACCAGAAGCACAAAATCCAGAACATAGTCAAAAAATTGACAGTCTTCAGACTCAGCATCAAAAGCTGCTTAGTCGTCATTAGACACAGCATCAGATGCTGCTTAGTCAATGTGTGCTTCAGGCACATTCAGAGGAATCTTCTTCCCAGCAATCTGCTTCTGAAGTTCAGCAATCCTCTTCTGAACATAGGGCATGATGTCTTGCTCAACATCATCCTCAGACTTACTAGGATCCATTTCCTTTCCTTTTAGTGCCTTCTTCTTTGGAACAGGGACCACTACCTTGCTCCAGACTTTAGATGGTCCAACAACAGCACTCTTCTTATCAACATGAGTAGGCCTGCTGGCAGCAGCAACAGCCTTTCCTTTTCTATTTTTCAGCCTCTGGGCAACACTTTCACATTTTGGTCTCCATTCCTTCTTGATATTGACTTTGTTTACAATGGGTTCAACTTTTCTTTGTTGACAGTGCTTGGGGTATCCATTCAGCTTGAAACAGAAAGACTTTATGTGCCCCTTTTTACCACAGTGATGACATATCCAAGGATGAGATGCCCTCTTGTTCTTCGATCCCTGAGGTTGAGTCTAGTGTTCCAACTTATTTTTGCTCATCATTGGATCACATGTTTTAACAGCAGCAATGAACCTTTTAGTTGGATTTTGTTGTTTGTTGTTCAAGGTCCTATTATCAAATCCAATACCACTTGGTTTCCCTTGGGTCTGACTCTCCAATATCTCTTCAAGCACATCAGTACCAGTGTTCAACATTCTGACTTGTTTCTTCACATGTTCAAGTTGAGAGTTCAGCTAGGTTACCTCATCTTTGAGATCAGAGATTTGTGCTAGATGATCACTTCTTTCAGCATGCAGTTGACTGATAGTCTTCTTCTGATTTTCCAGCTGCTTGCAAACTTCTTCATAAGTAGCCAGTTCTTCACAAGATAGTTCTCCATCACTTGACTCAGTATCAGATGATGTTTCAGAACCTAATGATGCTTCAGAATCTGATGGTGCTTCTGAAACCTTAACTTTATCATCAGACATGCATCTACCAGTTAAAGCAAGAACATGCTGATTCATTCCCCACTTCTCCTTCTGAGTCATCATCAGACCAAGTAGTTGCAAAACTCTTTTTCTGTTTCTAAAGGTATGTTGCACATTCTGTTCTAATGTGACCATATCCTTCACACTCATGACATTGAACTCATTTGGATTGATTGCTTTTCTCACCAATTCTTGTCTTCTGCTTTAGAATCTTATTAAATTGTTTACTCAGCATCACAAGAGCTTCTGATGTGCTTTCATTATCCACAATATCAGCATCTGCTACAAAAGCAACACCTTTCCCCTTCTTATCAGTTCTGGCTATTTCAAAGTTCTGAAGAGATCCTATCAATTCCTCAACCTTCATACTCGAGATGTCATGTGCTTCCTCAATGGCAGTCACTTTCATGTCAAATCTCTTGGGAAGAAACCTGAGGATTTTCCTCACAAGTTTCTCATCATATATTTTTTCTCCAAGAGAATCAAATGAGTTAGACATATCCAGAACATTCATCTAAAAATCTTGTATGTTCTCATCCTCCAACATTTTGAGATTTTCAAATTTGGTGGTGGGAAGTTGAAGTCTGGACAATTTTACCTTGGAAGTGCCTTCATGAGTAGTCTTGAGAATCTCCCAGGAATCCTTAGCAACAGTGCACTGCTTGATCAGTTTGAACATATTCTTGTCCACTCCATTGAATAAAGCATTCAAGGCTTTGGAGTTTCCAATAGCTAATTCATCTTTGTTGGTTATTTTGAGGTTGGCTACATTGTTTGGTAAAATCAAAGTGCTCAAGCAATGCGTCTCTATGTGTTAAAGAAGTCTGCAGAAGCAAGAAAGTGGTTTTGAGGAGGTTCAGAAGCTGAAATGGCCTTCAGAAGCAGATTGGACCTTCAAACGCAGTTTTGGCCTTCAGACGCTGAACAATACTTCAGACGCACTGTTCAAACGTTGACCAGCGCTGACCTTCAGAAGCTGGACTTCAGAAGCTGTTTTCAGAAGCTGGATTTTTGCTTTCTTTGTGATTAATCATATGCGTATCTATTGACGATTTATCAAAGATTTAATTCAGGCATAAATTTCCAGAAGGTTGATTGATTTTGTTGAAGATCTTGAGAAGATTTGCTTCGTGTTTATGTTTAATTATATTTGCTGAAGAATCTTTGCAAGATAGAATTCAGAAATATAAGTTTCCTTATTGAGCCTTTCATAATTCAGAATCATATCAAGTGAAGAAGATTGGGTTCAGAATTATGCTGCTTACTGAAGCCTATTTAAGAAGACGTGTTGCTGCTATTGAAGATTGCTAGAGTCAATACATATTTTATTCTTAAGAGTTTTTAGTGTTTTGTAAGCTTAGGCTTTGATTGTACACCACTCATCTGAGTTGGTTTAGACTGTGTTTGAGTTGTAAATCATTCAAAACTTTTAAGTACGAATGATGTCTTTGTTTTGAAGAGTGTCTTCATTGTTTTAAGTTGTTTTCAGAAGTTGCTGATCACTGGGCTGTGATTAAGTAATTGGGAAGTTAGTAGTGTTCTAATACTTAGGTGATGCTCCTGAGTAGAAGTCCAGACTAGTGGAGATTGATTGCTTAGGCTGGGAACAGGGGGGTCTGTGTCTGAGTCTTTGGATTAATTCCTATAGTGGATTTCCTTCCTAGATTGGTATCCTCCAGATGTAGGTGGTGTTTACACCGAACTGGGTTAACAAATTCTGTGTGTTCTTTATATTTCTGCACTTTTAATTGCTGCTTCTGAACTTGTTTGATTGTGCTTTGTTTTGCAAAAATCGTGCTCTGTTTTCTAGTTCTGATCATTAACTGCCAGTATTTCAATTGGCATCAGAGCAGGCACCCTGCCTGTTATTGGGTGACCTCCAGGGAAGATTTTTCTAGCAATTATGGACAAAGAGGGAGGATATGTCAACAGACCACCTTTGCTGGAGGGCACAAATTATGAATACTGGAAGTCTAGAATGTGTGCCTTTCTGAAATCTATAGACAGCAGAACCTAGAAATCTGTGTTAAAAGGTTGGGATCATCCAGTTTTTTTAGATAAAGATGGGAATAAAACTGAAGTGCTGAAACCTGAGGAAGAATGGACAAAGGTTGAAGATGATCTGGCTCTTGGAAACTCCAAAGCCTTGAATGCACTATTCAATGGAGTGGACAAAAACATGTTCAGACTCATCAAGCATTGTACCATAGCCAAGGATGCCTGGGAAATACTGAAGACCACTCATGAAGGAACCTCAAAGGTGAAGATGTCCAGACTCCAATTACTGACCACTAAATTTGAAAACTTGAAGACGGTGGAGGATGAAAATATTCAAGATTTCTATATGAATGTCCTGGATATGGCAAATTCTTTTGAGTCTCTTGGGGAGAAGATGTCAGATGAGAAGATAGTCAGAAAAATACTCAGGTCACTCCCTAGAAGATTTGATATGAAAGTAACAGCTATTGAGGAAGCTCATGACATCTCCACTATGAAGGTTGAGGAGTTGATTGGATCTTTGCTGAATTTTGAAACTGCTTTCTGCAAACAGACTGAGAAGAAAGGGAAAGGAATAGCTTTTGCAGTCAATTCTGAAGCTGATGATCAACAAGAGTTTGATGAGGATGATGGAGACTTATCAGAAGCACTTGTGTTGGTGGGGAAACAGTTCAACAAAATTCTGAAACAAGTTGACAGGAAATCCAAATCCAAAGGTCAGAACCTCATACTCAACAACAATAACCAACTAAGTGATGAGAGGAGCAATCAAGCAAAGGGTGTGCAGTGCTTTGAGTGTGAAGGCTATGGACATATCAAGTCAGAATGTCCTACTTTTCTCAAGAAGCAGAAGAAAAGCCTAGCTGTTTCTTGGTCAGATGAAGACTCAGAAGGAGAGATAGAGAGTAAGTCAGCTAAGCATGTTGCTGCTTTTATGGTTTCAGAAGGTCTATCAGAGTCTGAAACATCATCAGAGACTGAAACTTCATCAGAGTCTGAAGCCAGTGATGAAGAATTGGTTTCTGAGGAACCAGCTGTCTCTTGTGAAGAATTATATCTCAGAAATCAAGAACTGTGCAAGTTATTAGAGAATCAGAAGGAGACTGTCTGTCAACTTCAGTCTGAAAGGGGTGATCATTTAGGATAGATTTCTGATCTTAAAGATGAGGTGAGCCAACTAAATTCCCAGCTTGAGAACTTGAGAAAGCAGGTCAGGATGATGAACTCTGCTACTAATGTGTTGGAGGAGATTTTGGAGACTCAGAAACAAGGAAAACGTAAGGGCTTAGGATTTGTGAATGAGAGTCTGAACCTCAAGCAGAAGAATCCAGTTAAAAAGTTTGTTCCTGCTACTGAATCTTATGATCCTATGGAAGGAACATCTAAGATGAAACCTCAGAAGTTCAAGGGAAAGAGGAGAAATCATACATGGGTTTGTCATCATTATGGAAAGAAGGGGCATATCAAACCATTTTGTTTCAAACTATATGGTTATCCTGCGCATTTTCAGTACAGAAGAGTTGAGCCTGCTGCAAAAAGAATCAATGTTCAGAAGGTGTGGAAACCCAAATGTCAAGAACCTGTTAGTCTAATGGCTCACACTTCTCAGAAAGCATCATCTAGGAAAGACTGGTACTTTGACAGTGGCTGCTCTAGACACATGACTGGAGTTAGTAAATTTCTGGAAAATATAAGACCTCACAACAGTGGATATGTGACATTTGATGATGGAGCAAAAGGAGAGATTCTGGGAATTGGTGACTTGATCTGTGATGGTTTACCAAGACTAAATGATGTGTTATTAGTTAAAGGATTAACTTCAAATCTGATCAGTATCAGCCAGTTGTGTGATCAAGACTTGAAGGTGAATTTCAACAAGAAAGAATGTTTGGTAACTGGTCAAGAAGGTGAGGTTCTGATGAGGGGCTGCAGATCAGAAGATAATTGCTATTTGTGGATGTCTGAAGAAGAAGACAGAATCTGTCATCAGAAGCCTGAGCATTTAAACATGAAGGGTTTGAAGAAAGTCAAGTCTGCGCAACCCAAGGTTAAGGTCAATGAAGACAAAGTTTACAAGGAGCTGAAGCATCTTGAACTTCAAATGAATCACTGGATGTCTATGTTAGGGGAAAGTCTAGATGTGAAGAAGAATGTTTCTGTTTGTAATTCTTCAAATGTTTTTCTGCATGAGGAGTTATAGCAATTACAGCAAGCTGTATGTGAGGAAGATGAAGTACTTGCCAGATTTGCAAATGCTGAGTGTGATCCTGAGTCTGAGTCTGATATTCATTCAGTTTTGAGGATATGTGTTACATATTTAGTTTTTGTTCCCTATATGATGGAGTTTTGTCAAAATTTTGTGGCTAAATAGGGGAAGAAAAACTTGTGTCCTGGTTCAGAATGTACTGCAGTTCAAAATTTTCAGAATTAAGGGGGAGTTTTGTTTGTGTGCTGAGTTGCACGGGGAGTGTTGTTTGTTTTCTGGGAGTTGTTTTAAGAAGCTGGTGTGTTTGTTTAATTGTGAAGCTGGAGTGTTCATGTGATGATCAGAGACTGAGAAGTATCAGAAGATGATCAGTAGTTATTTGTGTGCTTCAAGATTTCAGGATGTGTTTTGTGATTTGTCAGAAGATGAACTGAAGCTGTTTTGTTTGGTTAAACATAGCTTGTATCTGCTGCTTACTCTGTGCTATGTTTGAATTATGTGGAGTTCTTCAAGGTTGATTATTTTGTGTTGAAATGAAGGACTTGATCTTGTGTTGCATTTAATTTTAGCCAAAAATTTGCCAAAGGGGGAGATTGTTGGTAATTTTGAGGTTGGCTACATTGTTTGGTAAAATCAAAGTGCTCAAGCAATGCGTCTCTATGTGTTAAAGAAGTCTTCAGAAGCAAGAAAGTGGTTTTGAGGAGGTTCGGAAGTTGAAATGGCCTTCAGAAGCAGATTGGACCTTCTGACGCAATTTTGGCCTTCAGACGCAGAAATGGCCTTCAGATGCAGAACAGTACTTCAGACGCATTGTCCAGATGTTGACCAGCGCTGACCTTCAGAAGCTGGACTTCAGAAGCTGTTTTCAGAAGCTGGATTTTTGCTTTCTTTGTGATTAATCATATGCGTATCTATTGAAGACTTATCAAAGATTTAATTCAGGCATAAGTTTCCAGAAGGCTGATTGATTTTGTTGAAGATCGTGAGAAGATTTGCTTCGTGTTTATGTTTAATTATATTTGCTGAAGAATCTTTGCAAGATAGAATTCAGAAATATAAGTTTCCTTATTGAGCCTTTCATAATTCAGAATCATATCAAGTGAAGAAGATTGGGTTCAGAATTATGCTGCTTACTGAAGCCTATTTAAGAAGACGAGCTGCTGCTATTGAAGATTGCTAGAGTCAATACAGATTTTATTCTTAAGAGTTTTTAGTGTTTTGTAAGCTTAGGCTTTGATTGTACACCACTCATCTGAGTTGGTTTAGACTATGTTTGAGTTGTAAGTCATTCAAAACTTTTAAGTACGAATGATGTCTTTGTTTTGAAGAGTGTCTTCATTGTTTTAAGTTGTTTTCAGAAGTTGCTGTTCACTGGGTTGTGATTAAGTAATTGGGAAGTTAGTAGTGTTCTAATACTTAGGTGGTGCTCCTGAGTAGAAATCCAGACTAGTGGAGATTGATTGCTTAGGCTGGGAACAGGGGGGTCTGTGTCTGAGTCTTTGGATTAATTCCTATAGTGGATTTCCTTCCTGGATTGGTATCCTCCAGATGTAGGTGGTGTTTACACCGAACTGGGTTAACAAATTCTGTGTGTTCTTTATATTTCTGCACTTTTAATTGCTGCTTCTGAACTTGTTTGATTGTGTTCTGTGTTGCAAAAATCGTGCTCTGTTTTCTAGTTCTGATCATTAACTGCCAGTAGTTGAATCTTCTTCCTTGGACCACACTTCTTCTGGTTTCAGATCAGCTGTCTTCTTCCCATCTTTGTCAAGCACAACAGGATGTTCCTAACCTTTCAGAACTGCTTTCCAGGTCTTACTATCTATGGATTTAAGGAAAGCACTCATGCGTGATTTCCAATAATCATAGTTGGAACCATCCAACAGAGGTGGTCTGTTCACATATCCTCCTTCTTTCTCCATTATGCCAGAAAAAACTTCCCTGGAGCTCACCCTAAAACAGGCAGGGTACCTGCTCTGATGCCAATTGAAATTCCTGGCAGAACTGGTTCTGAACCGTAAAACAGAGTACGCAAAACAGCAGTTCAGAAGCAGCAAAATAAAAGACAGAAAGTAAAGAACACAGGTGATTTGTTAACCCAGTTCGGTGACAAACACACCTACGTCTGGAGGCTACCAAGCCAGGAAGGAAATCCACTATAATAGTATCAATTCGAAGTCCTATGGCAACAGCCCCTGTTTCACAGCCTTCTCACTTAATCACTACCCGTGGTATTTCTACCTAGGAACTCCTAGATATAAGACCCCTCTTACTTCCCTCAGTCAATCACTGCCCTGTGCGCACCTCGTTTTTTTCCTGAGAAAAAGAGGCGCAAATCCTCCGAGGTCGTTCGTAAACGCTCGGATGGCCTTTTGTGAAGCCGCCACCAAAGTTTTTGTGTAAAGGGAACGTTGATAAACCCTTAAGTTTTTTGTTTAAAAGGGAAACGATAATAAAACCCTTTGACGATGAGGAAAGGATGGTCATCGCAACCATTGTCGGGTTCGGGAGTCGATTACGCAAGGGGAAGGTATTAGCACCCCTCACGTCCGTTGTACTCAACGGGAACCTTCTATTTGGCTAAAGCTTAAATTGTTTTTAAATGTTTTGCGTGCATGCTTATTTATGTCAAAATATAATAAAGGGGGGAAGAAAGAGATAAAAACAAACGAAAGAAAATAAAAAAAGTTTTTTATTATTGCGCTTGACAAGATGTCGATCTTGCTCCTACGTATCTCCCGGTAGTCGGAGAATTCAAAGCGTACGTAGTTCTTTGGTAGAAAAACGTACATATGTTGGTTAATTTTAAATGGACGATGTTTTAACCGAATTCTTGCGATTAAAACGTAGCTTGTATGCTCGCGCTTGGGAGACTTATTAAGCGTTTGTTCGTGAATCGCACTAGAATTGTTAAAAGGTACGTCCGTTAGGGTAAAAGGGGGTGAATTGGTCGCTATGGGACCAAGAGAGGTGCAATGGACTCATACAAGTCAATCATTGACCGAGTGGACTCCAACGAGTCGGGCGATTGTTCGATTGATCCACTGAGATCAAGAACGGGTACTGTGCGCACCTCGTTTAAAAAATGCGCAAATCCCCCGAGGTCGTTCGTAAACGCTCGGAGGGCCTTTGTGAAGCCGCCACCAAAGTTTTTGTGTAAAGGGAACGTTGATAAACCCTTAAGTTTTTTTTGTTTAAAGGGAAACGATAATAAAACCCTTTGACGATGAGGAAAGGATGGTCATCGCAACTATTGTCGGGTTCGGGAGTCGATTACGCAAGGGGAAGGTATTAGCACCCCTCACGTCCGTTGTACTCAACGGGAACCTTCTATTTGGCTAAAGCTTAAATTGTTTTTAAATGTTTAGCGCGCATGCATATTTATGTCAAAATATAATAAAGGGGGGGAGAAAGAGATAAAAACAAACGAAAGAAAAGAAGGAAAAAGTTTTTATTATTGCGCTTGACAAGATGTCGATCTTGCTCCTACGTATCTCCCGGTAGTCGGAGAATTCAAAGCGTACGTAGTTCTTTGGTAGAAAAACGTACATGTGTTGGTTAATTTTAAATGGACGATGTTTTAACCGAATTCTTGCGATTAAAACGTAGCTTGTATGCTCGCGCTTGGGAGACTTATTAAGCGTTTGTTCGTGAATCGCATTAGAATTGTTAAAAGGTACGTCCGTTAGGGTAAAAGGTTCGAATTGGCCGCTATGGGACCAAGAGAGGTACAATGGACTCATACAAGTCAATCATTGACCGAGTGGACTCTAACGAGTCGGGCGTTTGTTCAATTGATCCACTGAGATCAAGAACGGGTACAATGGACTCGGACGAGTCGAACATTGACCGAGTAGACTCCAACGAGTCGGGCGATCGAATCTAATGGCCACGGGGGACCAAAAGGTTCGGATTGACCACAAGGGGCCAAGGTTTTGGTTTGGTTATGGTTGGATATGTTGAAAAAGGGAATGACGATTGTCCGAACGACGAGACATACGTCACGCGTTCGTACAATCGGGGCAATGGAGAGACATACGTCACACCATTCCTTTTTCATTCATGTTTTTGGGTAGAATTCTTTAGAAATCCCAAGGTATGTCAAAACAATTGGTTTGAAAACCCAAATGGGAAAGATTTAGCAATCTTGCTAGAAAACGCCTAAGTTCGTCTCATTTTGCGAAAATGCGAACGTATTTGGCGTATGTCCATGTTCGAGTTTTGAAAATCATGAACAATATTTATTGTTCAAGTTTTGATTGAAATGATGAACATAGCTTATTTGTTCATGTTGTTTTAAAAGTTTGGGAATATAACTTGTTTTGCAAGTTATCCACAAAATGTCATACGAACTTACGAATTTTGTCAAAATTGTGCAAAATCCTTGTTATGATTTGAAAAACATAGGTTTAAAAACTCTTAGGTTCTGAGCTCTTGGGCTAGAACCTCAAAAATTGGTCATTTTGACACTTAAACTCAGATTCTGAGTTCTGTCATGGTCGCACTGCGACCATGACTTCGCACTGCGAACAATGCGAAGTTTTGAGTTCAGAAGCTGTTTCTGAACTTTTGTTCAGAAACAACTTCTGAACACACTCAGATTCTGAGTGCAGTGGATTTGAATTGGTTGAAGGCTTTCACAAAGGTTTTTGATATTGGTGATGAACTTTGAACTTTGTGATGCTTTGTGTTGGATTGGTTTTTTCTGGTTGTTTGTGAGGGTTTGTAAGCTGAAATGAGTAGAGTTTCTGCTCTTGAAATGCTGTTATCAGTTGTGTTTTTTGAAGTTTGGGCATTGCCTTCTATTTATAGGCCAAAACCAAATCTAATTCATCATTACAAAATCCTAAAATCCAGCTGATTTGTGGCTAGGATCAAGCTGAATCCCTTTGCATTAAATGCTAATGGATAGAGGCAACCTTGCCTTGTACCAAGGGGTAAGAATCAGCCTGATTTCAGCCACAAATTCAACCAATTCTAGAAGGTAATGATGAAGAACAAAGCTGAATTGCAATTGGCTAATGCTTGGGGATCAATCCTTGCAATCTCAGTGGTTGATCAATGAAAACGTGCACTGTAATGTGCAGAGATTGAGGGATGAAAAAGGCTATCTATGGCTGGTGTGAGGGGTGAAAAGCTGCTGCAAAAACAGGGTAGGCACTCATGGCTTTTCAAGTGAGAAAATCCAGCTAGTTTGACTGGTTTTGGGGGAGCAAGCAGGAGGAAAGTCCTCAAGCAGGTGGCTGGCAACCTTGTGGTGGTTAACATGTCACATGGGAGGGACTAGAGCTGCCCAAGGGCAAGCCCACTTGCTTGTCACATGCTAGGTTGGAAGAAAAAGCTTCCAACCTTGGCATTAATGGCAAGTCCTTCAATTCTGGTTTTGCTTGGCCCAATTAGCCATGAATGCTGACCAAAATAAATATGGAAATGATATGCAACAAATTCTGGAATTAAATCAAAGCAACCAAAAATCTGCAGAAAAATCGCAGACTTCGCAGTGCGAAGTGAGCTTCGCAGTGCGAAGTCAGCATTTTTGAAATGTTGACTTTTCTGTTGACTTTTGTTGACTTTTGACTTTTTCCTCCCTCTTTGATTTTTTTGATTTTTATTTTAAAATGCTTAGGACAAAATTAGGGTGCTACAGCTGCCCCTACTTAATTGTGTCTTCGCATAGAGTGTGTGGGTGCCGAGGGCATCTCATGAACTCTTTGCGAAGATCAATTAAGTAAAAAGAAGGACCCGAATTTTGTCCTTTGCGGAATGCAAATGCAATGGTTGAAAAAGTTGATCGTATCCAGCCGCTGACACTGGAGGTAGACCCACTGGGGGATGAAGGTAATCTTATCTAGGCACTTTCACTAGAGGTTGATTCCTAAGCTAGGTAATCTTCTTCAGGCACTTTCACTGAAGGTAGATTCCTAAAGGGGAAGTGATCTTATTCAGCCGCTAACACTGAAGGTCGAACACTGAGTGAGGTAATCTTGTCTAGGCACTTTCACTAGAGGTCGATACCTAAAGGGGGAAGTGATCTTATTCAGCCGCTAACACTGAAGGTCGACACTGCGTGAGGTAATCTTGTCTAGGCACTTTCACTAGAGGTCGATACCTAAGCTAGGTAATCTTATTCAGGCACTTTCACTGAAGGTCGATTCCTAACGAGCTGTGGTCTTACCCTAAATAGGTGCCCCTGGTTGAACTGGAAAACATGGTTGTATGATGCATGTTATGTAGTATGATATGCAGTGATATGCAATGCAATATGATATGAGGTGGACTCAAACAAAGATCCCTTCTGGGGAATTGGGGACAGTTAGTGAAGGAGGTTCACTGGGGAACGCTTACTTGACTGTTGATGGATGTTGGTGAATATGTGATACTCACTGGAGAATCCTTGTTGAGGATGCATGATTTATGAAATGAAATGCATGTGTATGAATGATTTGTATATGCTATGCATGAATGAAAACGACATGATGCATGAATTATGCTATGCATGATATGAGGGATACTAGTTGGGTGCCGAGCAAAGTCGGTCTTGGTTGTGGTTGTGCCAATGACGATTGGGCTTTTCTTTTTGTGTTTTGTTGGTTGGTTGGTTTGGAAGGACAAGGTCCTTTGCCTACATACCCGAATGTGATCAAAACCGGTGTAGTTCGGGCCTGGCCCGAAGATTTGTGTGGGTTTGCCAATAATGATAGGACTTTTTGTTTGGGGGTTGAGACTCCCTGGGAAATGTCAACGAGGTTTGGGCTTTATTATGGGCCAATGAAAATTGGGCTTTGGTTTGTTGTGCTTGACAAGATGATGATCTTGCTCCTACGTATCTCCTGGTGGGATGGAGAATTCAAAGCTTACGTAGTTCTTTGGTTTGCCAATGAATATTGGACTTTTTGGTTTGCCAATGAAAATTGGGCTTTGGTTGTGACATCACTGGGGATATAAGGATCAATTTGGAAATATGATCGATATCCGGCTTTAGTGGATGAAAAAGATGTATGGGGGGTGAGCTTTATTTGGGGAAATTTGTTCCTCCGACCCTCGGGATCTTTGCGTTTTACGCGCCGTGAGCTACGCACTTGTTTCTGCTGAAGAGCATGAGTCTTAAAATGACTGATGCAAAGCTTCAAGTTTTGAGTCCTCTGATGCAATACCGGGGACCAACGAAATTCTTTTGACATTTAACGTCCAAGTAAAAAACACACATTTTCTTTTGCAAGTTTTTTTTATTTCCCATATTTCAATGCATTATCTATCATGAATAAAAACACATTTTATGAGCAAGTAAGGACGCATAACAATGAAGAGGTTTAAAAATGATTTTGATTCAACGAAACTTAGTCCCTTGTATGGGTAACTATTCGTGAAAATGTAATCCCTATAAGAGGTGATTACTGAGATAGGGAGAAAAGAAGAAACAAAAAGACAAATGGAAATTTGCTTGGGTTTCATGTGCTACTTTCCCTATGACTTCGAAATAATTTGTTTTTGAAAGATGATAATGAGGTTGATTCTTTCTTTCTTGAATTCTGTCCGGACCTCACGTGCCGCAGTCTTTTGCCTTTTTCTTTTTCTTTTTCTTTTTTTTTTTTGAAACCCCCTAACTTTTGCCTGGACTGCTCTTTCGAGTTTTCAGTCCACCGGGGTGTATTTCCTTTTTTGATGTCCTTAATTTTTGCCTAGACCGCCTTTTCAGGTTTTCGATCTACCAGGACGCTCTCTATTGCCTAAACCGCCCTTTTCGGGTTTTCGATTTAGCGAGCTCTTTCTCTTTTTGGCATATATTTTTTTTTTACTGCGCCGGAGTTTATTGATAGGGGGATCCTTGTGGATGTGTAATACCTTTTTCAAGCATTAAGTCTTCTTCTCTAATTTCTCGAGAATGAACTTTCTTGTCGAGCTGTCCATGCCCCAATGCTGTGAGGTGTTTCTCTTTTATGGGGTTTAGTTGGTCAAACCTTGTTTGTGTTTGGGTGCTTGGATGACAAGCATGGTTGGGCTTTTTATGAGGGGATGTCGAGCAAGGTCGGGCTTTTATGATGGGATGCCGAGCAAGGTCGGGCTTTTGTGATTGGCTTTCGAGCAAGGTCGGGCTTTTGATTGTCTTCCGAGCAAGGTCGGGCTTTGTTTTTTTGGCTTCCGAGCAAGGTCGGGCTTTTGATTGTCTTCCGAGCAAGGTCGGGCTTTTGTTTTTTTGGATGCCGAGCAAGGTCGGGCTTTGTTTTTTTTGGATGCCGAGCAAGGTCGGGCTTTTTTTTGGCTTCCGAGCAAGGTCGGGCTTTTGTTCAGCTTCCGAGCAAGGTCGGGCTTTTGTGTTTTTTTTTTGGATGGGAATGCCAATGACAATTGGGCTTTTATTGGAAGTGGGGTTTGTGATTGCCAATGGAAACTGGGCTTTTTGTTTGGAAATTGTGTGTGCCAATGAAAATTGGTCTTTTGTTGGAGATGTGAGAAATGCCAATGATGACTTGGCTTTTTGTGGGAAATTGTGGGGAGTGCCGTAACGGCAAATGGTTTCTTTTTTTTTTTTGATGAGTTGGGCGACCCCTTGTTTGGTCATGTTTGCATAGGAAGCTGCTTCGACCCATTTGGTGAAACAGTTGATAGCAACTAGTATGAACTGGTGCCCTTTTGAAGCCTTTGGCTCAATCATTCCAAACATGTCTATGCCCCACATAGAGAAAGGTTACGGTGATGTCATGACATCCAGAGGTGTTTGTGGTATGTGCCCCTTGTTGGCATAATTTTGTCACTTGTGACATGTCTTGGCATGGGTTTGGAAGGACTCCTCATGGATTTTTTCGGTGAGCATGACTGCTTCATGTTTATCCACACGTCTGAGTGAGACTATGATTTCTCTTATAGAGTGTGCCCCGGCAGAGGGAAAACTGTGGTGCTATTTTGTTTGAGGGTTCTCTTGGTGAGGTTGTATTACCCTATCCTCTTGATCCCCAAGTCTGGACAATCCTTCAGGAGGTTCAAAATCGTCCTTATTATCATCTTCCATTTGGTTAATTTGAAGATTGAAGTCAAAAGGGATTGTAGCAGTGTTATTTTTTGGTGGTGTACTTATGATGATTTTTTTTTTGTAGGGTTTATGAAAATTTATTTGAGAACGAAAGAAAAACGAACTCTTTGAACATAAACTGCAAATTTATTAATGACGGAAATGATTTGAAATATGGGGTCCCATAAAAATTTATCATTTGCCTTGGGAAGAGCAAAATGATTTGATTTTTTTTTGAAAAACAAGATAAATTACTTGGACAAAGAAATGATTTCCAGAATTTCGATGGCCTTCCGATTTGCTCGGATCTCTTCCGAAACGCTACTGTACACCGGGTCGGGTACTTCCCTTTTTTTTTTTTGCGAGGGAAAAATGTGAGGGTTCCTCTTTGAAATACATGAAAATGCATGTAAATGTATGAATGCAATGAGTATGCAAAAATATGCCCTTTTTTTGTTTATGCGAAATTTTTTTCATGAATGCACATGTTTATGATATGCAGGGGTTTGGTATATGAACGTTCAGAACTTCCCCCCATTCTCACATGTAGGCTCTAAGTGGTGAAATCTCCTAAGAAGAGGTCCCTAGAGTCATAGATCTCACATGGAATTAGGGTTGTCTATGGACATACGTCGACATGACTTCAATTAATTCCACATGAAAATCTCATCTAAGCGGGGTTGGACATCCTACCTCACGGACATACGTCAACGCGGGCTTCCGCACACAACCTCCTTCTAACTTAGTTTTTTTCTCAAGCTCGGGTAGAGAGCCTCACACGTCCGGCATTAACCCGAACAATGTGGAGTAACATCACTCAAGTAACCCCCGCATTTGATATGATATGAATATAAAGCAGAATAAAGCAAATATAAACATAAAACATAAATATGGCATGTATGAATAAAATAATAAACATGGCACGCAAAGAAAATAAAAACAATTGGCTTAAAAGCCAAATAGGTTAGGCTTGACTCGCTAGTGGGAACAAGGTGTCCCCAGTGAAGTCGCCAGCTGTGCGCACCTCGTTTAAAAAACGCGCAAATCCCCCGAGGTCGTTCGTAAACGCTCGGAGGGCCTTTGTGAAGCCGCCACCAAAGTTTTTGTGTAAAGGGAACCTTGATAAACCCTTAAGTTTTTTTTGTTTAAAGGGAAACGATAATAAAACCCTTTGACGATGAGGAAAGGATGGTCATCGCAACCATTGTCGGGTTCGGGAGTCGATTACGCAAGGGGAAGGTATTAGCACCCCTCACGTCCGTTGTACTCAACGGGAACCTTCTATTTGGCTAAAGCTTAAATTGTTTTTAAATGTTTTGCGCGCATGCATATTTATGTCAAAATATAATAAAGGGGGGGAGAAAGAGATAAAAACAAACGAAAGAAAAGAAGGAAAAAGTTTTTATTATTGCGCTTGACAAGATGTCGATCTTGCTCCTACGTATCTCCCGGTAGTCGGAGAATTCAAAGCGTACGTAGTTCTTTGGTAGAAAAACGTACATGTGTTGGTTAATTTTAAATGGACGATGTTTTAACCGAATTCTTGCGATTAAAACGTAGCTTGTATGCTCGCGCTTGGGAGACTTATTAAGCGTTTGTTCGTGAATCGCATTAGAATTGTTAAAAGGTACGTCCGTTAGGGTAAAAGGTTCGAATTGGCCGCTATGGGACCAAGAGAGGTACAATGGACTCATACAAGTCAATCATTGACCGAGTGGACTCTAAAGAGTCGGGCGTTTGTTCAATTGATCCACTGAGATCAAGAACGGGTACAATGGACTCGGACTAGTCGAACATTGACCGAGTAGACTCCAACGAGTCGGGCAATCGAATCTAATGGCCACGGGGGACCAAAAGGTTCAGATTGACCACAAGGGGCCAAGGTTTTGGTTTGGTTATGGTTGGATATGTTGAAAAAGGGAATGACGATTGTCCGAACGACGAGACATACGTCACGCGTTCGTACAATCGGGGCAATGGAGAGACATACGTCACACCATTCCTTTTTCATTCATGTTTTTGGGTAGAATTCTTTAGAAATCCCAAGGTATGTCAAAACAATTGGTTTGAAAACCCAAATGGGAAAGATTTAGCAATCTTGCTAGAAAACGCCTAAGTTCGTCTCATTTTGCGAAAATGCGAACGTATTTGGCGTATGTTCATGTTCGAGTTTTGAAAATCATGAACAATATTTATTGTTCAAGTTTTGATTGAAATGATGAACATAGCTTATTTGTTCATGTTGTTTTAAAAGTTTGGGAATATAACTTGTTTTGCAAGTTATCCACAAAATGTCATACGAATTTACGAATTTTGTCAAAATTGTGCAAAATCCTTGTTATGATTTGAAAAACATAGGTTTAAAAACTCTTAGGTTCTGAGCTCTTGGGCTAGAACCTCAAAAATTGGTCATTTTGACACTTAAACTCAGATTCTGAGTTGTGTCATGGTCGCACTGCGACCATGACTTCGCACTGCGAACAATGCGAATTTTTGAGTTCAGAAGCTGTTTCTGAACTTTTGTTCAGAAACAACTTCTGAACACACTCAGGACCTTTTAGGTGGGTGAAAAGCTTTGAGTTTTTGGGATGAAAAGGGCTGTACAAACCAGTTTTGATGTTTTGAAAACCTTGGGATTTCTTTGAAATTCAAAAGGGGTTTTTTAGAACCAAATGGTTTTAGACCAAAATTGCTATGCAAACACAAATGAAAATGCAATACAAAAGCTTGGAACACTTACAGAACTCCTTATCAAAGCTCCAGCTGCAGTGGATTTGAATTGGTTGAAGGCTTTCACAAAGGTTTTTGATATTGGTGATGAACTTTGAACATTGTGATGCTTTGTGTTGGATTGGTTTTTTCTGGTTGTTTATGAGGGTTTGTAAGCTGAAATGAGTAGAGTTTCTGCTCTTGAAATGCTGTTATCAGTTGTGTTTTTTGAAGTTTGGGCATTGCCTTCTATTTATAGGCCAAAACCAAATCTAATTCATCATTACAAAATCCTAAAATCCAGCTGATTTGTGGCTAGGATCAAGCTGAATCCCTTTGCATTAAATGCTAATGGATAGAGGCAACCTTGCCTTGTACCAAGGGGTAAGAATCAGCCTGATTTCAGCCACAAATTCAACCAATTCTAGAAGGTAATGATGAAGAACAAAGCTGAATTGCAATTGGCTAATGCTTGGGGATCAATCTTGCAATCTCAGTGGTTGATCAATGAAAACGTGCACTGTAATGTGCAGAGATTGAGGGATGAAAAAGGCTATCTATGGCTGGTGTGAGGGGTGAAAAGCTGCTGCAAAAACAGGGTAGGCACTCATGGCTTTTCAAGTGAGAAAATCCAGCTAGTTTGACTGGTTTTGGGGGAGCAAGCAGGAGGAAAGTCCTCAAGCAGGTGGCTGGCAACCTTGTGGTGGTTAACAGGTCACATGGGAGGGACTAGAGCTGCCCAAGGGCAAGCCCACTTGCTTGTCACATGCTAGGTTGGAAGAAAAAGCTTCCAACCTTGGCATTAATGGCAAGTCCTTCAATTCTGGTTTTGCTTGGCCCAATTAGCCATGAATGCTGCTTAAAATAAATATGGAAATGATATGCAACAAATTCTGGAATTAAATCAAAGAAACCAAAAATCTGCAGAAAAATCGCAGACTTCGCAGTGCGAAGTGAGCTTCGCAGTGCGAAGTCAGCATTTTTGAAATGTTGACTTTTCTGTTGACTTTTGTTGACTTTTGACTTTTTCCTCCCTCTTTGATTTTTTTGATTTTTATTTTAAAATGCTTAGGACAAAATTAGGGTGCTACAGGTACAATGGACTCGGACGAGTCGAACATTGACCGAGTAGACTCCAACGAGTCGAGGGATCGAATCTAATGGCCACGGGGGACCAAAAGGTTCGGATTGACCATAAGGGGCCAAGGTTTGGTTTGGTTATGGTTGGATACGTTTGAAAAGGGAATGACGATTGTCCGAACGACGAGACATACGTCACGCATTCGTACAATCGGGGCAATGGAGAGACATACGTCACACCATCCCTTTTTCATTCAAGTTTTTGGGTAGAATTTTTTAGAAATCCCAAGGTATATCAAAACATTCGGTTTGAAAACCCAAATTGGAAAGATTTAGCAATTTTGCTAGAAAACGCCCAAGTCCGTCTCATTTTGCGAAAAGCGAACGTATTTGGCGTATGTTCATGTTTGAGTTTTGAACATCATGAACAATATTTATTGTTCAAGTTTTGATTGAAATGATGAACATAGCTGATTTGTTCATGTGGTTTTGAAAGTTTGAGAACATAACTTGTTTTACAAGTTATCCACAAAATGTCGTACGAACTCGTGAATTTGTCGAAATTGTGCAAAATCCTTGTTATGGTTTGAAAAAAACCTGGGTTTGAAAACTCTTAGGTTCTGAGCTCCTGGGCTAGAACCTCAAAAAATGGTCATTTTGACACCTAAACTCAGATTCTGAGTTCTGTCATGGTCGCACTGCGACCATGACTTCGCACTGCGAAGCATGCGAATTTTAGAGTTCAGAAGCTGTTTCTGAACTTTTGTTCAGAAACAACTTCTGAACACACTCAGGACCTTTTAGGTGAGTGAAAAGCTTTGAGTTTTTGGGATGAAAAAGGCTGGACAAACCAGTTTTAATGTTTTGAAAACCTTGGGATTTCTTTGAAATTCAAAAGGGGTTTTTTAGAACCAAATGGTTTTGAACCAAAATTGCTATGCAAACACAATTGTAAATGCAATACAAAGGCTTAGAAACTTACAGAACTCCTTAGCAAAGCTCCAGCTGCAATGGATTTGAATTGGTTGAAGGCTTTCACAAGGTTTTTGATATTGGTGATGAACTTGAACTTTGTGATGCTTTGTGTTGGATTGGTTTTTTTCTGGTTGTTTGTGAGTATTTGTAAGCTGGAATGAGTAGAGTTTCTGCTCTTGAAATGCTGTTATCAGTTGTGTTTGGAACCTTGGGCATTGCCTTCTATTTATAGGCCAAAACCAAATCTATTTCATCATTAGAAAATCCCAAAATCCAGCTGATTTGTGGCTAGGATCAGGCTGAATCCCTTTGCATTAAATGCTAATGGATAGAGGCAACCTTGCCTTGTGCCAAGGGGCAAGATTCAGCCTGATTTCAGCCACAAATTCAACTAATTCTAGAAGGTAATGATGAGAGACAAGGCTGAATTGCAATTGGCCAAACTTGGGGATCAATCCTTGCAATCTTAATGGTTAATCAATAAAAACGTGCACTGTAATGTGCAGAGATTGAGGGATGAGAAAGGCTACCTATGGCTGGTGTGAGGGGTGAAAAGCTGCTGCAAAAACAGGGTAGGCACTCATGGCTTTTCAAGTGAGAAAATCCAGCTAGTTTGACTGGTTTTGGGGGAAGCAAGCAGGAGGAAAGTCATCAAGCAGGTGGCTGGCAACCTTGTGGTGGTTAACAGGTCACCTGGGAGGGACAAGAGCTGCCCAAGGGCAAGCCCACTTGCTTGTCACATGCTAGGTTGGAAGAAAAAGCTTCCAACCTTGGCATTAATGACAAGTCCTTCAATTCTGGTTTTGCTTGGCCCAATTAGCCATGAATGCTGCTTAAAATAAATATGGAAATGATATGCAACAAATTCTGGAATTAAATCAAAGAAACCAAAAATCTGCAGAAAAATCGCAGACTTCGCAGTGCGAAGTGAGCTTCGCAGTGCGAAGTCATCATTTTTGAAATGTTGACTTTTCTGTTGACTTTTGTTGACTTTGACTTTTTTCTCCCTCTTTGATTTTTTTTTGATTTTTTGATTTTTGTTTTAAAATGCTTAGGACAAAATTAGGGTACTACATGCCCCAGTGATTATCAGACTCTAACAAATCAAAGATGAAGACACTATTCAAAACATAAACAGTCACTTTTGCTTAAAAGCTTCAAGTGATTACAACTCAATAAAACAAACCAACACTAACAATTAAGTAGTGTACAGAAACAGAGCTCAAAGCTCACAATGAACAGACTCAAAACCTAAGACTCTTTCAATGATAGCTTTGGTTGAGTTTTTTTCTTCAATGACAGCCTCCTCTATTTATAACTTCAGCAGCAACATAAACTTGAGCCAAATCCTTCAAAGATATATTTCCAAAATACTTTAGAAACATATAGAAGCAATTTATTTTCCAGAAATATATTTTCCAAAGATTAAATTGAAAATATATTCACAAATAATTGAATCCAATCTTCAGATAATATCTTGCGAAATTCTTCTTCCTTCTAGAAACGCAGCATGGAGAATTCTTCAATTAAATCTTCAACAAATCACATGAGAAAATAAACACTCCAAGGCATGAACACAGAAACACATAAAACCAGCTTCTGAAGGTACTTCTGAAGAAGTGCTTCTGAAGGTCTGCTTCTGAACATATAGCTTCTGAACATACAGCTTCTGAAGGTTGCTTCTGAAGTACTGTTCAGCGTCTGAACATCAGCTTCTGAAGTACTGTTCGGCTTCTGAACTACTGTTCAGCTTCTGAACTACCCAGCTTCTGAAGTACTGTTCACAAATGAGGATCAGCTTCTGAAGACGCACATATTTGCTTGTATATTTGATTTTAGCAAACATGAAGCCAACAACCAAATATCCAACACAATCCAATCTTCAAAAATATATCTCACGCAAATATCTTCCTTCTAGAACCACACACAGCATGAAAGAGCTCTTCAAACAAATCTTCAACAGATCAGGTGAGAAAATAAACACTCCAAGGCGCGAAAACAAGAGAACAGTAAAAAGCTTCTGAAGGTACTTATGAAGAAGTGCTTCTGAAGGTCTGTGTCTGAAGTTCTGCGTTTGAAGTTCTGCGTCTGACGTTCTGCATCTGACGTTCTGCGTCTGAAGTTCAACTTCTGATGGTTCCGCGTCTGAAGGTACTGTTCAGCTTCTGAAGACCCGGCTTCTAAAGTACTGTTCAGCTTCTGAAGACCCAGCTTCTGAGGTACTGTTCAACTCCTTAGGATCAGCTTCTGAAGACGCACATCTTGCTTGTATATTTGATTTTAGCAAACATGAAGCCAACAACCAAATATCCAACACAAACAATAGTTGAATCACTCCAAACGGCTTCTGATGTTCAACCTTGGACTTATGACAAACCAAACAAGCATAAACAAACTCAACGATATCATTCTTCATTCCTCGCCACCAAAACAACTTCTTCAGATCTTGATACATCTTCATCGCTCCAGGATGAATATCAAACTACTCTGATGACCTTCTTCCAAAATCTTGCTCTTCAGCTAGGGTACATCTGGCACACAAACTCGACCACGGAATCTCAGAACTCCACTCTCATCCAATCCAAAGTCTACCTCTTTACCTTGGTTAACCAACACCAAACGATGCACAAGCTGCAAATCCGCTTTCTGACCCTCTTTGATCTCTTCAAAAATGTTACTCGTCAGCTTTAACATTCCTAACTTCACACCATTCGGAGTCAGCTCACTCACCAAACTCAGATCTCGGAACTGCTCGTTCAACTCCAACTCTTTCACCATAAGCGCCGACATGTCCAACGACTTCCTACTCAAAGCATCAGCTACCAAATTCGCCTTACCGGGATGATAACTCAAATCAAAATCATAATCCTTCAAGAATTCCACCAACGCCTCTACCTCATATTCAACTCCTTCTGGTCAAACAGGTACTTCAAACTCTTGTGATCATTGAACACGTCAAACTTCGAACAAAACATGTAATGCCTCCAAATCTTAAGCACAAACACCACTCCTGGCAAATCCAAATCATGGGTCAGATAATTCCTCTCATGAACTTTCAACTACCTCGATGCATACACCACCACTTGACCACTTTGCATAAGCACACCGGCTAAACCCATCTTCGATGCGTCACAATACACCACAAAAGAATCCTACGCATCTGGCAAAACCAAAACAGGCACAGTTGTCAACCTCTTCTTCAACTCTTGGAAACTCTCTTCACACTTTTAATCCTAAACAAAAGCTTGTCCCTTACGACTCAACTGCGTCAACGGCAAAGCCAACTTAGAGAAACCTTCAATAAACCTCTGATAATAACCGGCCAAACCCAAAAAGCTTCTGTTGAGTATTTTGGTGTTGGCTACATATTTTGACAAAACCAATGTGTTGAATAGTAGCACCTCCATGGCTAGAACAAATCTTTAGTTGCAAGGTTTTCGTTTTGAAACCATTCAGAAGCTGGAAATTCCATCAGAAGCTGGAAGTTACTTCAGAAGCACTGTAGCTGTTCAGAAGCTGTATTCAGAGTCTGATGCCAGCGTTGACTTTGGTTGACTTCATCAGAAGCTGATCTTTTTCAAGTTATTTCTACGCGAATCTTTGAGAGATATGTTAAGGTTTTATTATGGATTAATGCTTCTAGAATGCTGATTGATTTGTGGAAGATCTAATGAAGATTTGGCTCGTATATATGAAGATCATATTTTCAGAAGAAATCTTTGATGAGATACATTGCAGAATTATATGTTTCCTAATTGAGCCTTGCATAAATTAGAAACATATCAATTCAGAAGATTTGAACCAGTTTAATTCTGATTGTTGGAGGATATAAAAGGAGGAGTGCTGCTGCTTTCTAGACTTACGCATAATTGAAGAAATTCAGAGAAAAAGAGTCTTAGAGTTTTAAGCTGTTAAGTTTTATTTGTGCACCACTCATTGTTTGAGTTGGTTTAGAGTTTTATAGAGTTGTAATTCATTCTAAGCCTTTATGTACGAATGAAGTTTTGTTATTGAAGTTGTTCTTAAAAACAGTGTAGTTTTCAGAACTGGGTTTAGTTCAAGGGTTGTTCAAGTAACTGGGCAGTTACTTGGATAGGAAGTTAGAGGTTTTCTAATACTCAACGTGTAGGGTAGAATTCAAGACTAGGAGGAAGTTAATTGCTTAGGATGGGAACTGGGAGTCAGTGTCTTGAGTCATAAGGATTAATTCCTATAGTGGAATTCCTTCCTGGATTGGTATCCCCCAGAGTAGGAGGTGTTTACTCCGAACTGGGTTAACAAACCTCTGTGCCTTTTACTTTCCTGCACTTGTTATTTTGCTGCTTCTGATTGTTTTTGCTTGTGCTCTGTTTTTACAATCTTTGTGTCCTGTTATGAAGTTCTGATCAGTATTCAGAACCTGATCTGTCCAGCCAGAATTTCAATTGGCATCAGAGCAGGCACCCTGCCTGTGTTTTGGGTGAGATCCAGAGGAGTTAATATCTGGCAAGCATGGATAGAGAAGGAGGCTATGTCAATAGACCACCCCTACTAGATGGCACAAACTATGAGTATTGGAAGTCTAGGATGTGTGCTTTTCTAAAGTCTATTGACAGCAGGACTTGGAAAGCTGTGATTAAAGGCTGGGATCATCCTGTGTTTACAGACAAAGATGGTAATAAGACTGAGGTTTTGAAGCCTGAAGAGGAATGGACCAAAGCTGAAGATGATCTGTCACTGGGAAATTCAAAAGCTTTGAATGCAATTTTTAATGGTGTTGATCAGAATATGTTCAGACTCATCAAGCAATGTACAGTTGCAAAGGAGGCCTGGGAAATTTTAAAAACAACTCATGAAGGAACTTCTAAGGTGAAGATGTCCAGATTGCAGTTACTGACCACCAAGTTTGAGAACCTGAAGATGAAGGAGGATGATTGCATACAAGATTTCTACATGAATGTGCTGGACATGGCAAATTCTTTTGATTCTCTTGGTGAAAAGATGTCTGATGAGAAGTTAGTAAGAAAAATCCTCAGGTCCCTGCCCAGAAGATTTGATATGAAGGTTACAGCCATAGAAGAAGCTCATGACATCACCACCATGAAGGTTGAGGAGCTGATTGGGTCTTTACTAAATTTTGAGACTGCATTCTGCAAACAGCCTGAGAAGAAAGGAAAAGGTGTAGCTTTTACTGTGAATTCTGAAGCTGATGATCAACAAGAGTCTGATGAGGATGACTTATCAGAAGCTCTAGTGTTGCTGGGAAAACAATTCAACAAGATTCTGAAGAATGTTGACACAAAAGCCAAAGCCAAAGGTCAGAACTTCAGATTCAACAACAAGAAGCAACAAACTGATGTGAAAAAGACCAAGTCTGAGGAGAAAAGTAATCAAGCTAAAGGTGTGCAGTGCTATGAGTGTGAGGGTTATGGACATATCAAAACTGAATGTCCTACGTTTCTTAAGAAGCAAAAGAAGAAGAGCCTAGCTGTTGCATGGTCTGATGATGATTCTGAAGAAGATGCTGTGAGTGAATCTGGTATGTGTGATACTGGTCTGGTAGTAAGGTCAGGAGCTATCTTGAAGAAGGAAGTTGTTTTAGAGTCTGAGACTTTCTCAGAGTCTGACTCCGAGTCTGATGCTTCATCTGTGTCTGAAGCTGCTAAAACCTCATATGATGAACTAGCTGACAACTACAGGAAGCTATATACCAGAAGTGCTGAGGTTTGCAAACAAGTTCTGGATCAGAAGGAGACTATTTTCCAACTGGAGGCTGAAAAAGGTGAACTGTTGGCTCTGAATTCAGAATTGAAAGAAGAAGTAAACCTACTTAAATCCCAACTTGATCAGATGAAAAAGCAGGTCAGGATGCTGAATACTGCTACTGATGTGTTGGAGGAAATTTCAGATGCTCAGAAACATGGAAAAGCTGGTTTAGGATTTGTGGATGAGAGTCTGAACCTCAAGCAGAAAAATCCAATTAAACAGTTTGTTCCTGCTACTCAAAATGTTAATCCTAGGATTGGAACAACTCAGATGAAACCTCAGAAGGTAGCTCAGATGCAAGGACAGAAGTATACTCAGAAGCAACCCCAGAAGTTCAACAGAAGGAGGAGAAACCATACCTGGATCTGTCATCATTGTGGAAAGAAAGGGTATATCAAACCATTCTGCTTCAAACTTTATCGCTATCCTGAACATTTTCAGTATAGAAGAGTGGAACCAGCTTCTATCAGACACAAAGTTCAGATGGTGTGGAAGCCCAAAGTTCAGAATGTTGGCCTTATAGCTCATACTTCATTGAGAGCTACCTCAAAAGAAGACTGGTATTTTGAAAGTGGGTGTTCAAGACACATGACTGGTGTTAAGAAGCTGCTAAGTAATATAAGACCTTATTCCAGAAGCTATGTGACATTTGGAGATGGAGTAAAAGGTCAGATTCTGGGTATTGGTGATTTGATCAGTGAAGGTTTGCCCAGACTTAATGATGTGTTACTGGTGGAAGGTTTAACCTCTAATCTGATCAGTATTAGCCAACTTTGTGATCAAGAATTGAAGGTTAATTTCAACAAGCTAGAGTGTATTGTTACTGATCAGGAAGGTAAAACTCAGATGAGGGGCTGCAGATCCAAAGACAATTGTTATTTGTGGGTGTCTGAAGAAGAAAGAAGCTTGACTTCTTGTCTTATGAGCTCTGAAGAGGAAGTCAAACTCTGGCACCAGAAATTGGGACATCTGCATCTGAAAGGCATGAAAAAAATCCTAAGTACTGAAGCTATCAAAGGTGTACCTAATCTGAAGATCAATGAGGACAATGTTTGTGGTGATTGTCAAATTGGGAAACAAACAAGAAAGCCTCATCCCAGATTAGTTCATCAGGTAACTACTAAAGTACTAGAACTTTTACATATGGATTTAATGGGGCCTATGCAAGTAGAAAGTATTGGAGGAAAAAGGTATGCATTTGTAATGGTAGATTACTACTCAAGATTCACATGGATTAACTTTGTTAGAGAGAAGTCTGATACTTTTGAAGTGTTTAAAGACTTATGTACTCAATTACAAAGAGAGAAGGACTGCGGTATTGTCAGAATCAGAAGTTATCATGGCAAAGAATTTGAAAACAAGAGTTTCTCAGAATTCTGTGCTTCTGAAGGTATAAAGCATGAGTTTTCTGCACCTATTACACCTCAGCAAAATGGTGTAGTTGAGAGGAAGAATAGGACATTAGCAGAATGTGCAAGGGTTATGCTGCATGCTAAGAAACTTCCATATATGTTCTGGGCTGAAGCAATGAACACTGCCTGCTACATTCACAACAGAGTCACTTTGAAAAAGGGAACTGCATCTACTTTATATGAACTATGGAATGGAAGGAAGCCTACAGTCAAATATTTTCATGTGTTTGGCAGTAAATGTTATATTTTGGCTGACAGGGAAAATAGAAGAAAACTGGATCCTAAGTCTGATGAGGGCATATTTTTGGGATATTCAGTAAACAGCAGAGCCTATAGGGTGTTTAACTCAAGAACTAAGGTTGTAATGGAGAGCATAAATGTTGTTATTGATGATCTGTCTGCTGAGAATGAAAAGGATGAATCTGAAGTTATTCCAGAGTCTGAAGCCTCAGAAGAACAAACTTCAGAAGCAGAAAAGCATCCAGATTCTGAAGAAGCAGAAGTGCATCCAGATCATGATCCTACCAATAAAGGGCCATCAATTAGAGTTCAGAAGGATCATCCTAAGGAGCTTATCATTGGGAGCTTGGATCAAGGTGTCAGAACCAGGAGATCAGACCCAGCTGCTACTGATTCTTGTTTTGTGTCTAAGTTTGAACCGAAAAATGTGAAAGAAGCCCTAACTGATGAATTTTGGATTGAAGCAATGCAAGATGATTTGAATCAATTCAAAAGGAGTGAAGTGTGGGATCTTGTTCCAAGACCAGAAGGGTGAATGTGATTGGCACTAAGTGGATATTCAAGAATAAAACAGATGAAAGTGGTACTGTAGTCAGAAACAAGGCAAGGTTGGTTGCTCAGGGTTATACTCAAATAGAGGGATTGGATTTTGATGAAACCTTTGCACCTGTGGCTAGACTAGAGTCCATAAGATTGCTGTTGGGTGTATCCTGCATTCTCAAGTTCAAGCTATTTCGGATGGATGTGAAGAGTGCATTTCTGAATGGATATCTGCAAGAAGAAGTTTATGTAGAACAACCTAAGGGTTTTGAGGATCATCAGTTTCCAGATCATGTGTACAAGTTGAAGAAAGCCTTATATGGACTCAAGCAAGCACCAAGAGCATGGTATGAAAGATTGACTCAGTTTCTTGTGGCTCAAGGTTACAGAAAAGGAGGTTCTGATAAGACTTTATTTGTGATGAATGAACATGGAAGTCTGATGATTGCTCAGATCTATGTTGATGACATAGTGTTTGGTGGAATGTCAGATAAAATGGTTAAGTTATTTGTCCAGCAAATGCAGTCAGAATTTGAAATGAGCTTAGTTCGTGAACTGACTTACTTTCTTGGATTACAAGTCAAGCAAATGGAAGAAACCATCTTTATTTCTCAGAGTAAATATGCTAAAAATATTGTGAAAAAGTTTGGTATGGAATCTGCTGCTCATAAGAGGACACCAGCTGCTACTCATCTGAAGCTAACCAAAGATGAACATGGAGTATCAGTTGATCAAAGTCAATACAGAAGCATGATTGGGAGCCTATTGTACTTAACTGCAAGCAGACCTGATATCACATTTGCTGTTGGAGTTTGTGCAAGATATCAAGCTGGTCCTAAGATGAGTCATCTGACACAAGTTAAAAGGATCCTGAAGTATGTGAATAGCACAAGTGACTATGGAATCATGTATTCTCATAGTTCAAGTTCTGAATTGATGGGATTTTGTGATGCTGACTGGGCTGGAAGTGCTGATGACAGGAAGAGCACTTCAGGAGGTTGTTTCTTTTTGGGAAATAATCTAATTTCTTAGTTCAGCAAGAAACAAAATTGTGTTTCATTGTCAACTGCTGAAGCTGAGTATATTGCTGCTGGGAGTAGTTGCTCACAACTGGTGTGGATGAAGTAGATGCTTGAAGAATACAACATTGAACAAGAAACTATGACCTTATTTTGTGACAATTTAAGTGCTATCAACATCTCTAAGAACCCAATACAGCACAGCAGAACTAAACACATAGACATCAGACACCATTTTATCAGAAACCTTGTGGAGGACAAGATTGTTCAGCTCGAACATGTGGACACTAAAGATCGAATTGCTGACATATTCACAAAGACCTTGGATGCTAAACAATTTGAGAATCTGAGAAGCAAGTTAGGTGTGTGTTTACATGAAGATTTATAGCAATTAATGCAAACTGGATGTGAGGAAGGTAGAGTACCTGCCAGTTGTGCTTATGCTGAGTGTGATCCTGCATCTGAGTCTGATAGTCTTTCAAGAATCTGTGTTACTTGTTTTGATTTTATTCTCTATTTGAAGTCTGAGGTTTGTCAGAATTTTGTGGCTAAAAAGGGGGAGAAAATCTTATGCTTGAGCTGTTCAAAATTAGAAGATGTGTTGCCTGAGCTGTTAAGAATTAGTTCAAATTTCAGATGTTCAGCTTTCAATGTTATTCAGAAGTTATTTATGAAGCTCAGAGTTCAGAACCAATGCAACAAGAGTTGTCAAGATGTTATTGAGGGGGAGTATGTGTCTCAGGGGGAGTACAAGATTGTTATATACCTGAGTGATGATGTGGTCCTGAAGTGTGGTCCTGAAGAACAATTATGCTCTGATACCATTTTTTACTGCAGTTCAGAAGTAAGGGGGAGTTTGATGTATGCTGAGTTGCAGGGGGAGCTGGAGTATGTGAGTGGTTGTTAAGGTATGTAAAGCTTCAGGGGGAGTGTTTGTGATGATCAGGAGTTGATCAGTAATTGGTTTATGTGTGCTTCAGGAGTTCAGAAGCTGAAGCTGAAGTTTATGTTTAACATAGCTAAGAGAGTGTTTTTGTCCGCTGCCTATCTCTTTGATATGTTTGGTTTGTTTGTTTATGTGGAGTTCTTCTTTGCTGACATAGTCTTATGGGAGATTGAAGAGCTTGTCATGATTGAACATTGGTTTTAGCCAAAAATTTGCCAAAGGGGGAGATTGTTGAGTATTTTGGTGTTGGCTGCATATTTTGACAAAACCAATGTGTTGAATAGTAGCACCTCCATGGCTAGAACAAATCTTTAGTTGCAAGGTTTTCATTTTGAAACCATTCAGAAGCTGGAAATTCCATCAGAAGCTAGAAGTTACTTCAGAAGCACTGTAGCTGTTCAGAAGCTGTATTCAGAGTCTGATGCCAGCGTTGACTTTGGTTGACTTCATCAGAAGCTGATCTTTTTCAAGTTATTTCTACGCGAATCTTTGAGAGATATGTTAAGGTTTTATTATGGATTAATGCTTCTAGAATGCTGATTGATTTGTGGAAGATCTAATGAAGATTTGGCTCGTATTTATGAAGATCATATTTTCAGAAGAAATCTTTGATAAGATACATTGCAGAATTATATGTTTCCTAATTGAGCCTTGCATAAATTAGAAACATATCAATTCAGAAGATTTGAACCAGTTTAATTCTGATTGTTGGAGGTTATAAAAGGAGGAGTGCTGCTGCTTTCAAGACTTACGCATAATTGAAGAAATTCAGAGAAAAAGAGTCTTAGAGTTTTAAGCTGTTAAGTTTTATTTGTGCACCACTCATTGTTTGAGTTGGTTTAGAGTTTTATAGAGTTGTAATTCATTCTAAGCCTTTAGGTACAAATGAAGTTTTGTTATTGAAGTTGTTCTTAAAAACAGGGTAGTTTTCAGAACTGGGTTTAGTTCAAGGGTTGTTCAAGTAACTGAGCAGTTACTTGGATAGGAAGTTAGAGGTTTTCTAATACTCAACGTGTTGGGTAGAATTCAAGACTAGGAGGAAGTTAATTGCTTAGGCTGGGAACTGGGAGTCAGTGTCTTGAGTCATAAGGATTAATTCCTATAGTGAAATTCCTTCCTGGATTGGTATCCCCCAGAGTAGGAGGTGTTTACTCTGAATTGGGTTAACAAACCTCTGTGCCTTTTACTTTCCTGCACTTGTTATTTTGCTGCTTCTGATTGTTTTTACTTGTGCTCTGTTTTTGCAATCTTTGTGTCCTATTATCAAGTTCTGATCAGTATTCAGAATCTGATCTATACAGCCAGAATTTCAGCTTCTAATGACAAAAACTGACTTCGGAGTATCCCACTGCAACACCACATCAACCTTTGACGGATCAACTGCTATTCCACCTCTAGAAATAACATCACCAAGAAAACTCACTTCTCGTAGCCAAAAATCACACTTTGACAACTTGGCATACAACTTATTCTCCCTCGAAGTATGCAACACAATCCTCAAATGCTTTGCATGCTCATCTTCAGACTTCGAATATATCAAGATATCGTCTATAAACACCACCACAAACTGATCCAAATAAGGATGGAAAATTCTATTCATGTATTCCGTAAATACACCAGGTGCATCAGTCACACCAAAGGGCATCACATAATACTCATAGTGACCATACCTCGTTCGAAACGCAGTCTTTGGCACATCCTCCGACTTCACTCATAACTGGTGATATTCGGATCTCAAATCAATCTTACTAAATACCTGAGCACCAACCAACTGATCCATTAGATCATCTATCCTTGGAAGGGGATATTTGTTCTTAATGGTCACCTTGTTCAACTGCCGATAATCCACACACAGTCTCATGCTACCATCCTTCTTCTTGACCAACAACACTGGCGTTCCCCATGACGAAACACTCGGCCTGATGAAATTCTTCTCTAACAACTTTTCCAACTGTTTATTCAGCTCACCCAACTCAGAAGCAGACATCTAAAACTGCGGCTCCGATATAGGACTAGTTCCATGTACAACATCAATCACAAACTCTACTTCTCTGTCCGGCGGTAAGTCGGTAATGTCATATGGAAAAACATCCGCAAACTTATTCACTACCGGCAAATCACCAACTTGAACTTCACTTCCAACCTTTAACGAAGAAAACATAACAAACACTTGAGCCGCTCCGCCCAACGACGCTTCTACTTGCCTTGCAGACAAAAATTTCCATACATCACGCTCCTCCGGCTTAGGAAAAGTCACACTCTTGGTTAAACAATTAATGTTAACACCAAAAGTTAACAACCAGTCCATTCCAAAAATCACATACATATGCTCCAAAGGCAAACAAACCAAATTCAGCTTAAAATCCACATCATTAAAATTCACAGGACCAAGGTAGTGGTCACCGAGCCATTAGCTGGAGTATCAATGACCATCCCTATCGACATAGGAGACAGAACTAAATTCGACCTCTTAGCACAATCAAGCGAAATAAACGAACGCGTCGCACCAGTATCAATAATAGCAAGCAAATGAGTGTTGTTAATAAAACATATACCTCTGATCAAGTTGTCTGGCTCTGCTCCTTCTTCAACCCTCAAGGCAAAAACATTACCACTAGCCTTCTCCTTCTTCGGTTTCGTGCACTTGGTACTAATGTAACCCACTTCACCGCAATTCTAGCATACCACCTCTTTGCTCTTGCACTCGAAAGCTCTATGTCCCACCTTCCCACACTTGTAGCAAGTTATCGAAGCACTAGTCACAACACGATGCCCCATACCACCACACTCGTAACACCTCAAGTCATCTCCACTCTGAGTAGCTCCACCACTATCACTCTTCTTCCCCTTATCTCCTCTATAAAGCTTTCCACGATCATTTCCCTTTCCTTTCTGGTCATTCAAGCTCTTGTAGTAACTTGACTTAGCCCTGTTATCTTCATCAAGAATACGAAACTTGTTCACCAAAGTAGAAAACACTCTAATCTTCTGATAACCAATAAGCATCTTAATCTCCGGACGAAGACCACTCTAGAACTTAATGCACTTCGATGCCTCCTCTCCAAAAGCATTATAATGCGAGTAAAAACGAGAAAGGCTCTCCAATTTCGCGGCATAATCTGATACTGACATATTCCGTTGCTTAAGCTCCAAAAATTCGATTTCCTTATTGCTTCGAACATCTTTCGGAAAATACTTCCCAAGAAACACTTCCTCTAAGATTCCCCATGAAATCTCGACTCCACTGACCTCCATCCTCTGCTGAGTGTTCAACCACCAGAACTCAGCTTCCTCCGCAAGCATGTGCGTAGCCAACCGCACCTTCTGGGCATCATTTGTGACCATCGCTCTGAAAATCCTCTCAATCTTCATCATCCAAGACAGAGCTCCCTCTGGGTCGTGCCTTCCCTTCACCTTCGACGGCTGGTTCCTCAAGAAAACGTAACTCATCAGCTCCTCCCTGATGATTTTGATGAACGTGAGCAGCAGCATTAGCTTGGGCTAGTGCATGTGCCATCGCGATCATCGCCTCGGCAATCGAAGCATCGTTTCTACCGGCCATCTCTCCACTACACAACAGCAAGCACCACCTAGTTAGACAAGAAAAGCATCGACAGTATATACACATACATGTCGCACACAACATGATAATCACTAAGTGTTGGCAGAACTAGACCGACCTGCTCTGATACCAAATTGAAAAGCCCCAATCCCTGAGAACATAATTAAAAGATAAATCATGCATTTATTATACATTAGAGTCTTACTACTTCAACATAAACTCATATCAAATATTCAATATAAAAATTTCACCAAACATATTCATATCGCAGCGGAATAAAATCATACTCAACATCATATAAATGTCATGTCTCGGTTCATAACATAAAACTCAACAGAATATATCAACAACAGTTTAATCATAAGATCTCACAGCATAAAATCCAACAAAACAAAATCCCGATATCCAAGATCAGAGCACCTAAATCTAGACTCCTTGAGAAAAGCAGATAAATATGAGTAGGCCTCAAGCCGTCCTCTTCAACTCATAAGCAAGATGTTACTCCTCAACCTGCACGACGTCTACACCACAAGGGAGAGGTGACAAAAGTCACTAGGGGGTAAGATATACGTTCAACATAAAAGATTAATAAACGCATGTAAGTTCAGGCAACAATAACATCAACATCATATACATCACAAAGCCTAATTTCATCTTACATATATTCATAACATATTTACATAGAATCATAAAAAGCCTGGTTACGGTAGCATATTCACATTCAATCATCATTCAGGTTACCCCACAGTTATATACATATCAAGTACTTATACCAAATCATGTTCGTATATAATCATCAACTCAAGTTAAATCAATTCAATCTCATCACAATCACCAAGTATCCAATTACCAATTAGATGCACAAGTTCACGCCAAAACATTGCCACATACGACACTTCATGTGTATGCAATGCGCCTAAGGACTCTACATGCATGTGGTACCATAGTGATCTTAAATCACCAACCAATAAATCTTGATCTTAAATCAAACACCAATGTTTATCCTTGATCTTAAATCAAGCACCAATTTATTCTTGATCTTAAATCAAGCACCAATGACTGACTCTGAATGCATGGACCCACATATAGACTCAACAATGCACACCAAACATACTAATCATCGTTATACAATTTACACCATCATATAACATACATCACCAATTAATCACCAATCGCATTGTCAAATCAATAAGGCCACACATCAACAATTCAGGTAATCAAACATCGCATGATCATCATATTAATTCATTCATGCACATAGTATAAGCAACATGGAAAACATCTTCGTTTTACTTCATTATCAAAGTCCGTCCCTAATCAATTAACCTATAAGACTTACTTTACTTATGTCCAAGTTAATCAATCATAAACATCATCATTAAACACCTATAATCATATTTAGGAGTTTGGAAACCATTCAAGTGCATTGGGTACCTCAAAAAGTCATAAAATTAGGGTTTCGCCACACTGCACAAGGCGCACGGTCGTGTCCCCTTGGTGCGAGACTCACGCACGGTCCGTGCCACAGGGGCACACGGTCGTGCGTGACCACCAGTATAAGATTTTTCGATTTTTGCATTTTCGCGTAAAAATACCGTTTTCAACATCGTTTTTCGACCCGATTCCCACCAGAACATTTCCAAAACCTTAAACCAGTTAACACCACTCATTATCTACTTAATATGGCTTAAAAAAACTTAATCAAAATCACTTAGCATCATTTTATTCACATAAAATCAATTGTCGTCTCAAAAGTCCATTTTCTTCCAAAACGACTTAATTTCACAAACAAAGCATAACAACAACATTCCAAGTTTCCCATTCAATTCAACATGATCATAATCACTTAAATCAACCAACATGAATCAACTTAAACCATTTCATCAACAACTTAATCATTTTCACCAACTTAAGTCAATTTCACATAAACAACAACAATAACTTTAACACAACCCAAACTACAAAACCTCATGAGTTCAAAAATCAGTCACATACCCATGTTCATAATCAACTCAATTAAGCATAATCAACACCAATTATCAAGTTTCTCATCAAATTCATCAAATTTCACAAAGTTACCAAACAACATAATCAAACATGAGTTTTAATGAAACAACAACATCAATTCAGCAACTTAACACATGTTCATTTCAATCATAAAAAAGGAACACAAATTTAACACAATTAATCATAAGTTCATGAATTTAAGCATAAACTAAAAACATCTCAAACAACCCATTTGTTTCTTAATACCCAAATGATGAAAATAATCTTCCCCTTACTATTTCACCACAACTCTCTAAAATTCAAATTTCAAACTTCTAACATATTACAAAAATGCCACTAACTCTCAAATGACCAAAATACCCTTAATCACCTAAAAATTCACTAATCACCCGAAATAAATAATTAACAGATAGAATAATCAAACAATTAATAATAAACAATAACAAACAATTCTAATACTAAAATTAATTAACACAGCTGAAACCTAAGAATACTCTTTCAATGATGGCTTCAGTTCCAATGATTTTCTTCAATAGTGGCGTCCTCTATTTATAGCAAACAATTCTAATAATAAACAATTAATTAACACACCTGAAACCTAAGAATACTCTTTCAATGATGGCTTCAGTTCCAATGATTTTCTTCAATAGTGGCATCCTCTATTTATAGCATTCAGCAGCAACATATATTTGAATCAAATATTCTTCTCAGAAATATATTGAAACAAATATTCTTCAGAAATATATTTTCCAAATATCTCTTTTGAAAATATATTTACACGAATAAAAATACCCAATCGTGAAAATATCTCACGAAAATATCTTCCTTCTGGAAACACACGCACCTTGGAGAACAAGTAACATGAAAGAATTCTTCAATCAAATCTTCAAAAGATCAGGTGAAATAATAAACATCTTGAAATTCTGGCAGGTATGGTTCAAAACACAAAAACAGAGCACATTGTTTGCAAAACAGAGCACAATCAAAACTGGTTCAGAATCAACAAATAAAAGTGCAGAAAGTAAAGAACACAAGTATTTGTTAACCCAGTTCGGTGCAAACAACACCTACGTCTGGAGGATACCAATCCAGAAAGGAAATCCACTATGAGGAATTAATCCTAAGACTCAAGACACAGACCCCCTGTTCCTAGTCTTCTGACTTAATATCCAATAGTACTGATTTCTACCCAACACCTGAGTATAAGAAACCCCCTTCTTACTCCCTATTCAAGTAACAACCCATTTACTAACAGCTTCTGAAATAACCCAGTTTTGAAGACAACTTCAATAAAACAAAAACATCATTCGTACTTAAAAGCTTAGAATGATTTACAACTCAAAACTTCTAAACCAACTCAGATGAGTGGTGTAAAAAATAAAACCTAAGCTTAAAAACACAAAGACTCTTAAACTCTTATTTCTGATTTTCTCTTCGCAGTCTTCAAAGGTAGCAGCACATCTCCTTAAATAGGCTTCAGCAGGCAAATAATTCTGGAACAAATCTTCTCTAAAATATACTTCTAAAATTCTGCAATGGCTTGAAAAGGAAACATATATTTCTGACTTCTATCTTGCTAAGATTCTTCAGCAAATATATCCAAACATAAAACACGAAGCCAATCTTCTCAAGATCTTTACAAATTAATCATCCTTCTAGAAAACTTCAGCCATAATAAATCTTCAGCAAATCTCCAACAGATACGCACAGAATTAATGGAGAAAAACCCAGCTTCTGAAATCAGCTTCTGAAGGTCAGCTTCTGAAGGTCAACGCTGGTCAACGTCTGAACAGTGCGTCTGAAGAACTGTTCAGCGTCTGAAAGCCGTTTCTGCTTCTGAAGGCCAAAACTGCGTCTGAAGGTCAAATCTGCTTCTGAAGGCCATTTCAGCTTCTGAACCTCCTCAAATCCAATTTCTTGCTTCTGAAGACTTCTTTAATATCTGGAGACGCATTGCTTAAGCACTTTGATTTTACCAAACAATGTAGCCAACCTCAAATAACCAACACAGCTCCAAGGCACGAAATCAGGAGTACAGTAAAATACTTCTAAAGGTACTTCTGAAGAACTGCTTCTGAAGGTTCAGCTTCTGAAGTTTCAGCTTCTGAAGTTCTGCTTTTGAAGATTCAGCTTCTGAAGTTCTGCTTCTGAAGATTCAGCATCTGAAGGTTCAGCTTCTGAAGTTCTGCTTCTAAAGATCCAGCTTCTGAGGTTCTGCGTCTGAAGACTCAGCTTCTGAGGTTCTGCTTCTGAATTCTTCAATCAAATCTTCAAAAGATCAGGTGAGATAATAAACAGCTCCAAGGCGCGAAATCAAGGATGCTTCTGAAGGTACTTCTGAAGTAAGTGCTCTTGAAGGTACAGTGTCTGAAGGTTCTGCTTCTGAAGATTCAGCGTCTGAAGGTTCGGCTTCTGAAGGTTCAGCTTCTGGAGATTCAGCTTCTGAGGTTCTGCTTCTGAAGTTGCTTCTGAAGACGTACATCTTGCTTGTATATTTGAATTTAGCAAAAATGAAGCCAACAACCAAATATCCAACAATCTCCCCCTTTGGCAAATTTTTGGCTAAAATCAATATGAGATCAGAGAGATATCACAAGGCAAATTCTTCACTCATCACACGTACGTAACCATGAAGAACTTAAACGTAGCAACCAAATAGCAACAGAGTCAGCAGCGGCACATAATAAACAAAATCTGACTACGTTTCCACACAAACACTCCCTCTGAAATCTGTCATTCAGGAACAAATGAAGCACTCCCCCTGAAACATACACTCCCCCTGAAACATACACTTCAGCTCCTGAAACATACACTTTTGAAACATACACTGATGAACTACTGTATTGATTCTGAACTACTGTAGTGCTTCTGAAACACTTATCTCCCCCTTTTTAGCCAAACAATTTTGACAAAAACAACCATGCATTCACCAGGAGTAGAAAGAACAAGAACAACAGTAGCAGAGCATGTGGAGTATTAGGTTACAAACCATAGGCACAAAAATCTAGGGCATAGCCCACAAAGGATACCAAGAGCTGGCACACAGTCATAAAACATCTATTCTGAGGTTATAAGCATCCAATATAAACCACCACATCACAGCAAGTACATCACAACAAAGACATTCACAGAAGAACAAACACTTCATAGCAAACCACTAAGACACACGTAGCAATAGTAACCACATCTGAACATAATACCTCTCAGCATTAACATATTTGAACCTCAAAATTTCTGTTGAGTATTTTGAAGTTGGCTGCATGTTTTGGTAAATTCAATGTGTTCAAGCAAAGCATCTCCATGTTTAAAAGAAGTCTTCAGTTGCAAGAAAACGGTTTTGAAGAGGTCCAGACTCTGAAAAATCCTTCAGACGCTGAAATGTTCCTTCAGATGCAGGAACAGTGCTTCTGATCCTTCAGAAGCAGGTTGGCCTTCAGACGCACTATTCCAGCGTTAACCCGCGTTGACTTCTTCAAAAGCTGGGTTTTTCTATGCTATTTCTGTGCAAATCTTTGCGAGATTTATCAAGGATTTACTATGGATAAAGGATTCTAGAATGTTGGTTAAATTAATGAAGATCTTATGAAGATTTGGCTCGTGTTTTATGAATGTTCATATTTTTCTGAAGCAATCTTTCCAAGATACATTGCTGGTTTATTTGTTTCCTTATTCAGTCATTCTTAAATCAGAATCATATCAAATGCAGAAGATTGGATGCAGAATTATGTTGCTTGCTGAAGTCTATTTAAGGAGTTTGCTGCTGCTATTGAAGTGTTACGAAGAACAGAAGAAAATCAAAGAGTTTAGAGTCTTAGTGTTTTAAGCTTTAAGCTTTGTTTGTGCACCACTCTGTTAGATTTGGTTTAGGTGTGATTAAGTTGTAATTCATTCTAAGCCTGTAGGTATGAATGAAGTTTTTGATATATTGAAGTGTGTTCTTCAAAACTGGGTAGTTTTCTGAATTGTTAAGTGATTGGGTTGTAGTTGCTTGGATAAGAAGTTAGCAGTGTCTAATACTCAAAGAGTTGGGTAGAAATCAGACTAGGAGGAGGTTAATTGCTTAGGCTGGGAACAGGGAGTTCTGTGTCTAGAGTCATAAGTGTAGTACCCCAATTTTGTCCTAAGCCTTTTAAAACAAAAAAATCAAAAAAATCAAAGAGGGAGAAAAAGTCAAAGTCAACAAAAGTCAACAGAAAAGTCAACATTTCAAAAATGCTGACTTCGCACTGCGAAGCTCCCTTCGCACTGCGAAGTCTGCGATTTTTCTGCAGATTTTTGGTGTTTTTGATTTAATTCCAGATTTTGTTGCATATCATTTCCATATTTATTTTAATCAGCATTCATGGCTATTTGGGCCAAGCACAACCTGAAATGAGAGACTTGCCATTAATGCCAAGGTTGGAAGCTTTTTCTTCCAACCTAGCATGTGACAAGCAAGTGGGCTTGCCCTTGGGCAGCTCTTGTCCCTCCCAAGTGACCTGTTAACCACCCCAAGGTTGCCAGCCACCTGCTTGATGACTTTTCTCCTGCTTGCTCCCCCCAAAACCAGTCAAACCAGCTGGATTTTTCACTTGAAAAAGCCATGAGTGCCTACCCTGTTTTGCAGCAGCTTTTCACCCTCTCACACCAGCCAATTATAGCCTTTTGCATCCCCCAATCTCTGCACATCACAGTGCACGTTTTTATTGATCAACCATTGAGATTGCAAGGATTGATCCACAAGCTTGGCCAATTGCAATTCAGCCTTATTTCATCATCATTGCTATCCAAAATCTTTGAATTTGTGGCTGAAATCAGGCTGAGTCTTGACCCTTGGCACAAGGCAAGGTTTCCTCTATCCATTAGCATTTAATGCAAAGGGATTCAGCCTGATCCTAGCCCACAAATCAGCTGGATTTTGGGGATTTCTAATGATGAAATTGATTTGGTTTTGGCCTATAAATAGAAGGCAATGCCCAAGGTCACAAGCACATCTGATAACAGCAATTCAAGAGCATTATACACTACTCATTCCAGCTTACAAACACTCACAAACAACCAGCAAAAAACAATCCAAACACAAAGCCTCACAAAGTTCAAAACCATCACCAAATACCCAAAACTTTTGCAAGAACCTTCAACCAATTCAAATCCATTGCAGCTGGAGCTTTGCTAAGGATCTCTGTAAGTTTCCAAGCTTTTGTTTTGCATTTTCAATTATGTTTGCATAGCAATTTTGGTTCAAAACCTTTTGGTTCTAAAAAACCCCTTTTGAATTTCAAAGAAATCTCAAGGTTTTCAAAACATCAAAACTGGTTTGTCCAGTCTTTTTCATCCCAAAAACTCAAAGCTTTTCACTCACCTAAAAGGTCCTGAGTGTGTTCAGAAGTTGTTTCTGAACAAAAGTTCAGAAACAGCTTCTGAACTCAAAAATTCGCATACTTCGCAGTGCGAAGTCATGGTCGCAGAGCGACCATGACAGAACTCAGAATCTGAGTTTTGGTGTCCAAATGGCCAATTTTTGAGGTTCTAGCCCAAGAGCTCAGAACCTAAGAGTTTTTAAACCCATGTTTTTCAAACCATAACAAGGATTTTGCACAATTTTGACAAATTCACAAGTTCGTATGACATTTTGTGGATAACTTGTAAAACAAGTTATGTTCCCAAACTTTCAAAACCATATGAACAAGCCAGCTATGTTCATCATTTCAATCCAAACTTGAACAATGAATATTGTTCATGATTTTCAAAACTCTAGCGTGAACATACGCCAAATTTGTTCGCTTTTCAAAACAATTCGCAAAACGAGCCGAACTTGTGCGTTTTCTAGCAAAATTGTTAAATCTTTCCACTTTGGGTTTCAAACCAAATGTTTTGATATACCTTGGGATTTCTAAAAGAATTCTTCCCAAAGACTTGAATGAAAAAGGGATGGTGTGACGTATGTCTCTCCATTGCCCCGATTGTACGAATGCGTGACGTATGTCTCGTCGCTCGAACAATCGTCATTCCATTTTCAAACGTATCCAACCATAACCAAACCAAATCTTGGCCCCTTGTGGTCAATCCGAACCTTTTGGTCCCCCGTGGCCATTAGATTCGATCCCTCGACTTGTTTAAGTCACTCGGTCAATGTTCGACTCGTCCGAGTCCATTGTACCTGTTCTTGATCTCAGTGGATCAATCGAACAATCGCCCGACTCGTTGGAGTCCTCTCGGTCAATGATTGACTCGTTTGAGTCCATTGCACCTCTCTTGGTCCCATAGCGACCAATTCGAACCCTTTTACCCTAACGGACGTACCTTTTAACAATTCTAGTGCGATTCGTGAACAAACGCTTAATAAGTCTCCCAAGCGCGAGCATACAAGCTATACGCTTAATAAGTCTCCCGAGCGCGAGCATACAAGCTACGTTTTAATCGCAAGAATTCGGTTAAAACATCGTCCATTTAAAATTAACCAACATATGTACGTTTTTCTACCAAAGAACTACGTACGCTTTGAATTCTCCGACTACCGGGAGATACGTAGGAGCAAGATCGACATCTTGTCAAGCGCAATAATAAAAACTTTCTTTTTTTCCCTTTCGTTTGTTTTTATCTCTTTCCCCCCCCCCCCCTTTTATTATATTTTGACATAGATAAGCATGCGCGCAAAACATTTAAAAACAATTTAAGCTTTAGCCAAATAGAAGGTTCCCGTTGAGTACAACGGACGTGAGGGGTGCTAATACCTTCCCCTTGCGTAATCGACTCCCGAACCCGACAATGGTTGCGATGACCATCCTTTCCTCATCGTCAAAGGGTTTTATTATCGTTTCCCTTTAAACAAAAAAAAACTTAAGGGTTTATCAACGTTCCCTTTACACAAAAACTTTGGTGGCGACTTCACAAAGGCCCTCCGAGCGTTTACGAACGACCTCGGAGGATTTGCGCGTTTTTTAAACGAGGTGCGCACAGCTGGCGACTTCACTAGGGACCCTTTTCCCACTAGCGAGTCAAGCCTAACCTATTTGTCTTTTAAGCCATTTGTTTTTATTTTCTTCGCGCGCCATGCTTATTATTTTTATTCATACATGTCATATGCTTTATGTTTATATTTGCTTTATTTCGCTTTATATTCATATCATATATATATCAAATGTGGGGGTTACTTGAGTGATGTTACTCCACATTGTTCGGGTTAATGCCGGACGTGTGAGGCTCTCTACCCGAGCTTGAGAAAAAAACTAAGTTAGAAGGAGGTTGTGTGCGGAAGCCCGCATTGACGTATGTCCGTGAGGTAGGATGCCCAACCCCGCTTAGATGAGATTTTCACGTGGAATTAATTGAAGTCATGTCGACGTATGTCCATAGACAACCCTAATTCCATGTGAGGTCTATGACTCTAAGGACCTCTTCTTAGGAGATTTCACAATTTAGAGCCTACATGTGAGGATGGGGGGAAGTTCCGAACCTTCATAAACCATACCCTTGCATATCATTTGCATTCATGAAAGTAATTTTCGCATCATTTTGCTTTATAGGAGTTTAAAAAGAACAAACAAATATTAGCAAAAAGAAATATGGATTCCGGGAACAAAAATACGCTCGCCTTCAAAATTAAAGCTCCTAGGGTGGAAAGCTTGTTAGCCTTAAGCAAAAGGCTCTCTTCGGTCAACAAGAGTATTTTCGAGGCAAGCTATGGGCTAATCCTTGATCTCCTACCCGTGAGAATAGATTCAACAGCCTTAACCACTTTGGCACAATTCTTCGACCCACCTCTACGGTGCTTCACATTTCAAGACTTCCAACTAGCGCCAACTTTGGAAGAGTTTGAGAGGATTTTGGGTTGTAGCATGAAGGATCATGAACTCTATCTCGGTCCGGGAAAGGACCCCACATTAGAAGCCATCGCCGAATCCTTATACCTCGACACCCAAGAAGTAGCATCTAACTTGGAAGTTAGAGGAAACCTTAAGGGATTTTCAAGAAAGTTTTTGGAAGCCAAAGCTCGGGAAATGTTAGCCAACAAAGAGGGAAGGGCATTCAACGCCATCTTAGCCCTCTTAGTCTACGGAATTGTCTTATTCCCCAACATGGACGATTTCATAGACTTTCCGGCTCTAGAGGTATTTATGACCAAAAATCCGGTTCCCACAATCTTGGCGGATTTTTATCATACCCTCTACTCTAGGCATGAACAAGCAAGGGGACGTAAAATTACTTGTTGCACTCCCGTGGTGCAAATTTGGATGATGTCCCACATGCCAAGAAACCGAGACTTTGTGGAAAACCGGGCCAAGCTCAAATGGTCGCAACGGATGACAACCCTCGCCGAGAAGGACATCCATTGGTTTTCACCAAACTTAGAGGACCCAGAAATTATCCTCAGTTGCGGGGACTTCCCTAACGTACCCCTCATTGGTACTAAGGGATGTATTAATTACAATCCGGTCCTCTCTCTCCGACAACTAGGTTTTTCAATGGAAGATAAACCCAATGACCTTTTGTTGGAAGATTTCTACTTAAGGGAAGGCGATCAAGACCCGGCATTGCTAGAAAGAATCCGGGGAGCATGGAGCCAAGTGCGCAAAGGAAGGGTCGGCAAGAGAAACTGTGTCGCCAAACCCCTTTATACTCAATGGGTGAAGGAGAGGGTCAAAGCAATCAAGCTGCCCTTTATGGTCATAAACCCTCCAAAATCTCCTACACCTAAACCTATTGCAACCATTCCCAGCAAAGAAGTGGAGGAACTCAACGCTAAAATTCAAGAACTCCAAAACAAAAACGGAGACTTAGAATTGAAGCACCTCCAAGCTTTAGGAGAAATTACTAGGACGAAGAGAGATCGTGATGAAGTATCACATTCTCTCCTAGTGTGCCAAAAACGGCTAAGGATCTCCGAAGGGAAGAGAGATTGGATAGGAGGCGGCTTGGTTAGTGCGGATGCCAACCTTGTGGCCAAGGACGAAGAGTTGGAAAGAATCTTACATTCCAACCAAGAGCTCAAGAAATTCGGCGAACTAGCCATCGAAGCTCAACGGAAATGGAGGTTGAAATTTCAAGAGAAAAATCAACAGCTCCAAGAAGTAGTTAAAAACTACAAAGAGCAGCTTCAAGCCGAACGCGTCCAGCGGCAAAGACATGAGAGCCTTTCTCATCAAGGGAAGCTAAAGTGCAATCGTCTCGAAGAAGACATCAAGAAATTCGAAGAGTACTTCGACAAGATTGCAAGAGCTCACGGGGACCATATTGCACAACTACATGATGAAATTAGAAGTGCAAGAGTCAAGCTAGACCAGCGCAAGGAAGTGATTGAGTATGTATGGCAAGACGCCACCCGATTAAGTGAGGATTTCACTAAATTGGTTGCATTCTCAAATTTGGTAATCACCCAACTTCCAAAGAGGCTAGCGGGGGCCGAGATGGTCATGCCCTACTTTGACATCCCTATGGAGATCCAGAAGTTTATGAAGTTCTGCAAGGACACCATAGATTTCTATAGGGAGGAGATGAGCAAAGCCGAGAAGCGAGCGGCTATTTGATTTGTAATAGCAGTAGTTACACTTTGTAAACAAATGTTATTTAATCAAATATATTTTGAAGCATTGCCAATTTCCCGGTCTTTAATATTTCGAATTGCTAATATTAATTGTGCACCTTTAAACTCCTCCATAAAGCAAAAAAAAAAAAAAAAAAAACGCATATTTTGCATACTCATCGCATACATACATCCACATGCATCTTCATGCATTTTTTTCAAAAAAAAAACTCATTCATTTCCCTAAAAACAGTTCAAAGCAATCATAGCCCGAAAACCCCGAAAGCCCTCGGTCCAAGAACCAGATCTCCAACACTCGTACGGAACACGAGCTAACAAACAAAGGATCATGGACAATTTGGAACAAACCCAAGCGGCTTTGAGAGAGGAGGTTGATGGAATGAAGGGGAAGATGGATCAGATGCTAGAGTTAATGCAAGCTCTATCGGCACGAGAAAGTAATCCTCGCCCAGTAACGGATGCATCCAATGTGCAATGGCCTCTTTACGGTTTACCTCCGGATTATACCCCACCATTTGAAAATGAGGGCCATGGACCACCTCCACCACCGCTCGCAATCCCCGTAAGGAATGAAGAGCGTCGTCCTCAAAGAGCTTCCACTACTCAGCATGAGGTGATTCCCCATGATGTGGAAAATAGCCAGCCAAGGCAGTCTGCTCCCGACACCACCCACCAAGACAATGATACCACCCAAATGTATCGAGTTTTGGAAGAAAGGTTGAAAGCTGTCGAAGGGTTCAGTTCATACGGCGCCCACAACGCTTTGGACATGTGCCTAGTGCCCGACGTGGTAATCCCTCCAAAGTTCAAAGTACCGGACTTCGAGAAGTACAAAGGAATTCAATGCCCTCGGAACCATCTACGGATGTTCTGTAGGAAGATGGCAGCTTACGCAATGAACGAGAAACTCATGGTGCATGTGTTTCAAGATAGTTTAAGCGGAGCGTCCTTGGATTGGTACATGCAGCTTGAGCGTACCCATGTCCAAACTTGGAAGGATCTAGCTGATGCCTTCCTAAAGCAATACAAATATAATTTGGACATGGCTCCAAATAGGATGCAACTACAAAACCTCCTGCAAAGAAGCAATGAGTCCTTCAAGGAGTACGCTCAGCGGTGGAGAGAACTAGCTTCTCGTGTACAACCACCACTATTGGAAAGAGAGCTTGTTGACACCTTTATGGGCACACTTCAAGGCCCATATTACGACAAGATGATTGGAAGCACGTCTGCCGGTTTCTCCGATCTAGTCATGGTTGGTGAAAGAATAGAGGACGGAGTAAAGAGGGGAAAGATCCAAGGCCCTCTAGAAGCTCAAAGTGGAGCTAGAAGACCCCCCAGCAACTTTCACAAAAAGAAAGAGGGGGAGACGAATGTTGTTCTAGTGGGACCATCTTGCCCACCACCAAATCAAATGCCTCACTACCACTATCCTTATGTGGCAGCAGCGACGGCTCAAGGGCGTTACTCACCTCAAGTGATTCCCGCAACTCCGCCTCGACAACCAGTAGTGTTGCCTCAGCAAAATCAACAGCAGCAACAACAAGGCGGATACCCATCAAGGAACCAAGCGGGCTCGAGGAACAATTATTATAATAGACAGTTTGATCCTGTACCTATGCCTTATGGTCAAATCTTGCCATATCTAATCCAAAAGGGTATGGTCGAGACAAGACTACTACCACCAATGTCGCCACCATATCCACATTGGTACGACACGAATGCCAAATGTGACTGCCACGCAGGAACCGTGGGGCACAATGTCGAGAACTGTAGAGTCTTCAAACACAAGGTTCAGGACCTTATTGACAAGAAGCTGTTATCCTTCAAAGAGGAGAACCCCAATGTAAAAAATAACCCATTGCCGGGGCATGCGGGTCCCTCTGTAAATGCGGTGGAGGAACAAGAGGACTTTGGTCCAGTCAAGAAGGTAGCCAATGTTAAGACTCCCCTGTCAACCATAAGGGAGCGTTTAACCGGTTTTGGTTTGTTCGAGGAAATGCACGCCAACTGTGAAGCCTGCAAGGTCAACCCGGATAAGTGCGGAAAGTTGAAGAGTTGTCTTCAAGAACTAATGGACCAAGGTTGGATCCAAATTGGCTATATAAAGGATGGCGCAGACGTTGCTACCTTAGAGTCTAACGACCCAAAACCTCTCGAGATCCCATACCAAAGAAGAGAGGTAGCAATGACCATACAGCCCATAACATTCCACGTACCTGCACCCTTCTCTTTCGAAAGCATGAAGAGGATACCATGGAATTACCAACCTGTGGCCTATGTGGAAGGAAGACCACTAGCCAAGATTGAGCCCAGCATCACTAACATTACCGGTGTTGGAGGAATAATCAGAAGTGGTAGAGTCTTCGCTCCGAAAGAACTCGGGAAGACGCCAGCCGTACTACCAAAAGAGCCGCTCAAAGAAAAGAGCGTGGAGGAAGAAGAGAACCAAGCGGGGCCTTCTCAAAAGACAACCCCGCAAAAAGAGGCCGAAGAGTTCCTAAGGATAATCCAAAAGAGCGAGTATAAAATCATTGACCAGCTAGGTCAAACTCCCTCCAAGATCTCCATGCTATCCTTACTACTAAGCTCGGAAGCACACCGAGAAGCACTGCTGCGGATCCTCAGTGAGGCACATGTCACCAAGGACATTCCTGTGGACCAATTCGACGGGATAGTCGGAAATATTACCTCAAGTAGGTACTTGGGTTTCAATGGCGATGAGCTACCCGACGAGGGGCACATTCATAACCGCGCCTTACATATCTCCGTGAAATGCATGGACCACATCCTCTCACGAGTGCTAGTGGACACGGGGTCATCATTGAATGTCATGCCCAAGACTACCCTCCTCAAGCTATCATGTGAAGGGACAGTAATGAAGCCCAGTGCCTTGGTCGTAAAAGCTTTCGATGGGTCAAGAAGAGCCGTCATAGGGGAGATCGATTTACCAGTCCAAATCGGGCCCAAGGTTTTCACCATAACCTTCCAAGTCATGGATATTAACCCAACATACAGTTGTCTTCTCGGACGACCATGAATTCATGCGGCCGGAGCCATTACCTCTACCCTACACCAGAAACTGAAGTTCATCATTGATAACCAAATGACTGTAGTTTCCGTGCAAGAGGACATGATGGTAAGCCATCTCTCATCATTCCGTTATATAGAAACGGACGAAGAAGCTGTGGATGTCCCATTCCAGTCTTTGGAAGTGGCGAATGTTGTGACTTTGAGCTCGAAGCCCAAGGAAGAGGCTAGGACAGCCATGTCATCCTGGAGGGCAATAAGAGAGGCCCTAGAAGAAAGCCGACCCACCGGATGGGGCAAATTAGTGGACATACCAGAGAAGAAGAATCGCTTCGGGTTGGGGTATCATCCATCAGCCGAAACTTTCTCAAAGCCTCCAAAACAAGGGTTCCTCCCCATTTCAGAAACATTCATAGTGCGGGGTTTATCAATGAAGATCAAGTGGCCCTACTTGAAGACGTAGATGAAGACGTGCCTGATTTGGTGTACCGTTGCGCTTCGGATGAAGCTTTGAACAATTGGAGGGCTATCGCAATTCCCGAGATCGTTACCAGGATCAAGTAATAAGCCATGTTTGTTTTTTACTTTTAAAAAAAAAATCATTTAGCTCTGCCCAAGGCAAGTGATTAGTCGTGTGGGGCCCCCATGTTTTAAAAATTATTTTCGATCATGAATAAAATCACTCTTTTATGTTCATTTGAGTCTTTTTATTTTTGCATTTGTTTAAAAAAAAATTTCTACAAAAAGCCTAAAAAAAATCATACTCATGCAGATCTACAAATCCACCCTCCAAAAACAACACTGCCTTAATCCCTTATGACTTCGATTTCCCGATTAATCAAACGGAAGATAATGAAGAGGACGATTATGAACCGCCTGAAGAATTGTCCAGACTTGCAAATCAAGGGGATAGGGTAATACAACCTCACCAAGAATCAGTTGAAAAGGTCAACTTGGGGACCGAAGAGGATAAGAAAGAGGTCAAGATAGGAGCCTCCCTACATGAGGATGTGAAAGGAAAGATGATTAAGCTTCTGCAAGAGTACGTGGACGTATTCGCTTGGTCATATCAAGACATGCCGGGTTTAGACCCTAACATCGTTGTACACAAGCTGCCACTCAAGCCGGAATGCCCGCCAGTGAAGCAGAAATTGAGAAGAACTCGACCTGATATGGCTCTCAAGATCAGAGAAGAGGTCAAAAAGCAATTCGATGCCGGTTTCTTAGCCGTAACCAAGTATCCAACATGGGTTGCCAACATTGTGCCAGTCCCGAAGAAGGATGGCAAAGTCAGAATGTGTGTGGATTATCGGGACTTGAATAGAGCAAGCCCAAAGGATGATTTCCCGCTACCACACATCGACATATTGGTGGACAACACAGCCCAATTCTCAGTCTTTTCCTTTATGGATGGCTTCTCGGGATATAACCAAATCAAGATGGCTCCAGAGGACATGGAGAAAACTACATTCATCACCCCATGGGCAACATACCAAAGAGCAATGGTGACTCTTTTCCATGACATGATCCATAAGGAAATTGAGGTCTACGTCGACGACATGATTGCCAAATCCCAAACGGAGGAAGATCATCTAGTCCATCTACAAAAGCTTTTCGAACGCCTAAGAAAATTCAAGCTGCGCTTAAATCCTAACAAGTGCACATTTGGCGTTAGATCCGGAAAGTTATTGGGCTTCATCGTCAGCCAAAGAGGTATCGAAGTAGATCCCGATAAGGTAAAGGCCATCCAAGAAATGCCAGTGCCAAATACCGAGAAAGAAGTCCGGGGTTTCTTAGGAAGATTGAACTACATCGCTAGGTTCATTTCACACATGACAGCTACCTGCGAACCAATCTTCAAACTGCTAAGGAAAAACCAAGTCGTTCATTGGAATGAGGATTGCCAAGAGGCGTTTGACAAGATCAAACAATACCTGCAAGAACCACCAATTTCAATACCTCCGGTTCCGGGTAAACCCCTCATCTTATACCTAACCGTACTTGAAGGATCGATGGGTTGTGTGTTAGGACAACAAGATGAAACAGGAAGAAAGGAGCACGCAATCTACTACCTAAGCAAGAAGTTTACCGACTGTGAAACAAGGTATACTTCACTTGAAAAGACTTGCTGCGCTTTAGCATGGGCTGCTCGACGCCTAAGGCAATACATGTTGACCCATACAACTTGGTTGATATCGAAGATGGATCCCATCAAGTACATCTTCGAAAAACCTCCCCTCACAGGGAAGATAGCCCGTTGGCAAATGCTGCTGTCTGAGTACGACATCCAATACGTTGCTAAAAAAGCCATCAAAGGGAGTGTTTTATCTGAGCACCTTGCTCACCAACCATTGGAGGATTATCAGCCCATACAATTCGACTTCCCGGACGAAGATGTCGTAGCTTTGAATGACGAAAAGGTCACAAGCGATGATGAAGGGCCAGAACCGAGAGCTCGATGGAAGCTCGCTTTCGACGGCGCCTCAAATGCCATGGGGCACGGGATCGGAGCAATTTTAATCTCCCCAAGAAATGGATACCAACCCTTCACAGCAAGGTTATGCTTTGACTGCACCAATAACATGGCAGAATATGAAGCATGTATCCTAGGCCTTGAAGCAGCAATTGATCTAAGGATCAAAAACCTTGAAGTATACGGTGACTCAGCCTTAGTCATCTATCAAGTCAAAGGAGAATGGGAAACAAAACATCCCAATTTAATCCCCTACCGAGCCCGGGTTGTAGAGTTGATTGAGCATTTTGATGAAATCAACTTCCATCACATACCTCGAGAAGAAAACCAGGTGGCGGATGCTTTGGCTACATTATCATCAATGTACCAAGTAAATTTCCACAATGAAGCACCAATCATAAGGATGGATCGAAGAGACAAACCAGTTGTATGTGCATCAGTCGAAGAGGGACTTGACGACAAACCTTGGTTCTACGACATCAAGCGATATCTCGAAGAGCAAGAGTATCCAGAAAATGTCTCACACACCGACAAGAGAACCCTCAGGAGATTGGCATCCCAGTTCTTCCTCAGTGGAAATACCCTCTACAAGAGAAACTACGACATGGTCCTGCTCAGATGTGTGGATAAACACGAAGCGGACATGCTCATCAAAGAAATCCACGAGGGATCTTTTGGAACCCATGCCAATGGGCATGCAATGGCAAAGAAAATCCTAAGGGCGGGCTATTATTGGCTAACCATGGAAGCTGACTGTTTCCACTATGCCAAGACTTGTCATAAGTGCCAGATTTACGCCGACAAGGTGCATGTGCCACCAACTCCACTGAACGTCATGACTTCACCTTGGCCATTCTCTATGTGGGGCATATACATGATTGGAATGATCGAGCCCAAAGCGTCGAATGGACATCGCTTCATCCTCGTTGCTATCGACTACTTCACCAAATGGGTAGAAGCAGCTTCGTATGCAAACGTAACCAAACAAGTGGTAGCCCGATTCATCAAGAAGGAAATCATTTGCCGTTATGGCACTCCCCACAAAATCATCACCGATAATGGGGCAAACCTGAACAACAAGACAATGAAGGAGTTGTGCAAAGATTTCAAGATTGAGCACCATAATTCCTCCCCTTACCGACCAAAGATGAACGGTGCGGTAGAAGCAGCCAATAAGAACATAAAGAAGATCATCCAAAAGATGGTAACAACATATAAGGATTGGCATGAGATGCTTCCCTTTGCGCTACATGGCTACAGAACAGCCATTCACACTTCAACTGGGGCAACCCCTTTCTCCTTAGTATACGGTATGGAAGCTGTGCTTCCCATAGAGGTGGAAATTCCTTCGTTAAGAGTCTTGATGGAAACCAAGCTAGAGGAAGCTGAATGGGTCCAAACAAGGTTCGACCAACTGAATCTCATAGAGGAAAAGCGTCTGACGGCGATATGTCACGGACAACTCTATCAAAGGAGACTCAAGAGGGCATTCGACAAGAAGGTCCGTCCTCGAGAATTCAAAGAAGGAGACCTAGTGCTCAAGAAGATATTACCTATCCACAAAGATCCCCGAGGGAAGTGGACTCCCAGCTATGATGGGCCGTATGTGGTAAAGAAAGCCTTCTCAGGCGGAGCCCTGATCATCACCACTTTGGACGGAGAAGAGTTCCCACTCTCAATAAACTCCGATGCAGTCAAGAAGTATTATGCCTAAAAAAAAAAGAGAGAGAAAAGAAAAAAAGAAAAAAAAAAGAGCTCGCTAAATCGAAAACCTGAAAGGGCGGTTTAGGCAATAGAGAGCGTCCTGCTAGATCGAAAACCTGAAAAGGCGGTCTAGGCAAAAATTAAGGACATCAAAAAAGGAAATACACCCCGGTGGATTGAAAACTCGAAAGAGCGGTCCAGGCAAAAGTTAGGGGTTAACAAAAGAAGAAAGGCAATGACTGCAGCATCCAAGCTCCGGACAAGATTCAAGAGGAGAAGAATCAGTCTCGTCAGCATCTTCCAAAAACAAAAATCCCGAAGTCATAAGGAAATAGCATGTGTTGTGCCAAAACCAACAATTTTCTTTTTGCTTTTTTTTTTTCTTGTCTTTCTCTATCTCACTTCTCACTTTGTGTATTTTTTACCCATTCAAGAAGTCAAATCTGCATTGAATAAATTTCCTTTTGTTATTTTGTGTTCTCAGTAGCGCATAAAATTTTGTTTTATTCATGATAAAAATGCATTAAAACATGGGAAATAAACAAAAGAAATTTCTTCCAAAAAAGGAAAAAATAAACAAACGTTGTTTTTATTTGAATTTTCGTAAATTTCGAAGGAATTGCGGTAATCCCCACCAAATATTGCACCAAAAGACTTATGCTCTTCAGTAAAAGCAAGTGCGTAGCTCACGGCACGCGGAGCGCAAAAGCCCAAGGGATAAGAGGAACAAAATCCCCCAGTAAGCACCCTAAACATCCAACACCAAACAAGGCTGGATATCGATCATGCTTCCAAAATGATCCTTATATCCCCATGAGCCAAACCTCATTGACATTCCCCAAGGAGTCTCAACCCCAAACGAAAGGTCCAATCATTATTGGCAAACCCACACAAACCCCCAGCGCCCGAACTACACCGGTTTTGATCCCATTCGGGTATGTAGGCAAAGGACCCTGTCCTTCCAAACCAACCAACCAAAAAAAAACCAAAGAAAGCCCAATCATCATTGGCGCAACCACAACCAAGACCGACTTTGCTCGGCACCCAACCAGCATCCCACATATCATGCATAACATAATTCATACATCATGTCAATTTCATTCATGCATGCATATACAAATCATTCATACACATGCATTTCATAAATCATGTCATGCATCCTCAACAAGGATTCTCCAGTGAGTATCACATATTCACCAGCATCCATCAACAGTTAAGCAAGCGTTCCCCAGTGAACCTCCTTCACCAATTGTCCCCTATTCCCCAGCAGGAATCTTTGTTTGAGTCTATCTCATATCATATTGCATTGCATGTCACACTGCATATCATACTGCATAACATGCATCATACAATCATGTTTTCCGGTTCAACCAGGGGCACCTATTTAGGGTAAGACCATACTCGTTAGGAATCGACCTACAGTGTTAGCGGCTGAATAAGATTACCTAGCTTAGGTATCGACCTCTAGTGTAAGCGGCTAGATAAGATCAGCTCCCTCAGTGTTCGACCTTCAGTGTTAGCGGCTGAATAAGATCACTTACTCGTTAGGAATCGACCTTCAGTGTAAGCGGCTGAATAAGATTACCTAGCTTAGGTATCGACCTCTAGTGTAAGCGGCTAGATAAGATCACCTCCCTCAGTGTTCGACCTTCAGTGTTAGCGGCTGAATAAGATCACTTACTCGTTAGGAATCGACCTTCAGTGTAAGCGGCTGAATAAGATTACCTAGCTTAGGTATCGACCTCTAGTGTAAGCGGCTAGATAAGATCACCTCCCTCAGTGTTCGACCTTCAGTGTTAGCGGCTGAATAAGATCACATACTCGTTAGGAATCGACCTTCAGTGTAAGCGGCTGAATAAGATTACCTATCTTAGGTATCGATCTCTAGTGTAAGCGGCTAGATAAGATCACCTCCCTCAGTGTTCGACCTTCAGTGTTAGCGGCTGAATAAGATCACTTACTCGTTAGGAATCGACCTTCAGTGTAAGCAGCTGAATAAGATTACCTAGCTTAGGTATCGACCTCTAGTGTAAGCGGCTAGATAAGATCACCTCCCTCAGTGTATCGACCTCTAGTGTAAGCGGCTAGATAAGATCACCTCCCTCAGTGTTCGACCTTCAGTGTTAGCGGCTGAATAAGATCACATACTCGTTAGGAATCGACCTTCAGTGTAAGCGGCTGAATAAGATTACCTATCTTAGGTATCGACCTCTAGTGTAAGCGGCTAGATAAGATCACCTCCCTCAGTGTTCGACCTTCAGTGTTAGCGGCTGAATAAGATCACTTACTCGTTAGGAATCGACCTTCAGTGTAAGCAGCTGAATAAGATTACCTAGCTTAGGTATCGACCTCTAGTGTAAGCGGCTAGATAAGATCACCTCCCTCAGTGTTCGACCTTCAGTGTTAGCGGCTGAATAAGATCACTTACTCGTTAGGAATCGACCTTCAGTGTAAGCGGCTGAATAAGATTACCTAGCTTAGGTATCGACCTCTAGTGTAAGCGGCTAGATAAGATCACCTCCCTCAGTGTTCGACCTTCAGTGTTAGCGGCTGAATAAGATCACATACTCGTTAGGAATCGACCTTCAGTGTAAGCGGCTGAATAAGATTACCTATCTTAGGTATCGACCTCTAGTGTAAGCGGCTAGATAAGATCACCTCCCTCAGTGTTCGACCTTCAGTGTTAGCGACTGAATAAGATCACTTACTCGTTAGGAATCGACCTTCACTGTAAGCAGCTGAATAAGATTACCTAGCTTAGGTATCGACCTCTAGTGTAAGCGGCTAGATAAGATCACCTCCCTCAGTGTATCGACCTCTAGTGTAAGCGGCTAGATAAGATCACACCCATCCTCAGGAATCTACCTTCAGTGTTAGCGGCTGGATACGATTACCTTCATCCCCAGTGGATCTACCTCCAGTGTTAGCGGCTGGATACGATCAACACTTTCAAAATCATTGCATGTGCATATTTTACTTTTACTGCAATCTTTTCATTTTGCGAAGGACAAAATTCGGGTCCTTCTTTTACTTAATTGGTCTTCGCAAAGAGTTCATGAGATGCCCTCGGCACTCACGCACTCTATGCAAAGACACAATTAAGTAGGGGCAGCTGTAGTACCCCAATTTTGTCCTAAGCCTTTTAAATCAAAAAAATCAAAAAAAATCAAAGAGGGAGAAAAAGTCAAAGTCAACAAAAGTCAACAGAAAAGTCAACATTCAAAAATGCTGACTTCGCACTGCGAAGTCTGCGATTTTTCTGCAGATTTTTGGTGTTTTTGATTTAATTCCAGATTTTGTTGCATATCATTTCCATATTTATTTTAATCAGCATTCATGGCTATTTGGGCCAAGCACAACCTGAAATGAGAGACTTGCCATTAATGCCAAGGTTGGAAGCTTTTTCTTCCAACCTAGCATGTGACAAGCAAGTGGGCTTGCCCTTGGGCAGCTCTTGTCCCTCCCAAGTGACCTGTTAACCACCCCAAGGTTGCCAGCCACCTGCTTGATGACTTTTCTCCTGCTTGCTCCCCCCAAAACCAGTCAAACCAGCTGGATTTTTCACTTGAAAAAGCCATGAGTGCCTACCCTGTTTTGCAGCAGCTTTTCACCCTCTCACACCAGCCAATTATAGCCTTTTGCATCCCCCAATCTCTGCACATCACAGTGCACGTTTTTATTGATCAACCATTGAGATTGCAAGGATTGATCCCCAAGCTTGGCCAATTGCAATTCAGCCTTATTTCATCATCATTGCTATCCAAAATCTTTGAATTTGTGGCTGAAATCAGGCTGAGTCTTGACCCTTGGCACAAGGCAAGGTTTCCTCTATCCATTAGCATTTAATGCAAAGGGATTCAGCCTGATCCTAGCCCACAAATCAGCTCGATTTTGGGGATTTCTAATGATGAAATTGATTTGGTTTTGGCCTATAAATAGAAGGCAATGCCCAAGGTCACAAGCACTTCTGATAACAGCAATTCAAGAGCATTATACACTACTCATTCCAGCTTACAAACACTCACAAACAACCAGCAAAAAACAATCCAAACACAAAGCCTCACAAAGTTCAAAACCATCACCAAATACCCAAAACTTTTGCAAGAACCTTCAACCAATTCAAATCCATTGCAGCTGGAGCTTTGCTAAGGATCTCTGTAAGTTTCCAAGCTTTTGTTTTGCATTTTCAATTATGTTTGCATAGCAATTTTGGTTCAAAACCTTTTGGTTCTAAAAAACCCCTTTTGAATTTCAAAGAAATCCCAAGGTTTTCAAAACATCAAAACTGGTTTGTCCAGTCTTTTTCATCCCAAAAACTCAAAGCTTTTCACTCACCTAAAAGGTCCTGAGTGTGTTCAGAAGTTGTTTCTGAACAAAAGTTCAGAAACAGCTTCTGAACTCAAAAATTCGCATACTTCGCAGTGCAAAGTCATGGTCGCAGAGCGACCATGACAGAACTCAGAATCTGAGTTTTGGTGTCCAAATGGCCAATTTTTGAGGTTCTAGCCCAAGAGCTCAGAACCTAAGAGTTTTTAAACCCATGTTTTTCAAACCATAACAAGGATTTTGCACAATTTTGACAAATTCACAAGTTCGTATGACATTTTGTGGATAACTTGTAAAACAAGTTATGTTCCCAAACTTTCAAAACCATATGAACAAGCCAGCTATGTTCATCATTTCAATCCAAACTTGAACAATGAATATTGTTCATGATTTTCAAAACTCAAGCGTGAACATACGCCAAATTTGTTCGCTTTTCAAAACAATTCGCAAAACGAGCCAAACTTGTGCGTTTTCTAGCAAAATTGTTAAATCTTTCCACTTTGGGTTTCAAACCAAATGTTTTGATATACCTTGGGATTTCTAAAAGAATTCTTCCCAAAGACTTGAATGAAAAAGGGATGGTGTGACGTATGTCTCTCCATTGCCCCGATTGTACGAATGCGTGACGTATGTCTCGTCGCTCGGACAATCGTCATTCCATTTTCAAACGTATCCAACCATAACCAAACCAAATCTTGGCCCCTTGTGGTCAATCCGAACCTTTTGGTCCCCCGTGGCCATTAGATTTGATCCCTCGACTTGTTTAAGTCACTCGGTCAATGTTCGACTCGTCCGAGTCCATTGTACCTGTTCTTGATCTCAGTGGATCAATCGAACAATCGCCCGACTCGTTGGAGTCCTCTCGGTCAATGATTGACTCGTTTGAGTCCATTGCACCTCTCTTGGTCCCATAGCGACCAATTCGAACCCTTTTACCCTAACGGACGTACCTTTTAACAATTCTAGTGCGATTCGTGAACAAACGCTTAATAAGTCTCCCAAGCGCGAGCATACAAGCTATACGCTTAATAAGTCTCCCGAGCGCGAGCATACAAGCTACGTTTTAATCGCAAGAATTCGGTTAAAACATCATCCATTTAAAATTAACCAACATATGTACGTTTTTCTACCAAAGAACTACGTACGCTTTGAATTCTCCGACTACCGGGAGATACGTAGGAGCAAGATCGACATCTTGTCAAGCGCAATAATAAAAACTTTCTTTTTTTCCCTTTGTTTGTTTTTATCTCTTTCCCCCCCCCCCCCCCCCCCTTTTATTATATTTTGACATAGATAAGCATGCGCGCAAAACATTTAAAAACAATTTAAGCTTTAGCCAAATAGAAGGTTCCCGTTGAGTACAACGGACGTGAGGGGTGCTAATACCTTCCCCTTGCGTAATCGACTCCCGAACCCGACAATGGTTGCGATGACCATCCTTTCCTCATCGTCAAAGGGTTTTATTATCGTTTCCCTTTAAACAAAAAAAAATTTAAGGGTTTATCAACGTTCCCTTTACACAAAAACTTTGGTGGCGACTTCACAAAGGCCCTCCGAGCATTTACGAACGACCTCGGAGGATTTGCGCGTTTTTTAAACGAGGTGCGCACAATAAGGATTAATTTCTATAATGGATTTCCTTCCTGGATTGGTATCCCCCAGAGTAGGTGGTGTTTACACCGAACTGGGTTAACAAATTTTGTGTGCCTTTTTTACTTTCCTGCACTTTATTTGTTGCCTGTGCTTTGTTATTGTTTGTGGCCTATTTTATATTCCTGATTAGTACCTTGCCAAAATTTCAATTGGCATCAGAGCACGCACCCGGCCTGTGATTGGGTGAGCTCCAGGGTTGTGTTTTCTAGCAAGCATGGACAGTGAAGGAGGATATGTCAATAGACCACCATTGCTAGATGGCACAAACTATGAATACTGGAAGTCCAGAATGTGTGCTTTCCTAAAATCCATTGACAGCAGAACTTGGAAGGCTGTACTAAAAGGCTGGGATCATCCTGTGGTTTTAGACAAAGATGGGAACAAAACTAAGATTCTGAAACCATAAGAATAGTGGACTAAAGCTGAAGATGATCTGTCACTTGGAAACTCAAAGGCTTTGAATGCAATATTCAATGGTGTTGATATGAATATGTTCAGACTCATCAAGCAGTGTACAGTTGCAAAGGATGCCTGGGAAATATTAAAAACTACTCATGAAGGAACCTCTAAGGTCAAGATGTCCAGACTCCAGCTACTTACCACTAAGTTTGAGAACCTGAAGATAATGGAGGATGAAAGCATACAAGAATTCTATATGAATGTGCTGGATATCGCTAATTCCTTTGAATCTCTTGGAGAAAAGATGTCAGATGAGAAGATAGTCAGAAAAATTCTCAGATCACTTCCTAGAAGGTTTGACATGAAAGTAACAGCTATAGAAGAAGCTCATGACATCACCACTATGAAGGTTGAGGAGCTGATTGGGTCTCTATTGAATTTTGAGACTGCTTTTTATAAACAGCCTGAGAAGAAAGGGAAAGGAGTAGCATTTGCAGTTAATTATGTAGCTGATGATCAACAAGAGTCTGATGAGGATGATGGTGATTTATCAGAAGCTCTAGTGTTGCTGGGAAAACAATTCAACAAAATTCTGAAGAAAGTTGACAGAAAATCCAAAACCAAAGGTCAAAACTTCAGATTCAACAACAAGAAGCAACAAACTGATGTGAAAAAGACCAAGTCTGAGGAGAAAAGTAATCAAGCTAAAGGTGTGCAGTGCTATGAGTGTGAGGGTTATGGACATATCAAATCTGAATGTCCTACTTTTCTTAAGAAGCAGAAGAAGAGCCTAGCTGTTTCATGGTCTGATGATGACTCTGAAGAAGATGCTGCAAGTGAGTCTGGTAAGTGTGATACAAGTTTGATGGTAAGGTCATGAGCTATCTTAAAGAATGAAACAGTTTTAGAGTCTAAAACATTTTCAGAGTCTGACTCAGAGTCTGAAGCTTCATCTGTGTCTGAAGTTGCTAAAACCTCATATGATGAACTGGCTGACAACTACAAGAAGTTATACACCAGAAGTGCAGAACTTTGCAAGCAAGTTTTGGATCAGAAGGAGACTATATGTCAACTGGAGGCTGAGAAAGGTGAACTGTTAGTACAAAATTCAGAACTGAAAGAAGAAGTAAGCCAGCTAAATTCCCAGCTTGAGAACATGAAAAAGCAGGTCAGAATGATGAATACTGCTACTGATGTGCTGGATGAGATTCTGGAGAATCAGAAACAAGGAAAAACCGGTTTAGGCTTTGTTGAGTCTTATTGTGTTGGCTGCATGTTTTGACAAAACCAATGTGTTGAATAGAAGCATCTCCATGATTAGAACATTTCTTCAGTTACAAGTTTTCTCATTTGAAGCTGTTCAGAAGCTCAAAATGACTTCAGAAGCTGATCAGAGTCTGATGCCAGCGTTGACCTATGTTGACTTCATCAGAAGCTGGTTATTTTCAAGTTATTCTTGCGCGAATCTTGGCGAGATTTAACAAGGAATTATCCATGCATATTGCTTCTAGAATGCTGGTTGTTTTGAAGAAGATTTCATGAAGATTTGGCATGGATTTATGAATGCTCGTATTTTTCTGTTATAATCTTATGAAGATATTTTCCTGGTTTATTTGTTTCCTTATTGGATTACTCATAATTCAGAAACAAATCTAATTCAGAAGATTTGAAGCATAATTAAGAGACTTGCTGAAGATTATAAAAGGAGGAGCTTTGCTACTATTCAAGACTTGCGTAGAACAGTGTATTATTCAGAGAATTGAGTCTTTGTTTTTAAACTTAGACATTTTATTTGTGCACCACTCAGTTTGAGTTGGTTTAGAGTTTTATAGAGTTGTAATTCATTCTAAGCCTTTAGGTACGAATGAAGTCTTTGTGTTTTTGAAGTTTTCTTAAAAACAGAGTGTTATAGTTAAGGGGTTCAGTAACTGGGTTGCGGTTGCTTGAATAGGAAGATAGTGGATTCTATTACTCAGAGTTGGGTAGAAGTTTGACTAGGTGGAGGTTAATTGCTTGGGATAGGAACTGGGAGTCAGTGTCTGAGTCTTAAGGATTAAATCCGATAGTGGATTTCCTTCCTGGATTGGTATCCCCCAGAGTAGGAGGTGTTTACTCCGAACTGGGTTAACAAACCTTGTGTGCCTTTTTACTTTCCTGCACTTTATTTTCTTGCTTTGCATTGTGTTTGTGTGTGCTCTGTTTTAGCAAGTTGTTGTGCCCTGCATATTGTTCAGAACCTGTTTGGTTCAGAACCTGGTAACTCTGTTTATTGCCTGGCCAGAATTTCAATTGGCATCAGAGCAGGCACCCTGCCTGTGTTTTTGGTGAGATCCAGAGGACTTAATATCTGGCAAGCATGGATAGAGAAGGATGCTATGTCAATAGACCACCCCTACTAGATGGCACAAACTATGAGTATTGGAAGTCTAGGATGTGTGCTTTTCTAAAGTCTATTTACAGCAGGACTTGGAAAGCTGTGATCAAGGGCTGGGATCATCCAGTAGTTTAGGACAAAGATGGGAACAAGACTGAGGTTCTGAAGCCTGAAGAAGAATGGACCAAAGCTGAAGATGATCTGTCACTGGGAAATTCAAAAGCCTTGAATGCAATTTTCAATGGTGTGGATCAGAACATGTTCAGACTCATCAAACAATGTATTGTGGCTAAGGATGCTTGGGAAATTCTGAAAACCACTCATGAAGGAACCTCGAAGGTTGAGCTATCCAGACTTCAACTTCTCACAACAAAATTTGAGAACCTAAAGATGATGGAAGATGAATCTATTCAGGAATTCTACATGAATGTGCTGGACATGGCTAATTCCTTTGATTCTCTTGGGGAGAAGATGTCAGATGAGAAGTTAGTGAGAAAAATCCTCAGGTCCCTGCCCAGAAGGTTTGATATGAAGGTGACAGCAATTGAAGAGGCTCATGATATTACTACTATGAAGCTTGAGGAGCTGATTGGGTCATTACTCAATTTTGAAACTACCTTTTGTAAACAGACTGAGAAGAAAGGAAAAGGTGTAGCTTTTAGTGTGAATTCTGAAGCTGATGATCAACAAGAGTCTGATAAGGATGACTTATCAGAAGCTCTAGTGTTGCTGGGAAAACAATTCAACAAGATTCTGAAGAATGTTGACAGAAAAGCCAAAGCCAAAGGTCAGAACTTCAGATTCAACAACAAAAAGCAACAAACTGATGGGAAAAAGACCAAATCTGAGGAGAAATGTAATCAAGCTAAAGGTGTGCAGTGCTATGAGTGTGAAGGTTATGGACATATCAAAACTGAATGTCCTACTTTTCTTAAGAAGCAGAAGAAGAAAAGCCTAGCTGTTGCATGGTCTGATGATGATTCTGAAGAAGATGCTGGAAGTGAATCTGGTATGTGTGATACTGGTCTGGTAGTAAGGTCAGGAGCTATCTTGAAGAAGGAAGCTGTTTTAAAGTCTGAGACCTTTTCAGAGTCTGACTCAGAATCTGAAGCTTCATCTGTGTCTGAAGCTGCTAAAACCTCATATGATGAACTAGTTGACAACTACAAGAAGCTATATACCAGAAGTGCTGAGGTTTGCAAACAAGTTCTGGATCAGAAGGAGACTATTTTTCAACTGGAGGCTGAAAAAGGAGAGCTTCTTGTGCAGAATTCAGAATTAAAAGAAGAAGTAAGCCAGCTAAAATCCCAACTTGATCAGATGAAAAAGCAAGTTAGGATGATGAACTCTGCTACTGATAAGTTGGAGGAGATTCTAGATGTCCATAAGCAAGGAAAAACTGGGTTAGGTTATGTTGATCAGAGTCTGAAGCTCAAGGAGAAAAATCCTGTTAGCCAGTTTGTTCCTGCCACTAAGACTGAAGATTCTATGAGTGGGACATCTAAGATGGGAACTCAGAAGCAAGCTCAGAAGAGACCTCAGATGCAAGGTCAGAAGCATGTTCAGATGCTACCTCAGAAGCAACCCCAGAAATTTTTCAGAAACAGAATGGGAAAAAATCATCCATGGATCTGTCATTATTGTGGAAAGAAAGGGCATATCAAACCATTCTGCTTCAAACTTTATGGCTATCCTGAACATTTTCAGTATAGAAGAGTTGAACCAGATACTATCAGACACAATGTTCAGAAGGTGTGGATGCCCAAAGTTCAGAATGTAGGCCTTATAGCTCATACTTCTTTGAGAGCCACTTCAAAAGAAGATTGGTATTTTGATAGTGGGTGTTCAAGGCACATGACTGGTGTGAAGAAGCTGCTGAGCAATATCAGATTATACTCCAGAAGTTATGTGACATTTGGAGATGGTGTAAAAGGTCAGATTCTGGGTATTGGTGATTTGATCAGTGAAGGGTTGCCCAGACTTAATGATGTGCTACTAGTGGAAGGATTAACCTCTAATCTGATCAGTATTAGCCAACTTTGTGATCAAGAATTGAAGGTTAATTTCAACAAGCTAGAGTGTATTGTTACTGATCAGGAAGATAAGATTCAGATGAGGGGCTGCAGATCCAAAGACAACTGTTATTTATGGGTTTCTGAAGAAGAAAGAAGTCTGACTTCTTGTCTTATGAGCTTAGAAGAGGAAGTCAAGCTCTGGCACCAGAAACTGGGACATCTGCATCTGAAAGGCATGAAGAAAATCCTAAGTACTGAAGCTATCAGAGGTGTACCTAACCTGAAGATCAATGAGGACAATGTTTGTGGTGATTGTCAAATTGGGAAACAAACAAGAAAGTCACATCCCAGATTAGTTCACCAGGTAACTACTAAAGTACTAGAACTTGTTCATATGGATTTGATGGGGCCTATGCAAGTTGAGAGTATTGGAGGCAAGAGGTATGCTTTTGTAATGGTTGATGATTACTCAAGATTCACATGGATCAGTTTTGTTAGAGAAAAGTCTGACACTTTTGAAGTATTTAAAGACCTGTGCATTTAATTACAAAGAGAAAAAGACTGTGGCATAGTCAGAATCAGAAGTGATCATGGCAAGGAATTTGAAAACAAGAGTTTTTCAGAATTCTGTGCTTCTGAAGGTATAAAACATGAGTTTTCTGCACCTATAACACCTCAGCAAAATGGTGTAGTTGAGAGGAAGAATAGGACATTAGCTGAATGTGCTAGAGTTATGCTGCATGCTAAGAAACTTCCATATATGTTCTGGGCTGAAGCAATGAACACAGCATGTTACATACACAATAGAGTCACTTTGAAAAAGGGAACAGCATCTACTTTGTATGAACTGTGGAAAGGAAGGAAGCCTACAGTCAAATACTTTCATGTGTTTGGGAGCAGATGCTACATCTTGGCTGATAGAGAAAATAGAAGAAAGCTGGATCCTAAGTCTGATGAAGGTATATTTCTGGGTTATTCAGTGAACAGCAGAGCTTATAGGGTGTTTAATTCCAGAACCAAGGTTGTGATGGAGTCCATTAATGTGGTAATTGATGATCTGTCTGCTGAGAAAGATAGAGGTGAGTCTGAAGTTGTTCCAGAGTCTGAAGCATCAGAAGAACAATCTTCAGAAGCAGAAAATCAAGCAAAGTCTGAAGAAGCAGAAGTGCATCCAGATCAAGATCCTACCAATAAAGGGCCATCAATTAGAGTTCAGAAGGATCATCCAAAGGATCTTATCATTGGGAGCTTGGATCAAGGTGTCAGAACCAGCAGATCAGACCTAGCTGCTACTGATTCAAGCTTTGTGTCAAAGCTTGAACCTAAAAATGTGAAAGAAGCCCTAACTGATGAATTTTGGATTGAAGCAATGCAAGATGAGTTGAATCAATTCAAAAGGAGTGAAGTATGGGATCTGGTTCCAAGACCTGAAGGGTTGAATGTGATTGGCACCAAATGGATATACAAGAATAAAACAGATGAAAATGGTACTGTAGTCAGAAACAAAGCAAGGTTGGTTGCTCAAGGCTATACTCAAGTTGAGGGACTTGATTTTGATGAAACCTTTGCACCTGTGGCCAAACTAGAGTCCATAAGACTACTGTTGGGTGTATCATGCATTCTCAAGTTCAAATTATTCCAGATGGATGTGAAGAGTGCATTTTTGAATGGATATCTGCAAGAAGAAGTTTATGTAGAACAACCTAAGGGTTTTGTGGATCATCAGTTTCCAGATCATGTGTACAAGTTGAAGAAAGCCTTATATGGACTCAAGCAAGCACCAAGAGCATGGTATGAAAGATTGACTCAGTTTCTTGTGGCTCAAGGTTACAGAAAAGGAGGTTCTGATAAGACTTTGTTTGTGAAAGATGAAAATGGGAGTCTGATGATTGCTCAGATTTATGTGGATGATATAGTGTTTGGAGGGATGTCTCAGAAGATGGTCAAATTGTTTGTTCAGCAGATGCAGTCAGAATTTGAAATGAGTTTGGTTGGTGAGCTAACTTATTTTCTTGGTCTGCAAGTCAAGCAAATGGAAGATACAATCATCATTTCTCAGAGTAAATATGCCAAGAACATTGTGAAAAAGTTTGGTATGGAATCTGCTGCTTATAAAAGGACACCAGCTGCTACTCATCTGAAGCTAACCAAAGATGAACATGGAGTATCAGTTGATCAAAGTCAATACAGAAGTATGATTGGGAGTCTATTGTACTTGACTGCAAGCAGACCTGATATCACATTTGCTGTTGGAGTATGTGCAAGATATCAAGTTGATCCTAAGATGAGTCATCTGACACAAGTTAAAAGGATCCTGAAGTATGTGAATAGCACAAGTGACTATGGAATCATGTATTCTCATAGTTCAAGTTCTGAATTGATGGGATTTTGTGATGCTGACTGGGCTGGAAGTGCTGATGACAGGAAGAGCACTTCAGGAGGTTGTTTCTTCTTAGGAAATAACTTAATTTCTTGGTTCAGCAAGAAACAAAACTGTGTTTCATTGTCAACTGCTGAAGCTGAGTATATTGCTGCTGGGAGTAGTTGTTCACAACTGGTTTGGATGAAACAGATGTTGGAGGAGTACAACATGAAACAAGGCACTATGACCTTATTTTGTGACAACTTGAGTGCTATCAACATCTCTAAGAACCCAATACAGCACAGCAGAACTAAACACATTGATATCAGACACCATTTTATCAGAAACCTTGTGGAGGACAAGATTATTCAACTGGAACAAGTGGACACTGAGAATCAAATTGCTGACATATTCACAAAGGCCTTAGATGCTAAACAGTTTGAGAATCTGAGAAGCAGGTTAGGTGTGTGTTTACATGAAGAATTATAGCAATTACTGCAAACTTGATGTGAGGAAGATAGAGTACCTACCAGTTGTGCCTGGGCTAAGTGTGATCCTGAACCTGAGTCTGAGTCTGATATGTTTCCTAGGATCTGTGTTACTTATTTTGATTTTAATCCCTATATGAAGACTATTGTTTGTCATAATTTTGTGGCTAAAAAGGGAGAGAAAATCTTATGTTTATGTTCAGAAAATCTTATGTTTATGTTCAGACAAGAGTTGTTCAGAATGTGTGTCATTGATTCAGAAGGTGACTAGTTTTGTGCAGAAGCTAAGCATTATGTTAAGAGTTCAGTATCATTGCAACAAGATATGTCCAGATATGAGTGAGGGGGAGTATGTGTCTCAGGGGGAGTACATGATAGTTGTTATCCTGAGTGATGCTGTGTTCCTGAAGAGTGGTCCTGAAGATCAAGTGTGCTCTGAAGTGTGCTCTGATACCACTTATCACTGCAGTTCAGTAGTAAAGGGGAGTTTGTATGAGGAGCTGAGTTGCAGGGGGAGTGTTTTGAAGCTAGAGTGTTTGTTTATATATTTGAAGCTTCAGGGGGAGTGTTTGTGATGATCAGGAGTTGATCTGTAATTGGTTTATGTGTGCTTCAGTAGCTAAAAATATCAGAAGCTGATATGTTGTGTTGAACTGAAGCTGGGTTGTGTTTTTCATGATAATCATAACTGAATCCGCTGCTTATCACCATGTTATGATTGATCATTGTGGAGTTCTTCATTGATGAGCTTATGTTATGGGAGATTGAAGAACTTGGTTGTGTGAACATTGGTTTTAGCCAAAAATTTGCCAAAGGGGGAGATTGTTGAGTCTTTTGGTGTTGGCTGCATGTTTTGACAAAACCAATGTTTTGAATAGAAGCATCTCCATGATTAGAACATTTCTTCAGTTACAAGTTTTCTCATTTGAAGCTGTTCAGAAGCTCAAAATGACTTCAGAAGCTGAATGCTTCATCAGAAGCACTGTAGCACTTCAGAAGCTGATCAGAGTCTGATGCCAGCGTTGACCTATGTTGACTTCATCAGAAGCTGGTTATTTTCAAGTTATTCTTGCGCGAATCTTGGCTAGATTTAACAAGGAATTATCCATGCATATTGCTTCTAGAAAGCTGGTTGTTTTGAAGAAGATTTCATGAAGATTTGGCATGGATTTATGAATGCTCGTATTTTTCTGTTATAATCTTATGAAGATATTTTCCTGGTTTATTTGTTTCCTTATTGGATTACTCAAAATTCAGAAACAAATCTAATTCAGAAGATTTGAAGCATAATTAAGAGACTTGCTGAAGATTATAAAAGGAGGAGCTTTGCTGCTATTCAAGACTTGCGTAGAACAGTGTATTATTCAGAGAATTGAGTCTTTGTTTTTAAACTTAGAGTTTTTATTTGTGCACCACTCAGTTTGAGTTGGTTTAGAGTTTTATAGAGTTGTAATTCATTCTAAGCCTTTAGGTACGAATGAAGTCTTTGTGTTTTTGAAGTTTTCTTAAAAACAGAGTGTTATAGTTAAGGGGTTCAGTAACTGGGTTGCAGTTGCTTGAATAGGAAGATAGTGGATTCTATTACTCAGAGTTGGGTAGAAGTCTGACTAGGTGGAGGTTAATTGCTTGGGATAGGAACTGGGAGTCAGTGTCTGAGTCTTAAGGATTAAATCCGATAGTGGATTTCCTTCCTGGATTGGTATCCCCCAGAGTAGGAGGTGTTTACTCCGAACTGGGTTAACAAACCTTGTGTGCCTTTTTACTTTCCTGCACTTTATTTTCTTGCTTTGCATTGTGTTTGTGTGTGCTCTGTTTTAGCAAGTTGTTGTGCCCTGCATATTGTTCAGAACCTGTTTGGTTCAGAACCTGGTAACTCTGTTTATTGCCTGGCCAGAATTTCAGGCTTTGTTAATCAAACTCAGAACCTCAAGCAGAAAAATCCAGTTAAAAATTTTGTTCCTGCCACTAAGACTTATAATCCTATGATTGGTATATCTCAGATGCAACCTCAGAAGCATGCTCAGAAGCAACCCCAGAAGTTCAACAGAAGGAGGAGAAATCATACCTGGATCTGTCATCATTGTGGAAAGAAGGGGCATATTAAACCTTTTTGCTTTAAGTTATATGGCTATCCTGAACATTTTCAATATAGAAGAGTGGAACCAGCTGCAACCAGAAGTAATGTTCAGAAGGTGTGGAAGCCCAAAGTCAAGAATGTTGGCCTCATAGCTCATACATCATTGAGAGCAACCTCTAAAGAAGACTGGTACTTTGATAGTGGGTGTTCAAGACACATGACTGGTGTGAAGAAGTTGTTGAGTAATATAAAGCCTTATTCCAGAAGCTATGTGACATTTGGTGATGGAGCAAAAGGTGAGATTCTGGGTATTGGTGACTTAATCAGTGACGGTTTGCCTAGACTTAATGATGTGATGTTGGTGAAAGGATTGACTTCCAATCTGATCAGTATTAGCCAACTTTGTGATCAAGACTTGAAGGTAAATTTCAACAAAGAAGGATGTGTAGTAACTGATCAAGAAATCAAGGTTCTGATGAAAGGCTGCAGGTCAAAGGATAATTGTTATTTATGGGTGTCTGAAGAAGAAAGAAGCCTGACTTCATGTCTCATGAGTTCAGAAGAAGAAGTCAGACTATGGCACCAGAAACTGGGTCATCTGCATCTGAAAGGCATGAAAAAAATCCTAAGTACTGAAGCTATCAGAGGTATACCTAATCTGAAGATCAATGAGGACAGTGTTTGTGGTGATTGTCAAATTGGAAAACAAACAAGAAAGTCTCATCCCAGATTAGTTCACCAGCTAACTACTAAAGTACTAGAACTATTACATATGGATTTAATGGGGCATATGCAAGTTGAGAGTATTAGAGGTAAAAGATATGCTTTTGTAATGGTTGATGAATACTCAAGATTCACATGGGTTAGCTTTGTTAGAGAGAAGTCTGATACATTTGAAGTATTTAGAGACATGTGCACTCAGTTACAAAGAGAGAAGGACTGTGGAATTGTCAGAATCATAAGTGATCATGGCAAAGAATTTGAAAACAAGAGATTTTCTGAGTCCTATGCATCTGAAGGTATAAAACATGAATTTTCTGCACCTATAACACCTCAACAAAATGGTGTAGTTGAGAGGAAGAATAGGACATTAGCAGAATCTGCAAGAGTCATGTTGCATGCGAAGAAGCTACCATATATGTTTTGGGCTGAAGCTATGAACAATGCCTGTTACATACACAATAGAGTTACTTTGAAAAAGGGAACAACATCTACATTATATGAACTATGGAAAGGAAGGAAGCCTACAGTCAAATATTTTCATATTTTTGGGAGCAGATGTTATATTTTGGTTGACAGGGAAAATAGAAGAAAACTGGATCCTAAGTCTGATGAAGGTATATTTCTGGGTTATTCAGTGAACAGCAGAGCATATAGGGTAATTAATTCCAGAACCAAGGTTGTGATGGAGTCCATAAATGTTGTGATTGATGATCTGTCAGCTGAGAAAGAAAGAGATGAGTTTGAAGTTGTTCCAGAGTTTGAAGCATCAGAAGAACAACTGTCAGAAGCAGAAAATCATCCAGAGTCTGAAGAAGTAGAAATTCATCCAGATCATGTTCCTACTGGTAAAGGGCCATCAATTAGAGTTCAAAAGGATCATCCTAAAGAGTTAATCATTGGTAGTCTTGATCAAGGGGTCAGAACCAGAAGATCAGACTCAGCTGCTACTGATTCATGCTTTGTGTCAAAATTTGAACCCAAAAATATAAAAGAAGCCCTAACTGATGAATTTTGGATTGAAGCCATGCAAGATGAGTTGAATCAATTCAAAAGAAGTGAAGTGTGGGATCTTGTTCCAAGACCAGAAGGTTTAAGTGTGATTGGCACTAAGTGGATTTACAAGAACAAAACAGATGAAAATGGTACTGTGGTCAGAAACAAGGCAAGGTTAGTTGCTCAAGGTTATACTTAAGTAGAGGGACTTGACTTTGATGAAACCTTTGCACCTGTGGCCAGACTAGAGTCCATAAGATTACTGTTGGGAGTATCCTGCATTCTTAAGTTCAAGCTATTTCAGATGGATGTGAAGAGTGCATTTCTGAATGGTTATCTACAAGAAGAAGTTTATGTTGAACAGCCTAAAGGGTTTGTGGATCCAAAATTTCCAGATCATGTTTACAAATTAAAGAAGGCTTTGTATGGATTTAAGCAAGCACCTAGAGCATGGTATGAAAGACTTACTCAATTTCTTGTGACTCAAGGATACAGAAAAGGAGGTTCTGATAAGACTTTGTTTGTGAAAGATGAAGATGGAAGTCTGATGATTGCTCAAATATATGTAGATGATATTGTGTTTGGTGGAATGTCAAACAAAATGGTTCAATTGTGTGTCCAGCAGATGCAGTCAGAGTTTGAAATAAGTCTTGTTGGTGAACTTACATACTTTCTAGGACTGCAAGTCAAGCAATGGAAGACACAATTTTCATTTCTCAGAGTAAATATGCCAAGAATATTGTGAAGAAATTTGGGATGGAAACTGCTAGTCATAAGAAAACACCTACTGCTACTCATCTGAAACTAACTAAAGATGAACATGGAGTTTCAGTTGATCAAAGCCAATACATAAGTATGATAAGGAGCCTACTGTACTTAACTGCAAGCAGACCTGACATTACTTTTGCTGTTGGAGTATGTGCAAGATATCAAGTTGATCCTAAGATGAGTCATTTGACTCAGGTGAAGAGAATTCTGAAGTATGTGAACAGCACAAGTGATTATGGAATCATGTACTCACACAGTTCAAGTTCTGAATTGATGGGATATTGTGATGCTGACTGGGCTGGAAGTGCTGATGACAGGAAGAGTACTTATGGAGGCTGTTTCTTTCTAGGAAATAACTTGATTTCATGGTTCAGCAAGAAACAAAATTGTGTGTCATTATCTACAGCTGAAGCTGAATATATTGTTGCTGGGAGCAGTTGTTCACAGTTGGTATGGATGAAGCAGATGCTGGAGGAGTACAACATAGAACAAGGTGTTATGACACTATTTTGTGACAGTTTGAGTGCTATAAACATTACTAAGAACCCCATACAGCACAGCAGAACTAAACACATAGATATCAGACATCATTTTATCAGAAATCTTGTGGAAGAAAAGATTGTTCAGCTGGAACATGTGGATACTGAAGAACAAATTGCTGATATTTTTACTAAAGCTTTGGATGCCAAGCAATTTGAGAATCTAAGAAGCAAGTTGGGTGTTTGTCTGCATGAGGACTTATAGCAATTACTGCAAACTGGATGTGAGGAAGATAGAGTACCTGCCAGTTTTGCTAGTGGTGAGTGTGGTCCTGATCTTGAGTCTGAGTCTAAAACTGCATTTAATGGAATTCTAGTTTTTATTCCCTATGTGAAGTATGAGTTTTGTCATAATTTTTTGGCTAAAAAGGGGGAGAAAAACCTATGTTTAAGTTCAGACTGGAGCTATTCAGAGTGTGTTTCCTCAAAATGTACTGTGATTCAGAAGCTGACTAGTTTTGTTCAGAACTACAACAAGAGCTGTTCAGAATCTGAAGATATGATTGAGAGGGTGTATGTGTCTTAGGGGGAGTACATGTGTGATACATTCCTGAGTATTGCTGAGTTTCAGGTTCAGAATATGTCTTAGAATTTTCAGAAGTTCAGAATTAAGGGGGAGTTTGTATGTGTACTGAGTTGCAGGGGGAGAGTTGTGAAGTTTTTGTTCATGTGTTTGCTTGTTTTGTGAAGCTTCAGGGAGGGTTATCAGAAGTTGTTGTGTTGTGAAGAACTGAAGCTGTTATGTGTTTTTCTTGGTTAATTATAGCTGAATCCGCTGCTTTTCTCTATGTTATGATTGATTTTGTGGAGTTCTTCATTGCTGAGTTTATTTTATGTTGAATTGAAGAACTTGGTTTTGTGAAACATTGATTTTAGCCAAAAATTTGCCAAAGGGGGAGATTGTTGAGTATTTTGAAGTTGGCTGCATGTTTTGGTAAATTCAATGTGTTCAAGCAAAGCATCTCCATGTTTAAAAGAAGTCTTCAGTTGCAAGAAAACGGTTTTGAAGAGGTCCAGACTCTGAAAAATCCTTCAGACGCTGAAATGTTCCTTCAGACGCAGAAACAGTGCTTCTGATCCTTCAGACGCAGGTTGGCCTTCAGACGCACTATTCCAGCGTTGACCCGCGTTGACTTCTTCAGAAGCTGGGTTTTTCTATGTTATTTTTGTGCGAATCTTTGTGAGATTTATCAAGGATTTACTATGGATAAAGGATTCTAGAATGCTGGTTAAATTAATGAAGATCTTATGAAGATTTGGCTCGTGTTTTATGAATGTTCATATTTTTCTGAAGCAATCTTTCCAAGATACATTGCTGGTTTATTTGTTTCCTTATTCAGTCATTCTTAAATCAGAATCATATCAAATGCAGAAGATTGGATGCAGAATTATGTTGCTTGCTGAAGTCTATTTATGGAGTTTGCTGCTGCTATTGAAGTGTTACGAAGAACAGAAGAAAATCTAAGAGTTTAGAGTCTTAGTGTTTTAAGCTTTAAGCTTTGTTTGTGCACCACTCTGTTAGAGTTGGTTTAGGTGTGATTAAGTTGTAATTCATTCTAAGCCTGTAGGTACGAATGAAGTTTTTGGTGTATTGAAGTGTGTTCTTCAAAACTGGGTAGTTTTCTGAATTGTTAAGTAACTGGTGTAGTACCCTAATTTTGTCCTAAGCATTTTAAAACAAAAATCAAAAAAATCAAAGAGGGGAAAAAGTCAAAAGTCAACAAAAGTCAACAGAAAAGTCAACATTTCAAAAATGATGACTTCGCACTGCGAAGCTCACTTCGCACTGCGAAGTCTGCGATTTTTCTGCAGATTTTTGGTTTCTTTGATTTAATTCCAGAATTTGTTGCATATCATTTCCATATTTATTTTAAGTAGCATTCATGGCTAATTGGGCCAAGCAAGATCAGAATTGAAGGACTTGCCATTAATGCCAAGGTTGGAAGCTTTTTCTTCCAACCTAGCATGTGACAAGCAAGTGGGCTTGCCCTTGGGCAGCTCTAGTCCCTCCCATGTGACCTGCTAACCACCACAAGGTTGCCAGCCACCTGCTTGAGGACTTTCCTCCTGCTTGCTCCCCCCAAAACCAGTCAAACCAGCTGGATTTTTCACTTGAAAAGCCATGAGTGCCTACTCTGTTTTGCAGCAGCTTTTCACCCTCTCACACCAGCCAATTATAGCCTTTTTCATCCCTCAATCTCTGCACATTACAGTGCACGTTTTCATTGATCAACCATTGAGATTGCAAGGATTGATCCCCAAGCATTAGCCAATTGCAAATCAGCTTTGTTCTTCATCATTACCTTCTAGAATTGGTTGAATTTGTGGCTGAAATCAGGCTGAGTCTTGCCCCTTGGTGCAAGGCAAGGTTGCCTCTATCCATTAGCATTTAATGCAAAAGGATGTCTCTATCCAATCCACAAATCAGCTGAATTTTGGGATTGTGTAATGATGAAAAAGATTTGGTTTTGGCCTATAAATAGAAGGCAATGCCCAAGGATTCAAACACAGTTAACAACAGCATTTCAAGAGTAGAAACTCTACTCATTTTAGCTTACAAACCTCCACAAATAACCAGAAACAATCAATCCAACACAAAGCTTTACAAAGTTCCAAAACCATCACCAATATCAAACCTCTTGCAAAATCCTTCAACCAAATCAAATCAAGTGCAGCTGGAGCTTTGCTAAGGAGTTCTGTAAGTTTATAAGGCTTTATATTGCATTTACAATTGTGTTTCCATAGCTATTTTGGTTCAAAACCATTTGATTCTAAAAAACCCCTTTTGAATTTCAAAGAAATCCCAAGGTTTTCAAAACATCAAAACTGGTTTGTCCAACCTTTTTCACCCCAAAAACTCAAAGTTTTTCACCCACCTATAAGGTCCTGAGTGTGTTCAGAAGTTGTTTCTGAACAAAAGTTCAGAAACAGCTTCTGAACCCAAAATTTCGCATACTTCGCAGTGCGAAGTCATGGTCGCAGTGCGACCATGACAGAACTCAGAACCTGAGTTTTTGTGTCAAAATGACCAATTTTTGAGGTTCTAGCCCCAGAGCTCAGAACCTAAGAGTTTTTAAACCCATGTTCTTCAAACCATAACAAGGATTTTGCATAATTTTGACAAAATCACAAGTTCGTATGACCATTATGTGGATAACTTGCAAAGCAAGTTATGTTCCCAAACTTTCAAAACCACATGAACAAACAAGCTATGTTCATCATTTCAATCTAAACTTGAACAATAAATATTGTTCATGATGTTCAAAACTCAAAAATGAACATAAGCCAAATACGTTCGCTTTTCGCAAAACGAGCCGAACTTGTGCGTTTTTCTAGCAAATTTGCTAAACCTTCCCATTTTGGGTTTTCAAACCAAATGTTTTGACATACCTTGGGATTTCTAAAGGATTCAACCCAAAAACATGAATGAAAAAGGGATGGTGTGACGTATGTCTCTCCATCGCCCCGATTGTACGAATGAGTGACGTATGTCTCGTCGCTCGGATAATCGTCATTCCTTTCTTTTTCAATATGTACAACCCCAACCAAACCAAAGCTTGGCCCCTTGTGGTCAATCCAAACCTTTTGGTCCCCCGTGGCCATTAGACTCACACCCCCCGACTCGTTTGAGTCCACTCGGTCAATGATTGACTTATATGAGTCCATTGTACCTCTTGGTCCCATAGCGGCCAATTCCAACCCTTTACCCTAACGGACGTACCTTTTAACAATTCTAATGCGATTCGTGAACAAACGCTTAATAAGTCTCCCAAGCGCGAGCATACAAGCTATACGCTTAATAAGTCTCCCGAGCGCGAGCATACAAGCTACGTTTTAATCGTAAGAATTCGGTTAAAACATCGTCCATTTAAAAACAACCAACACATGTACGTTTTTCTACCAAAGAACTACGTATGCTTTGAATTCTCCGACTACCGGGAGATACGTAGGAGCAAGATCGACATCTTGTCAAGCACAATAATAAAAACTTTTTTCCTTCTTTTCTTTCGTTTGTTTTTATCTCTTTTCCCCCCTTTATTATATTTTTAACATAAATAAACATGCGCGCAATATTAAAAAACAATTCAAGCTTTGACCAAATAGAAGGTTCCCGTTGAGTACAACGGACGTGAGGAGTGCTAATACCTTCCCCTTGCGTAATCGATTCCCGAACCCGACAATGGTTGCGATGACCAAATCCTTATCCTCATCGTCGAAGGGTTTTATTATCGTTTCCCTTTAAACAAAAAAAAACTTAAGGGTTTATCAACGTTCCCTTTACACAAAAACTTTGGTGGCGGCTTCACAAAGGCCCTCCGAGCGTTTGCGAACGACCTCGGAGGATTTGCGCGTCTTTTTCCCCGAGGAAAAAAACGAGGTGCGCACAGCAGGCGACTTCACTGGGGAACCCTGTTCCCACTAGCGAGTCAAGCCTAACCTATTTGGTTTAAAGCCAATTGTTTTATTTCCTTTGCGTGCCATGTTTATTTATTTTATTCATGCATGTTATATTTATGCTTTATGTTTATATTTGCTTTATCCGCTTTATATTCATATCATATATATCAAATGCGGGGGTTACTTGAGTGATGTTACTCCACATTGTTCGGGTTAATGCCGGACGTGTGAGGCTCTCTACCCGAGCTTGAGAAAAAAAACTAAGTTAGAAGGAGGTTGTGTGCGGAAGCCCGCGTTGACGTATGTCCGTGAGGTAGGATGTCCAACCCCGCTTAGATGAGATTTTCACGTGGAATTAATTGAAGTCATGTCGACGTATGTCCATAGACAACCCTAATTCCATGTGAGGTCTATGATTCTAAGGACCTCTTCTTAGGAAATTTCACCTTTTAGAGCCTACATGTGAGGATGGGGGGAAGTTCCGAACCTTCATACACCAAACCCTTGCATATCATTACATTTGCATTCATAAATTTTTTTTTTTTTTTTGCATAAAAAAAAGAGGGGCATATTTTTGCATACTCATTGCATTTATACATTCACATGCATTTTCATTTCAAAGAAAAACCCTCACATCATTCCCTCACCAAACACCAAAAAAAGGGAAGTACCCGACCCGGTGCACCGTAGCGTTTCGGATGAGATCCGAGCAACCAGAAGGCCATCAAAGTTTTGGAAATCATTTCTTTGTCCAAGTAATTTATCTTGTTTTTCAAAAAACAAATCATTTTGCTCTTCCCAAGGCAAATGATTAATTTTATGGGACCCCCCATATTTCAAATCATTTCCGTCATTAATAAAGTTGCAGTTTATGTTCAAAAGAGTTCGTTTTTCTTTCGTTCTCAAATAAATTTTCATAAACCCTAGAAAAAAATCATCATAAATACACCACCAAAAAATAACACTGCTACGATCCCTTTTGACTTCAATCTCCAAATTAACCAAACGGAAGATGATAATAAGGACGATTTTGAACCTCCTGAAGAATTGTCCAGACTTGCAAATCAAGAGGATAGGGTAATACAACCTCACCAAGAGAACCCTCAAAAGAATGGCACTACAATTTTCCCTCTGCGGGGGCACACTCTACAAGAGAAATTAGGTCTTACTCAGATGTGCGGATAAACGTGAAGCAGTCATGCTCACCGAAGAAATCCATGAGGAGTCCTTCCAAACCCATGCCAAGACATGTCACAAGTGACAAAATTATGCCAACAAGGGGCACATACCACCAACACCTCTGAATGTCATGACATCACCCTAACCTTCCTCTATGTGGGGCATAGACATGTTTGGAATGATTAAGCCAAAGGCTTCAAAAAGGGCACCAGTTCATACTAGTTGCCATCAACTGTTTCACCAAATGGGTCGAAGCAGCTTCCTATGCAAACATGACCAAACAAGTGGTCGCCCAACTCATCAAAAAAAAGAAACCATTTGCCGTTACGGCACTCCCCACAATTTCCCACAAAAAGCCAAGTCGTCATTGGCATTCCTCACATCACCAATTTCCAAAAAAAAAAAGAAAAAAAAAGCCCAATTTTTATTGGCATCCCCAAACACAAAAAGCCAAGTCGTCACTGGCATTCCTCACATCTCCAACAAAAGACCAATTTTCATTGGCACACATAATTTCCAAACAAAAAGCCCAATTTCCATTGGCCCTCACAAACCCCATTTCCAACAAAAGCCCGACCTTGCTCGGAAGCTAAACAAAAGCCCGACCTTGCTCGGCATCCAAAAAACAAAAGCCCGACCTTGCTCGGCATCCAAAAATCAAAAAGCCCGACCTCGCTCGGCATCCAAACACCCAAAAGCCCAATTTTCATTGGCCCTTACAAACACAATCACACATAAAGCCCAAATTTCATTGGCATCTCCAACCAAAAACAAAAAGCCCGACCTCGCTCGGCAACCAAAAACAAAAAACCCGACCTCGCTCGGCAACCAAAAACAAAAAGCCCGACCTCGCTCGGCATCCAATCACTACCAAGGCCCAATTTTATTGGCATTCACAAACACAAACAAGGTTCGACCAGCTGAACCTTATAAAAGAAAAACACCTCACAGCATTGTGGCATGGACAGCTCGACAAGAAAGTTCATTCTCGAAAATTTAGAGAAAGAAACTTAATGCTTGGGGAAAAGGATATTACCCACCCACAAAGATCCCCTATCAATAAACTCCGGCGCAGTCAAAAAAATATATATGCCAAAAAGAAAAAGAGCTCGCTAAATCAAAAACCCGAAAGGGCGGTTTAGGCAATAGAGAGCGTCCTGGTAGATCGAAAACCTGAAAAGGCGGTCTAGGCAAAAATTAAGGACATCAAAAAAAGGAAATATACCCCAGTGGACTGAAAACTCGAAAGAGCGGTCCAGGTAAAAGTTAGGGGTTTCAAAAAAAAAAAAAAGAAGGCAAAAGACTGCGGCACGTGAGGTCCGGACAGAATTCAAGAGGGAAAGAATCAACCTCATTATCATCTTTCAAAAAAAGGTTATTTCAAAGTCATAGGGAAAGTAGCACGTGAAACCCAAGCAAATTTCCATTTGTCTTTTTGTTTCTTCTTTTCTCCCTATCTCAGTAATCACCTCTTATAGGGATTACATTTTCACGAATAGTTACCCATACAAGGAACTAAGTTTCGTTGAATCAAAGTCATTTTAAAACCTTTTCATTGTTATGCGTCCTTATCTGCTCATAAAATGTGTTTTTATTCATGATAAATAATGCATTGAAATATGGGAATAACATAAAAAAAAAAAACAAAAAATGTGTGTTTTTTTTTTTTTTTTTACTTGGACGTTAAATGTCGAAAGAATTTCGTTGGTCCCCGGTATTGCATCAGAGGACTCAAAATTTGAAGCTCTGCATCAGTCATTTTAAGACTCATGCACTTCAGCAGAAATAAGTGCGTAGCCCACGGCGCGTAAAACGCAAAAATCCCGGGTGTCAGAGGAACAAATTTCCCCAAATAAAGCTCACCCCCATACATCTTTTTCATCCACTAAGGCCGGATATCGATCATGTTTCCAAAATGATCCTTATAGCCCCAATGAGATCACACCAAAAACAAAAAGTCCGACCTCGCTCGGCAACCAAAATCAAAAAGCCCGACCTCGCTCGGCCACCAAACAAAAGTCCAATTTTCATTGGCGAACCAAAAGTCCAATATTCATTGGCAAACCAAAGAACTACGTAAGCTTTGAATTCTCCATCCCACCAGGAGATACGTAGGAGCAAGATCATCATCTTGTCAAGCACAACAATAATAAGCCCAATCTTCATTGGCCTCTAATCATCAAATGAAGCCAAACCTTATTGACATTCCCCAGGGAGTCTCAACCCCAAACAAAAAGTCCAATCACTATTGGCAAACCCACACAAATCTTCGGGCATAGGCTCGAACTACACCGGTTTTGATCCCATTTGGGTATGTAGGCAAAGGACCTCGTCCTTCCAAACCGACCAACCAAAAAACACAACACAAAAAGAGAGCCCAATCGTCATTGGCACAACCACAACCAAGACCGACTTTGCTCGGCACCCCACCAACATCCCACACATCATGCATAACATAATTCATGCATGCATATACAAATTATTCATACACATGCATTTCATTTCATAAATCATGCATCATCAACAAGGATTCTTCAGTGAGTATCACATATTCACCAACATCCATCAACATTCAACCAGGGGCACCTATTTAGGGTAAGACCACAGCTCGTTAGGAATCGACATTCAGTGACAGTGCCTGAATAAGATCACCTAGCTTAGGTATCGACCTCTAGAAGCAGTACCTAGAGTAGATCACCTCCATCTTAGGTATCGACCTCTAGAAGCAGTACCTAGAGTAGATCACCTCCTCCAGTGTATCGACCTTCAGTGTTAGCGGCTGAATAAGATCACAGCTCGTTAGGAATCGACATTCAGCGACAGTGCCTGAATAAGATTACCTAGCTTAGGTATCAACCTCTAGTGACATCCTAGAGTAGACCACCTCCATCTTAGGTATCGACCTCTAGAAGCAGTACCTAGAGTAGATCACCTACCTCAATGTTCGACCTCTAGAAGCAGTACCTAGAGTAGATCACCTCTATCCTTAGGTATCGACCTCTAGTGACATCCTAGAGAAGATCACCTACCTCAACGTTCCACCTCTAGTGACAGTGCCTAGAGTAAATCACCATCCTCAGGAATCGACCTCTAGAAGCAGTACCTAGATAAGATTACCTTCATCCCACAGTGGATCTACCTCCAGTGTTAGCGGCTGGATACGATCAACCTTTTCAACCATTGCATTTGCATTTCGCGAAGGACAAAATTCGGGTCCTTCTTTTTACTTAATTGATCTTCGCAAAGAGTTCATGAGATGCCCTCGGCACTCAAGCACTCTATGCGAAGACACAATTAAGTAGGGGCAGCTGTAGTACCCTAATTTTGTCCTAAGCATTTTAAAACAAAAATCAAAAAAATCAAAGAGGGGAAAAAGTCAAAAGTCAACAAAAGTCAACAGAAAAGTCAACATTTCAAAAATGATGACTTCGCACTGCGAAGCTCACTTCGCACTGCGAAGTCTGCGATTTTTCTGCAGATTTTTGGTTTCTTTGATTTAATTCCAGAATTTGTTGCATATCATTTCCATATTTATTTTAAGTAGCATTCATGGCTAATTGGGCCAAGCAAGATCAGAATTGAAGGACTTGCCATTAATGCCAAGGTTGGAAGCTTTTTCTTCCAACCTAGCATGTGACAAGCAAGTGGGCTTGCCCTTGGGCAGCTCTAGTCCCTCCCATGTGACCTGCTAACCACCACAAGGTTGCCAGCCACCTGCTTGAGGACTTTCCTCCTGCTTGCTCCCCCCAAAACCAGTCAAACCAGCTGGATTTTTCACTTGAAAAGCCATGAGTGCCTACTCTGTTTTGCAGCAGCTTTTCACCCTCTCACACCAGCCAATTATAGCCTTTTTCATCCCTCAATCTCTGCACATTACAGTGCACGTTTTCATTGATCAACCATTGAGATTGCAAGGATTGATCCCCAAGCATTAGCCAATTGCAAATCAGCTTTGTTCATCATCATTACCTTCTAGAATTGGTTGAATTTGTGGCTGAAATCAGGCTGAGTCTTGCCCCTTGGTGCAAGGCAAGGTTGCCTCTATCCATTAGCATTTAATGCAAAAGGACCCAGCTTGATCTTAGCCACAAATCAGCTGAATTTTGGGATTGTGTAATGATGAAAAAGATTTGGTTTTGGCCTATAAATAGAAGGCAATGCCCAAGGATTCAAACACAGTTAACAACAGCATTTCAAGAGTAGAAACTCTACTCATTTTAGCTTACAAACCTCCACAAATAACCAGAAACAATCAATCCAACACAAAGCTTTACAAAGTTCCAAAACCATCACCAATATCAAACCTCTTGCAAAATCCTTCAACCAAATCAAATCAAGTGCAGCTGGAGCTTTGCTAAGGAGTTCTGTAAGTTTATAAGGCTTTATATTGCATTTACAATTGTGTTTGCATAGCAATTTTGGTTCTAAACCATTTGATTCTAAAAAACCCCTTTTGAATTTCAAAGAAATCCCAAGGTTTTCAAAACATCAAAACTGGTTTGTCCAACCTTTTTCACCCCAAAAACTCAAAGTTTTTCACCCACCTATAAGGTCCTGAGTGTGTTCAGAAGTTGTTTCTGAACAAAAGTTCAGAAACAGCTTCTGAACCCAAAATTTCGCATACTTCGCAGTGCGAAGTCATGGTCGCAGTGCGACCATGACAGAACTCAGAACCTGAGTTTTTGTGTCAAAATGACCAATTTTTGAGGTTCTAGCCCCAGAGCTCAGAACCTAAGAGTTTTTAAACCCATGTTCTTCAAACCATAACAAGGATTTTGCATAATTTTGACAAAATCACAAGTTCGTATGACCATTATGTGGATAACTTGCAAAGTAAGTTATGTTCCCAAACTTTCAAAACCACATGAACAAACAAGCTATGTTCATCATTTCAATCTAAACTTGAACAATAAATATTGTTCATGATGTTCAAAACTCAAAAATGAACATAAGCCAAATACGTTCGCTTTTCGCAAAACGAGCCGAACTTGTGCGTTTTTCTAGCAAATTTGCTAAACCTTCCCATTTTGGGTTTTCAAACCAAATGTTTTGACATACCTTGGGATTTCTAAAGGATTCAACCCAAAAACATGAATGAAAAAGGGATGGTGTGACGTATGTCTCTCCATCGCCCCGATTGTACGAATGCGTGACGTATGTCTCGTCGCTCGGATAATCGTCATTCCTTTCTTTTTCAATATGTACAACCCCAACCAAACCAAAGCTTGGCCCCTTGTGGTCAATCCAAACCTTTTGGTCCCCCGTGGCCATTAGACTCACACCCCCCGACTCGTTTGAGTCCACTCGGTCAATGATTGACTTATATGAGTCCATTGTACCTCTTGGTCCCATAGCGGCCAATTCCAACCCTTTACCCTAACGGACGTACCTTTTAACAATTCTAATGCGATTCGTGAACAAACGCTTAATAAGTCTCCCAAGCGCGAGCATACAAGCTATACGCTTAATAAGTCTCCCGAGCGCGAGCATACAAGCTACGTTTTAATCGTAAGAATTCGGTTAAAACATCGTCCATTTAAAAACAACCAACACATGTACGTTTTTCTACCAAAGAACTACGTATGCTTTGAATTCTCCGACTACCGGGAGATACGTAGGAGCAAGATCGACATCTTGTCAAGCACAATTAAAAACTTTTTTTCCTTCTTTTCTTTCGTTTGTTTTTATCTCTTTTCCCCCCTTTATTATATTTTTAACATAAATAAACATGCGCGCAATATTAAAAAACAATTCAAGCTTTGACCAAATAGAAGGTTCCCGTTGAGTACAACGGACGTGAGGGGTGCTAATACCTTCCCCTTGCGTAATCGACTCCCGAACTCGACAATGGTTGCGATGACCAAATCCTTATCCTCATCGTCGAAGGGTTTTATTATCGTTTCCCTTTAAACAAAAAAAAACTTAAGGGTTTATCAACGTTCCCTTTACACAAAAACTTTGGTGGCGGCTTCACAAAGGCCCTCCGAGCGTTTGCGAACGACCTCGGAGGATTTGCGCGTCTTTTTCCCCGAGGAAAAAAACGAGGTGCGCACAACTGGGTTGTAGTTGATTGGATAGGAAGTTAGCAGTATCTAATACTCAAAGAGTTGGGTAGAAATCAGACTAGGAGGAGGTTAATTGCTTAGGCTGGGAACAGGGAGTTCTGTGTCTTGAGTCATAAGGATTAATTCCTATAGTAGATTTCCTTCCTGGATTGGTATCCCCCAGAGTAGGTGGTGTTTACACCGAACTGGGTTAACAAATTATGTGTGCCTTTTTTACTTTCCTGCACTTTATTTGTTGCCTGTGCTTTGTTATTGTTTGTGGCCTGTTTTCTATTCCTGATCAGTACCTTGCCAGAATTTCAATTTCAACCCACATCAGGTTGATCAGGTTGAGGATTCTCAGGAAACTCAACCATATCAGAATCAGTTTGGGAGATCTCAGAACTGGTTTCAACACATTCACAAAAGTAATAAAAGCTTCAGTAACATTATGATTTATATCCACAGAATCAAAAGGGCTTGTGGTAACAGCAACTGGTACAGGTGAAACAACAGGAGAACTCTTATTTACAGCAGTCTTCAGAATGAGAAAGATTTCCCTTATTTCTCGTGCAACTCTCGTTATAGTAAATAGAAAGAATTTGTTTGCACGTTTCAACACCTGTAATTGCTATAAGTCCTCATGCAGACAAATTCCCAGTTTACCCCTTGAAAAATCATCAACACAAACATAAATATTCTTCTTTCCACCTAGGCTTTCAACTTGCATAGACCCCATGAGATCCATGTGAAGTAATTCAATAATTTTAGAGGTGTTAAGATGATGCAGCTTCTTGTGAGACATCTTGATGACACTTACCACAAATTTTTTCTTCCTCTATTGTTAGATTGGATAACCATCTGATGGCTTCTTCAATTATGACCTTCTTCATGCCTTTGAAATTGAGATGCCCAAGTTTCTGGTGCCCCAGTTTAACCTCTTCTTCTTTATTCATGAGACATGTGGTTAAGTGAACTTCTTCTTGAGGTACCCACAAGTAACAATTGTCCTTAGATCTCTTACCTCTCATTAGCACCTCTCTTTTCCCATTAGTTACCAGACATTCAGTCTTGTTGAAGTTCACTTCCATCCCTTGATCACACAGCTGGCTTATGCTAATCAAATTTGAAGTTAACCCTTTTACTAATAGCACATTGTCTAACCTTGGTAGTCCATTACTGATCAAGTCTCCAATTCCAAGAATTTCACCTCTAGCTCCATCACCAAAAGTCACAAAGCTACTGGTGTAAGATCTTATATTTTCAAGAAATTTACTTACTCCAGTCATGTGTCTAGAGCATCCACTCTCAAAGTACCAGTCTTCCCTAGATGATGCTCTCAGAGAGGTGTGAGAAATTAAGCCAACATTTTCACATTTTGGTCTCCATTCCTTTGTGATTTTGATTACAATGGGTTCCACTTTTCTTTGCTGAAAGTGTTTGGGGTATCCATACAGCTTAAAACAGAATGGCTTTATGTGCCCCTTTCTACCACAATAATGACATATCCAAGGACGAGATACCCTCCTGCTCTTAGATCCCTGAGGTACATTCTGATGTTCCAACTTAGGTTTGCCCATCATTGGATCATATGTTCCAACAGCTGCAATGAACCTTTTAGCTGGATTTTGCTGTTTGTTGTTCAAGGTCCTATAATCAAACCCTATTCCTTTTGGTTTCCCTTGGTTCTGACTCTCCAATATCTCTTATAGCATATCAGTACCAGTGTTCATCATTCTGACCTGCTTCTTTAGGTGTTCAAGTTGGGAGTTTAGTTGAGCTACCTCATCATTGAGATTAGAAATTTTTGCTAAATGATCACTTCTTTCAGCAAGCAGTTGACTGATAGTCTTCTTCTGATTTTCTAATAAGTTGCAAACTTCTTCACTTCTGATGTATAGTTCTTTGTAGGAGGCAGCTAGTTCTTCATAAGTTAATTCTCCATCACTTGACTCAGTATCAGACATGCATCTACCAGTTAAAGCAATGACATCCTTCGCAGACTCACATTCCACTTCTCCTTCTGAGTCATCTTCATCAGACCAAGAAACAGTCAAGCTTTTCTTCTGTCTCTTGAGATATGTAGCACGTTCTGTTCTAATGTGACCATATCCTTCACACTCATGACACTGAACTCCCTTTGATTGATTGCTCTTATCATTAGTTCTTGTCTTCTTCAAATCATTTTGTTGCTTACTGATGTTGAACTTCATGTTCTGACCATTTGGCTTGGGTCTCCTGTCAGCACAATTCAGAATCTTGTTAAACTGTCTACCAAGCATCACAAGAGCTTCAGATATGCTTTCATCATCCTCATTATTTCCTTTTTGTTCCTCAGCATCAGCATTTGCTACAAAAGTAACACATTTCCCCTTCTTATCAGTTCGGTTATTGAAGGATATCTCAAAATTCTGCAAGGACCCTATTAATTCCTCAACCTTCATACTGGAGATGTCCTGTGCTTCCTCAATGGCAGTCACCTTCATGTCAAATCTCTTAGGTAGAGACCTAAGTATTTTCCTCACAAGTTTCTCATCAGACATTTTATCTCCAAGAGAATCAAATGAGTTAGCCATGTCCAGAACGTTCATATAGAAGTCTTGTATGTTTTCATCCTCCAACATTTTGCGATTTTCAAACTTGGTGGTGAGAAGTTGAAGTCTGGACATTTTTACCTTGGATGTGCCTTCATGTGTAGTTTTGAGAATCTCCTAAGCATCCTTAGCTATAGTGCACTGCTTGATCAATCTGAACATGTTCTTGTCCACTCCATTGAATAAAGAATTCAAGGCCTTGGAGTTTCCAAGAGCTAATTCATCTTCTTCCTTGGACCACTCTTCTTCTGGTTTCAGATCAGCTGTCTTCTTTCCATCTTTGTCAAGCACAACAGGATGTTCCCAACCCTTCAGAATTGCTTACCAGGTCTTACTATCTATAGATTTAAGGAAAGCACTCATGCGAGATTTCCAATAGTCATAGTTGGAACCATCCAACAGAGGTGGTATGTTCACAAATCCTCCTTCCTTATCCATTATGCCAGAAGATAACTTCCCCAGAGCTCACCCTAAAACAGGCAGGGTGCCTGCTCTGATGCCAATTAAAATTCTGGCGCAGTAAAATCCTGATGCTGAACATAATGCGAAGTACACATTTTCAACGCTGAGCTACTGATCAATACAAATAACAAGGAAAGAAATAACAGACAGAAAGTAAAAGGCACAAGATGTTTTTTAACCCAGTTCGGTGACAAACACACCTATATCTGGAGGCTACCAAGCCAGGAAGGAAATCCACTATAATAGTATCAATTCAAAGTCCTATGTGAACAACCTCCGGTTCACCGCCTTCTCACTTAATCACTACTCGTGGTATTTCTACCTAGGAACTCGTAGATATGAGACCCCTCTCACTTCCCCTCAAACAATCACTGCCCCAGTGATCTTAGACTCAATTAACGATCAAAGACGGAGACACACTCCAAACACACAAAAGACACTCTTGCTTAAAAGCTTCAAGTGATCTACAATTACAACTCAATAAACACAGTCCTAAGCTTGCATCAAGGTGACATGAAATTCTGGCTGGAACGGTTCAGAACACAAAAACAGAGCACTATGTTTGCAAAAACAGAGCACAATCAAAACAGGTTCAGAATCAACAAATAAAAGTGCAGAAAGTAAAAGACACAAGTATTTGTTAACCCAGTTCGGTGTAAATACCACCTACGTCTGGAGGATACCAATCCAGGAAGGAAATCCACTAAAGGAATTAATCCTAAGACTCAAGACACAGACCCCTGTTCCTAGTCTTCTGACTTAATCTCCTATAGTTCTGATTTCTTCCCAACACCTGAGTATAAGAAACCCCCTTCTTACTTCCTAATCAAGCAACTACAACCCAGTTACTTAACAACTCTGAATTCAACCCAGTTTTGAAGACAACTTCAATACATCAATGAACAACACTCGTACCTAAAGGCTTAGAGTGAATTACAACTCAAACACACCTAAACCAACTCAGATGAGTGGTGTACAAATAAACCTAAGTTTAAAACACAAAGACTCTAAACTCTGATTTCTGCAATATTCTTCATTGTCTTTAACAGTAGCAGCACATCTCCTTTTATAGGCTTCAGCAGCTCTCTTAATTCTGAATCCAATCTTCTGCAATTGATATGTTTCTGAATTATGAATGGCGCAATAAGGAAACAAATAATTCTGAACCAAATAACGCAAAGATCCTTCAGCTATTAAATTCAATCATAAACACGAAGCAAATCTTCTCAAGATATTCACCAATTTAATCAGCCTTCTAGAAATACTTCAGCCATAATAAATCTGAAGGTGAGAAAAACACACACAAGAAGGGGGGATTGAATTGTGTGAGTCAAAAACAAGGTTTCTTTCTTTTCAAAAACTTAAGTTAAGTTCAGAAGCTGATATGAATCAGTTCTGAACTGTTATCAAAGAGTATTGCAGCGGATTCAAAATGAAAAGAGAGAGGGAAAGAGAGACACACAAAGATTTATACTGGTTCCTTCCAAATGTTGGAAGTAGTCCAGTCCCCTTGTTTTCCAACAAGAGATTTTCACTATAATCAGATGATTACAATTGCTCAACCACTAAGGAAGAGACTTCTAGTTGCTCAACCACCAAGGAAGAGGCTTCCAATTGCTCAATCACAAAGGAAGAGGCTTCTAATGCTCAAGACACCAAGTCAAGAGGCTTCCCAATGCTCAGACACAAAGTACTGAGACTTTCTGCTCAGACCACAAAGGAATGAGGTTACAATTTGCTCAAAACACTAAGTAATGAGACTTACAATGCTTAGCACGCAGACTAAGACTTAGACCAAACTGATTTACAAAGAAGGTAAGTTTGGGTTGAACACTTGATAAAATATCAGAGGTGTTCTCTTAATACAACACAGGTTAAGACTCTTAACCTTAAGAAATTCTAAGTTACAACAGATAAAAGAATTTCTAAGAGGTTTGTGAACTTTGAGTTTTGACAGCAAAACAGAGCAAGTTACAGACAGATTTTATCCAAGAGTCTTAGCAAAATTCTTCTTCAATTCTTCTTCCTTTTATAGAGGAAATTAGAGTTGTTGAAGACTTGCAGAAATTAAGCAAAGAGCCGTTGCAAATTGAGAGCTAGCATAGCTGCAATTGTGTGCTGAACTTTTCCAGAAAACAGAGTGCAGCAGCCATATTTGAATTTGCTTTCCTAAAAAGCTGGGGAATGTTTGAGTCAGGGAGACAACTGTTCCATTGGGTTGTTCTGACATATCCAGGCATTAAATGCACACAGTAACAGTTGCTTTCCTTGCCACATCAGACTTCAGAAGCTTCTGCGTGAACAGTACTTCAGAAGCACTTCTTCAGACTCAGACTTCAGAAGCAGGTCTTCAGACGTTGACTTTTGTTGACTTCCTTCAGACTCATACTTCAGAAGCAGTCTTCAGACGCAGGCTTCAGACTCCCACTTCAGGAGCACCACTTCAGGAGCACTCTTCAGACCCAGTTTTCTTCCAGCTTTGCAACATTGCTTCTAAGCTTTCCTTTCTTGCTCTAAGCTTGTTCTTCCATAACCATTATCAATTTCCAATCATTAAACACATGGTTCTGAAATAACTTGAACAAAGCATTAGCAAATAACCAATTTTCTATTTAACACTTTTGTTGTCATCAAAACCACAAAGAGAGATATGTTTATACATAATGTTTCAACACTCTCCCCCTTAATTCAGAAGAGAGTTGTTTAAACACATTTTGTTCCAACAATCTCCCCCTTTTTGATGATGACAAACACAAGTATTAATCAGAAAATTGTTGTTAACTTAATTAACAAGTTAACTGCAGGGTGTGAGGTTTGTAAGCTCCCCCTGAGTTTGATCCAAGTTAATTAAGTTCAGTTTAAATCACAAATGTGAAAATTTCAGAATTGTTGTTAAGTTTAATTAACAAGCTGACTTCAGGAGAGGTTTGTAAGCTCCCCCTAGGTCTGACAGTCCTTAAGGTTAGGTTTGTAAGCTCCCCTTGATTCTTATCCAAGTTAATTAAACTTAACTTAACACAATTAAGTGAAATTATCACTCAGAATTACAAATAACTTGCTGAGTTCAGGTTCTGAGGTTTGTAATCTCTCCCCCTAAGTCTGATAATCCACAGGATGAGTTTTGTAAGCTCCCTGAGTCTTATCCAAGTTATTTTAAATTCATTTTACTCACTAAGAGTAATTTATATCTCACAAAAATTAAATTCAGAGGCTAAGAGTTAGAAAATCAGTTCTCATAAGTTAATTTTATTCAGAACTTAACTTATGTTCAGAGCCTCAGGTCTTAATGCCTTTTACTCCCCTTTCATAAGTAAATTACTGACAGAATTTTAACTTATATTTTGAGCTCAGGAGGTTAATACTTGTTTTACATTTCTCCCCCTTTTGTCATCAACAAAAAGTTTTAAAAGAGTTTGAAAACAAATGTATATGACATCTCTCCCCCTTTTTAAAAATAGTTCTCCCCTCTTAAGAGAGTTTGAAAACATTTCAAGAAGTTTCAGAATGAGGGAGTTTGAAAAACATGTGAGATAATTATGCAATCATATAGATAATCAAGTAGCAAGGATGAGCGTCAGAGCATACTTGAGTTTCAATGAGTATATGACATTGCATTAAAAATAGAATGTTGTTTAGAAGCAGAAAAGTTCAGAGCTTCTGATCAGAGCATTCTATGTTCAGACATAGTTGTTCAGTATAATTTGTTCAGTATCAGAGCAAATTTGAGCTATTTTAAGCAAAATGGTTCAGATCATATGTCTACTGATACCAATTGAAGGTTTTGATACTTCTGAACTTATATCAGAACCTGATACCAAAATATGGTTCAGTGCTGATACCAAGTTAAAATAAGTTCTAAAAGCTGAACATGTCTGATACAGGTTTGAGCATTTGAAAAATGTGTCTGTGTTAAAACAGTTTAAAAACAGACTGATATCAACTGAAATTGTTTGTTAAGCAATTTTAGCTTTTGATATCAAAACAGAAAATCACATTTTTATATTGATGACTTTGGGAGGTATAGAGTATAAACTTTCAAAGCTTTAATCATCATTGCCCAGGGTTATACTTATCAAATTCTGACCAAACATTAGATTCCTATCAGATTCAGAAGTCAGAAAATCCATGTTCTGATCCTTCAGACTCTGAAGTTTTTCAGGCTTAACTTTCTTCAGACTCTCAGAAAATGAGTGTCTGATAAGTCCTAGCTTATGATAAACTCAGAATCAAGGTTTTCATTCAGATTCAAGCACATTTCTCAAGAGACAAAATGCATGTTCAGATTCTTTTTAATAAAATTGAATCTTTCTTCTGTTAGGGGTTTTGTGAATATTTCAGCCCATTGATGATCAGTATCAATGAACTGAATATCTAAAACACCCTTCTGAACATAGTCTCTTATAAAATGATGTTTTATTTCTATGTGTCTGGCTCTAGAATGCAGAATTGGATTTTTAGACAGACATATTGCAGCAGTGTTATCACAATAAATTGGAATGTTATCTGCATGAATCTGATAATCCTCTAATTGATGTTTCATCCAGAGCAGTTGTGTGCTACAACTTGCAGCTGAGATGTATTCTGCTTCAGCTGTCGACAAAGCAATGGTTGCTTGTCTCTTGCTGGCCCAGGATATCAGATTTTCACCCAGAAACTGCTTGTTTCTGCAGTTTCCACCGGTGTCCCCAGCATAGTCAGCATCACAGAATCCAACTAGCTTATAATTCAGAGATTTCTTATACAGAAGTCCCAAATTAGTTGTTCCTTTCAGATACCTAAGGATTCTCTTGACTGCAGTCATATGAGATTCTCTAGGATCTGACTGGAATCTAGCACACAGACATACACTAAACAAAATATCTGGCCTAGAAGCAGTTAAGTATAAAAGAGAACCTATCATACCTCTGTACAGCTTCTGATCTACTTTAGAGCCATTGTCCTCTTTGCTTAAGGTGCAGGTGGGATGCATTGGTGTTGTCATCAGCTTGCAATCATCCAGCTGGAACTTCTTCAGAAGCTCCTTAGTGTATTTGGACTGATGAACATAGACACCATCTTTGCATTGGTTGATTTGAATACCCAAAAAGAATTTCAGCTCACCCATCATGCTCATTTCAAATTCATCCTGCATTAACTTTGAAAATTCTTTGCAAAGGGAGGCATTAGTAGAACCAAATATGATATCATCAACATATATTTGCACAATTAAGATTTCTTTCTTAACAATTTTTCTAAAGAGTGTATTATCAACGTGACCTCTTACAAAATCATTTTTAATTAAGAAATTGCTTAGTCTTTCATACAAAGCTCTAGGAGCTTGTTTCAGACCATACAAGGACTTCTTAAGTTTAAAAACATAATCTGGATTTTTAACATCTTCAAAACCAGGAGGTTGTTTTACATACACTTCTTCAGAAATTACACCATTTAAGAAAGCACTCTTAACATCCATTTGATACAAGATGATATCATGATTAACAGCATAAGAAAGAACTAACCTGATTGCTTCCAGTCTTGCAACTGGAGCAAAAGTCTCTGTGTAATCAATTCCTTCTTGCTGGTTGTACCCTTGAGCTACTAGTCTAGCCTTGTTTCTGATCACCTCTCCTTGTTCATTGAGCTTGTTCCTGAACACCCATTTTGTTCCAATGATGTTCTTATGATCAGGTCTTGCAACTAGATCCCAGACATCATTCCTTTGAAACTGGTTCAGTTCTTCCTGCATTGCTACAATCCAGCCATCATCAGCAAGTGCTTCATCAGCACTTGTGGGCTCAATCATGGATAGTAGGCCAAGCATAGATTCATTCTGAGTGAATGCTGATCTAGTCTTTATTGGACTGCTCTTGTTTCCAATGATCAATTCCTCAGGATGTGAAGACTTGTATTTGAATGAGGTTCTGGGTGGATTAGCTTCTGAAGAACCATCAGGGATTTGTTCAGAACCATACTGGTCTTGATTTGCTTCAGGATTAGTGTCATTATCAGAGAGTTTCTCAGATTCTTCATTGTTTTCAGCTTCTGAACCTTCTTCAGACTCTGAACTAGGTTCAGCTTCTGAAGGTTCTTCTGAGATTCTGACATCTGCAAAACTCTCAAACAGCTCTGGTATTTCATTACCAGGCTTCTTATCATCAAACCTAATGTGTATAGCTTCTTCAACAACATGTGTTTCAGAATTATACACCCTGTATGCTTTAGATCTCTCTGAGTAACCTAAAAAGGTACCCTTTTGAGCCTTGGCATCAAATTTCTTTAGGTAGATTTTATTGTTTAGTATGTAAAATGTACAACCAAACTGATGGAAATAAGAAATACTTGGCTTTCTTCCTTTAAACAGTTCATATGTTGTTTTATTCAGAATAGGTCTTGTATAGATCCTGTTCTGAATATAACATGCTGTGTTTACAGCTTCTGCCCAAAAGTACTTAGCAATTTTGGATTCATGGATCATGGTTCTGGCCATTTCTTGTAAAGACCTGTTCTTTCTCTCTACAACTCCATTTTGTTGTGGAGTTCTAGGAGATGAGAACTCATGGATAATTCCATGATCTTCACAAAAATTTACAAATGGTTCATTTTCAAATTCCCCACCATGATCACTTCTGATTTTTAAAATTTTCAAATCAGTTTCATTTTGTACTTGTTTGCAAAATTTGAAAAACACATCATATGTTTCATTTTTGGTTCTAAGGAACTTAACCCAAGTCCACCTACTATAATCATCAACAATTACAAGTCCATACTTCTTCCCATTGATTGAAGCTGTTCCAACAGGACCAAACAAATCAATGTGAAGGAGTTCTAAAGGTTTTGAGGTGGAAACAATGTTCTTAGATTTAAATGAGGTTTTAGAAAATTTTCCAATTTGGCATGCTGAGCATAGAGCATCTGAGTGATAATCAATGTTAGGCAGGCCTCTAACCAGCTGTAACTTGCTAAGCTTAGAGATGAGTCTCCAGTTAGCATGTCCCAGCCTTTTGTGCCAAACCCATTTCTCATCACTCACAGACAGAAGGCAAACAACCTTCTGCTGAACCAATTCAGAAAAATTTATCTTATAAACATTGTTTTTCCTACTACCTTTGAACATTACAGACTTATTTTCATTGTTGATTACAGTGCAAGTGTTCTTATTAAACAAGACTTCATAATTACTATCACATAATTGACTTATGCTAAGTAAATTATGTCTAAGTCCATCTACCAGCCAAACATTATCAATGTACAGGGAAGAATTACCTATCTTACCAGTACCAATGATCTTTCCTTTCTGACTTCCTCCAAACCCCACAGTTCCTCCCTCTTTCAGAGTCAGGGTTTGGACATAGACTTGTCCCCTGTCATATGATGCGAGCATCCGCTGTCCAGGTACCAGGACCTTTCCTTTTCTCTGGATGACAAGCATATCTGCAATTGAAATGATCTCAGACTTAGGTACCCAGATTTTCATGGGTCCTTTGGGGTTAGTCCTGAAAGGTTTTGGCTTTTTCATCTTATGTCTGAAGTTATGATATTCAGACTTGTTCTGATACTTTGGATATAAATCCTTGTATCTTGAATAAGTCTGAGTTTTAGAACCTGAGTTCTTCAGAATTCTAACTTTGTTTGCTTCAGACACAAGGCAAGCTTCAGTTTTACCTTTCTTAAAACAATTAGAAGCAGAAAACTGATTGGTTTGTTTTTGCTTGCTTTGCTTAACATTCTGAGATTGAAAATGTTTTGTATTGACTGGTTTAATAGATTTTGAAGTTTTAATAAACTTAGTCTTTGAAAAATTTGAATTTGAATTATTCAGATTCTGAGACTTACTAGTTCCAGGTTCTGAACTCTTCAGACTCTGAACATTTTCAGGTTTAGAGTCTGATTTTCTCTTACTCTTAGGCTTAGGACCTTTTGGCTTAGATTTAGGCAAGTTTTTAACATCTGCCTTCATCTTATCCTTAGGTTCAGAAGCTTTAGAGTCTGAGCTGTTCAGAACTTCAGACTTAGTCTCAGTTTCTGACCTTTTCAATTTCTCAGAGTTATCAGAAGCAGGCACAAAGCATATACCATTGCCTTTTAAAATATTTCCAGAACAGGAAGGTGAGTTTGATTCATTTGAAGGTTTGAATGAATCATAGCCAATGCCTTCACCTTTGTTTCTGACCATATTATAAAGTATAGAGGCAATTTTAGTTCTATTGATTCCAGTTAAAATGAAATCCTGAAGAGCTATTTCATGTTCATTAGGAATCTCTTCAGATTTCTTATGAGCCTCTTTTCTGAGTTCTTCAACTTCTTCATCATATTCAAATATTTGATTCTGAAGTTTAAGATTTTCCTCAGACAGCAAGTTAGTTTTATTTTTCAAAGATTTAATTTCTCCTAACTTGCTTTTTAGATGACTCATAAGATCTTTAACTGTTTCAATTAATTCAGATCTAGTGAGTTCAGAATATACCTCATCTTCATCATCTGAATCTGAGCAGGATTCTGCATCACAAAATGCAGTTGCCATCAAGGCCAGGTTTGCTTCCTCTTCATCAGATTCAGACTCATTGTCCAGATCATCCCATGTTGCCATGAGACTCTTTTTAAGCTTGTTTCTGAAACTACTAGACTTTGAGCTGGACTTCTTTGCTTTTTCCTTTGATTTGTCCTTCTGAAGATCAGGACATTCAGCAATGAAGTGACCAGGTTTCTTGCAGTTGTAGCATTCTTTCTGGTTTTCCCTCTTTGAACCAGATCCTCTAAAGTTACTGCTTCTGTTAGAGAATTTTTTCTTTCTATTCATTAGATACTGAATTCTTTTAGAAAGCATTGCAAGCTCATCAGCATCTGAATCTTCATCAGAATTTCCCTTAGGAAATTCTTCTTTAGATTCAATAGCTTTCAAAGCTTTAGCAGGCTTTCTTTTAGATTTCAGAGCTAATGATTTTGGTTCTCTAACAGACTCATCCTCATTGAGTCCCAGTTCATGCACCTTGAGGGAGCTTATAAGATCCTCAATACTTAAAGTATTCAGATCCTTAGCTTCCTCAATAGTAGTCACTTTAGGTCTCCATTTGGATGGCAGACTTCTTAAGAGTTTGTTCACATGATCAGCTGTGGTATAACTCTTCTTCAGAATCTGAAGTCCATAAACCAGAGTCTGAAATCTTGAGAACATTGTCTCAATATTTTCATCCTCTTTCATTCTGAACAATTCATATTGCTGAACAAGGATGTTAGCCTTAGCTTCTTTAACCTTTTTATTACCTTCATAGTTAGAGCAGAGGGATGTGAAGATGGCCTTTGTTGACAGCTTCTTTAACCTTTTTATTACCTCTCACATTGTGATGCTTTCTATATATCTTTCTTTCTGCATCACTTAAAGCTCTTCTGTTGACAGCAACACCTTCTTCATCAACTGGTATTGAGATTCCATCTTCAATAATGTCCCAAAGTGAGTCATCAATACCAATTATATGACTGTACATTTTACTCTTCCACCAAGAGAACTTTTCAGGATCACCAGTAAACATTGGGGGTTTATTGTGTGACCTGGATTTTCTATCATCAGTACCATAGTCATATTGTACAGAAGTATGTCTACCAACAGGAGGAGGAGGAGGAGGAGGAGGTGAATCTTCATTATCAGATGACATGTTTTTCTCAGGATCCTACTGACACACTGTTAAGTGTTAATATCAGAACCGGAGCTCTGATACCAACTGAAGGTGAAAAAAACACACACAAGAAGGGGGGGTTGAATTGTGTGAGTCAAAAACAAGGTTTCTTTCTTTTCAAAAACTTAAGTTAAGTTCAGAAGCTGATATGAATCAGTTCTGAACTGTTATCAAAGAGTATTGCAGCGGATTCAAAATGAAAAGAGAGAGGGAAAGAGAGACACACAAAGATTTATACTGGTTCCTTCCAAATGTTGGAAGTAGTCCAGTCCCCTTGTTTTCCAACAAGAGATTTTCACTATAATCAGATGATTACAATTGCTCAACCACTAAGGAAGAGACTTCTAGTTGCTCAACCACCAAGGAAGAGGCTTCCAATTGCTCAATCACAAAGGAAGAGGCTTCTAATGCTTAAGACACCAAGTCAAGAGGCTTCCCAATGCTCAGACACAAAGTACTGAGACTTTCTGCTCAGACCACAAAGGAATGAGGTTACAATTTGCTCAAAACACTAAGTAATGAGACTTACAATGCTTAGCACGCAGACTAAGACTTAGACCAAACTGATTTACAAAGAAGGTAAGTTTGGGTTGAACACTTGATAAAATATCAGAGGTGTTCTCTTAATACAACACAGGTTAAGAATCTTAACCTTAAGAAATTCTAAGTTACAACAGATAAAAGAATTTCTAAGAGGTTTGTGAACTTTGAGTTTTGACAGCAAAACAGAGCAAGTTTCAGACAGATTTTATCCAAGAGTCTTAGCAAAATTCTTCTTCAATTCTTCTTCCTTTTATAGAGGAAATTAGAGTTGTTGAAGACTTGCAAAAATTAAGCAAAGAGCCATTGCAAATTGAGAGCTAGCATAGCTGCAATTGTGTGCTGAACTTTTCCAGAAAACAGAGTGCAGCAGCCATATTTGAATTTGCTTTCCTTAAAAGCTGGGGAATGTTTGAGTCAGGGAGACAACTGTTCCATTGGGTTGTTCTGACATATCCAGGCATTAAATGCGCACAGTAACAGTTGCTTTCCTTGCCACATCAGACTTCAGAAGCTTCTGCGTGAACAGTACTTCAGAAGCACTTCTTCAGACTCAGACTTCAGAAGCAGGTCTTCAGACGTTGACTTTTGTTGACTTCCTTCAGACTCAGACTTCAGAAGCAGTCTTCAGACGCAGGCTTCAGACTCCCACTTCAGGAGCACCACTTCAGGAGCACTCTTCAGACCCAGTTTTCTTCCAGCTTTGCAACATTGCTTCTAAGCTTTCCTTTCTTGCTCTAAGCTTGTTCTTCCATAACCATTATCAATTTCCAATCATTAAACACATGGTTCTGAAATAACTTGAACAAAGCATTAGCAAATAACCAATTTTCTATTTAACACTTTTGTTATCATCAAAACCACAAAGAGAGATATGTTTATACATAATGTTTCAACACTCTCCCCCTTAATTCAGAAGAGAGTTGTTTAAACACATTTTGTTCCAACAAAATCTTCAGTAAATCTCCAACAGATACGCACAGCAATAATGCATAAAAACCCAGCTTCTGAAATCAACTTCTGAAGTCCAGCTTCTGAAGGAGTCAACGCTGGTCAACGTCTGATCAGTGCGTCTGAAGTACTGTTCAGCGTCTGAAGGAGTCAACGCTGGTCAACATCTGAACAATGCGTCTGAAGTACTGTTCCTACGTCTGAAGGTCCATTCAGCGTCTGATGTACTGTTTCAGTGTCTGAAGGTCCATTCAGCGTCTGATGCACTGTTTCAGAGTCTGAAGGCCCAAAACTGCGTCTAAAGGCATTTCCAGCTACTGAACCTTTTCAAATCCACTTTCTGGCTTCTGAAGAAATCTTATACACATGGAGATGCTTTGCTTTAACACTTTGATTTTACCAAAACATGCAGCCAACATCTAAATACTCAACAATTTCCCCCTTTGGCAAATTTTTGGCTAAAATCAATGTTTCACAAATAACAAGTTCTTCATTTCAACATAAACAAACTCAGCAATGAAGAACAACACACAATTCCAAACATAGCAAACATAGCACAAAGTCAGTAGCAGCGGATAAAGCTATGTTAAACCATGTTAAACCAACCAAACAAATATGCTTCTGATATTCTGATAAACACACATAACTACTGATCATCTTCTGATACTTCTCAGCTTGTGATCATCACATGCAAACTTCAGCATATCTGATCTTCATAAGAATACTCCCCCTGAGGCTTCACAAACACATACCAGCAACATACACCAGCTTTAAGACAACTCTCCCCCTGCAACTCAGCACACATACAATACTCCCCCTTAATTCTGAGCTGCAGAAAACTCTGAGACATAAGCTTCTGAAACTGAAACGCATTAACACTCAGGAACATAACACTCATGCACTCCCCCTGAGACACAAACTCCCCCTCAAACAAAACTTCACAGAATTTGAATAAAACAGTCAGCTTCTGAAAACTCTGAATTCTGAACAAAGTTAAATCTGGATTCTTCTGAACAGCACATTCTGATACAAGACACAAGTTTTTCTCCCCCTTTTTAGCCACAAAATTTTGACAAAACATCATCATATAGGGAACAAAAACTGCACAAAAATCTTCAAAATCAGTCCCAGTATTAGACTCAGACTCAGGATCACACTCAGCAATTGCAAATCTGGCAGGTACTCTATCTTCCTCACATCCAACTTGCTGTAATTGCTATAAGTCCTCATGCAGACAAACACCCAACTTGCTTCTCAGATTCTCAAACTGCTTGGCATCCAAAGCTTTTGTGAAAATATCAGCAATTTGTTCTTCAGTATCTACATGTTCAAGCTGAACAATCTTTTCTTCCACAAGATTTCTGATAAAATGATGTCTGATATCAATGTGCTTGGTCCTGCTGTGCTGTATGGGGTTCTTAGAAATGTTTATAGCACTTAAATTGTCACAATATAGGGTCATAACACTTTGTTCAATGTTGTATTCTTCCAGCATCTGCTTCATCCAAACCAATCGTGAACAACTACTACCAGCTGCTATATATTCAGCTTCAGCTGTAGACAATGAGACACAGTTCTGCTTCTTACTGAACCAAGAAATTAAGTTACTACCCAGAAAGAAACATCGTCCAGAAGTACTCTTCCTGTCATCTGCACTTCCTGCCCAGTCAGCATCACAAAACCCAATCAATTCAGAACTTGCACTGTGTGAGTACATGATTCCATAATCACTTGTACTGTTGACATACTTCAAGATCCTCTTAACTTGTGTTAAATGACTCATCTTAGGATCAGCTTGATATCTTGCACACACTCCAACAGCAAAAGTAATATCTGGCCTGCTTGCAGTAAGGTACAGTAAACTCCCAATCATACTTGTGTATTGGCTTTGATAAACTGAAACTCCCTGTTCATCTTTAGTTAATTTCAGGTGTGTAGCAGCAGGTGTTCTCTTATGGCTGGCAGTCTCCATTCCAAATTTCTTCACAATATTCTTGGCATATTTACTCTGAGAAATGAAAATTGTATCTTCCATTTGCTTGACTTGCAGTCCAAGAAAATATGTAAGTTCACCAACTAGACTCATTTCAAACTAAGATTGCATCTGCTGAACAAACAACTGAACCATCTTGTTTGACATCCCACCAAACACTATGTCATCAACATAGATTTGAGCAATCATCAGACTTCCATCTTCATCTTTCACAAACAAAGTCTTATCAGTTCCTCCTTTTCTGTATCCTTGAGTCACAAGAAATTGAGTAAGTCTTTCATACCATGCTCTAGGTGCTTGCTTCAATCCATACAAAGCCTTCTTTAATTTATAAACATGATCTGGAAATTTAGGATCCACAAACCCCTTAGGCTGTTCAACATACACTTCTTCTTGCAAATAACCATTCAGAAAAGCACTTTTCACATCCATCTGAAACAGTTTGAACTTGAGAATGCATGATACTCCCAACAATAATCTTATGGACTCTAATCTGGCCACATGTGCAAAGGTTTCATCAAAATCAAGTCCCTCCACTTGAGTGTAACCTTGAGCTACTAACCTTGCTTTGTTTCTGACCACAGTACCATGTTCATCTGTTTTGTTCTTGTAAATCCACTTAGTGCCAATCACATTTAAACCTTCAGGTCTTGGAACAAGATCCCACACTTCACTTCTTTTGAATTGGTTCAACTCATCTTGCATGGATTCAATCCAAATTCATCAGTTAAAGCTTCTTTAACATTTTTGGGTTCAAACTTTGATACAAAACATGAATCAGTAGCAACAGCATCTGAACTTCTGGTTCTGACCCCTTGATCTAAGCTTCCAATGATTAAATCTCTAGGATGATCCTTCTGAACTCTAATGGATGGTCCTTTACCAGTAGAAACATGATCTGGATGAACTTCTGCTTCTTCAGACTCTAGTTGATTTTCTGCTACTGACAGTTGTTCTTCTGATGTTTCAGACTCTGGAACTAATTCAGACTCACTTCTTTCATTCTCAGCAGATAGATCATCAATCACAACATTAATGGACTCCATCACAACCTTAGTTCTGGAATTAAACACTCCATAGGCTCTGCTGTTCACTGAATAACCCAGAAAAATACCTTCATCAGACTTAGGATCCTGCTTTCTTCTATTTTCTCTATCAGCCAAAATGTAACATTTGCTGCCAAACACATGAAAATATTTGACTGTAGGCTTCCTTCCTTTCCATAGTTCATATAAAGTAGATGCAGTTCCCTTCTTCAAAGTCACCCTGTTGTGAATGTAACATGTTGTGTTCATTGCTTCAGCCCAGAACATATAGGGTAGCTTCTTAGCATGCAACATGACTCTTGCAGATTCAGCTAAAGTTCTGTTCTTCCTCTCAACTACACCATTTTACTGAGGTGTTATAGGTGCAGAAAACTCATTCTTGATCCCTTCAGATGCATAGAACTCAGAAAATTTCTTGTTTTCAAACTCCTTGCCATGATCACTTCTGATTCTGATAATACCACAGTCCTTCTCTCTTTGTAACTGAGTGCACAGCTCTTTAAACACTTCAAATGTATCTGATTTTTCTCTCACAAAGTTGATCCAAGTAAATCTTGAAAAATCATCAACCATTACAAATGCATATCTTTTACCTCCAATACTGTCAACTTGCATAGGCCCCATTAAATCCATATGTAACAGTTCTAGTACTTTAGTAGTTACCTGGTGTACTAATCTGGGATGAGACTTTCTTGGTTGTTTTCCAATTTGACAATCACCACAAACACTGTCCTCATTAATCTTCAGATTAGGTAGACCTCTGATAGCTTCAGTACTAAGGATTTTCTTCATGCCTTTCAGATGCAGATGACCCAGTTTCTGGTACCAGAGTCTGACTTCTTCTTCTTCTGAACTCATGAGACAGGAAGTCAGGCTTCTTTCTTCTTCAGACACCCATAAATAACAGTTATCTTTAGATCTGCAGCCCCTCATCAGAACCTTACTTTCTTGATCAGTTACCAAACATTCTTCTTTGTTGAAATTCACCTTCAAGTCTTGATCACAAAGCTGGCTAATACTGATCAGATTAGATGTCAACCCTTTCACAAGTAACACATCATTAAGTCTTGGTAAACCATCACTGATTAAGTCACCTATACCAAGAATTTCTCCTTTAGCTCCAACTCCAAATGTCACATAGCTCCTGGAATAAGGCTTTAAATTACTCAGCAACTTCTTCACACCCGTCATGTGTCTTGAACAACCACTATCAAAGTACCAGTCTTCTTTAGAGGTGGCTCTCAATGATGTATGAGCTATAAGGCCAACAGTCTTGTCTTTGGGCTTCCACACCTTCTGAACATTATTTCTGATTGCAGCTGGTTCCACTCTTCTGTACTGAAAAATGCTCAGGATAGCCATATAACTTAAAGCAAAAAGGTTTAATATGCCCCTTCTTTCCACAATGATGACAGATCCAGGGATGATTTCTTCTCTTGTTTCTGTTAAACTTCTGAGGTTGCTTCTGAGCTTGCTTCTGAGGTCTCATCTTGGATGTCCCAATCATAGGATCATAAGTTTTAGTGGCAGGAACAAACTTTTTAACAGAATTCTTCTGTTTGAGGTTCTGAGTCTGATCAACAAATCCTAAACCAGTTTGTTTTCCTTGTTTCTGATTCTCCAATATCTCCTCTAGCACATCAGTAGCAGTATTCATCATTCTGACCTGCTTTTTCATATTCTCAAGCTGGGAGTTTAGTTGACTCACTTCTTTTTTGAGCTCAGAATTTTGTACTAAAAGTTCACCTTTCTCAGCCTCCAGTTGACAGATTGTCTCCTTCTGATCCAGAATTTGCTTGCAAACTTCTACACTTCTGGTGTACAGCTTTTTGTAATTGTCAGCCAGTTCATCATATGAGGATTTTTCAACTCTGGCTTCAGACACAAATCAAACTTCAGACTCTGAGTCAGACTCTGATAAAGTCTCAGACTCTAAAACTGCTTCAGTCTTTAAAATAGCTCCTGACCATACCATCAGACTTGTATTACACTTAGCAGATTCACTTTCAACATTTCCTTCTGAGTCTTTATCAGACCATGAAACAACCAAGCTCTTCTTTTGCTTTTTTAAGAAAAGTGGGACATTCTGATTTGATATGTCCATAACCCTCACACTCAAAGCACTGCACACCTTTAGCTTGATTACTCTTCTCCTCAGACTTGGTCTTCTTCGCATCAGTTTGTTGCTTCTTGTTGTTGAATCTGAAGTTCTGACCTTTGGTTTTGGATTTCCTGTCAACATGCTTCAGAATTTTATTGAACTGTCTTCCCAGCAACACAAGAGCTTCTGATAAATTACCATCATCCTCATCACACTCTTGTTGATCTTCATCTTCAGTATTAACAACAAAAGCAATTCCTTTCCCTTTCTTCTCAGGCTGTTTACAGAAAGCAGTTTTAAAATTCAGCAGAGATCCAATCAGCTCCTCAACCTTCATAGTGGAAATGTCATGACCTTCTTCTATAGCTGTCACTTTCATATCAAATCTTCTAGGGAGTGACCTGAGTATTTTTCTGACTATCTTCTCATCTGACATCTTCTCCCCAAGAGACTCAAAGGAATTTGCCATATCCAGGACATTCATATAGAAATCTTGAATACTCTCATCCTCCAACATCTTCAAGTTTTCAAATTTGGTTGTGAGTAATTGAAGTCTGGATAACTTGACCTTTGAAGTACCTTCATGAGTGGTCTTGAGTATCTCCCAGGCATCCTTTGCAATGGTACACTGTTTGATCAATCTGAACATGTTCATATCCACACCATTGAATATTGCATTCAAAGCTTTAGAGTTTCCAAGAGACAGATCATCTTCAGCCTTTGTCCACTCTTCTTCTGGTTTCAGCACCTCAGTTTTGTTCCCATCTTTGTCTAAAACAACTGGATGATCCCAACCTTTTAACACAGCTTTCCAAGTTCTGCTGTCAATGGATTTCAGAAAGGCACACATTCTAGACTTCCAATATTCGTAATTTGTGTCATCCAGCAATGGTGGTCTGTTGACATATCCTCCCTCCTTGTCCATGCTTGCCAGAAAACTCTTCCCTGGAGCTCACCCAATCACAGGCAGGGTGCCTGCTCTGATGCCAAATGAAATTCTGGCTGGAACGGTTCAGAACACAAAAACAGAGCACTATGTTTGCAAAAACAGAGCACAATCAAAACTGGTTCAGAATCAACAAATAAAAGTGCAGAAAGTAAAAGACACAAGTATTTGTTAACCCAGTTCGGTGTAAATACCACCTACGTCTGGAGGATACCAATCCAGGAAGGAAATCCACTAAAGGAATTAATCCTAAGACTCAAGACACAGACCCCCTGTTCCTAGTCTTCTGACTTAATCTCCTATAGTTCTGATTTCTACCCAACACCTGAGTATAAGAAACCCCCTTCTTACTTCCTAATCAAGCAACTACAACCCAGTTACTTAACAACTCTGAATTCAACCCAGTTTTGAAGACAACTTCAATACATCAATGAACAACACTCGTACCTAAAGGCTTAGAGTGAATTACAACTCAAACACACCTAAACCAACTCAGATGAGTGGTGTACAAATAAACCTAAGTTTAAAACACAAAGACTCTAAACTCTGATTTCTGCAATATTCTTCGTTGTCTTTAACAGTAGCAGCACATCTCCTTTTATAGGCTTCAGCAGCTCTCTTAATTCTGAATCCAATCTTCTGCAATTGATATGTTTCTGAATTATGAATGGCGCAATAAGGAAACAAATAATTCTGAACCAAATAATGCAAAGATCCTTCAGCTATTAAATTCAATCATAAACATGAAGCAAATCTTCTCAAGATATTCACCAATTTAATCAGCCTTCTAGAAATACTTCAGCCATAATAAATCTTCAGCAAATCTCCAACAGATACGCACAGCAATAATGCATAAAAACCCAGCTTCTGAAATCAGCTTCTGAAGTCCAGCTTCTGAAGGAGTCAACGCCGGTCAACGTCTGATCAGTGCGTCTGAAGTACTGTTCAGCGTATGAAGGAGTCAACACTGGTCAACGTCTGAACAGTGCGTCTGAAGTATTGTTCCTGCGTCTGAAGGTCCATTCAGCGTCTGATGTACTGTTTCAGAGTCTGAAGGTCCATTCAGCGTCTGATGCACTGTTTTAGAGTCTGAAGGCCCAAAACTGCGTCTGAAGGCATTTCCAGCTTCTGAACCTCTTCAAATCCACTTTCTTGCTTCTGAAGAAATCTTAAACACATGGAGATGCTTTGCTTGAACACTTTGATTTTACCAAAACATGGAGCCAACATCTAAATACTCAACATGACACAAGAAAGGCTTACAATTAACACACCTGAAACCTAAGAATACTCTTTCAATGATGGCTTCAGTTCCAGTGATTTTCTTCAATAGTGGCGTCCTCTATTTATAGCCTTCAGCAACAACATATATTTGAATCAAATATTCTTCTCAGAAATATATTGAAACAAATATTCTTCAGAAATATATTTTCCAAAGATCTCTTTTGAAAATATATTTACACGAATAAAAATATCCAATCTGGAAAATATATCTCACGAAAATATCTTCCTTCTGGAAACACACGCAGCTTGGAGAACAAGTAACATGAAAGAATTCTTCAATCAAATCTTCAAAAGATCAGGTGAAATAATAAACAGCTCCAAGGCACGAAATCAGGAGTACAATAAAATGCTTCTGAAGGTACTTCTGAAGAAGTGCTTCTGAAGGTTCAGCTTCTGAAGTTCTGCTTCTGAAGATTCAGCTTCTGAAGGTTCAGCTTCTGAGTTCTGCTTCTGAAGATCCAGCTTCTGAGGTTCTGCGTCTGAAGACTCAGCTTCTGAGGTTCAGCTTCTGAAGACGAACATCTTGCTTGTATATTTTATTTTAGCAAAAATGAAGCCAACAACCAAATATCCAACATGATCTATATATCCGAAGGATCTAATCCAATGTCTACTTGCAGGGGTCCCATTTAAAGTTAGAGCAAATCTCTGTATGGATTAGCCCACCAAAATGGCACCAGGAGAATCGAACATGACAGATTAAGAGTGCATATTGCCATACTCCGATGTTCTAAGCCAACAATACCAAACCAACCCAAGTGGGTTGCATTTTTTTGTTTTTGTTTTTCTTGTTTAAGGTCAAATATGTCTCGTGATTCTTTAAGTCAGATGTTTGTTACAAGTTATTTTTTAAGTTTTTACTTAACAAATTGGTTCTTTACGCTCTAAAGTGTTTGCACTATTATCATATTTTTATGGTACTTGCTTAAAAAGTAGTTACGTGCCAATTTGATATTAAGTCGTTATGTGATTAAAAATTAAGGTTGTACATGTTCCTCTTCTTATTTGATTCAAAATTGAAGAATTGTCACTCTCCATTTTCCAAAACCCTAAACAACAAAAACAACATGGTTGATGATTCTAACGATGACCCATCAAAGTTTCCATCGCTTTCAACCGATTCACCTAACGGTAATGTTCCTGTATTGAACTCTATTCTTGAATATTCAATTTGATATTTTTTTTTCTGGGTGTTGTTGATTGGCTATATTTCAATTGGTGTTTTGTTTGATTCAGTATAATTCAATTGAAATAGTGTTAACAATACGAGATTTTTAGTCATTGATTATAGACCCGTTTAGATAAACAACTTATTTGCAGCTTATAGTTAGTTAGCGCAAGTGCTTATCATGATAAGCGCTTCTGTATAAGTAATTTCTATAGCAGATGTTTGGTTCCACTTTTGGAGGATGCAAATTTGATTCTAGAGGTGTATAATTGATTTTGACGTGTTTGGTTGCTTTCAAGTAGAATTGATTTTGTCACTAGAATTGAGTTTACTTGAAGTTAGGATTTGTAGCTTTTGATTCTAAAATTGATTTTTTACTCTAAAATTTATTGTTCAACTCACTTTTAGACATCAAGATCAGTTCACTCAAAATCAATTTTTGTCACTACATAACCAAACATAAACAAAATTGTTTTCGTACAAGTTATAAGCTATTTTCATAAGTCATCTGAGCGAACTTATGAAAATTGGCTGAACACAGCTTATAAAGAATGTCATCAGCTGTTTTCGTAAGTTCTTCCAATACTTTCACAAAACTTATGCTAGTAATGAGAAAACCCTTTTTGGAATTTTAGGGCTCGTTTAATTTTGAAGTTTTCATTTTCACTTTAGCTAATAAACTTGATAGAACAGAATATAGATTCAATACTTTCTTCTCTATTTTCTTTTGTAATTTTTGAAAACAATCCATTTGGATTGTCTTATTTGAGCTTATTTATTGGCGTAAGCACTTGTAACTTGTGAGGCTATCGGGGAGAGCTTATGGCATGTTCATAAGGTATTTGTCGATTATTTTCATAAGCTCTCCAGGATAGCTTATGAAAACATCTTATAGCTTATATGATAACAATTTGACTTTATTTTTATCTTTTATTATATAAATAAATAGCTTATACATAAACATTTATATGATAAGCACTTAATTAAGTTGCTTATCCAAACATGGTTGTTAGTTGTTACTGTTGGTGTTGTATTGCACATTCAGTGCCAGACTGCCAGTAGAGTGATCAATCTTTCTATTAATTAAAGGAAGAAGTTCTTTGTTTCTCTGGTGAATTTTGGTGTCATGATTCGTTGTGATATGTTGCATTGTTGTTATTGCGGAAAATTGTGCACAAATGCGGTGGATGCAGCTGCAATCACAGTTGCAAACCTTTATTTAAAACCTTTCCTGTTAAGTCTCTCAAAATGCGAACAAATTAATCCTGTTTATTTATTTGTTATTTTAGATGCAGGGAATGATGTTAAGTTGAGTTCTAAGGACCAGAGAGATGCTCTTCCAGGGGAGCCCAGGTGTATTGTATGTGGCCGATACGGTGAATATATATGTGATGAAACTGATGATGATGTTTGCAGTTTGGAATGTAAACAATCGGTACTATCTCGAATTTCCAAATCGTCATCTAGTGTCGGATGTCTTCCACCACCTAAAAAGCTACCTGCTGCAGATGAGTGCTTTTATGTTAGAGATACCGATAACAAATCAGGAACGCCGTCTTTAGGAGGTGATCAGGTTCAGGCTGAATTGCTTCGAAAGAAACTCGACATTCATGTGAAGGGTGTTGTATCGGCACCGGTTATGTCGTTCGCTTCATGTAACCTCGCTGACAAACTCCTGCAGAACATAGAAGCAGCTGGATATGAGATGCCTACGCCTGTCCAAATGCAAGCCATTCCTGCTGCTTTGGTCGGGAAGAACATGCTTGTTTTGGCCGATACAGGTTCAGGAAAGTCTGCTTCGTTTCTTATTCCAATAATTTCTCGTTGTGCCAGTCATCGTTTGATGTATGTTTCGGATAATAAAAAGCCTCTAGCTATGGTGTTAACACCTACGAGAGAGCTTAGTATACAGGTTGAAGAGCACGCGAAATTGCTTGGGAAAGGATTACCGTTTAAAACCGCACTTGTGGTTGGTGGTGATGCCATGGCTAGACAACTTTACCGCATTCAACAAGGAGTTGAATTGATTGTGGGAACACCAGGAAGGCTTGTTGATCTTTTAACGAAAAATGAGATTGACTTAGACGACGTGACAACTTTTGTTGTCGATGAAGTGGACTGCATGCTTCAAAGGGGTTTTCGAGATCAGGTCTTGCAGATATTCACGGCTTTGTCACAACCTCAGGTCTTAATGTATTCCGCAACAACGTCCGATTCTTTAGAGAAGATGGCAAACTCTATGGCAAAAGATACGGTGGTTATAACCGCTGGCGAACCTAACAGACCAAATAAGGCTGTGAAGCAGCTAGCAATTTGGGTCGAGTCAAAACAAAAGAAGCAGAAACTGTTTGATATTTTAAAAAGCCATAAACATTTTAAGCCACCTGTTGTAATATATGTCGGCTCGAGACTCGGAGCAGATCTACTTGCAAATGCAATTACAGTTTCAACAGGAGTTAAAGCTGTTTCAATTCACGGCGAGAAATCTATGTCCGAAAGGAGAGAAATAATGCAGTCATTTATGGTTGGCAAATTCCCGGTGGTTGTGGCTACTGGAGTTTTGGGTAGAGGGGTTGATCTATTAGGCGTAAGACAAGTTATTGTATTTGACATGCCTAATTCGATTAAGGAATATGTACATCAAATAGGACGGGCTTCTAGAATGGGAGAGGAAGGTCAAGCCATAGTTTTTGTGAATGATGAGAATAAAAATGTGTTTGCTGAGTTAGTTGATGTACTAAAGTCGGGTGCCGCCGCTATACCTCGGGAGCTTATGAACTCACAGTATACCACAAGGTTTTTCTCTGGAGGAAAGGGTTCGAAGAAAAGAAAACATAGATAATGAATTTCTGTTACTTGCTTCCTCTAGACTTAATTTTTTTTTTTCTGCTAACTTAGAAAATGCATGTATATGATGACACATTTGAAAGATGAAGATTTCTTCATTCTTGTAGCACAATATCAAATAGGTTTAACTCTGTAACTGTAATCAATTACATAAAGTATGAGATTGAAGAAAAGTGTTAGATTCTATTGTCTCTGTTGTATCAGAATATTGTTTTTGTTGAGTTACAGAGCTGACACAAGTGTTAGATTCCATTTTAATTTTCAAAATAGGCTGAATTATTTTTCTCTAAAATTATTTTCAAGTGTGCTTGCAGTTGTTTATGTAGTTCCAAAGCACTAGTTTATCGAGTAATTAGTCACTTTAGTCTTTGAATGTGTCAAGCGTTGACACTATAGTCTATTTTTTTTCCTGTCAGAAACATCCTTGAATGTATCTGATTTTAGCCGGCTTGATAATCAAATGGTGTCTTTTGTTAGGGTGTTAGTCGTCAAATATGTCTTATATTAGTCACTTTGGTCTAAAAAGTGTTGGAATTTTTTAATTGGTTAATTATTTATTTTAAAGTATTATTATATTTATCAATTATTATTAATTAATTAGTTTGCCATTTTGACTTGGTCATGTTGCTAGCTATGTACACGTTTCTTTTTCTCATTAATTAAGTTAAAAATACTTGGCCAATGCCAACTAATTGATTTACGGTTTTGCTTACCGAAATAATTGGCAAGTAAACAAACATGCGTCTCTAATTCAATGCTTATAAAAAGGTAGAGGACTAGAAGACGTATATACAAAAAGTAGTCTTGTTAGAAGAAGAACAAAGACAAAATACTCTTAAGGAATTATTTCGTTGCTTTCCTTCATCTAGTTGATCAGTGCTTGAGTAATTGTAATACATGATTGTTATTACCGTTGATTAATGTTTAATATTGAACCCATGATTGATAATTATGGTTTTCTCCGTAATGGTTTGTTGAGTATTTCTCTTGCGCCATGTTAATATATAGTATGTTATATTTTAATGTTCTAGTTGATGAATTATTGTTTTAGAGAAATGCTTATTGTTTAATGTGAGAAGCTTTTTAGAAATAACTTTGTGTGGATATATCATTTTAAGCAAGCTTTCTCGATTGACCTTGCATTTGTTGCAGTACTGTTATTGTATAAGAGTATTAAAATGATTTTGTGCTGCCAAATTCTTTTTAGCTCGTGTATTGCCTCTACAATATTGTGGCTCTAAACTTGTATGTTTTGAGAATTATTATTTTATTGTGAAATATCATTTAATTATATTATTGGCAGTAGAAATACATATATGATATGCATGAGTGAAATAAATACAATAAAGATGTTGTCGCTCAAAATTAATTTAAGCTAACTTGTATATTCTTTTGTGGCACTTGATAAACTCATCAGATATAAATTGAGATACACCTTAAAATATTGGTGACATATATATTGTGGTTTATCCATTCTATTAAAATAATACAATGATGTTTGATTTATCTATTTGTGGATTTATTTTCTCCAATGTGGGGTGTTATCACTTGAAAAATAATTCAAGTAGACTTGAATAAAAATCCACAAATGAGTTTATATTTACTCAATGTGGGGGCGTTGTCGCTTGGAAACATTTTCAAGTAGACCTGTGTAATAAATCTAAACATAAATTAAATTTTCTCCTATGTGGGGGTATTGTTGCTTAGAATTTAATTAAGCAAACCTATGCTAATATATCATGGATGATGAATTGATAATATATATGAGATACTGACTGAGAGACGTCGTGGTCAATGTATTATTTGTGATACAGTTGTATAGTGAGAAATATATATACATCGAAGAGGGATGAATCATGTCCAATACAAAAATTGAGAGTGATGGTAACCCAACATAGATTGTGAAAATTTGCAAGGCTATGTTCATATGGGTAAGAACAAGTCACTTGTCAATTTGATGAGACACTATCCATTTTAATTTTGAGAGTTCATCCCTATGATGTAGGATAATGTATACTACAGCGTTGGAGGTTGAGTTTATAGACTCTTAATAAATCTATAGCTCATATATTTGAGTGGTGTGCTTGACTGTGGTGTACACTTGATAGATTTACCTATATGAGTGTTGGAGGTGGGGCCGCCTCTATGAAAGCTTGGACAGACTTTCTAGAGCCACTCATGAAATCCAGGCATAGGTGCAAGGCCAAAATGCACCACACCGCGTTGAACATCTTTGGACGAGAAATCAATGTGAGTGATGAGGTCACTGATTCACATACGGAATGAGGTTCATAGAGGTTATAATCTCACCGACATTCTAGTGGGTCAAATTTCATTTGCTCTATGTGCTAGTTCATAGTCCAAAAGACACCAGTACTTATGCATTGATGTTTCACGCTCTTGGGAACACTTAAAACTTTAAAACAAATAATTGTGGGGGATTGTTGGAATTTTTTACTTGGTTAATTATTTATTTTAAAGTATTATTATATTTATCAATTATTATTAATTAATTAGTTTGCCATTTTGACTTGGTCATGTTGCTAGCTATGTACACGTTTCTTTTTCTCATTAATTAAGTTAAAAATACTTGGCCAATGCCAACTAATTGATTTACGGTTTTGCTTACCGAAATAATTGGCAAGTAAACAAACATGCGTCTCTAATTCAATGCTTATAAAAAGGTAGAGGACTAGAAGACGTATATACAGAAAGTAGTCTTGTTAGAAGAAGAACAATCACATACCGTAAACAATGGTGTATAAGTGTAGTAAGAATAAATATAAATCAAGTTCCCATGAGCATCCAAAAGTGGTTCCTGAGACCTTGCTAATTTATGTGCAGTGCTAGCAAGAAGTGACTGTTGTATCCTGGAGAGTACTAGTTGTGAGGCCAACTGCACCGGGTAAGTTATCCGTGGCGGCAAAATACTCTTAGCAATTTTGCACGCCTCAGTCAAATCCGATAAGTTTTCCTATTATATATCTTTATCTATTATTAGTCAATTTATTTATACTAATATTTATCTTTGATTTATTAATTAATGATAATTGTATGTCTAATTTTTGCAACAAAAAGTTACTAACAGAATATACACCTTTTTTTTGAAGGACACTCAAAGATGTTTTTATATTTAATGATTGTTGAATTCTAGTATATCATTGCACAATTGTAGACAATGATTTGATTCAACAAAACTTGTTTATCGAAGAGCTATGAAGTATATACATAGTCACAAACATCAGACATATTATGGACACTAATATGTCAACATCGATAATAATATGAGAAAATCACATGTGTTGGGACGTAGGTGTCAGACACCGACATGTGTTTAAGATCAGAGACCGGACACATCTTAGCATTTGGATATAAGTATCAAATAAAGCTATGGAAATGAAAAAGAATATTGTGACAGTCATCCTTGACCAAGTTCCCAACTGTAGAAATTATATCATCCAAAAAGTAATTTTAGACTCTTTAGAATTGAAGTTGTTTTTGTAGGTAAGCACAACTCACTTGTTAGTTGTAAGGACGATAATATGTAAAGGTTGATGTTCGAACTCTAAATTTTTCACTTCTTCACATTTAAAGTGTGAGTATAATTATTAAGCTATTTAAAAAAAATGAAGTTTTTCTTGTTGTCAAACCGTACCTAACACAAATATATATATTTTATTGTAGTTTACATTATTTTGCTTAATTTATTTCAAAGTTAGTCCATAATTACATATTTTCTTTCTTCCACCCAAAGTATCTCAAGAGAAAAGGCTTTGTTGTTATGTTAATCAAAAGATAAATAAAATGTGAATATGAATCATTCCATCTCCATCATCGAATATATTCTATTTCTATGTGTAGCTCTCGAGACTAATCTTCTTAAAATGACTGAAATTCACTTAAAGATTAATCTTTTTCAACAAAGATTTTTTTTAGGCGGAACCGAATCGTGGACCAAGTTGTTAAGATGTATCGACTACTCGTGTTGCACAATGTTGGTATATTAAGATATTAAACTACATGTGCTCAAATTCATAATTCCCAATAATTTACACATTAGTTGCTATTCAAACAGAATAAAATATACTGCAAGTAAAATGAAAATGAAAAAGTCGTATACTGCATACCAAAACAAAACGGTGGCTAAAATAAAATAATCAATATTTTATATTTGATTTTGTTCTGTTTATTCTCATATTTGTTGTCTACAAATTAAATTATAATTACCATTTTTTTAAAGAAAAAATAGAGGCCAATGAATATAGATTCATTGTTTTTTCTTTTTAAGAAACTAAATTAGCCCACCCAAATTGACACCGAGGGAGAATCAAACCTGAGACTTTGAGGAGACGTACACTCTCAGTCAGATCCTAAATCAATACCACTAGGCCAATCCATTTTATAGGAGTTCAAAATCACGATTAATTAATTTTAGTGGACGGTTAATAAGTTTCAACATCTTACCATATACTCCCTCCGTCTCATATTAAGCGTCATATTTGAGTTTCACACAGTTATTAAAGAAATGATTAATAGTGTTGATTTTAATAGCAAAACATGTATATTTACTAAAACATCTTATTAATTATAGTTAGTAGAGTAGTTATAGATAATTGAAATGCAATAAATAAGTGTATGTTAGTGGAAAAAATAATAAATGCTCTATTGGTAATATAAATTTGACAAATAATTTGAGAAAAGGAAAAATAAGAAAGAAGACACCTATTGTAAGACGGAGGAGTAATATTTTTATTTTTTTGTCCGAAGGGAGTAGTATCTTAATCATCCTAACAAATTAAATATTTCATTTTTTTAAAGGAATTAAATGTTTAAATTTTTTTAATCACCTAATTATTGTTCAAATTTCTTATCAAATTTGTGTCTCAAACTATCATTTCTTATTAAAAACATTTGTTTGTCTTTCAAGAGATTAGTTTTTGACTTGTTAGTGAAAAATACCCATTTTTGACAAAAAGTAGAAAATACCCTCAGTAGCCAAAAATACAAAATGTGACATCTAACCACTTTTTTTTAATTAGAAAGCCTCTCTCTCTGGCTGCAAATATTTAAGGTAAGATTACAATCAACCACAAAACAGTTTATAAAAAAATCTAACTTTGTCACTGAATTTAAATCCAAAACTATGTCGAAAAAAATCTCTTATTATCTTATCCTAGCACTCCCAATTAGAGGTGTTCGCAGAGCGGTTTGGTTCAGTTTTAAGGTTAAAAGTCAGCTGAACCACAAGATAAAAAAGCATGCAGTTTGGTTTGGTTTGGTTCGGTTGACTTTTAAAATAAAATCTGAACCAAATCAGACCAAACCAATGCGGTTTGGGTTGGATCAGTTGATATATATTTTTTTTAGACAATACAGTTTTTTGTTTCCAACATTAAAATCGAGTTAAAAAGTTATAACACAACATATTTTCAACAATGTTTTAAATTTTATCCGACATTACATTTTTATTTTCACAAAACAATATAGACGAAATTAAAAACATGGACAAAACGTAATCTTATTGTGTAAGAAATGTAAAAGATTAAGATTTATCATTCTATAAAATTTCGATTAGCACATAAATACATTTTTGAAATTAAAAGCAAAGACGAAACTTAACAAGAGAAAAAAATATGTCATTTTCTAAAAGTTTTCATTGAGTTTCTATGAATATTGGTTTAGGTGACATTCAATTAGCATTTTTCTTATGTTGCGGTTTGATTCGGTGGATATGATAAAAACCGCAAACTGAACCAAACCATGCGGTTGAGTAAAAAAGTGATCCGAATTCATCCAAACTAAATGCGGTTTTTTGCAGTTTCAGTTCGAGTTGGTTCGATTAGCGGCTTTTCTATTAGATTGGTTCGGTTTCGAACATCCCTACTCCCAATTGATATTTTTATATGACTCAGATATCTCTACACGCAACCGTAAAAGTCAATAATTTAATCTAGACTAGACATGATCAAAGTATATAACAAAACTAACACCGTTACATTCTCAGTGCTAAATTAGAATCCAGAAACTTTGGTCAAATAAATCTTTAACATCACACATCCATGTTTATATATATATATATATATATATATATATATATATATATATATATATATATATATATATATAAGGGTCTGTTTGGCAAAAATAGCGGATAGCTGATAGCTTATAGTTTATGACTAATGACTGATAGATGATAGCTTATAACTGATGATTGATGACTTATAGCTGATAGCTAATTGAAGTGTTTGGTAAAATTAGAGGTTCAACTAGCTGATAGATGTAAAATGACATAAACAGACATTTTTATATCATTCAATTTTTTATAAAGACAAGAACAACATACATTAATAATAATAATAATAATAATAATAATAATAATAATAATAATAATAATAATAATAATAATAATAATTATTATTATTATTATTATTATTATTATTATTTAAGAAACAATGGAGGAATGACGGAGAAGGAGAATGACGATACAGAGAGAATGAAGAAGCAGTAGAACTCATTTTTACCTCTCTTTGCATGATCGTTGGTATTCCATGTATTTAATACATTTATTTTTTATTTTAAATTATAATAAAACATAAGGGGTAAAACTAGTATTTAAATTAAATAGTAAGGGTAAAAGAGGAAGAAAAAACAATAAGCTATAAGCTCAAACGCTACTTGAAATAGCATCTGAAAAATAAGCTATAAGATCCTGAAATAAGCTATAAGCTCCTGACGAAAAGACTGTTACCAAACAGGTCTTTTTTTGCCAGACAAGCTTATAAGCTATATGGTATAAGACATAAGCTTGTTTTTGTGTCTTGCCAAACAGACTCTAAGTGTTATTGAGTTTTTTTTTTTGTAAGATTTTCAGTTGACATTTATGATCATGATAATTTTTTTTAAGAGATTTATGGACATGATAGTAAATATATAGATTTTTTCATTTATAATATAATATTACATTTTTTATTATGTGTGTATGGAAGCAATAAATAACTACCACCAACTAATAACGTGTCTTCTTCCATCATACATCAACCTTAACCAAACCTTTTTCCAAAAACACCAAATTGAAAACTTTACTTTATAATAAAATTTAATTCAATTTAATTTTCACAAACTTTACTCATTCAATCATTCCTCCTTCTTCATCATACCCATTCATTCAATCCCAACACAATCGCTCACAGGTTTTTTTTTTTCGTATTTTTTAATTTATATTATATAAATTAAATTTGTTATTTTCTTGTTTAGAATTTAATTTTTAATATAACCCATCATTTTTATTTTTAATTTTTTATTTATTTATGTATTGTGGGTTTTGGGATTAGAATTTACGATCTGATTTTGGATTGAAAAATTTCTTCTTATTAATTAAATTTCGTCAATTTATGATCAATTTCTAACATTGATTTGGTATATATCAAGAACATTTTTTGTGAATTTCAATTTTATTATGAACATTGATTTTGTGTTCATTTCATGATAAATTTATTGAATTTGAAGGGTTTTTGTGTGATTATATTCTTGCAGAGGTTTTAAATTTTGATCTTGGTTTTCTTTATAATCTTGAATTTGAAGGGTTTTTTCTTATTTGATTGTACTATTAGAATTTTAGGATTTCTTTTAATTTAAAAATATCTTTTTTTTTTGCAAGAAAAATATCTTGGATTGGGAAATTATTATCTCTGTGGCTCCAGCACTTCGTGTGTCTGGTGTCCAAAACACGTCAGTATGTTGGACACCGACAAATGTGATTACATTGAATTATGCCGTTTTCTGAAATTATTATCCGTCTGTGAGACATGTCTTGTTCGTGTTGTGTCTGGTGTACGTGATTCGTATAATATTATTATTAATAATAATAATAATGGTAGCACTGACTACCATTTTACTACTGTCCCATATAGGATTTGAACTCTGTCCGTTGAGGTGACAAAGTCAAGCTCTTACCAGCGAGCTGACACACCCCATTAGAATTTTAGGATTAATAATGTGGAAAAACTTGTCACTTGTTAGGAAAATTTGAGTGTGAACGATTTGATCTTTTTTGTTGATACTATGTTTTTGCAATTATTGTAGGTTTATTGGCTGTGGATTGTGTTGAGGTTTTCGTTTAGGTCGAAGTTTCAAGAAGTTTTTGGTTTTGGATATGATGAATGGAGGACAGACTCAAAATTGGGGTGAAAGTTCGAGTTCAACTTCAACTTCGCTTAGTAGTCAGAAGGATGTTGACGATGATCGGATGATTGCTCTTGTGCTATCGGAAGAGTATGCCAATTTAGATGGGGCAGTTGGTCGGCGCCTTTCGAACTTGGCACCTGTTCCGGTAAGAATCCTTGCTTTTTCTGTTATGCTCCACAGTTTAACAGTAAAATTTGATCTGTTTTATGGTTTCATAATACAACTATCAGTTTTTGTTTCTTCTTTTTAAATCACGCGCAATAAAACTAATAATGTATTTTTCATGTTAGATATAAAATTATTTATGTACTTGCATGTAAGCTCGTGGTTTAGAATTTGATCCTTGCCTCTTATTACAAGTTTCGCTTCATTGACATTATCATCAAATAGAAAAGTAGATTTTTTTGGGTGAATAATCGCTTTTCTGAAAAGGGGTGGGTGGGATATATGGAATTTTCAATATTTGTGTTTTTCTTATTTTCTTCTGATTTGATCTTCTTGAAATCACAGCATGTGCCCCGCATAAATACCTTCATCCCCACCATAAATGATGCCAGTATGGATCACCAGCGTCTGTTACAGAGGTATGCCATTCTGTTTTGTAGAATCTACTATTTCTTGTGAGGAACATTCTAAACCTTGAAGTTATCATCTATGTCCTTTTGGTAGAAATACGGCTACTAATAGTAAAATTGAACACAATTGGTAAAGTAAAATTAACTTCAGTTTTCCGATTTCAAATAGCACATATTACCAGTGTTGTTAAATAGCGGCGCTATAGCGCTATTGCATAGCGGAATTTTAACAAAATGCTATTGTTCTGTGACATGCTATTTAGTACAAATTATTATGAATAGAGGCTATAGCAATGCTATAGCACTGTTCCATAGTGGAATGTGAACAAACCGCTATTTTCTCCAATCCGCAATTGATAACACTGCATATAACTTGGTTCTTCGTATGAAAATGACTTGAGGATAGGCACACAATTCCTTCTAGTGTAGGAAAGAGTTTGGGCCATTATTGTAGATATAGTGGTACTTTTTGGAGACGGCGCAGTTGAGGTTAGCAAAATAAGATATAACAAAACTGCCATAAAAACTTTCGACGAAAACAGCATACTGGCATTCTTCAAAGCTCAAGGAATAAGCAAAGATAGGAATTCGCAGTGCCTCACAAGTCGTAAGAGAGATGGTTAACAAAGTATTATATGGGCAAATCAAACAGCGACCTTTCTGTATCCGGATAAGTTACTGAAATTTTTCTGGTTACATTAAGTACTTGGATTATTTAATGATGTGGTGGATACATGTTCTGAAATACCTAAGCAAGTAACTCAAAATTAAGGCTTTTAGATGAACCTAGATTTTTAAAATAACGAGGATAAGATCAGCTAGGAAAATGTTATATAGCTACCCTTGCTGTGGATTTAGTCTTTATCGGAATATTAAACCATTTTATCTTCACTCTTTTAGGTTGAATGTTTATGGTCTTTGTGAAGTTAGAGTATCTGGAGATGGAAATTGTCAGGTGCGATTTTATGGCAATTGTTACAAGGCATGGGCAATATCCTAATAACGTTTTAACTTTTACTGATAATTCTACCTCCGTTGCAGTTCCGTGCACTTTCAGATCAGCTGTACAGGTCACCTGAACACCACAAGCATGTCCGTAAAGATATTGTAAAACAGGTATGTTGTGCTTATCTTGGTCATGTGCAATGGATAGTGCCCGTGAAATATGTCAGGCTATGAGTACACCTGATTTTATTGGCTTGAGATTATTTATCTTGGTCAAATTTAAATGTATTAATTTATATATGAATGAGTTTAGAGTCTATGAGTGCATATTCAAAAGAAAAGATTGGAGATAAAAGCAAATTTTTTTCTTCTTCTATAGTACCTGAAATTTGTTCTTTTATTGTTGATCAAGGATGCATGTAGTTAAATAGTAACCTTAGAGCAAAGACGTCCTGCTAGAGAAGAAAATTGAAAGATGCAAAAAATGTAGTTATATACTGTAATATTTAGGGAAGAAAAATATGGTGTTTGAATCATGTGTGGGAAGTGGTAGAACCCTTTGTACATAGGGATGGCAATGGGTACCCCATGGGTAGGGTACTATAGTACCCCTCCCCATGCCCGCGTTTATAAAAAATGCGCGTACCCGAGTCCGTACCCTCGTGGGCAACAACTTTAGTGTCCTTCCCCATACCTTCTGGGCACCTAAGTGCCCATACCCGCACCCATTACCCGCACTTTAATTATGAAAAGACAATAAAAACATCACAATTGAAATAAAAATATGATCCAATAAATTTCAAATAAATTAAGTAGTTTTTAGGTTAAGATTTATGCTTGAATAGCTAAATAAATAAATTAATTGTACAGTAAAAAATAAATAAATTATTTATCATATTATATAAATACGTATATGCGGGTTGCGGGGCTGGGTAGTATAGTGCCCATACCCATTTAAATTTGCGGGTAATTACCGGGACTCAAGCCTGAACCCATGAAAGCGGGGTTTTACCCTACCTATTGTGGGTATTTTTTGCGGGTGCCCATCGGGTCTGGGTCCAATTGCCATCCCTATTTGTACAAGAAGAGTGGATCAATTTTAAATTTATTTACCCTGTTGAATATTGAAAATGGATAGTTTGAGATATGCTTATTTGAGTAATGTTTCTCTTTGCCAGCTTAAAGATCACTGTTCCTTATATGAATCCTATGTACCAATGAAGTACAAACGATATTACAAGAAAATGGCTAAGTATGTACTTTCAAATTGACCATCACTTAAACTATTATATATTAAATGAGCCTTCACATTCTTCGATACCTTTAGAAGCATTTGCATCAAGTATTCACCTTCTCTTCGACCTTGTGCAGATCTGGAGAATGGGGTGACCATGTTACCTTACAGGCAGCTTCTGATAAGGTTTGCAATGTTATTGCTGTTCTAAATCAGTTTTTTTTGTAGGATGCTACCAATTGTTAACTATTTAGATTTTCCTTTTCATAATATGATAAGAAAGTTTCATTTGGTATTTTTTTTTGGTTGTGGAACTTTCTTACCAATTGAATAAGAATATTTCAGTTAGTTTCGTATTAAAGTTTGCGATAGGTGTTTGAAGTTTTACTCTATCTTGGAAGAACATATGTTTTAAGCACTTACTATTTTCTGTAGCAGATGAACGTGACATATTTTAGAAATTTTCCTCTTGGGAATTTCGCTGCATGAAAAATACCAAAGTTTTAGAGGTTGAGATGAAAAACTTAGCTCAAAATTTGTTATTGTTTAGAGCTAGTTAAATAATTTTTGGTGCCTGGTATCGCTTGCTTGATACCTTTTGAACTTGGACGTTAGTCTAATTAGGTTTTCTGAAATAGAAGGGGCAAAACTGACTGCTTATTTCATTTGAAGCAACGGATTAATTTTTTTTTTTAAATTGTTTGTGTTCATGCTCCGGTTCCATTCTCACAGAAGCGAAAAATGCATTCTGATATTTATTGACTCATACATCAAATTCTCTTGACAAAATTAAGGTTTTTTATGTTTTTTATAATGTGATGTTATTTGTTGTGTATTACTGGCAAAATATCACATAACATTTATGGTTTCTTATTTTTAACGTAGTTTGCAGCTAAGATATGCCTTCTGACATCATTCAGAGATACTTGTTTCATTGAAATTATGCCACTGTACCAAGCACCGCAGCGTGGTAAGACCTCACCGTTGTTATAGCTTGTCATAACTTCATTCTGTCTTAATTGTCTGATTATGAAAAAGACCATTTGCCCCAAAAGAGTTTTTGAAGTTATCTTGTTTCAAGGACCATACATTCCATATTCTGTCCAATTATCCTTGTATTCCCCGAAATCCAACCAAAGTATTTTTCCCTAACATAAGATAAAAGGACAAGCCTCATTTACTCAATTGAATAAGTTCATAAGTTGATTACTTTATCTTTTAGTAAATTTGTAGTGAGTAAAAGTCATTTTGGACCCTAATTGTGTGTGGCGCTGTTGTTAAAAAAGACACATTTGAAGACCAAACTGACTAACGAAGACGTATTTAAATATGTTTTTGTAGTTTTGATACATCGAAAGATTATTGTGACAACGCCACACACATTTAAGGACTAAAATGACTATTTACTCATTTATAGTACAACTGTAATATTTCTCTTACTCCTTTGTGTTGTTTTATTTTCTTAATGATGCAGAAGTGTGGTTGAGCTTCTGGTCCGAGGTTCATTACAACTCACTTTACGAAATTCAAGGTTTATTCACCACTAAAACTGATCCTCTATTAAGCATAAGCATATTATTAGTTACTGATATATTATCTTGTGTTTATTTTAGCTGCACCAATCCAACACAAACCAAGGAGGAAACATTGGTTGTTCTAGAAGATTTAGTGTTGTGTATGGCTCATTGAATGGTGCATATAATATCTAAAATGTTAGTATTCAGTTATGAATACAAAGCATACATTATTCAGTGAAAGATAAACTGCCAGAATTGAAACTTGAAACTATATTTTCCAAAGTATCAAAGATGAAGTAGGTTGTAGATATATTAGGAGCAAACTGGAGCGGGAGAAATCACTTGTTTGATAATTTTTTCCCTTTACCATTATTTACATTACACTTATGGTATTTATTTATTTATTTTTTTAAATTTTGTTTATATCATGCCTATCTTATATTGAAGAGAGCAGCTCATTGTGATTTGTATATAATTTTTTTTAAAAAAAACTTTGTGAAGCGAATCGTGTATTGATTTTCCCCCCTCCGAAATGTGTATTAGTATGTATATTAATTACAATATTGTTCTTGGAGTATCAAAGATTAGCTTATTTTGAGAATGATATCCGAATCTGGACACCAGAGTTGCATCCTCTCCTGCTCGCATCCCTCTCAAACAACAAAAATTGAGAGTGGGAGTAGAGAGAATATGAAAGAAAATGAGATGATTTGTAGGAGAGAATATTTAAGAGAGATAGAGATAAATAAAATGTTGTCGAGGGATGCAGAGAAAATTTGTACGAGAGGATCCAAGACGACGTCCGTGTTTTGGAAAACCTATGAGTTATATACTTGCTTGGATGTAGTTCGGAAAACATCTCCGATGCTCGTGCAATGTCAATATGTGGGAAACACTTCTCATACCACTTCGGATGTACACATCACAAAAATATTAACTTTGTGTCGTCCGAAAGTACATTTTTAGAGAAAATGTCTTCTAAAAGTACACTTTTGAAAACACATGAAGTTTTTTTTTTTCCGTAATGTGGCGGTGGGGAAAATTGCTTCATCAATCGATTAAATGTGGGATTTGACTCCCTAGCGATGGTTATAGCAGACCATCAATTTAGGTGGTCCACAAAAGATCATTGTGTATAGTTAGTTGCGTCGCGTCGATGCGATCTCTTCTTCCTTTACCCCCAATGCTTGGGAGAGGATCATTGAGTATTGAAATCCATGTTATTGGAAGTCCAACACTGCGTCATTAAGGAAATTTCTAAATATTGTGTCTTTTCAAAACTAATTTGAACATTTACTTTGCATGAAATTGATAATGTAGAACTAAATAAAATTGTAAACTAATTGTTATTGAACTGAAAAATCAGATGTGGGAGAAGGAAATAGATTAAAAATAATATATTTTCCACAATGGACCACCTATACAAAATATATTATTTGTCATCCCAATAATTGGTTATGAGTGATTTATATTTTAAAAATTGATTTCAGAAAAACCAATTGGACATATTTGTAAGTGAAGTGTTCAAATATTATTACTTTTTTTACGGGAAATATTATTACTTATTATTGATATAAAATTTTCATTTTGTGATGATGATTTAATCTATTTTGAGAGAGGGTGATGATTTAATCTTGTATTTATACTTTCTTTTAAGGGAATTTTGTCTCTATACTTATTTAACTTTATGAATTTGAACGAGTTAATCATCATATGAATTTTTTTTTATGTAAATTATTATGTGATTCGTTAAACTAATTTTCAATTTAAAATCCTTAAAAAGTGGTATCGGCATACACCTTCGTTAGCAATATCCTTATATTAATAATGTGATGAATAGAGAGACTGAAAAAACAAGTGACATGATGTTTCCACTGGTAATTGTTGATACAAGCTAGTTGCTAAATAGTTTTGTCAGGTATGAAATTAAAGCACATGTGTTGTTGATTCTCAACATGAAGACAATGCACGTTCTTTGTATGTGTAGGTGTTAGGTCTACAATGATGGATAAGACATCTAAACTTCTCATTTTCCTTATCAATATGCCATATTAGTCATTATTATATTCGAATAACAATATTGACCCCTTCATTATTATATTCGAATAACAATATTGACCCCTTATATTACGTGCTCTAATTTGTGGTTCGTCGAAAACTTATAAGGGATTAACTTTATTATTCATAGAATCGAACTGATTCGCTGTTGAGCTGATGATATTTACCTATTAGAAATGCTTTCAAGATTTTATAACATTTTATAGAATTAAAAAGCTAGTATTGTGAGTATGGGAAGCTGGACATAGAGATCTTGAAAATGTTTGTTCGGGTTGTTCACTTGGGAGGAGGAATTAGAGGTTGTAAATGAAGATTTTTTACAACGTTTTCGTCCCAAAATTGAGATAGTGAACAAATGGGTTTCGAGAATGGATCCTTTCGAAGAATATATAGTCGGCAACGACCTCAACAATGAGAGCCTTGAAGTACATTTTGATGTAAACATGTTGCATTTTTGCAAACACTATGGAACTATTCAATGACATAGAAGATATCAACTTTTATTTGAATGTTCCTGAAAGAATTGTTTTCCCTTAATGTTTCATTATGTTGTAATGTGTATTTATACAATGATGTTGTCTTGGGCCTCAAATATCTCTAACTTGGGCATCAAGTATATTCGACATCAAGTATCTCTAACTTGGGCCTCAATTATCTCTAACTAATATACAATATGCTAATAATTTATACAATGAATAATTGCAGCGGAAGACCCTTGATGAAAATGGGAGGTTGACGAATGTTGAGACTTGAGACTATCTCTGAAATCATCAAATAATTGCAGCGGAAGACCCTTGATGAAAATGTCAGCTATTTGATATCGAGATGAGACAAGTAGAACACAACGATACTCTGCTTCAGCACTAGAGCAGGATAAAGTTGATTGTCGTTTTGTAGACCAAGAGACCAAATTATTTCCAAGGTAGACAAAATATCCGGACGTAGATATTCTAGTATATGGGCACTCTCCCCAGTCAGCATATGTATAAGCGGTGAGGGTATCAACTAGGGAAAGATAGAGGTGTAGACCATGGTGAATGGTACCCTTAATGTACCTAATAATTCGCTTCAAAGCAGTCATATGTTGCGTCCAAGAATCATGCATAAATAGACACACTTGTTGGACGACATATGCGATATTAGATCGTGTGAAAGTTAAATATTACAATGCACCAGAAAGACTCTGATATTCATATGGATTACGATAAGGGTTACCTGAGAGGCAACTAAGTTTTGCTTTAGTGTCTACGGGGTAGAGATTGGTTTGCAAGATGACATTACAGCTCTCTTAATAATCTCTTCGACATATTTTATATTCTAATAGTTACTAAGAGGTAGACTACCATCGTTGGAGGCACTTCAACATTGAGTTATAATCGAGAACTCTCATAATTGGTGATCTAAAGCTATATTTGAGTTGAAGATGCCGCTGAAAACAACAACCCCAAAGTAACCCTTTTTCTTCTTCTTCTTCAAAACCCACCTAGCTTTTCCCCTCTCTCTTTCAAATTAACCATGATTTCATCTTCTATTCCATATATATGGGTTAGAAGATGCCTTGTACTCTACAATTGTATATTATTTTGATTATCTAAAAAATGATACTCATCCTGACTTTGACGGAAAACCTCACTTTTATTGGGGTGATTGTTCTAATTTTTCCCTATATTCAAAATTGGGGGCGGCGATGAGGTGTTGATACTTGAATCTGTCTCGTTAATAAAATAATATTTTAACCTTTTCATATGCATCTACTTATTCATTTTTTTAATATTTAATTAAATGTATTCTCTCAGTAGAAAAATATAATTTTAATGTAGTTTTATATAATAATTATTTTTTTACATATATATGGGTGGGGCAGGAAAAACAAACCCTTGTTGAAAGCAGGGATGAGAACTCAAATTCTAACCCATATAAACAATGCAAACGAGTGCCTATTTTTTTTTTTTTTTTCTGGTACAAGGGTGGGGGTAAGCAAAATTCCTCTCATTGTCAAACCTAATTACAAATTTATTATGAAAATACGAACTTTCATTTATATTTTGGATCCCTATACCTAGAGATTAATATGAACAAAACCAATCAGATTTGGTCCAACAATTCTATACCAACTAATAATACCCATAATTATTGTTCAACCCCCATTGGATAATAAATATAAATATGGTTTATCTTAACCAAATCATGTGGGCATGTTTGTACCTTCCTCAAACTTGCTATTCCAAACTAAAAGAATCACATGTGGGTATCAACTAGGGAAAGGTGAGTGGTTTTAATTATCTTCTCTTAATATTTGATCATTGACAATACCCTCTGATTGTTACACATTCATACATACCAAATATTTTAGATGGGGAACATACATATTACAAAGAAAAATAAGATTGAAATTACTTGGTCTCCACTCCTTATTATGTCTACAGAAATGTATTCAATATCCCCAAATAAGATTATAACTATTCCTAATCAAACTATTTTTTTGTCAGAATTAGAGTTTCAGTTCATTAGAGTTCTTCAACAATATATAGATACATCTTTCCACCTCTTGAAATATATCTCTTGAATTTTAAGCACTTGCATCAATATTTTTCACTGTTGGGAAATTGTAATTGATTTCCCAAACAAATGGTTTTCAATTAAAATTTCCAAACTTTCATGTCATGGAAAATTTACTTTCTTTTCACAAATTTATCTTTCTATATAACAATTATTCTTCTAACTTTTTCAGTCTACACTGTACCAATCATTTGTACACTTCCAACCCCCCTTTACCACTTTCCATTGCTTATCTTTCTCTTCTTCTTTTTATTGTAAAAACAATATAAGCTTTTTTAAATGGTTAATGTTAGTAACTAGTTCTTAGGTTAATATTTTTATCCTTTATTAGGTTTGAATTCGGATCTTCTAACTCATTTATTCATTAATTTAAACCAGTTGAGTTACTCAACCTAAAAATATGTGCTTTTAAACAAATGTCTTCACTTGCTCAAAACATTAAATTTTTTCTTAATTGGAAGAGATTCTAGTGTTGTATTGCAATATATAATGTTACGAGAAGTGTTAGAAACCCTCTTTTTCTAACACTTTTTCTATCATTTATTCTTTTATTGGATGAAACTCATGAACGTCCCAACATTTTATCTACGATTCATTTCCAAAATGTGGGATCCACATTAATTTCACCTAATAAGATAGTTGGTATTAGAGAGAATGATATAAATAGTTTTCTTAGCATTTCCCATAATATTATTTAATAGAATATTTATTTATTTTATATTTAAAAAAAATATTTATTTATTTTTGTTATAAAAAATTTAGATTAAAAGTGACGGACTCCTATGTAAGTGAATATCATACATAAAAATCAAATCACATACTTGAGTATGTGATAACTCCATTGGTTTATTTATTTGAGGAGTTTTAATGATATTCACTCTATCACTTTTTTCAGTACTATTTTACACAATAAGAGATTGAATGTTAAAAAATGATGTTAAAGTGAGTGTTGTTAGCACTAGTCTATTAACGAGTTAAATAAATTTTATATTTTTATATTGTCGAACTCTAAATATGAATAGACCTCTCAATCAAGATTTGAATATTAATTTTCCATCTAGTAAGAGACTAACTTCATCGCTTGAACTAATCACGTTGGTTTGAATTTTTTTAATCCAAACTTCTTGTTTTTTTTAATCATTTGTAGTATAATGAGTTTGGAGCCAAAACAATTTTTGCTTCAAACTAATTAAAGATACAAAATTATACTGAAATCATACAGACACACATTTAATCTACCATGAATGTGATTGATGACCAACAACCAGCTTGCAAGTGAAGGCTTAAGCATGTTACAGCCTCTCATTCTTTTAAGTCTGTGGTCCAACACAGTATCTTATGCCTATATATACTTTGTATTATTTTATTCACAGAATCATCAAAAAAACACAAGATCATGAATTCTTGTTTGTGGATTAGTTTGATTTTGATGTCATCACTTGCATATGATTCTTTTGCTGCAAATCCAAGGACTCCTGTTGATGTTCCATTTGGTCGTAATTATGTGCCTACTTGGGCTTATGATCATATCAAATACTTAAATGGTGGTTCTGAGATTCTGCTTAATCTTGATAAGTCCACTGGTATGCTATTATGATTTTTAATTCAAGAAATTTTATTAGAACAATATTTTTGTATAGGTTTTTATGTTGAGGTGCTCTTATTTGAGGCGCTATCAAATACTATGTGTTTTTTTTTTTACTTATTTACATTTTTAGTTCCTCTACTTTGACTCATTACGACTTTAGTTTCTTATTTTATTTCAAATCCATAATATTGGTCCTACAATTTTCAAAATGTCTAATAAACTATGTAGTAAGTGATAAGCTTACGTGGCAAGTCACTTGACGATGTGATATTTGTTTAGTTCAATTCTTATTTAACAACTAATTTTCATTTTATTAAAATTTACATTATCTAAGTGGCTTATCACCATCTAATTCGCAAAGTAAGTATTTCATTTGATATATAATTTTTTTTTTTAATTAAGCCTTAGATGTATACGTGGGAAAATGTCAAACATTTTAATGAATTGAGAACTCAAAACGTAAATATAAAAATGTTATTAAATTTGGACAACATTATATATTTAAACCGTTTGAATACATAAAAAAACTAATTAAACCTTAGATGTATACGTGGGGAAATGTCAAACATTTTAAAGATTTGAGAACTAAAATCGTAAATAAAAAAATAGGAAAATAAAAACTATAAATGAGACAAAATATGAATACAAAAATTGTATTTAAGCTTTATTATTACTTTTTTTTTTCCTTTCTTACATCAGAATTTATAAGGATTGTACTTTTCTAAGGTGTTAAATATGACGTTGATTTTTTTATTTTATTTTGTATATTCAAGTATCAATACTCTTTTTATATTTCAGTCACTGTTATCCTCTCTATTTGTTTTTATTTCAAAATAAAATAGAGGGTCCCAAAAATAGAGAGTTTTATTATTATGATTTTTGGTAGATAAAACATTAATTATGTCCCCAGTTCTAAGAATATTAATTCTTTGAAAGGTAGAATATTAATGTTTACACTGTAAACTACTCTTCAGAAAAACAAAAAAGTATACACTTTTTATATTTTCTTAGAAAAATTAAGAGGATTTTTACTCATAGTTTTCCTTTTCCTAATTGTCTATTAGTTATACCTAATAAAACTCATTTCTGTTAATATTAATGGAATTTTTGTACATAACAGGTACTGGCTTCCAATCCAAAGGGTCTTATTTATTTGGTCACTTTAGTATGTACATAAGAATGGTACCTGGTGATTCAGCTGGAACCGTCACTGCTTTTTATGTAAGAAAAATATTTCTTTTGTATTATTTTATTTTTATGATTTGATTTATATATACCATAAGAAAATAATTACATCATTGATCAATCGTAACCGTCAAATTATTAAAATCACACATATGGTTGATTGTAATTTGTTAACATATATAATTTTTTTTACACTGATCGTATATAAACATTAAACTCTTATTTTATTGTCTCGCCTAATTTATTTTGACTATACTTTGGGAAATTGCAGTTATCTTCCCAAAATGCAGAACATGATGAGATAGATTTTGAGTTCTTAGGGAACAGAACAGGTCAACCATACATTTTACAAACAAATGTGTTCACAGGAGGCAAAGGTGATAGAGAACAAAGAATCTATCTTTGGTTTGATCCTACAAAAGCATATCACAGATATTCTGTGTTGTGGAACACGTTCCAAATTGTGTAAGTACTTATTAATTCTTCACTATGATCTCATCATTTTAATATTAAGCTGTAGTCTATATTCTCTCTTATAAAAACTCGAATATGGAATGTGCAGTTTCTTTGTGGATGATATTCCAATAAGGGTGTTCAAGAACATCAATCAGTTAGGGGTAAAATACCCATTTAGCCAGCCAATGAAAATATACAATAGTTTATGGAATGCTGATGATTGGGCCACAAGGGGTGGTTTGGAGAAAACAGATTGGTCCAAAGCACCCTTCATAGCCTCATACAAAGGGTTCCATATTGATGGTTGTGAAGCTTCTGTGAGTGCAAAATTTTGTGACACACAAGGAAAAAGGTGGTGGGATCAACCTGAATTTCATGACCTTGATGTTGCTCAATGGCAAAGGCTAAGATGGGTCCGTCAAAAATACACAATTTATAACTATTGCAATGATCGTAAACGTTACCCTCAAATTCCTGAGGAGTGTACAAGGGACAGAGATATTTAATTAAACTTTCATATACTATACTACTATGGAGAATATTCATTCTTCATGTGTTATATTTGGGATAAAATTGAGATTTTAATTTCATGTATTGATTAATTAATGGGAATTGTGAACAACACTTTCTCAGACACACTTTTTCAACACAAACTCTTATATTGATTGAAATTCATATAAATTCTACTAAACTATGTAGGCCTCACATAAATTTAGTGAGAAATATATGAATCTCAACCAATGAAAGAAAATATGTTGTGATTAGTGTATTAGAGATTATGTTGCTACCACAATTCTAAAACAATACCCATAAAGTTATATAATGTATACTTTCTTCATCACACATTAGTGTGCTGATGCAATGTGGATGTTAATAATTTATATCACTTATTGTTATTATTGTTGTATGTAATTGTTTGAGCTATATAATTAATCAAATAGTTGTGAAATTGAAGAAGGAGTTGACTCTCTCGGTCTCTAATTAAACATTTTATCTTTAATTCATTTCTTCAAGTTTCTTTTTTTTTTCTATCAATATATCAATGTTTTTTTTTTATCTATATGTATTTCGGCATATACTTTTGATTTTCTAATTTTAATCATTAAGATTTGGTTTAAATATGTAATTTGGCCCTGCAAATAGGTGTCACTTGAGTTATGATCCATGTAATTTCTAATCCTTTATGTTGGAACATTGGTGTGAAGTTGGAAGGAAATTGGAAGATTAAACACCAAGTAATAATACTTTGAGCTAGTGTGATGTGAATTGAAAAAATAGAGAATGGAAGTCCCACATAAAAAAGAACACACACATTAGTAGTGTTTAAATTGCGGTATTTAATTTTAAATACTTGATATTGATAAAAATAATAGTAATTATTATTTTTATTCATGAATATCACTTCCCACAATTTTAGTTTATGTTGGTTGTAATAAGGTTTGAGAATCCAACTGAATTTCATATCTTTCCTTTATTCATATCCAATGAGCTTGTTTCCTCCACTTTTGTGGATTTGTTTCTTTTTGATCTTATCTACAAATCTTGTTGAACTGATTAGTGATTAAGTTTCTTTTTGATCTTATCCATTAGAGTAATTGCTGCCGCAATTTTATCTAAAACAGTTACAAAATCTCTATATAAATAGAGGACTCCACTCAGTTCAAAAATCACATCAAAGAGTTCTATTGAGTTGTTGAGAACTCTTTCTCTCTTCTCCCCTCAGTTTGTGTTAAGGAGCTATTCTTCTCCTTATCTCCTTTTTTTGTCCCTTCGGATTTAAGAGTGTTATTAAGACCTTAGTCCCTATTCGATATAATATCCTTCGGAATTAAGAAAGGTCTTAAGAACAGAGTCCCTTCGATAATATCGTCCCTTCGGAATAAAGAGTACTTTTAAGATCGTAGTCCCTTTTGGAATAATAATGTCCCGTCGGAATTAAGAATGATCTATATAAATATTCTTTCGATATATTTCTACTCTTGGAGAAGTTAAAAAGTCAGAATGGTGGTATCACCATATTTGAGTGGTCGTTGTACCATATTGAATTTTTGGAGAACTTAAAGGTTAGAATGGTGATAACACCATATTTGAGTGGTCTTAGCACCATAATAGAGTGGTCACAATACCATATTAGAGTGGTTTCAGTATTAAAGAGTGGTCTTAGTACCATATTGGAGGTGTAAATCTCGAACGGTTTTCTACAGTGCAGTAGTTAACCGCACAGTTGTAGTTGTGCTTGTTTTATCCTGGAGGCGGCGTGGTTGATAGTCTGCCTTGCACAATTTTGGGCAGTTGATAGGTCCGCAAGTGCACGGAAATATCGGTTTTAGTATAAAAGATGTCGAATCCCACAGAGACCCATGACAAGTACCGTTATATATTGTCACGTTGTTTATCTAAGGCGATGCTAATTAATTTGGTTGCAAAATTTGGAAAATTAGTTGTTTTTAATTAATTTTAATGACAAGAGACCGAAGTATAATTCGCGTCGACCTTGAGTACTTTTTTAAGTTATATTTTATTATTATAACAGGAAAATATTTTCGCACGTAAAAAGGATTAAATTAAAGGGGTCGCCAGCTTTCGCGTGTACGACACCGAATTTTTGGCTTTGTAATCTATTCGACCGCTTTCGTGCATACGCCTTACAACTTCAAAAACTCTGTTTGAAAAATAATCAATTTTAGCTTGAAAATTTATTTTTAGTAGAAATTTAATTTAAAGGTTCCGTTTGCTTTCGCACAGCCAGAACCATATTTTAAACTCACAGATGCCCGCTTTCGCGTATCCGACTACAAGTTTAAAATAATGTTTTTGAAAATTAGTAATTTCTAAATTAATTATAAAAACGTTGTCGCTGAATTTTAAAATTAATTCCTGAATATTCTAAGGACAGATACAAGTTTCACTCTTTCGATATGAAATCGGTATCGCTTTATTCCAGCTTTCACTGTAAATATTCATCGTTAAAAATCAGAATTTTCAGGCTTAAAAATAATTCATGTTACAAATTCGAATCATACAACTTATCAAAATATCATTGGTACGACGTTCATCATACTCCGGACTCTATAAAAATCTACTCAGACATAATAATGATAATAAATAAACAATTGTTCATGTTATGAATCATAGTTGAAACAGAGAAACAAAACAACAAAGTGAATAATTAGAAACAAATAGACAGAACGTGCAATTTGATGGACACTTTAAATCAAAAGAAATAGCAACTGATTGCAAATGGGTGAATGGGATAGAATAACATTCACGTACAGTAGCAAGGAATGAATTCGAAAGCGGCAGCGGCGAACAGTAACAATTATCAATTGGAATTCAGCAACAGTAAAGTATTGGAACTTAAGGGATTACGTAACATTCATAGGACAATCAGCTGAATTTGGATAAATAATAAATAGGAAATGTCAATTGAAATCTGATAGAGTATTTGCTACTGGAATTTAAATCGCGGGAACAAAGTACTAAAAACTTAAATTACAATAAGCACTTAAAAGCAAAAATAAGTTATTTATAAATTACTGAATTTTTTCTCACCAAAGCTTCGTCCCCTTTTTTTCTGATTCTTCAACCTCTATTTATAGGCCAAAGTATGCCTTGTAGTGCTCTGAATCGTGTCCCAAAAAGATGGAGAAAATGGAGGAAGTGGGGAAAAACTGTTTCTAAATCGTGGGGAAGAAAACTTCAACCCGACACCATGACGGACGTCATGGGTGGTGACGACCGTCATGGCTTCATTGACCAGCACCCTTGCAGAGTTGACTTTCTGATGACTTTGACTTTTCTTCATTTTTTTACCGTTTTTCATCATTTTAACTCGTAGGGACTTTTAATCAAGAGATACCTGAAATGGACACACAATACCAGCATAACATTGCAAAAAAAACTAAAATATCAAGGTTAAAACATGTGTAAATAGAGTCAAAATATTAGTGCATTTTACGTGTTTTCAGCAGTGCCACGAAACGTCTTAAAGAGAGTGACCTGTTCGTGACTCAACCTAGTAACAACTTCGGTAGATATTCTCTTTCAAAATAGAATTTGGAAATTCAAATACAATAGTTTGGAAATCCAAAACCAACAATTTTAAGACGTTTCCTTCTGCCATGTCTACCAAAGAATAAAAAGGCTATAGAAATACATCTATATACTGAACACTATGAAGTGTTTGTTGTTATAACAACAACACTAAGAAATTCACTTATGCGACTCTGAATTTGTTTGAAATTTCTTTTCAAAAATCAGAACCGCATTGTGAATAAATATCTTTAATGATTAAGAGAATAGAACCCTCAAGCGTTGCTGCATCGTCCTTAATTTTCTACGTGATCCTTGACAATTGACAAAGACAAATATTTAGCGTAACAAACAACTTATCGAGTAAGATAAAATTAATTGTCAAGTATTGGAAAATTTTGTACAGTGTGACACTGCGACTTGAACGATGACAAATGTAAACGATGCAAAGGTTCTGAATCGTGGGGAAGAAAACTTCAACCCGACACCGTGACGGGCGTCATGGGTGGTGACAGGCAGCCCGTCATGGGTCATGACAACCAGCCCGTCATGGGTGGTGACGGCTGTCATGGCTTCGTTGACCAGCACCCTTGCAGAGTTGACTTTCTGATGACTTTGACTTTTCTTCATTTTTTCACTGTTTTTTCATCATTTTGACTCGTATGGACTATTAATCAAGAGATACCTGAAATGAACGCACAATACCAGCATAACATTGCAAAAAAAAAAAAAAAACTAAAATATCAAGGTTAAAAGATGTGTAAATAGAGTCAAAATATTAGTGCATTTTACGTGTTATCAAACTCCCCTACACTTGAACCATTGCTTGTCCTCAAGCAACTTAGCTTGCATATAAAAAAATAGTAGAATGCAACAACTTACACACACAGACTTAAGAAAATAGCATCACAATTAATCATGCATGGTTTCAAAGTTGAATTGGTCAAAGGTTAACTCTCTAGGTACTAGAATTAACACCAAAGGCATTGTAACAACACAAACCGCATTTTGCGGACAAAAGTCTCCCTCCTAACATACTAATTTAAATCATGCTATTGCACCTTAGTCTCTTACCCCCTATTTCGTTCATCCTCTTTCATTCAAGACAATCACATTAAGACCCTTAAGTATCTATAATATTGTCACACACATGGTAGGCTAGCCGGTTAGCGTCGATTTAATACTTCTTTCTTTGAATTGCACATTTTGCGCAGATATCCCTTTTTGTATAGATATTCAAGGTTAACCATTATTGGTCCCTTTATATAGTTCACGCTTATATTCATCGACTAACCTACTTAATGTGTGACCATAGATGGTGTCCGATTGGATAAATAAACTACTTGAGGACTACTAAGAAACAAAAAATTTGAGGCTATGGCACAATGGTTATTTAAATTAGGATCCATATTCGGGAGGCTTTAGGTGTTGGAACAATACCGATTTTGTCAAAGTTCGCCCCAGTATTCTCAACCCTTAATCTTTCTACCTTTGAAACTTACATACTTTCTAAATTTGCTGCATATCCTAAATCTTTAGAATTTTTTTTAATTGGTTTAAGAAACAGGAGAATTCAATAACAAAGCGAAAACATACACAAAAAATGACTCAACAACACATAAAACTCGATTATTTAACAGACTCGATTATTCATAGACTCAACAAATAAATCTAAGCTATTAAGGTGGGAAATTCCTCCCCCACACTTAAAACCTACATTGACCTCAATGAAATAAAAATAAAAGAAAAGGAAAAACACTACCTAATAGATCAATCATCGTCGGGGTCAGCAGGGGGCGTGTACATATGCCTGATCATGAAATGGTGTGTACCTGCAGGAAAGTTAGCATGAAAATATGGGGGATGGGGTAGATTATGGTGCTGATCAACTAGGATTCATCTTTTTATTCACTTAGCTGACTAAACTAAACTAAAACCCATGGGTTGCCTCCCGCGCAGCGCTTCATTTAACGTCGGTAGCTCGACTCCTTAATGCTCACTTTCTCAAGGTTTATTCAAGGTGAAGCAAGCACATTTCTCAACATTATCTCTGGTGGTGTAATGCTTCAACCTTTGCCCATTTACTACACACGAGCCAGTGGGTTCACTCCAAACTTCCACTGCGCCAGATGGTGTTACTCTTTTTTACCTGCAACGGCCCAGACCAACAGGAGCGAAGCTTTCCAGGGAATAATTTCAACCTGGAGTTAAACAGTAACACAAGCTCCCCCTCTTTAAAATCTCTCCTAATTATGCACCTATCATGCCATGTTTTCGTCCTTTCTTTATATATCATGGCATTTTCGTAGGCGTCTAACCTAAGTTCTTCCAACTCATTCAACTCTAACACCCTTTTTCCTCCAGCAGCTTGATAATTCATGTTAAGGGCTTTAACATTTATGCTCTAGTTCCACAGGAAGGTGACATGACTTCCCGTAGACAAGTTTGAACGGTGTGGTCCCGATAGGTGTTTTGTAGGTGGTCCTTTAGGCCCAGAGTGCATCGTCAAGCTTGGCAGCCCAATCCTTTCTCGAGGTCGAGACAATTTTCTCTAGGATTGATTTGATTTCTCTATTAGAGACTTCCACTTGGCCGCTTGTTTGTGGATGATAAGGGGTTGCAACTCTGTGCCTCACTCCATACTTCTTTAAAAGATTTTCAAATTGCTTTGAGATGAAGTGAGATCCGCCGTCACTTATGACTAACCTGGGGATTCCAAACCTAGGGAAGATGGTTTTCTTGAACTGCTTAATGACTACTCGCGTATCATTTGTAGGAGAGGCAGTGGCCTCTATCCATTTCGACACATAATCTACCGCTACGAGTATGAACTTGTTACCCATGGAGGATGGGAAATGTCCCATAAAATCTACACCCCACACGTCGAAGATTTCTACCTCTAGGATGCTCTTGAGTGGCATTTCATTTCTTTTGGAAATGTTTCCCGTGCGCTGCCACTAGTCACACTTCGCAACAAACGCATGAACATCCTTAAATAGGCTGGGCCAATATAGCCCTGCTTGCAGAATCTTATAGGCAGTCTTGGTCGTGCTTGCATGCCCACCATAGGGTGAGGTATGACAATGGGTAAGGACGCTTTCCACTTCCTCCTCAGGGATGCATCAACGGAAGATACCGTTGGCGCCTCTTTTAAACAAGAGAGGCTCATCCCAATAGTAATTTTTAGATCATGAAAGAACTTTTTCTTCCACTGATAGTTCATGTCAGAAGACAGGACCCCAGCATCAAGGTAATTGACAAAGTCAGCATACCAAGGTGCATGCGTCTGTACAGAAGCTATCAGTCCATCATCAGGGAAAGAGTTGTCTAAGGGCAGCTCCTCTCGCTTCATGTCACTCAGCCTAGACAAATGGTCTGCCACTACATTTTCCATTCCTTTCTTGTCATGGATCTCCAGATCAAACTCTTGTAGTAGCAATATCCACCGAATCAGTCTAGGCCTTGCGTCTTTCTTGCTAAGCAGATACCTGATGGCTGCATGGTCAATGTAGACTATAATTTTCGATCCAACTAAGTAGGAACGAAACTTGTCAATAGCATATGCAATGGCCAGAAGCTCTTTCTCAGTAGTTGCATAATTAACTTGAGCATCATCAAGGGTTCTGCTAGCGTAATAGATCGCATACATTTTTTTGTCTTTTCGCTGTCCTATGACAGCACCAACTGTATAGTCGCTCGCATCACACATATTCTCAAAAGGAAGATTCCAGTCTGGAGGCTGCATTATTGGTGCAGAGATTAGTGCTTGCTTTAGCTTTTGGAAGGATTCTAGGCATTGTTCATCAAAGATAAACTCAGCATCCTTCATCAGAAGACCTGTCAGTGGTTTAGTGATTTTTGAGAAGTCCTTGATGAACCGTCGGTAGAAACCAGCATGTCCCAGAAAACTCCGGACTTCTCTTATAGTTGTGGGAGGTTGCAAATTCTCAATCACTTCTATTTTTTCTTTGTCAACCTCGGTTCCTCTATTGGACACCACATGTCCGAGGACTATGCCTTCCTTTACCATGAAGTGACATTTTTCCCAATTTAGCACAAGATTGATCTTTACACACCTCTCCAAAACTTTCTCCAAGTTGGCTAGACAATTTTCAAAACTTGAACCGCGCACAGAAAAATCATCCACGAAGACTTCCATAAAGTCTTCTAGGAAGTCGGCAAAGATTGCCACCATGCATCTCTAGAAAGTTGCAGGTGCGTTGCACAATCCGAATGGCATTCGCCGGTCGGCAAATGTTCCATAAGGGCACGTGAAGGTCGTCTTTTCTTGGTCACTCAGGTGGATAGGGATCTGAAAGAATCCCGAGTAACCATCAAGATAACAGAAGTAGGAATGCTTAGCTAGGCGCTCAAGCATTTGGTCTATGAATGGGAGAGGGAAGTGGTCTTTCCTTGTGGCTTTGTTTAGTTTCCTATAGTCTATACACATGCGCCATCCAGTGATCATATGTGTGGCCACAGACTCTCCCTTCGCATTCCTCACCACTGTCATCCATCCTTTCTTTGGTACCACATGAACTGGACTCACCCACTTGCTGTCTGAGATAGCATATATCACACCTGCATCCAGAAGCTTCAATACTTCCTTTTTAGAAACCTCACTCATGTTCGGGTTCAGCCTTCTTTGATGTTCTCTAGAGGGTTTGTAGTCCTCTTCGAGTAAAATTTTATGCATACAAATTGAAGGGCTAATACCTTTGAGGTAATCAATTGAGTATCCTATTGCTTCTGGGTATTTTCTTAATACAGCAAGTAGTTTCTCAGTTTCAATCTCTACTAAGTCAGCACTCACAATGACTGGTCGGTTAGATCCTAGGAATTCATACCTAAGGTTCTTGGGTAGCTCTTTCATTTCGACTTTCGGCTGCTCTTGAGTCAGAGCGGGAAGAAGGGCGAGGCATTCATTTGATGAATTGGATTTACATCCAATTCTTCTTGATGGGGACTTGCCTTGTCTCCCTTAGTTTCAGTGAAGGGCACGTCCATTTCCTCAATGGGAGGTGGTCCATACGCATGCTCTTTAATGCATTCATCAATTATATCAACTAAGCAAGCTATGTCGTTGATGGAGGGGTTTTTCATGAATTTAGACAAGATGAACTCGATCTTTTCATCCCCGACCTCAAAGGTAAGTTTTCCTTGAAGGTGAGAAAAACACAAGAAGGGGGGGTTGAATTGTGTTGGCTTTTTCTTTTCTTTCTCAAAAACTATGGTTTAGTTCAGAATCAAATGTTGATCAGATTCTGAAACTATTTTCAGAGTTTTTTGTAGCGGATATAAAGTAAATGAGAGAGAGAGAGAGACACAACAGTTTATCCTGGTTCCTTCCATAACCCGGAAGTAGTCCAGTCCCCTTGTTACTAACAAGATATTTTCACTATAATCACAAAGATTACAATTTGCTCAAGCACAAAGCAAGAGACTTCCTATGCTCAAACACAAAGTAAGAGACTTCCAGTTGCTCAAACACTAAGTAAGAGACTTCCTATGCTTAGACACACAGTCTAAGACTTTGAATCAAACAGATTTTACAAGAGAATATGTTTGAATTGAACACTTGATATACTATCAGTGGTGTTCACAAAATACAACACAGATTTAAGACTCTATACTTAAGAAATTCTAAGATAAGAAGTTTGTAAGAATTTCTAAGTTATTTTGATGACTATCAGATTTGGCAGAACTTAGTTTCAGAAAACAGAGCAATACGTTTTTAGTCTATGAGTCTTCTTGACTTCTTCTTCAAAACTTCAATCCTTTACAGAGAATTAAGAGCTGTTGGAAAGAGCTAGTTTTAGCAAAAGACCCGTTGCACTAGAAGCTACATCCAACATTTAATTCATTCCTGTCATTTGAAGGTGAGAAAAACACAAGAAGGGGGGTTGAATTGTTTTGGCTTTTTCTTTTCTTTCTCAAAAACTATGTTTAGTTCAGAATCAGATGTAGATCAGATTCTGAAACTATTTTCAGGGTTGTTTGCAGCGGGAATAAAGTAAATGAGAGAGAGAGAGAGACACACAAGCAGTTTATCCTGGTTCCTTCCATAATCCGGAAGTAGTCTAGTCCCCTTGTTACTAACAAGAGATTTTCACTATAATCACAAAGATTACAATTGCTCAAGCACAAAGCAAGAGACTTCCTATGCTCTAACACAAAGTAAGAGACTTCCTTGCTCAAACACAAAGTAAGAGACTTCCCTGCTCAAACACAAAGTAAGAGACTTCCCTGCTCAAACACAAAGTAAGAGACTTCCCTGCTCACACACAAAGTATGAGACTTTCAAATTACTCAAGCACGCAGGCTAGAGACTTTGAATCAAACAGATTTACAACATAAATAAGTTTGAGTTGAACACTTGATATACTATCAGTGGTGTTCACAAAATACAATTCAGATTAAGACTCTCTACTTAGGAAATTCTAAGATAATAAGTTTGTAAGAATTTCTAAGTGTTTTTGATGTCTGTCACGTAAGAAAAAGCATGTGTTTTTCTGGAACAAAGTCTTGTTATTCTTCTTCAAAACTTCAATCCTTTATAGAGGATTTAAGAGCTGTTGGAAGGAGCCAGTTTTAGCAAAAGAGCCTGAAATTCGTGGCAGTTAACTGGTTCTGAACTAAAAACAGAGTATGAAAAATTAAAGTTCAGAAGCAGAAAAACAAAGTACAGAAAGTAAAGGAACACAATGAGTTTGTTAACCCAGTTCGGTGCAAACTCCACCTACTCTGGGGGATACCAATCCAGGAAGGAAATCTTAATTCTAAGACTCAACAGCCCCTGTTCTTCGTCTTATCACTTAATCTCTACCCTTCTAGACTTCTACCCAGGAGACCACCTAGGTATAAGAAACCACTTACTTCCTAACCAAGCAATCACAGCCCAGTGATTGTAAACTTAACAAAAACACGCAAATTGAAGTCACACTTCAAGACAACAAAAACATCATTCGTGCTTAAAAGCTTGGAATGAATTACAACTCAAAACAATCTAAACCAACTCAAACAGATGAGTGCTGTACAAAACAAAGCCTAAGCTTACACAGACAAAACAAAAAGACTCTTATGATAAAAACTGTTTTGACTTTAATCAATTTCTTCAATGCAGCACATCCTCAATATATAGGCTTCAGCAGCTTCTCATAATTCTGAACACAATCTTTAATTGATATAGTTCTGAAATACTTTGAAGCTCAAAAAGGAAACATATAATTTTGAATCAAATCAAGCAAAGATCCCTTTGAAATATATTCATTCATAAAACACGAAGCCAATCTTCAAAAGATTTTCACCACAATTATCAGCCTTCTAGAAACTTCAGCATGAATAAATCTTCAATAAATCTACCAAAGATACGCACAGAAATAATCACAAAGAAAGCAGAAATCCAGCTTCTGAAAACAGCTTCTGAAGTTCAGCTTCTGAAGGTCAACGTTGGTCAACGTCTGAAGCTCAGCTTCTGAAGGTCAACGCTGGTCAACGTCTGAACAGTGCGTCTGAAGACCCTCCCAGCGTCTGATGAACAGTTCAGAGTCTGAAGGTCATTTCTGCGTCTGAAGGCATTTTCAGCTTCTGAAACTTCTCAAATCCATTTTTCAGCTTCTGAAGGACCAAAATGACATCTGAGGACGCTTGCTTGCATACTTTGATTTTACCAAACAATGAAGCCAACCTTTAAATAACCAACAGAGCCGTTGCACTAGAAGCTACATCCAACATTTAATTCATCCCTGTCATTGTGTGCGCAAACCAGAAAACAGAGCACACCAAATTTGAATTGTTTTCTTAAAAGCTGGCTGCATGTTTCATTCAAGGAGGCAACTGTTCCATTGAGCTGTTCTAACTGTACAGTGCTTTACTGTTGACAGTGACAGTTGCTATTCCTTAAAACTCAGACTTCAGAAGCTTTTCTTCAGAACTGGCTTCAGACACTGTTCATCAGAAGCTGTCTTCAGACGCAGTTCTTCAGAAGCTGGCTTCAGACGTACTGTTCATCAGACACAGTCTTCAGAAGCACTGTTCATCAGACGCAAACTTCAGACACTGCCTTCAGAAGCTGCCTTCAGACGCTGCTTTCAGAAGCTCTTCTTCAGACGCTGCCTTCAGAAGCACTTCTTCAGACGCTGATTTTCTTCAGCTTTGCAACACTAGCTTCTATATTTTCCTTCTTGCTCTTAACTTGTTCTTTCACAACCATTGTTAGATACCAATCTTTAAGTACATGGTTCTGCACACTAGAATCAAGTATTAGGATATCCAATTTTCTTTTTAACATTTTGTTATCATCAAAACCCAAAAGAGAGTTGTTCATACATTTTGTTCCAACAATTTCCCCCTTTTTGATGATGACAAACATAAGTATTAATAGAAAATTGTTGTTAATTTAATTAACAAGTTGACTTCAGGGTCTGAGGTTTGTAAGCTCCCCTTGAGTCTGATAATCCACAAGGTGAGGTTTGTAAGCTCCCTGTCGCGGTGATTTTTGAATATCAAGCTATTGATTAGCGTTGACTCGCAATTTTAAGATTCACCACCGATCTTTTACTTTTCTGAGGAAAAGGGAGAAAGTTCGAAAAAAACCCTATTTTTTGAGAGATCAAGGTCCGGGGGTTGGTTACGCAAAGGGAAGGTATTAGCACCCTAAACGTCTATAGCACTCTATAGGAACCTCTCGTTTTATCTTTATCTTTATGCTAAATTGATTACTTGTTTGTAAATAAATGCTTAAGTGTAAAAGGATTAAAATGATGAGTTTAAAAGAAGGAAAATGTTTTTGTTATTTTGTTGATTTGGAAAGACAAAGTCTTATGCCTACATACCCGAATGGGATCAAAATCATGAAGTTCGGCGTAAAAAGCCGAGTGATTTGTTTTGATTGATTTTAAAGTTTTGAAAATGTTTTTGAGAAGATAAGAGGCCGAAAAGGCATAGAATAATAAAAAAGTGAGTTTGTTTGATTTTAAATTGATGAAAAAGTTTGAAGTAATTAAGGATTGATTAAAGTTTGAATAAGAAAGAAAAGACACTTGGTTTGAAATCCAAGGTTGATTTTTTTGGGATTTTTGATTATACGAAATGTTTTTTGATTTTGACTATTTGACTTTTTTTGTGAAAATTTTGGTTAATTCCTAAGGTCCAAAACTAAAGTAAACTGAGATAATCTGAAACGCGCCGGATCCCTCAAAATGACATTGGATCAAGTGAGGGTCCTTTTCCTCGGATACGGTCATTATTACATTTTAACATAAAGCGGAATAAATAAATGTGAGTGTCGGTGCTATATTCTCATTTATATTTACATTGTCCCTAAATACATTCTAATAAAATAAAAATGACAAAATAAAAATAAAATTGCAAATGCATTAAAATAAATAAATATGCCAAAGATAAATAAAGAAATAAAGATGCATGAAATGCAAGACAATAAATAAATATGTTGCATAAAAGTAAATAAGAAAAATAAAAATGCATGAAATGCAAGACAATAAATAAATATGTTGCATAAAATAAATAAAGAAAATAAAAATGCATGAAATGAAAGACAAAAAATAAATATGTTGCATAAAATAAATAAAGAAAATAAAAATGCATGAAATGCAAGACAAAAAAAATAAATAAAGAAAATAAAAATGCATGAAATGCAAGACAAAAATAAATATGTTGCATAAAATAAATAAAGAAAATAAAAATGCATGATATGCAGGGCAATAAATAAATATGTTGCATAAAATAAATAAAGAAAATAAAAATGCAAAGAAAATAAAATAGAGAAAATAAAAATGCAAAGGAAATAAAATAAAAGAGAAAGGGAGGGAGAGTAGAAAAGGGGAGGTGCAGAAAGAAAGCAGGCAGAAGACGAAAAGGAAGAAGTGAACTGGGTCGTGTGATTGGACTGGGTTATGGGCCGTAGCTTTTAGCTTATAAAAGCATAAATCAGAAAATCTCAATCATTTTCTCCCTTTCCTTCTCTCTCTTCCTCTCTTCTTCTCCCTTTCTCTCTTCTTCTCTCTGACCGCAGAAAGTTTCTCCGGTGCGGTGGCCGCCGGCTTGGACGGCGACGCCGCCGCGCCGGAGCAAGAAAACTTCATTTTTTTTTAACTTTTTAAAAAATCATTTTTCTTACTCGTCTCAAATATCAAACCGGATTTCCCAAAATCTTTTTTAAAACCACTAGATCTAGGTTTGAAATTTTATTCGAAAATCACCTCTTAGGTTTAAATGGCTTCGGCTTTGTTATGTTATGTGGGTTTTGATTCAGATTTGAGAGGTTTTGGTGTTTGTGTTTGATTCGGCCCGTGAAAGGTTTTGGTGTCTGAATTTGAAATGATTATGGTTTGGCTTTAAACTATTTGGTTCGGATTGTGATGATATTGGCTTTTGTGGTTGTTTTTGTTTGTGATCTGGATTGTGATTGTGACTCTGATGTTTGATTTCGGAAAAAGGGAAAAGAGAAAAAAAAGATTAGGGTTGTGTTGGTGGTGGCCGGTTGACTTGTGGTGGTTGTTGGTGGTTCATGGTGGTTCTGATGGTTGTGATTGATTTCTGACTGGGTACTGTACTTGGCTCTGACTGATTGGGATCCGTGAACAGTACCATTATTGGTACTATTTATAGGACCAATTAGGGTTATGATGAAAAGGACAAAAATACCCCTTGGGGTCTGGTCTGAAAATTGGACTAAAAATGACTAAAATAAAAATAAAAACTAAAAACAATAATAAAAATAAAAAACGAAAATAATTAAAAATAAAAAATAAAAGACTAATAATAAGACTTAAAAATAAAATAAAAACAAAATAATGACCACAAAGATAAATGTCAGCTGTTTGGGTTACTGCCGAACTAGCCACAAGAAACAAAGATAAATGTCAGCTGTTCGGGTTACTCTCGAACTAGCCACAAGAAACAAAGATAAATGTCAGTTGTTCGGGTTATTGCCGAACTAGCCACAAGAAACAAAGATGAATGTCAGCTGTTCGGGTTACTGCCGAACTAGCCACAAGAAACAAAGATGAATGTCAGTTGTTCGGGTTATTGCCGAACTGCCACTGACGACAAGAAGCAAAGATAAATGTCAGCTGTTCGGGTTACTGCTGAACTAGCCACAAGAAACAAAGATGAATGTCAGCTATTCGGGTTACTGCCGAACTAGCCACAAGAAACAAAGATGAATGTCAGCTGTTCTGGTTATTGCCGAACTGCCATTGACGACAAGAAACAAAGATAAATGTCAGCTGTTCGGGTTATTGCCGAACTGCCACTGATGACAAGAAACAAAGATGAATGTCAGCTGTTCGAGATATTGCCGAACTGCCACTGACGACAAGAAATAAAGATAAATGTCAGCTGTTCGGGATATTGCCGAACTGCCACTGACGACAAGAAACAAAGATAAAGGATACGCACAAGTTGTTCGTTAAGTAACTGCCACTTGGCGTAAAGATGCACAAGCTGTTCGTTAAAGACCTGCCACTTGGCATAAAGAGGGTGACATCTCTGGACCAGACACACTGGGGATGACACTTGGGGAAAAGGATGGTTCTCAATTGTCTATGATTGATTGATATGAAAAGATGAGTAAAGCAAGACTCAGGGTGGTTAATGCAGCCATGTATGAATGATGTTGTATGTATGTTGTATATGCTTGAATGTTTTTATGCATGAATGTATGAATGTGTGTATGATAGTACGACTTGTATGACTCGTATGACAGTATGAAGGATTGACTTGTGTGACTGTATAACTGATGAACTTGATGAGACAGGATTAAACATGTAAGATGGAAAGTGGATCGACGTCCCATTACAAGCACTCGATAATCTTCATTGGGGATGATGCCATCGGGGACATATCAAAATGCTGGCGGGGTAAAGCCCGACATATGCAACAACTGATGGGGAGTAGACACTTCCTGAGGAGAACATGCTAATCCAAAAACCTGGCAAAAGAACTGGTGCTTCTGTGGTCATGCTTATCTTTAGTTTTTTCTTTTTGAATCCCTAACTTTTGCCTGGACCGCCCTTTCGGGTTTTCAGTCCACCGGGAATATATTATTTTTGTATGCCCCTAATTTTTGCCTGGACCGCCCTTTCGGGTTTTCGATCCACCGGGATATGTTCTTTTTGTATGCCCCCTAATTTTTGCCTAGACCGCCTTTTCAGGTTTTCGATCCACCAGGACGCTCATTTTTTCCCTAAGCTGCCCTTTCGGCTTTTCGACTTACCGAGCTCTTTTCTTTTTCTCTTTTTTTTAAGCAATCGACCATGTTCAACCTGCAGAGTTTATCCGTTCTCAGGACAAATGTTGACGCACACTTCACTTATTCATGAGTTCAGAGAAAATGTGTTTGATGTTTATGCTTTCCGAAAGATATGAAAACGATTTATGATTTTGAAAAATGTTTTGCTTCAAGTATTACCATCAAAAATAGAAGAAATTTTATAAACAGAATAAATGAGAATTCCAAATAAAAGGCACAGGCTCAAAATTATTTAATAGGGTGGTGGCCCGCCAATGGTGTGGCTCGACAGATCTCACAAAGTTTGGAAAATGGTAAATATAAGGGGAAGGTACATTGAACACAATAACCACTATTCTCCCCAACAACTTTGAATTCCACTGTTTGGATGCTTCAAATTCAGAATCTCTTTGACATTTAATGTTCCCCAAGTGAGTCATGGCTAACCCGATGCAGTTACTTTGCCTTTTGATCCTTAACTTTTGCATAGATCGCCCTTTCGGGTTTTCGACCTATCAGGATGATTATTTTTCTATTTTATGTCTCTAATTTTTGCCTGGACCGTCCTTTCGGGTTTTCAGTCCGCCGAGACTCTCATTTTTGCCTAAGCCGCCCTTTCGGGTTTTCGACTTACCGAGCTGTTCTTTTATTTTTTAGACAAAGTATTTCTTGACTGCATCGGCATTCACAGGATGGGGAAGCTCATCACCATCCATAGTCGTAAGAGTCATTGCGCCACCGGAGAAAGCTCTCTTGAGGACATATGGGCCTTTATAGTTAAGCGTCCATTTGCCCCTGGAATCGGGTTGGAATGATAAGACCTTCTTGATCACAAGGTCAACCTTTTGGAACACACGGGGACGAACTTTCTTGTCAAAAGCTCGCTTTATCCTCTTTTGATATAATTGCCCATGACACAAAGCATTCATGCGTTTCTCTTCAATCAAGTTCAACTGATCGTATCTGTTTTGACACCATTTGTAACGACCCTATTTTCGTATGTTATATTTTTATATATTTTATTTTATGGATTTGCATTTAAAAATATTTTCTCGTAATCGAGAAATAATTATTTGGCGCGAGGATAAGTTCGTAATCGAGTTTTTAAGGTTTTGGGCGAAATTGGGCCTAGGGCGTGAATAGTAATGGGCTTGGTCATGAATAAGTAGTAATGATCAAGTGGATGAGATTTAGTGAGCTTGGATTGGATTGAAGGGCTAGGATTGGTCCTTGAGAGTTAGTAAGGAATGGATGGCCAAGATTGATTTGAGTGGGTTATAAGATTATCACAAAGACTTTCCACAATCACTATTCATTGTCTTTTGGAGAAGCTGAACACGTGAAAGAGAAGGGGGAAAAACGTGAGAAGCTAGGAGAGAAAGCTAGGGCAAGAGCAAGAGAGCAAGAGAAGGCTTGGAACTTTCGTTGATTCATCGATTTTGAGGTAAGAGAGGTAGTATTGCTTATTCACAAGTGATTTTGAGAAGGGGAGAATGTCTATTTCTCCAGCCCAAACTTCTCCTTTCACTTTGTCTAGGTTTTGATAGAAAGTTTTTATGATTAAAGTTGTTAATGATTATGTTATGCTTATTTGATGCTAAGTGATGTTGCTAGTATGTTTAATTGAAGTTATATGATGTTTATCTATGTTTGGGTATTCGAAAATGTTGTTGTTGTTCAAGAAAAGCTTGAGTAAAACCCTAACAATGGTGGTTTTTGTTAAGGCCATCATGTTGTGTGTGTATGTGTTATATTATGTTTGGAATGGCTGTTAGGAACTAATAGAGTGTGTCTAAGGTTTTGAAAGTGGATTTGGACTTAATAATATTAAAGACTAAGGTGTGGGAAGTGATGAATATGTTTGAAATGGATAAGTTATCAAAGTGTGTGGGTTTTCCTATGAAACCCTTATGTGTTTGAGATTTTGGTATGATTGCTTGGTTTATTTGAGATTGTTGAACATGGTTGAGTATATACATGTTGTGTCTTATGATTTGGCCATGAGAGCCTAGTAGTTGTGTTTATTGTTGTTGTTGATGTTGTGATAATTATCAGAGTGCTGATAATTTAGTGGTTGTGTTTGTTGTTGTTGATGTTGTGATAATTATCAGAGTGCTGATAATTTAGTGGTTGTGTTTGTTGTTGTTGATGTTGTGATAATTATCAGAGTGCTGATAATTTAGTGGTTGTGTTTGTTGTTGTTGTTGTGATAATTATCAGAGTGCTGATAATTAGTTGTGTTAGTAAGTATCATATATTTGCTAAGTGAATCATCATGCATTTCATGATTGTATGATACCCGGTGCGGGTTATTCGATGATATCCGGTGCGGATATGAAATCCAAGAGTGCTTGGTTATCAAGAGTGCTTGGTAAGGATATAAGTTTATCCGAAATGATTTGGTACCACATGCATTAGAGAATGCATTTGAGGCATGCATCCTTTGTGACATTAGTGTTCATTTGGAAATTATGTGTGCATAATGGTTGTTAAGTGATAATTGTGATTGATGAGTTTTGTGGGAACTTATGTGTGCATAATGGTTGTTAAGTGATAATTGTTATTGATGAGTTTTGTGCTTTGTCAATTACGTGTTGTGTTTTAGTTATGTATAATAATGTGTTATTTATACATGTTTATTGGTTGTGATACTAACACTCTCTGTTATGTGTTATGTGCTGGATCTTTGGGGATCCAGAATATCAGGTTGACGAGTCTATCGTCGAGGAGTAGCATTTTGCTGTTTAGAAGCCTGCGTAGTGGTGAGGGCATAGCTTAGCTATCCTTACTTTTTTTGTACTAGGTGTTGTATCCTAGTTAGAGTTTAGGGCTCTGATAGTTGTAACACTACTTTGGGTATCGGAACGTGTATGTGTAATTTTGGTAATGGTCTCTGTTGTAGATTTGGATGTTAGTTTTCTAATGCCGTTGGTTTGGCGTCAAAACGATTTATAGAACTTGAGTTATGGTTAAATTTCTGCACAACTTCCTGCATAATTTTCTGCATAACTTTCTGCACAATTTTTCCGTATTTGAAACAAAAACTGGTATTGATCGGTACAGAATTGGCCTTGGGTGTAAACATGAATGTTTTAGATAATTTTGTTAGCTTTCCAGTGGCTTTGGTTTGACGTGAAAATGACTTTTAGTTTTTGAGTTATGATGAAAATACTCCCAGGAGGTCTTAGTGAAACTGTGCTGCGACAGCATTTTCTGTTTTCATGATTTTGCGTCTTTTTCGCACGTCTCTGTTTTAAATTGGTCTTTGGTATAAACATGTGAAATGTTGTAATGTGTTTTGAAAAGGGAAAGAAAACGATGCCATCGATTTCGTGAACATTGATATAGAAGGGGTATGAGCTGATGAGCTAGAAGGGGTATCCTGTTAGAAGGGGTATCCTGTTAGAAGGGGTATCGTCTCTGTTTTGCTGTTTGTTATTTTTTTTTCCGCTGCTGTTTGTGAATCAAATATATTTTGATCTATTGATGTTTATGAAAATGCGTTTTCATTATGTTGTACCTTCCTATGTCCTTAACGTTTTGTTTTATTAAAGTTAATAATCGGCGGTTAAGGGTTAGGGTGTTACACCATTCAGCCTCTGACAACTTGGCTTCCATTAGAACTCTCATTGAGGGAATCTCAACTTCTACAGGGAGTACTGCTTCCATGCAAACTGAAGGGAGTTGCCCCTGTTGACATGCACACTGAAGTACGATTCCCATGCAAAGCGAATGGTAACATCTCATGCCAGTCTTTGTAAGTGACTACCATTTTCTGCACTATCTTCTTGATATTTTTTCTTTTTTGTTTTGTTTTTTGTTGTTCTTTTTTTGTTTTTTTTGTTGTTTTTTGTTGTTTTTTTTTGCAGCTTCAATGGCACCATTCATCTGGGATTTGATCAGGAATTATGTAATGGCAGTTCTTCGGAACCCAAGTTAATCATTTCTAGTGCTTCTTCATGAGGCTGAATGGCTTTCCTTTTATACACTAATAACCGAGAGATCTTTTCGGGAATCCCTTCATCATCCTCCTCTTCAGCTTTGTAGACAAGGAACTCAAAGTTGGGAGAGAGCATAGGGTTACAGTGTTCAACGAGTTTATGGGTGTTTAAATGTTTGTATGATTCATGATTCAAGTAAATGCATATATTTGGAAATTGATTATAGAAACGAAATGAGTTTTTTGGTTTTTTTGTGTTACCATTTTCCAGAAAAAGCAAAGAATAAAAAGACAAAGTCGGGGACAAAACGACTTTTATTAATGCATGAAGCAAAAAAAAGTCCTACAAAAGTTCACTTTCGTCTCGGGTGGAACGAGAAGATTTTTTTGTTTTTTTTAAATGACAAGACAACAAAAACACATTACTTGGACCCATGAGTAACTGAGGGAATGTCAACAGTGACCCAATTGCGGTAAACTCTGCCATGTGTCACAAAACTAGCCGCCACCTCCTTAAGATTGTCTTCAACAGGGTAAGCCTCTGAAAAAACTTGCACCATATTAATAGATGAACTCCCATGATCCGGTGGTGGATTAGCTTGCACATTGGGGCTCGACACTTTGAAGGACAAGATATTAGCATGGATCAACTTTTGGACTTCAGCCTTCAGGGTGTAACAGTGCTCAATGTCGTGACCGGGTGCCCCTTGATGGAAAGCACAAGAGAGATCAGGTCTATACCATCTTGGCAACCTTTCAGGTACCTGAGGAGGCACCTTAGTCTGAACAATTTTTCTCAAGCAAAGCGGGGAGCAACTCTGCATATGCCATAGGGATTGGATCAAACTGCGATATCCACTGAACCTGATTCTGTTGTCGAGGCTGTTGTTGATACTGTTGCTGAGGCTGCCTATGGGCCACCATACTTACCTCTTGCTCTTTCTTTCCTGAGAAGCCATTCCCAAACTTCATTGTACTGTTGGCAGCAAAAGCACTTTCCATAACCAAACGTCCTTCTCGGACTCCTTCCTCTAGACGCATTCCTATATTTACCATCTCGGTGAAATCTGTCGGCGCACTGACAACCATCTTCTCATAATAGAACTGGCCAAGAGTCTTCAAGAAAATATTTGTCATCTTTTTCTCTTCTAGAGGTGGGCTGACTTGTGCAGCAACTTCTCTCCAGCGCTGGGCATACTCTTTAAATGTTTCCTTGTCCTTCTGGGTCATGGCACAAAGCTGGTCCCTATCTGGGGCCATGTCCAGGTTATACTTATACTGGCGAATGAAGGCTTCCCCTAAGTCATTGAAAGTTTGGATATTAGCGCTTTCCAAATTCATATACCACTTGAAGGCGGCCCCGGTCAAACTGTCTTGGAAGAAATGGATAAGAAGCTTGTGATTGTCAGTTTGCATAGACATCTTTCTCGCGTACATCACTAGATGGCTGCGTGGGCATGTGTTCCCCTTGTACTTTTCAAAGTCGGGGGCCTTGAATTTGGGCGGTATCACAACGTTGGGAACCAAACAGAGTTCACGACATTCTTCCCGAATAAGTCTTTCCCCCGGAGAGTTCTGACTTCCCGCTGCATCTCATCAAATTTCTCTTGAAGTTCATCCATCCTATCGAAGGCTCCAATACTTCCAGCATGAAAGATAGGTTCCGCCTCTTGTTGAACAGTGTGGATGAGAGGTGCGGAATACGTCATAGCTGCTTGAGTGAACGACGGACCGGGCGGAGGAGTAAGCACGATAGAAATTGGCAAAGCAAACGAGATTGGCTGTTCAAGAGTAGTAACAGCAGGCTGAGGATCTGACGCCTGGGCTTGGGAAGCTAACAGAGCATTCATCATGGAGGTCAACTTTTCCATCCCCTCCCTAAGACTAGCTACCTCTTCCCTGAGATTCTGGTTATCCTGCTCTAACAAATCCATTCTTCTTCTTTGATGTGCCCGAGTGTTGTAGATTCGAGTAGGCTTATAAGGGATGCGCCGAGCCACTTTCTTTGACAGCGGCATATTAACCTTTTTTTGATGAACAAAATGTAAGACTCGATTTGGAAACTATGAATGCAGTATGATGTATGATTATGCTTATGCAAAAAAAGAAAGTTTTGTTATCGAAGGACTTGTCGAAGTAATTGTAAACATCATAGTTTGAACGTTTCATTTAAAATATTACAAACAATCCCCTTTTTAGGAACAAAGCCAAGGGATATGCTCAAAAATTCATCAATAGAAATCTTTGAAAAAGCCCCGATATTTCAAACTTGAGGATGCCAAGTGATCTCCCATAACGAGCGTGAAAAAATCCTCCGGACTAGTCACTAAAGATCCTAGCTTCCTTAAGCTTGTCAAATCTGGGCTTTTGAAATTGTATTTATGAGTGTTTCTCTTTGTGAAGTTCATTCCTACGATGTTTACAACAAAACTTGCCTAAGTCCTTCGATACTTAATGGAAAAAAAATGTTTATGAATGAATGCATGTATGCATGATTGTGCTAAAAAACGGAGAAAACATGGTGAGGTTAAGTCCATAGTGTTGGAGTCAAGGGTAAACACGCCATTTGGTAAGGACTAAGGTTTCACATGTACCTGTATCACGGGTTCTACCAGGTTCCCAAAGTCATTGACCACTTCCGAATACTGTCGGGTTACGGGACTACTCCCGGTCCAACGACGTTCGTAGGAAAGTCTCGTTTGAGTGTAGTATCGCGTATCAACCAATTCAAGACTACTATTGATTAGCCACTGCACTACGTCCTAAAAGGCCAAGATGGGTTAAAGGTAACTAAAGGTCCTCAACTTCATACGTCACTTGAAAATAACAATGCCGAACACGACTACTCATGCCAACATGGTGATATTTCCAAGATTCCTCCATTGAGTGGGGTTATCACATGTGCCACATCCGAAACTTACTCTCGGAAAGACACTTTAATTATACCACCATCCTATCTTATGTTTCCCTCAAGTCCGGGTGTAGGACTTATCTCACCACTCACGTAAAATGATAAACACTTAAACACGTATTTACAATCACAAATAGAAATAAAGCATAAAGATATAGAAAAACAAGATAGGTTTAACCCACTTAGGACGATTTCCCCAGTGAAGTCGCCATTTTTCTGTCACGGTGATTTTTGGATATCAAACTATTGATTAGCGTTGACTCGCAATTTTAAGATTCACCACCGATCTTTTTTTTCCGAGGAAAAGGGAGAAAGTTCGAAAAAACCCTATTTTTTGAGAGATCAAGGTCCGGGGGTTGGTTACGCAAAGGGAAGATATTAGCACCCTAAACGTCTATAGTACTCTATAGGAACCTCTCGTTTTATCTTTATCTTTATGCTAAATTGATTACTAGTTTGTAAATAAATGCTTAAGTGTAAAAGGATTAAAATGATGAGTTTAAAAGAAGGAAAATGTTTTTGTTATTTTGTTGATTTGGAAAGACAAAGTCTTTTGCCTACATATCCGAATGGGATCAAAATCATGTAGTCCGGGGTAAAAAGCCGAGTGATTTGTTTTGATTGATTTTAAAGTTTTGAAAATGTTTTTGAGAAGATAAGAGGCCGAAAAGGCATAGAATAATAAAAAAGTGAGTTTGTTTGATTTTAAATTGATGAAAAAGTTTGAAGTAATTAAGGATTGATTAAAGTTTGAATAAGAAAGAAAAGACACTTGGTTTGAAATCCAAGGTTGATTTTTTTGGGATTTTTGATTATATGAAATGTTTTTTGATTTTGACTATTTGACTTTTTTTGTGAAAATTTTGGTTAATTCCTAAGGTCCAAAACTAAAGTATACTGAGATAATCTGAAATGTGCCGGATCCCTCAAAATGACGTTGGATCAAGTGAGGGTCTTTTTCCTCGGATACGGTCATTATTACATTTTAACATAAATCGGAATAAATAAATGCGAGTGTCGGTGCTATATTCTCATTTATATTTAAATTGTCCCTAAATACATTCTAATAAATTAAAAATGACAAAATAAAAATAAAATTGCAGATGCATTAAAATAAATAAATATGCCAAAGATAAATAAAGAAATAAAAATGCATGAAATGCAAGACAATAAATAACTATGTTGCATAAAAGTAAATAAGAAAAATAAAAATGCATGAAATGCAAGACAATAAATAAAGATGTTGCGTAAAATAAATAAAGAAAATAAAAATGCATGAAATGCAAGACAAAAAATAAATATGTTGCATAAAATAAATAAAGAAAATAAAAATGCATGAAATGCAAGACAAAAAAAAATATGTTGCATAAAATAAATAAAGAAAATAAAAATGCATGATATGCAGGGCAATAAATAAATATGTTGCATAAAATAAATAAAGAAAATAAAAATGCAAAGAAAATAAAATAGAGAAAATAAAAATGCAAAGGAAATAAAATAAAGAGAAAGGGAGGGAGAGTAGAAAAGGGGTGGTGCAGAAAAAAAGTGTTGGAACAAAATGTGTGAAACAACTCTCTTTTGGATAAAGGGGGAGATTGTTGGAACAATTTGTATGAACATCTCTCTCTAAGGTTTTGATGATAACAAAGTGTTGAAAAGGAAATTGGTAATTGCTAATGGTTTGTTCTAGTTATTGCAGAACCACGATCTTAATGATTGGTATTTGATAATGGTTATGGAAGAACAAACTTAGAGCAAGAAAGGAAAGCTAAGAAGCAATGTTGCAAAATTGAAAGAAAACTGGGTCTGAAAGGTTGAGTCTGAAGGGCGTGTCTGAAGGTTGTGTCTGAAGCTTGCGTCTGAAGGCAGCTTCTGAAGGCTGAGTCTGAGGGTCAACGAAAGTCAACGTCTGAAGAAGAGCGTCTGATGAATAGTGCGTCTGATGAACAGTGGTTCTGAAGGTCAACAAAAGTCAACGTCTGAAGGGAGCTTCTGATGAACAGTGCGTTTGATGAATAGTGCTTCTGAAGACGTGCTTCTGAAGAGAGCTTCTGAAGTACTGTTCACGCAGAAGCTTCTGAAGTCTGATGTGGCAAGGAAAGCAACTGTTACTGTGCGCATTTAATGCCTGCATATGTCAGAACAACTCCAATGGAACAGTTGTCTCCCTGACTCAAACATTCCCCAGCTTTTAAGGAAAGCAATTCAAAAATGGCTGCTGAGTTCTGGTTTTCTGCAAAGTTCAGCACACAATTTCAGCTAGCCTAGCTCATCTTTTGCAACGGCTCTTTGCACAAATCCTGCAAATCTTCAACAGCTCTATTTTCCTCTATATAAGGAAGAAGAATTGAAGAAGAAATTTGCTAAGACTCTTGGAACAAAAACTGTCTGAAACTTGCTCTGTTTTGCTGCAGAAATCGTTGTTCACCAAATACTTAGAAATTCTTTCAATCTTTTGTATCTTAGAATTTCTTAAGGTTAAGAGTCTTACCCTGAGTTGTATTAAGTGAACACCTCTGATATTTTATCAAGTGTTCAATCCAAACTTACTTTCTTTGTAATTCAGTTTGGTTTAAGTCTCAGTCTGAATACTGAGCATTTGTAATCTCATTCCTTTGTGGTCTGAGCAGTTAGAGTCTCATTCCTTTGTGGTCTGAGCAGGAAGTCTTATTCCTTTGTGGTCTAAGCAAGGTTGGTTCATTCCTTTGTGGTCTGAACATTAGAAGTCTCTTCCTTTGTGGTTGAGCAACTGGAAATCTCATTCATTTGTGGTCTGAGTAATTGTAATCAGGCTGATTATAGTTGAAATCTCTTGTTAGTAACAAGGGGACTAGACTACTTCCAACTTGTGGAAGGAACTAGTATAAAAACATTGTGTGTCCTCTCTTTCCTTCTCTCTTTGTTTTTAATCCGCTGCATATACTCTTTGAAATAGTTCAGAACTGATTCATATCAGCTTCTGAACTTGTCTTAAGTTTTTGAGAAGAAAAGAAACCAAGTTTTTGAGTCCACACAATTCAACCCCCCCTTCTTGTGTGTTTTTCTCACCTTCAGTTGGTATCAAGGCTCCAGTTCTGATATTAACACTTAACAGTGTGTCAGTAGGATCCTGAGAAAAACCTGTCTTCAGAAGGTTCACCTCCACCCCCTCCCAGAAATCAAAGAGGTGTTGGTACACCATATTCTTATGACTATGGTACAGATGATAGAAAATCCAGGTCACACAATAAACCTCCTATGTTTACTGGTGACCCAGAAAAGTTCTCATGGTGGAAGAGCAAAATGTACAGCCATATTATTGGTATTGATGATTCACTATGGGACATTATTGAAGATGGAATCACAATTCCAGTTGATGAAGAAGGTGTTGCTGTCAACAGAAGAGCTTTAAGTGATGCAGAAAGAAAGATATATAGAAAGCATCACAATGTGAGAGGAATCATTGTGGATTCCCTACCTCACACTGAGTACCAGAAGCTGAGTGACAAGTCTACAGCAAAGGCCATCTTCACATCCCTCTGCTCTAACTATGAAGGTAATAAAAAAGTTAGAGAAGCTAAGGTAAACATTCTTGTTCAGCAATATGAATTGTTCAGAATGAAAGATGATGAAAATATTGAGACAATGTTCTCAAGATTTCAGACTCTGGTTTTTGGACTTCAGATTCTGAAGAAGAGTTATACCACAGCTGATCATGTGAACAAAATCAATAGAAGTCTGCCATCTAAATGGAGACCTAAAGTGACTGCTATTGAGAAAGCTAAGGATCTGAATACTTTAAGTATTGAGGATCTTATAAGCTCCCTCAAGGTGCATGAACTAGGACTCAATGAGGATGAGTCTGTTAGAGAACCAAAATCAATAGCACTGAAATCTAAAAGAAAGCCTGTTAAAACTTTGAAAGCTATTGAGTCTGATGAAGAATTTCCTGAGGGAAATTCTGAAGAAGATTCAGATGCTGATGAGCTTGCAATGCTTTCTAAAAGAATTCAGTATCTAATGAATAGAAAGAAAAAATTCTCTAACAAAAGCAGTAACTTTAGAGGATCTGGTTCAAAGAGGGAAAACCAGAAGGAATGCTACAACTGCAAGAAACCTGGCCACTTCATTGCTGAATGTCCTGATCTTCAGAAGGATAAATCAAAGGAAAAAGCAAAGAAGTCTAGCTCCAAGTCCAGCAATTTCAGAAACAAACTTAAAAAGAGTATCATGGCAACATGGGATGATCTGGACAATGAGTCTGAATCTGATGAAGAGGAAGCAAACCTAGCTTTGATGGCAACTGCATTTTCTGATGCAGAATCCTGTTCAGATTCAGATGAAGAAGATGAGGTATACTCTGAACTCACTAGATCTGAATTAATTGAAACAGTTAAAGATCTTATGAGTCACCTCAAAAGCAAGTTAGGAGAAATAAAATCTTTGAAAAATAAAACTAACTTGCTGTCTGAAGGAAATATCAAACTTCAGAATCAAATAATTGAGTTTGATGAAGAAGTTAGAGAACTCAGAGATGAGACTCGTAAGAAACCTGAGGTGTTCCTAATGAACATGAAATTGCTCTTCAGGACTTCATTTTAACTGGAATCAATAGAAGTAAAGTTGCTTCTATGATTTATAGTATTTACAGAAACAAAGGTGAAGGTATTGGATTTAACAATGGTTCATTCAAACTTTCAAATGAATCAAACACACCTTCTTGTTCTGGAAATAATATGAATGGCAATGAAATATGCTTTGTGCCTGCTTCTGATAATTTTGAGAATTTGAAAATATCAGAAACTGAGACCGAGTCTGAAGTTCTGAACTGCTCAGACTCTAAAGCTTCTGAACCTAAGGGTAAGATGAAGGCAGATGTTAAAACCTTGCCTAAATCTAAGCCAAAAGGTCCTCAGCCTAAGAGTAGGAGAAAACCAGACTCTAAACCTGAAAATGTTCTGATTCTGAAGAGTTCAGAACCTAAAACTAGTAAGTCTCAGAGACTGAAAAATTCAAACTCAATTTTTTCTAAGACTGAGTTTATGAAAACTTCAAAATCTACTAAACCAGTCAATACAAAACATTTTCAATCTCAGAATGTCAAGAAAAGCAAGCAAAAGCAAGCCAATCTGTTTCCTGTTTCTGATTGTTTTAAGAAAGGTAAAACTGAAGCTTGCCTAGTGTCTGAAGCAAACAAAATTAGAGTTCTGAAGAAACCAGAACCAAAGTGCTCAATGGTTCAGACTCTAAACAACTCAGAACCAAAGACTTTCAAGTCTCAGGTACTGAAGAAATCTGAGTCCAGACCCTTGAGAACTCAGGTTCTAAAACTCAGACTTATTCAAGATATAAGGATTCATATCCAAAGTATCAGAACAAGTCTGAATACCATAACTTCAGACACAAGATGAAAAAGCCAAAACCTTTCAGGACTAACCCCAAAGGACCCATGAAAATCTGGGTACCTAAGTCTGAGATCATTTCTATTGCAGATATGCTTGTCATCCAGAGAAAAGGAAAGGTCCTGGTACCTGGACAGTGGATGCTCGCATCATATGACAGGAGACAAGTCTATGTTCCAAACCCTGACTCTGAAAGAGGGAGGAACTGTGGGGTTTGGAGGAAGTCAGAAAGGAAAGATCATTGGTACTGGTAAGATAGGTAATTCTTCCCTGTACATTGATGATGTTTGGCTGGTAGATGGACTTAGACATAATTTACTTAGCATAAGTCAATTATGTGATAGTAATTATGAAGTCTTGTTCAATAAGAACACTTGTACTGTAATTAACAACAAAGATAATTCTGTAGTGTTCAAAGGAAACAGGAAAAACAATGTTTATAAAATCAATTTTTCTGAACTGGTTCAGCAGAAGGTAGTTTGCCTTCTGTCTGTGAGTGGTGAGAAATGGGTATGGCACAAAAGGCTGGGACATGCCAACTGGAGACTCATCTCTAAGCTTAGCAAGTTACAGCTGGTTAGAGGCCTACCCAAAATTGACTATCACTCAGATGCACTATGTAGTGCATGCCAAATTGGAAAGTTCTCAAAAACTTCTTTTAAATCTAAAAACATTGTTTCCACCTCAAAACCTTTAGAACTCCTTCACATTGATTTGTTTGGTCCTGTTGGAACAGCTTCAATCAATGGGAAGAAGTTTGGACTTGTAATTGTTGATGATTATAGTAGGTGGACGTGGGTTAAATTCCTTAGAACTAAAAATGAAACATATGCTGTGTTTTTCAAATTCTGCAAACAAGTACAAAATGAAACTGATTTTAAAATTTTAAAAATCAGAAGTGATCATGGTGGGGAATTTGAAAATGAACCATTTGAAAATTTTTGTGAAGATCATGGAGTTGTAGAGAGAAAGAACAGATCTTTACAAGAAATGGCCAGAACCATGATCCATGAATCCAAAATTGCTAAGTACTTTTGGGCAGAAGCTGTAAACACAACATGTTATATTCATAACAGGATCTATATCAGACCTATTCTGAATAAAACAACATATGAACTGTTTAAAGGAAGAAAACCAAGTATTTCTTATTTTCATCAGTTTGGTTGTACATGCTACATACTGAACAATAAAATCTACCTAAAGAAATTTGATGCTAAGGCTCAAAAGGGTACCTTTTTAGGTTAATCAGAGAGATCCAAAGCATACAGGGTGTATAATTCTGAAACACATGTTGTTGAAGAAGCTATACATATTAGATTTGATGATAAGAAGCCTGGTAATGAAATACCAGAGCTGGTTGAGAGTTTTGCAAATTTCAGACTCTCAGAAGAACCTTTAGAACCTGAACCTAGTTCAGAGTCTGAAGAAGGTTCAGAAGCTGGAAATGATGAAGAGTCTGAGAAACTCTCTGACAATGACACTACTCCGGAAGCAAATCAAGACCAGCATGGTTCTGAACAAATCCCTGATGGTTCTTCAGAAGCTAATCCACCCAGAACCTCATTCAAATACAAGTCTTCACATCCTGAGGAGCTGATCATTGGGAACAAGAACAGTCCAAGGAAGTCAAGATCAGCATTCAGTCAGAATGAGTCTATGCTTGGCCTGCTATCCATGATTGAGCCCACAACAGCTGATGAAGCACTTGCTGATGATGGCTGAATTGTAGGAATGCAGGAAGAACTGAACCAATTTCAAAGGAATGATGTCTGGGATCTTGTTGCAAGACCTGATCATAAGAACATCATTGGAACAAAATGGGTGTTCAGAAACAAGCTCAATGAACAAGGAGAAGTGATCAGAAACAAAGCAAGACTGGTAGCTCAAGGCTACAGCCAGCAAGAAAGAATTGATTACACAGAAACTTTTGCTCCAGTTGCAAGACTGGAAGCAATCAGGTTACTTCTTTCTTATGCTGTTAATCATGACATCATCTTGTACCAAATGGATGTTAAGAGTGCTTTCTTAAATGGTGTAATTTCTGAAGAAGTGTATGTTAAAAACCTCCTGGTTTTGAAGATGTTAAAAATCCAGATTTTTTTTTTAAACTTAAGAAATCTTTGTATGGTCTGAAACAAGCTCCTAGAGCTTGGTATGAAAGACTAAGCAATTTCTTGATTAAAAATGATTTTGCAAGAGGTCAAGTTGATAATATACTCTTTAGAAAAACTGTTAAGAAAGAAATCTTAATTGTGCAAATATATGTTGATGATATCATATTTGGTTCTACTAATGCCTCTCTTTGCAAAGAGTTTTCTAAGTTAATGCAGGATGAATTTGAGATGAGCATGATGGGAGAGTTGAAATTCTTTTTGGGAATTCAAATCAACCAATGCAAAGATGGTGTTTATGTTCATCAGTCCAAATACACAAAGGAGCTTCTGAAGAAGTTCCAGCTTGATGATTGCAAGCTGATGACAACACCAATGCATCCTACCTGCACCTTAAGCAAAGAGGACAATGGCTCTAAAGTAGATCAGAAGCTGTATAGAGGTATGATAGGTTCTCCTTTATACTTAACTGCTTCTAGGCCAGATATTTTGTTTAGTGTATGTCTGTGTGCTAGATTCCAGTCAGATCCTAGAGAATCTCATATGACTGCTGTCAAGAGAATCTTTAGGTATCTGAAAGGAACAACTAATTTGGGACTTCTGTATAAGAAATCCTTGAATTATAAGCTAGTTGGATTTTGTGATGCTGATTATGCTGGGGATAGGATTGAAAGAAAATCCACCAGTGGAAACTGTCAGTTTCTTGGTGAAAATCTGATATCCTGGGCCAGTAAAAGACAAGCAACCATTGCTTTGTCAACAGCTGAAGCAGAATACATCTCAGCTGCAAGTTGTAGCACACAACTGCTCTGGATGAAACATCAATTAGAGGATTATCAGATTCATGCAGATAACATTCCAATTTATTGTGATAACACTGCTGCAATTTGTCTGTCTAAAAATCCAATTCTGCATTCTAGAGCCAAGCATATAGAAATAAAACATCATTTTATAAGAGATTATGTTCAGAAGGGTGTTTTGGATATCCAGTTCATTGATACTGATCATCAATGGGCTGATATATTCACAAAACCCCTAACAGAAGAAAGATTCAATTTTATTAAAAAGAATCTGAACATGCACTTTATCTCTTGAAAAATATGCTTGAATCTGAATGAAAACCTTGATTCTGAGTTCATCAGAAGCTAAGACTTATCAGACACTCATTTTCTGAGAGTCTGAAGAAAGTTAAGCCCTGAAAACTTCAGAGTCTGAAGGTTCAGAACCTGGATTTTCTGACTTCTGAATCTGATAGAAATCTAATGTTGGCCAGAATCTGATAAGTATAACCATGGGCAATGATGATTTAAAGCTTTGAAAGTTACACTTTATCCCTCCCAAAGTCATCAATATGAAAATGCGTTTTTCTGTTTTGGTATCAAATGCTCAAATTGCTTAACAAACAATTTCAGTCTGTTTTCAAATGTTTAAACACAGACACATTTTTCAAATGCTCAATTTGTATCAGACATGTTCAGTCTTTTAGAATTTATTTTAAATTTGGTATCAGTTCTTTGTCTGAAAGATTTCAGCAGCACTGAACCATATGCTATATCTTGGTATCAGCACTGAACCAGTCTTGGTATCAGGTTCTGATATAAGTTCAAGAGTGCTAAACATTCAAATTAGTATATGATCTGAACCATTTTGTCTCAAAATAGTTCAGTGATACTAAATAAAATATACTTAACAACTATGTCTGAACAAAGAATGCTCTGATCAGAAGCTCTGAACTATCTTTTTCTACTTCTGAACATCATTCAAATTTCAAATGCAATGTCATATACTCATGAAATATCAAGTCTGCTCTGATTCTCATCTTTGCTGCTTGATTACTTATATGATTGCATGATTATCTCACATGTTTTTCAAACTCTCTCAAAATTCTGAAAATTTTCTTAAACTACTTTTTGTTGATGACAAAAGGGGGAGTAGAGGTAAACAAGTATTAAAGCTCCTGAGCTCAAAACATAAGTTAAATTTTGTCAGTAATTTACTTATGAAAGAGGAGTAAAAGGCATTAAGACGTGAGGCTCTGAACATTAGTTAAGTTCTAAATGAAATTAACTTATGAGAACTGTTTTTAAATCTTAGCCTCTGAATTGAATTTTTGTGAGATACATTCTATGAAGCCCGGATACTCCAAAATGGAGACGTACCCGTATCGGATACGTATCAGATACCGTTACTCCACAGATACTCGCGGATACGTACCCACGAAGTATCGGAAATAATTATTTTAATTTTAAAAAAATATTTGATCGGATACTTATAAGATACTCCACATATACACAAGGATACTTATAAGATACTTCAAAAATACGTATCCTATAAAAGATGAAAAGTAAAAAAGTGAGACAATGTTGTAAAAATTCAGTGGAAATGTATATGATTCAATTTTATAAGAAAACTTTACATTTTTTATTTTGATCACATGTATTATTTTTAAAAAATTGTGACTTTTATAAGTAATATAATAATGAAGAGCAATCAATGTTGGTTTTCTTCAAGTATTTTACATGCATATAAGTCTTAATATAAAATTTTGTTAACGTATCTTAACCGTATCGTATCCTAAATTTTAAAAATTCTGCGTATCCGCGTACCCGTATCGTATCGTACCCGCACCCATATCACGTATCCGGGCTTCATAGGATACATTACTCTTAGTGAGTAAAATGAATTTTAAATAACTTGGATAAGACTCAGGGAGCTTACAAAACTCATCATGTGGATTATCAGACTTAAGGGGAGAGCTTACAAACCTCAGAACCTGAAGTCAGCAAGTTATTTACAATTCTAAGTGATAATTTCAGTTTATTGCTTTAAGTTAAATTTAATTAACTTGGATAAGAATCAGGGGGAGCTTGCAAACCTAACTCTGAGGATTATCAGACCTAGGGGGAGCTTGCAAACCTCTCCTGAAGTCAGCTTGTTAATTAAACTTAACAACAATTCTGAAATTTCATCTGTTTTGATCTTAATTGAACTTAACTAACATGGATCAGACTCAGGGGGAGCATACAAACCTCACAACCTGCAGTTAACTTGTTAATTAAGTTAACAACAATTTTCTAATTAAGACTTATGTTTGTCATCATCAAAAAGGGGGAGATTGTTGGAACAAAATGTGTGAAAAACTCTCTTTTGGATAAAGGGGGAGATTGTTGGAACAATTTGTATGAACATCTCTCTCTAAGATTTTGATGATAACAAAGTGTTAAAAAGAAAATTGGTAATTGCTAATGGTTTGTTCTAGTTATTGCAGAACCACGATCTTAATGATTGGTATTTGATAATGGTTATGGAAGAACAAACTTAGAGCAAGAAAGGAAAGCTAAGAAGCAATGTTGCAAAATTGAAAGAAAACTGGGTCTAAAAGGTTGAGTCTGAAGAGCGTGTCTGAAGGTTGTGTCTGAAGCTTGCGTCTGAAGGCAGCTTCTGAAGGCTGAGTCTGAGGGTCAACGAAAGTCAACGTCTGAAGAAGAACGTCTGATGAATAGTGTGTCTGATGAACAGTGCTTCTGAAGGTCAACAAAAGTCAATGTCTGAAGGGAGCTTCTGATGAACAGTGCGTCTGATGAACAGTGCTTCTGAAGACTTGCTTCTGAAGAGAGCTTCTAAAGTATTGTTCACGCAGAAGCTTCTGAAGTCTGATGTGGCATGGAAAGCAACTGTTACTGTTCGCATTTAATGCCTGCATATGTCAGAACAACTCCAATGGAACAGTTGTCTCCCTGACTCAAACATTCCCCAGCTTTTAAGGAAAGCAATTCATAAATGGCTGCTGAGTTCTGGTTTTCTGCAAAGTTCAGCACACAATTTCAGCTAGCCTAGCTCATCTTTTGCAACGGCTCTTTGCACAAATCCTGCAAATCTTCAACAGCTCTATTTTCCTCTATATAAGGAAGAAGAATTGAAGAAGAAATTTGCTAAGACTCTTGGAACAAAAACTATCTGAAACTTGCTCTGTTTTGCTGCAGAAATCGTAGTTCACCAAATACTTAGAAATTCTTTCAATCTTTTGTATCTTAGAATTTCTTAAGGTTAAGAGTCTTACCCTGAGTTGTATTAAGTGAACACCTCTGATATTTTATCAAGTGTTCAATCCAAACTTACTTTCTTTGTAATTCAGTTTGGTTTAAGTCTCAGTCTGAATACTGAGCATTTGTAATCTCATTCCTTTGTGGTCTAAGCAGTTAGAGTCTCATTCCTTTGTGGTCTGAGCAGGAAGTCTTATTCCTTTGTGGTCTAAGCAAGGTTGGTTCATTCCTTTGTGGTCTGAACATTAGAAGTCTCTTCCTTTGTGGTTGAGCAACTGGAAATCTCATTCCTTTGTGGTCTGAGTAATTGTAATCAGGCTGATTATAGTTGAAATCTCTTGTTAGTAACAAGGGGACTAGACTACTTCCAACTTGTGGAAGGAACTAGTATAAAAACATTGTGTGTCCTCTCTTTCCTTCTCTCTTTGTTTTTAATCCGCTGCATATACTCTTTGAAATAGTTCAGAACTGATTCATATCAGCTTCTGAACTTGTCTTAAGTTTTTGAGAAGAAAAGAAACCAAGTTTTTGAGTCCACACAATTCAACCCCCCCTTCTTGTGTGTTTTTCTCACCTTTAGAAAGCAGACAGAAGAAGAAAAGGAAGAAGTGAACTGGGCCATGTGATTGGACTGGGTTATGGGCCGTAGCTTTTAGCTTATAAAAGCATAAATTAGAAAATCTCAATCATTTTCTCCCTTTCCTTCTCTCTCTTCCTTTCTTCTTCTCCCTTTCTCTCTTTTTCTCTCTGACCGCAGAAAGGTTCTCCGGCGCGGTGGCCGCCGGCTTAGACGGCGGCACCGCCGCGCCGGAGCAAGAAAACTTCGTTTTTTTAACTTTTTATAAAATCCTTTTTCTTACTCGTCTCAAATATCAAACCGGATTTCCCAAAATCTTTTTTAAAACCACTAGATCTAGGTTTGAAATTTTTTTCGAAAATCACCTCTTAGGTTTAAATGGCTTCGGCTTTGTTATGTTATGTGGGTTTTGATTCAGATTTGAGAGGTTTTGGTGTTTGTGTTTGATTCGGCCTGTGAAAGGTTTTGGTGTCTGAATTTGAAATGATTTTGGTTTGGCTTTAAACTATTTGGTTCGGATTGTGATGATATTGGCTTTTGTGGTTGTTTTTGTTTGTGATCTGGATTGTGATTGTGACTCTGATGTTTGATTTCGGAAAAAGGGAAAAGAGAAAAAAAGGTTAGGGTTGTGTTGGTGGTGGCCGGTTGGCTTGTGGTGGTTGTTGGTGGTTCACGGTGGTTCTGATGGTTGTGATTGATTTCTGACTGGGTACTGTACTTGGCTCTGACTGATTGGGATCCATGAACAGTACCATTAATGGTACTATTTATAGGACCAATTAGGGTTATGATGAAAATGACAAAAATACCGCTTGGGGTCTGGACTGAAAATTGGACTAAAAATGACTAAAATAAAAATAAAAACTAAAAACAATAATAAAAATAAAAAAACGAAAAATAATTAAAAATAAAAGACTAATAATAAGACTTATAAATAAAATAAAAACAAAATAATAAAAGTAAAAGAAAGAAAAATTAATAAATATAAAAACGGTCGCCTTCGGAACAAAAATGAGGTATTTTAAAATACCTCTCTGCCGAAATTTCGTCTGAAACGACGAAAATTTCCGGTTTAAAAAACGAGAAAAACGAATCGAAAATGGGTCAAAAATGGGGTATGACACTCCCCCTAAGTCTTATCCAGGTTAATTAAATTCCATTTAAATCAATCAGATGAAAAATCAAAGTGTAAATACATTCAGAATTTAAATAACAAACTGACTTCAGGGTTTGAGGTTTGTAAGCTCCCCCTAAGTCTGATAATTCACAAGGTGAGGTTTGTAAGCTCCCCTTGAGTTTTATCCAAGTTATTTAAATTCAGTTGAATTCACAGAATTGGAAATTCAATATATCTCACAGAATTTAATTCAGAGGCTAAAGGATTAAAAGCTGTTCTCATAAGTTAATAATTATCAGAAATTAACTTATATTCTGAGCTCAGAGCCTGAAATATATCTCACAGAATTTAATTCAGAAGCTAAAGGATTAAAAGCTGTTCTCATAAGTTAATTAATTATCAGAAATTAACTTATATTCTGAGCTCAGAGCCTGGAATACTTGTTACTTTTACTCCCCCTTTTGTCATCAACAAAAAGAAAATTCAAGAATTTTTTAAGAGAGTTAAAATGTGATATAAAAATGTTCAGATTATTTTGTTCAGTACCACTGAACTGTTACAGAAACAATTGTTCAGAACATTTTGTTCAGTACTGTTGAACTGTTTCAGACAGAATTGTTTGAGAGTTTTTAAACTGGGTCTGAAAAACTGAACACATAAGATGAAAACTGAAAACTGTGTTTTGAGTGTGTTTGTTAAAACTTCTCAGAAACAGAAAAACATTTAAACACACTGCACATTGATGACTTTAGGAGGGTGCAAAGTACAGCTTTCAAGGCTTAATTTCATCACTGCCCAGCAGTTATAGCTTATTAGATTCTGGCCAAGTGTTAGACAACTGTACAAATTCACTCTCATTAGTGGGCCACGTGTGAAGTGTCCACTTAAAATGAGTTTTATCAGAATTCACAAAAATTTCGATTCTGAAACTCAGATTCTGATGTTTTCAGAAGCTGAACTATCTTCAGACTCTCAAAGTGAGTGTCTGTTAAGTCTTAGTTTCTGATGAACTTCATGTTCTCAGTTTCTATTCAGAGTCAAGCAATTTTTTTCAGAAATAAAAAGCATGTTCAATAAAATGATGAAATGCATGTTCAGAGATGAAATGCAGTTTCTATTCAGTTTCTATTCTGAACATAGTCTCTAATAAAATGATTTTTTAATTTAAAATGCTTGGCTCTTGAATGTAGAATTGGATTTTTTTTAGACAAACAAATTGCAGCAGAATTATCACAAAGAAGGTTATGCTGTTTTCATGAATCTGATAGTCTTTCACATTGGTGTAGAAGTTGTTAAGTATAACAGAGAACAATCATACCTCTGTAGAGCTTCTGATCTACCTCTCCTTGTTCAATCAGGTTGTTTCTGAACACCCATTTTTGTTCCAGCAATGTTCTTGATTGGCTTCAGGAGAAGTGTCAGCTAGCTCAGTACCAATGATCCAGCCAGCCTTTGTGGTTTCCTCTAGATCCCACAGTTCCTCCCTCTTTCATGGTCAGGGTTTGGAACATAGACTTTCCTTCTATCATGTAATGCCAGCAGCCACTGCCCAGGTACCATGACTTCCCCTTTTGTTTGGCTCTTAATCATATCTGCAACAGAAATAATCTCAGGCCTAGGTACCCATATGGGTCCTCTTGGGTTAGTTCTGAAAGGTTTAGTCTTTTGTTGTACCTTATGTCTGGAGTTATAGTACTCAGACTTGTTCAGATACCTTGGATGTGAATCCTTTAATCTTGAATAAGTCTTAGTATCAGACACTGAGTTCTTCAGAACCTGAGCTTTCAATGGTCTTGACTCAGATTTCTTCATAACCTTAGACTTAAAGGTCTTTGGTTCTGAGTCTTTTAGAGTCTGAACCTTTGAAGACTTGGGTTTTGTTTTCTTTAGAACTTTGGACTTAAGAGTCTTTGATTCTGATTTGTTCAGAATCATGGATTCAGAAGTAGAAGGTTCTGATTTGTTAAGAACTTCAGTTTTGTCTGCTCCTGACACAAAGCAACCTTTCTGACCTGTCTTAATACAATAAGAATCAGATGACAGATTGACTTTCTTTTGTATCCTTTGTCTGACATTCTGAGATATAAAAGGTTTTGTATAAACTGGTTTATTATTCCTTGAAGGTTTCATAAACACAGCCTTTTGAAAATTTGAGTCTGACTTTTTCAGAGTTTGAGACTTGCTTGTCTTAGGTTCTGAACTCTTCAGACTTTGAACCTTTTCAGATTTAAAGTCTGTTTTCCTCATAGTCTTAGACTTAGAACCTTTTGGTTTAGACTTTGGCAAAGTTTTAAATTCTGCCTTCATCTTTCCCTTAGGTTCAGAAGTTTTTGATTCTGAGCAGTTCAGAACTTCAGAGTCAGCAGTCTCTGTTTCTGGAAAATTCTGTTTCTCAGAATTCTCAGATGCAGGTACAAAATACACCTTGGTACTTTTCATAATATCTCTAGAACAGGATGGTAGGTTTGTTTCTTTTGAAAAATTAAATGAATCATTTTTGAAACCAATACCTTCTCCTCTAGTTCTGCTGATATTATAAATCATAGAAGCAATCTTACTTCTGTTGATTCCAGTTAAGATAATATCCTGAAATACAATTTCTTGTTCACTTGGAATTTTATCAGGTTTCTTATGAACCATTTCTCTGAGTTCTTTAACTTCTTCATCAATCTCATTGATATGATTTTGAAGTTGAAGATTTTCAAAGATTTAAATTGATTTAACTTGCTTTTGAGGTGGTTCATAAAATCCTTAACCGTATCAATAAGTTCAGAACGAGTGAGTTCAAAATATACCTCATCTTCAGAGTCTGAACCTGATTCTTCATCAGAAGATGTTGTAGCAATCAGAGCTAGATTTGCTTCTTCTTCATCTTCATTCTCAGACTCAGATTCATTGTCAAGTTCATCCCATGTAGCCATAAGACTTTTCCTGAATCTGTCTTTGAAGTTGCCTGACTTTGAGTTGGTCCTTCTGAATTTCTCCGTTGATTTGTCCTTTTGAAAATCTGGACAATCAACTATATAGTGACCAGTTCTCTTGCAGTTGTAGCAACCATTCTGTTCTTCCTTCTTGGAACCAGATCCTTTGAAGTTGCTGCTCCTGTTAGAAGATTTCTTTTGTCTCTTCATCAAGCACTGAATTCTTTTGGAATGTATTTCTAGCTCCTCAGCTTCTGAATCTTCTTCAGAATTTCCCTCAGGAGATTCTTCATCAGATTCTGAAACTTTTAGGGCTTTTGAAAACTTTCCTTTAGATTTGAGTGCTATAGAATTAGACTCTCTAACAGATTCATTTTCATTGAGTCCCAGTTCATGCACCTTGAGAGAGCTTATAAGATCTTCAACACTTAGAGTATTTAGATCTTTAGCTTCCTCAATAGCAGTCACTTTAGGTCTCCATTTAGATGGCAGACTTCTGAGGATCTTGTTCACATGATCAGCGGTAGTATAGCTTTTCTTCAGAATCTGAAGTCCAAAAACCAGAGTCTGAAATCTTGAGAACATAGTCTCAATATTTTCATCCTCCTTCATTCTGAACAGCTCATACTACTGAACCAGAAGGTTTGCTTTTGCTTCTCTAACCTTTTTGTTTCCTTCATAGTTAGAGCAGAGAGAGGTGAAGATGGCTTTTGCTGTTGATTTATCACTCATCTTCAAGTACTCATTGTGAGGTAGAGAATCCACAATGATACCTCTTACATTGTGATGCTTTCTGTAGATCTTTCTTGCAGCATCAGTAAGGCTTCTTCTATTAACAACTACTCCTTCTTCATCAACTGGTATAGTTATACCATCTTCAATGATATCCCATAGACTATCATCTATTCCAATGATATGACTATACATTTTGCTTTTCCACCATGAAAATTTCTCAGCATCACCTGTAAACAAAGGAGGTTTATTGTGTGAGTGAGATTGCTTGTTATCTGTGCCATAGTCACCACCACCACTTATGGATGTGGATTCACCAGAAGGCATGTTTTTCTCAGGATCTATACTGACTCACTGTTAAGTGATTGAATATCAGAACCGGAGCTCTGATACCAACTGAAGGTGAGAAAAACACAAGAATCGGGGTTGAATTGTGTTGGCTTTTTCTTTTCTTTCTCAAAAACTATGTTTAGTTCAGAATCAGATGTAGATCAGATTCTGAAACTATTTTCAGAGTTGTTTGCAACGGGAATAAAGTAAATGAGAGAGGGAGAAAGACACAAGCAGTTTATCCTGGTTCCTTCCACAATCCGAAAGTAGTCCAGTCCCCTTGTTACTAACAAGAGATTTTCACTATAATCACAAAGATTACAATTGCTCAAGCACAAAGCAAGAGACTTCCTATGCTCTAACACAAAGTAAGAGACTTCCTTGCTCAAACACAAAGAATGAGACTTCCCTGCTCAAACACAAAGTAAGAGACTTCCCTGCTCAAACACAAAGTAAGAAACTTCCTTGCTCACACACAAAGTATGAGACTTTCTAATTGCTCAAGCACGCATGCTAGAGACTTTGAATCAAACAGATTTATAACAGAAATAAGTTTGAGTTGAATACTTGATATACTATCAGTGGTGTTCACAAAATACAATTCAGATTAAGACTCTCTACTTATGAAATTCTAAGATAATAAGTTTGTAAGAATTTCTAAGTGTTTTTGATGTCTGTCACGTAAAACAGAACATGTGTTTTTCTGGAACAGAGTCTTGTTATTCTTCTTCAAAACTTCAATCCTTTATAGAGGATTTAAGAGCTGTTGGAAGGAGCCAGTTTTAGCAAAAGAGCCGTTGCACTAGAAGCTACATCCAGCATTTAATTCATCCTTGTCATTGTGTGCGCAAACCAGAAAATAGAACACACCAAATTTGAATTGTTTCCTTAAAAGTTGGTTGCGTGTTTCATTCAAGGAGGCAACTGTTCCATTGAGCTGTTCTGACTGTACAGTGCTTTACTGTTGACAGTGACAGTTGCTTTTCCTTAAAACTCAGACTTCAGAAGCTTCTCTTCAGAAGTGGCTTCAGACACTGTTCATTAGAAGCTGTCTTCAGACGCAGTTCTTCAGAAGCTGGCTTCAGACGCACTGTTTATCAGACGCAGTCTTCAGAAGCACTGTTCATCAGACGCACTCTTAAGACGCTGCCTTCAGAAGCTGCTTTCAGAAGCTCTTCTTCAGACGCTGGCTTCAGAAGCACTTCTTCAGACGCTGATTTTCTTCAGCTTTGCAATACTAGATTCTATATTTTCCTTCTTTCTCTTAACTTGTTCTTTCACAACCATTGTTAGATACCAATCTTTAAGTACATGGTTCTGCACACTAGAATGAAGTATTAGCATATCCAATTTTCTTTTTAACACTTTGTTATCATCAAAACCCAAAAGAGAGTTGTTCATTCATTTTGTTCCGACATCATTGTGTGTGCAAACCAGAAAACAGAGCACAATAATTTTGAATTGTTTCCTTAAAAGCTGGCTGCGTGTTTCATCCAAGGAGGCAACTGTTGCATTGAGCTGTTCTGACTGTACAGTGCTTTACTGTTGACAGTGACAGTTGCTTTTCCTTAAAACTCAGACTTCAGAAGCTTTTCTTCAGAACTGGCTTCAGACACTGTTCATCAGAAGCAGTCTTCAGACGCAGTTCTTTAGAAGCTGGCATCAGACGCACTCTTCATCAGACACAATCTTCAAAGCTGGCATCAGATGCACTGTTCATCAGACGCAGTCTTCAGAAGCTGGCATCAGACGCTGCCTTCAGACGCTCCCTTCAGAAGCTCTTCTTCAGACGCTGCCTTCAGACGCTGCCTTCAGAAGCTGCCTTCTGAAGCACTTCTTCAGATTCTGATTTTCTTCAGCTTTGCAACACTAGCTTCTATATTTTCCTTCTTGCTCTCAACTTGTTCTTTTAGGACCATTGTTAGATACCAATCTTTAAGTACATGGTTCTGCACACTAGAATCAAGTATTAGCATATCCAATTTTCTTTTTAATACTTAGTTATCATCAAAACTCAAGAGAGAGTTGTTCATACATTTTGTTCCAACAATCTCCCTCTTTTTGATGATGACAAACATAAGCATTAATAGAAAATTGTTGTTAATTTAATTAACAAGTTGACTTCAAGGTCTGAGGTTTGTAAGCTCCCCCTGAGTCTGATAATCCACAAGGTGAGGTTTGTAAGCTCCCCCTGAGTCTTATCCAGGTTAATTAAATTCCATTTAAATCAAACAGATGAAAAATCAAAGTGTAAATACATTCAGAATTTAAATAACAAATTGACTTCAGGGTTTGAGGTTTGTAAGCTCCCCCTAAGTCTGATAATTCACAAGGTGAGGTTTGTAAGCTCCCCTTGAGTTTTATCCAAGTTATTTAAATTCAGTTTTAATTCACAGAATAGAAAATTCAGTTTATCTCACAGAATTTAATTCAGAGGCTAAGAGGTTAAAAGTTGTTCTCATAAGTTAATTAATTATCAGATATTAACTTATGTTCTGAGCTCAGAGCCTGAAATACTTGTTACTTTTACTCCCCCTTTTATCATCAACAAAAATAAAATTCCAGAATTTTAAGAGAGTTAAAATGTGAGATAAAAAGTTCAGAGCATTTTTGTTCAGTACCACTGAACTGTTACAGACACAATTGTTTAGAACATTTTGTTCAGTACTGCTGAACTGTTACAGAAACAATTGTTCAAAACATTTTGTTCAGTACTGCTGAACTGTTTCAGACATAATTGTTTGAGAGTTTTTAAACTGGGTCTTAAAACTGAACACATAAGATGAGAAATTGAAAACTATGTTTTGAGTCTTTTTGTTAAAACTTTTCAGAAACAGAAAAACATTTAAACACACTGCACATTGATGACTTTAGGAGGGTGCAAAGTACAGCGTTCAAGGCTTAATTCATCACATCCCAACAATTATAACTTATCAGAATCTGACCAAGTGTTAGACTATTGTTCAGATTCACTCTCATTAGTGGGCCACGTGTAAAGTGTCCACTTATAATGAGTTTTATCAAAAGTCACAAAAATTCAGATTTTGAAACTCAGAATCTGATGTTTTCAGAAGTTGAACTATATTCAGACTCTCAAAGTGAGTGTCTGTTAAGTCTTAGCTTTTGATGAACTTCAGATTCTCAGTTTCTTATTCAGAGTCAAGCATTTTTAAGAGATGAGATGCATGTTCAGATTCTTTTTAATAAAATTAAATATGTCTTCTGTGAGGGGTTTTGTAAATATATCATCCCATTGATGAACAGTATCAATGAATTGAATATCCAAAACTCCCTTCTGAACATAATCGCTAATAAAATGATGTTTAATTTCAATATGCTTGGCTCTTGAATGTAGAATTGGATTTTTAGACAAACAAATTGCAGCAGTATTATCACAGAAAATATGAATGTTGTTTTCATGAATCTGATAGTCTTCTAACTGATGTTTCATCTAGAGCAGTTGTGTGCAACAACTTGCAGCTGAGATGTATTCTGCTTCTGCTGTTGACAATGCAATAGTTGATTGTCTTTTGCTGGCGCAGGATATCAAATTCCTACCAAGGAATTGACAATTTCCACTGGTGGATTTTCTTTCAATCATGTCCCCAGCATAATCAGCATCACAGAACCCAACCAGCTTATAATCTAAGGATTTCTTATACAGAAGTCCAAGATTAGTTGTTCCCTTCAGATACCTGAAGATTCTCTTGACAGAAGTCATATGAGATTCTCTAGGATCTGAGTGGAATCTTGCACACAAGCATACACTAAACAAAATATATGGTCTAAAAGCTGTTAAGTATAACAGAGAACCAATCATACCTCTGTAGAGCTTCTGATCTACCTTTGAGCCAGAGTCTTCTTTGCTTAAATTGCAGGTTGGATGCATTGGTGTTGTCATCAATTTACAATCTTCAAGCTGGAACTTCTTCAGAAGCTCCTTTGTATATTTAGATTGATGAACATACACTCCATCTTTGCATTGGTTGATTTGAATTTCAAGAAAGAACTTCAATTCTCCCATCATGGTCATTTCAAATTCATCCTACATTAACTTAGAAAAATCTTTACAAAGAATGGCATTAGTAGAACCAAATATAATATCATCAACATAGATTTGCACAATTAAGATGTCTTTCTTAAGTGTCTTTCTTAAGTGTCTTTCTGAAAAGTCTATTGTCAACTTGTCCTCTTACAAAATCATTTTTAAGTATGAAATTACTTAGTCTCTCATACCAAGCTCTGGGAGCTTGTTTCAGACCATATAGTGATTTCTTAAGTTTAAAAACAAAATCTGGATTTTTTAAATCTTCAAAACCAGGAGGTTGTTTGACATACACTTCTTCAGAAATAACTCCATTTAAAAAAGCACTCTTAACATCCATTTGATATAAGATGATATTATGATTTACTGAATAGGAAAGAAGTAACCTGATTGCTTCCAGTCTTGCAACTGGAGCAAATGTTTCAGTGTAGTCTATTCCTTCCTGCTGACTGTAGCCTTGAGCAACCAGTCTAGCTTTGTTTCTGACAACTTCTCCTTGTTCATTTAGCTTGTTTCTGAACACCCATTTTGTTCCAATAATGTTCTTGTGACTTGGTTTTGTAACTAAATCCCAAATATCATTCCTTTGAAACTGATTGAGTTCTTCTTGCATAGCTACAATCCATCCATCATCTGCAAGGGCTTCATCATCTATTGTAGGTTCAATCATTGACAGTAGTCCAATCAAATAATCATTCTGACAGAATGCTGATCTGGTCTTTCTTGGACTGTCCTTATTTCCAATGATTAGTTCCTTAGGATGTGAAGACTTGTACTTGAATGAAGTTCTGGGTGGATTATCTTTTGAAGAATCATTAAGAGCTTGTTCAGAACCATTTTGATCTTGGTTGACTTCAGGAGGAGTGTCAGCATCTGAGAGTTTTTCAGCTTCAGCAGTATTTTCAGCTTCTGGACTTTCTTCAGACTCAGAACTATGTTCAGGTTCTGAAGTGTCCACTAAGAGCCTTATATCTGCAAAACTCTCAACTAGCTATGATATTTTATTATTAGGCTTCTTGTCATCAAACCTAATGTGTATTGATTCTTCAACAACATGTGTTTCAAAATTGTACACTCTGTATGCTTTGGATCTCTCAGAGTATCCTAAAAAGATACCCTTGTGAGCCGTAGCATCAAATTTCTTTAGGTAGACCTTATTGTTTAGAATGTAACATGTACACCCAAACTGATGAAAATAAGAAATGCTTGACTTTCTTCCTTTAAATAATTCATATGCTGTTTTTTTTAGAATTGGTCTTATAAAGATTATGTTCTGAATAAAACATATTGTGTTAACAGCTTCTCCCCAGAAGTACTTTGCAATTTTAGATTCATGGATCATGGTTCTGGCCATTTCTTGCAAAGATCTGTTCTTTCTCTCTACAACTCCATTTTGTTGTGGAGTTCTAGGAAAGGAGAACTCATGGAGAATTCCATGTTCTTCACAAAAAGTTTCAAATGGTTCATTTTCAAATTCACCTCCACGATCACTTCTAACTTTTAAAATTTTCAAATCATTTTCTTTTTGTACTTGCTTGCAGAATTTGTTGAACACATCATATGTTTCATTTTTGGTTCTAAGGAATTTAACCCAAGTCCACCTATTGTAATCATCAGCAATTACTAACCCATACTTCTTCCCATTGATTGATGCTGTTCCAACAGGACCAAACAGATCAATGTGAAGTAGTTCTAGGGTCTTGAGATAGAAACAATGTTTTTGGATTTAAAAGAGGTGTTAGCAATTTTTCCTATCTGGCATGCTCCACAAAGAGCATCTGAGTGATAGTTAATGTTTGGTAGGCCTCTGACCAGTTGTAACTTGCTAAGCTTAGAGATGAGTCTCCAGTTAGCATGTCCCAACCTTTTGTGCCATACCCATTTCTCATCACTCACTGACAGAAGGCAAACTACCTTCTGATTAACAAGTTCGGAAAGATTAATTTTATAAACAATGTTTTTCCTCTTTCCTTTGAACACAACAAATTATCTTTGTTGTTGATTACAGTGCAAGTGTTCTTATTAAACAGGACATCATAACCACTGTCACATAATTGACTTATGCTAAATAGATTATGTCTTAGTCCATCTACCAACCAGACATTATCAATGGAAAGGGACGAATTACCTATCTTACCAGTACCAATGATCTTGCCTCTCTGATTTCCTCCAAAACCCACAGTTCCTCCCTCTTTCATGGTCAGGGTTAGGAACATAGACCTTTCTCCTGTCATGTGACGCGAGCAGCCACTGTCCAGGTACCAAGACATTTCCTTTTCTTTGGATGTTAAGCATATCTGCAATAGAAATTATTTCAGATTTAGGTACCCATATCTTTATGGGTCCTCTTAGGTTAGTTCTGAAAGGATAAGACTTCTTTTGTACCTTTGGTCTAACATTTTGAGGTTTGAAAGGTTTTGTATAAACTGGTTTAGTATTCCTTGAAGGTTTTACAAACACAGTCTTTTGAAAATGTGAGTTTGAAGTTTTCAGAGACTAAGACTTGCTTGTCTTAGGTTCTGAAGTCTTCAGACTTTGAACCTTTTCAGATTTAAAGTCTGTTTTCCTCATAGTCTTAGACTTAGAATCTTTTGGTTTAGACTTTGGCAGAGTTTTAGATTCTGCCTTTATCTTTCCCTTAGATTCAGAAATTTTAGATTCTGAGTTGTTCAGAACCTTAGGTTTAGCAGTCTCATTTTTTGATGGATTCAGTTTCTCAGAACTGTCAGATGCAGGTACAAAGCACACCTTAGTGCCTTTCATAATATTTCCAGAACAGGATGGTGTATTAGTTTCTTTTGAATGATTAAATGGATCATTTTTGAAACCAATACCTTCTCCTCTGTTTCTGCTAATATTATAAATCATAGAAGCAATCTTACTTCTGTTGATTCAAGTTAAGATAAAATCCTGAAGAACAATTTCTTGTTCACTAGGAATTTCTTCAGGTTTCTTATGAGCCATTTCTCTGAGTTCTCTAACTTCTTCATCAATCTCATTGATGTGATTCTGAAGTTGGAGATTCTCATCAGTCAGCAAGTTATGTTTATTTTTCAAAGATTTTAATTGACTTAACTTGCTTCTGAGGTGGTTCATAAGATCTTTAACTGTTTCAATAAGTTCAGAACGAGTAAGTTCAGAATATACCTCATCTTCATCTTCAGAATCTAAACCTGACTCTGTATCAGAGAATGCTGTTGCCATTAAAGCCAGGTTAGCTTCCTCTTCATCATCTTTATCAGATTCAGATTCATTGTCAAGATCATCCCACGTTGCCATAAGACTTTTCTTGAGTTTGTTTCTGAAGTTGCTTGATTTAGAGCTGGTCTTCTTAGATTTCTCCTTTGACTTGTCCTTCTGTAGTTCAGGATGGTCAGCAATGAAATGACCAGTCTTCTTGCAGTGGTAGCAACCTTTCTGATCTTCCCTCTTGGAACCAGATCCTTTGAAGTTGATGCTTCTGTTAGAGAGCATTGCAAGCTCCTCAGTATCTGAATCTTCTTCAGAATTTCCCTCAGGAAATTCTTCATCAGATTCAATAGCTTTTAGAGCTTTTACAGACTTTCTTTTGGATTTCAGTGCTATAGACTTAGACTCTCTAACAAATTCATCTTCATTGAGTCCTAGTTCATGCACTTTGAGTGAGCTTTTAAGATCTTCAATACTTAGAGTATTTAGATCTTTAGCTTCCTCAATAGCAGTCACTTTGGGTCTCCATTTAGATGGCAGACTTCTGAGGATTTTATTCACATGATCAGCAGTAGTATAACTTTTCTTCAGAATCTGAAGTCCAGAAACCAGAGTCTGAAATCTTGAGAACATAGTCTCAATATTTTCATCCTCCTTCATTCTGAACAGCTCATACTGCTGAACCAGAATATTTGCTTTTGCTTCTCTAACCTTCTTGTTACCTTCATAGTTAGAGCAGAGAGAGGTGAAGATGGCTTTAGCTGTTGATTTATCACTCAGCTTTTGATACTCACTGTGAGGTAGAGAATCCACAATGATACCTCTAGCATTGTGATGCTTTCTGTAGATCTTTCTTTCAGCATCAGAAAGACCTCTTCTGTTAGTAGCCACTCCTTCTTCAACCACTGGAATAGATATTCCATCTTCTATGATATCCCATAAGGAGTCATCAATTCCAATGATGTGGTTGTACATCTTGCTTTTCCACCATGAGAAATTCTCAGGATCACAAGTAAACATAGGAGGTTTTTGGTGTGAACGAGATTTCCTTTCATCTGTACCATAGTCAAATGATACAGAAGCATGATTTCTGGGAGAAGGTGGAGGGGAACTGCTAGAAGCCATGTTTTTCTCAGGATCTTTACTGACTCACTGTTAGGTGATTGAATATCAGAACCGGAGCTCTGATACCAACTGAAGGTGAGAAAAACACAAGAAGGGGGGGTTGAATTGTGTTGGCTTTTTCTTTTCTTTCTCAAAAACTATGGTTTAGTTCAGAATTAGATGTTGATCAGATTTTGAAACTATTTTCAGAGTTGTTTGCAGCGGATATAAAGTAAATGAGAGAGAGAGAGACAACAGTTTATCCTGGTTCCTTCCACAACCCGGAAGTAGTCCAGTCCCCTTGTTACTAACAAGAGATTTTCACTATAATTACAAAGATTACAATTTGCTCAAGCACAAAGCAAGATACTTCCTATGCTCAAACACAAAGTAAAAGACTTCCAGTTGCTGAAACACTAAGTAAGAGACTTCCTATGCTTAGACACATAGTCTAAGACTTTGAATCAAGCAGATTTTACAAGAGAATAAGTTTGAGTGGAACACTTGATATACTATCAGTGGTGTTCACAAAATACAACACAGATTTAAGACTCTATACTTAAGAAATTCTAAGATAAGAAGTTTGTAAGAATTTCTAAGTTATTTTGATGACTATCAGATTTGGCAGAACATAGTTTCAGAAATTAGAGCAATACGTTTTCAGTCTATGAGTCTTCTTGACTTCTTCTTCAAAACTTCAATCCTTTATAGAGAATTAAGAGCTGTTGGAAAGAGCCAGTTTTAGCAAAAGAGTCGTTGCACTAGAAGCTACATCCAGCATTTAATTCATTCTTGTCATTGTGTGCGCAAACCAGAAAACAGAGCACAACAATTTTGAATTGTTTCCTTAAAAGCTGGCTGCGTGTTTCATCCAAGGAGGCAACTGTTGCATTGAGTTGTTCTGACTGTACAGTGCTTTACTGTTGACAGTGACAATTGCTTTTCCTTAAAACTCAGACTTCAGAAGCTTCTCTTCAGAACTGGCTTCAGACACTGTTCATCAGAAGCAGTCTTTAGACGCAGTTCTTCAGAAGCTGGCATCAGACACACTGTTCATCAGAAGCATTCTTCAGAAGCTGGCATCAGACGCACTGTTCATCAGACGCAGTCTTCAGAAGCTGGCATCAGACGCTGCCTTCAGACGCTCCCTTCAGAAGCTCTTCTTCAGACGCTGCCTTCAGACACTGCCTTCAGAAGCTGCCATCAGAAGCACTTCTTCAGACGCTGATTTTCTTCAGCTTTACAACACTAGCTTCTGTATTTTCCTTCTTTCTCTCAACTTGTTCTTTTAGGACCATTGTTAGATACCAATCTTTAAGTACATGGTTCTGCACACTAGAATCAAGTATTAACATATCCAATTTTCTTTTTAACACTTTGTTATCATCAAAACTCAAGAGAGAGTTGTTCATACATTTTGTTCCAACATTCCTTTCTTTACATCTATGATGGCACCAACCATAGCTAGGAAAGGTCTTCCTAAGAGGATTGGGATAGATGAGTCTTCAGTGATGTCCATCACCATAAAGTCAGTGGGAATGTACAACTGGCCGATTCTCAATGGTACATCCTCCAGTATTCCTACCGGGTACTTGATAGATCGATCGACAAGTTGTATGGACATCCTGGTTGATTTTAGCTCTCCTAGGTTGAGTCTCTCGCAGACGAAAAGGGGCATAAGACTCACACTAGCACCCAAATCACAGAGCGCTTTATCGATGACGTTGTTGCCAATAACACAAGGGATTGAAAAACTCCCTGGATCTTTCAATTTGGGTGGCATCTTATTCTGGATGATAACACTACACTCTTCAGTGAGTGAAACAATATCATCGTCATCGATTTTCCTCTTATTTGTCAAAAATACTTTTAGAAATTTGGCGTAAGAGGGTGTGCGCACCTCGTTTTTTTCTTGAGAAAAAGACGCGCAAATCCTCCGAGGTCGTTCGTAAACGCTCGGAGGGCCTTTGTGAAGCCGCCACCAAAGTTTTTGTGTAAAGGGAACGTTGATAAACCCTTAAGTTTTTTTTATTTAAAGGGAAACGATAATAAAACCCTTTGACGATGAGGAAAGGATGGTCATCGCAACCATTGTCGGGTTCGGGAGTCGATTACGCAAGGGGAAGGTATTAGTACCCCTCACGTCCGTTGTACTCAACGGGAACCTTCTATTTGGCTAAAGCTTAAATTGTTTTTAAATGTTTTGCGCGCATGCTTATTTATGTCAAAATATAATAAAGGGGGGAAAAAAGAGATAAAAACAAACGAAAGAAAAGAAAAAAAGTTTTTTATTATTGCGCTTGACAAGATGTCGATCTTGCTCCTACGTATCTCCCGGTAGTCGGAGAATTCAAAGCGTTCGTAGTTCTTTGGTAGAAAAACGTACATGTGTTGGTTAATTTTAAATGGACGATGTTTTAACCGAATTCTTGCGATTAAAACGTAGCTTGTATGCTCGCGCTTGGGAGACTTATTAAGCGTTTGTTCGTGAATCGCACTAGAATTGTTAAAAGGTACGTCCGTTAGGGTAAAAGGTTCGAATTGGTCGCTATGGGACCAAGAGAGGTGCAATGGACTCATACAAGTCAATCATTGACCGAGTGGACTCTAACGAGTCGAGGGATTGTTCGATTGATCCACTGAGATCAAGAACGGGTACAATGGACTCGGACGAGTCGAACATTGACCGAGTGACTCAAACGAGTCGAGGGATCGAATCTAATGGCCACGGGGGACCAAAAGGTTCGGATTGACCACAAGGGGCCAAGGTTTGGTTTGGTTATGGTTGGATACATTTGAAAATGGAATGACGATTGTCCGAACGACGAACATACGTCACGCATTCGTACAATCGGGGCAATGGAGAGACATACGTCACACCATCCCTTTTTCATTCGAGTTTTTGGGTAGAATTCTTTTAGAAATCCCAAGATCTATCAAAACATTTGGTTTGAAAACCCAAATTGCAAAGATTTAGCAATTTTGCTAGAAAGCGCCCAAGTTCGTCTCATTTTGCGAAAAGCGAACGTATTTGGCGTATGTTCATGTTTGAGTTTTGAACATCATGAACAATATTTATTGTTCAAGTTTTGATTGGAATGATGAACATGGCTGATTTGTTCATGTTGTTTTGAAAGTTTGAGAACATAACTTGTTTTGCAAGTTATCCACAAACATGGGTTTAAAAACTCTTAGGTTCTGAGCTCTTGGGCTAGAACCTCAAAAAATGGTCATTTTGACACCTAAACTCAGATTCTGAGTTCTGTCATGGTCGCACTGCGACCATGACTTCGCACTGCGAAGCATGCGAATTTTTGAGTTCAGAAGCTGTTTCTGAACTTTTGTTCAGAAACAACTTCTGAACACACTCAGGACCTTTTAGATGAGTGAAAAGCTTTGGGTTTTTGGGATGAAAAGGCCTGGACAAACCAGTTTTGGTGTTTTGAAAACCTTGGGATTTCTTTGAAATTCAAAAGGGGGTTTTTTAGAACCAAAAGTTTTGAACCAAAATTGCTATGCAAACACAAATCAAAATGCAATACAAAGGCTTAGAAACTTACAGAACTCCTTAGCAAAGCCCCAGCTGCAAATGGATTTGAATTGGTTGAAGGTTCTCACAAAGGTTTTTGATATTGGTGATGAACTTTGAGCTTGGTAAAGCTTTGTGTTGGATTGGTTTTTCTCTGGTTGTTTGGCTGAAATGAGTAGTGTTTCTTTGCTCTCTTAATGCTCTATTTTCTGCTCTATCTTATGCTATGCAATGCTGCATTTTCCTTTGCCTTGGGTCTCTATTTATAGGCCAAAATGCAATCTCAAGTAATGATGAAAAAATCCTAGAACCTAGCTGATTTGTGTACTAAACTCAGGCTATTTGGCTTTGCATTTAATGCTAATGGATAGAGGCAACCCTGCCTTGTGCCAAGGGTTAAGTCTTTGACTGATTTCAGCCACAAAATCAACTAATTCTAGAAGGTAATGATGAGAAATATGGCTGAATTGCAAATGGCCAAGCTTGGGGATCAATCCTTGCAATCTCAATGGTTGATCAATAAAAACGTGCACTGTAATGTGCAGAGATTGAGGGATGAAAAAGGCTATCTATAGCTGGTGTGAGGGGTGAAAAGCTGCTGCAAAAACAGGGTAGGCACTCATGGCTTTTCAAGTGAGAAAATCCAGCTAGTTTGACTGGTTTTGGGGGAGCAAGCAGGAGGAAAGTCATCAAGCAGGTGGCTGGCAACCTTGGGGTGGTTAACAGGTCACATGGGAGGGACAAGAGCTGCCCAAGGGCAAGCCCACTTGCTTGTCACATGCTAGGTTGGAAGAAAAAGCTTCCAACCTTGGCATTAATGGCAAGTCCTTCAATTCTGGTTTTGCTTGGCCCAAATAGCCATGAATGCTGATTAAAATAAATATGGAAATGATATGCAACAAAAACTGGAATTAAATCAAAAACATCAAAAATCTGCAGAAAAATCGCAGACTTCGCAGTGCGAAGTCAGCATTTTTGAAATGTTGACTTTTCTGTTGACTTTTGTTGACTTTGACTTTTTTCTCCCTCTTTGATTTTTTTGATTTTTTGTTTTAAAATGCTTAGGACAAAATTAGGGTACTACAGCTGCCCCTACTTAATTGTGTCTTCGCATAGAGTGCGTGAGTGCCGAGGGCATCTCATGAACTCTTTGCGAAGTTCAATTAAGTAAAAAGAAGGACCCGAATTTTGTCCTTCGCGGAATGCAAATGCAATGGTTTGAAAAGGTTGATCGTATCCAGCCGCTAACACTGGAGGTAGATCCACTGGGGGATGAAGGTAATCGTATCCAGCCGCTAACACTGAAGGTAGATTCCTAAAGGGGAAGTGATCTTATTCAGCCGCTAACACTGAAGGTCGAACACTGAGGGAGGTGATCTTATCTAGGCGCTTTCACTAGAGGTCGATACCTAAGCTAGGTAATCTTATTCAGGCGCTTTCACTGAAGGTCGATTCCTAACGAGTTATGATCTTATTCAGCCGCTAACACTGAAGGTCGATACACTGGGGGAGGTGATCTTATCTAGGCGTTTTCACTAGAGGTCGATACCTAAGCTAGGTAATCTTATTCAGGCGCTTTCACTGAAGGTCGATTCCTAACGAGCTGTGATCTTATTCAGCTGCTAACACTGAAGGTCGATACACTGGGGGAGGTGATCTTATCTAGGCGTTTTCACTAGAGGTCGATACCTAAGCTAGGTAATCTTATTCAGGCGCTTTCACTGAAGGTCGATTCCTAACGAGCTGTGATCTTATTCAGCTGCTAACACTGAAGGTCGATACACTGGGGGAGGTGATCTTATCTAGGCGTTTTCACTAGAGGTCGATACCTAAGCTAGGTAATCTTATTCAGGCGCTTTCACTAGAGGTCGATACCTAAGCTAGGTAATCTTATTCAGGCGTTTTCACTGAAGGTCGATTCCTAACGAGCTGTGATCTTATTCAGCCGCTAACACTGAAGGTCGATACACTGGGGGAGGTGATCTTATCTAGGCGCTTTCACTAGAGGTCGATACCTAAGCTAGGTAATCTTATTCAGGCGTTTTCACTGAAGGTCGATTCCTAACGAGCTGTGGTCTTACCTTAAATAGGTGCCCCTGGTTGAACCGGAAAACATGATTGTATGATGCATGTTATGTAGTATGATATGCAGTGATATGCAATGCAATATGATATGAGATGGACTCAAACAAAGATTCCTTCTAGGGAATTGGGGACAGTTAGTGAAGGAGGTTCACTGGGGAACGCTTACTTGACTGTTGATGGATGTTGGTGAATATGTGATTCTCACTGGAGAATCCTTGTTGAGGATGCATGATTTGATTTATGAAATGCATGTGTATGAATGATTTGGATATGCATGCATGAATGAAATTGACATGATGCATAAATTATGTTATGCATAAAATGAGGGATGCTGGTTGGGTGCCGAGCAAAGTCGGTCTTGGTTGTGGTTGTGCCAATGATGATTCGGCTATCTTTTTGTTTGTTTTGTTTGGTTGGTTTGGAAGGACAAGGTCCTTTGCCTACATACCCGAATGGGATCAAAACCGGTGTAGTTCGGGCTTGTTTTGGGGATTTGTGTGGGTTTGCCAATGATGATTGGACTTTTCTTTGGGGTTGAGACTCCTTGGGGGTGTCAATGAGGTTTGGCTCATGGGGATATAGGGATCATTTTGGAAGCATGATCGATATCCAGCCTTGTTTGGTGTTTGGATGTTTAGGGTGCTTACTGGGGAATTTTGCTCCTCTTATACGACTGATAAACTTGATAAGACGAGATTAGACCGGCAAGGTAAAAAGTGGACCGGTATAAACATTCGGTAATCCTTGCAGGGATAAACTCTCAGGGGATACATTTAAATATGGACGGGGTAAGACCGCGATAATTGATAAGGAATAAATACCTCGTGGGGATTGTTAATCCGCCGAGTAAATCGCGTTAAACCGCTGAGGAGCATAACTGACGGTTCTGCTGGGGATGCTTGTGCTCCGGTTGGTCGGCCTCGCTTGAATCGTTCCTTCAGGCTCTTGATTTGATGGGGATATTCCTTTTTGATTCACCGGTGACCAGAAATCCCTTTAGCAATTAACCATGCTTGGCCTGCGAGGCTTATCTGCTCCATGGATAGATTTTGATGCACGTTTTTTTAAGTACTCACAATTCAGAGAAAAAGTGCTTGTTTTTATTTATTTGAAAATATGAAAGATTCTACGTAAAAATTTTTGGAAATATATACTATCATAAATGGAATTCTTTTAACAAGAATAAAAGACTTTGCTTGGCGAGAAATTTGTTAATGGGAAGGTGTCCTGCCCCAAAAGTGTTTGGGATCGCTGATGCCGATTGGGCCTTTTGTAAATTGTAGGGAGAGTACCAAGCGTGGTTGGGCTTTGAATAATTTGTGCACTGGGTACAATTGGTTTTTGTTTTAAAATTGTGGGCGCCCATGGAAATTGGGCTTTATTACTGGGGATACCAATGAAAATTGGGTTTTATTGCCGGGCGAGGTCGGGTTTTTTGATTTTGGTGGACTCATATGAAATTTGCGCTTGCAATTTTATGCCCCCTACTATTCCGAGATTGTACTGAAAAATCGAAATAAATACCACACAAAAAATCATATCGTACAGTTCAAATTAATAACATGCTTATCAATGAACCAACCTATCACTCATTTAAGTAAATGAACAAATTGAATATTAATGGGAGGGGTTATTAACACTCATCCGACAATTTTGCTAACATTCCGATCGAGTTATATGTCCATCCAATTATTGTTTCTTAAAAACATGAAAGCATTGATCAAAAGGTCTTTAAGGGTTGTAATTTGGCTGGGCTACAAAAGAAATGTCATATGTGGGGAAATTGAATTCAAATGGCCAAGCAAGAGGGAACATACTTCCTAACTTATATCTTTTCTTGTTTAAATCACCATTTTGGTGATTCACGAATGCTTTCCTTTTGATCTCGACAACTCTTGGATTTTATCGATTTTCTTTTTTTTCTTTTCTCTTTTCTTTTTCTTGGTTTGCTTTGCTTTTCTTTCCTTCTTTTTTGTCTTTGGTCGTCAAGATCATTTAAGAAATTCAACGTTGCTTGACTTTCACAACCCTCCCCTTTTTCCCAACTTGTTTCAGTATGATACCCTAATTGAATGTTCCCTCCTCTTTTGGAGAGGGACACTAATCATGATGTTTTAAGGGTTCAAAAATCGAAAGGAAATTATCAGAATTCAGTGATGTTTTAACTATGAACTGAAAATATATATTTTTTTTACAAACTCCGGCAATCTCATTAAGCAGTTGAGCTTATGAAAGTTGGCAGTTCATAGTTAAAAATTCTGATTTGTTAGGCTCGAAGGGGTTTAACAAGTACTCACTTCTCACAGGGTGGGCTGTTTGTGGTTGATTGTTTTCTCTCGTTTTCAAACAAATGCCTTGATCATGTCAATACTTTTATGTAATTAAAAAAACAAAATTCAGATTTAACATAAAAAGATCGAGCTAAACAAAAATGTCGATCTCCTGCATATGTATTATGATAACTTTGGGGATTCCTCACATCTGGCTGGTTCTAAATGGTTCATAGAACGAACATATTAAATAACGTGAATTGTATGGTATAATTTGGTATGGAATATACATTCTCCTTTCAAGTTTTAATCATGGGAAAAAAAATAGGAAACATCCATTTTAGCTTTGCGAAAATTAACCACATTTATCACTGCCATTTGTCTAGGGTTAAAAACTTTGGCTTGATCCGTTGCGGGAAAAAAAAATTGTTGAACTCACATTACCAAGGATAGATAACAAAAATTTCACATTCACACATATATATAAAATGTAGGCATGATAATAATGCAAAGGCTAGGCCATAAAAGCAAGAGTACTCGAATAACAACAAAACAAAGAGTACGAATATAGCTACAAAGCTTTAAACAAAGGAAATTTCTAAAGAGTGTACGAGAAAAAATATCATAAACATAAACAACAAAACATGAGAAAGCATAATAATAAAAAAAAGGCACTCAAGGAGTGAAAGCCTCATCATCCTCGGTCTCTTCATCCTCGTCCTCCTCGTCCTCATCATCCTCATCACCCCCTCCCTGGCCTCCGGCCGCTGTACCACTGCCTCCAGCCTCTGCATACTCCGGCCTATCCCCGGGCCAACGACCATGAGCTGCGAACATCTGGGGTGTCGGTATCTGATCATCAGGATCTGTCGGCCTACCCAGCTGCCTCTGAAGGCGATACATGAAATCATGCATCATGGTCATGTACCGATGAGTGGAGGCATTCTGCTCCAATAAGAAAGTGCAAGTATGATGATCCCCTGATGCTGGTGGAGGTCTGGGCCGTGGCTGCTATGCCCTTGCCGCTCTCCTCCCTGTGCAGTGTCTGGAGATATACTCGTCCGTAATGGGGTTCTTAATGGTTTCGGACACCTGGGGAGGGATGGCTACTCGGGCGTCCCGGCAGAGTCCCATGATAAGACCCGGGAAAGCAAGTGGGCACATCTTCTTGGCCGGTGGCTTGATGCCACTCTCGACCACTATTTTAATCTCTTGGCAGATTGCCCTGGCCACATCTACTTGCTTACCGGTGAGGATATAGTAGATTAGGGGGGTCACGTCCATGGTGGTGGTGGAGGTATGGCTTTTGGGTTTTATGTTGTGGACAATAAGGTGGAAAATGACTTGGGCATAGGTGGTGAGGTTGCCCCTGAGGGCCTTTGTGGGCTGCCCTGCTGCATTAAGCTCATAGCCTTTTCCAGATTGGAAAATGGTCTGAGCGTAGAGATCGTGGTTCCAATTACCACGGTTTTGGTGCTTATGGAAAGCACAAAGCTCATCATTTTCCAATTGGAAGGGGTTTTGGAGATAGGTGTTGATGGCGTCGCGATCGAATCTAATGATCCGACCACGCACCATGGTCTGATATGTAAACTCCCCCTCTGGATCCACGGGAATGGCATTTGCGTAGAATTCCCGGATTATGTCGTAGTTGAGGTTAAGAGGAGGGTTTACGAAAACTCCCCACTGGCGGTGGTTTATCAACCGGGCCAACTCTCTCCAGGTGCCCCTCTCACTTATAATAAACTGCCTCTCGGGCCAGAAGGTCCTGCCAAGAAGCTCTTCGTATCTCTCCTGGTTCCGAAGACTTAGGAAGCGAGAGGCGTCAAAACCCCCTTGGGGTCTAGATCCGGATGCCTCATTCCTCGAGCGTTTTCCTACTGGTCTTGGTGCCATCTGCAAACAAAAAAGGCAAAGTTAGTAGGATTATAGATGATATGAGGTGAAACAAATGGAATTGAAAGGAAAAATGGGAAAAAACTCAGGTTCTCTTCCTGCTACAGTCGCACCGCGAAGGCATGTTCGCAGTGCGAAGGTGCTCGAAAATTTCTGGGCTGCCCAGAAAAAGGTCGCAGTGCGAAGTTGAACTTTGCTCTGCGACCATGATAGCAAAGACCCAGAAATCTGAACCTACACCTCTTGGTTTAAGCTTCTAACATACAATGCATGCAACTAAACGACCTCAGAATCAATGACTGGGTATCAAAAGGAACTCTTTAACAGCTCTCCTTCTTTCAATTTTCGTAAATGGGGTTTCAACAAAAACAACTTGGAATTTGAAAGAAACAGGCCTGTTGCAGATACCCATGATGCATGCTTGCTAAATTCCAACTTAATATAGCAAACTAAGGCCTAAATGCAGCTTATTATGAACTTAAATTCTAACATGGGAACTTTAAAATCAGAAACCCTAAAACCCCTAAACAGTTGCAATACGAATTAAAGATGAACAGAGGGAAAGAAGAAAGGAGCTCATACCTGGTTGTTGGTTCTGAATAGAAAGACACGAAATTAATGGAGAGAAGATTCAAAAAACTGGGTATGCTCACCCTTTCTTTTTTTTAGATTTGAAAGTTTTTTCCTTTTTTGAAGTTATGGCAAAAATGCTGTTTTTTGTTTTAAGAGTTAAAAGAAAAAAAACGTTTGGAATAATAATAAAAAAGATAGTGGAAATGGGTGGTTGAGAGGGAGTAAATGAAGGGTCAGCTGGGCTGACAAAATTCGCGTACTTCGCACTGCGAAGTACCTTCGCACTGCGAAGTACTTGAATTTTTTTGAAAATTTGCTACCCCTCAACACATTGGCCATTCATATCCCCAATTATGATTTATGCATAAAACAAGTAATAAACAAATAAGGGTTGATTGCCCCTGATAAAAATAAAACATAATGTAACAAACATGAGTGAATGCGAATGGATGATATGTGGAGGTTCGGAATTTCCCCCCATCCTCACATGTAGGCTCTAAATGGTGAAATCTCCTAAGAAGAGGTCCTTAGAGTCATAGACCTCACATGGAATTAGGGTTGTCTATGGACATACGTCGACATGACTTCAATTAATTCCACGTGAAAATCTCATCTAAGCGGGGTTGGGCATCCTACCTCACGGACATACGTCAACGCGGGCTTCCGCACACAACCTCCTTCTAACTTAGTTTTTTTCTCAAGCTCGGGTAGAGAGCCTCACACGTCCGGCATTAACCCGAACAATGTGGAGTAACATCACTCAAGTAACCCCCGCTTTTGAGATATATATGATATGAATATAAAGCAAAATAAAGCAAATATAAACATAAAGCATAAATATGACATGTATGAATAAAATAATAAACATGGCGCGCAAAGAAAATAAAAACAATTGGCTTAAAAGCCAAATAGGTTAGGCTTGACTCGCTAGTGGGAACAGGGTCCCCAGTGAAGTCGCCAGCTGTGCGCACCTCGTTTTTTTTCCTGAGAAAAAGACGCGCAAATCCTCCGAGGTCGTTCGTAAACGCTCGGAGGGCCTTTGTGAAGCCGCCACCAAAGTTTTTGTGTAAAGGGAACGTTGATAAACCCTTAAGTTTTTTTTTATTTAAAGGGAAACGATAATAAAACCCTTTGACGATGAGGAAAGGATGGTCATCGCAACCATTGTCGGGTTCGGGAGTCGATTACGCAAGGGGAAGGTATTAGCACCCCTCACGTCCGTTGTACTCAACGGGAACCTTCTATTGGCTAAAGCTTAAATTGTTTTTAAATGTTTTGCGCGCATGCTTATTTATGTCAAAATATAATAAAGGGGGGAAAAAAGAGATAAAAACAAACGAAAGAAAAGAAAAAAAGTTTTTTATTATTGCGCTTGACAAGATGTCGATCTTGGTCCTACGTATCTCCCGGTAGTCGGAGAATTCAAAGCGTACGTAGTTCTTTTGTAGAAAAACGTACATGTGTTGGTTAATTTTAAATGGACAATGTTTTAACCGAATTCTTGCGATTAAAACGTAGCTTGTATGCTCGCGCTTGGGAGACTTATTAAGCGTTTGTTTTTGAATCGCACTAGAATTGTTAAAAGGTACGTCCGTTAGGGTAAAAGGTTCGAATTGGTCGCTATGGGACGAAGAGAGGTGCAATGGACTCATACAAGTCAATCATTGACCGAGTGGACTCTAACGAGTCGAGGGATTGTTCGATTGATCCACTGAGATCAAGAACGGGTACAATGGACTCGGACGAGTCGAACATTGACCGAGTGACTCAAACGAGTCGAGGGATTGAATCTAATGGCCACGGGGGACCAAAAGGTTCGGATTGACCACAAGGGGCCAAGGTTTGGTTTGGTTATGGTTGGATACATTTGAAAATGGAATGACGATTGTCCGAACGACGAGACATACGTCACGCATTCGTACAATCGGGGCAATGGAGAGACATACGTCACACCATCCCTTTTTCATTCTAGTTTTTGGGTAGAATTCTTTTAGAAATCCCAAGGTATCTCAAAACATTTGGTTTGAAAACCCAAATTGGAAAGATTTAGCAATTTTGCTAGAAAGCGCCCAAGTTCGTCTCATTTTGCGAAAAGCGAACGTATTTGGCGTATGTTCATGTTTGAGTTTTGAACATCATGAACAATATTTATTGTTCAAGTTTTGATTGGAATGATGAACATAGCTGATTTGTTCATGTTGTTTTGAAAGTTTGAGAACATAACTTGTTTTGCAAGTTATCCACAAAATGTCGTACGAACTTGCGAATTTGTCAAAATTGTGCAAAATCCTTGTTATGGTTTGAAAAAACATGGGTTTAAAAACTCTTAGGTTCTGAGCTCTTGGGCTAGAACCTCAAAAAATGGTCATTTTGACACCTAAATTCAGATTCTGAGTTCTGTCATGGTCGCACTGCGACCATGACTTCGCACTGCGAAGCATGCGAATTTTTGAGTTCAGAAGCTGTTTCTGAACTTTTGTTCAGAAACAACTTCTGAACACACTCAGGACCTTTTAGGTGAGTGAAAAGCTTTGGGTTTTTGGGATGAAAAGGCCTGGACAAACCAGTTTTGGTGTTTTGAAAACCTTGGGATTTCTTTGAAATTCAAAAGTGGGTTTTTTAGAACCAAAAGTTTTGAACCAAAATTGCTATGCAAACACAAATGAAAATGCAATACAAAGGCTTAGAAACTTACAGAACTCCTTAGCAAAGCCCCAGCTGCAAATGGATTTGAATTGGTTGAAGGTTCTCACAAAGGTTTTTGATATTGGTGATGAACTTTGAGCTTGGTAAAGCTTTGTGTTGGATTGGTTTTTCTCTGGTTGTTTGGCTGAAATGAGTAGTGTTTCTTTGCTCTCTTAATGCTCTATTTTCTGCTCTATCTTATGCTATGCAATGCTGCATTTTCCTTTGCCTTGGGTCTCTATTTATAGGCCAAAATGCAATCTCAAGTAATGATGAAAAAATCCTAGAACCTAGCTGATTTGTGTGCTAAACTCAGCGTATTTGGCTTTGCATTTAATGCTAATGGATAGAGGCTACCCTGCCTTGTGCCAAGGGTTAAGTCTTTGACTGATTTCAGCCACAAAATCAACTAATTCTAGAAGGTAATGATGAGAAATATGGCTGAATTGCAAATGGCCAAGCTTGGGGATCAATCCTTGCAATCTCAATGGTTGATCAATAAAACGTGCACTGTAATGTGCAGAGATTGAGGGATGAAAAAGGCTATCTATAGCTGGTGTGAGGGGTGAAAAGCTGCTGCAAAAATAGGGTAGGCACTCATGGCTTTTCAAGTGAGAAAATCCAGCTAGTTTGACTGGTTTTGGGGGAGCAAGCAGGAGGAAAGTCATCAAGCAGGTGGCTGGCAACCTTGGGGTGGTTAACAGGTCACATGGGAGGGACAAGAGCTGCCCAAGGGCAAGCTCACTTGCTTGTCACATGCTAGGTTGGAAGAAAAAGCTTCCAACCTTGGCATTAATGGCAAGTCCTTCAATTCTGGTTTTGCTTGGCCCAAATAGCCATGAGTGCTGATTAAAATAAATATGGAAATGATATGCAACAAAAACTGGAATTAAATCAAAAACATCAAAAATCTGCAGAAAAATCGCAGACTTCGCAGTGCGAAGTGAGCTTCGCAGTGCGAAGTCAGCATTTTTGAAATGTTGACTTTTGTTGACTTTTGTTGACTTTGACTTTTTTCTCCCTCTTTGATTTTTTTGATTTTTTGTTTTAAAATGCTTAGGACAAAATTAGGGTACTACATAGGGCATTTGAGTAATGGCCTATGTGAAAGGGATATTTACATGGAGCTTATTCAAGAGCTCAATAAATTTCTTAAACTGTCCCTCACTCTTTGATTTAGCTAGTCTCTGAGGGAAAGGGATCAGAGGTTTGTAAGGGGGTGGAGGTACATAGGGTTTCTCTTTTTCTTCCTCCACCACCTCCTTTCTCTTTAGGATTTGCTCACTCTCAGTGGACACAGACTCCATCTCAGTGCCTTTCTTCTCACCTGGGCTCTCTAACTCTTTTCCACTGCGCAGGGTAACAACGTTCAGCTCCCCTTTCGGGTTTGGTTGAGGTTGTGCAGGGAAGGTTCCCGAAGGCGCAGCTGCTCGTTGTTGGGCCACTTGTGCAATTTGTGTTTCTAACATTTTGTTATGGGTGGCTATTGTGTCAACTTTAGATGCAAGCTGCTTAATCATTTTATTTGTGTGGATGTTCTGATTTAGGAATTCTTTGTTCTGTTGGGACTGTGCCATGACAAAGTTTTCCATCATCAGTTCCAGGTTAGACTTTTTAGGAGCAACAGGGGTTCCTTGAAAACTAGGGGGTGCAATGGGTGTAGGGTTTGGCGCAAAGGTAGGATTGTTATTCTTATATGGGAAATTAGGAATTCTTTCTCCATATGGATTACCATGCGCGTAGTTTGCCTGGTCTGTCCCTACTAACAGATGACACTCAGTAGGAGTGTGTCCAGGTGTCCCGCAAACCTCACAGTTAGGTGCTACAACAGCTACATGGGCAGGTGGAGTGATGGTCAGGTTGTCAAGCTTATGGTCCAACGCATCCACTCTAGCATTCATGTGGTCAAGGTTACTAACTTCGTACATTCATGCTTTGGGTTGTGTTTTCTCAATTTTAGTGCGTTCACTCCCCCATTGGTAGTGGTTTTGTGCCATGTTTTCCATAAGGGCATAGGCGTCATTAAATGGTTTGTTCATGAGAGCTCCTCCTGCAGCGGCATCAATGGTCATTCTCGTGTTATAAAGTAGACCATTGTAGAAGGTATGAATTATCAGCCACTTTTCTAATCCGTGGTGTAGGCAAGCTCTCATTAATTCCTTATATCTCTCCCATGCTTTGAAAAGCGACTCACCGTCTGTCTGCCTAAAGCAGGTGATTTGGTTCCTGAGTTGTGCCGTTTTGCTCGGCAGGAAGTATCTAGCAAGGAACACTTTCTTGAGCTCATTCCATGTCGTTATGGAGTTTGACGGTAGGGATTGTAGCCAAGCTCTGGCTCTATATCTTAGGGAGAAAGGAAATAGACGCAAATGAATGGCTTCGGGGACGACGCCATTACATTTAAGCGTATAGAGATAGTGGCTAGGTCAGTTTTACCGTAGCCCCACGGTGGGCGCCAACTGTACTGGTTGTGATTACAATCTAGGAAAACTATGGTTTTCAGAGTCTGTTTAGGTCCTGCCTTGGGAATGATCCCAAGGTTACTATTTGTAGTCCCAATTTGGGCCTATCCGGCCATGGTTTTGGGCCCAAATCATAAAGGGCCAAAACCATGGCTAGGGCGCTCTTATAGGCTGCTGAGGGCGCCCCCAGAGGGTGCCTTTAGGAGAGTTCCCTAAAATTGTATAGGATGGTCAGGTGGGCTTTGTGCCCTTCTGAGGGTGCCCAACCTTGCTCTAAGGGTTCAAGCCCTGTTTTTAGGGCTCTAAGGCCTAAATGGTAAGATCTACGGTCCAAGTAGTTTTCTTTTTCAGTTTTTAATTGTAGTCTGCTAATAAAGTAATGAAGCTTTTGGTTGAGTACTGAGTTGAGGGCCTATCATGATTATATATAGTGAATAGAGTAGAATTTGGTAGTATCCCTGCAATGTAGCTTTGTGAAAAATTCCCATTTGTAGATACACAGAGTTGCAGCTTTGAGTAAGTATGTAAATTAGCATAACAAGGAACAATAAGAATTGTGCTAGTAAATGTAAGTCTGAAGTGCACAAAAACTAACCTAAGTTAGAGTGGGAAATTTGAAATGTAATAAGGTGTAAAGAAAAGGGGATCAAAACTAAGGGCCACTGATCAAAGTAAGATTGGGGTGATTCACAACACCACTTTCCCAAAATAGGTGGGTGGTCCACAAAAAGAAAAATTGGTTTCCTATCAAAGTAAGATTGGGGTGATTCACACTCACCACTTTCCCAAAACAGGTGGGCAGCCCCCAAAAACAAAGAGCAGACCATTGATGAAAGATGGGAGTGACTCACCCTCACTAACATCCCAAGAAGGACCCGGTTTGAACTCTTGACAAGAGAGGAGGTTATTGACGTAACATGGGAGTGACTCACCCTAACTAACATCCCAAGAATGACCCGACCTTCCTCTTGGAAAAACAAAAAGAATTTTGATGCCGCCTTACAAAGCTATATCTCTGAAAAAACACCAAATTGAATAAACATTCCCACCTATTTGAAGTGAAAGAAGTTGTGTCATTTGATTCATATGTTTGATAGCATGGTTAATGTTTTTCTTTAGGATGTTGTTACATAGGATCAATATAGGATGCAATGCACACACACACAATTTCAGTGTGGGAAATAATCACAAGTTATGTTGTAGGTGGATGACTAGAATTTACTTGAGAAGCTATAGCTGAGCATACCTCACTCAGGAAAAACCAATTGCATGATTACTAGGAGTGGGCTATGATTTAGGAACTGTTTTAGATCAATGCTTGAGCTGCATCACTCAAGGACGAATAATGTTCAAGTTTGGGGGTGTGATAACCGGCAGATAAGTTGGTTATCACGTTGCATTTAGCCCCCAAAATGGACAAGTAATTGAGTGATTACAATGCCTTAAACATCTAATCAGTGCCTATTTTAGGATTTTTATAGTTATAAGTAATTGAGTGATTGCAAGTAATTGTTTATGTTGTTTGATGATGTAAGTTAAAGAATGGCTCTAAAGATGTGGGAAGCTGTAGTTTGGATTGAAGATGTATCGCTGAAGATGTGGAAAGCTGCAACATCCTGTGACTCTAGCCGGGTCGTACATAGTACAAATGCGTGGGTCCAGTCTGTCCATTGCTTAATGAGGAAGAATATGAGTTATCCCCAATGATTGGAATCCTAGGAAGAATAAAAGAATATGACAGTGGGTAGGTGATGGTCGGATTTAGGCAAGTGTACCAAATCGTTTACCAATTAATAAAGTCATAAGTAGAGTATCATATCCACAGGGATTGTCATTTCAACCAAACAATTGACGTTACTTATTTAGGAATAATAAAAATAAAAGAGATAAGGGTTTAGAGTTTTGCAAAGTTAATATGTTTGCAATAGAGCAAAGTTTACCTGTTTTGATTGCAGAATGTTAGCGGCGGTTAGGATTCTTTGAACCCCCTCTATTTAATTGTTGGAATTACGTAACAGTCAAGTCTTATTTATGTTATTAATCGTTATCTATCTAAGTGATGAGTTAGTGGGTTTTACTACCTATCAGTTGTCAAGTTGCAATTGCTGATCACAGTAGGTAGGTCCGTGTGGGGCCTTACTCTCTCAGAGATATGGGCTCATTCCCCTCCAGCTGTCGAGTTGCACCTGCTGATCACACGGAAGTACGCGTGGGGCCTTACTCTCTCAGAGGTAATTGAAACATAAACTTAAATTTGCTTTCCTAAATTCCGATCAGTGTAGTCCTAATTTTCTTAAAGGTTCGCTCATCTATGAATCTTAGAAGCACATAGCACACTCTCCCTCTCGGTAGTTCTACAAACGGGCAGCCCTAACAGCGTCTACCTTACCAAGGTGAAAGAAGAGTGGAGTTACTCGGCTGATTTAAGTCGTGAAGTCACCTGTTTCGTTAATTACTAACTAGTTACTTCTTGATTATGGCAGATATGCATCAATATTAGGTATGTCACCTCGCTAAGTACCTTTCTCTCAGGGTTCTTCTCTCTTTTGGCGTGTTTCTTTAGTTACTAATTAATTACTTCCTGATTAGACATATATACATCAATATTAAGTAATGTCACCTCCCTAGGTGCCAAAGTCAGGGTTATGCTTCAGAGGAGACAAATCTTATGCACGATAGTAAAACTTAATAGCATAAAAAGAAATAACTAAATAAAGACTTTAAATTAAATAAATTATCCAACAACCAGAATAGAGGTTCATTTTAGAACCCTGGCCTAAAAAGATTTAGTTACACATGGTAACTAAAGACAAATTACAAAAGAAATAAAACATACCCTAGAAATACTTAGAGTGAGGAGAGAAACTCCTCCCTTGAAGCTCCTAGTGCTTGCCTTCCTCTTGAACCACTTCGTTCTGAATGAGAAATTGTAAAGGAGGATAGCAGTATTTATAGAGAGAGTTTCCACCTGAAGTTGGGCTAAAATACCGGGCCTTTTCCACCAAAAAGTCACAAAACAGCGCCTTGGCCCGCAAGGAACAGGCGTCGGGCTCCCAGAACCATGTGCCAGGATCATGTGATTAGAGTTTCAGGCACCAGGCGCCTCCGCATGTGCCTAGGCGCACAGAACTATGTGTCAGGTGCATGTGAGTGCTATCTGGGCTCCGAAACGCCTATTTCTTCGTTTTTTTGGTGTTTGCTTCCATAAAAGATGTCTTGGAACTTGAGAACAAAATTCCTCCCTTTATAATGTCTTCTGAGGCCTCTTGAATCTTCGTTCTTTCATATTCCCAAGGTCTTTACAAATCTTCAGATGTCTTGCTTTGCCGATTTGCATGATTTCTTCATGAATTACATCAAAACACCCTAAAATTGCTATATTTCGGGAAGAATAGAGTTACAGACTCAAATATAGAAAACATTACAAATGTCCCGAAATCATAAGCAATTGCTCTAATACTCCTCTATTCTGGATGTAAAACTTATTGAAAATGACTGAAAAACATGTTAAGAATAACGTAAGATTACCTGTCATCACAACCCCAAACTTAAACTGTTGCTTGTCCTCAAGTAACAAAAGAAAAATGAATTTTATTCTTTGCATTTTTTTCAGGAAAAACATACCTTTCCGAAGAGTTGCTCAGATCATCATCTCATCTCATTCACAACATTGACTTACTTACCTCATTACATTCAAGCGGGACAGGCTTGGAGAAGATAACTCATATACTCAACCACACACTTTTCCATGATACACGTAGGTGGTCATATAGGCCCATAGTGCATCATCAAGCTTAGCAACCCAATCCTTTCTTGAGGTCGAGACAGTATTTTCTAGGATTGATTAGATTTCTCTATTAGAGACTTCTACATGGCCGCTCGTTTGTGGATGATAAGGGGTTGCAACTCTGTGTCTCACTCCATACTTATTTAAAAGATTTTCAAATTGCTTTGAGATGAAGTGAGATCCTCCATCACTTATGACTAACCTAGGGACTCCAAAGCTAGGGAAGATGGTTTTCTTGAACAACTTAATGACTACTCGTGTATCATTTGTAGGAGAGGCGATGGCCTCTATCCATTTTGACACATAATCTACCACGACGAGTATATACTTGTTACCCATGGTGGATGGGAAAGGTCCCATAAAGTATACGCCCCACACATCGAAGATTTCGACCTCGAGGATGCTCTTGAGTGGCATTTCCTTTCTTTTGGAAATGTTTCCCGTGCGCTGGCACTGGTCACACTTTGCAACAAACGCATGAACATCCTTAAAGAGGTTGGGCCAGTATAGCCCTGCTTGGAGAATCTTATACGCAGTCTTGGCCGAACCTGGTAAAATAACAAAGGGACACTTTGAATTAAAATAGCAGCTGCGACAGTAGAGAATTGAGTGATTGGAATTGGATTAGTTAATCACACCAACAAGGAATAAAAATTGAAACACGGCAACAACAATTGAAATTGAACCAACAAGTTGGACACGGCATCAGCAATTGAAATTGAAATCCAATATTCATATAAAATAGTGATGGAAAATAAAAGGAACAATTTGGAACTAGCATTAGGTGATAGTGGTTATGACTTGGAACAAAATGGGTGAAAACTTGAATTTTTCAATTCAATCGAAAATGCTGTTCACAACTAAAATGTAAATTACGGCAACTAGGGTTCTGAAATTAGGTTAAATTCAGGTAGCAAAAGATGTGTACAACTGAGTGCCTCTGTGTGTTTTTATAGTCTAATTCTGCTAAAGATTGTTGGGCTGGTGACATCCGTCATTGTTGGACTCCAAACCTAGGGAAGATGGTTTTCTTGAACAACTTAATGACTACTCGTGTATCATGTGTAGGAGAGGCGATGGCCTCTATCCATTTTGACACATAATCTACCGCGACAAGTATATACTTGTTACCCATGGAGGATGAGAAAGGTCCCATAAAGTCTACGCCCCACACATCGAAGATTTCGACCTTGAGGATGCTCTTGAGTGGCATTTCATTTCTTTTGGAAATGTTTCCCGTGCGCTTGCACTGGTCACACTTTGCAACAAACGCATGAACATCCTTAAAGAGGTTGGGCCAGTATAGCCATGCTTGGAGAATCTTATAGGCAGTCTTGGTTGTGCTCGCATGTCCACCATAAGGTGAGGTATGACAATGGGTAAGGACGCTTTTCCACTTCTTGCTCAGGGAAGCATCGATGGAAGATACCGTCGGCGCCTCTTTTATCAAGAGAGGCTCATCCTAATAGTAATGTTTTAGATCATGACAGAACTTTTTCCTCCGTTGATAGTTCATGTCGGGAGGCATGACCCCAGCAGCGAGGTAATTGACAAAGTCAGCATACCAAGGTGTTTGCTACTGTACAGAAGCTATCAGCCTATCATTAGGGAAGGAGTCGTCTAAGGGAAGCCCCTCTCGCTTCACGTCACTTAGCATAGACAAGTGGTCTGCCACTACCTTTTCTGTTCCTTTCTTGTCACAGATCTCCATATCAAACTCTTGTAGTAGCAATATCCACCGAATTAGTCTAGGCTTTGTGTCTTTCTTGCTTAACAGATACCTGATGGCAGCATGGTCAGTGTAGACTATAATTTTCGATCCAACTAAGTAGGAATGAAACTTGTCAATAGCATAGACAATGGTCAGAAACTATTTCTCAGTAGTAGCATAATTAACTTGAGCATCATCAAGGGTTCTGCTAGCGTAATAGATCGCATGCATCTTTTTGTCCTTTCGCTGTCCTAAGATAGCACCAACTGCATAGTCGCTCACATCGCACATAATCTCAAAAGACTCCAGTCTGGAGGTTGCATTATTGGTGCAGAGATTAGTTCTTGCTTTGGCTTTTGGAAGGATTCTAGGCATTGTTCATCAAAGATAAAGTCAGCATCCTTCATCAGAAGACCTGTCAGAGGTTTAGTGATTTTTGAGAAGTCCTTAATAAAGCGCCGGTAGAAACCAGTGTGACCTAAAAAACTTCGAACTTCTTTTACTGTGGTAGGAGGCATCAACCTCTCAATCACCTCAATCTTTGCTCTGTCAACCTCTATTCCTCGTTCAGACACTAGATGTCCGAGGACTATGCCTTTTTTCACCATGAAGTGGCATTTTTCTCAATTTAGTACCAGGTTAACTTTCACACATCGTTCAAGGACTTTCTCCAAATTCTCCAGACAAACCTCAAAGCTTGACCCACATATGAAGACTTCCATGATATCCTCAAGGAAATCCACAAAGATTGCCATCATACATCTCTGAAAGGTGGCAGGCGCATTGCACAGCCCGAAAGGCATTCGCCGATAGGAAAAAGTTCCATAAGGGCACGTGAAGGTCGTCTTTTCTTGGTCACTCGGGTGGATAGGGATCTGAAAGAATCTCGAGTAACCATCAAGATAACAGAAGTAGGAATGCTTAGCTAGGCGCTCAAGCATTTGGTCTATGAATGGGAGAGGAAAGTGGTCTTTCCTTGTGGCTTTGTTTAGTTTCCTATAGTCTATACACATGCATCATCCAGTGGTCGTACGTGTGGCCACATAATCTCCCTTCTCATTCCTCACAACTGTCATCCCTCCTTTCTTTGGTACCACATGAACTGGACTCACCCACTTGCTGTCTGAGATAAGGTATATCACACCTGCATCCAGAAGCTTCAGTACTTCCGTTTTAACAACCTCACTCATGTTTGGGTTTAGCCTTCTTTGATGTTCTCTAGAGGGTTTGTAGTCATCTTCGAGTAAAATTTTATGCATACAAGTTGAAGGGCTAATACCTTTGAGGTCATCGATTGAGTACCCTATTGCTTCCGAGTATTTTCTTAATACATCAAGTAGTTTCTCAGTTTCAGTCTCTCCTAAGTCAGCACTCACAATGACTGGTCAGTTAGATCCTAGGAATTCATACCTAAGGTTCTTGGGTAGCTCTTTCATTTCGACTTTCGGCTGCTCTTGAGTTCGAGCGGGAAGAAGGGCGAGGCATTCATTTTGATGAACTGGATTTACATTCAATTCTTCTTGATGGGGACTTACCTCGTCTCCTTTAGTCTGAGTGAAGGACATGTCCATTTCCTCAAATGGGAGGTGGTCCTGACGCATGCTCCTTAATGCATTCATCAATTATATCAACTAAGCAAGTTGTGTCATTGATGGAGGGGTTTTTCATTAATTTAGACAAGATGAACTCGATCTTTTCATCCCCAGCCTCAAAGGTAAGTTTTCCTTTCTTTACATCTATGATGGCACCAGCCGTAGCTAGGAAAGGTCTTCCTAAGATGATTGGGATAGATGAGTCTTCAGTGATGTCCATCACCACAAAGTCGGTGGGAATGTACAACTTGCCGATTCTCAATGGTACATCCTCTAGTATTCCTATCGGGTACTTGATAGATTGATCGGCAAGTTGTAGGGACATCCTGGTCGATTTTAGCTCTCCTAGGTTGAGTCTCTCGCAGACGGAAAGGGGCATAACACTCACACTAGCACCCAAATCACAGAGCGCTTTATCGATGACGTAGTTGCCAATAACACAAGGGATTGAAAAACTCCCTGGATCTTTCCATTTGGGTGGCATCTTATTCTGGATGATAGTGCTACACTCTTCAGTGAGTGCTACAGTATCATCGTCATCGATTTTCCTCTTATTTGTCAAAATTTCTTTTAGAAATTTGGCATAAGAGGGCATTTGAGTAATGGCCTCTGTGAAAGGGATATTTATATGGAGCTTCTTCAAGAGCTCAATAAATTTCTTAAATTGTCCGTCACTCTTTGATTTAGCTAGCCTCTGAGGGAAAGGGATCGGAGGTTTATAAGGGGGTGGAGGTACATAGGGTTTCTCTTTTTCTTCCTCCACCACCTCCTTTCTCTTTAGGATTTGCTTACTCTCAGTGGGCGCTGACTCCATCTCAGTGCATTTCTTCTCACCTAGGCTCTCTAACTCTTTTCCACTACGCAGGGTAACAACGTTCACCTCCCCTTTCGGGTTTGGTTGAGTTGCGCAGGGAAGGTTCCCGGAGGCACAACTGCTCGTTATTGGGCCACTTGTGCAATTTGTGTTTCTAACATTTTGTTATGGGTGACCAATGTGTCAACTTTAGTTGCAAGCTGCTTAATCATTTCATTTGTGTGGATGTTCTGATTCAGGAATTCTTTGTTCTGTTGGGATTGTGCCATGACAAAGTTTTCCATCATCAGTTCTAGGTTAGACTTTTTAGGAGCAACAGGGGTTCCTTGAAAACCAGGGGGTGCAATGGGTACAGGGTTTGGCGCAAAGGTATGATTGTTATTCTTATATGGGAAATTAGGATTTTTTTTGTCCATATGGATTACCATGCGCGTAGTTTGCCTGGTCTGTCCCTACTAACAGATGACACTCAGTAGGAGTGTGTCCAGGTGTCCCGCAAACCTCATAGTTAGGTGCTACAACAGCTACAGGGGGCAGGTGGAGTGATGGTTAGACTGTCTAATTTTTTAATTTAGCGCATCTACTTTAGCGCTCAGGTGGTCAAAGTTGCTAACTTCATACATTCCTGCCTTTGGCTGGCCCTTCTCGGTTAGAGCGCGTTCGCTCCCCCACTAGTAATGGTTCTGGGCCATATCCTCAACTAGGCCCCAAGCCTCATTAAATGGCTTGTTCATGAGAGCTCCTCCTGCTGCGGCATCGATGGTCATCCTTGTATTGTACAGGAGACCATTGTAAAAAGTGTGAATGATCAGCCACTTTTCTAACCCATGATGTGGGCAAGCTCTCAAAAGATCTTTGTACCTCTCCCACGCTTCAAAGAGCGACTCTCCGTCTTTCTGCCTAAAGCAAATACTTTGGTTCCTCATTTGTGCCGTTTTGCTCGGCGGGAAATATCTAGCGAGGAACACTTTCTTCAATTCATTCCATGTCGTAATGGAATTTGATGGTAGGGAATCAGGCCATGCGTTGGCTCTGTCCCTAAGGGAGAAAGGGAATAAACGTAGGGGAATGGCTTCAGGGTCGACGCCATTCGCTTTCAGCGTTTCAGCGAACCGCACAAAGGTAGCAAGGTGCAAGTTCGGGTCCTCCGTTGGGTTTCCAGAGAACTGATTTTGCTGAATTATTTGCACTAAGGAGGGTTTAAGCTCGAAGTTGTTCGCTGCAATGGTGGGGAGAACAATGCTCGTATGGGGTTCCTCCTGTGAAGGAACAGCGAAGTCCTTAAGGGGCCGGTTATCGACGTTGTTATTGACGTCAACCATTTCTGTCTGAGTTTCAGAACCTGACGTGGTGTCAAATTGTAATCGGCGTCTAGCTCGGAAGTAGCGCTCGATTTCGTCTATGTAACTAGCAAGATTACCGGCACTTCGGGTTCTTCGCATACAATAAAACTGAAAAGTGACTTAGTCTAGACGGAGAAATAACGGACTGCGATATTGCAAAATTGGTCCCCGGCAACGGCGCCAAAAACTTGACAGGCCACAAGTGTACGACTATGTTGTTTTAATATAAAAAAGGTATCGTATCCACAGAGACCAATTTAACAAGTACCGCTTCTTGTTGTTTCTATGTTTATCTAAGGCGAAATTCAAAACACTTGGTTTCGCACGTAAAATAGAAATATTGATTTTAATTACATATATGACTGGTAGAGACCAAAACGATGGTTTCCATCGACCTTTGCCACTCACGTAACTTCGAGCTATTTAAATAGTAACGCGAAAAACAAAATTTTGTAGAAGATATCGAACAAGAGACGTCGTTTTGCTTTCGCAGTACGTTGTCGGAATTTTTAGACGCGTAACTCCCTACTTTCGTAGTGTATAATTACAGGCTTAAAAATTCCCCTTTCTTAATTCAATAAATTCTTAATTAAAAAAAAAAAAGAAGTGCTTTCGCTTTAACCTTTTCAATTAAAAATCTGAATTTCTCTAAGTCGGATGTCGTTTTCGCTCTTTCGATGCGTAAACGATATCTCAGTGTCTCTACTTTCTTAGTAGATTTTTTTAAATTGAAAAACAGAATTTTTCAAAACAAAAATTTAATTTCTCGTAAAATTAAAATTGCGCGCAATTATATGAGTTTCGTTGGTACGACGGTCCTCTCGTTTTGGACTCAATTTAAATTACTCAGACATGATTAAATTATACACTAAATTTAGCTTTGATGAATTCATGTTAGAAATAAATAAAAGGAAGCCGAACCTGGTAAAATAACAAAGGGACACTTTGAATTAAAATAGCAGCTGCGACAGTAGAGAATTGAGTGATTGGAATTGGATTAGTTAATCGCACCAACAAGAAATGAAAATTGAAACACAGCAACAACACTTGAAATTGAACCAACAATTTGGACACGGCAGCAGCAATTGAAATTGAAATCCAATAATCATATAAAATAGTGATGGAAAATAAAAGGAACAATTTGGAACTAGCATTAGGAAATAGTGGTTACGGCTTGGAATAAAAATGGGAGAAAACTGGAATTTTTCAATTCAATCGAAAATGTTGTTCACAACTATAATGAAAATTACGGCAACTAGGGTTCTGGAATTAGGTTAAATTCAGGTAGCTAAAGATATATACAACTAAGTGCCTCCATGTGTTTTTATAGTCTAATTATGCCAAAGATTGTTGAGCTGGTGACATCCGTCATTGTTGGGCTCGTCACGTCCTTCATAATTTCTATTATTGCTATTTTTTTCCCACCTTTTTCTTCATTTTTGCTTTCTACACCCTAGGTTCCTAAAACACATCAAAATACCAGCAGATATCATGCAAAACACGACAAATGACCCTAAAACAAATGAAAATTAAGCTACTCAGACATTGTATTTTGCGTATTATCACCTCTCGATGTCCTAGGTAGGGTTTAAGTCGGGTGTCCATTGACCTTGAATGTCTCTTTTCCTCCTGGATCTTCTAATTCGACAGCTCCTTGTGGTGAGACTTCCACCATCTTATATGGTCCCATCCATTTTGAATGCAACTTTCCTGAAAACATCTTGAATCTTGAGTTAAACATAAGTACAACTTGTCCTGGATGAAATGTCTTTGGAATTATATGCTTATCATGATATCTTTTGGTTCGTTCTTTATAAAGAACTGCATTCCTATAAACGTTCAGTCTCATTTCTTCCAGTTCATGAAGTTGATTTATACCTTCCTCCTTGCAGCCTATTGATCGAAATTCAAGAATTTTGTTGCCCATTATGCTTTGTGCTCTAGTTCCACAGGTAGGTGGCATGCTTTTCCATACACCGGCTGATATGGTGATAACTTAAGATGCGTCTTAAATGATGTCATATATGCCCAAAGTGTGTCATCCAACTTAAAAGACCAATCCCTCCGCGCGCTGTTAACTGTCTTTTCAAGAATTTGCTTAATTTGTCTGTTTGACATTTCCACTTGTCCACTAGTTTGAGGATGATAAGTTGTATTTGGCTAATAGATTTGCTAATATCTTGTTGCAAAAATGCATCCCTCAGTCACTGATAAGGATTCTAAGTACTCCAAATCTTGCAAATATATTTTTCTTCAGGAATGCCACCACTGTTTGTGTATCATTTGATGGTGATGGTATAGCTTCTACCCACTTGGTAACGTAGTCTACACATACTCGGATATATTGGTTGTTATGTGACATTGGGAAAGGTCCCATAAAATCAATTCCCCAACAATTGAATGGTTCAACTTCCAATATACCGTTTTGTGGCATTTCATTTCTTTTTGCAATTCCTCCTGCTCGCTGGCACTCGTTTCATCTTTCTACGAAGTCCTAACTATCTTTAAACAAACTTGGCCAATAAAACCCACTTTGAAGTACTTTTGTTGCAGTCGGATCACTACTGTGGTGTCCCCCATAAGGTGAGCTATGACAATGCCAAAGAATGCTCTCAGCTTCTCTTCATGCTACACACCTTCACAACAACCCATCACTGCCTATCTTAAAGAGGTACGGTTCATCCCATATATATTTGTTAGCTTCCTTGTAGAACCTATTCCTTTGATGCCAATTCAAGTCTTCTGGCAATTGTTTACTTGCTTTGAAATTTGTCATGTCTACAAACCACGGCCTCCCTATAACTGCAAATAGATGTTCATTTTTGAAACATTCCTTGATGTCTTCTTCTTTGTGTGTCACTACTTCGTTGTCTAGTCTTGACAAGTGATCTGCTACTACATTTTCTACTCCCTTTTTATCCCTAATTTCTAAATCAAATTCCTGCAATAAAAGGATCCATCTAAGTAGTCGAGGCTTGGAGTCCCCTTTGGTTAGTAAATATTTCAAAGCTGCATGATCAGTAAAAACAATGACTTTTGTTCCTAATAGATAGGGTCAAAAATTTTCTAAAGCAAATATTACAGCTAGCAACTCTTTTTCAGTAGTGGCATAGTTAACTTGATTTTCATTTAAGACCTTGCTGGCGTAATATATTACATGAAAAAATTTGTTCTTGTGTTGACCTAGGACGGCCCCTACTGCATAATCACTAGCATCACACATAATTTCAAAAGGGAGATCAGAATTGTAACGCCCCAATATTTTATATACCTTATATTAGCCTTCCCTATTAACTTGCCCACACCACGGATTAGAAAAGTGGCTGATAATCCATACCTTCTACAATGGTCTACTCTATAACACGAGAATGACCATTGATGCCGCTGCAGGAGGAGCTCTCATGAACAAACCATTTAATGATACCTATGTCCTTATCGAAAACATGGCGCAAAACCACTACCAATGGGGGAGTGAACGCACTCAAATTGAGAAAACACAACCCAAAGCAGGAATGTATGAAGTTAGTAACCTTGACCACATGAATGCTAGAGTGGATGCGTTGTACCATAAGCTTGACAACCTGACCATCACTCCACCAGCTACTGCTCCTGTTGTGACTCCCAATTGTGAAATTTGCGGGACACCTGGACACACTCCTACTGAGTGTCATCTGTTAGTAGGGACAGACCAGGCAAACTACGCGCATGGTAATCCATATGGACAAAGAAATCCTAATTTCCCATATAAGAATAAAAATCCTACCTTTGTGCCAAACCTTGCACCCATTGCACCCCCTGGTTTTCAAGGAACCCCTGTTGCTCCTAAAAAGTCTAACCTGGGACTGATGATGGAAAACTTTTTCATGGCACAGTCCCAACAGAACAAAGAATTCCTGAATCAGAACATCCACACAAATGAAATGATTAAGCAGCTTACATCTAAATTTGACACATTGGCCACCCATAACAAAGTGTTAGAAACGCAAATTGCATAAGTGGCCCAACAACGAGTAGCTGCGCCTTCAGGAACCTTCCCTGCGTAACCTCAACCAAACCTGAAAGAGGAGCTGAACGTTGTTACCCTGCGTAGTGGAAAAGAGTTAGAGAGCCCAGGTGAGAATAAAGGTGCTGAGATGGAGTATGCGCCCACTGAGAGTGAGCAAATCCTAAAGAGAAAGGAGGTGGTGGAGGAAGAAAAAGAGAAACCCTATGTACCTCCACCCCCTTACAAACCTCTGATCCTTTTCCCTCAGAGACTAGCTAAATCAAAGAGTGAGGGACAATTTAAGAAATTTATTGAGCTCTTGAAGAAGCTCCATGTAAATATCCCTTTCAAAGAGGCCATTACTCAAATGCCCTCTTATGCCAAATTTCTAAAAGAAATTTTGACAAATAAGAGGAAAATCGATGATGATGATATTGTAGCACTCACTGAAGAGTGTAGCGCTATTATCCAGAATAAGATGCCACCCAAATTGAAAGATCCAGGGAGTTTTTCAATCCCTTGTGTTATTGGCAACTATGTCATCAATAAAGCGCTCTATGATTTGGGTGCTAGTGTGAGTCTTATGCCCCTTTCCGTTTGTGAGAGACTCAACCTAGGAGAGCTAAAATCTACCAGGATGTCCCTACAACTTGTCGATCGATCTATCAAGTATCCGGTAGGAATACTGGAGGATGTACCATTGAGAATCGGCCAATTGTACATTTCCACCAACTTTGTGGTGATGGACATCACTGAAGACTCATCTATCCCAACCCTCTTAGGAAGACCATTCCTAGCTACGGCTGGTGCCATCATAGACGTAAAGAAAGGAAAACTTACCTTTGAGGTCGGGGATGAAAAGATCGAGTTCATCTTGTCTAAATTCATGAAAAACCCCTCCATCAATGACACGACTTGCTTAGTTGATATAATTGATGAATGTATTAAGGAGCATGCGTCAAGACCACCTCCCATTGAGGAAATGGATGTGTCCTTCACTGAAACTAAGGGAGACGAGGCAAGTCCCCATCAAGAAGAATTGGATGTAAATCCAGTTCATCAAATTATATGCCTCGCCCTTCTTACCGCTCCGACTCAAGAGCAGCCGAAAGTCGAAATGAAAGAGCTACCCAAGAACCTTAGGTATGAATTCCTAGGATCTAACCGACCAGTCAGTGTGAGTGCTGACTTAGGAGATACTGAAACTGAGAAACTACTTGCTGTATTAAAAAAATACCCGGAAGCAATACGGTACTCAATCGATGACCTCAAAGGTATTAGCCCTTCCATTTGTATACATAAAATTTTACTCGAAGAGGATTACAAACCCTCCAAAGAACATCAAAGAAGGTTGAACACGAACATGAGTGAGGTTGTTAAAAAGGAAGTGCTGAAGCTTCTGGATGCAGGCATAATATATCCTATATCGGACAGCAAGTGGGTAAGCCCAGTTCATGTAGTTCCCAAGAAAGGAGGGATGACAGTGGTGAAGAATGAGAAGGGAGAGTATGTGGCCACACGTACGACCACTGGATGGCGCATGTGTATGACTATAGGAAACTAAACAAAGCCACAAGGAATGACCACTTCCCTCTCCCATTCATAGACCAAATGCTTGAGCGCCTAGCTAAGCATTCCTACTTCTGTTATCTTGATGGTTACTTGGGATTCTTTCAGATCCCTATCCACTCGAGTGACCAAGAAAAGATGACCTTCATGTGCCCTTATGAAACGTTTGCCTATCGGCGAATGCCTTTCGGGCTGTGCAATGCGCCCGCCACCTTTTAGAGATGTATGATGGCAATCTTTGGGGATTTCCTTGAGGATATCATGGAAGTCTTCATGGATGACTTTTCAGTAGGCGGGTCAAGCTTTAAGGTTTGTCTGGCAAATTTGGAGAAAGTCCTTGAACGATATGTGAAAGTTAACCCGGTACTAAATTGGGAAAAATGCCACTTCATGGTGAAAGAAGGCATAGTCCTCGAACATCTAGTGTCTGAACGAGGAATAGAGGCTGACAGAGCAAAGATTGAGGTGATTGAGAGGTTAATGCCTCCTACCACAATAAAGAAGTCCGAAGTTTTTTAGGTCACGCTGGTTTCTACCGGGGGTTTATTAAGGACTTCTCAAAAATAACTAAACCACTGACATGTCTTCTGATGAAGGATGTTGAGTTTATGTTTGATGAACAATGCCTAGAATCCTTCCAAAAGCTAAAGCAACCATTAATCTCTGCACTAATAATACAACCTCTAGACTGGAATCTTCCTTTTGAGATTATGTCGATGCGAGCGACTATGCAGTTGGTGTTGTCTTAGGACGGCGAAAAGACAAAAAGATGCATGCGATCTATTACGCTAGCAGAACCCTTGATGATGCTCAAGTTAATTATGCAACTACTGAGAAAGAGCTTCTGGCCATTGTCTATGCTATTGACAAGTTTCGTTCCTACTTAGTTGGATCGAAAATTATAGTCTACACTAACCATGCAGCTGTCAGGTATCTGCTTAGCAAGAAAGACGCAAAGCCTAGACTAATTCGGTGGATATTGCTTCTACAAGAGTTTGATCTGGAGATCGTGACAAGAAAGGAACGGAAAATGTAGTGGCAGACCACTTGTCTAGGCTGAGTGACGTGAAGCTAGCGGAGCTGCCGTTAGACGACTATTTCCCTGATGATAGACTGATAGCTTCTGTACAGACGCAGGCACCTTAGTATGTTGACTTCGTCAATTACCTCGCTGCTGGGGTCCTGCCTCCTGACATGAACTATCAGTGGAAGAAAAAGTTCTTTCATGATCTAAAACATTACTATTGGGATGAGCCTCTCTTGTTTAAAAGAGGCGCTGACGGTATCTTCCGTTGATGCATCTCTGAGGAGGAAGTGGAAAGCGTCCTTACCCATTGTCATACCTCACCCTATGGTGGGCATGCAAGCACGACCAAGACTGCCTATAAGATTCTCCAAGCAGGGCAATACTAGCCCAGCCTCTTTAAGGATGTTCATGCGTTTGTTGCGAAGTGTGACCAGTGCCAACGCACGGGAAACATTTCCAAAAGAAATGAAATGCCACTCAAGATCATCCTAGAGGTCGAAATCTTCGACGTGTGGGATGTAGACTTTATGGGACCTTTCCCATCCCCCATGGGTAACAAGTTCATACTTGTAGCGGTAAATGATGTGTCGAAATGGATAGAGGCCATTGCCTTTCCTACAAATGATATGCGAGTAGTCATTAAGCTGTTCAAGAAAACCATTTTCCCTAGGTTTAGGATCCCCAGGTTAGTCATAAGTGACGGCGGATCTCACTTCATCTCAAAGCAATTTGAAAATCTTTTAAGAAGTATGGAGTAAGGCACAAAGTTGCAACCCCTTATCATCCACAAACAAGCGGCTAGGTGGAAGTCTCTAATAGAGAAATCAAATCAATCCTAGAAAAAATTGTCTCGACCTCGAGAAAGGATTGGGCTGCCAAGCTTGATGATGCACTCTGGGCCTACAGGACCGCCTGCAAAACACCTATCGGGACCACACCGTTCAAACTTGTCTATGGGAAGTCATGTCACCTTCCGGTGGAACTAGAGCATAAAGCCTTTTGGACTGTTAAAGCCCTTAACATGGATTATCAGGCTGCTGGAGGAAAGAGGTTGTTAGAGTTGAATGAGCTGGAAGAACTTAGGTTAGATGCCTACAAAAATGCCAAGATATATAAAGAAAGGAAGAAAACATGGCATGATAGGCGCATAAAGAGGGGGAGCTTGTGTTACTGTTTAACTCCAGGTTGAAATTATTCCCTGGAAAGCTTCGCTCCCGTTGGTCTGGGCCGTTTCAGATAAAAAGAGTAACGCCATCTGGCGCAGTGGAAGTTTGGAGTGAACCCACTAGCTCATTTGTAGTAAATGGGCAAAGGTTGAAGTATTACACTACCGGAGACAATGTTGAGAAATGTGCTTGCTTCACCTTGAATGATCCTTGAGAAAGTGAGCGTTAAGGAGTCGAGCTACCGATGTTAAATGAAGCGCTACGTGGGAGGCAACCCACAAGTTTTAGTTTAGTTTTTAAGCATTTAGTTAGTTAAGTAAATAAAAGATCAGTCGGAGTTGAAAAAAAAAAGACTTTGCCATAATCCACCCCCTCCCCCATATTTTCATGCTAACTTTTCTGCAGGTACACACCATTTCATGATTAGGAGTATGTACACGCCCCATGCTGATTCCGCCGACGATTGATCTTGCTTGGTAATATCTTTCTTTTTCTCATACTTTTGTTTATTTACATTGAGGTCAATGTCAGTTTTAAGTGTGGGGGAAGTATTTCCCACCTTAACAATCTAATTTTTAATTGTTGAGTCAATAAAATGTGTGTTTTTGCTTTGTTGTTTAATTCTCCTACTTCTTGAACCAATAAATATTGTGTCATAATTTCAAATTTTCTGCTTCTCAAATTTAAGACTGAGTTTGATGATTATTATGTGCATGTAAACACCTTCTAAGTTTTGAGTTTTACTAAACCCACATCAGTTTCATTGCGAACCCTTCTCTCTGAGAAATTCACAAAGTTGCAATCTTTGAGTAAGTGTGTAGATTGGTATTTTAAGGAACGTAGTGTCTAACTTTAGGTGGTAAAATTTTTCTTCAAAATTTTAAACAAAAAGTAGTATAAGTTAGTGTGGGGAATAAAAGTAAATGGTCAAAATAAGGTGTAAATAAAAGGGGTCGGAGCACAAAAAAATGAGGCATTGACTTAGGTTGGTATGACTCACCATCACTAACTTCCCGGGGATGATATGGTTACCCTCAAAAATAAAAATAAAACGCTTCTGCAGTTCCCCATAAGCTAAGCGAATAAACACCACGAAGACTAAAATGGCGAAAGAAAAAATTCCCACCCTTGAAGAGTTTATATGAAATGGAAGTGAAATTTTGTCGATGAGTTTACTTTTAAAGTTAGAACCTATTTTCTTCATAATGCTCTTTTTACACAGGAGCAATAAAAAGGCTGGACTTCACACACACACTCACTTGAAACCGTTGTTGGGTTGATATGATTCATGAAAAGCGCTTAGGTTGTGATAAGTGCACCCTGAGAACAAAGCCTCAAAAAATAAAAATGCGATGAATTTTTGGTTGGTTATGTCTTTTCTAAATTATGTTGCTAATGTTCCTTGCCTTTTGCTTGAGGACAAGCAATGGTTCAAGTGTAGGGGAATTTGATAACACGTAAAATGCACTAATATTTTGACTCGATTTACACATGTTTTAACTTTGATGTTTTAGTTTTTTTGCAATGTTATGCTGGTATTGTGCGTCCATTTCAAGTATTTATTGATTAAAAGTCCCTATGAGTCAAAATGATGAAAAAATGGTGAAAAAAGGAAGTAAAGTCAAAGTCACCAGAAAGTCAACTCTTCAAGGGTGCTGGTCAACATAACCATGATGGCCGTCACCACCCATGACGAACTGGTTGTCATGACGGGTGTTGGTCAACTCTTCAAGGGTGCTGGTCACCACCCATGACCCATGACGGGCTGCCCGTCACCACCTATTACGCCTGTCATGGTGTCGGGTTGAACATTTCTTCCCCACGATTCAGAAGCAGTTTTCCCCACTTCCTCCATTTTCTCCACCATTTGGGACACGATTCAGAGGCACTACAGAGCATATTTTGGCTATAAATAGAGGTTTAAGAATCAGAAAAGGGACCGAGCTTTTTAGAGAGAAATTCTACAATTTAGAAACAGCTTATTTTAAGTGCTTATTTGTAGTTTAAGTTTTCGGCTTTACCTTTTTTGCTACTGTATAACTTTACAATTCCAGAACCCTTGTTACATGCTTGCAATTTTGAATTCACTTATATTACAATTCCAATTCCAATTCCATTACTGCAATTCCAATTCCATTTCCTCTAAACTTTACTGTTCAATTCCCATCCATCTTAATTTATTCAGCGTGGTGATTTTTCCCTTTATTAATATTGCCTACTGTCGTGTCTCTTTGCACTTGAATTAAACCTTCATAGTTTAATTCAATTACCATTGCCGTGACTGGGTTATTTTGAGTATATTGGTAGAGCTTTCATTTTAGCAGTGGAAATTGTACTCAATTAAAGATTCCAACTATAGCAGGTTTCGTTTCTTTTACTACTTTTCAATATCAGTTCATCAATGTTCACTACCAAAAAAGAGGCTGCTTGCCACACTAAAATTGCCACGTTTTTATTTAGCCGTGGATAACAACTAAAATCCATAAAAGGGGCCACTTGCCACACTAAACTTCCCACTATTTGTTTTGACCGTGGATAATATTTTCAGTCTTTCCCACACTTTCCCACTAAAAGCCATAAAAGGGGCGCGTCACATTTTCAGTCTTTCCCACACTTTTTTTTCCCAAAAATTTCAGTCTTTCCCTTTCATTGCCGCGCCAGTAATTAACCCCACTCCTTTCAATCTTTCTTCTCATCAAAAAACCCCAAAATCAGTTCTTTCTTCTTCTTCCCCAAAGTCATGTCTTTTTTCAGAAAACCTAATCCCATTACCGTCGCAGTTTTTTCTTTTGGCCTATACAAACCCTAACCTTGAAATCCAGTCACGATTTCCAGCATCACCGCCGCGATCTCCGTTACCGTCGCAATCTCCGGTCATTACTGCTCCTTCCCTGTGTCTCACGCTGCCGTTACTGTTATCGAAATTCCTTTTCATCATCGTCGCATCTACCAGGTATTAATCCTTTTCGTCAAATTTTTTTTTCCTTCTTGTTTTCCTCCTTCATTTTTCTTCCATTCCTATCGAAATTTTTACTTTAGATTTGATTTTCCACATGGGTTCTCTTGTTATGTGCTTATGTATTATGTGTGTTTATGTTGGTATATGGGTTCTCTTTGATGCATTAAAAATTGGATGCTTTTTGTTATATTGTGTGTTGGGGTTTTGTGTTCTGATTTGTGAACATGATGTGTTTGTAATAATGTTGAGCTGAAAGTGGTTTGTGCATAGTGTACAGTCATAATAATATTATCCTAGTGTACAGTCTGCTGAAATTTGAGTGTGATAATAAGCTGCTGAAATTTGTGGTTTATGGTTTTATGTGGTTTTGCTGAAGCTGCTGTTGGCACAGGTTTAACAGTCGTGCGGGAGGTTTAGCAGCCTCACGTTTGGTAGGCTAGGGGTTGTGTTTTATTCGTGCAGCAAGGGGTCTGTTTTTGCTTTTGGGAGCTGGTTTGTTGTCTTGTTTTTTAGGTGGTTTTGGCTGGGCGTTTTTGCTTCCTGCCTTGTTCTTTGTTTTTGCTAGGTTGCCTAGGTGCCTTGTGCCTCTCCGTTGTGTTGTTTTCCGATTCCCTCACAGAATTGAACTTGAAGTTTGGTTATTATCAACATGATTTAAACTAGTGTCAACGCATGATACTATTTGATGTATTGTATATTTGCAGAACACAAGCACAGCTGAAGCACTTGATTTTCTACACTCGTAACAAGACAAGCTTCTTCAAAAAGATTTCGGGTTAGTATTTCTCTCCTTTTGCTGTAGCTATTTGAAACTGATGCATATATTTTTATTGGTTTGTTTGTTAATTGACTAACTTATCTAAAAAATAATTTACTCATTGGTTTCCCGTATTTATAGAAAATGAAATGCACAAAGACAACAATTGTTGTCCATTTGTTAAAGTAAATTGAATGCGTAAGACTATTAGATTATTACTTACATGTGTGATTTATTTATGATTAATTAGTTGAAAATTAAGTTTTAAACCTTATATTATTTTATTTTATATGTTAATTGCTTGAATTATTTCCTTAAAAATTCAAAACAGATTCATTTAATTATGATTGATAAGAGTTGGATTGACAAGCCAATAAAATCAAAAGAGCACCTAGATGGGGTGGTCCAGTTTTTGGACTTTGCCTTTTCGAATGCAGCAATCAATGGACAAATACTGTGTCCTTGTATTAGTTGTGGATTTGATAACTTGGGTAGTAGAGTCGAGGTGTTTCATCATCTCCTTCAAAAAGGTTTTCCTAGCAAGTACACATTTTGGAACATGCACGGGGAAGAACATGTTCATCACAATGTCGAATTAGAAGGCCAAGTAGAAACACCGCCAACTAGACAACATCCAATGCAAGATATGTTAAATGATGTCTTTGGTGCCTTTGTTGATCAAGAAGGAGTTCAAGATTCAGGGACATCAAATCTTCCTTATAGCGAGCACCCGACGAGTAGAGAGAATATAGGTACTGAGGAGTTCAAAAAAATTAAGGCATTGATGGAAGATGGGAATCAAGAACTCTATCCTGGATGCACAAAATATAGCAAACTATCATTCATAGTTCGTCTCTATCATATAAAAGTTTTATGTGGTGCAACAGATAAAACATTTTCGATGATCATTGAGCTTCTAAATGATGTATTTCCACATGCTAAACTACCAAAGTCTTTCTATGAAGCGAAAAAAGTGATGAAGAGGTTAGGTTTGAGTTATGATAAGATCCATGCTTGTCCGAATCATTGCATGTTGTATTGGGGATCACCAGAGGATGAGAAGAGAGATGAATGTAAGATATGTAATACATCTAGATGGAAATCAAATGAAAATGATGGTTCTTCAAATGGTGTGAACGGTACAAAAAAGAAGCAGCAGCCAGCAAAAATATTGCGATACTTCCCATTTATACCAAGGTTGCAAAGGTTGTACATGTCTTCTAAAACTGCAGAGTTATTGAAATGGCACGCTTTAGAGGCAAATCCGGATGGATTGTTAAGGCATCCTAGAGATACTAAAGCATGGAAGGAGTTTGATTCACTTTATCCAGAATTTGCTTTAGATTCTCGTAATATCAGACTTGCATTATCTACTGATGGTTTCAATCCATTTGGAACTTTAAGTTCTAATAACAGCATTTGGCCTGTGATGTTGTATGTTTATAACTATCCTCCATGATGTTGTATGAAGCCAACTTCTCTTATCATGTCAATGATAATTCCTGGACCTAAAATGCCTGGAAATAGTATTGATGTTTACTTGCAACCCCTAGTTGACGAGTTAAATAAGTTGTGGCACGGCGTGGATACTTATGATTCATCAACTAAAGAGATGTTTCAAATGCGAGCTTCTTTGTTTTGTACAATTAGTGACTTTCCTGGTCTTGATAACTTGTCTGGTTGGAATACACACACATTGAATGCTTGTCCATCATGTAAGTTTGATACAAAATCTCAAAGGCTGAAATTTGGCAAGAAAAATTGTTTCATGGGACACCGCCAATTTTTACCCATTGATCATAAGTATAGGCAAAATACACAATCCTTTGACGGATATGTGGAGTTTAGAGAGGCTCCTACTCCAAAGTCAGGTTCACACACACTAAGACAAATTGAGGCTTATCAAAAAAAGGTGCATGATGAGGGTACGAGTATGGTTGGCCCGCATCAATGGAAGAAAAAGAGTATCTTTTGGAATTTACCTTATTGGGAGCATAATCTTATCCGCCATTGCCTTGATATGATGCACATAGAAAAGAATGTTTGTGACAATGTATTGTTCACAGTGCTTGATGAGAAAAATCGAACAAAGGACAATCTGCAAGCTCGTAAAGACTTGCAGTTTATGGAAATCCGACCAAGTCTTCATCCATTTCCTAATTCCACCAAGTTTCCTCAATCATGCTTTAAAATGAAAAGTAGAGAGAAAGATATGTTCCTAAAAATTCTTAAAAATGTTGTTTTTCCAGACAGTTACGCATCAAATATTTCTAGGTGTGTTGATACCAAGAAACGTAAAATCTCTGGTCTAAAGAGTCATGATTCACATATTCTGATGGAGCATCTTCTACCAATTGCTTTTAGAAAATCTCTTCCAAAAGAAGTTGCTTCAGTGTTGATTGAGCTATGTAACTATTTTAGAGAAATATCATCCAAGGTTCTTGATGTCAAGAATATAGAGAAACTACAACAGCGGATTGCTCTGACGCTTTGCCATTTGGAGATGATATTTCCCCCATCTTTTTTCACTGTTATGGTTCATTTAGTCATTCATCTTGGAGAGAAAGCAATGATTGCTGGTCCGGTGCATTATAGATGGATGTACCCTGTTGAAAGGTATATTACATTTTTTATTAAGTTGATATTGAACTATAATGGTTAACTTTTAGTTATACTCACCCCATTTTGTTTTAGGACCCTTGGCCATCTAAAATCATATGTTCGTAACAAGGCTACACCAGAAGGTTGTATAGCTGAAGGATACATCATGGAGGAATGTCTTACACTTGTTTCAAGATATTTTGAGGATGGTGAGGTAGAAACAAGGTTCAATCGACCAAGACGCAATGACGATGATAATGTGGTTGATGCTAGTAGTGAATCTGCTGTTTTGTCAAATCTATTTCCAGCATTGGGCAAGCCTATTGGAGCTGTCAAGATTTTTTCACTTTCACCCTTGGATAGGATACAAGCTCACCGCTATGTGTTAACTAATTGTGAATTAGTTGACAAATTTCGTGAGTATGTTCTATATGCTTTTACTAATGGTAATTTTTTATACTAGCCTCACTTTCAATACAATTCTCAATCAATGTAACATTCATCATTTAGGAAGTTTAGAATTGAGGTCTCTAGGATGCATCGCGGCAAGAGAAACTCGTCTAAAATTGTGGAAGATTACACTCACAAACACTTTCACGAGTGGTTTGAACAATATGTAAGTATATATAACAAGTTTCACTAAAAAAATTCATCTCAAATATTCATGATATATACAAGTGACATAATACCTTTCAAAATATAATAGGTTGCAAGCAATGATGACCCAGATATATCAACTGAAATTGGTTGGCTTGCAAGAGGACCAAATAATATTGCAAGGAGATTTAATGGGTACAACATTCGTGGATTTAGGTTTCGTACCAAAGGGAAGGAGCAAGGTTTGAGAACTCAAAATAGTGGTGTTGTTATGTCAGCTATTACTATGAGGTTTTCAACAAGAGGGGAACCTATTGAAAAATCAAGTGATGACATGTACTATGGGAAATTGGTTGACATCATAGAACTTGATTACTATGGTAAGTTGAGGGTTGTGCTTTTCAAGTGTGATTGGGTAGATACTAGACATAACAAGGGAATCAAGATAGATCAATTTGGAATACCAAGTGTGAATTTTTCTCGCTTGATACACACTGGTGTGAATGAAGTAGATGAACCATTCATCCTTGCAACTGATGCTAGAATGGTATATTATGTTGATGATCCATTTGAAGAAGGTTGGTCTTGTGTAAGTCATATGAAGCCTAGAGAAATATATGATATGGGAGATGTTAACTTAATGGACTCGGAAGAGATGATAATGGAAGATATACCATTTTGTGAGCAAAATGTGGAGAACATAGAAGACTTACAACTAGTGCAAGAAGATGACAATGAACAAGAGCCAAATCTGAATGAAGATGAAGAACAAGAACCTGATGAACCAAATCTTGATGAATATCAAAATATTTGTAGTGATGAAGATGATAATTTCATGTTAGAGTAGTTTAATTATATGAACATTTTGTGCTTTTCTGATAAGCTATCAGTCATAATTTTTTTTTGTGCTTTTCAACTCAATTAATGTTTATGAACTTTGTACTATTTTTCTTATACATTGACTTGTTCATCATATGATTTATTTAGAATATATTTTCATTCCATGTTTTAGCTTTTGTTAGCAAATTGTGCAGATATTTGATTTGAGATGAAGTCAAAACGCAAGTCTTCAGGAAAAAATATGTTAGAAAGGTTACGAGGGCTAGAAGTTCAAGTAAATATGGAAAATGAAGTTCATCCACAACACCAACAAAGTAACAACAATCAGTCTGGACCTTCCTTAATTCCAATTGTTCAGCCACAACAAAATGTGAACATGACTAACAGTCCACAACAATATGTGAATATGACTAGTAGTCCATCCCATGATGACACATTTGACGATGATGACACATTTGACCCTACTTTAACTTCAAATGTAGTTCAGGAACAAAAAGATGAGCCTCTACTTGTCAAAGTTAAAGGTAAAAATGTCATATATGTTATAAATATTAATTTATTTGGTGGTTATCTTGTTACAACATATTTACTAACCTTTATCTGTCTCTATTGGTAGATACATCTACCAAAGAAATTATAACTCGAAAGATGGTTGCAACTGAGGTTTGGCATTTGGAGAAGACAAAAAAAGTTATCGTGGAACTCAACATTTATGGACAAGGAGACGATAATGCTACAAACTTACTTGTGAGGTTCTTAGGCCAAGTCGCTAAAAAGTCAGCCTATTGTCCTATATCAGTTGAAAGATGGGATCAGATGTCCGAAAAATGTAGCATAGATCAATGGCAGTGTATTGAGGTTATTATTTTGACTTTTTTAATTTTTTTTGTTTGTTGATGTGCCTTTTATAGAAAAATATTGACCTTTAAATGCATTTCTAGAAACATTTTGAGTTTGACTATGTTGCTGGAATCAAATGGGTGAGGAGTACACTAGGGGATAGATGGAGATCCTATAAATATAGCTTAAGGAATAAATATTTCTACCCCAAGAAAACTAAAGAAGAAATACTTGCTATGCCACCACCTCCAGGTGTGGGTCCTGTTGAGTGGACTGCTTTTGTGCATCACTATAAAAGTGACAAAATGAAGGTACACATTCTTTATAGAAATTTATTTTACAAGTATTCTTTTAGAAATGTTATATATTCATTTTATTGTTTGGATTCTGTTGAATGAGGTATATGAATTACCTCGCTTATGTTTTTCGGATTCTTAGACAGATTGGGATTGAGAATGTTGTTTTCAATTTGAGACCGAGAATGTTTATTTACACAACCTCACATTCTTAAAAAATTTCTGTGATACAAGTATTAACTATCATAGTTTAAAATTGTAGCAACAAAGTGAGAAGAATACCGAAAATCGTAAGAAGCTTAAAGTCTCACATGCTGGTGGTAGTAGGAGCAACGCAAGAAGGGGTCGTCTGTAACGCCTAGAATTTAATTTTATTATTTTATTGAATTATAATGAATTAATATAATTTAATAGATTAAATAGAATTAAAATGGCATTAAGGGCATTATGGGAAATTAAGAAAGAGGGAAGTGGAATAGAAAAAGAGGCATACGTGTGAAGAGGTTTCATTTGTTGTGTTTTCACGTGAAACAGAGAAGAGAAAAGAGGAGAAGCAGAGCCAAGGAAGAAGGTGAAGAACTTGAGAAGAGGAAAAGCTGAAGGGGGCGATTTCTTCATAACAAGGTAAGGGTGGGACTAGCTTCTATAAACCTAAGTTTCATAATCCCTAAATTTTGATTTAACATGTTGATGTTGGTGAATTTGGGAATTAGGGTTGTTTGATTATGATAAACTAATGATGGAATGTTAAATTGATGATTTCTATGTTGAGATGTTGATTTTGTTGTGATTATATGGTGTTGTTACTGATTGGTGCCATGCTTACGCATAAATTGATGAAGTTTTGAATGTTCATAAACATGTGTCAGATGAATGAGAAGTTTGAATAATATAAGTTGTTTTTCCTGAGTTTTCTTATCTCTGCCCTGAATTTGAAACGAAAACTGGTATTGATCGGTACAGAATTGGTCTTAGGTGTAAACACAAAAGTTGTAGGTATGGATGTTAGTTTTCTAATGCCGTTGGTCTGACGTCAAAACGATATATAGAACTTGAGTTATGGTCAAATTACTGCACGTAGGTCACAGTGAATTTTTATGGACTTTCTGCACAACTTTTCCGAATTTGAAACGAAAACTGGTATTGATCGGTACAGAATTGGCCTTGGGTGTAAACATGAAGGTTTTAGATAATTTTGTTAGCTTTCCAGTGGCTTTGGTTTGACGTGAAAATGACTTTTAGTTTTTGAGTTATGATGAAAATACTCCAAGGAGGTCTTAGTGAAATTGTACGGTGACAGCATTCTCTGTTTCATGTTTTGCGTCTTTTTCACACGTCTCTGTTTTAAATTGGTCTTTGGTATAAACATGAAATTTGTTGATAATTGTGATGATGATAATACACGATGATGATGTTAAACGATGATGATGATAACGATGATGATGTATATGATAATGAAGTTGTTGTTGACGTTGTATTTGTTGTAAATGTTGCATTGTCGAGTCCAGTACATATGCATTAAGTGATGGGGGTGTATGCCCGACATGTCTATTATGACATTATGAATTAAGTGATGGGGGTGTATGCCCGACATGTCTATATGACATTTACGATGGGGGTGTATGCCCGACATGTCCTATTATGACATATTTTGCGATGAATTGGTACCACATGCATGTTGCATACTTGAGTCAGTGATGTTGCATTGTTGAGTCGGTCGATGTTATTGTATTTGATGTTGCATTGAGAGGTGAGATTATGATGTGTATGTGTGATGTATGTATAAGATCTGATGGTGTTGTTTGATGATGTTTATGTGAAATGTTAAATTCATCTTTATGAATTATGTACTTATGTTTATTGAATGTGAATCTCACCCCTTCTATTTGAATGTTGCCTCTACGTGGGTAACGTGCAGATAACCAGGAGTAATCGCTGAAGTGAGTTGATTCCTCGTGTCTTTAGGAGTCGCTCTGATATGTAACGGGATGGGAAACTTTTTGATGAATTCATGTGCTATGTATTTTAATTTCAAACTGATGTTGAACCACATTTAGTGGAGTTTTAAACTACGTTGTTTTTGATGTGGCCTTGTGCCTAATGATGTTTAGATTTAATTATGAAATTGAATTTCCGCTGCGATGGTTTGACGTTATTGAAAAGTCTGTTTTGAAATAAATAGCAAATTATCCTATTTGTAAATTGTAAACGAAGTGCGACATCCCGTCAAGGTTGAAACTCTGATTTATTTTAAATGAAATTTTCAAGTTGGGAAAACGGGGTGTTACAATTGGTATCAGAGCAGGTCGGTCTGTCCGGCCAATGTTGTCTAATGTTGTTTGTCCCTTAGTACTCGACATGTGTGTGAAACACTGTCGGTACTTGTTTGTTAGCTCATAGTCGTTGTCTGCAGGAGTTGGTTTGGAATAAGTGGGGGAGAAGCTTGCCTCCCGGACGTGTTGATAGTATGTAGAAGTTGGTTCGAGGTGATGTTGATTGTAAGAGTGCAAACGTTATTGAAGCGATGTTGTTGGGAACCGGCGAGAGTATGGACTCATGAATTCGTATCAGTCGAGTTTGAGATGTGTGTAGATTATGGATGGTGAATTAATTGAGAATGAGGAATTATTCCAATGGAAGTGATAGTTGATGGATTAATTCGGTAGATGGTATGTCTTGAGTGTAGTTGGATTAAATTCGGGTGATTTTCGTAGTTGGATGAAAAGAAAGGATGTTGGTAGATCTTGGAAGCGAGAGGGAGAGATGGAACTTATGTTCATCAACCTCAAATTCTGATTTTTACAATTATGGAGCAGCTGTCAGTAAAAGGGGCATAGCTTTTTACTCGTGTTTCTGATGGAAGCGATTCTGGACTTTTTGGAAAGCTCAAGAAATTCCCTACAGTTTGCATATAAGATTTGTCTTCAGGAAGTTTGTGAAGAGGAAGAAAAGTGCATTTTAATGTTTGGGTCTGATGCTGATTTTTGGAAAATTCTGCATACGGGAATTCTGGACCAGTCCCATTGCAAGGATGATAACTTTTTACTCGTAACTCGGATTTGGGAGATTCTTGAAGTTCTGGAATCTACACGAAATTCCCTTCATTTTGGAATATAATTTTGTGCTTGGGAGGTCTGTATTGGAAGATATAATTGTGTTTGAAGTTGGGTGATTCTTGCTGAAAATTGAAAAGGTGAAGAAGGGTGTAAGATATGGATAAGGAATGAAACGTTGGTATTTGTAAGAATGCGAAGGTATCGGAAAATGCATGGAGATGCAATTTATGTTGAATAAGAATGATTATAGTGACGGATTGTGGTAGACTTCATTGTGGAATATTAGTGAGTAATTATAATGAGTTGCTGAAGTTGTTGGAAATGCGAAGAATGAGATTTCAAGGATAAGAAGTTTGTAAGGCCGAGTGTTTCACCGTGGGGAGCACCTGTGTTATTGGTTAAGAAGAAAGATGGCAGCATGAGGTTGTGTGTTGATTATCGGCAGCTGAACAAAGTGACGATCAAGAATAGATATCCGCTCCCGAGGATTGATGATTTGATGGACCAGTTGGTGGGTGCTTGTGTTTTTAGCAAAATTGATTTGAGATCGGGTTATCATCAGATTAAAGTGAAGGATGAAGATGTTCAGAAGACGGCCTTTAGAACACGTTACGGACATTATGAATATTCGGTGATGCCGTTCGGTGTTACGAATGCGCCAGGGGTATTTATGGAATATATGAACCGTATTTTTCATAACTATTTGGATCAATTTGTTGTTGTTTTTATAGATGACATTTTGATATACTCCAAGACCGAGGAAGATCATGCGGAGCATTTGAAGATTGTGTTGCAAGTGTTGAAAGAGAAGAAGCTGTATGCCAAGTTATCAAAGTGTGAATTTTGGTTGAAAGAGGTGAGTTTTCTTGGCCACATTATTTCAGGTAGTGGTATTGCGGTTGACCCATCTAAAGTGGAAGCAGTATCACAATGGGAGACCCCTAAGTCGGTGACTGAGATTAGAAGTTTCCTTGGTTTGGCTGGATATTATCGCAGATTTATAGAAGGATTTTCGAGGATTGCACTTCCGTTGACGCAGTTGACTTGTAAAGGTAAGGCTTTTGTGTGGGATGTTCATTGTGAAACCAGTTTTAATGAATTGAAGCAGCGTTTGACGACGGCTCCAGTCTTGATTTTGCCGAAGCCGGATGAGCCTTTTGTGGTGTATTGTGACGCGTCCAAGTTGGGATTAGGTGGTGTGCTTATGCAAGATGGTAAAGTAGTGGCTTATGCATCAAGACAGTTGAGAATTCATGAACGGAACTATCCTACGCATGATCTTGAGTTGGCCGCAGTGGTATTTGTGCTGAAGATTTGGAGACACTATTTATATGGTTCAAGATTTGAGGTGTTTAGTGATCATAAAAGTTTGAAGTATCTATTTGATCAGAAGGAGCTAAATATGAGGCAGCGAAGATGGCTTGAACTGTTGAAGGATTATGATTTTGGACTGAATTATCATCCAGGTAAAGCTAACGTTGTTGCTGATGCTTTGAGCAGGAAAACCTTGCATATGTCTGCTATGATGGTTAAAGAGTTTGAGTTGCTTGAACAATTCAGAGATATGAGTTTGGTTTGTGAATTGGCACCTCAGAGTGTGAAGTTGGGTATGTTGAAGATTAACAATGAATTTTTGAGTAATATCAGAGAAGCTCAGAAAGTAGATGTGAAGTTGGTGGATTTGATGAATGAGGCTGAGGGTAGTGATTTCAAAATTGATGATCAAGGAGTGTTGAGGTTTAGAGGCAGAATTTGTATACCTGATAACGATGAGATGAAGATGATTCTTGAGGAAAGTCACAGAAGTAGCTTGAGTATTCATCCGGGAGCTACAAAAATGTATCATGATTTGAAGAAGCTGTTTTGGTGGTCTGGTTTGAAGCGAGATGTGGCTCAATTTGTGTATTCATGTTTGACTTGTCAGAAGTCGAAGGTTGAGCATCAGAAACCTGCTGGGTTGTTGACACCGTTGGATGTGCCAGAGTGGAAGTGGGATAGTATATCCATGGATTTTGTGACGAGTTTGCCGAATACTCAGAGAGGACATGATTCAATTTGGGTGATTGTGGATAGGTTGACGAAGTCTGCGCATTTCCTTCCGATAAATATTAGTTATCCTGTGTCGCAGTTGGCAGAGATTTACATTCGAGAGATTGTGAAGTTGCATGGTGTTCCGTCGAGTATTGTGTCAGACAGAGATCCAAGATTTACTTCTAGATTTTGGAAGAGTTTGCAGGAAGCATTGGGTTCTAAATTGAGGTTGAGCTCGGCTTATCATCCGCAAACAGATGGTCAGTCGGAAAGGACGATTCAATCACTCGAAGATTTGTTGAGAATATGTGTTCTTGAGCAGGGTGGAGCTTGGGATAGTCATCTACCGTTGATAGAGTTCACTTATAACAACAGTTACCATTCTAGCATTGGAATGGCACCTTTTGAGGCATTGTATGGTAGGAGGTGCAGAACTCCTTTGTGTTGGTTCGAGGCTGGTGAGAGTGCAATTGTGGGACCAGAAATTATTCAGCAAACGACTGAGAAGGTCAAATTGATACAAGAGAAGATGAAAGCATCGCAGAGTCGGCAGAAAAGTTATCATGATAAGCGAAGAAAAGACCTTGAGTTCCAAGAAGGTGATCATGTGTTTTTGAGAGTCACTCCGATGACTGGTGTTGGACGTGCATTGAAATCGAAGAAGCTGACTCCGAAGTTCATTGGTCCTTATCAGATATCAGAAAGGATAGGAACAGTTGCTTATAGAGTGGGATTACCACCGCATCTTTCAAATTTGCATGATGTGTTTCACGTGTCGCAACTTCGGAAGTATGTTGCAGATCCCTCTCATGTGATTCCGAGAGATGATGTGCAGGTTAGAGACAATCTTACGGTGGAGACATTACCACTGAGGATTGAAGGCCGTGAGATGAAGAAGTTGAGGGGCAAAGAGATTCCTCTCGTGAAAGTTGTTTGGGGAGGACCAACTGGTGAAAGCTTGACGTGGGAGCTGGAAAGCAAGATGTTGGAGTCTTATCCAGAGTTATTTGCATGAGGTACATTTTCGAGGACGAAAATTTTATAAGTTGGGGAGAGTTGTAACGCCTAGAATTTAATTTTATTATTTTATTGAATTATAATGAATTAATATAATTTAATAGATTAAATAGAATTAAAATGGCATTAAGGGCATTATGGGAAATTAAGAAAGAGGGAAGTGGAATAGAAAAAGAGGCATACGTGTGAAGAGGTTTCATTTGTTGTGTTTTCACGTGAAACAGAGAAGAGAAAAGAGGAGAAGCAGAGCCAAGGAAGAAGGTGAAGAACTTGAGAAGAGGAAAAGCTGAAGGGGGCGATTTCTTCATAACAAGGTAAGGGTGGGACTAGCTTCTATAAACCTAAGTTTCATAATCCCTAAATTTTGATTTAACATGTTGATGTTGGTGAATTTGGGAATTAGGGTTGTTTGATTATGATAAACTAATGATGGAATGTTAAATTGATGATTTCTATGTTGAGATGTTGATTTTGTTGTGATTCTATGGTGTTGTTACTGATTGGTGCCATGCTTACGCATAAATTGATGAAGTTTTGAATGTTCATAAACATGTGTCAGATGAATGAGAAGTTTGAATAATATAAGTTGTTTTTCCTGAGTTTTCTTATCTCTGCCCTGAATTTGAAACGAAAACTGGTATTGATCGGTACAGAATTGGTCTTAGGTGTAAACACAAAAGTTGTAGGTATGGATGTTAGTTTTCTAATGCCGTTGGTCTGACGTCAAAACGATATATAGAACTTGAGTTATGGTCAAATTACTGCACGTAGGTCACAGTGAATTTTTATGGACTTTCTGCACAACTTTTCCGAATTTGAAACGAAAACTGGTATTGATCGGTACAGAATTGGCCTTGGGTGTAAACATGAAGGTTTTAGATAATTTTGTTAGCTTTCCAGTGGCTTTGGTTTGACGTGAAAATGACTTTTAGTTTTTGAGTTATGATGAAAATACTCCAAGGAGGTCTTAGTGAAATTGTACGGTGACAGCATTCTCTGTTTCATGTTTTGCGTCTTTTTCACACGTCTCTGTTTTAAATTGGTCTTTGGTATAAACATGAAAGTTGTTGATAATTGTGATGATGATAATACACGATGATGATGTTAAACGATGATGATGATAACGATGATGATGTATATGATAATGAAGTTGTTGTTGACGTTGTATTTGTTGTAAATGTTGCATTGTCGAGTCCAGTACATATGCATTAAGTGATGGGGGTGTATGCCCGACATGTCTATTATGACATTATGAATTAAGTGATGGGGGTGAATGCCCGACATGTCTATATGACATTTACGATGGGGGTGTATGCCCGACATGTCCTATTATGACATATTTTGCGATGAATTGGTACCACATGCATGTTGCATACTTGAGTCAGTGATGTTGCATTGTTGAGTCGGTCGATGTTATTGTATTTGATGTTGCATTGAGAGGTGAGATTATGATGTGTATGTGTGATGTATGTATAAGATCTGATGGTGTTGTTTGATGATGTTTATGTGAAATGTTAAATTCATCTTTATGAATTATGTACTTATGTTTATTGAATGTGAATCTCACCCCTTCTGTTTGAATGTTGCCTCTACGTGGGTAACGTGCAGATAACCAGGAGTAATCGCTGAAGTGAGTTGATTCCTCGTGTCTTTAGGAGTCGCTCTGATATGTAACGGGATGGGAAACTTTTTGATGAATTCATGTGCTATGTATTTTAATTTCAAACTGATGTTGAACCACATTTAGTGGAGTTTTAAACTACGTTGTTTTTGATGTGGCCTTGTGCCTAATGATGTTTAGATTTAATTATGAAATTGAATTTCCGCTGCGATGGTTTGACGTTATTGAAAAGTCTGTTTTGAAATAAATAGCAAATTATCCTATTTGTAAATTGTAAACGAAGTGCGACATCCCGTCAAGGTTGAAACTCTGATTTATTTTAAATGAAATTTTCAAGTTGGGAAAACGGGGTGTTACATCGTCGAATGGTAAGTGGATTCAAAATATTTATGTATCCCAACAAAGTTGTTATTGATGAGTTCTTAATTTACATTTTATTTATGATGTTAGGAACTACAATTAGGAAGGCCTGTATGTCGGAGCGAGGTTATTTTGTCAACTTTAATAAGGAAGGATGGAAATTATGTGAATGGAGAAGGAAAAGCCATAGCTGTAAACATATTTTTGGGTGTGTTAAGTTAATTAAATGTTGTGCATGTAGTATAAGAGTTACACATTATTGACAAAAATATGCGAACTGATTACAAAATCAAAGTTCTGAACTGATTGTTTAATGTTTATCTGGTTGTATGCTGATTTTATTTATGCTGATTGTTTAATGTTTATGCTGGTTGTATGCTGTATGTTTATGCTGATTGTTTATGCTGATTGTTTATGAAATTCTGGCCAGGCAAAGATACTTAACAGGTTCTGGTTCTGATTAAAAACTTAGCAGGTTCTGATCAGAACTTAGCACAATTATAAAAGCAAATAATCAGCAGGAATATAAAGAGCAGGAAAGCTAAAAACACACAAGGTTTGTTAACCCAGTTCGGAGTAAACACCTCCTACTCTGGGGGATACCAATCCAGGAAGGAAATCCACTATAGGATTTAACCCAAAGACTCAAGACACTGACTCCCAGTTCCCAGCCTTAGCAATTAAACTCCTCCTAGTCAGACTTCTACCCAACTCTGAGTATTAGAATCCTCTAACTTCCTATTCAAGCAACTAAACCCAGCTACTTGAACAACCCTTAACAATCCCCTGTTTTTGAACACAATTTCAATGACAACACTTCATTCGTACCTAAAGGCTTAGAATGAATTACAACTTAATGAAAACACTAAACCAACTCAAAACATATGAGTGGTGCACAAAACAAAGCTAACAGCTTAAAAACAAAAACAGACTCAATTTCTGATTTCTAAACTCTAAAACTCGTATCTTGAATAGCAGCAGCCCTCCTCCTTATATAGCCTTCAGTCTTGCAAAATAAAACTAATCTTCTGATTTGATTTGTTACTGAAATAAGATTGGTCCAATAATGTAACAAATAAAACTGTACTGAATCTTTTAAAGATTATAACAGGAAAATATGAATATCATATCTTTGAACCAAATCTTCAATAAAATCTTCTCCAAATAAATCAACATTCTAGAAGTCATATGCGTGGATAAATCTTCAATAGATCTTGCAAAGATTCGCATAGAAAAACCTTGAAAATAACCAGCTTCTGATGAAGTCAACATAAGTCAACGCTGGCATCAGAACCTGAATTCAGCTTCTGAAGTGCTACAGTGCATTCAGCTTCTGATGACATTTTCAGCTTCTGAATGGCTTCAAAACACAAAACTTGCAACTGAAGAAATGTTTCAAATATGGAGATGCTTCTATTCAATACATTGGTTTTGCCAAAACATGCAGCCAACACCAAAAGACTCAACAATCTCCCCCTTTGGCAAATTTTTGGCTAAAACCATAAAACCATCCAAGTTCTTCAATCTCCCTTATAAACAACTCAGCAATGAATAACTCCACAATAATACATCATAGCAATTTGTTTAGGCAGCGGATTCAGCTATGTTAAACAACAGCTTCAGCTTCTGAACTCCTGAAGCACACATAAACCAAGTGCTGATCAACTCCTGATCATCACAATCATAGTATCAGAGCTACTCCAAGGTATCAGAGCTACTGATCAACTCCTGATCATCACACACACTCCCCCTGCAACTCAGCATATACTCAGCATACATCAAACTCCCCCTTACTTCTGAATCAGAGCATATCAGAGCCAACACTTCAGGAGCTGAACACAATTGTTCTTCAGGACCATACCTCAGGTTCATAGAACCACTCAGGACCATAACAATCTTGTACTCCCCCTGAAACACATACTCCCCCTCAATAACATCTAGACAGCTCTTGTTATATTTGTTCTGAACTCTGAGCTTCACAAACAACTTCTGAACAATACTGAAAGCTGAATTTGAACAAATTCTCTGAGCAGCAACACTTGGTATTAGAAACAACACATTACATAAGATTTTCTCCCCCTTTTTAGCCACAAAATTCTGACAAATCATAGTCTTCAGATAGGGAAGGGAAACTGCATAGGTAACACAGATCCTTGAAAACATATCAGATTCAGACTTAGGTCCAGGATCACACTTAGCATAGGCACAACTGGCAGGTACTCTATCTTCCTCACATCCAGTTTGCAGTAATTGCTATAACTCTTCATGCAAACATACACCTAACTTGCTCCTTAAGTTTTCAAACTGCTTAGCATCCAAGGCCTTTGTGAAAATGTCAGCAACTTGTTCTTCAGTAGCTACATGTTCCAGCTGAATAATCTTGTCCTCCACAAGATTTCTAATAAAATGGTGTCTGATATCTATGTGTTTAGTTCTGCTGTGCTGTATTGGATTCTTAGAGATGTTGATTGCACTCAAATTGTCACAGAACAATGTCATAACACCTTGTTTCAAGTTGTACTCCTCCAGCATTTGTTTCATCCACACCAGTTGTGAGCAACTACTCCCAGCAGCAATGTACTCAGCTTCAGCAGTTGACAATGAAACACAGTTTTGTTTCTTGCTGAACCATGAAATCAAGTTATTTCCTAAGAAGAAACAACCTCCTGAAGTGCTCTTCCTATCATCAGCACTCCCAGCCCAGTCAGCATCACAAAATCCCATCAATTCAGAACTTGAACTATGAGAATACATGATTCCATAGTCACTTGTGCTATTCACATACTTCAGAATCCTCTTCACCTGAGTCAGATGACTCATCTTAGGATCAGCTTGATATCTTGCACATACTCCAACAGCAAATGTGATATCAGGCCTGCTTGCAGTTAAGTACAATAGGCTCCCAATCATGCTTCTGTACTGACTTTGGTCTACTGAAACTCCATCTTCATCCTTAGTTAACTTCAGGTGAGTAGCAGCTGGTGTCCTCTTGTGAGCAGCAGATTCCATTCCAAACTTCTTCACTATGTTCTTGGCATACTTACTTTGAGAAATGAAGATTGTATCTTCCATTTGTTTGACTTGTAACCCAAGAAAGTAAGTCAGCTCTCCAACCAAACTCATTTCAAACTCTGATTGCATTTGCTGAACAAACAGTTTGACCATCTTCTGAGACATCCCTCCAAACACTATATCATCCACATAAATCTGAGCAATCATCAGACTCCCATTTTCATCTTTCACAAACAATGTCTTATCAGAACCTCCTTTTCTGTAACCTTGAGCCACAAGAAACTGAGTCAGCCTGTCATACCATGCCCTTGGTGCTTGCTTCAATCCATATAAAGCTTTCTTTAACTTGTACACATGTTCTGGAAACTTAGGATCCACAAAACCCTTAGGCTGTTCAACATATACCTCTTCTTGCAAATATCCATTCAGAAATGCACTCTTCACATCCATCTGGAATAGTTTGAACTTGAGAATGCAGGATACACCCAACAGTAGTCTTATGGACTCTAGTCTGGCCACAGGTGCAAAGGTCTCATCAAAATCAAGTCCCTCAACTTGAGTATAGCCTTGAGCAACCAACCTTGCCTTGTTTCTGACTACAGTGCCACTTTCATCTGTTTTATTCTTGAATATCCACTTAGTGCCAATCACATTCAGTCCTTCTGGTCTTGGAACTAGATCCCATACTTCACTCCTTTTGAATTGATTCAACTCTTCTTGCATTGCTTCAATCCAAAATTCATCAGTTAGGGCTTCTTTCACATTTTTAGGCTCAACCTTTGACACAAAGCATGAATCAGTAGCAGCAGCATCTGATCTTCTGGTTCTGACACCTTGATCTAAGCTTCCAATGATAAGCTCCTTAGGATGATCCTTCTAAATTCTAATAGATGGCCCTTTATTGGTAGAATCATGTTCTGGATGTACATCTGCTTCTTCAGACTTTGGATGAATTTCAGCTTCTGAAGTTTGTTCTTCTGATGGTTCAGACTCTGGAACAACTTCAGACTCACTTCTATCTTTCTCAGCAGTCAGATCATCAATTACCACATTAATGGACTCCATCACAACTTTAGTTCTTGAATTAAACACCCTATAAGCTCTGCTGTTCACTGAATATCCCAAAAATATACCCTCATCAGACTTAGGATCCAGTTTTCTCCTATTTTCTCTGTCAGCCAAAATGTAACATTTACTGCCAAACACATGAAAATATTTGACTGTAGGCTTCCTTCCTTTCCATAGTTCATACAATGTAGATGTTGTCCCTTTCTTCAGAGTGACTTTATTATGGATATAGCATGCAGTGTTCATTGCTTCAGCCCAGAACATATATGGAAGTTTCTTAGCATGCAGCATCACTCTTGCACATTCTGCCAAAGTCCTATTCTTCCTCTCAACTACACCATTTTGCTGAGGTGTGATAGGTGCAGAAAACTCATGTTTTATACCTTCAGAAGCACAGAATTCTGAAAAGCTCTTGTTTTCAAATTCTTTGCCATGATCACTTCTGATTCTGATAATCCCACTATCCTTCTCTCTTTGTAGTTGGATGCACATCTCTTTGAAAACTTCAAAATTGTCAGACTTTTCTCTAACAAAGCTGACCCATGTATATCTTGAGTAGTCATCTACCATTACAAAAGCATATCTTTTTCCTCCAATACTTTCTACTTGCATAGGCCCCATTAAATCCATATGAACAAGTTCTAGTACTTTGGTAGTTACCTGGTGAACTAATCTGGGATGAGACTTTCTTGTTTGTTTACCAATCTGACAATCACCACAAACACTGTCCTCATTGATCTTCAGATTAGGTACACCTCTGATAGCTTCAGTACTTAGGATTTTCTTCATGCCTTTCAAGTGCAAATGTCCCAGTTTCTGGTGCCAGAGTTTGACTTCCTCTTCTGAGCTCATAAGACAAGAAGTCAGACTTCTTTCTTCTTCAGAAACCCACAAATAACAGTTGTCTTTGGATCTGCAGCCCCTCATCTGAATTTTACCATCCTGATCAGTAACAATACACTCCTGCTTGTTGAAATTCACTTTTAAATCCTGATCACATAGCTGGCTAATACTGATCAGATTAGAGGTTAATCCTTCCACCAGTAGCACATCATTAAGTTTGGGCAGACCTTCTCTGATCAAATCACCAATTCCCAGAATCTGACCTCTTACACCATCTCCAAATGTCACATAACTTCTGGAGTATGATCTGATATTGCTCAGTAGCTTCTTCACACCAGTCATGTGCCTTGAACACCCACTATCAAAATACAGTCTTCTTTTGAGGTGGCTCTTAATGAAGTATGAGCAATCAGGCCTACATTCTGAACCTTAGGTTTCCACACCTTCTAAACACTGTGTCTGGGTGCAGATGGTTGCACTCTTCTATATTGAAAGTGTTCAGGATAGCCATACAGTTTAAAGCAAAAAGGTTTGATATGTCCCTTCTTACCACAATGATGACATGTCCATGTATGATTCCTCCTTCTTCTGTTGTACTTCTGGGGTTGCTTCTGAGGTAGCATCTGAACATGCTTCTGACCTTGCATCTGAGGTTTCTTCTGAGCTAGTTTTTGAGCTTGCATCTGGGATTGTTTCTGAGGTCTCATCTGCTTTTTCATATGTTCAAGTTGGGAATTTAACTGGTTCACTTCTTCTTTCAAATCTGAATTCTGCACAAGAAGTTCTCCTTTTTCAGCCTCCAGTTGAAAAATAGTCTCCTTCTGATCCAGAACTTGTTTGCAAACCTCAGCACTTCTGGTATACAGCTTCCTATAGTTGTCAGCTAGTTCATCATATGAGGTTTTAGCAGCTTCAGACACAGATGAGGCTTCAGACTCTGAGTCAGACTCTGAAAAAGTCTCAGACTCTAAAACAGCTTCCTTCTTCAAGATATCTCCTGACCTCACTACCAGACCAGTATCACACATATCAGATTCACTAACATCATCATCTTCAGAACCATCATCAGACCATGCAACAGCTAGGCTCTTCTTTTGTTTCTTGAGGAAAGTAGGACATTCAGATTTGATGTGTCCATAACCCTCACATTCATAGCACTGCACACCTTTAGCTTGATTACTTTTCTCCTCAGACTTGATCTTCTTCTCATCAGTTTGTTGCTTTTTATTGAATCTGAAATTCTGACCTTTGGCTTTGGCTTTTCTGTTAACATTCTTCAGAATCTTGTTGAATTGTTTTCCCAGCAACACTATAGCTTCTGATAAGTCATTATCCTCCTCATCAGATTCAGATTGATCATCAGCTCCTGAATTAACTGCAAATGCTATTCCTTTCCCTTTCTTATCAGGCTGTTTGCAGAATGCAGTCTCAAAATTGAGCAAAGACCCAATCAGTTCCTCAAGCTTCATAGTGGTGATATCATGAGCCTCCTCAATTGCTGTAACCTTCATGTCAAACCTTCTGGGCAGGGACCTGAGGATTTTTCTCACTAGCTTCTCATCAGACATCTTCTCCCCAAGAGAATCAAAGGAATTTGCCATATCCAGCACATTCATGTAAAAATCCTGAATGGATTCATCCTCCTTCATCTTCAGGTTCTCAAACTTGGTGGTCAGTAACTGAAGTCTGGACATCTTCACCTTAGAAGTTCCTTCATGAGTGGTCTTCAGAATTTCCCAAGCATCCTTAGCCACAGTACATTGTTTGATGAGTCTGAACATGTTTTGATCAACACCATTAAAGATAGCATTCAAAGCTTTTGAATTTCCCAGTGACAGATCATCTTCAGCTTTGGTCCATTCCTCCTCAGGCTTCAGAACCTCAGTCTTGTTACCATCTTTGTCTGTATACACAGGATGATCCCAGCCTTTAATCACAGCTTTCCAAGTCCTGCTGTCAATAGACTTTAGAAAAGCACACATCCTTGACTTCCAATACTCATAGTTTGTGCCATCTAGTAGGGGTGGTCTATTGACATAGCCTCCTTCTCTATCCATGCTTGCCAGAAATAAACTCCTCTGGATCTCACCCAAATTACAGGCAGGGTGCCTGCTCTGATGCCAATTGAAATTCTGGCCAGGCAAAGATACTTAACAGGTTCTGGTTCTGATTAAAAACTTAGCAGGTTCTGATCAGAACTTAGCACAATTATAAAAGCAAATAATCAGCAGGAATATAAAGAGCAGGAAAGCTAAAAACACACAAGGTTTGTTAACCCAGTTCGGAGTAAACACCTCCTACTCTGGGGGATACCAATCCAGGAAGGAAATCCACTATAGGATTTAACCCAAAGACTCAAGACACTGACTCCCAGTTCCCAGCCTTAGCAATTAAACTCCTCCTAGTCAGACTTCTACCCAACTCTGAGTATTAGAATCCTCTAACTTCCTATTCAAGCAACTAAACCCAGCTACTTGAACAACCCTTAACAATCCCCTGTTTTTGAACACAATTTCAATGACAACACTTCATTCGTACCTAAAGGCTTAGAATGAATTACAACTTAATGAAAACACTAAACCAACTCAAAACATATGAGTGGTGCACAAAACAAAGCTAACAGCTTAAAAACAAAAACAGACTCAATTTCTGATTTCTAAACTCTAAAACTCGTATCTTGAATAGCAGCAGCCCTCCTCCTTATATAGCCTTCAGTCTTGCAAAATAAAACTAATCTTCTGATTTGATTTGTTACTGAAATAAGATTGGTCCAATAATGTAACAAATAAAACTGTACTGAATCTTTTAAAGATTATAACAGGAAAATATGAATATCATATCTTTGAACCAAATCTTCAATAAAATCTTCTCCAAATAAATCAACATTCTAGAAGCCATATGCGTGGATAAATCTTCAATAGATCTTGCAAAGATTCGCATAGAAAAACCTTGAAAATAACCAGCTTCTGATGAAGTCAACATAAGTCAACGCTGGCATCAGAACCTGAATTCAGCTTCTGAAGTGCTACAGTGCATTCAGCTTCTGATGACATTTTCAGCTTCTGAATGGCTTCAAAACACAAAACTTGCAACTGAAGAAATGTTTCAAATATGGAGATGCTTCTATTCAATACATTGGTTTTGCCAAAACATGCAGCCAACACCAAAAGACTCAACAGTTTAATGCTGATTGTTTATGCTGATTGTTTAATGCTGATTGTATGCTGATTGTTTAATGCTGATTATGCTGATTGTTTAATGCTGATTATGCTGATTGTATTCCAATTGTTTATGCTAATTGTTTAATGCTGATTGTATGCTGATTTTATTTATGCTGATTGTTTAATGTTTATGCTGGTTGTATGATGTATGTTTATCTGGTTGAACTGATTACATGTTTTGCATGTAGTATAAGAGTTACACATAGTTGACAAAATTATGTGAACTTGATTGTAAATAAATGAGCAGTTTGTAGAATTTGTTTAATAATCAGTTATGTTTTTTTTTAAACTCATTCTGCTTATTCTGTTTAACTTATACAAAAGCAAAAGATTCTACTCATTCTGCTCATTCATCAAAATTATGTTTTATATGTCATAATACTTATTCTGCTCATTCTGCAAAAGATTCTGCTTATTTTGTTTGATCAATGTCATAATACTTTATATGTCACGGTGTAGTGGCTTGATATCTTTCTCATTATACATATATAAACAATAATATTTATTACTAACAGGAGAAGATTTCAGAGAGCTTATCTGAAGACAAAGAACGTACCACCACAATTGGTGCTGCATCAAAGATTAATGCATATACTGATGATGCTATTGAAAAGGTATATGGGGCTGAGCACTCGGGTCGAGTACGCGGTTTGGGTTTGGGGGTTTGTCCGACTATTGCTTTTGGAAAGCGTAGGCATTTCACAAAATTTATTCAAGTTGGTAGCTCTAATGAAAAGAATGTTGAAGACTTACAGAAGCAAGTAGAAAGTTTGGGAGAGAAACTAATTGGATATGAAGAGACAAAGGAACAACTTACACAGGCTACAGAGAAGCTTACAAAAACAACTGAACAACTTACACAAACGACCGGTCAACTTGAACAAACCCAACATCATTTGGCAATTATGCAAAAGTTCATGCAACATAAATTTGGTGATGAGTTGTCTTTGTTCATCAATAATGTTCCTCCATCTTAGTTTTCAAGGGTATTTACTTATTAATGTTGCACTCTTTTCACAAGTACTATATAATTTGTTTTTTGGAGTTAAGTAGCAGGAGTATTATAATTGTTTATTACTTCATCTTTATGTTGGGATTGACTTTTGCTCGTTATTATCAATTATATATGAAATGTTTTGCAGTTATGTTTATTATTGATGTTAAAACACCAAAGTAGGGTGTATGAAATCAACCTGCAAGTTTTTTTTTTTTTTAAAAAAAAGGTTAAATTAGCCACGGTTGACCCGTGGCAAATTTTTTTAAAAAATCAACCCAAAATTTAAAAAAGGGATGACCGTGGCTAATGTAACGACCCTATTTTCGTAAATTATATTTTTATATATTTTATTTTATTGTTTGGCTTTTAAAAATATTTTCTCGTAATCGATAAATAATTATTTAGCGCGAGCGTAAGTTCGTAATCGAGTTTTTAAGGTTTTGGGCGAAATTGGGCCTAGGGCGTGAATAGTATTGGGCTTTTGAGTTTATGAGTAGTAATGATCAAGTGGATGAGATTTAGTGAGCTTGGATTGGATTGAAGGGCTAAGATTGATCATGAGTTAAGATATTAATTGGATGGCCATGATTAATTGGATTGGGTTATAAAGATAACCACAAAGACTTTGTCATATTCTTTATCTTTTGGAAAGCTGAAACGTGAAAGAGAAGGGAGAAAAGCAAGAAAAACCTAGGGCAAGAGAGAAGCTCACGAGAAAGAGAAGAGAAAAGCTTGAGTTGCTGGAGATTTCATCGATTCCGGGTAAGAGAGTTAGTATTCGTAATCGGGAGTGACTCGAGAAGGGGAGATTGTCGATATCTCCATACCCAAACTTCTCCTCTCACTTTTCTTTTGGTTTTGTGAAACTTTTCTTAAACAAAACTTGAGTTTGATGATTGTAGTATGTTTCTAGTATGATTTTGTGGATTGATATGGTGTTTTCATGTATGTTTGGATGGAAAGTTTTTATGATTAAAGTTGTTAATGATCATGTTATGCTTATTTGATGCTAAGTGATGTTGTGGGTTTGATGCTAGTATGTTTAATTGAAGTTATATGATGTTTATTTATGTTTTGGGATTTCGAAAATGTTGTTGTTGTTCAAGAAAAGCTTGGGTAAAACCCTAACATGGTGATTCTTGTTAAGGCCATTATGTTGTGTGAGTATGTGTTATATAATGTTTGGAATGGCTGTTAGGAACTAATAGAGTGTGTCTAAGGTTTTGAAAGTGGACTTGGACTTAGTAATATTAAAGACTAAGGTGTGAGAATTGATGAATATAATTGAATTGACATGGTATCTAAAGGATTGGATTTACCTTAGAAACATTTATGTTTATTTGGAGTTTTGGTTTAGTATGATGTTGTTGATGATGTTGTGAGTTTTGGTTTAGTATGATGTTGTTGATGATGTTGTGAGTTTGGTTTAGTATGATGTTGTTGATGATGTTGTGAGTTTGGTTTAGTATGATGTTGTTGATGATGTTGTGAGTTTGGTTTAGTATGATGTTGTTGATGATGTTGTGAGTTTGGTTTAGTATGATGTTGTTGATGATGTTGTGAACCATGTTTGATGTCATATGCACGACCGTCCTTTTATGGCGAATGAGAGGTGCAGTCGATGAAAGAATGAAATCCAATTATTATTGGTCATATGCACGACCGTCCTTTTATGGCGAATGAGAGGTGCAGTCGATGAAAGAATGAAATCCAAGAGAGCTTGGTTATCAAGAGAGCTTGGTAAGGATATAAGTTTATCCGAATGAAATCCAAGAGAGCTTGGTTATCAAGAGAGCTTGGTAAGGATATAAGTTTATCCGAATGAAATCCAAGAGAGCTTGGTTATCAAGAGAGCTTGGTAAGGATATAAGTTTATCCGAATGAAATCCAAGAGAGCTTGGTTATCAAGAGAGCTTGGTAAGGATATAAGTTTATCCGAATGAAATCCAAGAGAGCTTGGTTATCAAGAGAGCTTGGTAAGGATATAAGTTTATCCGAATGAAATCCAAGAGAGCTTGGTTATCAAGAGAGCTTGGTAAGGATATAAGTTTATCCGAATGAAATCCAAGAGAGCTTGGTTATCAAGAGAGCTTGGTAAGGATATAAGTTTATCCGAATGAAATCCAAGAGAGCTTGGTTATCAACAGAGCTTGGTAAGGATATAAGTTTATCCGAATGAAATCCAAGAGAGCTTGGTTATCAAGAGAGCTTGATAAGGATATGAGTTTATCCAAAATGATTTGGTACCACATGCATTAGAGAATGCATTTGAGGCATGCATCCTTTGTGACATTAGTGATAATTGTGATTGATGAGTTTTGTGGGAACTTATGTGTGCATAATGGTTGTTAAGTGGTAATTGTTATTGATGAGTTTTGTGCTTGAGGAATTATGTGTGCCTGGTAATTGATGATTGATAATTTCCATCTGTTGACTTAATTGCTTAAAGTGTTGATATGTTTTGAGTACTTGTGATTAATGAATAAATGTTTGACGATAATTGATGATGCATGTGCGTGAGTTAGAATATGCATGATGGGTAAAGTGTAGGTACCCTACTTATTATTGTGCTGTTTATATTGTGTTGATTATGTTTTACTAACACTCTCTGTTTTGTGTTATGTGCTGGATCTTTGGGGATCCAGATTTTCAGGTAGACGAGGTTATCGTCGAGGATTAGCTGTTGTCGTTTAGAACCTGCGTAGTGGTGAGGGCATAGCTTAGCTATCCTTACTTTTTTTGTACTAGGTGTTGTATCCTAGTTAGAGTTTAGGGCTCTGATAGTTGTAACACCACTTTGGGTATTTGAACGTGTATGTATAATTTGGCAATGGTCTCTGTTGTAGATTTGGATGTTAATTAATCTAATGCTGTTGGTCTGATTTTCTGCACAACTTTCTGCATAATTTTCTGCATAACTTTTCCGTATTTGAAACGAAAACTGGTATTGATTGGTACAGACTTGGCCTTGGGTGTAAACATGAAAGTTTTAGATAATTTTGTTAGCTTTCCAGTGGCTTTGGTTTGACGTGAAAATGACTTTTAGTTTTTGAGTTATGATGAAAATACTCCAGGGAGGTCTTAGTGAAATTGTGCTGTGACAGCATTTTCTCATTTATGTTTTTGTGTCTTTTTCGCACGTCTCTGTTTTAAATTGGTCTTTGGTATAAACATGTGAGATGTTGTAATGTGTTTTGAAAAACGAAAGAAAATGATGCAAATCGATTTTGTGAACATTGAGCTAGAAGGGGTATGAGCTGTTTGAGCTAGAAGGGGTATGAGCTGTTTGAGCTAGAAGGGGTATGAGCTGTTTGAGCATAGAAGGGGTATCCTGTTAGAAGGGGTATCGTCTCTGTTTTTCTGTTTGTTTTTCTTTTTCCGCTGCTGTTTGTGAATCAAATATATTTTGATCTGTTGATGTTTATGAAAATGCGTTTTCATTATGTTGTAACTTCCTATGTCCTTAACGTTTTGTTTTATTAAAGTTAATAATCGGCGGTTAAGGGTTAGGGTGTTACAATAGGTGGTATCAGAGCAGGTCGATCCATTGGATCAATTAGGTGTAGATTACCCTTTGTGTAACATGTGTTAGGAAAACACTGTTATACTGTTTTGAGGAAACGAAGTGTATCCTCACTCGTGGTGCGTGGTGTTGGTTCAGGTTATGGCGCAAAAAAGCATTTGCCGATGCGATGGAATTGATGGCGAATGCCATGGTTCAGAAGGCTGTGAGTAGGACGGCTGATAGAGCAGCACAGGAAGCCAAGACTAACTACTACAAGGCTGTGAATGAGAAGAGGAGGAGAGCCTTCGGAAGAGGAAAGCCTTATGATAACCGGGGGAAGAAGCCGGATGAAGGTGGAAGCAGTGGTGGTAAAACTGGAGGTGGTAAGAATTGTTTTAAGTGTGGACAGCTGGGACATCGTTTCTATGAGTGCCCGGAGAATGAAGGAGGATGTTTCAAGTGTGGTGATCCTAACCACAAAGCTGATCAGTGCAAGAAGGGTATTGTGTGCTTCAACTGCAAAGAAGCGGGTCATAAGAGCAATGTGTGCAAGAAGCCAAGAGCGGCTGGGGGAAAAGTGTTCGCTTTGGATGGTGGTGATGCAGAGGCTGACAACTTGATCAGAGGTACATGCTTTATCAATAATACTCCTTTGTCTGCTATTATTGATACGGGTGCTACCCATTCGTTTATTTCTGTGGATTGCGTGAAGAGGGTTGAGTCTTAGAGTAGAGAATATGATGGGACGCATGGTTATAGAAACGCCTGCAAGTGGTTCGGTATCGACTACTCAAGTCTGTGTTGACTGTTCAGTCACTATGTATGATCGACACTTTGGAATGGATTTAGTCTGCATTCCGTTGAGCGGAATAGATGTTATCTTTGGTATGAACTGGTTAGAATTTAATCGTGTTCATGTCAACTGCGGTAAGAAGACGGTTACGTTTCCAAGACCGGAGCCAGAGTTGTGTTTGAAGCTCATGTGTTGTCGAGAAGTGACAAGATCTGTGAAGACTCAAGAGGACGTGTTTGCTATGTTTGCTTCGTTGAGAGTGGAAGAGAAGATTGAGGTTGATGCGTTGCCGGTGGTGCGTGATTTCAGAGATGTTTTTCCAGATGACATTTTGGATTTACCACCCGAGAGAGAGGTTGAATTCGCAATTGACGTAGTACCTGGTACTAGTCCAATTTCGATGGCGCCGTATCGTATGTCAGCTGCAGAGCTTGAAAAGTTGAAAGAACAATTGGAGGAACTGTTAGAGAAGAGGTTTGTAAGACCGAGCGTATCGCCGTGGGGTGCGCATGTTCTGTTGGTAAAGAAGAAAGATGGTAGTATGCGTCTGTGCATCGACTATCGTCAGTTGAATAAAGCAACTATCAAGAATAAGTATCCACTTCCGAGGATAGATGATTTGATGGATCAGTTAGTGGGAGCCTGTGTGTTCAGCAAGATTGATTTGAGATCGGGATATCATCAGATAAGAGTTAAGGCGGAGGATATACCGAAGACTGCTTTCAGGACAAGGTATGGTCACTACGAGTACGCTGTTATGCCTTTTGGAGTTACTAATGCACCTGGAGTGTTTATGGAATATATGAATCGTATATTTCATTCCTTTTTGGATCGATTCGTGGTGGTCTTCATAGACGATATTTTAGTATACTCGAAGACGGAAGAGGAACATGCCGAGCATTTGAGGATTGTGTTGGAGGTGTTGCGCGAGAAGGAGCTTTATGCAAAATTTTCTAAGTGTGAATTTTGGTTGCATAAAGTTAGCTTTTTGGGTCACGTCATTTCAAGGGGTGGTATAGCAGTGGATCCTGCTAAGGTAGAGGCCGTGCAAGATTGGGGAACGCCGGAGTCTGTTACTGAGATCCGAAGTTTTCTTGGTTTGGCCGGTTACTATCGCAGGTTCATCGAAGGATTTTCAAAGTTGGCGTTGCCGTTGACACAGTTGACTAGGAAGAGTCAAGCTTTCGTTTGGGATGACAAGTGTGAGCAGAGTTTCCAAGAGCTGAAGAGGAGGTTGACATCTGCACCTGTGCTAATTCTGCCAAATCCGAAGGAACCGTTCGTGGTTTATTGTGATGCGTCGAAGATGGGTCTAGGTGGTGTGTTGATGCAAAAGGGACAAGTCGTTGCTTATGCATCAAGACAGCTGAAGATTCATGAGAGGAACTATCCTACGCACGATTTGGAGCTAGCTGCTGTCGTGTTTGTTCTCAAGATTTGGAGGCACTACTTGTATGGGTCAAGGTTCGAGGTTTTCAGCGATCACAAGAGTCTGATGTGAGATTGACGAAGCTTAAGACACTCATCGAGCAAGGGAAAAAGGTAAACGTTGAGATCGATGAGAAAGGCGTGACGAGGTGTCAGGGAAGGTTATGTGTACCAGATGTGCCAGAATTGAAGAGGATGATTTTGGAGGAAGGTCACAGAAGCAACTTAAGTATTCATCCTGGTGTTACTAAGATGTATCAAGATCTGAGGAAAATGTTTTGGTGGCGAGGGATGAAGAAAGAGATCGCCGAGTTTGTTTTCGCGTGTTTGACTTGTCAGAAGTCCAAGGTGGAGCATCAGAAGCCGTCGGGGCTATTGCAACCTATGTTTATTCCAGAATGGAAATGGGATAGTATTGCGATGGATTTTGTAAGCGGTTTGCCGAAGACGTCGAAAGGTAACAATATGATTTGTGTAGTTGTCGGCAGGTTAACAAAGTCTGCTCATTTCATAGCTATCAAGACCGGTATGCTAATACCGAAGTTGGCTGAGATTTATGTCGAGCAAATCGTGAGATTGCATGGAATTCCGTCGAGTATCGTATCAGATCGAGATTCCCGTTTTACTTCAAGGTTTTGGAAGAATTTGCATGAGGCGTTGGGGACTAAGTTGCGGATGAGTTCTGCTTATCACCCGCAGACGGATGGTCAGTCGGAGAGGACGATTCAATCATGGGAGGATTTATTAAGATCGTGCATTTTGGAACAAGGAGTGAGTTGGGAAGCTTGCTTACCATTGATTGAGTTTACGTATAACAACAGTTTTCATTCGAGCATTGGTATGGCACCTTTTGAAGCGTTGTATGGGAGAAGATGTAGAACACCTTTGTGTTGGTTTGAATCGAGAGCAAGATGCGAGACTCCTATCCAGAGTTGTTTTCGGGTATTTTCGAGGGCGAAAATTCTTTTTAGGGGGGTAGAGTTGTAACGACCCTATTTTCGTAAATTATATTTTTATATATTTTATTTTATTGTTTGGCTTTTAAAAATATTTTCTCGTAATCGATAAATAATTATTTAGCGCGAGCGTAAGTTCGTAATCGAGTTTTTAAGGTTTTGGGCGAAATTGGGCCTAGGGCGTGAATAGTATTGGGCTTTTGAGTTTATGAGTAGTAATGATCAAGTGGATGAGATTTAGTGAGCTTGGATTGGATTGAAGGGCTAAGATTGATCATGAGTTAAGATATTAATTGGATGGCCATGATTAATTGGATTGGGTTATAAAGATAACCACAAAGACTTTGTCATCACTATTCTTTATCTTTTGGAAAGCTGAAACGTGAAAGAGAAGGGAGAAAAGCAAGAAAAACCTAGGGCAAGAGAGAAGCTCACGAGAAAGAGAAGAGAAAAGCTTGAGTTGCTGGAGATTTTATCGATTCCGGGTAAGAGAGTTAGTATTCGTAATCGGGAGTGACTCGAGAAGGGGAGATTGTCGATATCTCCGTACCCAAACTTCTCCTCTCACTTTTCTTTTGGTTTTGTGAAACTTTTCTTAAACAAAACTTGAGTTTGATGATTGTAGTATGTTTCTAGTATGATTTTGTGGATTGATATGGTGTTTTCATGTATGTTTGGATGGAAAGTTTTTATGATTAAAGTTGTTAATGATCATGTTATGCTTATTTGATGCTAAGTGATGTTGTGGGTTTGATGCTAGTATGTTTAATTGAAGTTATATGATGTTTATTTATGTTTTGGGATTTCGAAAATGTTGTTGTTGTTCAAGAAAAGCTTGGGTAAAACCCTAACATGGTGATTCTTGTTAAGGCCATTATGTTGTGTGAGTATGTGTTATATAATGTTTGGAATGGCTGTTAGGAACTAATAGAGTGTGTCTAAGGTTTTGAAAGTGGACTTGGACTTAGTAATATTAAAGACTAAGGTGTGAGAATTGGTGAATATAATTGAATTGACATGGTATCTAAAGGATTGGATTTACCTTAGAAACATTTATGTTTATTTGGAGTTTTGGTTTAGTATGATGTTGTTGATGATGTTGTGAGTTTTGGTTTAGTATGATGTTGTTGATGATGTTGTGAGTTTGGTTTAGTATGATGTTGTTGATGATGTTGTGAGTTTGGTTTAGTATGATGTTGTTGATGATGTTGTGAGTTTGGTTTAGTATGATGTTGTTGATGATGTTGTGAACCATGTTTGATGTCATATGCACGACCGTCCTTTTATGGCGAATGAGAGGTGCAGTCGATGAAAGAATGAAATCCAATTATTATTGGTCATATGCACGACCGTCCTTTTATGGCGAATGAGAGGTGCAGTCGATGAAAGAATGAAATCCAAGAGAGCTTGGTTATCAAGAGAGCTTGGTAAGGATATAAGTTTATCCGAATGAAATCCAAGAGAGCTTGGTTATCAAGAGAGCTTGGTAAGGATATAAGTTTATCCGAATGAAATCCAAGAGAGCTTGGTTATCAAGAGAGCTTGGTAAGGATATAAGTTTATCCGAATGAAATCCAAGAGAGCTTGGTTATCAAGAGAGCTTGGTAAGGATATAAGTTTATCCGAATGAAATCCAAGAGAGCTTGGTTATCAAGAGAGCTTGGTAAGGATATAAGTTTATCCGAATGAAATCCAAGAGAGCTTGGTTATCAAGAGAGCTTGGTAAGGATATAAGTTTATCCGAATGAAATCCAAGAGAGCTTGGTTATCAAGAGAGCTTGGTAAGGATATAAGTTTATCCGAATGAAATCCAAGAGAGCTTGGTTATCAAGAGAGCTTGGTAAGGATATAAGTTTATCCGAATGAAATCCAAGAGAGCTTGGTTATCAAGAGAGCTTGGTAAGGATATAAGTTTATCCGAATGAAATCCAAGAGAGCTTGGTTATCAAGAGAGCTTGATAAGGATATGAGTTTATCCAAAATGATTTGGTACCACATGCATTAGAGAATGCATTTGAGGCATGCATCCTTTGTGACATTAGTGATAATTGTGATTGATGAGTTTTGTGGGAACTTATGTGTGCATAATGGTTGTTAAGTGGTAATTATTATTGATGAGTTTTGTGCTTGAGGAATTATGTGTGCCTGGTAATTGATGATTGATAATTTCCATCTGTTGACTTAATTGCTTAAAGTGTTGATATGTTTTGAGTACTTGTGATTAATGAATAAATGTTTGACGATAATTGATGATGCATGTGCGTGAGTTAGAATATGCATGATGGGTAAAGTGTAGGTACCCTACTTATTATTGTGCTGTTTATATTGTGTTGATTATGTTTTACTAACACTCTCTGTTTTGTGTTATGTGCTGGATCTTTGGGGATCCAGATTTTCAGGTAGACGAGGTTATCGTCGAGGATTAGCTGTTGTCGTTTAGAACCTGCGTAGTGGTGAGGGCATAGCTTAGCTATCCTTACTTTTTTTGTACTAGGTGTTGTATCCTAGTTAGAGTTTAGGGCTCTGATAGTTGTAACACCACTTTGGGTATTTGAACGTGTATGTATAATTTGGCAATGGTCTCTGTTGTAGATTTGGATGTTAATTAATCTAATGCTGTTGGTCTGATTTTCTGCACAACTTTCTGCATAATTTTCTGCATAACTTTTCCGTATTTGAAACGAAAACTGGTATTGATTGGTACAGACTTGGCCTTGGGTGTAAACATGAAAGTTTTAGATAATTTTGTTAGCTTTCCAGTGGCTTTGGTTTGACGTGAAAATGACTTTTAGTTTTTGAGTTATGATGAAAATACTCCAGGGAGGTCTTAGTGAAATTGTGTTGTGACAGCATTTTCTCATTTATGTTTTTGTGTCTTTTTCGCACGTCTCTGTTTTAAATTGGTCTTTGGTATAAACATGTTGTAGTACCCTAATTTTGTCCTACGCATTTTAAAACAAAAATCAAAAAAAATCAAAGAGGGAAAAAAAGTCAAAAGTCAACAAAAGTCAACAGAAAAGTCAACTTTTCAAAATTGAGGACTTCGCAATGCGAAGCTCACTTCGCACTGCGAAGTCTGCGATTTTTCTGCAGATTTTTGGTTTCTTGGATTTAATTCCAGAATTTGTTGCATATCATTTCCATAATTATTTTAAGTAGCATTCATGGCTAATTGGGCCAAGCAAAGCCAGAGTTGAAGGACTTGCCATTAATGCCAAGGTTGGAAGCTTTTTCTTCCAACCTAGCATGTGACAAGCAAGTGGGCTTGCCCTTGGGCAGCTCTAGTACCTCCCAGGTGACCTGCTAACCACCACAAGGTTGCCAGCCACCTGCTTGAGGACTTTCCTCCTGCTTGCTGCCCCAAAAACCAGTCAAACCAGCTGGATTTCTCACTTGAAAAGCCATGAGTGCCTACTCTGTTTTGCAGCAGCTTTTCACCCTCTCACACCAGCCAATTTTAGCCTTTTCATCCCTCAATCTCTGCACATTACAGTGCACGTTTTTATTGACCAACCATTGAGATTGCAAGGATTGATCCCCAAGCATTAGCCAATTGCAAATCAGCTTTGTTCTTCATCATTACCTTCTAGAAATAGTTGAATTTGTGGCTGAAATCAAGCTGGATCTTGCCCCTTGGTACAAGGCAGGGTTGCCTCTATCCATTAGCATTTAATGCAAAGGGATTCAGCTTGATCTTGGCCACAAATCAGCTGAATTTTGGGATTGTGTAATGATGACAAAGATTTGATTTTGGCCAATAAATAGAAGGCAATGCCCAAAGGAACAAACACAGTTAACACAGCATTCAAAGAGCAGAAACTCTACTCATTTCAACCTACAAATCTCCACAAACAACCAGAAAAAAACCAATCCACACAAAGCATTACAAAGTTCCAAAACCATCACAAATACTCAAACCTCTTGCACAAGCTTTCAACTAAATCAAACCAAGTGCAGCTGGAGCTTTGCTAAGGAGTTCTGTAAGTTACTAAGCTCCTTATCTTGCATTTTTAATTGTGTTTGCATAGCTATTTTGGCTCAAAACCTTTTGATCCTAAAAAACCCTTTTTGAATTTCAAAGAAATCCCAAGGTTTTCAAAACATCAAAACTGGTTTGTCCAACCCTTTTCACCCCAAAAACTCAAAGCTTTTCACCCATCTATAAGGTCAAGAGTGTGTTCAGAAGTTGTTTCTGAACAAAAGTTCAGAAACAGCTTCTGAACCTAAAATTTCGCATGCTTCGCAGTGCGAAGTCATGGTCGCAGTGCGACCATGACAGAACTCAGAACCTGAGTTTTTGTGTCAAAACAACCAATTTTTGAGGTTCTAGCCCCAGAGCTCAGAACCTAAGAGTTTTTAAACCCATGTTCTTCAAACCACAACAAGGATTTTGCATAATTTTGACAAAATCACAAGTTCGTATAACCATTTTGTGGGTAACTTGCAAAGCAAGTTATGTTCCCAAATTCTCAAACAAGCATGAACAAACAAGCTATGTTCATCTTTTCAATCCAAACTTGAACAATAAATATTGTTCATGATGTTCAAAACACAAAGATGAACATACACCGTTTACGTTCGCATTTTCGCAAAATGAGACGAACTTGCGCGCTTCTTAGCAAATTTGCTAAACCTTCCCATTTTGGGTTTTTAAACCAAATGTTTTGACATACCTTGGGATTTCTAAAGAATTCAATCCAAAAACATGAATGAAAAAGGGATGGTGTGACGTATGTCTCTCCATCGCCCCGATTGTACGAATGCGTGACGTATGTCTCGTCGCTCGGACAATCGTCATTCCTTTTTTAATATGTACAACCTTAACCAAACCAAATCTTGGCCCCTTGTGGTCAATCCAAGCCTTTTGGTCCCCCGTTGGCCATTAGACTCAACCCCTCGACTCGTTAGAGTCCACTCGGTCAATGTTCGACTCGTCCGAGTCCATTGTACCCGTTCTTGATCTCAGTGGATCAATCGAACAATCGCCCGACTCTTCGGAGTCCACTCGGTCAATGTTTGACTTATATGAGTCCATTGTACCTCTCTTGGTCCCATAGCGACCAATTCAACCCTCTACCCTAACGGACGTACCTTTTAACAATTCTAATGTGATTCGCGAACGAACGCTTAATAAGTCTCCAAGTGCGAGCATACAAGCTACGTTTAATCGCAAGAATTCGGTTAAAACATCGTCCAATTAAAATCAACCAACACATATACGTTTTTCTACCAAAGAACTACGTATGCTTTGAATTCTCCGACTACCGGGAGATACGTAGGAGCAAGATCGACATCTTGTCAAGCACAATAATAATAAAAACTTTTTCTTCGTTTGTTTTTATCTCTTTCCCCCCCTTTATTATATTTTTAACATAAATGAACATGCACGCAAAGTATTAAAAAACAATTCAAGCTTTAACCAAATAGAAGGTTCCCGTTGAGTACAACGGACGTAAGGGGTGCTAATACCTTCCCCTCGCGTAACCGACTCCCGAACCCGACAATGGTTGCGATGACCTAATCCTTATCCTCATCGTCAAAAGGGTTTTATTATCGTTTCCCTTTACAAAAAAAAACTTAAGGGTTTATCAACGTTCCCTTTACACAAAAACTTTGGTGGCGGCTTCACAAAGGCCCTCCGAGCGTTCGAGGACGTCCTCGGAGGATTTGCGCGTCTTTTTCCCGAGGAAAAAACGAGGTGCGCACAGCTGGCGACTCCACTGGGGACCCTGTTCCCACTAGTGAGTCAAGCCTAACCTATTTGGGTTAAAGACAATTGCTTTATTTTCTTTGCGTGCCATGTTTATTTATTTTATTCATGCATTTTATATTTATGCTTTATGTTTATATTTGCTTTATTTGCTTTATATTCATATTATATATATCAAATGTGGGGGTTACTTGAGTGATGTTACTCCACATTGTTCGGGTTAATGCCGGACGTGTGAGGCTCTCTACCCGAGCTTGAGAAAAACACTAAGTTAGAAGGAGGTTGTGTGCGGAAGCCCGCGTTGACGTATGTCCGTGAGGTAGGATGTCCAACCCCGCTTAGACGAGATTCTCATATGGAATTAATTGAAGTCATGTCGACGTATGTCCATAGACAACCCTAATTTCATATGAGGTTAATGACTCTAAGGACCTCTTCTTAGGAAATTTCACAATTTAGAGCCTACATGTGAGGATGGGGGGAAAATTCCGAGCCTCCACACATTATCCGTTCACATTCACTCGTGTTTGCTACATTATGTTTTATTTTATCAGGGGCAATCAGCCTTTATTTGTTTATTATTTGTTTTTATGCATAACTATAGTTGGGGATATGAATGACCAATGGTTGAGGGGTAGCAAAATTTTCAAAAAAAAAATTCAAGTACTTCGCAGTGCGAAGGTACTTCGCAGTGCGAAGGTACTTCGCAGTGCGAAGTACGCGAATTTTGTCAGCCCAGCTGACCTTTCATTTACTCCCTCTCAACCACTTTTTTCCACTATCTTTCTTTTTTATTCCAAACATTTCTCTTTCCTTTAACTCTTAAAAAAAAAAAAGAAGCTTTTCCCATAACTTCAAAAAGAAAAAAAAACTCCCAAATCTAAGAGAAAAGTATACCCATTTTTTTTGAATCTTCCCTCCATTAATTTCGTATCTTTCTCAGAACCAACAACCAGATGGCACCAAGACCAGTAGGAAAATGCTCGAGGGGTGAGGCATCCGGATCGAGACCACAAGGGGGTTTTGACGCCTCTCGCTTCCTAAGTCTTCGGAACCAGGAGAGATATGAAGAGCTTCTGGGCAGAACCTTTTGGCCGGAGAGGCAATTCATCATAAGTGACAGGGGCACTTGGAGAGAGTTGGCCCGATTAATAAACCACCGCCAGTGGGGAGTTTTGGTAAACCCTCCCCTTAACCTCAACTACGACATAATCCGGGAATTCTATGCAAACGCCATTCCCGTGGATCCAGAGGGGGAGTTTACATACCAGACCATGGTGCGTGGTCGGATCATTCGATTCGATCGCGACGCCATCAATACCTATCTCCGAAACCCTTTCCAATTGGAAAATGATGAGTTGTGTGCTTTCCATAAGCACCAGAATCGTGGTAATTGGAACCACGATCTCTATGCTCAAACCATTTTCCAATCCGGAAAGAGTTATGAGCTTAATGCAGCAGGGCAGCCCACAAAGGCCCTCAGGGGCAACCTCACCACCTATGCCCAGGTCATTTTCCACCTTATCGTCCACAACATAAAACCCAAAAGCCATACCTCTTCCACCACTATGGATGTCATTCCCCTTATCTACTATATCCTCACCGGTAAACAAGTAGATGTGGCCAGGGCCATTTGCCAGGAGATTAAGATAGTGGTCGAGAGTGGCATCAAGCCACCGGCCAAGAAGATGTGTCCACTTGCTTTCCCGGGTCTTATCATGGGACTCTGCCGGGACGCCCGCGTAGTTATCCCTCCCCAGGTGTCCGAAACCATTAAGAACCCCATTACGGACGAGTACATCTCCAGACATTGCACGGGGAGGAGAGCGAGGGCACAGCAGCCACGGCCTAGGCCTCCACCAGCATCAGGGGATTGTCGCACTTGCACTTTCATATTGGAGCAGAATGCCTCCTCCCATCGATACATGACTATGATGCATGATTCCATGTATCGTCTTCAAAGGCAGCTAGGGAGGCCGACGGATCCTGATGATCAGATACCGACACCCCAGATGTTCGCAGCTCATGGTCGTTGGCCCGGGGATAGGCCAGAGCATTCAGAGGCTGGAGGCAGTGGCACAGCGGCAGGAGGCCAGGGAGGAGGTGATGAGGAGGATGAGGACGAGGAGGACGAGGATGAGGAGACCGAGGATGATGAGGCTTTCACTCCTTGAGTGACCTTTTTTATGACTTCTCATATTTTGTTGTTCATGTTTATGTCATCTTTCTCGTACACTTTTAGAGTTTCCTTTTTGTTTGGTACTTTGTAGCTATATTGATACTCTCGCTTTATTATTCGAGTACTTTTGTTTTTATTACCTAGCGTTTGCATCACAATCATGCCTATTTATTTTTAATATGTGTGAATGTTGAAATTTTTTGTTATCTATCATTGGTAATGCAAATTCGACAAAACTTTCCGCAGCGGATTTAAGCCAAAGTTTTAACCATAGACAAATGGTAGTGATGAATATGATTAATTTTCGCAAAGCTAAAATGCATGTTTCCTATTTCTTTCCCTGATTAAAATTTGAAAGGGAAATGTATATTCCATACCAAATTATACCATACAATTCACGTTATTTAATATGCTTGTTCTATTGAGCCATTTTTAGAACCAGCCAGATGTGAGGAATCCCCAAAGTTATCATAATACATACGCAGGAGATCGACATTTTTGTTTAGCTCGATTTTTTTATGTTAAATCTGAATTTTGTTTTTAATTACATAAAAGTGTTGACATGATCAAGGCATTTGTTTGAAAACGAGAGAAAACGATCAACCACAAACAGCCCACCCTGTAAGAAGTGAGTATTTGTTAAACCCCTTTGAGCCTAACAAATCAGAATTTTTAACTGTGAACTGCCAACTTTCATAAGCTCAACTGCTTAATGAGATTGCCGGAGTTTGTAAAAAAAAAATATATTTTCAGTTCATAGTTAAAACATCACTGAATTCTGATAATTTCCTTTCGATTTTTGAACCCTTAAAACATCATAATTAGTGTCCCTTGCCAAAAGAGGAGAGAACATTCAATTAGGACATCATACTGAAACAAGTCAAAAAAAAGGAGGGGGGGGGGGGGGTTGTGAAAGTCAAACAATGTTGAATTTCTTAAATGATCTTGACGACCAAAGAAAAAAGAGAAGGAAAGAAAAGCAAAGCAAACCAAGAAAAAGAAAAAGAAAAAAAAAAGAGAAAAGAAGACCGATAAAATCCAAGAGTGGTCAAGATCAAGGAGAAAAACATTTGTGAATCACCAAATTGTGATTTGAACAAAGAAAGGGGTAAGTTAGAATGTTCCCTCTTGCTTGGCTATTTGAATTCAATTTCCCCACATATGGCATTTCTTTTTGTAGCCCAGCCAAATTACAACCCTTAAAGACCTTTTGATCAATGCTTTCATGTTTTTTTAGAAACAATAGTTGGATGGACATATAACTCAATCGGAATGCTAGCAAAATTGCCGGATGAGTGTTCATAACCCCTCACCATTAATATTCAATTTGTTTATTTACTTAAATGAGTGATAGGTTGGTTCATTAATAAGCATGTTATTAATTTGAACTGTATGATATGATTTTTTTTGTGTGGTGTTTATTTCGTTTCTTTCAGTACAATCTCGGAATAATAAGGGGCACAAAATTACGGGCGCAAATTTCATATGAATCAACCAAGGTCAAAAAGCCCGACCTCGCTCGGCAACCAAAGTCAAAAAGCCCGACCTCGCTCGGCAACCAAAACCAAAAAGCCCGATCTCGCTCGGCAACCAACAATAAAGCCCAATTTCCATCTCCACCCACAATTTTAAACCAAAACCTGATTGCTCCCGGTGCACAAATCGTTCAAAGCTCAACCATGCTCAGTACCCTCCCTGCAACACACAAAGAGCCCAATTGTCGTTAACATTCCTCAAACACCCAACAAAGGGCCCAATTGGCACCAGCAATCCCAAACACGATTAAAGGAACTACACCTTTGGGGCAAGTTACTTCCCCCATTAACGAAATTCTTCCCAAGCGAAATCTTTTACTTTTGTCGAAATTTCCATCTATGATAGTGTATATATTTCCAAAACAAAAATTTTTTTACGTGGAATCTTTTATGTTTTGAATAAGTAATACCAAACACATTTTCTCTGAATTGTGAATACTAAAAAAAAAACGTGCATCAAAGTCTATCCATAGAGCAGATAAGCCTCGCAGGCCAAACACGGTTAATTGCTAAAGGGATTTCTGGTCACGGGTAAATCAAAGGGGAACATCCCCATCAAATCAGGAGCCCGAAGTAACAATTCAAGCAAGGATGACCAACCAGAGCACAAGCGTCTCCCAACGGAACCATCAGTCATGCTCCTCAGCAGTTTAGCACGATTTACACAGCGGGTTAACAATCCCCACGAGGTATTTATTCTTTATCAATTATTGTGGTATTACCTTGTCCGTATTTAAATGTATCCCCTGAGAGTTTATCCCTGTGAGGATTACCGAATGTTAATACCGGTCCACTTTTTACCTTGCCGACCTAATCTTGTTTCATCAACCCCGAGGGTCAAGCGGAACAAAATTCCCCAGTAAACACCCTAAACATCCAAACACCAACAAAGGCTGGATATCGATCATGCTTCCAAAATGATCCTATATCCCCATAAGCCAAACCTCATTGATACTCCCCAGGGAGTCTCAACCCCAAACAAAAGTCCAATCATTATTACCAAAAAACACAAATTTTCGGGCTTAGGCTCGAACTACACCGGTTTTGATCCCATTTGGGTATGTAGGCAAAGGACCTTGTCCTTCCAAACCGACCAACCAAAAAACCAACAAAAAGAAAGCCCAACTGTCATGAACACAACCACAAACAAAGACCGACTCTGCTCGGCACCCAACCAACATTATTTCATTTCATGCATGCATATTTAAAACCATTCATACACATGCATTTCATTTCATAAAGCATGCATCCTCAACAAGGATCCTCCAGTGAGTATCACATATTCACCAACATCCATCAACATTCAACCAGGGGCACCTATTTAGGGTAAGACCGCAGCTCGTTAGGAATCGATATTCAGAAGCAGTGCCTGAATAAGATCACCTAGCTTAGGTATCCCTCTCTAGAAGCAGTACCTAGAGTAGATCACCTCCCCCAGTGTATCGACCTTCAGTGTTAGCGACTGAATAAGATCACAGCTCGTTAGGAATCGACATTCAGAAGCAGTACCTGAATAAGATCACCTAGCTTAGGTATCGACCTCTAGAAGCAGTACCTAGATAAGATCACCTACCTCATTGTTCCACCTCTAGAAGCAGTACCTAGAGTAAACCTCCATCTTAGGTATCGACCTCTAGAAGCAGTACCTAGATAAGATCACCTACCTCAATGTTCCACCTCTAGTGACATCCTAGAGTAAATCACCACCCTCAGGAATCGACCTCTAGAAGCAGTGCCTAGATAAGATTACCTTCATTCCCCAGTGGATCTACCTCCAGTGTTAGCGGCTGGATACGATCAACCCCTACCAACCATTGCATTTGCATTTCGCGAAGGACAAAATTCGGGTCCTTCTTTTTCTTTTTACTTAATTGATCTCCGCAAAGAGTTCATGAGATGCCCTCGGCACTCACGCACTCTATGCGAAGACACAATTAAGTAGGGGCAGCTGTAGTACCCTAATTTTGTCCTACGCATTTTAAAACAAAAATCAAAAAAAATCAAAGAGGGAAAAAAAGTCAAAAGTCAACAAAAGTCAACAGAAAAGTCAACTTTTCAAAATTGAGGACTTCGCAATGCGAAGCTCACTTCGCACTGCGAAGTCTGCGATTTTTCTGCAGATTTTTGGTTTCTTGGATTTAATTCCAGAATTTGTTGCATATCATTTCCATAATTATTTTAAGTAGCATTCATGGCTAATTGGGCCAAGCAAAGCCAGAGTTGAAGGACTTGCCATTAATGCCAAGGTTGGAAGCTTTTTCTTCCAACCTAGCATGTGACAAGCAAGTGGGCTTGCCCTTGGGCAGCTCTAGTACCTCCCAGGTGACCTGCTAACCACCACAAGGTTGCCAGCCACCTGCTTGAGGACTTTCCTCCTGCTTGCTGCCCCAAAAACCAGTCAAACCAGCTGGATTTCTCACTTGAAAAGCCATGAGTGCCTACTCTGTTTTGCAGCAGCTTTTCACCCTCTCACACCAGCCAATTTTAGCCTTTTCATCCCTCAATCTCTGCACATTACAGTGCACGTTTTTATTGACCAACCATTGAGATTGCAAGGATTGATCCCCAAGCATTAGCCAATTGCAAATCAGCTTTGTTCTTCATCATTACCTTCTAGAAATAGTTGAATTTGTGGCTGAAATCAAGCTGGATCTTGCCCCTTGGTACAAGGCAGGGTTGCCTCTATCCATTAGCATTTAATGCAAAGGGATTCAGCTTGATCTTGGCCACAAATCAGCTGAATTTTGGGATTGTGTAATGATGACAAAGATTTGATTTTGGCCTATAAATAGAAGGCAATGCCCAAAGGAACAAACACAGTTAACACAGCATTCAAAGAGCAGAAACTCTACTCATTTCAACCTACAAATCTCCACAAACAACCAGAAAAAAACCAATCCACACAAAGCATTACAAAGTTCCAAAACCATCACAAATACTCAAACCTCTTGCACAAGCTTTCAACTAAATCAAACCAAGTGCAGCTGGAGCTTTGCTAAGGAGTTCTGTAAGTTACTAAGCTCCTTATCTTGCATTTTTAATTGTGTTTGCATAGCTATTTTGGCTCAAAACCTTTTGATCCTAAAAAACCCTTTTTGAATTTCAAAGAAATCCCAAGGTTTTCAAAACATCAAAACTGGTTTGTCCAACCCTTTTCACCCCAAAAACTCAAAGCTTTTCACCCATCTATAAGGTCAAGAGTGTGTTCAGAAGTTGTTTCTGAACAAAAGTTCAGAAACAGCTTCTGAACCTAAAATTTCGCATGCTTCGCAGTGCGAAGTCATGGTCGCAGTGCGACCATGACAGAACTCAGAACCTGAGTTTTTGTGTCAAAACAACCAATTTTTGAGGTTCTAGCCCCAGAGCTCAGAACCTAAGAGTTTTTAAACCCATGTTCTTCAAACCACAACAAGGATTTTGCATAATTTTGACAAAATCACAAGTTCGTATAACCATTTTGTGGGTAACTTGCAAAGCAAGTTATGTTCCCAAATTCTCAAACAAGCATGAACAAACAAGCTATGTTCATCTTTTCAATCCAAACTTGAACAATAAATATTGTTCATGATGTTCAAAACACAAAGATGAACATACACCGTTTACGTTCGCATTTTCGCAAAATGAGACGAACTTGCGCGCTTCTTAGCAAATTTGCTAAACCTTCCCATTTTGGGTTTTTAAACCAAATGTTTTGACATACCTTGGGATTTCTAAAGAATTCAATCCAAAAACATGAATGAAAAAGGGATGGTGTGACGTATGTCTCTCCATCGCCCCGATTGTACGAATGCGTGACGTATGTCTCGTCGCTCGGACAATCGTCATTCCTTTTTATATGTACAACCTTAACCAAACCAAATCTTGGCCCCTCGTGGTCAATCCAAGCCTTTTGGTCCCCCGTTGGCCATTAGACTCAACCCCTCGACTCGTTAGAGTCCACTCGGTCAATGTTCGACTCGTCCGAGTCCATTGTACCCGTTCTTGATCTCAGTGGATCAATCGAACAATCGCCCGACTCTTCGGAGTCCACTCGGTCAATGTTTGACTTATATGAGTCCATTGTACCTCTCTTGGTCCCATAGCGACCAATTCAACCCTCTACCCTAACGGACGTACCTTTTAACAATTCTAATGTGATTCGCGAACGAACGCTTAATAAGTCTCCAAGTGCGAGCATACAAGCTACGTTTAATCGCAAGAATTCGGTTAAAACATCGTCCAATTAAAATCAACCAACACATATACGTTTTTCTACCAAAGAACTACGTATGCTTTGAATTCTCCGACTACCGGGAGATACGTAGGAGCAAGATCGACATCTTGTCAAGCACAATAATAATAAAAACTTTTTCTTCGTTTGTTTTTATCTCTTTCCCCCCCTTTATTATATTTTTAACATAAATGAACATGCACGCAAAGTATTAAAAAACAATTCAAGCTTTAACCAAATAGAAGGTTCCCGTTGAGTACAACGGACGTAAGGGGTGCTAATACCTTCCCCTCGCGTAACCGACTCCCGAACCCGACAATGGTTGCGATGACCTAATCCTTATCCTCATCGTCAAAAGGGTTTTATTATCGTTTCCCTTTACAAAAAAAAACTTAAGGGTTTATCAACGTTCCCTTTACACAAAAACTTTGGTGGCGGCTTCACAAAGGCCCTCCGAGCGTTCGAGGACGTCCTCGGAGGATTTGCGCGTCTTTTTCCCGAGGAAAAAACGAGGTGCGCACACATGTGAGATGTTGTAATGTGTTTTGAAAAACGAAAGAAAATGATGCAAATCGATTTTGTGAACATTGAGCTAGAAGGGGTATGAGCTGTTTGAGCTAGAAGGGGTATGAGCTGTTTGAGCTAGAAGGGGTATGAGCTGTTTGAGCATAGAAGGGGTATCCTGTTAGAAGGGGTATCGTCTCTGTTTTTCTGTTTGTTTTTCTTTTTCCGCTGCTGTTTGTGAATCAAATATATTTTGATCTGTTGATGTTTATGAAAATGCGTTTTCATTATGTTGTAACTTCCTATGTCCTTAACGTTTTGTTTTATTAAAGTTAATAATCGGCGGTTAAGGGTTAGGGTGTTACAGCTAACTATCATATTTTGACCGTAGCAAATTTTTAATTTTGGAAAGCTACAAAACTGTTTTGCCACGGTATCACTTTGGCTAATTTTTGTTACCACGGATATAAAAACCGTAGCTAATGCACAATTTGACCGTGGCTAAAATTTTGCAACGCCCCCATTGTCTACAGTTCTGGAACCGTGGCTAAATATTTTTGCTACGGCTATATCGCGTGTTAGCTACGGTTTTGACCGTGGCTAAAAGGCGATTTTTTGGTAGTGGTTTAGTTTTATGCATGGTTTAATTATGTCTGAGTAGATTTCTATAGAGTCTGGAATATGATGACCGTCGTAGCAATGGTACTCAATTAAGTTGTATAATTAAAAATTGTAACAGAAATTATTTTTAAGTCTGAAAATTCTGATTTTTAACGATAAACATTTACAGTGAAAGCTGAAATAACGCGATACCGGTTTCATATCGAAAGAGTGAAACCTGTATCTGATCGTAGAATAATCAGGAATTGATTTTAAAATTCAGCGACAACGTTTTTATAATTAATTTAGAAATTACTAATGTTCAAAAACGCTATTTTAAACTCGTAGTCGGATACGTGAAAGCGGACGCCTGTGAGTTTAAAATATGGTCCCGGCTGTGCGAAAGCAAACGGAACCTTTAAATAAAATTTCTACTAAAAATAACTTTGCATGCGTAAATTGATTATTTTTCAAACAGAGTTTTGAAGTTGTAAGGTGTACGCGCGAAAGCGGTCGAATAGATTACAACGTCAAAAATTCGGTGTCGTACACGCGAAGGCTGGCGACCCCTTTAATTTAATCCTTTTTACGCGTGAAATTATTTTCTTGTTATAATAATAAAATATATCTTAAAAAAGTACTCAAGGTCGACGCAAATTATATTCCGGTCTCTTGTCATTAAAAATAATTAAAAACAACTTATTTTTTAAAATTTGCAACCAAATTAATTAGCATCGCCTTAGATAAACATCGTGACAATAGATAACGGTACTTGACATTGGTCTCTATGGGATTCGACATCTTTTATACTAAAACCGATATTTCCGTGCACTTGCGGACTTATCAATAGGGACGGAGGGAGTATTTATATTTTATCAATGGTAAAAAATTCCTTTAAATGCCTTTATGTATGATATATAAATCAATTGATTTGTGAATCCTAAATGCCAATAAAGTTGGAAATTATAAAAGTATTTTTAATCTCAAATGAAAAATACACTTTCAATCACACATAATGTGGGTAAACCAATAAAAGGAAAGATAAAGGTGGAACACATTATTCTAGTCTAAAAATCACTTTATCAACAGCCAATTAAAACAAGAGACAACGTTGATTTTTGTGTGGCAATTTGATACTAGAATTTTCTATCAAAGTATGCTAATGTGCATGGAATAAGTGAGTAACGTTGGAGTTTGATGTTCATTTTTTATTAAAGTGGAGATTGATATTTTGTTCTTGGGAATATAAATTGGTTGGAGCTCACAAGATTTATCTTAAGAGTTTTGTTAACGAGTGTCCTCGGGGCACTCTTTAAGCATTCCAAAATAAGTAAGGTAGTGTTTGGCCCGACTTTTTTTCTACTTCTCTACAATTTTAAGGAGAAGGTAGGCCAAACACAATGTCTATTAAATACTTACTAAAAAAATACTTTTTTTAAAATGCATAAAATTGAATGGAAGGAGCTTTGATCAAAAGTTGTTTAAATGGACTTTAGAACTATTTAACACATCTAATATATTGTAAATTGTTTTTAACTCTTTAGATATTTAGAAGTTGAATTATAGAAAAATTTGTTTTGATTGGGATTAAGATTAAGTTTGTTTGTTCATTAAAAAAGATTAAGTTAGTGTGTTTTATCGAGTGAGTTTGTTTTAATTTGTTTTAATTTTGATGACGTGTCAAAAAATTAAGAAGGGGTAAGATTGTATTTTTGGTAAACATTAAGTTTCATAATTATAGATAGAGAATAGATAATTAGAAAATAGAAGATTAAGGTATCGTTTGACCTGACTTTTTTACGGTCTAAAAGTTACTTTAAAACAAAGTTAAAATTAAGGACTTTAAGAAATAAGTTAAAGTTGTTTGGTTACTTTATTTATTTTAGTTTTAAAGCTCCTTCCATCTAATTTTATGCATTCTAAAAAAAAGTACTTTTTTTAATAAGTACTTAATAGTTATTGTGTTTGGCCTACCTTCTCCTTAAAATTGTAGAGAAGTAGAAACAAAAGTCGGGTCAAACTGTACCTAAGTTTGTTTCTTCTTTAAAAAAAGATTAAATTAGTGTGTTTATCGAGTGAGTTTGTTTTAATTACTTTCTAAAAGAGAAAAAATAGAGGGAGAATGAAGCAAAAGACACAAAATGATATAATTTTGATGACATGTCAAAAAATTAAGAAGGGGTAAGATTGTATTTTTGGTAGACATTAAGTTTCATAAATAGAGAAAGATTCATAATAAATTCAAAGTTTTGTACAATATTTTGTCAAACAACTTTTAACTTAAAAATAGCTTTAAAACTAAAAAAAATAAAGTAACAAACAACTTTAACTTTTTTCTTAAAGCTCTTAATTTTAACTTTGTTTTAAAGTAGCTTTTAGACCGTCAAAAAGTCAGGCCAAACAATGCCTAATTATTCTTCAAAAAAGTCAAATATTCTGATTTCTAATGCATTGATTACATGCATTTTTCATAAATACTTACTATTTATGGTCCTTAAAAAGTGTCCCGGGGCCGAGGGCACTCGTTAACATTTCCCTTATCTTAAATATTTTGACTAATGTCAACATGAATACTAATGTGTTAGTCTTTTTTTTGTCTAGTAGTCTAGTGGCTGAAACTCACACATATAAATGTGGAGAAGTGGGGTGTTTGAGGTTCGAACCCCGACCCCTGCATAAATTATGCATTGTCCCTACCAACTGAGCTAAACTCACGGAGGTCAGTCTTTTTGTTTTTATTGACAAGGAACGATAAAATGGTAAAAAATAATTAAGTGAAGGGTAAATAAATCAGTCTTTGTCCGTCTTTTTTAATTTTTAAGGTATGTATTTTAATTTTTTGGTAGACAAGTTTGTAAATAAATATATTTATTTATTATAGAATATATTAATATAATGATATAAACTATATTTTTTTAGGGATAACATAAACTGTATATCTACCTCTATATATATATAGGTTTGGCGTTTGGGCTATGCCCTTTCCTATCCACCAAAAAATGGGTCAAAGTGTCTCAACTAGTAATGTTATTTCACAACATTTGGATTTACGCTAATAGGTATTAATGTAATGTAAAAACATTTTTATTTGACGAAACATAATTGAAATGATTTTTTTCTAAGTTTTATTATTCATTATAAGATGAAATTGGTGAATATATTAATATATATGTCAAAACGAGGGATGTATGATATGGCTTCAAAGTTAAAAAAAATGAATAAACAATGTCATTCATTCATAACATAACCTGTGATAAGCAAATATAAAGTAAAGCTTAAAACTGTACGGAGGAAAATATCTTTTACGTGTAAAAGAGGATTTCAATCAATTGAGTTTATCGAAAGTCCAAGAGCAAGATGATTACCATCCCTTCACCTGGTCTTATTTTATCATTGGTCCAACTTTTTCCATATACTTTGACAAGTGACATTATATTCCCTAAATCAAGTATATAAATAGCCACTTCTAGGGTATGAATATTATAACCAAAGACACATGAGTATGTGACTGAAACCTAGTTTGTAATAGAGATAGTGCAATTGTATTCAATTTCCACTAGTTATGAGGGGTAGTAGTGGAGACCCTCTTGTTGTTGGAGGTGTAATTGGTGATGTATTGGACCCCTTTCTAAGTTCTATTCCAATAAGAGTTTCCTACAATCGTAAAGAAGTTAACAATGGCTGTGAATTCAAACCTTCCCAAGTTGTCAATCAACCTAGAGTTAGTGTTGGTGGAAATGATCTTAGAAACTTCTATACTCTGGTAACTGATTATGTCCCATAACTGAATTTGTTTGTATATATATATAAATAAACAAAAAAAAATTGAATTAGCAATGGAAATCATAGAAAGACAAAATAAAATTATAATTCTTTTGTCACTAAATGTTTTATTTGTATCATTGATTTTCTTGTGTCATTTACATATATATTCTAGTAAATATATACAGCAACAAAAATCAAGGAGAGACAAAATAAAATCTATCTCAAATTCTTGTCACTAAATTTAATGATGAATTTTCTATTTTAAGCATTTGATTTTGCAACAAAAGTTACAGACAGAAAAATAAAACCTGTCTCTAATTCTTGTCACTAAATTTAGAGACAGATTTTTTATTTTACACAATTGATTTTAATTAACATTTCAATTTTCTAGTAATTGTTTTGAACCCTATTTGAATTCATTTTTTTCATTATAGATCATGGTGGATCCAGATGCACCTAGCCCTAGTAACCCAAATTTGAGGGAGTATCTTCATTGGTAAGCAACAAAATTATAAGCTTTGAAAATGCCATGAATACATGCTTATGGCTTATACATAAAGCAAATAACATTTCTAAGAAGATTCACTGGCTTTAAAATTAATACTTTTTTTAACATATCAGGTTGGTAACTGATATTCCTGCAACTACTGGGCCTACTTTTGGTATGTTTATTCATCTATTTATTTATTTTGTTTGTGATGAATGTTAAGCTTTGAATTATTCTAAAACTAAATTGGATTATATCTATTTTATGTAGACGGAATTTGTCTATTCTAGTTAAAATTGTGTAATAATTGTCTATCAAGAGTGAAGAGTGCTAACATTTATTAAATATATGATTGAACAAATAAATGAATATTCTAACAAAAAACATTGACACTCATTTTGACAAGATTTGTATATTATATTACCTTTCAATATCTACAAACAGATGGGCTAATAATTATGAATTTAATTTGTATACAACTCGTTGTAAAAAAAAAAAAAAACTTACACATGCATCTAATCATAATCCAATCACTTTGTTATAATAGATTCTAAACTATCTTCTTAAATATCTCTGTGGTAAAAATGTAATGGGATCCATATGTAAAGCCCTTTTACCCTTACAGTGCAAACCAAATAAACTCAATAATTATAGAACAATTATTTAAAGGGAACTTCTACGGTACACCTCAATTGTGAGGTGTACCGGTACTCTTGTTTCATAAATTTACAAATTAACTATCATTTTATGAAATAAAGAGCTATTTGTCAATATTTATATTTTAGAAAACATCATTTCATAAGAAAAAACATCATTTCATTGTTTATATGAATCATATTAAATTTTTAACATTTTCTCATAAAAAATAATAAATATTCTTTGTTATGAGTAATAAAAATTCAAAAAAAGTATATTTTATTTCGTCGACGCTTTTGGTAAATGAGATTTAATTATTGCAATTGTCAATGATAAAAAATAATTCTTTTTCTTCAAAAAAAAACAACTCATTTAATTATAAATTTAACGATTTGGTGTACCGATACACTCAAATTTTGGAGTGTACCATAAAATTTGCCTTATTTAAATTGACAGTGCATGATTTTGGTTGCAATGGCCCCTTCATACTTACATATATATTTCATAGTTATGAGATTTTTGTTATCTTCCTCCTAGTGCAACTGTGAAAATATCATAATTCAGAGTCCTTAGTTATTTGCAGACTCCGTTACCATAATTTAAAACTTCAATTACACCTAACGCTAAAAAGACTTAAGCTTCATATACTAGGGTTTATAATAATATAAAAACTGTGATATATACTAATCCTAATAGGAACAAATTCATAGATGATGTTTGATGCTCAATTGAAACCTATTACATGGTTATACATGCTAATGACAATTTATTTTAGGATTCAATCATATACACTGTCAGTCAATCACGATTGTTAAATCATTAAAAAAGTTAAGCTTTTGTAATAATTACATAAAAAATCACACATATGACTGATTGTGAATTGCTAGTAGTGTGATTTTTCACACGTGACAATATATTAAAATTAAACTCTTACTTTATTTTCACAGGTCATGAAGTGGTACCTTATGAGAGTCCACGACCTTCGTTGGGAATTCATCGCATCGTCTTTGTGATTTTTCGTCAACTTGGTAGAGAGACGGTTCATGCTCCAGATTGGCGCGAAAATTTCAACACTAAAGAATTTGCAGGACTTTACAATTTGGGATTGCCCGTTGCTGCTGCTTATTTTAACATTCAAAGGGAATCTGGTTCTGGTGGAAGAAGGTTATGATGATGATTAACTATCTTATTGCATAGAAAAAAATAGATATTTCAATAAATAAAGTTGTAAAATTCAATTGCTTATTAAGGAATATGAATTGGAAATGAGCTTGTTTACTTTGTCAAAATATTTTTTCTTTTCCATTTTCTAAAATTTGTGTTACTTTTGAAGTGAACAATTGTTTTGTATTCCTGGAAATAATGAAAATGTCGAAAGAATTATTTTCAATATTTCCGAAAATGCATCATCTATAGCTAAAATTGTATCTTTGTTCTCCTTGTTAACAAGTAAAACTAACAAAAACTTTACAAAATGAAAATAGAAAATATTTGCACAAATTAATAAACCAACCTATCCAACACTCTAGGGAATGAGTGTTCTCCAAATTCAAACTATGGTGAATATATATATA